>OW618049.2:11694879-12976489 GCA_939531255.2 Thera britannica
TTTACCTACAGAGATTGCCGCGAAACTTCAGTAACGCAGCCTGAGAGGATGTGATAAATTACTTAACTTAACCAATTACAGCAATAATAGTATATAGTTTAACCACTTAAATGGACCCCACTTTCTCACCCTGTCATTACTCAGCGACAAGTTGATTAATTTAATTGAGGGCAAAGTTCAATAAAAGTTATGTAGCTGAAATCAATAAAGTATAGATATTCTGATCCAAAAAGTGATTAATTTTGTTTATTTTATTACTATTTCCTTAGGAAAATTTAAAGCTAAAAATAGGATACAAAAAAGGGATGCTTAGTTATTTGATTGACTAAAACAGAGCAACAGAATAAGTTTTTTTTATAATTAGCTCAATTAGCTAAGGCCTGCGTTAGTCTCTTCTGCCGTCGGTTTATACAGGTTTTGAAAAATAAAGGGGTTGGGATCTCTTCTTTTATGTTGTGAAACTTGCATAAGAAGAGAGAAGCCTCTTTGCTGTGGCCGTAATATAAAAATAGGTAACTACTTATGTCTCGAATCTCGCTACATCCTTGAGCATTATTTTACGTTTGTTTATTTCATGTCGCTCTCCATATCTATTTTATGTGGCATAAATTAGTAGACACCTAGTTACCTACTTATTGAAATCACGGAGAGTTCATTAAAATCATTTAGAGCATTGAATGGGCACGTCCTTCAAAGGGCACTGTAACAATTGCTCTGAATGCGATTCGACGAACCAATTCAGTTCACTACCAGCTCGCAATGCTGATTTAGTAATCATACTCATGACGTCATAATCTGAAATCTAGATTTTAGAATTTGAGGTCGCAAGAAGAAGAGTTTTGTAAAATACATTGATTAGGTAAGAATACAAAGTTGTGTCACTTGTACCATCAATGGTACTAAATCAATGGTACAACTGACACTTAGGCAATTGTGATTCCAAGTCAAGTTATTCAGACTACTGAATACCTACTAATGTATCTAACTCAAGGATCACTTTGAAACGTCTGAAAGCTAGGTGAGTATAGGTGCCATCAGTTCCACGTGACCAAGCCTAGAAGAACAGGCAACGAACTACGGCTTGGTTCCCGCCGTTTTTTTGTATGATCCTTTTACAAATCAAAAATAATAATAATATAGCAGTGAAGTTCCGGTGTGGTGCCACTTCATTTAGTGAGATGTAGGCAATAGTACAAAAGGCTTTGTCTGGCTCTGTCTCTGGGTCTGGTTTTGAGTCTGTGAGAGTGTTGACTAATTAAATCCTACGTCGAAACGTCACACACATAGTATAATACACTGGTGAGCACTCACACAGACTCAAAACCAGAGCCAGAGACAGAGCTAGACAGAGCTTGTGGTAGGTCTACAGCACACGCTACGCTTCAAAGTTACAATAAAGTATGTACCTATACAAAAGCCTAAGGGATACTGTACAGTCATTCATAGTTGTCTTAAAGCAGTAGTTTAACTTAGCAGACCGATAAGTCTGTTGCCATCTCTATTTGTTAACATGAGTGATAGTAACAAGAGATTTTTAGCGAGCCGTTAAAAGGTGTCCGGCACTAGAGGGGATATACACATGCAAATGTCATCATCCGTGAAAAAATGTCTTAATACAGGAAACTTTTCTAAAACTTGCGTATTTTTATCCAATTTTGGAAGCAAGCTGTGTTTTCTTTAGATATATTTGTTAAATAAGATGAACATCTATACTTATTTGCTACATATTAACGACGTGTAATAATGGTGTTTACGGTTATATCTTTCGCGATAAACCTCCAACGCTCGTAATCTCAATTTACGAAAACAGTAAATAAAACGATCTGACCTGTAAAGGGATAATCATATTTATTATTTTCACATAGTTTCTTTAGTATAAGAGCAACGTAGAATTTACTCTACAATAATCATTCACTAGTTAAACAAAAAACAAGATTCCAGATCATTGTTTTTTAACTAATTAGTTAAATAAATAAATAATGCAGACAATCCACAACACTATCTAGCTCCAAACTAAGCAGAGCTTGTACTAAGGGAACCAGAGAGCTGATATTATAATACTTAAATACTTTTTTTTGTAAATACATACACAGAATACAATATACAGAAAACAAACATAGACAGAAAACAAACATCTATAGGTACTCGAATTCACCACACAAATATTTGTTCTCGGTGGGGATCGAACTTACGACCTACGGCAGCGAAGGCAGAGCAACTGCCATCTGAGCTGAGAGGCCAGTCAGTTGATAGAACAAGCATAAAGTCACGCACGTCAGGAACGTGCCCTACGATGCACTGCCATGCGTGACAACTTGAGGATTGATATTTTAAAAAAAGCAGCCAAGTGCGAGTCGGACTCGCCCATGAAGGGTTCCGTAGCATCAATTAACATAATATAAAGGTTTTTGTAGTTCGTCGAAAGGTAAATTGCGGTTTACGATTTATGACGTATAAAAAAAAACTACTGACTAGATCTCGTTCAAACTAAATATCGTTGGAAGTTTACATAGTAATGTACAACATATATTTTTTTTGGATTTATCATTCTCTTATTTTAGAAGTTAGAGGGGGGGGGACCAACTTTTTTCTACTTTGGAAGTGTCTCTCGCGCAAACTATTCAGTTTAGAAAAAAACGATATTAGAAACCTCAACATCATTTTTGAAGACCTATCCATAGATACCCCACACGTATGTGTTTGATGAAAAAAAAAAATTTGAGTTTCAGTTTCAAGTATGGGGACCCCCAAATTTATAGTTTTAGAAAAAAACGATATTAGAAACCTCAACATAATTTTTGAAGACCTATCCATAGATACCCCACACATATGGGTTTGATGAAAAAAAATTTTTTGAGTTTCACTTTCAAGTATGGGGACCCCCAAAATTTATAGATTTTTTTCTATTTTTGTGTAAAAACCTTAATGCGGTTCACAGAATACATCTACTCACCAAGTTTCATCAGTCTAGCTTTTATGGTTTCGGAGAAAAATGGCTGTGACACGGCCGGACAGACAGACAGACAGACAGACAGACAGACAGACAGACATGACGAATCTATAAGGGTTCCGTTTTTGCCGTTTGGCTACGGAACCCTAAAAATGCTGGAGATTATAGAGTGTTATTAAGTGCTTCTTTTGACACGACCTTCCAAGATGGTTCGATCGTTTTTCATAAGGAAACATCAATCATTCTCAAGTCTTTCATCCGAATATGATAAGAAAAATGGTTTAAGGATAACAGACAATGCCAGTTCAGCCAATTTTCGGGAGATATTTGAAATTAAATTAGCAAACAATTAACAAAGCGTTAAAAATAAATTAATAAAAATATAAACTTCTTCTTCTTCCTGCCCTTATCCCACTTTATATGGGGACGGCACAACATCTCCTCTTCCATTCTCTTCTCTCAACCGCTATCTCTGTGTTCACTTTCTTATCCACTGAACCTTTCACACTGAAAAAAAAACTTAACTTAATTAAAATAGAAACAATTCACTAAAAAAATTGCAAACAACGTAGTGTCAGAAATAAAAGGAAGACCATATTTTTACCAATTTTCACATTTTTTATACAAAATTAATCAATGACTTATCAAATGCTTAAAATAAGAAAACAAAAATAAAAAAATCTATAAACGCAGTAACAACAACCGGATGGTGGCCAAGAACCGGCTACAGAAGCGTAGGGCGCCCTGCAGCAAGATGGATGGGTGACATAGACAGGGTCGCAGGGCGGCAATGGTTTAGACTGGCACAGGATCGATGTAGATGGCACAAACTAAGGGAGGCCTATACCTAGCAGTGGGTGAAGTCGGGCTGTGGATGATGATAAACGCAGTTTAAATTATTTTTTTTAACCGACTTCCAATCAAAAAGGAGGAGGTTATCAATTCGGTTGTATTTTTTTTTATTTTTTTAATGTTTGTTACCACATAACTTCGTCATTTGTGAGCCGATTTGAAAAATTATTTTTTTATCTGAAAGGTAGTGCTTCCAGATTGGTCCGATTTTAATTTTATTAAAATCGGTGTTGCCATTTTTTTTTAAATATTTTTTTAAATGTTTGTAACTGCATGCCTCCGTCATTTATGAACCGATTTAAAAAATTATTTTTTTATTTGGAAGGTTATTTTTACGTCCAGATTGTCTCAAACAAATGAGTTGTCCCGATTTTGTATGGAGGCTGGTTTTTTATTCCTAGATGCCTTTAACTGGAACCACTTTATGCTGAACTTTGAATGCCTAAAACATAGAACTTGAAACCCTACTTGAATATTTTTTAGAGCCCTCCATTGTTTTTAAATAAATTATTTTAACTCAAATAAATAAGTTGATGGTTGGTATTCTAGAACGATCAGGCATCCCTAAAAATCTGTCAGATTAGGCAGATGATGAATGACATTGACATTTTATCTGTCAGATTGCAAATGTCAATTCGTTGGATTTCATTTCGTCGTGGATTTCAGTGCGACGCACTGAAATCCACGACGAAATGAAAGCTACGAGAACACAACACAACGCACTGAGTGCGTTGTGTTGTGTTCTCGTAGCTTTCTCAAATTATCTTCTAACTTACCTGACCCCTGACTCGGCTTTGTTTCAACGGATTGATTGTTTTATTGCACGCGATTTGGATAACGGTAGCTTGGAGATAAAACCCTGACGACTTGGCTATTCACAACGGTATTCGACTACGTTCCTATTCGTAGATTATGGCTCGCTGTATCAATTGCAACATAGCAAGTCATCCTTTACAACAACAGCATCTTTACAATGCTCTGGATATGGATCTCCAGATCATTTCAATTATAGAAGAATGGATAGCTCGGGAGGCAAGTAATACTATTTTTTTTTACTAATGAAACCTAAACTAACCTAAACCTGGTCGATAGTGCGTTATATTTTTTCTAGCAAAGTAATTTTTACATTGTTTTCAGGTTGAAGATGGAGATACTATTTGCCAAGAGTGCATGGACCTATTAATGCGCGAATATTATGGTAGATTTCATGGCATTCATGGTGATAGACAACTTGGTCATCTATCAGTTTGCATTTGCTGTGGGATTACAATCTCCCAAAGAACAGGGAGACGATCTCATCCTCTACCTGTTGGTCGTCCTGAGCGAGACCATATAGTTAACATCAGTCCCCGTCAGGTAAAATAGTTTTAATAATAATTTTAGTTTTAAAAACATTCATTGTTTTCACATCAGGCTAACATTTATCCATTTCCAAATATAACCTCACACAATGTATATTCTATCGTAGAGTCAACTAGAGGTTCTCACGGGTAGGCTATGTTACATACACAGTATAATAATATGTAGCTAGGTTACAAACCAAATTGTGTAAGCTAAACTTAAGAATCAACATTGGAAAACGCATTGTGAAAACGGGTAATAAAAAAGTAAATAAGGGTTGTTATTTATAATGCACCATTATGTAGTAAAACTTAAGTGGTCAAAATTCCTTTTCAGATTAATGCTGATGCTCGAGCGTGCAACGCCTGCTGGCTAAGAGCACACTTATACGCTCCAGAAGTGGTAGAAGATGAAAGAATAATCATTCCAGATGACATAGTGGAAAGCGGATCAAGTTCTGTAGCTGAACCTGTTAGTGTCCCTAGCTCTGACTTTGAAAGGGACAGCATTCATCAATTGGAAAATGAAAATATGCATTTAGATGGTTACAGTCGAACTCCAGATACTTCAAACCATTGTTTTGTACCAGAGTGTGCAAATATCGAACGTCTCAGAGTACCTTTGTTTCTGAAAAAGAAGATACTCAATGATAACAAAATATATGTCACTGAGAAAAATGCCGATTGGAATGACCGAATTTGCGGCTACTATTGTAACTGTTTCGTAGGAAAAAGAACTGTTGGGAGCTGTGCTCATGTAATGACAATTGTTTGGTATTTAGGGTGGGCAAGGCATCAAAATAATATTACACCACCTGCACAATTTTCGGACCATATCCTAATAAGAGAAGATGTTGAAAATGAAGAAATTGAATAAAAAAATAATCAATTTATCAATTCTTGTTTCATTTAATAGCATTAGTGCTAAAACTAGGTTTTCGACCATACACGGCACTCTGTTCTGTCTGTTGCATACAATACAAGTTTATGTCTACCTAGTGTGAACCTAAGGGAAGGTAAGGTAGCTCATAGCCACTCATAGCGATGAGGAGTCACCAGGCCTTGAAAATAGGGCTCTATTGGTTGTCCTGCTAAGTTTGATAGGGAACGGTTGTGCTTCTTAGAAATGAATAATGGTTGAAACGTAAGGGCGTTGTGCGGGTTTGCTCAAGGCCCACTCCACTAGATTCTGTAAATTCCAGTAGGTACTTTAATCTGGAATTTTTATCAAGTATCCTCTAGATCTAGAAGACTAATGTTAGTTGCTGTTTCGATCTTTTGATGAATTGAAGGGCAAGAATTACCTTGCACTTGCACCGTCTGTCATAGAGGTATTTTTTGTTCTAGCGCTGGATATTTGTCATTTTGCCAAGTCGCAGTTAAGTGCTGCCAACTCTTAAATTAAAAATACCACACACACCCATCCACACCCAAGATCCACACAGAAATTATCAAATCATTGCAATAATTTCGCTAATGTCCTATCATACATCGTACTAATGACAAAAAAATCGTATTCCCTTATCAGAATCAACGTGTTGATAGCGCTGATTAAGAGTTTTCAATAGTTTAATCGCTAATACAAACAGTCTTTTTTTTCAAAAATGGCGAGCTTTAGATTTTTTTTGTTTTAACAGCTAAGCTAGATTTGTCAACCTCTATCCATATATAATATTTGGATAGAGGTTAAGAATTAAAAATATTAAAAAACCATATCAGGACATGTCTTTTGATTAAAATCGGTTTAGCCGTTTGACAATGAAGTCGGTTTCTCAAGTTTTTTAAACTTATAATTATTTATTAAAATCATCAAAAGTCTAAATTTAAATGTTTCAAGAATATGTTCCATCAACAATATTCAAGGTACTTTCCCTCCATGTGCCATATCCGTGGGACGCCCTGTATAGAAAGGGTTGATAAAAAAACTAGTAAATCCTGTATTATCTTACAAATAACCGATCCAAGGATTTACTGTAGCCAATCTGTTTATTCTGTCGAGTAGAATATTAAGCAGGATTCATCAACGTCCCTTATCCGTTCAGTACTAGCGCGAAAGCCTTACGATCTTAACGTATTTACAGGTCGCGGGAAACTGTTGGAAAACTTGTGTTTTTCATTTTTGAATGTAAAAACGTTTGTAAAAATTAAAAAATGTATGGGTGGTTATTGGAAAGTGTGCAGCATTATATCATAGTAAGTAATAAGAAATGTCTTGATGTTACAAGTAGCTTAATTTTAAGGATTTAGTAGCGAGATGCCTACTATAGCACTTAGCCGAATTTTACATATTCTCACACAACAGGTTGCATAATGCCCACTAAATTAAACCCCTGTGATGAAAATCACAAAAAACTTCTGTATTTTGTGGGTATAATTGCCTTAACTATTATCACATCTAAGCATTCTGCGGTGGCGTGAACTCTGTCAAATATTGCACAGCTGCTGTCATTATATGACAGCGTTTCACTGATTGTCACCTGCGCAAGGCTTTAGTCGACATACATAAGTAGCTAATTCATCTAAAGACATACATTTTTATCAAACAAAACTCTTTATCATAATTTTAATGCTCTCAACCCCTTCAGGTGGCTTCCCAGGATTAATTTCTCTACTTTCCTCTATATTCATAATTTGTATAGTCATTCCTTTCTGACCTATGTCCTAAATAATTATATCTAAGTCGGTACGGTCGGTATACCGTAATATAGCGGTGGTGTTGTATGTTGCCGTTGTATAAGGGAAAAATAAATCTTGAACTGACTCGGACTTATCTCCCCCTTCCCCATATATCCTTGTGAATTTTAAATAGTGATGTCGACTGAGACACTTTTCTTCTCTAAGAAAAGCTTAAGATATTTTGTAGAGACATACCCACTCGTAACTACAATCTCGCGAGAGAATCGTAAAACCAAAGCACGTTGTACCCTGTCTTCCAAGCTCTGCGCAGTGTTATAAAAACTTCAAACTACTTTATGTGTTCGACATTTTTCGTAGCAATTTCGTTCTTTTATGAGATTGCTTTTGCTAATATTTTTTTTATGCTTACTAAAAAAAGTTAAATGCCCCTACTTACGGGACGCTACAGTGCCTGGGACAGCACCTACACTATCCAACTTAGTCAGCCTTCCACAGAAAAGACCATGGTCAATACAGGGCGTCCCATGGATATGCCACATGGAGCTAAAGTACCTAGAATATTGTAGATGGAACATTTTACTGAAAAAAGGCATTATTTGAATTCAAAAAAAGATCTAAACTGCATTCATAGATTTTTTTATTTTTTGTTTGTTGGTACCAGCACCTTGCAAACCGAAACACGGCAACGCTGTCGTGACAAAATTGAGCATGGTGAGTAAGTATTCCCAGGACGAGCCCTTCACAAAGATCGTTACTGAACAGACAATAAATAAAACATAAGATAAACTTCCGCGAGGGCCTATCGTGGATACACATATGTCTAGAACTAGTAGTAGGTATATAGGTATAGGAAGGTTTAGGAAAGAGCAATTACGTTTCGTTTTGAACGGCCGACGAGGGACACACCAAAGTGAAGTGAGTGTTTTTATATTCTTCTGCATCAATATTTCGTGAAAACTAGTAATTATATAGATAGATAACACCTTATTTAGTACCATGACACACAAGGTAAGTAGAATACAGTAGTAGTATGTACAGTAAAACCGATCTCTACCAGGCAACCTTGTAATTAGCCCCATGTATCTTAGGTACCTGAGGTAAAAAGACCTCACTCTTTTTTGTGCTGCTGGTTTTGACGTGACAACGTCTTATAATTCGATGAAGCCGGCTGCACGCACGAAAAAACCGGCGTTACCTCGCTCTGAGGCGTTCCATTTAATGGAACGAACGACAAAGAGGCACAATCGGCCTCTGCGTTTGGCAGCGTTCGACATCTGTCTCTCTCCTACTTGAGTGAGCGATGCGTCCGCGTCTTTAGACAATTTATATTTTGTCTAAGGTCCGCGTGGACAGATGTATGACGTTTTCACGTTCAACTATCGTCAGTAAACCGACTCTATAGACAACCAATTTTTTCCTTTCCAAATAATTACAAAAATATACCAAACCTACAATAAGTCTGCTCGTTTGATGGACTATGTCGCCCTTTTTATAGAAAACATAAAATCGCGCTTTTATGGCAAAGAAAGCACGTAACTTATTACTTAGTGTTTCTTTCTTACAAGCTTTCTTATTAATAATCTTAGCACCACATTGTGGCAGCACAGAAACAATGGTAGCACGTTCTTGATTCTCTTTTATTCCGCTGTTTGCAAACATAATTATTAAGGTCACAAAGTTTTGGCTCGTCACGTCGTAAGTTGCTAAACAATATGATCCTTCAGACGTTGAATACAAATTGATTCATCGCCTTGCGTTCTGCGGTAGTGATCAGAGGGTATAGCCACATATGGCAGCGATATTTAACAGCGTTTCACTGATCGCCATCGCCTAGATGTGCGCAAACCTTGATCTTGCTGTCAAACGATGTTTAAGCTTTTTTTTTCGCGATATTTGTGCTAGTTTCTTTTCATAACCAGGCTTTGGTAGAAGATAAATATACAGGGTGTAATCGTTAAGTGTGCACAGGCGATTATTCCGTAACTATTGCAGATATCAAAAAACTTTAAACTGATATCGAAAGTACTTTACCTAATGAGTAAAATGACATTAATAACTTTTTAAAAATAAAACGAGAAATATCCAAAAAAATTACATTAATCACTCCCATACATTTAGTATGAGATAGTAGAAAGGTTTTAGTTTCCAGTTTAGTTGTGTTGTAATGAATTTCTTACGAAACAATTATAATGGCTTAATAGCCAATAATAGTGCAACCCTTTGGCCTGCCAGATCCCCGGATCTCACGCCTTGTGATTTCTTCCTATGGGGATTTGTCAAAGACCACGTGTACGCTGAGAGAGTACACAGCCTAGAAGAGTTACAGAATCGTGTACGTCGTGCAATTGCATTAATTACTCCGCAAATGTTAAGGAAAGTTCATTTAGAAACTGTAAATAGAGCTCGTCATTGTATTGCACAAGGAGGACGTCACTTCGAACATATGCTTTGAACACAAAATTTTGTACTTACTAAGAAATAAAATGTATGGGAGTGATTAATGTAATTTTTTTGGATATTTCTCGTTTTATTTTTAAAAAGTTATTAATGTCATTTTACTCATTAGGTCAAGTACTTTCGATATCAGTTTAAAGTTTTTTGATATCTGCAATAGTTACGGAATAATCGCCTGTGCACACTTAACGATTACACCCTGTATACAGGGTTTTCGGCAGACCGTGTGTCATACAAGACTAGGTTAAAGTATAGTAGGTATACTTTACTTACTTATATTTTGCGTAAGTTACAAGCACAGCTGGCCTACCATGAACTTCATATGGTTATGGTTATGGCTGTCAAAATTGTGCCAACAGTTTTGTACAGTAGTACCCATAGTATTGTGACAGCCATAGCCATAAGTCTATAACCATATGGAGCTCGTGGTAGCCCTGCAGCTTTAATGTGTACATAATGTGTGTAGTCGAGCTCTTTGTGTTTGGCTCGTCCGGGGAAGTACTACCATACCATCATGCTTATATCTGGCGTGAAGCAGCATTTTTGTGTTTCGGTTTGAATGGTAAGTACCGGTGATAATTACTACTGGCACGTGAGGCTTGGAACATCTGTATGCCTCAAGTTGATAGACGTAGGGCAGTGTAACCATCGCCTATATCAAAGCATCGCCTCGCAGGCCACGAACGTAACATCAGATTATGCTTGTTCCATCAGCTGGTGGTAAAATAAGGTTCTTTAAGGTCAGGGTCGGTGTTAATTATCTATTTGATTGCAGGCAGAATGCGGCGAAGAAATATGGGAGACAATCCTTCAGGAGGCTGGTGCACGGAACACGGTCTTCAGCACCACAAAGGTTGGCCCTGCATTATATACTTAAGACCTGCAAATTTTTACACAGAAAAACAATAGTGCCTACTTTGTCCACAGCATAGTTAGAGTTATTATACTTCAGGTATGATCGTTTATTTGCCAGTGATCAGCCCTGTATTTACAACTCTGATTTGGGATTCCAGCTATCCCATAAACTGTTATTCTGCTTCTTTGAAAACCAGAGTTAGCCGCCCGTTAACCGCAGGGAGTCTATTGTATGATTTAAGTGCCTGTTATCTTATCTTCTTCGAAATATATAAAACTCTTACGTTACTGACTGACTGACTGACTCAACGCACAGCCTAAACCGTAAGTCCTAGAAGAATGAAACTTGGAGGGTATGTTCGTTTTATAGCATAGGGGTGCACTAAGAAAGGAAATTTTTCTAAGCGGAGAAAAAAAGAAAAAGCTTTTAAAAGAAAAATCAACGGGGCTTAACGGCTGCGGGGCGAGCGAAGCCGTGGGCGGCCGCTAGTAACGTTGTAAAAAGCATCCTACAATTATAGCATCTTATAGTAGGTAAATGAGTTGGTGAACACTAGTATTACCTACTTGCATTTTTACAGCAATATGCAGACGCTATCATGCCCCGTCTGGCAATCGCTCTCGCCTGCATCCTCAACCAGGACCCTAACACCCAGAGCCCCTCGACCTCCAGGCCTAGTAGCCCTGGTCGGAGAAAAAGCTCCTTGAAGTCCAAGCCTAACTGGCGGAGTGCCTCTGTCCACGCCGACAACAGACCTCAAAGCTTCAAGTGCCCCTTCTCAGCCACCAGAGCCCTAACGGCGGCCACGAAGAAAGCAATCGACGCGTACACGTCATCCGAGGAGATCAGATCATCGCTGTCAACGGACTGCATCAACGAGGAGAAGGAAATCGGCAGTGAACGTGACTTTCTACACCGACGCAGTATTGCATTTGGGTTGGACGCCCACAAAACGACTGAAATCGATGAGGCAGAAGCGGATAAGATCGAGGAAGTGAAACCTAAAACAAAAACTGTGGGAGTTGTTGAAAAAGTGACCTTGATCAGTCCGAAAGATACTCCTCCGACTTCCCCAGAGTCTGAACGCAAGACAAAAATCTACAAGCCAATACGTAAAACCAGCTGCACAGTTGCCTTGGATGTGTACAGGCGAAAAGGCTCGTTAATACCAGTTAGACCCAGGCAGAACAGCCTACACGTCATTTATGGGGACAAGTTGGCATTGATGAAAGATAAATTTGGAACTCCAGAGAAAGCCATGCATTACTTTGGACGATGTTTTGTGAAGTTCTTCAGCAAATATGGGTAAGTAACTAAAGATAAGTAATTTTGAGTATGTTAATCTATTTGTGTAGAATTCCATTGAGTTTAGAACTGGCACGCGACAATATTGAATGAAATGAATAAAGCTATTAATTTCAATTTTGAGGCAATCTACATACTGAAATTGGCGTCCTGAATAGTTTGTATCTGATTCTATATTTTTAAACCAAGTGAGGCATACTTGTATGTGAAAGAAAAAGATACAATGAAGTACCTACCTACTAACTTGACTCTGAAGTGAAAGAAAGATTTGAACTTAAAATATATTCTTCTTCCTGCCCTTATCCCAATTTATATGGGGTTGCCACAACACGTCGTCCTTATCCCGCACTTTATATGGGGTCTGCACATGTTTTCTTCCTCCATTCCACTCTATCAGCCGTCATCATTGCATTCACTCCTCTATTATCCATGTCATCTTTCACACAGTTCATCCATGTTTTCTTTGGTCTACCTCTACTCACATATCCATCCCCCCATACTCATCACTCTCCTAGTCACATGAATTTCATCCTTCATGAACTGAGACGTGGTCGCTAACTATTGGCCTCGTACACAAGCTCAAAGTCGCGCATCGAGCTATGGAAAGTGCTATGCTGGGAGTTCCACTATGTGATAGAATCAGAAATAAGGATATCCGTAGAAGAACCAAGGTCACCGACATAGCTCTTAGAATTAGTAAGTTGAAGCGGCAATAAGCAGGTCATATAGCTCGAAGAACCGACAACCGAATGTCGACCACGAACCGGAAGACGAAACGTAGGGCGCCCGTCCATCTAGTGGGTACCAGATGGACCGACGACATGTTTAAGATCGCGGGAAGTCGATGGATGGAAAGAGCTCAGAATCGTTCTTCCTGGAAATATGTAGAGAAGGCCTATGTCCAGCAGTGGACTGATGATGATGATGATGATGTGGCTAATTGCACTTCCTTGTTCTTTAACCCTCAGCTACGACAAAATGATCAAGGCGACAGGTCGCTACTTCTGCACGTTCCTGCAGTCCGTGGACGATATCCACCAGCGCATGCAGTTCACATTCCCTCGTATGCGGTCGCCGAGCATGCAGCTGACGAGAGCCCATATCCACGGCGCTGAGCTGGTCTACAGCAGTGGCAGAACCGGCTTCACGCATTACCTGATGGGTAAGTCGTTAGTCAAAGTCAAAGCCAAATTCGTTTATTCAGTTGTACCACAAGGATTACTTTTTGACTGGTCTCTCAGCTCTGTTGGTAGTAGCTTTGCCTTCTGCGTTGTAAGTAAGTCGTGGATTCGATCCTCACCGAGATAAAATATTTGTGTGATAAACACAGATGTTTGTTCTCTGCCTGGGTGTAATATTTTATTTACAAAAAATATATTTATAAGTATTATATTAGCCAATTGGTCCCATAATACAAGATCCGCTTAATTTGGAGCCAGATAGTGTTGTGTGGATTGTCCACAATATTTGTTTATATACTTTTAAAACGACTTAAAGCTAGGTGAACTGTTTCACACGACCAAGCCTAGAAAAACAGGCAGCAAACTTGGCTTTGATAAGAATAAAAGTTCTCGATTGGTGACCACTGACCACAAACCGGAAGACAAAGCATAGGCCCGATGCAGTGAATTGTGAAGATCGGGAAGTCGGTGGATGGAGAGAGCTCCGAATCATTTTGCCTGGAATCTTTACGGCAGCCCCGTGTCCAGCAATGGATTTTTCCAGATGATATTATATTAATGACGTTGAACTTTTTCTAGCCGCATGCAAAACACTTTTCATAAAGTTTTTCTTGCAACATTTTATTTTGTGAGCATGAAGATGATTTTTGACCCACATGTTTTATGTTTAAAAACCTTATTTTGTATTTTTAGGGTTCCGTAGCCAAATGGCAAAAACGGAACCCTTATAGATTCGTCATGTCTGTCTGTCTGTCTGTCTGTCTGTCTGTCTGTCTGTCTGTCCGGCCGTGTCACAGCCATTTTTCTCCGAAACCATAAGAGCTAGACTGATGAAACTTGGTGAGTAGATGTATTCTGTCCCATACTTGAAACTGAAACTCAAAAAATTTTTTTTCATCAAACCCATACGTGTGGGGTATCTATGGATAGATAGGTAACTCAACATCATTTCTTCAAAAATGATGTTGAGTTTTCTAATATCGTTTTTTTCTAAACTGAATAGTTTGCGCGAAAGACACTTCCAAAGTGGAAAAAAGTTGGTCCCCCCCCCTCTAACTTCTAAAATAAGAGAATGATAAAACTAAAAAAAATATATGTTGTACATTACTATGCAAACTTCCAACGATATTTGGTTTGAACGAGATCTAGTCAGTAGTTTTTTTTTTATACGTCATAAATCGTAAACCGCAATTTACCTTTCGACGAACTACAAAAACCTTTATTTATGTTAATTGATGCTACGGAACCCTTCATGGGCGAGTCTGACTCGCACTTGGCTGCTTTTTATTTCTATTTACATGCACAGGTCAGCTCTACGAGATAGCGGAAGACATTTTCTCTCTGAAGCTGAAAGTGTCTGTGGTGAAGGAGAGCATGGAGGGGAGCTACTACGTCGCAGTTCTACGCCTGGAGTTCGACAACAGTGATTATGTGAGTGATTGCTCAGGAAAAAACCCTAGGTTGCGGCGCTTAGATTAAAATTATGCGTGAATATTGAATACGGAATTATGGAACACGGGTATTCCCTCAGAACAAGGGTATTCCATATTCCTAAGCACGTTCGCGTGAAGCTACTTCTATACAAAGTTGTGTTTACATTACATCCCTTTTCCACCCTGGGGTTTACAAAAATCGTATTCATTTTGAAATTTTCGTAGGCTTCTAGTTTATAATATGGATTAAAAAAATATTTACTGATGGTTAAAACATGAATCATTTTCGCATTTCCGCATGAATTACTTACCCTTTTCTCCGCTAACCCAAATCTTTACTCAAACAAGCCGGGATACAGATTTTGTGTTGTTTGTTCGTTATCCATTCGACATCCTATTTTTCGAAAAGAGAAACGTAACAAGGAATTCTCTCGCTCTTTTCTTCTCGGCATTTTTTTTTGTGGCGTGTTTCGTGGTTTTCTCTCTCAAGCACACCCCTATACCAATCACCGCCAAACAGCGGTAGTGGTTTTGAGAAAAATCAGGGACTGTTTGTTTGTTCATGAAAAAGTAATACCGGCCTCAGATTTATCCGGAAAATGGGTAATAAATATCGGAAACAACATTGAGGGACCCAAATTGCTATTGGTCGAAAATATCTAGGAATCTCTTTGCCAGATTACAAGCGTTCAAACGAAATAGAATTTCGATAGCAATAGACCTTTAAACAGAACCAGAAGAGCAGTTTATGTTAATTGATTTTATTCTAGACTAGTAGGTACAGGTACCCACTAGCTTTTATTTTTTTACTAAGTTCTTTGCAATCGGATATTTTATATTTTTACCGTTTTTTTTTGTTTTCGGGTAATATTCTTGATGTTGTTATTAGGATAGGATGTGAGGTAAGAAACCAGCCGGTACGTCATTAGTAGGCCTTTTTATTTGTTAGTTTGTAGGTTTACAGTCTGTGTGGGTTCTGCCAATGTGTTATAATAGGCACTTAATTTTGAATTTAGAACACACACACCTTGTGGGCATTGTGTATTTGTGTGCGTTTGCATACGCCTGCATAGATTTCGATTTGGAAAAATACAAGTCAGTCAGTCCTTCCTGGCAGGTTTATTCATTTTAAATTTGATACCATTGTCTACGAACGTGCTACGATTGTGCTACGTCAATCATATCGTATGAATAATATGATCGTAAGCAGTTAACTCTCCCATAATAAGTTATCTAAACGTTTTCCGAATCGTTTGTACCAAAACTGTATTTTGATCGTCCATTGTGGCTTTCATTGTCTCATGGTCTATGACTGGCAATAAGATAGGCGGTAACACCTGGGGTACTTACATTAGGTAGCTTATGTGGGAAGGATACCAAATGGTGTAGATCAGAGGTTCCCGACCTTTTTTTTAAGTAGTACTAGGTAAGTAGTAGTAGGTACGTTCGTTGGGGACCCATGTGACATGCACAGCATCACTAAGCCGTGCTTGTGCCTGTGTGCGTGTATAAAAAAAATCGGTTGTCTGTAAAGTCGGTTTACTGACATAGATGAACGTGACAACGTCCTAAAGCTGTCCACGCGAACGCATCGCTCACTCAAGTAGGAGAGAGACAGATCAGATGTCGAACGCTGCCAAACGCGAAGGCCGATTGTGCCTCTTTGTTGCTCGTTCCGCACTCTCGCTTGCACTTCAAGCCTTAAATGGAACGCCACAGAGCGAGGTAACGCCGCATGAGTCATGTTTTTTCGTGCGTACAGCCGGCTCCATCGAATTATAAAGAAGTTGTCACGTCAAAAAACGGTTCGTATAGTATATACACATTGCAAAACAATAGAACGCAAAAAAGGAGAATAAAAACAATGTGCCCCTGAACTTGTGGTGGGCGGTATAACTTTGGTGCGCAACACGATAACGCAATTCGAATAATGAGATATGCGCGATAAGGGAAGTTTGGGGAAATTAATTGTGAAGAGAGCATTTAGGCCTAAAGCGCCCTGTCGACTATGGCTGGGGAGTGGGGCAGGGAAATCAGAAATCGGAAATATTTATTACATAACTGTTGTACAGAAATCTTGATGACTATGGCTAGGTAGGCAATAGGCCTACCACTCTGTCTGGCTCTGGTTTTGAATCTGTGTGAGTGCTCACCAGTGTATTATACTGTGTGTGTGACGTTTCGAAGTAGGATTTATTTAGTCAACACTCACACAGACCCAAAATCAGAGCCAGAGACAGAGCCAGACAGAGCTTGTGGTAGGTCTACTGTTGTATGCCTCAATTCGATGGACGCAGGTGCATCGTAGGGCACGTTCCTGACGTACGACCTACGAGGCAATGCTTTGTTATATGCGATGGTTACCACTTAACATCTTGTGGGCCATATGCTTGTTCCATCAGCTCGTTGTAAACAAGTCCCAAAGGATTGTCAGAGGCACGTTCATACCTCTTACGAGCTCTATATACGTGCTCCGTTACTTGCATGTTGATCGAGAGCGCGACGGCCATGTGGTAGCGGCCCCGCCTTCCGATTCTAAGGTCGTGGGTTCAAATACAGCCATGTACCAATGAGTTTTCTGCTCAAAATTTTATGTATATGCCAGTGCTCTCAAACGGTGAAGGAAAACATCGTGAGGAAACCGGCATATCGTAAAGCTAAAAAGTTCGAAAACATGTGTCAAGTGCACGAAAGGAGCCTCTTTGAGGCGCACTTAAAAGCCTTTCACCACACTTGGTTCGAAAGAATCAGTGACACGATAAGAAGAAGACTTGTTGATTCGAACCAGTGAGGTGAAAGGTATATATAGGCGTTCCTCAAACAGGATCAAGCAGTCATAACTTAAAATGGTGTTCCAGGTGCAATCGCTGATGATGCGAAAGAACCTGCCCTGCAATCTGCCGGCGGTGCCAGCTTCACTGCTTTTGCAGCTCTTCCCTTTCGGCGTGCTGCTGGACAGGAAAATGAATATTATGAAGGCAGGATATAAGGTAACCAAATTCTGATCATAGAAGTGAGGTACGAGTCATCTAAGCGTTATGCGGTGGGGATTTGTGAAACACAGCGTTTCACTTATCGCCACCTCATAACGCTTAGATGTGCGCAAATTACCTTAAAGCAAAATGATCGGCTTTTTGAATACCTAACTATGATACTGAGCTGGAAACATTTAGGAAAAATTGTGTTTACATGGCCCCTCTGATCTATAACTCCTTACCAAAAAACATAATAGATCTCCCTTAGAATAAGTTTTGTGCTGAGTTGGAAAATTGGTTAATAGAAGAAAGCTTTTACACTATTACAGACTTTTTAGAAAAGGGTTCGTGTCGTTTCTACAAATATTAAAACTTCCATGTTAGTGTAATATTCTCATCAATTTGACATGTCCACTTCAGTTTTATTATTATTTTTGTATAGAATAACTTTTGATTTGACATGCCTACAATTATATTTTTGACAATTTTAATATTATTATAATGTAGGTAAATAAGTAACTTGTCTAAATTAGAATTTTTGCACACCAAAATGGTAAAAATATGTGATACACTTTACACTTGACATCTATGTACTTTCCACCATGTTTTTATGCAAATAAACGGATGAAATGAAACAAATGAAAAAAAAAGCATGTTATATTATTCTCTATGTCAACCTTTTCATTATACCCTCTGGGTGTTATTAATAAACCTGGCGTAGCGTTGGACTAGTTAATCCGTGTTTTGTCTCTTGCATTGACATGCAATTGTCAACTCGAGCAAATGTGACAAAACACGGATTAACTAGTCCAACGCTACGCCAGGATTATTAATAACACCCTCTATGTTTTTCTTCAGCTGATTTCTGCATGGGGCGGCCCATATAAACTCATCGAAAAAGCGCCAATCAGCGATATTCTCCGACTGAGAAAACCCAAAATCGCGTTTACTTGGGATAAGGTAAAGGAAATGAACCGAAAACTAATATTTTAGCCCTTATCAGCGGTTCTGTGAACATCACGTTCTTCGAAAAATAGAATAGAAGAATAGCTTAGCGATATTCTCTGTGATCAATACTTCAAGACTGAAGATCGTGATCACAAGGTTTTCCTTGCTGTACAGAGTGGACGGCCTGCCTCCAGCGCGTCAGGAGCGATATTGATCGCAGAATTAGCAAGTTGCAATGGCAATAGTTAGGGCAATGCCCATTGCCATTTCATTTTCAGCCTGTAGAACTGACAACCGCTGGGGAATAATATGTTCTCGAATGGCAACTGGGCAACACTCAGTAGACGAAGAGTCGGTGGACGTACCATGCCCAAAATGCTCGTACTGGAAATGTATAGAAAGGGACGTTAGGGGAGGCCTATAACCCAGTTTTTTTTCAGGCTGATGATGATGATTGTTTATAAGTACTTACCTACACACTAGTAACAATCCTGGCGCAACGCTGGAGTAAATCGTGTTTTGTCACATTTGTTCGAGTTGACAATTGCATGTCAATGCAAGAGACAAAACACGGATCAACCAGTCCAACGCTACGCTAGGATTATTAATAAGACCAAAGTTCTACAATTCTGTGCTAAACAGTACAGCCTTGCGTATCTAAAAGCATTCTGTGGTCGATGGCGATCAGTGAAACGCTGTCAAATATGACAAGTAAATTTGACAGCGCTTCACTGATCACCACCGCAGTAAGCTCAGATGTGCACAAGAATGAACATTGTCCTAATGTTATAAGTATAACGTTGACAATGATCGCTTACAATGTCATCAACCCATCGTGCTACTGGATGTCCGACGCTTCTTTTCCGAATCCTCGGCCACCAAGTATAGCCAAGCATTGTAGTTGTTTCCTGTTCCCATTCCAGGTGATATGCATGCAGACGATGATATTTGCGCTGGAACTGATGCGGTGGAAATCCTCCAGCGCGGCGGGCGACGCGCGGCGAGGGTCTCAGGTAGCTACTGCCATTTCATCAGCAAAAAGCTGAGTCGGGGCCAATGTACCGACCGAGATTTTCAATGTCCCTTAAATACACATTGGCATTGCACAACCCCGCACTTTTTCTACGTTTTCTGTATATCATAGCTGTCGAGGCTTATACGATGAGGTCGTCGATGAATTACTCAAGGAAATCATCCATTTTCTTTTCGAAAAGAAGCAATAAAATAAAATTGCAAAATGATAGATATCGGTCGGCCCGAGAATTAAGCTCCTGTCTGTCTTCAGCTGTCCGCTCTGTGTGTTTTATTGTATTTGTCTTAAGGCCTGCGCACACCTAGGCCGCTGGCGAACGCGATCAGTGAAACGCTGTCAAATTTGACAGACAGCGTTTCACTGATCGCTACCGCCAGCGAACTAGGTGTGCGCAGGCCTTTACGTATACGCCTTTTATGTCAAAAAAATGTTTTTCTTTTCTTTTATTTTCTCAGGGCGCGCGGTCCATCCTGCTCCGTGGACCCATCAAGTTCCTGGAGGAAATCGATGCGATGATCTTCCTTTGCAGCCCTATGTGAATATTTTACCCTAAAAGAAAGTCAAATAGTCAATACTTTGACTTTCTTTTTGGCAACAAACTACGGCTTGGTTCCTGTTCCTGCCGTTTTTTTATTAAAATAGCAATGATATTCAAGTGTGCTGCCAGTTAGATTTAGTGAGACGTAGGCAATACAAAAGCAAACGTTTCGAAAACAACACAAGGTCTATTTTAAATTGACTGGTAGCATAGTAGTTCCTGCCTTATAGTCTTGGCCTGTCCTCATATATACAGCATTGAAAGACACTGAACCCTGAATTGGACGAACGAACGACGAACCAATATTCTAAAGATCGTGGGAAGTCGGTGAATGGTTAAGGCCTATTTTCCTGAATATCTAAGATTGGGGTCTCTGTCTAGTAATGAACTTCCTGATGAGGTCGAGCATACCATCGTATTCGTCGTTGACATTTTCTATCAGTTTCGAGGAAATAGCATGGATTTTCTAATAGCCCAGTAAAACTGTAGGATTATCACTGTACACGGGTATTTATCGCGTAATAGTTAGAGTCCAGCGTTGTCAGCGTGCTCAAGTTTGATGACCGAGCAAGCGAAGGATTCTATAATTGAATCATGAGCGCAGCAAGTGGTCCAAAAATTAAGATACTGAGCGTTAGCGAGAGAATCAAAAGAGCACGAGGTGAAAAATCTTTGCACTCGAGTGCAACACGTAACTTTAAAATGAATATTACCTGATTGTAGTATTGTAGGAATATTTTGTCCAACTTCCAGCTTCAACGACATAGAAGAACTCTGTCAAGCAGACCTGTACGTGGCCGACATGAACGCACACGGGCTGTCCAAGGAGATGCTGATGCATGGCTGGCTGCACTGCTCCCGTCTGGAACTGATGTTTGAGAAGGCAGAGACCAGGAGCACGTCTTTGGAGAAATCTATTAGGTCTGCTTCTGGTGTTTAATACCTAATCCACCGTTAAAGGCCTGCGCACACCTAGGTCACTGGCGATAGCGATCAGTGAAACGCTGTAAAACGCCAGCGACCTAGGTGTGCGCAGGCCTTAAGAAAACAGAACACACGGCCGGTTTCTGTCACTATTATAATAGGTACTTCTGTATCAATGTATCAATCCAACGATTGTTTAAAACATTTCACAGTAATGACAGCTAGTGTTTTGTTGCTGAAAATATATGTCAAGTCAAGTATGATAATATAATGAGTATAGTATGCAAGACTATTAGCTATGCTCTGGCTGAGATTCATAGACCGCACTTTGCTTTACAGCAAAGCAGTCTTCGCAAAGTAAGCTTTGTTTATCGAAGTTTCCTATCAATATTTTAAATAAAGAAGAGCTTGACAGAACTATGAAATAATAATTTTGGTTGAAAGTTGAACTTTCCATCAAAGTAAAGTCAAAGTTCGGTCTATGAATCTCGGCCTAAGCAGGGTCCATGAGATACCTACTACTCAAACCTTTCTCCTAAGAGTGTGTAACAAAACAATGCGTAAGCTATCAATGTATTGATTATGCCCAGGAGTTACGCCGATCTAGATCCTCTGTGGTGTCGAGCAGTGTCAAATATCGCACTGTCAAAGTTCATTGCATTGTGTGCAAAACCCTATGCTAAAACTGATCGCCATCGCCACCGCAGATCGCCTAGATGTGCGCAAGCCTTGATGATGATGATTGGTGCCCATTCACATAATAGCTTTTAATATTTTTAACCATCAACAAAAATATAGGATGCTGGACGAATTGAAGCAACGTGGGGATCAGCTGTTATACTCCATGATACCGAAGGCAGTGGCCGATCATCTGAGAACTGGAAAGGATCCTATGGCTGCCTGTATGGTAAATTACATGTTTTGTACTTGAGTAGGTGCTTACTACCTTAATTACCTTCTTGCTGATGGAAATAGCAGATAACGTGATAAGGTAACCTTAGCGTTGGTAGCAGTTGAATCTGAAGCTGACGGCTGAAAACATCACAAAAGTTGTCAGCTTTCCAAAACAGAAAATAGAATTGGATTGCTTTTTAGTTTTTTTGGAAGGGTTGGGGGGGTTACGGGTGGTTTTTTTTCAGCAAATAAAAAAAACAATGATTTTCGAGTGTTCTGCCAATCGTGAGAGAGAGAGGTAGGCAACACACAAACATGTAAAGGCAATCATAATTCATAATTCTTTATTGCACACAGAGACATTTACAAATAAGTGACAACAACAAGAAATAATTTATTATTTATCTTGCTGTTGGTTTTCCAATAAATAAATAAATAAACACAGGACATGTACATAGAAAAACATGCTATAGAAAAACTATGAAATGATAATTACTGAATTTCAGGCGTTTGACAGCGTTACGATTATATTCGTCGGGCTGAAGTTAGTGGAGGCAGGGTCGCGAGCTGACGTGATGCAGACCGTGGCCTACATGAACAATGTCTACTCCAGGATTGACCGGCTCTTGGACACGCATCGGGTCTATAAGGTGACCATTCAATTTCAATTAGCCTTTACTATATGTATTTTTAAGAAATCATAAGAGTCATATTATCTCTATTGGCTTATTCTTACTGAACAACGCCATCTGCTAGATATGCTTGCAGTTAGTTGCTCACAATCGTCAATAGATGGCAGGAGTCACATATTCAGTTTATGTTTAATTATTGAACTCGGAGTTAAATAATAATTTTCTAAAAATGAATCCTAGCTAGATCCATTTATCGCCCCCGAAAACCCCTGTATACTAAATTTCGTGAAAATCGTTGGCGCCGTTTCCGAGATACTGATTATACAGGGTTATTCATTATTAGCTGCTAATACGCAGGAATTAGGTTCAACAAATAAAATAAAAAATATTTATGAAATGTTTTTTTTTTTATTTTGATTTAAGTTTTTGTATCAAAATTTTATTTCTATTAATTTCTTTACGGCTATTGCATAATGATTGCCATGGAGAACAGGACGATGACCTACCAAGGCGGTGACTGAACGCTTACGGCGCGCGGGCGCAGATCAAAGGTCAAAATAGGTCAGGCGCCAATGATTCCAAAGGATATTCTTTATCGATTTTCTCAGGATTTTCATAACAAAACTTTAAAAAATCATTTCATAAATATTTTTTATTTTATTTGTTGAACCTAATTCCTGAGTATTTGCAGCTAATAATGAATAACCCTGTATATTGCTATGATCATTATCTCCTGTTTATAAGTAAGTAGGTAAGTTTACCGTAAGACGGGGTGACTTTTCAACGAATTCATTAAATTTGATGAGACTTGAAGTCAAGGTGTCATCATCTCCTTTCTTGCATATTTCTCTGCAAAAGCGACTTAGAAATTGACATTTACCTAAACCAAAGTGACCATGCATATTTCTTTTTGTAGGTTGGAAGATGGTGCGTTTATCCTAAAAAGTACGAGGTAGGTAATCGTAATTCGGTTACAAGAATGTAGGCAAACCTCCATCGATGAACTTCACCTTAAAATAAATAAATAAATTCACGCTCGCAATCTTTGATTTTTTGAAAGATATAAAAACGCTGAACTTATATTGAAAACTGCGAGCAACTAATGGCTCGAACACACACACCTAGTTCGCTGGCGGTAGCGATCAGTGAAACGCTGTCAAATATCGCTGTCAGATTTGAGATTTGACAGCGTTTCACTGATCGCTACCGCCAGCGAACTAGGTATGTGCGCAGGCATTAATACGTTTTCCAATTTAAAAGTTTACCCAGCTAGTTTTCGTACTTTGTAAGTACGATAACCAGTGTTTGGATCAAAATTATTTTTTTGCTAAAAATCGAAATTCGCTCGCGATTCTCGATAAATTCATTGTTTTTAAATCTTTCAAAAGGTCAAAGTGTGCGAGCGAGAAGTACCTACATCAACTGTTCTCTCAACAAAGTTAGTACCTACCTACGAGCTTCAATAAATGTAGGTAGGCACGTCAGATCGAAAAGCCCAGTTATGCTATCTCTAGCTCATTTACAACAGTCTGCATGCCAACTATGCCAAATAGGTAAATCTAGGGTAAATACGTCAAATCGTCACTAAGCGAATAAATACATTTCATTTCATAATTTCATTTCATTGGTAAAGTCACGATTTATTACTTTAAATTCAAAGAAGTACAAATATAACTATTGTATGTGCGTTTAAATTTCATTAATCAATCTAAACCTTATCTAACCCCGTTTTACGGTAGGTATTTATGGTGATTAACACCGTGAAACGACTTCACTTTGGCCTTTTGAACTTATAAGTATATTTATACAAGGTTATTCATTATTAGCTGCAAATACTCAGGAATTAGGTTCAACAAATAAAATAAAAAATATTTATGAAATGATTTTGACGTGATAACGTCTTATAAATCGATGGAGCCGGCTGCACGCACGAAAAAACATGACTCATGCGTCGTTACGTCGTTTCGTCGTTCCATTTACCTGAGTGACGTGATAACGTCTTATAAATCGATGGAGCCGGCTGCACGCACGAAAAAGCAGCCAAGTGCGAGTCGGACTCGCCCATGAAGGGTTCCGTAGCACGACGAACTACAAAAACCTTTAATTATGTTACTTGATGTAACATAATAAGGTTCTTGTAGTTCGTCGAAAGGTAAATTGCGGTTTACGGTTTATGACGTATAAAAAAAAAACTACTGACTAGATTTCGTTCAAACCAAAAATCGTTGGAAGTTTGCATAGTAATGTACAACATATATTTTTTTTAGTTTTATCATTCTCTTACTTTAGAAGTTAGAGGGGGGGGGACCAACTTTTTTCCACTTTGGAAGTGTCTCTCGCGCAAACTATTCAGTTTAGAAAAAAACGATATTAGAAACCTCTACATCATTTTTGAAGACCTATTCATAGATACCCCACACGTATGGGTTCGATGAAAAAAAAATTTTTGAGTTTCAGTTTCAAGTATGGGGACCCCCGAAATTTATAGTTTTTTTTTTATTTTTATGTAAAAAACTTAATGCGGTTCACAGAATACATCTACTCGCCAAGTTTCATCAGTCTAGCTCTTACGGTTTCGGAGAAAAATGGCTGTGACATACGGACGGACGGACAGACAGACAGACAGACAGACAGACAGACAGACAGACAGACATGACGAATCTATAAGGGTTCCGTTTTTGCCATTTGGCTACGGAACCCTAAAAAACATGACTCATGCGTCGTTACGTCGTTTCGTCGTTCCATTTACCTGAGCCCGAGCCCGGGTCGGGTAATGGGTAAGGGTAAATGAGGGTAAGGGTAAGTGAGGGTAAGGGTAAGGGTTCAGTCTGGGTCCGGGTCTGGGTCCGGGTCCGGGTCCGGATTTTCATTCAGTTTCATTCAGTTTCATTCAGTTTCATTCAGTTTCATTCAGTTTCATTCAGTTTCATTCAGTTTCATTCAGTTTCATTCAGTTTCATTCAGTTTCATTCAGTTTCATTCAGTATCATTCAGTTTCATTCACATTCAATTCAATTCAGTAAAACTAAAATTTTCTTTTGAAAAATGCAACCATTCCATCAGTATTTTCTTATGACGTTATCACGTTCAACTATCGTCAGTAAACCGACTTTACAGACAACCGATTTTTTTTTAAGTTTTGTTATGAAAATCCCGAGAAAATCGATAAAGGAATCATTGGCGCCTGACCTATTTTGACCTTTGATCCGCGCCCGCGCGCCGTGAGTGACACTCTGCGTTCTGTCACCGCCTGGGTGGGTCATCGTCCTGTTCTCCGTGGCAATCATTATGCAATAGCCGTAAAGAAATTAATAAAAATAAAATTTTGATACAAAAACTTGAAAAAATTTTTGATCAAATTTAAAAAAAATAATTTCATAAATATTTTTTATTCTATTTGTTGAACCTAATTCCTGAGTATTTGCAGTTAATAATGAATAACCCTGTATAGTCAAAGGTTTAAAAGAGTATGTTTATTGCAGGTGGAAACCGTGGGAACAGTGTATATGCTGGTGTCTGGAGCCCCGGAGCGACGGAGAGCGCATGCCGCCTCTGCTGCCAGCGCCGCACTCGCCATCTCCCGAGCTCTGCCGGGGCTCACTATTGGTAAGTTTATATCTGTTCCTTCACTATTATTTGCTTTTTTTTAATGTCCTCACAGGGTCAAATGGCTCTGACCACCGCTGGTGGTGAAGCATTATACGCTGAGCTAGAGCCGATTTGCTGCAGTGGCACACATACACTGACCTCTTTTTGTTGTTTTAGTTTTTTTTTCCAATGTAATTTTTCTTTAGTAAGTACCTAAGTTGTAATTTTGTGTTATATAATGTCAAAAATGTCATTTTTCTTTAGTACCTACTTAGTTTGTAATATCGTCGTATCTTTCTTTTTTTTAATTTCTTATTCTAATAGTGTGTGTGCTGAAGCAGCAAATAAATAAATGTCTATGTCTATGTAAGAACATCAAGGTTATCTTTGCCGGGGCTCACTATTGGTAAGAACATCATGGTCATCTTTGCCGGGGCTCACTATTGGTAAGAACATCATGGTCATCTTTGCCGGGGCTCACTATTGGTAAGAACATCATGGTCAACTTTGCCGGGGCTCACTTTTGGTAGGAACATCATGGTCATCTTTGCCGGGGCTCACTATTGGTAAGAACATCATGGTCATCTTTGCCGGAGCTCACTATTGGTAAGAACATCATGGTCATCTTTGCCGGGGCTCACTATTGGTAAGAACATCATGGTCATCTTTGCCGGGGCTCACTTTTGGTAGGAACATCATGGTCATCTTTGCCGGGGCTCACTATTGGTAAGAACATCATGGTCATCTTTGCCGGGGCTCACTATTGGTAAGAACATCATGGTCATCTTTGCCGGGGCTCACTATTGGTAAGAACATCATGGTCAACTTTGCCGGGGCTCACTTTTGGTAGGAACATCATGGTCATCTTTGCCGGGGCTCACTATTGGTAAGAACATCATGGTCATCTTTGCCGGGGCTCACTTTTGGTAGGAACATCATGGTCATCTTTGCCGGGGCTCACTATTGGTAAGAACATCATGGTCATCTTTGCCGGGGCTCACTATTGGTAAGAACATCATGGTCATCTTTGCCGGGGCTCACTTTTGGTAGGAACATCATGGTCAACTTTGCCGGGGCTCACTTTTGGTAGGAACATCATGGTCATCTTTGCCTGGGCTCACTATTGGTAGGAACATCATGGGGATCTTTACCGGGGCTCACTATTGGCAATACCGAAGCAGGCAAAGATCCCCATGTGGTAAGCACATCATGCCGGGCCTCATTATTGGTAATTATTTTTCGTTACGGAAAAAAACAGCACCTAAATTATAACTTCATAAGTATAGGTTCAGCTTTCGACCATTAAATAATTCATAAAAAGCGTGTGACCACTTGACCAGCCAACTTGATGAAGGAGTGATTATGAAATTTTCAAGAAAAAAATGCAATTTTAATAATAATCAAAAAACAAACAGCTTGGATTGGATGCATGGATAGTGATAGTCTGTCTAGTTGATGTTTGATAGTATCAAACCACATAACAGAAAAACGCTTGCATCAAACCATTAATTTGATGGTTTTCATTAACTATGTAACATTGTTTTGAATAAAACATTTCTTTTTCATTTCTATTTCATTGATTGCAACATTGGCAATCGGCGGCCTACAGAAAATAGTTTTTTAACAATCATCCATTGCAAACAGGAAAAATTTATTAAAATACTGGGCTAATTATCGGCAATTATCGGAGACATTATCATTATCACACGCCTGAAACGTTTCAATGCTGAAATAGGCCGATTACCGATGGAATTTCCAGAAGGTACGGTTTTCCGATTAAGATTGTGTACCCCGTAGATAGGTAGGCCTACACTTACATAAGCTGGCTTTGTTTTCAGGAATCCACTCCGGGCCGTGCGTGGCCGGAGTGCTCGGGCTTCGCCTCCCGCGGTACTGCTTAGTCGGAGACACTGTCAATACAGCGAGTAGAATGCAAACCACGTCTGAAGTGAGTTACCAAATTGACGTAGACTATAGTCAAACACTGCAATAATAAAATCTAATATTATATTTTTAGTAAGTACACATTGAATTACGCCCAGACCTACACACAATGCAAGATGTGTTCCAAATTCAAAATTGCCTAGTATAAAATACATTAGTAGCACAGAAACCAGGTCGTAAGTTTATTGCCTATTCCTCTCTATGCTTTTTCGCGTTAAACTGGCACCTAGTACTGTGGCTTATAAAAAATTTGGTTCAATTTCTTTCAGCCTGGGCGCATTCAATTATCTTCGGAGACAGCATCCCAACTGCCGTGTGGCAGATTTAGGCTTCGAAAACGAGGACCCATCGAAGTGAAAGGCAAGGGCATGATGGAAACATTCTGGCTGGATGGAGAAGTGGAAGACCAGGACCAGCAGGAGGCTCTGCAGCTGTTCTCAGCTCTTTGTGGCGATAACTAGGCAATCGGCCAGCCAGGGTTATGAAAGATGATAAAATAGGTATTTTGCGTAAGAAGACTGGCCTCTCAGATCAGTTGATTCTACCTAGCTGTACCTTTTGTGCCGTAGGTCGTGGATTCGATCCCCACTGAGAACAAATAGTTGTGTGGTGAACGCAGATGTTTGTTTTCTGTCTGGGTGTTATACCTACTGTATTCAAAGTATATATTTACAATAAAAAATGTTTATAAGAATCAGCTATCATAATTATCTATTCCCTGCTCTGCTTAAATTAGGGTTGGACAGTGTTCTGTGGATTGTCCACAATATTTATATTATAGGCTCTTATCGTGCACTCGACACATGATTTCGAACTTTTTAGATTCTTTGACATGCCGGTTACTTTACGATGTTTTCCTTCACCGTTTGAGAGTACTGGCATAGTGTCAATAATTTTTTCGACAGAAAAACTCATTGGTACATGACTGGATATGAACCCACGACCTTGGGATCGGAAAGCGGGGCTGCTACCACTAGACCACCAGTGCTCTCCTTTGGCATCTATTAAAAATGATTTAAACAGCGTTATGAGTGATATGGCATACACCTTTGGATATAATCAGAAAGGCATACCGACTAACAGGTAAAAAAATCGTTCGTAATAATCTTATACCTTTAAACGAGAAAATCTTGTATATATATATATACCTATAGATATATTTAGGATCTCGGAAACTGCACCAACAATTTTCACGAAATTTACTATACAGGGGTTTTCGGGGGCGATAAATCGATCTAGCTAGGATTCATTTTTAGAAAATGACGAGAAGTTGGTGCTTTGCAATAATCAAACATAAACTCAATATACGACTGTTCCTGCCATCTATTGGCGATTGTGAGCAACTAACTGCAAGCTAGAAGGCGTTGTTAATTAAAAATAAGCCAATAAAGATACGACTCTTCCTGACATCTATTGGCAAATAATAATACCTACTATTTTATTTTTAACCCGAGCGAAGCTCGGTCATACCGGCTCGTAAAGAAATAAAAGAAGTTTGCAGAAAATATGAAACACCAAAAATTCATTAATCATCATTTAATATTAACAGACGAATTAAATTCGAGCTATTTTTTTCTCATTTTTAACCATGATTTTAATGCGAATATACATTTTTATATGGTTATAATAGGTAGGTATGTACTACTAGATAGATAGTTATAAGTACCTATACTTTAATAAGTGGAATGTAAAACTAGTCCTACATAGATTATAATATTATTTCTAATTACAATTTCTTACTAGAAATAGTTTTCTAGATGTAAGTAGGTATAGATTACCTACTACATATTCATATATACAGTCAACTATATGTATGTCGTTTAAAAACGGGAGGCGATAATGTACATCATGATATTAGTACACCCCGCTATTGCCAGTTAAGCCACATGTACACTGTAGCAATACAAACACGGATTATTGTTTTTTTATTCTGGTACTAATTACTTAAACTTGTCCTTGATACTTTATAGGGCAGATCGACTACAATTGGTTAGGTTATTTTAGAACATAAAAATAACACACAGGGCGAGCGAGCGTGCCGCGGCAGTGCCAGAAAATGTTCCTCTTTAAAGCAATTATCAAAAAAGTAATAATCGAAATATTTATCTGCTACAGTGTACATTGGCCTTAAAAATTTCTCAGTGGAAAAAAACGGCATCGTTTTATCAGTGTGTACATTAACCGACCCAAAAAAACTGAATATTATCTAAACAGATAAATATTGTGATGTAACATACCTTATACATTTTTATGTTATTTATTGCTATGTATGTATTATTTGTGCAGAATTATCACAGAACGATATAATACGGTTTTTGGTATAAGTGCAATATTGTACTGGGATAATAAAACTCCTACTAACTATAAAAACGTGCATTTCGTTTATTGCAAGTTCATGTTTGTGAAAGATTTATATTTATTTTAAATAAAATAACAACCTGATCATAAAGTTTGCTTATTGTTTGTACAACATAACTTCACTTGTATAAACAGTTTTGATTTCTTTAGTTAATAAGTTAAACTTTGCGCACATCAATATGACAGCGTTTCACTGATCGCCACCGAAGAACGCTTAAAGATGTGTGCAAGGCTTTAGAAAATATTACGTAATTCCACAAAAATAACAATAATTCAATAAAATTCTTGTTTATATTTTTTTCTTGATTTCTATCAAATACACAAGATATATTAATGCCGCCAGCGTCTTGGGGACGCTTCCGTCTGGCACTGATTTGGATCAGTTGAGCTATCTCTAGATCGTTTGTGATGATCTGCAGATAGCTCAACTGTTTCTTGTGTATTTTGTACATTTTGTAAATATTTTGTTTAATTATAAGTTTCTTTGTGTAAAGTAAATAAATATTGATTTTATGTAAAAAAAGATATATTAATGAATAAAAATAATAAATATTTCAAATGATAACAAAACTCTTACAACTAAAGATGGCAACCGATGGCAAAACTACCATTTTAATATTTGCACCGGGCAAAAATGTTAAAATGGTAGGTACTTTGGCATTATCGCTGTCCTTACTTGTAGAACACCGGAATTATAACCAAAATAGATTCCGAATTGTTATCTAGTCACTGGATTTCTAGAGGTAGGGTTGTGATGCGTGGTCCTTAAAAACTATTTAAAACTTTAGAATAAATAGAGGATACGTATCAAACATACAAGTTATTTTCTAACAGACGTACCACGTGACCGCAGAACGAAAATTAACAATGGAAATGCGATCTGACGTATTCTGAAAGCTCGATCAAACTTTTTGACAGCTGACAGGTTGTATAAAAAGTAACAGGATTGTCTGTAGCCAAAAAAAGAAGAAGTGAACAGGATTGTCAAATACAATTGGGTTGCAGAAAGAACTGTTAACTAAGGTTTCGTGTCAATTAATCCAAGAACAGAAACTGATTTGACATCTTTTTCTTGAAATGCTGGTTGAACAGAGATTCAGTCGACAGGCGTTCCTGCAACCCATTTTCCAGTTGACAAGGAATTTGACACATTGAAGTTAATCACGTGCCGTTTGTCCGGCCGTTAGTCACGTGACTGACTCGTCACACTGCAACTTGTTTGTCAACTAGATCTTAAATCGACGAGTTAAGCGTCTGCGCACATCTAAGCGACATATCTGTCAGCTTTTCACTGCAGATCGCAAATCTGTGAAAATAATCAACGACATGTGATTTTAAAGTAAGTACATAGATGTTTGTTGACAAAAATCTTACATCGAATTTGACTGAAGTATGCAAATATTTTTGGATTTATTATACTCGAATTTGTTATTAAGAAAAAGTGCAATGACACAAGGCACAGTATAAACCTACCTATGAAAAAATATTGTCTTATTTTAGTAAAAGGATAACAGAATAACAACTATGAATGTAATCCATATAATGATTACTATCAGTTACACAGAAGTTAGAATAAATCACATTAGTATGTACTCATGTAGGTATTTCGCAAAAAGCTGCCTATTAAACAAGGCGTTGGGCAAGTGTCTTGGCTTGTTCACGTGGAATTGGCGCTTAAATTCACTTATCATTTGAAAATTTATTTAATAAAATAATGAATAAATACTTTTGACTGGAATGTTAGAAGTTGAGCAAGTATCTCTTGACATAATACTCAATACGTTTTAACATTTTTAAATAGTAACCTTTCTTAGTACAACATTGGTTTTCAACATTTTCCTAGAGAAAATATTATTCTACTTCTGCTAATGTATATTTCTCCCTTTTATTTTTCGTTCACTAGATTCACACATTTTTAAATAGAAATGTTGAAATTGAGGACCATAATATCAAAACAAATTCATTATTATAAGTAGGTTATACTTACTACATAATAGTGAGGCCACTTTTAAAGACAACAGTTTATAAGTTTGAAGATTTAACATCAAAACCATTAATTAATATATTATTTTAGTTAATCACACTACTTTCATCCCCATGACATACAGTTCAAGTTTGATTACAGGCCAATAGAGAAACTGGAAATATATTTTAATACATACAACCATCTTTACCCCCGTCAGTTACAAATTACAATATCCAACGGTGTATAAGTACATAGTTAATATCAATAAGGTAGATGTTTCAACTATATTAGGTTTGTTATTGACAAAATGCCATTAAAATCTTTAAATTCAACAAAAGTGATTATTAGGTATAATTTGTTGTAAAACATTGTGCAATACAAAACTTTAAACACTTACATACGAAGATCTTAAAGCTAATCGAGCTACTATTTAAAGAGAGCTGTGACCTCCTCGATCGTTTTATTCTTAGTTTCAGGGAGTTTCAAGTACGTGTAAATAAAGAATATAATTAATAATCCAGTAAATGGTAGGAATACGTAGTCGCCCAACGCCTCTTCCATCGAAAGGAATATAAGACCGATGATCATGTTGGCCAGCCAGTTAACAAGTGCCCCGACGCTAACGGCAGCGCTCCTCGCACCCTGTGTGAACATCTCCGACAAAATCATCCAGGGAATAGAGCTCGGACCTACTCCGAAGAATGCGACGTACAATAAAGTGAAGACAATCGCAAACACGCTCATAACACTGTTCTCTTTGTACACAAGGGCTACTGTCATTAGAATTGAGAATACAGTCATGCCTCCGAGACCCCCAAGCTGTAGAGTTCGTCTACCGAGACGGTCCATCAGAGGTATCGAGACCAGCGCCATTACAAACAGAACGCTACCCACACCGATAGCAGCCAGCCTAGCTGTCTCTATGTCTAAACCAGCACGTTGGAAAATAGTTACTGAGAAATACAGAACCGCGTTAATACCACCCCACTGTTGGGATAAATGCATAACGATTCCAATCATCAGCGGCGCCCGCAAGGCTTTTATCTTGAACAAATCCATTATCGTAAAGTTTTCCTCCTGTTGTGCCGCGCGTTCTTCTTCCAGCATATCTTGGATTTCGTTTTCTATTTCCGCACCTCCGCGGATTATGGACAAGGCTACTCTAGCTTTTCCTTCGTCACGCGTTCTAAGAAGCAGATATCTGGGCGATTCGGGGGCAAATGGAAGCATCGCGGTCTGTAAAGCTGCCGGGACCACGGCTAGACCAAGGAGCCAGGGCCAGCCTTCCGCGGTGCCGAGGATGCTACCAATGCCTAAGATCTGTGCGCCGACGAGGCCGAAAGCAACAGCAAGTTGGTTGACCGTCCCGAACGCGCCGCGCATATTCACCGGTGCCACTTCTGACACATACGTAGGTGATGCCGTGGTCGCAAATCCGCAGTTGACGCCAATCAAGAACCTACCTATAATGAGCATGGGTACTGAACTCACGGTCTTACTGAAGCCCATGAACGTAGCACCGATGATTCCAAACATGGCGTTGAACAGCAAAGCGTATTTTCGTCCATATCTCTCGGTCGTCCAGCTCGCGAGAGGGCAGCCGATCATACCGCCCAATGCGAATATAGAAACGATGACACTGAAGATGAAAGAGGGGTTCGGATAATCATTTTCGTCGACGAAGGCCTCGATAAAGCTTTTCGGGGCGTTGATGACACCTGTGTTGAAACCGAACTGCAGCATGCCGAGTACGGCTGCCCCCACGGCGTAGAGGAGCTTCCCCGTCGGGCCAGGCTTCGCCATCTTTTCTGATTCTGAAAAGAGGAGATACAAATTATATAGTTTCGTTATGTAAGACTAATCTCTACAACCAGAGATTTAATTCAGTCGATTAAGCGACAACACCTAAAGCTCATTATAAAATTACTAGAACGTGTGGCTGACCATCAAACATGCCTCAAGTTGGTGGCAACAGGGCAGTGTATAGTAGGGCACGTTCCTAACTTGCGTGACCTACACGGCAATGCTTTGTTAAAGGCGATAGTTACCACTAACACCATGTGGACGATATGCTTGTTCCATCAGCTGGTTGTATAAAAAAAAAGCTCAGATCTTGGTGTTTAACTGTCTACAATGTATACGCTGACCATATTGCAGAAATCATCACGTACCCCCTCATATTATGATAAGCTACAAATCAATAACATTTCAAGATTAAGATCAGAAGTATGAGAATTTCAAAGATAAATGATAAAAAGATTTTGTGAAGACAGTGTCCTACTTGTTTAAGATTATGGTTGTTCGAATTTCATACAAACTGATTTTTGTATGATCATTTATGGGCGATTAGAGTATAATTGTATACTGAAATATAGCTTTTATAGTTGGCTTTTATATTGTTCTTTATTGGCGGCAAGCTATATTAAGTTGAAGAAAACTGTAGATTTACAGTAATGATAGTAAAAAAAATTGCATTTATTAATTCACCTGGCGCAATCAGTACCATGAGATCTCGGGCTCTGATGGTTTTGAGTCTGTGTGAGTGTTAACTATATCAATCCTACGTCAAAACGGCCACACAGCATATGGGTGAGCACTCACACAGACTCAAAACCAGAACCAGAACCAGAGACAGAGCCAGACAGAGCTCATGGTAGGCTTACAGTGGAACGCTGTCAAATATGACAGTGATATTTGACAGTGTTTTCACTGATCGCTATCGCCTAGATATGCGCAGGCCTTTATGAAGTTAAGTTTAAAAAACTTGAGAAACCGACATCATGGCCAAACTGCGGAACCAATTTTGATAAAAAGTTATGAGACCAATCTGGAAATATTACTATTCAGATATATTTTTATCAAATCGTGTCTAAAAATGAAGAAAATATGCCATAGCAAACATTCAATTAAATTGAGAACCTACTCTTTTTATTTGAAGTCTGTTAAAAACAGGAATTAAATAAAGATCTCTTAAGTCCTCATACAAACGTATCTTTCCGACACATGAAACACAAATTTGCATGAATTAAAATAGTTTCTTGAATTATTCACACTGATACCAACCATTTGTTTTTGTAGGATGTTGAAAAGAATTTTTATTCGTCTGAATAATTTATGTAATTCAAAAACTTACTGGGTTCTTCCATCTCGGCGGAGCGTTTAACTGATACAAAACCTCGAGCTCAAGTAAAATAATATGCTATCTTATTTTCATATTCGATAAGAAATCGAGATCCTAAAGATAGAAGATAAGAAAATGTAGTTTTCAAATGCCCAAAAATTCAGATACTGACGTAAATCTTATATTTTATCATAGATAGATAGATTAACTCTTTATTGTACACAAAGAAATAAATAATGACAGCATACCTACATATTTTATTAGCAGCCAAATTATGTTGTTTGCTTTGACTAATTTGTTCAACTATGATGGAAGCCTTCAAGTGGCTTTAGAGCTCCGCAATTGGACATGTTCATAAAGTAAAGTATAATAAATATAATAAAGTAAGTATAATACATTTCCTATTTTGAGTTTAAACACTTATGACCTTACTTATAAAAATATGTCAAAAGATAAACAGTGCTCAAACTATTGCCATCTCTTAACGTTGGGTTAATGACAAACAGTGACAGGGCTAGCTTTAAGCAATGATTAAATTTAAATAACGTTTTTAAGTATGGCTGTTAAAAATGAGTGAATGAAGGTAAACAAACCATATATCATTTTAATTTGCGTTTAACATGTCGCACACAAAGTCTCGTAAAACCGAAACATTATGATGACTATTTGTGTTCAAATTGTTAAGACGCTGAACTCCGCGAAACAACTTCTCGCTCGCACGCGTTGACTTTTTGAAATATAGTATAAAATGACTAAACATATTTATTGAAAATCGCAATCGGATTGCTGTGTGCAATTCGATTGCGCATAGATTAGCAAAAAAATAATTGAAATGAAATAATTTATTTGCTTGAGGCATGGTAATTTGACTGAACGGCGCCAGCGCGGCGGCGTCCAAGAGCTGGCTATAGAAGCGTTGGTCGCCCTGCGGTAAGATGGGCAGACGATGTGGTTAACATCGCAGGCAAGACCTGGATGAGATTGGCACAAGACCGGCAACAGTGGCACATACAGAGAGAGGCCTATACCCAGCAGTGGGCGAAGTCGGGCTGTGGATGATGATGATGATGATGATGGTAATTTTGATCCTAACACATTTTCCTACTTAATAGTTTACTTAGTACGAAAACCACTTAGGTAAATAGTAGTAATATTATTAGTGTTTGTGTCACTCTGTCCTTTGTTTTGTCTGAAATGTATATCGTGTTGCCTTGTTACCATGTGCAGTCAACAAAGCTTTATTTCTTTCTGTCATGGTGCCTACTGCCTACATCTTATTATTCATTTCCTTTATTTTATCTACAGTTTATATGAAATATTGAAGGACGAAGAGTCAATGGCCTCGGAAACAATCACTGCTGCCAAAAAGCATTTCTCCTTATTGCTACGAAAGTATTTTCTCAGAGATTGTTTTGTTTCTACGATTACATTTATTTAATATTGGTTAATAGGTTCCACTTCCAAGTTCTGGGCCGCCCAGAACTTGGAAGTGTATGACCTATCTGGGCGTACTGTGGACCAGACAGAAGGAAGGAGGCCTTTGCCTAACAATGGGATGACCTAGGAGGCTTATATAAATAACCAGGATTTTCAGATTCATTTATCTGTGGATTAGGGCGCAATTTGAAATTCAAATAAATTTTATTCGAAAGCCGAGTTAATCATAATTATATCAAATTCAGTCATTTGTTTTTAGAATATTTTTGTTTTTGGGAAATTGTGATAGTTTTTGGCGCCATGGATAAACTGAGAATCCGTACAAATTTTTAATATGATTTCCTACGGGGAAATACCGCTGCGAAAACAATGGGACACACATGTCATTAACGATGGGAATGGGCATCGCATGCATAAACACGGTCCATTATTGGTCCAATGGTTTTAAATCTGGGAATTTTGAGTTGAAGAATGAGTCACGGTCGGCTGTTCACCATTGTCAACAACGACGAATTGAAGGCAATAGAGGTATTTCGACTAGGCGTAACGCGAATTAGTTAGTCTGCGATTAAGGCACACCTGGACAGAACGATATTGTAGTATTAGTGGCAGTAGAAGCGGAACCAACTCAATCTACGGCTGAGCTTGCTGCTGGCTTTGGTTTGTGTCAAAACAACATTGAAGCATTTTTTTCAAATCGGAAACCAGTGAAGCTTAAAAAACTTGAGAAACCGACTTCATGGCCAGACTGCTGCACCGATTTTGATAATATATTTTTTCAAATCGGCTCATAAATGAAAAAAATAAGCGATAACATTTAAAAAAATGCAACAGAATTGGGAACTTCCTCCATTTTTATTTGAAGACTGTTAAAAAAGCTAAATAAATGGGTGCCACACAAACTAAGCAACCAACAACGGGACTTCATAAATGAATAGAATAGAACCAAAGAACGCGCTTTGCGAGATACCTAAACTCAAAGTGCAATACTTTATTACCACATCCATCGACTTTTATTAAGCTCTAGCTAAGTATAACCTGTACTTACTTTAAATACTACAATTTTTTTCTATTACGTAATTAATATAATAAAATCATTTATTTCAGACAGCTATAAAATGCACATTACAAAAATGAAACATCTTAGGTCCATAGTTCATAAATACCTTAGAGACTAACATAAAATAAAATTACTTATTAAATCTTAAATCTTAGGGGCTTTTTTCGTTTTAATGTATGTATGTAGGACGCGGGTTCAAATCCCGCTCGGCTCTTGACTTATGGGACATTATAAAAATCTTTGTTAATATTCTTAAAAGTGTAGTAAAACACTATAAAATCAATAAACAATTAATAAATGTATTGCTTCCAATATGGCCTAAGATTAAGATGGATCACGCTTCACTATAATTAACCAATTATTTAAGCTTTCGTGGTCTTAGTCACGCACACGATCCATTCAACGAACATCCAACAGATAACAACAAATGTTATCTGTTTGTGAATCCCAACTTCATAGTCATTTGTTATTTCAAGGTAGTAAGTAAGTACTTGTTTACCGTGGATCTCCCAATCTGACGAATGAAAAGGAACATTTTGGTTTTCTTGGTTTTTTAATTGTCAGAACCGTTCTGTGTATGGTATAGGGGAGGCCTATGTCCAACACAAGACTTTTCCAGACTGATGGTGATGCGTTTCGATAAATTCGCGAACAGCCAGTGTCCACGTAACTGATAATTATTTATTATTTACGCCCACTTCATCATTGTAACAACCCATTTCATTGGAGTGCTGCTAAGCAACAATAAGATCATTAACTTAACGGTTAAATAGTTGAGGAGACGTGATTCCGCCTTGCAGTACGCCACACTTTAATGAGCCATATTATGCCTGCGATAGCGCACCCGCCCACCGTTCTTGCTGATAATGATAGTAGGTATGAAAAGAATGAAAGAAACTTCAGCCGGCAGGCCCGATGCTTCCTGCTTGCCCCAAAGTCACTGTACATAACCGTATTGAAGGCTTTGGAGAGGTAGGTAAATTGAGGAGTGATTTTTCAAAGGGGCTCATTGTAATATGTCTGTCAAATAAAAACTTAAATACCATCAATTTAAAGCGGTTCAATGAATCAAATCAAATCAAAAATTCATTAATTCATCAGGCTGGGAATCAGAAAAAACTTTCAGGAAAATCCCTAGATCCTAAGCTCCCAAAGTTTAGTTATTTGCGCAAGGATTTTGATTATACATATTCGTAAGTGGTGGCTATGAAAGTTGAATTGTTGAATTTGTCGATAAAATATTTTTTTTATAAATTTAACAAAATCTGGAGCAAGCAGCTAAAAATCACAACAACCCGTTTTGTTAAGTATTTAAGAAAAACCGGCCAAATGCGATGAACTATAAAAACGGCGTAAAAATCATGTCTGTTATGTATGGGAACCCCCCTTCAAAATTGAATATTCATATTTTATTTTATTACTTACTTTTAAAGTGAATAAATAACTATATATTCTATGAATATTTCAACTACCTGTTGTCGTTATCAATATCGAGCAAACACGAGAAAAAAAACTGCTGTTGTATGGGAGCCCGCTTAAATATTTATTTTTTATGTTTTTCATTAAGTATTTTTTGTTGTAGCGGCAACAGAAATACATTTATTTGGGAAAATTTCAACTATCTGTGGCAGACAGAGACACAAACAAACAAACTGAGAGACAGACAGACAGACGGCGGGACAGCGGACTCTTTAGGGTCCCTTTTTACCCTATGGACGGACCGAAAAAAAAGAGCAAAATTCGAATTTCCTCAGCAAAATAGTAACATGCAATTGCTTAGGTACCAACGAAGTGGATTTAGATTTAGTTATTTTAGGTATTCCAACAACATTAGACCCAAAGTTATCTTATAGTAACAGTACAGTACCTAACATATTCATTAGCCGAATTCGATGAAGAATTATTGCAACAAACCATATAAAATATAGTATCGAGTTTTTGAAATAGTTGTTAGAATTATAAACTGGCCAATAATGCTAAATCTTTAATTTGGCAGAATCTATGGTATAATTGATAAATAAGATTTTAGGCTACGTTACTATTTGTTTACATAAATTCTACATCGCGAGCTCAAAAACTTGTTTTTTTTTCCGCAAACATAAATATTCAAGGCCAAGGTTATAGTGCGACATATTATTATTGTCGGTACTAGTTGTTTTAATCATGTTTAAGCCGTATCAAGACTCATTTAAATAAATTACACAAAAAACATTATCTAAATTAAAACTGATTGAATTAAGAATAGATCACAATTTTATCACCGGCGTTTGATGATAACATGCGCGTGCGACCATTCACAAAACACTTTCACTTCATTCGGTTACGTTTGTAAACGTATTGGTTTGTTTTGTGTTTATAACTAAACAAGGTTTGACTTTGAACATTTTAATTTTGGAAAGCCACGTCACCATGACAAAAATTATTACCATAAGGAAAACGTTGGATGAAACGAATTTACATAATATTACTTATTTTTTGTAACTTACCTAGAACTTTCTAGAGCAATCGCAATTTGTTTAAGATAGAGGTCACTTTATCACGAAACAAATAAAAACAAGCGTCTGGGGAAATCGATTGGAAACTTGCGTCGAAGGCAACAGACCGCAACGCACTGCCTGTCTACTTGAGGTTGTACACGACTCTGGGAGTAAGGCTGGCATACACTGGCGATCAACGGCCATTGCATGTATCTTGTATAGTAGAACTTCTGTCTCCATATTTGGACTCCATGCGTAAGGATGATCTGGTTTTGGAGCCATTATTGTTTTTGATGGCCACTAAATCAAATGGACAGTCTCAGACACGCACAGGGAGATTCTTAGAGTATGGATTATGAATTCTTGTCTATGCCTCACGTATTAAGTTGAAATGCCGCCATACTGGAGTATGGCTTAGTATTAAATTATTTAATGGACAATGTCTTATTGTACACACCATACAAAACAGTGCCACAGCATAACTATACATTAATTAACCAAGAACTATTAAATGCAAGATTGCACGGTGTTATCGATAAAGCGTTGGACGATCTCGAAAACGCTGACATTTTCGAGATAAGATGTTGAAAAACGACAAGGAGTAGAAATGGTTGAAGGGAAAAAGACCTATGCCCAGCCGTGGGAGAGGATATAGGTTATAAAATAAATACCTCATTTGACTTATTAAAATTAAAATGTATGCCAATTACTATAATATTATTAATTTACCTAAATGTTAAGATAACATAGTGGTATAAATAATAACAGACACCTAATTAAGTTAAAGACGTTAATTAGTTATTTAAATTATTTTTGTATTTGTATTACTTAATTAAAACGGGTAGGTATAATACCAATTACATGAAATACAAGTATAGGTATAGGTACTTATATTTAACCACTATAACAAATTGTAGTATTATGTACCGTTTTTTTGTTATGAACCCAGTTCTGGGTTTGGTCGCGTAGAACTGGTGGTTTTGTTAGCCTTTGGACTTTAAGGCCTGCGCACATCTAGGCGATGACGATCAGTGAAACGCTGTCAAATATCGTTGTCACTGATCGTCATCGCAGAACGCTTAGATATGCGCAAGGCCTAAGACTGTTGGATTGTATATAGGAAACGTTTTTTGAAAAGGTAAATTTTCAAAAATTTATAAGGTCAATTGGGATTTGTTAAATAAAACCCTTCAGGTACCCTGAATAGGTATAGGTATTAAAATATTTATGAATAAAACTGATTACCTGTGTTGTAGATTAAATTGAAAACTTACACTAACGCTAATTTGTTTTTGTGTGAGTCGTCAGCTTGCTCAATATTTTTATCCTCATGAAGTGGGTTTTTTTGTTTACTCCTAATTAACTCGGTACGAAATGTTTGACGCTAAATTATCACAATGTCAGTTAGCAAAACAAAACAATCGAATTTAAACAATGAGTTGTAACTTTATAATTAGGTATCCAAAAGTTACGAACCGAGTAGGTTTTCCCTAAGCTACACTATAAAATAAAAATATTTTTTTATTTTTTTGTGTAGTAGCTCTGCTTTCTGGCGCAGGAGAGCGTGGGAAAATTTTGAAAATTATTGTAATGATAAAATATTTTTTTAATTTCATTGAGAAATGTCAAAAATCTATGCTCGAGTCAGACTCAAACTATATTTCTGCATACGCCCCTAACCCCCAAATACTGAAACGCAACTCAGATTTAAGCACGTCTCAAGCGACGAATATTTGACAGTTTTCAATGAAAATCTGTCAAATATTCGTCGCTTGAGACGTGCTTAAGAGGGCATCACACAGGCGACTCTCCATACAAACGTAGTCCCCTATTTCCTCCCTGGATAATGTCTCTAGAGTCACCATTTATTCTCATAAAATCCAGATCTGCTATATACGTGCTCGTATGTTTTCCTTTTTTTCATAAACTTATTGATAAAGAAAATATGACCATCATATGATTTATATGAAATATGAATTGGAGGTGATATTTTCTTTATCAATAAGTTTATGAAAAAAAGGAAAACATACGAGCACGTATATAGCAAGTCTGGATTTTATGAGAAAAAATGGTTACTCTAGAGGCATTATCCAGGGAGGAAATAGGGGACTACGATTGTATGGAGAGTCGCCTGTGTGATTCCCTCTTAAATCTGAGTTGCGTTTCAGTATTCGGGGGTAAGACTTCAACTTCAATTTTTTTAAGCAATTGTTTCCTCGGCTGGTCGACGCCACTGGTGACAAGAGGGCTGGCTCTTTTTTCGCACAGAGAATAGCTATTGCTGTTCAACGTGGGAATGCAGCCAGCGTTCTTGGCACCATGCCTCATGGACACCCACTTTTGTTAGATTTTTAAGGTTTAGTTTTAATTAGTTTTAGTTTTTTTTGTTAATATTATGAATTTTTGTTTTGTTGTTATAAAATTAAAAATATATGTTGTAAAAAAAGTAGAAAAATAGTTTATTATATCCGGGATTACATAATTACACATTACAAACTAGTAGAATCCCGCACTACTACGCTCATGTAAAGCTTTTTCCAGATAAACTTCAACCCCCGCTGCACACTTTTAGGGGTTGAGTTCCAGGAATCCCTTTCTTAGTGCACCCACCACCAGGAATCTACTCTCCGAATTTCATACTCCTAGGACCATTAGTTTAGTTTGCGTTGATTGTCAGTCAGTCAGTCAGTAGCGTAAGAGTTTTATATATTTCGATTTAGCGATTCTTTCAACCAACCATTGTATACCCGCCTTAACAACATCAAGCAGACTTGTCAAGCAAGTACCTACATACTTAAAATGCAAATACTCTACTATTACTTCATTCCACAGCTGTTTTCACAAGTCTCCTCTGTAATTCATTGAAAAAGCTAATAACATAGCAATAAAAGTTGCTTGAATCATGCTAGTTAGGCAGAGAGTTATAGGATAGCGGCTTAACCTATATAAATAGTATGTACTAAAATAAAGGTTTACCCCAACTAACCAATTTATTCTTAAAGTGAATAATGTAACCCGGAATTACGACGAATATTTCAAGCGCGTACCTGTTGCCGTTATCAATATCGAGCAAAGACGAGCAAAAAAATATATCTATTGCCCCCAAAAAAACAAAATTAAAGAAATAATATGTGTGGTGTAACGAGTGGTTCAATTAGGCAATTAGAATCCTGTGCGTTAGCGAGGGAATCAAAAGAGGTGAGGTGAAATACTACTATAAATATCTTTGCACACGAGATGGGGGGATGAAAACAATATTGCGGACACACGCAACTATATCTACACACGGGTTTGCTCAATGAAATTCCACCTTTACAATCGCAATAATGTTTGATTTGATAATAAATAAACATTTATTGCCTCGTTACAAGCCTATAACTACATTATTATAATTGACGATATCCTAGTGTGGGCTCGTCGCGTGCGACACCATATACGTATGCGGTTTGGTGACGAATTAGCAGTAGCATAGACTAAGGATGGTAGTAGGTACTAGGCAGGCACTAGGTAGGTAGTGCCTGCGACGACGTCGCCATGAGCGGCGTGGCGTCATAATGAGGCAGAGCTTTAAAGATAAAAAATAAAGCCTTTGCATCTATTGTAGATGATTTATATAGCGTCAGGGCAATTGGTGATTTGATTACTCATGCCCCTACTTACGGGACGCTATAGTGCAAAAAATTGTACAAAAAAGCGTGGGGTGCTTTTTATAATAACTTCAGACTTCAGATATAATAAACTATTGATAAATAAACGCTTTTTGTACAATAATAAAAAAATTTCAATTGATTATTACAGTTTTATTTTTATCTTTTTAGTTCAATTAGTTATAAAAGCGTTTGTTTTTAGTTTTTTAAACTATAATTTATTTTTTACTTTTTTTTTCCTTTTTTTTTTCATATTATTGCATTGTCATCAACCTTTGACAGATGTGCAAAGTTTGAATCAAATCTGATCGTTCAAAGTAGGACAAAATCGAGCTCAAAGAGGACGGTTACATACATACAGGGGGCTAATTCTCGGGCCGATCTCGATCATTTTGCAATTTTATTTTATTGCTTCATTTCACAACCCCGCACTTTTTCTACGTTTTCCGTATATTGTAGCTGTTGACGCTTTTATGATGAGGTTGTTGATGAATTACTCAAGGAAATCTGGTATTCTCTCTTCGAAAAGAAGCAATAAAATAAAATTGCAAAATGATCGAGATCAGCCCGAGAATTAGCCCCCAGGTGAAGCTAATAAAAGCGTTATAAAAAGTATGTTTTCACTGAGCGCCACCGCAGAAAGCTTAGATGTGCGCATTTTTAACTGCTTGGATACGTAGCTGGCGACTTCGTCATGGCACCATGAAGCAGAGCTCTAAAAGATAATCAGTGTCTTACCACATCAGTGACAGGGCTAAATTAACTAAGCGTAACGCTTTGTAAACTACGAGTATGTATGAAAAAAATCCTGCAACTGTGTATGAAATCTCGCTCGGCTCTTAACTTTTGGGACATAAAAATCTTTATGTATGAAAATGCCAGTGGAATGTTTGCCAATGAAATGTTTTTACAAAAAGTGTACAATAAATATTTTAACGGTTATCTGGTTCCCTAAGCCCATAAGCTTTTAATACACCGCAATTTACAAAACAATATGTTCGTACTAGCATTACTTTACGATGCCAATAACATATCAAAATAATGAAATATGACAAAGAAAGGAGGCAAATCTGACAATGGCTATAAGTTAAGGAACTTCCTGCTGTTTCCCGAAAACGAAGACGTGGTTAATAGCACGCACAAGCGTTGCGTGCCAAAAACCACGTTTTCGTTTTCGGGTTGTCTATAAATATTAGATACTAGCAGCCCGTCCCGGCTTCGCACGGGGTAGACAATATTGTTGTACATTATTTTGTTTGAATCATCTTCTTATAGATGCATAGGCCATAACTAATAGTTTCGGCAGTGCATTCGACGAAAGACATTTTAAGACTCATTTTTCTACACCTTCGGTTACATTGTTCAAGTTTAACCAAGGATCCCTATTTTTTTTCAAAATAAAATGTAGCCTTTGTCAAATTGGAAGAATGTAGCATTCGATTGGTGAAAGAATTTTTTAAATCGGCCCAGTACTTTTTGAGCCTATATGTACAAACATACAAAAATAGGTACAAATCTTTCCTCTCTAAAATATTAGTATAGATAAAGAATACTAGCGAAGTCTATACAGTAGGAAAGAGCTCAAGTTGCCACCATGCCTATTTCTGCCGTGAAGCAGCATTGCTGTGTTTCGGTTTGAAGGGTGTGGGTGCCGGTGAAATTGCTGGCACGTGAGGCTGAATATCTGTATGCCTCCAGTTGATGGACGCAGGACAGTGCATCGTAGGGCACGTTCCTGATGTGCGTGACCTACGAGGCATTGCTTTTTTATAGACGATGGTTACCACTTAACATCAGGTGGGCCATATGCTTGTTCCAAGAGATTGTTACATTAAAAAAAAAAAAACAATCGCGCGTAATCTTTGGAATTTTTCATAACTATTTAATGTTGTCGTGTATTATTTTATTTTTATACGAGAATAAAAAAAGCAGCCAAGTGCGAGTCGGACTCGCCCGTGAAGGGTTCCGTAGCATCAATTAACATAATATAAAGGTTTTTGTAGTTCGTCGAAAGGTAAATTGCGGTTTACGATTTATGACGTATAAAAAAAAAACTACTGACTAGATCTCGTTCAAACCAAAAATCGTTGGAAGTTTGCATAGTAATGTACAACATATATTTTTTTTAGATTTATCATTCTCTTATTTTAGAAGTTAGAGGGGGGGGGACCAACTTTTTTCCACTTTGGAAGTGTCTCTCGCGCAAACTATTCAGTTTAGAAAAAAACGATATTAGAAACCTCAACATCATTTTTGAAGACCTATCCATAGAAACCCCACACGTATAGGTTCTATGAAAAAAAATTTTTTGAGTTTCAGTTTCAAGTATGGGGACCCCCAAAATTTATAGTTTTAGAAAAAAACTATATTAGAAACCTCAACATAATTTTCGAAGACCTATCCATAGATACCCCACACGTACGGGTTCGATGAAAAAAAATTTTTTGAGTTTCAGTTTCAAGTATGGGGACCCCCAAAATTTATAGTTTTTTTTCTATTTTTGTGTAAAAACCTTAATGCGGTTCACAGAATACATCTACTCACCAAGTTTCTATAGTCTAGCTCTTATGGTTTCGGAGAAAAATGGCTGTGACACGGCCGGACAGACAGACAGACAGACAGACAGACAGACAGACATGACGAATCTATAAGGGTTCCGTTTTTGCCATTTGGCTACGGAACCCTAAAAAAGAGACCTAAAAACAAAGAAAAATGACGCTTACCGCAAAGACATAAGAGCTAGCAGTGTATATAGTCTGATGCGTATCCTTGTGTTACCTCCGCGTAACTGCGTCCTGCGTTTTTATTAAGGTACATTTTTTTTTAAATATTTTCCTATTATATTGAGCGTTTTCCTCAAAGAGTGCGTGCAACCTTGAAGTACCAAATGCCTACTATATTATGTGTTGCCAAAAGAACCAATGACGTCACCATATGGGCCGCGAATTTTAAGCACCTAGGTAGGTTGTACAATAACAAAATTCCGAGAATGTCCATCCATACGTGTTTTACTACGCACTACCGTAGACCGTAGTACCTACTTAATTCAATTCTCTGGCAATCAATACTCAACAGAAGTAACCTTAGGCAGGGCTGTAGCTAGAGTCGAATTTGAGGTAGGGAAGCACTGGTTAGGGCGGAAGAAAAAAGCCCTCGAAGCTTCCATCTTGATTAATAAGTTTTTTACAGAAACAGCATTTTCATTGGTAGGGACCAAAAATGACTTTAAACTTTTGAGTAAGTTTCAAAAGCGGCAATCTCCTAGACAAAATAATGAATCAAAACACGTTTTTCATGTTTATTTCAAATGTAAGTAAAGTGGAGAATGCCGTTTTTGATATTAAATGACTCATACAATAACACAACAACTACAACACACACCTTACACCTAAAATTCGTAGAAAAATAACTTCTGTTAGGTTATAGAAAAAAAAAACAAATGTATCTTTATTTTTGGTATTTTTAAGGTAGCTAGGAAGGGGTGGGCATTGCCCCGCAATGCCCACCCCTCCCTAGCTAGGCGTGCCTATAGAAAATAATTTGCAGGTAAGTATGACATTTTATTTGTTGTAAAATGTGTGGCAAGAATTTTCAAATCTCATAATGAAGAAGTTATGGGTTATCAGACATTTAAAAACAATACAACCAAATTGAGAACCACCTCCTTTTTTATTTGAAGATGTTTTAAAAAAGTTAGTTACGAGTCACAGGTAAAAAATTAAATCACTATTGTTTACAAGTTAGGAAGTAATGAGTCACGGGGAAAAAAGAAATCACTATTGTCACAAGTCTAAGGGAAATACTCACACATACATTTGCATACAATACAATGCAAAACAGAATGAATAGCTGCATATCTAATCATAAATGATACCTCAGTAAAATTAATATTGTACAACAATAATTGTATGACTGTATTGCTTGCAATTGTCCACAATATTTATATTATAATATATGTATTTATATCTCCTACAAAATCTATAATCGTCTAATGTCAGAAGCATGTATGAAAGAACCATACATTCCTTTTTTGAAATGTAAGTAGGCAATAAGTTTTAAAAAGACTAACTATAAAATTCTATTATTTTAAAATATTTCATATTTGCCCTTCCAAAACAAAACAGCTGAATTGAGAACATCTGTCTGTCAAAAATAGTATACATGTGAGTTTGTTTGATCGCCCAAAGGGTACAAAATTGACCATAAAAGTATGTAAATATTGCAATATGATAGGCCTTGTGGTTTTCTTTGGGTACTATTATTTATTGACTATTCTTGAAGCAATAATGAAATTGAATATTATGTCTTACTCAGTATGAGAGACTAGCAAGGTAAATAAATTAGCTTGCTTATGAGTGTATGTAGTTACATGTATGTAAAATTCTACAATGTAATTAAACATACTGTTATGTAAAAAAATAATATTGACTAACCTTTTTTCTGAAGTAGCCATGAGGTTTCTCTTATCATTTTGACCACAGACTGAGGTTTTGGAAGCGGTCTAATGTGTAGTTTGGAAACTGGTTTCAATACTTGTTTTGGTCTAATGACACAAGACTGAAATAATTATTTACTTTTTTATTATTTTAATTCCGCAAACAGAGAGGGGATATATTTTAATACTGATTAACAAACACCCAGATCTTATCTTACAGAATTTCTGTTTATAGGTACATCCACATAATTAATTTGATGAAATGGAAAGTTATGAATATGCTTCAAAACTCAATATCCTAAGTGTTTCCTGATATTTCAATAACATTTTAGTCTATTTCAATCATTTTGTCAACACAGTATTTGAAATAATGAAATATAGAAGCATTAAAATAGCACATTAATTCATTAGTGTGCATAAAACTGTAAATATATAATTGTAAAGATACGTACCTTTCTAATTTTGACGAATCAATACTCGACCGACACAAACATTAGCATAGTACATTAGACCCAGTCTCGTAGGTGTAATAATCTGATATAACTATAAATGGAAGGATTACATAATGCATTACTAGTAGTAATAATAAAAGAAATCTACAAAAGACTCGAAAACACTGTCCATCATTCTTCATCTCATTATTTACACTTTTCCCACATAGTCTCGTTCTAACTACCTACTGCGTGCGAGCGGCAACGCAACGAGCACGGGGTGGGTGGTGGAAGAGGAGACGGCGCGCGCGGGGAGTGTAGGCAAAGCGGGAGGGAGTGAGTGGCAAGATCGATACCGAAGGCGGGAAAAAGAGAAAAATAGAGGAAATTAGTTCCACCCTTGGTTCCGCCGCGCCAGTCAACGATGGCCACCGCGCCGCGCTATGTAGTTTTCTTCGTCTTCTTAATTAATGGATCTGTCCATTTTGGATCAATTTGCCGGTGTCGATTATTGAGGTTAAACCTTGGGTTAAACGAGTATTATTTAAATAAAATAGGTTTTACTCAAGTCAAGTCAGTCAATAGAGAAATCAGCTCTAATTGGCTTTGGAAACAAATGGTGGCCGTTTTTTTTTCAAAACCCGCAGAAACAGTTTCGATCAAATCAGAATGTCACCTTTAAAACTTTGAGCTAAGACCTAAATTTAATTTAATTTCAATTTATTCACTTATAAAATAACATTACAGATATTTAATCTAATGCGTTACTTAAGGATTTGGAAAAAATTAAAAACTTTAAGAATATCTAAACTTTTTCGAATTTCGGCTATACCTAATAATTAGGCTAAAAATATCTTATACATAACTACTAATATTGCACCGGATGCACCTAAAGTAATACCTACCTAAAGTAATGTTGGTTAAAATACCACTGAAATTACACAACAGAATTTAAAATAGCACCTGAAAATCAATTAAAATGAAAAATCTATGTGACTTCCAAAAATGACAGAAAACTAATCTCACCCCTGTGTTAGACTGTCTATGGTCTATGCTTTTTTTTTTTTTTTTTTTTTTTAATTTATTTAAAGGGCTTTGTCGCAATGCGACCACACTGCCCTATAATAACACAACAAATAAAACTTAACTTAATCTAAATTTATACAAACTTATTATTGTCTAGCTAAACCAATTTCTGCTAATTTATATAACATCTTGGCTTGATCCGACAAGGGACAAGCCAAGATGCTATTTATCATACCAACATTCATACATCTTCTTCCAAAACAAACTAATCTAAATCTATCATTTCGAACACACTCCAGCAAAACATGTTGTACATCTTCCAATGTACCACATTCGGTACAATTCGGAGATGGGACTTTTTTCATTAGAAAAGCAAACTTGTTTGCCGGGATGTGTCCAGAACGTAATCGTAACGCATGGTCTATGCTCACCAGTAAAAAACGCCTCGAAAAAAATCCACAATGTGAGTTGTGCTGGTGCTGTCATGTCATGTCAGCAGTCATGTCGGATTTGTCTGTCACTGTCTTCTTTCATTTTACTTGCTGTCTAATGTCTTCTGCCTGTCAGTCAGTGTCATCTGTCTGCTGTGTTGTGTGTTTGCGACTTGCGTTGCGTCGATCTCAAATCTCAACAACTCAATCAATCGGTCTTGTTCGGTAAGTTTTTGTTTAATGCGCAATAAAATTATAAACATACTGGTTTGTCAATACAACTCATATTTCCAGCATTTTTGTACAATCATTAAATCCTCGAGTAAAAAAAATGGAAAACCGTACTATAATGGACAGAGTTCGCTCATTTCTCGGGATACGGCAGGAACCGCCTAGAAACGACTTTCGGAATCCTATCTGGAGTTCTGAAGACGAAGACGATGACGACGAGCTCTATACCAGGCAGAAAATAAACGTTTATGCAGACCCCGCTCAATTACACCAAGAGTTTGCCAGTCAAATGCAGGATATGTTCAAGTCGTTTGGCAGTATCTTTGGAGATATGAAATCGTTCTTTCAAGAAGATCACTTCGATACTATTGGGACCAACACAGAGGGCGGCGAGGCATTGGAACCGGAGCACTTCGACACTAAAAGTGTCAGAGAGTATTATCTGAAGCCTGGCTTCCCCAGGAAACCATATGAGCACCCTAAGGAAGACATTGATTTAGACGGCAAGATCTCATCGCACGAAATATCGGGCTTGTTGAAACAGAAAGAGGATGGTCATAATTCTGGCCTTGCACCCTTCAGTGGGAATATGGTGCCCGGAAGGTCATTCTGCCAGACCATCATCACAACTAGCGTGACAAAGCCTGATGGTTCAGTGGAGACCAGGAGGATCATCAAAAATGGTCATGATGTGATCGAAGAGACCACAACCTCAACGTTACCTGATACTAATGGACCTTTCTCCAATAATATGGACTCCATGGGCTCCTTCACGAATTCTGGTATCATTTACAGTCACGTTATGTCGGAGCTTTCATCATTATTTAAAAATTTCTACTAGCAGGAGGTTTATTTCCACATTTCTATTATTAAGATTTTAGTGATTCTTAGCTTTATAAGGTTTGCAAGTGATTTATTTTTAATTTATGTTTAAATTTCATGGGTTGGACATTGACAACCAAATATTAGAGGATATGATGTTTTTAGTCATTGATGTCTGGAACACTCATGACATAGATACTTACATTTATTTTGTCAACCTGCATTGAAACTACTGTTATTTAAAATGCAAGCACAAATATCGAACATAAATTTTTGCTAACAATTAGCATTTGTGTTGTCGGCAAAGATTGCCAATCCAATGTCAGGAAACAGTACTATATTTACAAACTCTATAAAATCATTATGGAACATGACAAAAAATATTGGTCCCAGTACTGAACCTTTGTTGAACTCCTCTTTTGAAGTTTGCTTTAGATTTTGTAACAATTTCTTGTTTACTTCTTATTTACCCAGTATGTATAACTATTTCAATAATTAAATTACGTTACCTGCAATACATCCCTTAGATATTATATTCACTTGTAATTGGATACTTTAATAAACAAGGCAGAGTTATGGGCTCCATCCCAGTCAGTCAATATATTTTGAGATGTATAAGAGGTTGGTTTGTATAACCTTTGGTACAGTTTTCATTTTTGTATTTCATTATTTACTTACTCGTAGGATTTAATATTGTATGTTCATTAGTCACTTGTTTTGATAAAAACTAGTATCCTATTTATGAAACTAAAACTAAATATCAAAACACATTCATTCAGTCAATAAATAACGATATAAATTTATTTGCTTTTATTTATCTATACCTTTTAGTATAGTACCTAAACAAACTTTGAGATAGCTTAGTAACATAGTATCCTTAATACCTATGTAAGATAAGTTCTCATGTGTCATTTTACAGCTCATTTAAAATCTAAATCTATTCAACAATGCTATGGAACATTGAGGCAGCATGCCAGTTCCTCTTTGATTTTGTATAAACTAAAGATCTTTGTCTAAACAAATTCTTACTTCTAGCGCAAAGTAAAGCCGAGTTTTCACTACTGCAGACCCGTGTGTTTTCTGTTAAGTGAATTCTATTAAGTACTAATCATAGAGAGACTCATTATTATTAATTAGAGTCTGCGTCACTGCCTGTCTCATGCAAAATGTCTGAGACAGTTGATGTGGCAACATACTCTGCAATAGTGAAATTCTAGCTTAGATATCGTAAGTCTAACTGCAGCTGCAAGCATCTCTAGTATTGCTCTTCAGCCAAGTCATGTAGCGGTTGACCCTGGTATACACTCCGGGGCGGTCTGGTCGCGCGCAGCCTTCGCCCCATGACACCACTCCTGAAATGTTTGAAGTATGTTAAAAATTGTTGGTAGTTGGTAGGTAACTAAGGTGTAAGGAAAGATGGAAAGAAAACGTCTGCCTCTAGGTCTTCAAGCATCCCTTGGACACAATTCTGTATAGCCGCCTTCATCTTCCGTCGTCCCTTCGTGCCAAGTGTCCTGCCCATCTCCACCAAGGAGTTCATAAGGCGGGCTAAAAAAAAAACTATCACGAGGTTTGGTCGGTTTGAATTAAGGAACTGACCGACTTCATGGAAGCTTGACGTGTCATTCTTCAGAATATGGAGGGGTCCGCCGGAGTCGCCCTGGCAGGCATCGCGGCCTCCTTCAGGCTCGCCTGCGCACAACATGTTGTCTGTGATCCGTCGCCCGTACGCTGTCTTTCTGCAATCCGCGTTCGAAATGATTGGCACGTTCACCTGAAATCAGTCATTAAAAATTAACCTGTGGCGTCCCATTGCAGGGCAAATGCCTTCCTTCTTCCTCTCCAGTCGTCTCTATTTTGGGCCACTATGTGGACCATATTTTTAAGTAGGCGTCCATTTAATCCCTCCATCTAAACCGTGGTCTACCGCAAGATCTTTGGCGTCCAATCTTTTGTGGATTTAGCCCATAACGCATCCGACATACGGCAGACGTAGCCTGCCCAATCCCACTTTAATTTTCCTGCATACCTATGTGCCGACATCTACGATTTGTATTTTAGGGTGGAGCAAACGTGAGGGTGGGAAAATGTGAGGGTTAGGTTTTTTTCATACAGCTTGCTGATGGACCCCGTGATCGCATGGTTATGCCCAGAGATTTTGCGATATTTAGGTACACTGTAGGGACAACTATAAACTAAGATTGAACTATAGGTACAGATACTGACCTCTTGTAAAGTGTTGGAGACTTGGCCGCCTTCCTCTGTGGTGCCCCATCCAGCCACCACGCCATTGTCCCCTGCGTACGACATTCCCGCATCAGGCAAACACACGGGCCGAATACCGCCGTTGTTCTCTAATTCTTCGTCGTCGCTTCTGCTGTGCTTTAGAGCGCTGCTGAGGTCTATCTGGAAATATAATATCAGACTAAGATTATAGAGCGATAGACCGGTAAACCGGTAATCATACATACCTACATACATAAAATCGCGCCTCATATTTCCATGGGGGTAGGCAGAGATCACGGATTTTCTACGATCCTGACAAACCTCATTTACTTCACTCACTCTCATAACATTCTTCATACATGCTCGTCGGTTTACGGTAGGTACTCCTGACCCTGGCCTTTCTCTAGACGGGTAATCATCATTTGTAATGAAGTATTCAAGACCTTTTATACAGCTTGTAGGCAAACTCAGCATATTTTTTAGTCTATTTTGTCTGGACTAGGTACTGAGAGACCAAAAGGTTAGCAGGCAAACAAACTCGTGATGATATAGAGTCTGCTGATAGAGTTTCAGACTGAAGCCTTGGGATTTTTTTATGCCTGAAGCCTATAGCCCCAGCCAGAAGGTAGGTATAAGGGATTTTTAGTCTAAACTTCAGAAGTTGAGAAAGTTATCTTACTCTTTCGTCCAATTTGAGTAGAGCAATGTCGTTGTCGTAGGTGGAGGGATTGTAGCGCTGGTGAGCGATGATTGCAGACACGCGCCTTTCAATGGTCTTCGTCTCGTTGGGGCTGGAGCGGTCATGCTCCAGGAACCTCACTGACATTTTCTCTTTGCGGAATCTAAAAAACAAAAAAATCAAGTTACCTAGATCTTTTATCTTCTCTGCAAAGATCACTCTAAACTTTTAAACACTCACGTAGTTTTGTATTTTGTGGCTGTTCTCATCATCATCATCAGCCCAGTAAGTCCGCAGAAAAATGACCTACCCTACCCATGAATTTGTTATACTTAGTCTTAATATTTAAATCCACCACAGATGGACCAGCGACATTGTTAAGATCGCGGGAAGTCGGTGGATGGAAAGGGCTCAGAATCGTTCTTTCTGGGAATGTGTAAGGGAGGCCTTGTCTAACTGTGGACTTCTTGAGGCTGATGATGATCATGAGTATTTTAATTCCAACTGAATTTTCCATCGTTGGAAAATTCTTGTCCTGGCCTTGATCCAAGTTGCTAGGTATTTATAAGATAATAGTTGCCCTGCTCCACTTGGCATCTAAGTATGTATGTGACGTGATGTACCTATCTATTTACCTACTTAACGAAGTACGGGTAGGCTTACAAATTACCTATTTGCAGATTGGTAGTTAATAACAAACTGATGTTTACTACTCTTTGTTAGCGGAGTTATTTACAGCAGTAATTTACGGCTAGTTAAAACTTTATTAGGAAAACCTTTGATTTGCGAGACATCAAGCTGGGTACTACTTAAATCATGCAGCATGACGAACGAAGTCATCAATGCCTGAAACCTGTTGGGCAGTTTGATGATTCTCTGAAGACTTTCATCTAAAATCTTTCTACGACAAGTAACTAAATGATAGTCGAGAAAAACTTCTGACATGATAAGGAGAAGGACGAACTAAAATGGTTCTGGCATTATTTATTTATGTAATACATAAGCACACACACACCAGTAAAAAACAAAAGTAGGTACCTACCTACTAAAAAAGAAAGGTCGATACTTGAAAGTATGTCGTTTGTTACAGTAACAAAAGGGCCTGCGCCATTCAGAAATCAGAAATCAGAAATATTTATTGCATTGTTGCATGTTGAAACTCAATTAGACATCAAAGCCACGACAGCTAATACCTACAACGAAATAAAGAAAATATTGTAAACAATCCTCACAGCATTATCTAGCCCCAAATTTAGCAGACCTTATATTGGTGTACTTGTAGGTACTATGAGTACGAGATGGTTGATATACCTAATACCTTTGTAATTTTTTTTAAATTCATATTAAGAATACAATATAACAGTGAGTGCTGAGATGACGAATGATAGGGAAAATGGAAGAAAAAGACACGTTGTGCCATGCCAACCCCATCTAGTGGGATGAAGGCAGAAAGAAGAAGAATAGAATAGAAAATTCTTTATTGCACAACTTAAAACTAACAATGATAAAACAAGTAACAATAATTAATACAATATTAACAGCCAGACAGAGAACAAACATCTGCGTTCACCACACAAATATTTGTTCTCGGTGGGGATCGAACCCATCGGCCTACGGCGCAGAAGGCAGAGCTACTACCAACTGAGATGAGAGACCAGTCGAACAGAGTAGTACAGAAACTCACCCAGAAGTACAATGTGCAGCAGTCAGAACATAAAGGTCGTTGATAAGCGAACCTCCGCAGTAGAATCTTTTGTTATAGAGCAGTACAGCCATCCATGGAAACTCTAGCTCCTTCGTCTCAAAGCCGCCAACTATGCGTCGCCTGGTGCGCGGGATACCGCATTCTGGAACGGACAAATATTTTAAGTCGATGGAGGCATCTCATCAAACATATAAGTAGGTACCTACGTATAAAAAACTTGAGAAACTGACTTCATGGCAAAAGTGCTAAGTCGATTTTGATTAAATTTGTATGGGACTAGATTAGTCTCATACAAATTTCATAGAGCAGAGAATTTCATAGAAGCAGGTATAATACAGAAGAGTTTTTCAAATCAGCTCATAAAAGACGGAGTCTAAGTTCTAACCTTCTTGTTGTGCTTTTTGTTAAAATAATTTAAGAAAACCTTTCCAATGCATGCTCCAATAAGCTTATAGCTTAGGCCTGCCGGAGTGTCAGTAAAACTATTCAATTCTACTCTCTTCAATTGATTTTGCTCTTGCACCTCTAACAATATAAAATGCCTGATTATGAGTTAGACTTGTAAAATGCTTACGACACGCTGGGCAGTTTTCTGGAGGATCCTCGATCGGCCGCAACGTGGTGGTTGTAGTAGAGCCTCCTAAAAGACTAGTGATCCAATCTATGAAGTCTTTCTGCTTGATCTCAGGCGACTTCGGGTGCTGCATCTGACAGGAGATGGCGCCAAAGAAGCATACCAGCAACAAGAGTTTCATCGTGAAAGCTGAAAGAAACATGTGGATATCATGATCAAGGTTTATTTTTACACAACTAGCTGATGCATACAGACGATCCGCCTCACGTGCCAGTAATGTCACCGGCATCCACACCCTTCAAACCGAAACACACCAATGCTGCGTCACGGCAGAAATAGGCATGGTGGACATCCTTGGACGAGCCCTTCACAAAGAGCTGTATTTACTCGGTGTATCAAAATCTCATCGAGCATTTTTATACTCCGTCCCCTGTAAAAAGCATCTTGCTGGTTCCTTCCTACGTCCCTAGGTATCACTCTATTTCCGTCGTTGAAATACCGGATAACGACATAAGTACCTACATAAACTATAAACTTTCCTAAATCAGCTTTCGGACTTGTCTCAAAGTAGGTTAAATTAGGACACAAGGTCAAAAAACCCACTCTTTCGATCGCTCGCAAAATATGTACCGCTATTCTGATCACTCATCATCCGATTTGCATACAACGCGCACAACGCATATCCACGTGAGAAACGACTACCGGAACCTGATCTGCTTGTCCAGGCAAAATGAAAACCGGCCTTCTTGTTGACCGGGAATTTGATAATTTCAAAAGATCTTTCTGTAATACCAATATGGGGAGCCGAAGCGCAGTAGCCTCCTTAAATCTGTATAAAACCCGTTAAATTCTGTTACTTCCCTACAATTATCCTTATCGACATTCATAAAACGCATCTCATGATCAACAAAACGGTGGGCAGGCAGGCTTACTCAATATTAATTTTGATGCAATATAATGTAATCGTATTTCCCGATTGATATGCGCGCATCGTCCTTAGCGGTATGGTATGACTCGTTTGCGTGAGAGTTTCCTGTTCCAGACTAAGCCACTAGAAAGTAGAAAGATAGAAAACCGTAGTAAGTAGATCCTAAGTTATCAAGATCCTCGATGTACTTACCAGAGCATAAGCATAGGCTTTTCAGGATTGTATTTTACTCGGCCCCGGCGGCCGTTGGGAGTCAAACCAAAAATGGTAGAGAACTGTTGATGATTTTACCTACTTATCTTCTTGTAACTTGAGTAATCTAATCCAACTAAAACTGAAATTAAAACTCCTGAAAAACGAAACCTACTTACCTACAATCAACTTCTAATCGTATTGGACGTTTTCCGTTTATGGCGCAGGTAATCAAAGTTACAGGACTCTTCGCACATCTATCAGCAACACACTAACACCATAAAAATTGCTAAACAAACTCACGAGGAGACGGCCACTGAGGATGGCTAGTGGCGACTCACAGGCCTCCGTGTTTGAACTGCTGATCGGAGAGAGAGAGATGTATCACTTTCACCCTTGCTTCTATCCTTTCACTCGCTCCAGCACTGCTCCACTTAGTCCTGGCAGCTTACTGCGCGTCCTGTGGAAACGCTCCTCTGTTATATTACCCCGCATCGCCATCATAAATTCCATAATGTGCAGTAATTTTTTAGCGGAATTATTATCTGCGTAATAGGGTAATTTGCGATTTACCTTCATGTGGGATTGTTTAGTTGGCACGCTATGCATGTATTTACTATAATGCCTATTGCCTATGGACATAAGTTCATAATCTTTGTTTTATGTAGAGCATGGAATGTACCGATGTTAAAGAAAAAATGGCCTACTTGATTATTTGAACATTTACTATCAATTTTTTTGGGAAGCTGGACGAGTCATTATGACCTATAACAACGGTGGTCACAATAGTACATCATTATCCAAGATGTAAATGTAACTTGGGCGCCAATAGCTCGAGGGACTTAATAAGTCTTTAAGCCGAGGTAAACATTGTGATTTTCATTACGAATGCAAGTAAAATAAATATATACCAACTCGAAAAAAAATTAAGATCGGATCGCTGCTTTCCCCGTCTATTTTGTTTTTTTTTGTGGACGGCCAGCTATTCAACTATTAATTTTAATTATCATACTATATTATAAATACTTCCTCATCAATGTAGAATGAGGTGTGTGATCTACGAGGCAATGCTTTGATAAAGGCGAAGGTTAACACTTAACATCAAGTGGATATGCTTGTTCCATCAGCTAGGAGAATAAAAAATGAAACCCGTGTATTTCTAACATAGCAGAGATTTTGTGTTGCTGTTTTAAATGCTTCAGGCGTTTCATTTATTTATTTATTTATTAGGACATCCAACAAAGGAAACACTTGAATAACAAATAATATTAAACAAAACGTCTTAAAACTATGTGTCCCTCCAGTTATAGGAAGCCACAGCATGCACAAAATTATCAACTCAACTAAACTAAACAGACAATAAGTAGGTACTAGGCAAGTACATAGAAACTTAAATATAGAAATAAATACAAACATAAAAACTAAAAACAAACTCAAATACAAAAAAACAAACTTTGAAAAAAATAATTTCTTAAAATTTAAAAGATCACACCCAAATAATGCTAACTAAGTAGCCTTAAAATTATTAAACATATTAAAGAGAAAAACAGCAGGTACAAAGCTTATATTTAAGATCCTCACAACTCTACTTCATATCTGAGCATCCGGTTGAATAATCGACCTTCGTGGTGTGGTGGCTCGAGCTGACAGGTATCAGTTCGAAACGCGGTGGGTATTTTTTATTGGTACAAGTTGGTATGGATTTCTTATATTTTCTTCTCTAAACATAGGGCTCTACTTGGCTAGTTCTAATCTATGACTAGGCTTAGAAAGATTCCAACATCTGCTATAAAATTTCCACCTCAGACATTTGACATATGCCAAGCTCCATGATGTGGTGAGACACACCCACAATACCCATATCAGCCGTCCAATTCTAATTAATTTCAAGCAATAAAATCTCGGAAACTAGGGCAGTGATAAGCAAGCCCACGTGGTAGATTCAGGTCAATGTCTGTAGATATCTCGTGTCTCTTCTGCATTCACTATAATTGCATTCAAAAAACATTGTTCTTATTGATGAGGCAAGAGGAAAGTTCTACTTCCCTAATCACATTAAAAACAAAGAGTGAAAATTAAAATTCTGGTTTAGGTGTTTTGATTTTAGGTGTCCCAAAAAGTTACCATTACGAAGCGAAATAACCCATATGAAATATAAATTTGATCCTGTCTAGTAAAGGTTGCCTAGTAGAGATTGCTGTTAGCGATAAAGCCGCCCATAGTATTATTGTGACTTTATTTTTAAGCTTTAAACTGTATCCTACTTACCTATAGTGTGTCATGGCTTTCAATAAAGAGTTATCTATCTATCTAGTAGTTGGGTTGCTCGATTTACACAGCATCAGATAGTACCTATTATAATAAGATGTGTTGAATACATTCAATGCGTAGGTAGGTGACATCCAATGCCACACCTTTTTAGTATGCAAAACCCTTAAGGTCACAGTAACGCAGTGTTTGACCAAACAAGCAATAGCTCGCAGTTGACCCCACACATTCAAGGCTGCACTCCTACGCGCTACCAAGTCTGAAGTTTAAGTCCATAACCACTTGATCAGATCTCGCAACAGAACTTCAAAGCATAATTCCATAACAATGACTTATCACAAGTCGATAAAGCAGTGGCTGCCACTTACATACGGGTGGTACCACTCACCCTGACACTATTGTCAAGATCTTGTACTAATTCATTAGGTACTGAACTGGGCTTATTCCATCCGAATTGCCTTTGAAATGAAACCAAGGCTGGCCGTGTTTGTCTAGACAAATACCGAAAGGCCCAACAAATCCTACTGAGATAACGGATCTAGTACTCCCTTAAATATGCCACAGTATCGTGGAATATTTGTTTGTTATTTCACAATTGTGCAGGACGTTTACGTCAGATAAGTTATCAAAGATTGTATAGAATAACAAGTAGTCTAATATCCCGCTATAGAAAGACCTTCACCTAGCTGGTTATTTAATGAAACGTATTTTATATTTAATTAAACATGCCAATAAATGTATTCTATATGGGTTGCCTATCAAATTTCAGTCCAGGATAATTATGATTAATTAAAAAAATATTAGACAAATTCTATACCAATTGAAAGTATAGATTCAATAAGATATTTATTCAATAAACATACCGGTGCAAAATGCTAGTATCGACATTTTTTGTCCACCGATAAATGAAGTCCTTCGTTTGTCAAAGACTAATTACTGTATTGCATCGGTCGTAAAAAAGAAAGTGGGATGGCGTCGTAGTGTGCGACGTGGCCACATTTTGCGACTGCATAAAACATTATTCCGAAATATCAAAAATTGCAAAACTTTAAATACTGCGTCGTTTTAATCCTGGCGTTACGTAAAATGGTAAAACATTGAGTAAGATTGTTCAAACATAAATGAATAAAAACAGTTCGGTAGCGGTGAAATTATGCGCGCTTACGTAATAAGGCTCGACTGGACTTTCTGCAAGGACCTGCACTGCAGCCACTGACAAAAACTCTTTAGATAAATTATGTTTTTCAAAAATCTTATAACTATTCACTTATCAGGGTGCTTCACACTCACAGGCCTCAGTTCAATCGGTAGAAGCTCAGTCTTCTGCGGTCGTCATTCATCGAGGGCAAATATTGTATGATGAACAAACATCTATGTTTGTACTGTATCTCTGAATGTAAATATTGTGCGTTAACTAATTTCCATAGTAGGTTCAAGCATTGCTTAGTTTCGGCTTTATACAAATTCCATGCTAATTTGTAGTCGTCTTTTTCGAACTTCTTAAATCATTTTAGTTTCAACGGGCCTAAAATCGTACACAAAACTATAAAAAAAGCCCTTACAAAATATAATAACCGTTGCACTTCCAAGTCGGTGGATCAAAAGAGCAGACGTTCGGTAGATGCTTTAAAAGATTGCAGAAATTCGATCTGGCCCAACTTAAAACCCACCTGTCTTATTTATTCGCCCATGAATGGTCCTTCGCCCGTTTTGGTTCAACCTTGGAATGAGGAACAAGCTGTCAGACAGAAGCCCAAAGGCCCAAGATAATGAACGTGAGGCCCGTCGAGATATTTCAATCAATTTGCTGCTGTGCCCCATATCAGGAGAATTCCGCAGTTATATTTCAGCGAACTTTTATTTATCAAGTTAAATGATTGTAGATAGTTTTAGGTAAGTAACAGCACGTGTGACCAATGAATGGTAGAATAGAAAACTTTCATAAAACATTCCATTTGCATCATTTTACCTGCCTGTGACTTGTGACTGATAATGTTCTTGAGCTATGAAAATGCAAAATTTAAACATACATAAACCTTTATTATACTTAGTAGGTATATACAGTACTTTCACCATAAAATTATTTCCGTTAGTTTAAACATCCTTAAAATCTAGGACAAACCTATCAATCAATATTTCGTTTCATGGTCAAAACAATAACTAAGTAGGTATTTCACGTTCGATATTAGCAAGGTCACAAGACTATCCTACCACTGTCCTCGTGGGCGCGGCACTAGCACGCAGCTGTTATTGCAATGGTGTCAGAGTGCAGAGAGTGGAGTGCGCTCGCCGTCACTCGCTCAGTCGCTGCGTTGCCGTGAACTTGGCCTGGTCTGCTCGGCTCACCCTGGCCCCGAGGCCTTATCTGAGGCGCCGCCCGCGGCCTATAATAGCTGGGCCGGCGTCTCCCCCTGACTCCAGAGTGGCCTGTGACTTCGCCAGACATGTTTCGCGTCTTCTGTCTCATCATCGCCGCATTCGGCATCGCCAGTGCTTGCAAACCCTGCAGTGAGTGACTTCTTGTCAAACTAACGGAAATCATAATTGTGATTTTTGTGCAGCAGTGCTCTATAAAAAAAATATAGTGTTCCATTTTATTTGGTTAAAAAATTACTCATTTCATGTTTATTGGAAGTTCAAACGACTTCCTTATTCATTTATGATTTCGAACGGTTTTGCTGAGTAAAAGGTGCTCGCGATTTTATGATACGATTCATTTTATTTCATTCGGGACTTTTATCACGCGTAACATTTCATAATGGGTCACATTATACCTACGTTATTTACAATTATTCACACCGTTCGTAAACGACCGAATTTTATTCGCTTTTGCAATTTCTAAACATCTTATTCAAATGAATATGAATTTATAAAGATCTCTTATGTCATAAAAGCAGTGCTAATAGCTTGAAGTGCTTTTAGAGATCGCGCACTTGGCACTTGCAAATCTTGCAATACACTCGAATGTTACCGCAAGTTCTCGTAAGCCCGTTGCGATAAAACTTGAGATATTTTCGCACAGTATGCTAAGTGGCCCGGATGTTATATCTTGAAAAACAGAATTTACTGTATCGCTCCGTAACAATTACCTACATCGGGGAATCTCCGTTAAAAGACATGCGAATTTTCGCCATTAAAGTAGACCTGAATCGTGTTGCACTTAAAACGTTATCGGTCGATCGCAAATTAACCCAGTTGCCGATAATGAAATGCGAGACAAGTATTTTTTTCATTCTTGGCTATTTAAAACCAACGGTGGTAAGGAGGGTCGGGCGCTGCGTATATTGCAGCGATACCAGTTCGCGAGAATGTTTGTTTGTTTACTAATTGAAATATCCGATTATGCAGATTGCCCTCGTTTACGAGGCGAGGCAATAGGCAAAACTCCATTCACCCGAGCTTCCATTCGGAAAGTGCACCCACGCTGGTCATCGCTGTCTCTCGCTATGTATGTTAACACGACCAAGCCTTCAGACACAGAGTTATGTGCATATTTCACGCGTTACTATTTAAAAATTTAATATAATCGAGAAAATACCAGATTAAAATGAATGCTGGAAAAAATATTGATGAATTTCCACTAACAAAAGCTATTCATTCATTTATCGACAGAATTTAGGAAATCTGTCACTGATTCTGGTTTTGTAATCATCCAATCTGTTATTTTTTCCAGCATGTGGGGTGGCAAGGCGTGGTAGGGTTGTGGGAGGTGAAAAAGTATCTCCAGGAGAGTTCCCCTGGCTCGCGGCCCTCAAGCGGGATGGCAAGGTGATCTGTGGAGCTACCGTCGTCGCCAGGGACCATCTCATCACTGCTTCGCATTGTGTGCATGGGTAAGTTAGAACCTACAACTATGCTAGGAAGTAATGTATACCTAGGTAATGAGCAATTTTCTGGTGATCCATTCACCACAAAGCTACCAACGGTCGCATGTGCTATGAATATGAAGGCGGGGTTGTTATCAGTCTGACCTTGTCCGATATTCCTGTGACTTTGACCTTACCTTGCTATAGTCTTGTAGATACTGGTACGTTACGTAGATACCTACTGAAATGTATTGTATTATAGGTGTAGTGTAACTTTATCTAATGTGTTATAGAAGGTTACTATGATTGACTAGAGATCAGTCTTAGTTAATTTATTCCATTTTCTTTTAAGATGACAAATAACATAGTCACAGCAGGTAAAAATAGCAGGCATATAGCGTTGACGATTCTGATAAAAAAAAACACACCGAATTACTTGCAGATTATATTTCAATGGGGTGGTTCAGGTACTGTAGACTCAAGTATCAAGTTAAAGGTCTTTATAAAAGGTCAACCAACGTTGTGAGTCAAGCTTTGAATGACTACAAAAAAGTTATAATACTTTCGTTTTTAAATAAGAAGTGAAAACATGAGGAGACCATCTCCTATGTGGGGATTTAGGCTAGGGGTTTTATTCTAGGAGTTGACTTCTATAGACCGTGATGAAGGTCTGGTTCCAAAACTTAACAATGAATTTTGAATACCTACTGACAACAGGCCCGAGCGGGACCACTGTCAATTCATAAAATTGTGATGATATTATTATTCCTGACCGACTTCAGTCAAGGAAGACTGGAGTTTCACTCTTGCAGGAGTCTGTCCCAACTCTACTATCAGTTGAATGTTTCGATTTGTTCTTAATTTGAAATGCTTAATGCGAAAACTGGAAGAATCAGATATAAGGGAATCCATAGAAGAAGCAAGATCAATGACATAGAGTAGAGGTAGAGCTCTCTCTCAATGGCAATCGACAGACATTATAGCTCGAAGAACCGACCATCACTATAAGGGAATAAAGGTCTGAATGGCGACCACAAACCGGAAGACGAAACGTGTAGGACGCCTCCTCACCAAAGAGGTTGGGAACCCATTGCAAAAGAGTTTCCCCAGTATCTGCCCCTCACCCGATACCTTTTGTTTGATGGGTGCAGAAGCTTCGGAAGATCTAGGTGTCGCATAAATAAACAAGCGCCCACATAGAAGAAAGTTCGGCATCTTCACATCTCTACAAACAAAAGTTTTATGAATGTTAATGATGTTTAAAATAGTCATTAGGTAGGTGGGTACCTATTTGAGATGCGACGGTCTGTCGCCTCGGAGTCAAACAATAAGCAATAATTTAGAGAAAGTAAATGATTATTGACTAAAGACTCAAGTGTCACAGTCATGGGGGGTCATTTACATCAATAAAAAAAACAACAATGGCCGTCTCTTGTGAATTGGTGTCCTATTCAGATTTCACACAATGGGATGCCAATTCGCAACCTAATTACTATACAGACCTACACCACAGATCATGAAATAATTCTACACAGATAATCGGTGTAGTTTAAAGTCATTATTAGTAGTTAAATACCATTTTGGCTTTAAAATATCAATAACTGTTACTGACTGTAGGCACTGTAGTTAAGTACTAACGTCATAAAACTTTTTTGAGAATATTGCACCTTGATATTTCGTATTACATCGACATAAAAAGTTGAATAAATCATTTTCATTGTGATCGCCTAAACAAAAAATGATATAAGCTTTAAAGCGATACATTTTGAAGCAGAGAAAGCATTTAAACTGATCAAAATAAATATTAAGTAACAGTACGGTACACCATAACTCATATTTTTCTGTAATGTATGATGTGACTGGGAAGTCGGGGATAGGGTGCCCAGTTGGTCCAGAAAACATTCCCAAATACGCACTTTTTACGAACCAACTTTTTTCACATTCTGTGGATAGATTATTTCAAAAAATGTTCTCTTAGTATTTTTCTTTCAATGCGTTTATTATGTCGTAAATAGTTAATACCTCTTTAGACCAACTCCATCGCCTTTCTTAAGCCTTTCTTATGTTTAGCACTGGCGATGCGCACGCAGGTCCCAAACATGAAAAACTCCTTGCTGCGCAGGCCAAACTCCTTGGATCTAGCCCATACAGCCTGCACCCGCCAATCCATTTTAATGTTACTCTTGCGGAGATTAAAAAAATCCAGTAAAAAACACTAGTGCGTCATTATAAAGTACTTTTGTACTGAATTAATATACTTATTAAACTTACAATTAAACAAATATTTACAAAATACACAAGAAACAGTTGAGCTATCTGCAGACCTTTATTAAAAACTGAATTTTGTAATTTTTAATTTTGGAAGAGAAACAACAGCTAACGACTGACTTCGGAACCACGCACATGTACGTGATGAGACACGCGCTTGGCCGATTTTTTATTTTATTTATGAAAGCCACGTGAAATTATTGGAGCTGTCAGCTTTTACAAGGTCCTTCGACGGAGTCATCTTTGTTACCAATACCACGAGCCCTGCGAGACGCTGTGAAACAAATCGAGTGCGAGCCCAAAGCAATAAATATTCCCAAAACAAGTTTGAAGATCTTCCGCAATCTCGCCCGTTATCTGATACTAACAGTTAATAACTGGATTGCCAGGAATTAATTAAAACATCGCGGATGGCCGTGAAAATTTTAGGGTCCTTGATGTTTAATTACGCAATGATTAACGGTACTCTGCCCTACTTGGTCTGGCGCGGAGTAGTCGTTACAAAGACCACAGAATATATAATAATAACGTACAAAGACGTAGTAGAGGAGAGAGGATTTCTTGCACTCGTACTTATTTCAAACGAAATAAAAACCAATTATACCGTTCGTAATATTAATTATGCTAAGTAGATGGCCTCCGACCGCCAACCAGGAGCCTGTAGTTGATAAAATTAATTAGCCAAGTGCATGTTGGAATTGTTGGACAGCGTATAGGGAAGGCACGCCCCTTTTGTGACTTTTGCATTTTATTAAAAAATTTAAGCAAATGGCTTAGTGTACTTATAACCAATCTTAGAACGCTTTGCCAAGCCGTTTCATAAATAATACTTTAGACATGGTATTTACATGGTATTGGTACTTTTACACACGGTACTTTTTTTTTGAAAATAACTTCGATTCACAAGAGCCCGCGAAAAAAAAACAACAGACTTTAAGCCACGAAAAAGAGGAGAGGGTGAAGGTAAGAAAGTAAGAAAATTACGGTTGATTGAGGAGAAAAGACTTCAAAAACCAATTGTGCCGACCCCACACGAACTGGGATATGGGCAAGAAAATGATGATGAACTCAAAAGAACTGCCCACGAACTACCTATACGGCCTAAGATATTATTCTGACCTGCAGCTCGAGCATCCAAGGTTACGTCACCCCAATGAGGTCAAGATCGGATGCGCTTGCGATGCTTTTGTGCTGCCCGAGCTGAACGAACCACACGTAGCGAATTAATCTTTCTCGCTTCGGACACTATGTGCTTTGAATGCTAATAGATGTTAGCCAAGTAGGTAATAAGTACAAGATGATATAGGTATTTGAGATAACGCGTGGAGATAACTAATAGCCTTACTTATAAATAAAAAAATAAACCGTAAGCCGTAAGCCGAAAATGTTTGTTTGCGCGTATTCTATTTACCACTTTGTAGCCATTCGTGAGGACCGCTAATTAGGTCAGAACCTAGACTAGATTAATTAGTTATGAAGTTTTACAAAGCTGTTGGTCTTTCTAAAACAAATAAATTAATAAATTAAAATCTAGCTAAATCCATCCATCTCTTACGAACATTGGTTATAATTATTTTGCTTGATTTTTGCAATTGCATTTTGACCATCTATCATTATTTAAAAATCTTTGAAATTTAAACAGTTTATACATTTTATTTTTGCATGCTAAGGTTAGAGGTGAAATTACTTACCTTATTTCAACAATAATTTCTAACATTTTATTTACATGAAATTCAGAAAATGGATATTCTTTGACTTTGAAAAACGCTTAAAAATACGAGACCAACAGTAAGAAGGCTAATTGGTGGATAGTGCTTATCAAATTGCAAAGCGTGGGCTTTAGTGACCGTTTCATTTAATTGAGGCTACTGGAATTATTCCGTGACGATTCATATTTTTTTACGAGAGCGCTGTAAAACTTTTACGTTCACTCCATGTTTAGAATTTTTATTCCTTATTTATACGTTTCTGCGCACTTTATTTTGACTCCTTACCTTTATTTCTAAGGAGTGGACCTACTGGGAGTTAGTTGATCTACGCGAGTAAATACCGATAGGTACTTCCCTGTGCACACCAGGGGGTAACCCGCAGATATTTGATGGTATTAGGTGCGGGTCTTTTGCCAACGTTATTTTTACGTGAAGACCTATAGTTATTAGGAACTGGAGCAAATGGTTTATGCGCGTTGTCAATCACCCAGACGACCGTACGGTTGTACGAGAATGTAGTTTTTATAAACAACTAGCTGATGGAACAAGCATATAATTCGATGTAACCATAGCCACAAAGCATTGCTTCGTAGGTCACCCAAGTCAGGAACGTGCCTCACGATGCACTGCCCTGGGTCTATCTACTTGAGGCATACAATGATCAGCCTCACATGCCAGTAATTTTACCGGTACCATTCAAACAGGAGATCTCGAGAACTCTAAAATTCCGTATTTGGTTTCAGGATAGAGGCTTCCCGCTTATCCGTGCTGGTTGGAGAGTACGATGTGAACAGCTCTAGGGCGGGTGGCTATGAAGTCGTGCATGTAGTCCAACACCCTGACTTCAACCGGTACACCTATGACAATGACATCGCTGTGCTAAGGCTGGCGGATTCGTTGCCCGATAATCTGTACAGGCCCGCTTGCATACCAGGTTTGTATGTACCTAATTTCTTAGAGAACGTCGGTTTTGCTATGTTTATGCTGTATGAGCGGCAAACTTTGAGGCAAACCGTGGTAAGTATGGACAAGGAGTTTGGAAACCGCAATTACGAGCAACAAGGTGTTTCTAAGTCCAGGTATGAGTAGCGATGATGGTCTCCGTCGTGATTTAGTCAGTGATCATTGTGTGCTCTCTAAACAAAAGCAAGGCAAAGCACGTTTGGCTGTAGTTCCAAAGTGGTAATTTAATCACAGTTCTCCCTTGGAGGAATAGTTCTCCACATAAATACCCGGAACTCGATCTCCTTATCGCCAGTATAAATTGAGGCAATAAAATAATACGGACATGGCTATCCTAGAAAAGGCTCGACTTCATTGTTCACAGCTTGATCATCCCAAATAAAATTAACGGCTCATAACTTCACCTTTCGACCTCGTCATGGTTTGATTATTACTCTCATAAGCCACACCTTTGTCGGCTTAGAATTCAAGCTTAGTAACGGGATAGCGTGTCGGTAACCCACTTATTTGATTTGGTAGACGCTGATGACGGTGACTTGCTAGAAGGTGTCGATGCTGTAGTCACAGGTTGGGGAAGTACTGTTGAAAAAGGTCCATCTTCCAATATTCCAATGAAGGTAAGAAGTATTTTTAGTAATAGCCTAGGCCTAATTTCCAGAAGGTGTAGATACCTTTCGGCTTACTAATCATCCTGTATTTTTGTTCACAGGCTGATGTCCAGATATGGGCGCAAGAGGAATGCTCTGGCGCTGGGTACGGCCGCAGAAAGGTGACTCCTCGTATGGTCTGCGCGAATGCCCCGGATCGAGATGCCTGTACTGGCGACTCTGGAGGCCCTCTGTTATTGCCTCAACCGTATTTCACCATTGTTGGTAAGCAAAGCCGCTAGATGACCATTGTTCAGGGTTTACTCCTATCAGATTCCCGTATGTACTTAGGTCCGATTTTTATCATTTATTTTTTTAATATCCATTTCGTTTCGTCCGTGCATGGAAAAGGCTAAGGTCCGTAAAATATACCAGTGATCACAAGTAAATCTTGTTTGTTTCCCAGGAATTGTGTCGTGGGGTCGTGGCTGCGCTAGACCAGGATACCCAGGAGTCTACGCGCGGGTAGACCGGTTTCTACCTTGGCTCAAGGTTGCATTACGGCATGCATGCACTTGTCAGCCACCACATAACGGATAGCTGAGAAGCGATTAAGCAATGAAGAAAGACTGTATCCGGTACAAAAGATGAGAAGCACGTTTACCGCCAAGTTTGGTTAAGTTCACCGAGCAGACAATTTTATTTTTACAAGCATTGACAATCATTTAATTTAATTTACCTAAAAAAATTTTGATTGGTTGGAATCAGTTGTGAGCTTCACCAAACTCGGCGCTAACTGCGTTCCCCTGCAGGTACCTACCTAACCTCTGTAACTAGGGCCTGTATTCAGAAACAGTGCTTGAGTCTCAAGATCTCGATCTCAAGAAGTCGAGACTCAAGATTTTTGAAACTTTTCTTAGGAGAACTGTCAAAAAAACTATGCCTAAGGATCGACCTACACTCAAGCATAGATATTTTGACAGTTCTCCATTGAAAAGTGTCAAAAATCTATGCCTGAGGCTCGACTTTGGCTCAAGCTTTGTTTTAGAATACGGGCCTAAGTGTGTAAATGAGTTCCCATGGGAATCAATGTGTAGTAAGTAATCGGTTTATCAGTATTATTAGTGAAGATATTTAGATTAGGGCTTCTAGTATAATAAAAACCTTGGCTGTGATTAGATTTATTTTAAGTGAGTGACTGTGTTGTGATTAACTACGTTATGTACTTAGGTTCGATACCTACCTATAACCTAAGTATTATTGTATAATTAATGCGTTTTTTTCTTCTCTATAAGTAAGTAAATGTATTTATTTTTAAATTTTAACCTACCTACCTATTTAAGTCTGGAAGAGAAATTATGCTATTGTACATTAGATAAAAATCTATTTATTTAAGTAGGTACCTACTTAAGTAATTACCAACTACGTACGTGTATGTTCCTATATTTTATGCAGGTAGGTACTTTATTAGTACCTACCTAATTTGTGATGTAGGTAACTTTTACTAGGTAGGTAGGTACCTTACTAGGTAAACCACGCAAGTCAGTCCACTCTCTGGGAGCTTAAACAGGGGGTAAGAATTGCTACGAAGGGGATTTAATACGCGGAAAGTAAGCAGCTGGTGCGTAGGTATTAATTTTAAATGATGATGCTAATCACACGCTTGCACCCATTTAAACTTCATAGGAAGTGGGCTCATCCAATTGGTTTACCTAAATAAAAATTATTACTCAATGATCGATGATTTTTACTGCCTGCCTGTACTTGGTGTGGTGATCTAGTTTAGCTGGATGAGTGAGGTGAATTATGTAGGCTATGCCTCATTAGCATTACATTCATAGTCCGTCAAGCGACGGACTTCAGCGTCCAGTACAACTTGCCTGCAGTTGCACTTTGAGTTAAGTGCAAAATCATTTTTGTCTACACTATAGCTTTGTTCATAATAGTTCTGTTGATCGAACTACTGAAATATTCATTTTCTACCACTACCACTTGTCACCACAGAATGCACCTGTAGGGCGATTGTCTAATTCAGTTGCAATCATTAGTTTGATACTAACAGCTAAACGATACTATCAAGGAATAGCGATCATGTATCTTGTTGCAATGCCTTTTTGACCGCTATCTATCAGTTGCAATGATAGTTTTGCAGTGTGAAGTTCCTGCAAATCAATTTAACCCGACCAATTTAAAAATCATAATCTTAGTAAGAAGCCGTGTGAAAACGATTGGCCCACTTTATTCGACTTTCTATAGACCTCGTTCACTCATTTTGTGTTGTGTTTCTGTCAGTCTTCTTCTTCTTCTTTACAAAGGTTTCGTAAATATCGAATAAAATTTACTTTTTCAAGTTATTTAGTCTGATTTCAAGTAAGTAAAGTCCAACATTCTTAATTCTTTATTCCTAGCTTGCTCAAGTGATTAATATGTTGTTTCTATTTGTTATAAAGTTATGATCCCAATCCACCAGTGTTTGTCGAAGCAATCAACCATAGCCCTTAGTAAAATAAGGGAACCAACAATATTTGAAAGCCTGGGAAAATCTTGCAAGGATGTTAAATGCCGTGGGTGGCGGCTACATAAAAACTGGTGAAAAATGGAAGGGATTATGTAGTAGGTAAATAGTTTTCAATAACCCTAGTTTTGTGAAGCTATTATTCATCATTTTTTTGTGCTCTATATGGTAAAACAACAAAGTTCTATGTTTTTTGATTAATTAATGGTAATATGTAGATACAAGTGCCGCATAAAGTCCAAAGTGGTGGATAACCGGCGAAACGTCGGGGGCACGGGGGGTGGACCCTATACGCTGCATCCACTCACACTCACAGGTTTTATTTAGCTTACTTTTGTAGATGTTTTTTGTTTTTAGATCACAATGACAATGTGCTCCGCTGGGTGTACAGTCTAGAGAAAAGGCACCTTGTGGTCGAAGAGGGAAGGTGAAGAGAGGGAATGGTGGATGCTGTCGCTGCTATAGGCAGATCGTTTAATGAAATGGCGACACAAGAGCCATGTGTGGACTTGCTGCTGCTTTAAGTTCAACAGCATCCACCACCATTAAATAAAACAGAAAATAAAATACATTATTTCTTTTAATAACTCGCCTTATTTCTTTACCACAATAATAGATAGGACACCTACTGCTTATAAATCAGACTTATTATAGCATTTTGTAAGTATTTTAATTTGAAACAGCTTCTATCCTATTCTAGTCATTAGTACATAATTGATAATGAAATATTAAAAGTATGTAATGTAATAGGAGCCAGCTATTTCCCCTTGCACGTGGAGGGTTTGACTGATTCTACACATGGCTATGGTAGAATGAGGATGATATCCCAGCACAGGATATCAAACGCTTCCTTCGTCAAGCAAAGGTTCGAAATAAACTCTCTCTGAGGGATTTAGAACGGATTGCTGGCATCCTGCATCAATCTTCTATCAAGAACACGTTTTTTTTTTGGCACTGTTTCTCCTCTAGCCCAAGTAGGAATCCTCTTGACATGATAAACTGAAATGAATTTAAATACTTAGTTGAAACGGAATTGTAGTAAGTACGCACTAGATTTTATTTGATTAGGAATGCAATAATAACTTTGTTTATCATTGTCAAAACACTGAAAACTTACTGTAAATAACTTACTTTATTCAATTTCTATCCATCGCAACAACTCCTTACTTGTGTAACGCAGCGTTATTTACAAGCTCTAAGATATAGATAGAATCACCTTACTTCTGTTATGTCACCTGTCATGCACAGCATAATGTCAACGAGTGACAGTTAGAGGCCGGCTTTGGCGGGAAATTGATAGACGTCAGGGAGGTTATGGATCTATGGTGATGTTTAATGTGAAAGAATATAAATATGATGTTCTACATACTATCCGAAGAGTTTTAATTAGTGCTACATAGTCGAGGAGGCAGACTTCTTACAAGTCAGAAGATAGGATGAACCAACGGGCCTACAAGCCGTTCGTGTCGTGATAATTTATGATAAAGATATCCAACAATTTTCAACAACAATTACGAACCATTGTTGTTAGAAAGAAAGAATGAAAAACAAGCTGTACACGACAAGAAATAAAACAGTAAAATGTGACAACGTTAGTAACAAAAATACACAGAGCCTGAGCAGAGTTACAAACCTGGAAACCTGAAGCTTGGTTACTGAATTGTTTTGAATGATAAAATGGACAAAAAAAAATGTTGTGCTGAGTTACACAATATTATGGAGCTAAAAGTTGGAACTCATCTCAGCAAGCAAATAGACCTGGTGTGGTAAGACAAAATGGCATTGATGGAAATTGGTAAATATAGTATTTCATTAATAACAATTGCAAAGATTTGATATTATTATATATTGAAGTTGACTTGAGAAACTGAATTTTGTGAGTCGGAGAATATCCGAGCAAATATTAATTTTAGACCCAGAGATTTAGACTGGTAGACAATGCTATTAGCATTAAGTCTTCATATCACTAAATAGTTTGTGTGGAAGTTTTAAATGAATAAATAAATAATTTTGTGGGACTAATAGCAAGTTATGGATAAGTAAGTCTGTTGAGAATTGGTCTGAGGCCACAAGTTATCTGAATTCCAAGCGAGCTTCAGGACAAAATTGAATGTTCAAACAGCCATGACAAATGGGGTGCTCCTAATAATAAATAATGGTATAATTTATTAGAGTATGAGTTCTGACCTCTCCGAGTTTTGGGCTCTAACAAGTGTTTAAATCTTTGGGATCTTGTGACTCGAGTTGATTCCTTCAACCCGCCATTCCGTCCACCATTAAAATAAGAATACTCGTGATAAAAATACTATCTACCTGTAAGTTACTATTATTTGAATCATTGGGGCTTTGCGGTGATTGTTCAAATATTAATTATTATTGAAACTAGCTGAAATAATCAAACCGATTGAACGATGAACCTTTGAATGATTATATTGAAATGCTACTTCCCACATTCATGAATATGTTATTTATGAGATATTGCTTACCTTGTGACACCATTCGTTGTGAAGTGTTTCATTAGTGTGAAGAATTAATGGAAGAAGCTGGTACAGACTTAGCTAGGTACTTTACTAATGATGATTTTTTGTATGGCCTCCTATGTATACTAAAGTTATATTATCTTGATGGATGCCATTTATATCTGAATGGAACTAAAAACATAAAGACCAGAATGATGTATTCAGTTAATATTTTAAGTTCTAGAACATGGGTGACAACTGATTGAGCCAGAGAGAGACTGATGCCGCCCGCCTACGACGTGCCGGGCCATGGGCCGCTCGTGTACTGCGGCCTGCAGGGCGTCGCCTCGCTGCTGGCGGAGGTGATGCCGCGCGACGAGCTGGCGCACCAGCTGTGCGAGAACCTGCGCGCTGGCGACTGGCTCGCCGACTACATCGCGAGCCGCGTGGAGCGCGAGCCGCGCTACCTGGTGCCCGCCTACTTCGCGGAGCGCGCGCTGCAGCTGTACCGCGAGGTGGCGCGCGAGGTGCTGGCCCGCCTGGCGCCGGTCGACGGCGCGACAGGTACATGCGGTGCTGAGGGCGCGACACAGGGAGCGCTGGCTGAAGGAGCCGCCGTGAGGGCAAGACAGGCATACGACATTGCCGCCCAATATGTGATCGAGTAAAGACATGACCAGTATACGACCTTGCTGGTCAGTAATGATTAAGTGAGGGCATGACAGGCATACGACATTGCCACCCAATACGTGATCATGAGGGCAAGACAGGCATACGACATTGCCGCCCAATACGTGATCGTGAGGGCAAGACAGGCATACGATATTGCCGCCCAATACTTGATCGAGTAAAGACATGACCAGCATACGACCTTGCTGCTCAGTTATGATTAAGAGAGGGCTTGACTGGCATACGACATTGCCAGTTGATAACCCAGAGAGGACCTGACTGGCATACGACATTGCCAATTGATAACTCAGAGAGTGGCATGACATACGACTTTGCCGCCGCTTAATGCTTGACTGAATGAGGGTAATAATGGCATACGACTTTGCCAATTGATTATCAATAGAGACCATGACCGGCATACGACGTTGCCACCCAATTCATTATTTTATGAGAACATGACATGTGACCTGGCTATACAATAAGGAGTGGCCGCCTTATTGGTGAACGAGTACAGACAACTGACAAACGATATTGCAGCCCAAGTAATTATGTGAAACATGGCATTGACTGCCTTCATAGCTCAGTTGGTAGTAGCTCTGCCTTCTGCGCTGGAGGGCGTGGGTTCGATCCCCACCGAGAACAAATATTTGTGCGGTGAACACAGATGTTTGTTCTCTGTCTGGGTGTTATATTGTATTCTATGTATGTAATTACAAAAAAAAAAAAAAAAAAAAAGTATTTAAGTATTATATCAGCTACCTGGTTCCCATAGTACAAGCTCTGCTTAGTTTGGGGCTAGATAGTGTTGTGTGGGTTGTCCGCATTATTTATTTATTTATTTTATACGACTTTGCTATCCAACTTGTAGTTGGATAGCAAAGCTTGACTTGCGACCTTGCCGCCTAAAATTGTAATTATGTGAAGGAACGACGGATGCATGATTTTGCCGTCCAATTGTGATTGCAGGCGGATTAATAATCTTATGATTAGTTAATGTTAAACATAAATGAATGCGTCAAAAACCAAGTGCCATTATTTTAGTGGCATGCAACAGTTTATTTATTCTTTACTGAACACATATAGATGACTTAGAGGCAAATAAAGTGGTTATATACAGAGGCGGATCTGCCATTTGATTTGACTTTGCCTAAGGGTTAAATAAATTGATAGCACTGAGAAAAAAAAAGGTGATAAAAACTGATCTGATGGATTGCTTCTTGCTGAAACAGCAACCATATGTGTATACTGGAATTACGGGTACGATTATTGTGGTTGGACTTATATCTCGATGGGTTGGAAACTTTTTTTTGTTACAGATTCATGCGAAACAAATTATGTTGCGAAACTCCTTGAGTGAGATCTGATAATTTTGTTCAATCTATGAACGTAAAACTAAGATTGATTGGAAACTATAAAACCAGCAAAAATTAAATTAACAGGTTGACAACAATAACAAGATTTAAAATACCTATTTATTAAATGCTTAGCTTTATGTTCTGACTATACCTTGTTATAAAGCAAAATTTGAGAATGGCATAATCGAGATTCAGGCTGTTAAATTACAGAGACAAGCCCAAATATTGATCCTAAATATTTTTGTGAATTTGTACTTATGGTTATAGCTTAGGCCATGACTTTTGGTTACTTGAATTATATGCCTTGAAGACTCCTTGCGACAATTCGACTTATACAGTTAACTTTCGAGTTAGTAAATAGAAAAAAACTCACTATATTGAATGTGTATGGAGAATACGCGATAAACATACATAAAATGATATGGGACTGGAAAATAATTAGTAATGAAAACATCTGTGATGAATTAACTGAAGTAAACCGTTGGGACATCATGTACCTCAAAAACATAGAGTTGAGATAGTACACATTTAGTTGAAAATGGAAATTTTGAGAATAAGAACAAAAAAAAAAAAAAAAATTGTAAGTAAACGAACAAGATTATGCGGTGACTGGGCTTAACCATGACATTCTTTAAGGTACCATTAAGTATAACTTTGGTGACCTTTCTGAAGTAGCTGATAGTAATGCTCAGAGTATTTGGATAAACAATGAGTTTTATTTATAAAGTTAATTCTTCGGGGCCTCTATTGCTTTAAATTTATGTGGATGACGGATCTGAAGGTTGTGATGCCATTAATATTGGATTTAGTAAGACACCAGTCAATGGGAATAATATAAAAAATAATAATAATAATAATATTAAAAAAAAACAGTTGTAAATGTGTGTGTAAGTCACAACGTGAAGGAAGTTATTCCTGTTTCAATACAATGGGTTCTCGGTGAATAAGGATTGTTAAACGTAGAAGCATCGGTCATGTTTTGACTAAGATGATTACATAGACCAAAGAATAAAATATTGCCACTTAGCGACTAGTAGGTAAGTAGGTGCATGAAAATCTGAACATGACTGATAGTTAAATCTCACTATTCCTGATACTCGTGATACCTACTATAAATAGGACTATCATTGTGATACTTCGCGATTGACGAAAATATTATACAAAACTTAATGGACATTGATGATAAAAATAATAATATTGGAATTGTTAAAGTAAGATGTTGGTACGCCAAGACTAGATAAAAGTTATTTGAGTAGGTACTACTGTAAATTGATGAGGCTTCAGCTTTAAGTTACGAGCAAAGCACTTGTCTGGGTCCTGATCTAGTTCCGTCCGATTGACTTTTCAGGCTCACATAATGTTAGCTAAGTTATTGATGATATTATTGATGAGTATGATGATGCGATGTATTATAGACGACATACAGACACAGACAGGTATTTATTTGCACATTAAGAAAACATTAAAGACTAATATTGTATATTATCAAAATCATAAAGAAAGATATAATTACAAATATTAACAGCGAAAGAGGTTGTATGAGCTAGAGTATGCTACTGCAGCAAATCGGCTCTGGCTCAGCATTAAGCTTCACCACCAGCGGCAGCTCAGCGCCGTTACTCTGCCAGAACCGTTAGATGTGTTGAAAGGAATGTAGGTAGGTATATTAAAAACTTAGCTGAAATTCTTGTGTACCTACCAACAAACTATTTTGTGTAGATGAGACTAACTGACTATATTGAACGAAGGGACTTGTTCTTTTAGGATGGCCGACTGTAACGATGCCATTCTAAAAGCTATGGCTTTACTATGATCTTAACGTAGGTTGTCAATCTGTCGCTGTCATTTATAGGTGTTTGACACCTATAAATGATATATATTCGTGTTTCGCGCGCATGGATCCAGGAAGAGAAGGATAAAAACAATAGAATAGAAAAGAATAGTTATTTGTTATACAAGAGTGCAAAGCTGCTTTTAACCGCGTGCTCAATTTTGATGACTGAGCAAGCGCAGGATTCTAAAGTTTAACCACGAGCGTAGCGAGTGGTTTAAAAGTTAGAATCCTAAGCGTTGGCGAAGGAATCAAAAGAGCACAAGGTGGAAAATCTTGGCACTCGAGTGCAACACGTAACTTTTCATCTCACCTTCGAGGAAATGACTAAATGCAAAAAAATAAAAAGAACATGGCGCGACTAAAAGTAACACACCAAGAAGGTTCCGAGTATGAGTTATTAACAAATTTAAAAAGGTTGTATTATAAATTCGGCACCATGCAGGTAGAAGTAAATAGGTTTAATGGTGTTTTGAATTCACAAATACAGCAAGAAGGTTACGAGTGCGAGTTTTTAACAAAATAAAAAAGGTTGTATGATAAGATAAGTTCGGCACCATGGAGGTAGAAGTAAATAGGTTGTGTATTCACAAAATTATTGAACACGATATTCTAAATTCAAATTTACTTTATCCTCTAGCGGATAAAAATGGCTTTTCCAGTCAGAAATTAAACAGCAAAAACACACTTTCAGAGCTGGTGGGATGAAAAATTCTTTATTGCACACCTTAAAACTAACAGTGGAAAAACAAGTAACAATAATTGAAAACATACAAATGTACAATGGGCGGTCTTATCGCTGAAGAGCGATCTTTTCCAGACAACCTAGATATAGTTGTATAGCTAGCGGTGTTTTGGTTGGTGGAATATTATAATGGTTGCGATGTTATCAATGGTGAACGAGTGTTTCATAGTTGTGTCCCAATCAAGAAACGACGTTTTACAATACGAATCTGTAGCCTACTTGGTTATTAGTCTTATTGCTAAACTTAAATGAATGTTTTGTCAAAAGTAAATGAATAAACTAAGATTAGTTTTAAATACTCAAGTAGTAAAACACAAAGTGATAATTAGAGACTAATATTGTAGGTAAGAACTTTTGGAACCAATTATATTGGTATAATATCTAGATTTTGAATAAACTTTGATTAGATAAGCATACTCAAGTAGCAAAACACAAAGTGGTAATTAAAGACTAATACCATTAAAATTGTAAGAACTTTTGTAATCAATTATATTGGTATAATATCTAGATTTTGGATAAATTAAGATTAGTTATGCATACTCAAGCAGTAAAACACTCATTGATAATTAGAGACTAATAACATTAATACTTGTTGTAATAACTTTAAGAACCAATTATATTTGTATAATGTCTAGATTTAGGATTGTAACACCAGGCTGTGAAGCTTAAAGTTTTTCCAATGTGGAAAAACATGTAAACATAATGTGAACGAAATAGTTGATATAGTAGGCGAACACATGGTTATTGGATTAATATAATCGCTAGAAATACTCAATAGTTTAGTTCGGAATACCAACTATTTTGTGTGGTCATAACTGACGACCACTCTGCTACTTCGTACTGGACGAAGGGACCCGTCCCAAGTAGGATGGCCGACTGTAACGCAGCGTTATTTACAAGCTCTAAGATATAGATAGAATCACCTTACTTCTGTTATGTCACCTGTCATGCACAGCATAATGTCAACGAGTGACAGTTAGAGGCCGGCTTTGGCGGGAAATTGATAGACGTCAGGGAGGTTATGGATCTATGGTGATGTTTAATGTGAAAGAATATAAATATGATGTTCTACATACTATCCGAAGAGTTTTAATTAGTGCTACATAGTCGAGGAGGCAGACTTCTTACACTTGTTTCTATTCGCGATTGATATGATAGTAATCGTAAGCTGTCATTTCCATTGAAACAGCCTTACGTGATCGCTGTTTCATGATATTTAGAGAAAGATTACGCTCATGTTGCAATCGTTCATTGTCAAAGATGGTTTCAATTGCAATGCGCTTTCGATTGCAATCGAAGCTAACAGTTTCAATAGGATATCCATTGAAACCATTGCAACAAAAGTTACATGATCGCCCCACTGTTTAACAACGGAAGAAGAGAAAGTATGGTTTTAGAATTTTAGCCTGCGAACAACAAAAAAGAATGCTATTAGTTCTCCCGCGAAAATTTGACATTGACATTTCTTTCATAGCTCTGTGCTGTCAACTGCTGTCATTTGTCTTTCGAAATTATCTCTGTTTGTTTTGATTTTGTTCTACAATCGACCGAAAATCGTTGAATATTATATAAATTGGAAATAAAACAGTGATTTTCGCGATCTGTCGAAGAGTACCATGAATTTTTCAGACAATGAAGCTGTAAGTATCTTTAGTTCAAGACTTTGTGATTAATGGGATGACCATATGGCGCTATGGGTATTACCCACCTCCGTAGTCCGTAGAAGCAGTAACAGCGAGGCAATTATCAAATTCAGAAACCGCGATGTTACAGTCAACAACCTGTGGCTATCTCCTTATAACGCCGCCATCCTCGTGAAGTACGACTGTCATGCGAATTTGGAAGGTTCCTCAGCTGGAAAAATCGATAAATAATTTTATTTAAATACTAGACCAAATGCAACGATGAGGCGCGTTGTAGCCGAGGAAGATAGATTTATCGAAATAGAGCAATATGCCACAAAACGATACATAGGTGCTTGCGGCGTGGTGAGTTTTTATGGTGAATGAATTAATCTTCCGGTTTTTGTTGTTTTCATACTGATTTCTCGAAAACAGTATGCACTCTTTATTTAAGCACGTTGTTGCGTATATATTTGTACTGATAATTTAGAAACCTAACCGCTGAAAACTCATTGTAACTCTGATGCGTAGGACGATACATCGAGCGTCGAAAGCACCTCAAACACGGACAATACTTCCCGCAGCGAGACTCCGACGAACTCTCGCGGTAAGAAACGACGACGCGGCAAGAAGAAAACACTTGTAAAACCTATAAAACCACCATTTAAATTCAAGTAAGTCCAAGACAATAGAAGAACTCCCAAACCTAATGCTTTTTTATTGTACCCTAGACGAAAAACAAAAAGTTTTACAAGCTTTTGAGTCAAAATATGATATTGATTAGGTACTTCCCATTCTCCCAACAGTTGCAGTGCAAAAGAGGACCATGGACAACCCTTATTTGGCTGCCAGTTCAATCACCATCTCAGTGACAGCGGGCCTCAAGTGTTTGCTGTTGTTGGCAGCAATAGAGTCTCAATATATGAGTGCCCCGAGTCTGGTGGATTTAAGTTTCTCCAGTGCTATGCTGATCCTGATGTGAGTTATATTTGTAATGCAATGTACTTCCAAAGATCCAGAGATATATAAATAATTTGCAGCTCAGGAAAAGGGCTAATAATGAAGTTTAGAGAAACATATTGCATGGGAATCACAACCACAACCACAAAACGCCGCCACTGCCATATTTCCTGTAGTTTTCATACATTTCAACACCAAAGCTAAATAGTATGCCAAATATGCCTATGACTCATGTCTTAGTGTTTGAAGCCCTAGAAAGCTTCCTCCAACAACATTTGTGTATTGAATCCAAGACACAATAATTCAACTTCTCATGTCTGAGTACTCTACTGAGTCTGTATGGAGCCAGCGGGTTCCCATTCTTCACATTACTGATCAGGACTTTCACGAATTTACAATTAAAAGGCTAATTTCCTAAGCTTCAATTAACTTCCAGGTGGAAGAGACATTCTACACCTGTGCATGGTCCTACGAGGAGGACACAAACCTGCCTCTCCTAGCCGTGGCCGGCTCCCGCGGCGTGGTCCGCATTTTCCAGCCGGCCACTCAGACCTGCACCAAACACTACATTGGCCACGGACACGCCATCAACGAGGTCAAGTTCCACCCGCGAGACCCGAACCTGCTCCTCTCCGCGAGCAAAGACCACGCGCTACGCCTCTGGAATATAAACACTGACGTGTGCGTCGCTATATTCGGAGGCGTTGAAGGCCATCGGGATGAAGTCCTCAGTGCGGATTTCGACCTGAAGGGTGAAAGGATAATGTCGTGTGGGATGGACCACTCACTGAAACTCTGGAGGCTGGATAAGCCTTCCATGAACGAGGCGATTAAGCAGAGTTACAGCTTCAACCCGCATCGAGCGCCGCGACCTTTTAACTCGTTGAAGGAGCATTTCCCCGATTTCTCGACGCGAGATATTCATAGGAATTATGTGGATTGCGTTAGGTGGATGGGCGATCTGATTTTGTCCAAGGTGAGAAACTTTTTCGTAGCCAATAACGAGCCGCTATGATTTTCGCTTTGCGTGTCTGTGGAGCTTTTTATATTAAAAACGTGATAATTACCATTTAACTTACAAATCGTAATCATAAAAGCTTTAAAAGTTTAAATTGCCAGAGCCACGCAACGGATTATCGCGGCACCACAAATTGGAAACAAATGCCACATAGAATATGTTTATAGTTTTAGGCGAACTTTATCAGCTTTTTACCTATAATCACTGTTTTCAGTCGTGTGAGAACGCTATAATCTGCTGGAAACCGGGCCGCCTGGAGGACTCCGAGATCCGTCCGGGAGACAGCTCTGTTACGATCGTGCATCGCTTCGACTACAAGGAATGCGAGATATGGTTCATCAGATTCGCAGTTGACTACGCTCAAAGGGTGAGGCATTTTACTTAGCATTGACAGAATTGTGCATAAAATCTGCCGACGATGGATATAGATATTGGTGAACATTTCTAAGGCATTCAGTCCCAAACTATAGGTAAACCATGTTACATTTACAGGGGAGCGGGCGGCGGTTTTTCATCAGGGCGAAAACAAAACAAACCTGCCACCTGCTCTCCGCGAAATAAAATCGACTTACCAATGTTATATTACTGTAACGCTATGGTTCAATAAATAAATATCAAAATATTCGCATAATTATCACGTTCCTATATGCACTTTGTAATTGTCGAAATTATTTAGTGCTATTGGATAGTAAATCTGCAGGAAGTGAATACTATCTCTCTCTCTCTCTCTCTCTCTCTCTCTCTCTCTCTCTCTCTCTCTCTGCTTGCTACGATCCTGACCTATTTTCGCTTTATAAAACTCTCATGCTGGTTGATTTAGGATGCTCTTTTTATCGTGTCATTTGTTCTTTCAAATCAGTGTGGTGACAGGGCTTTAAGGCTTAACCTTTCTTTAAATCTTCTCTTATATTAGTGTATCGTTTCCAGGTGATAGCATTAGGTAACCAGTGCGGTAAAACAATGGTATGGGAGCTCGGCAATGTCGCGGGTGGATCGCGCGCCTCTACACTGGTTCATCCGCGCTGTGTGGCCGCTGTCAGACAGGTAAGAGCAAATCTATGTGTTTTTTAAAACAAGTAACTGGCGGGACGATCTGGACGCTTTTGCGAGGGACTGGCAACTGCATGCACAAGATCGTGGAGATTGGGGGGAGGCCTTTACCCAACAATAGGGTGATTCGGGCTTATAGTAATAAAACTTATTTTAAGCGTTTCTTAATGTAAGTTAATGTTTTTTAATCTTTGGGCGCTTTGGCGTAATAACTCTAAGCTCTAATGTGTTGTTTACCTCAATAAATAAATAAAAAGATAAACAGTGTAGCAACTGCAATCACTTACCACTGTCTCGACTGCAACGTGCGGTCGGTCTATGGCACCACTTACCCATTTTTTTTTTCTCTAGGTGACTCTATCACGCAATGGAAAAGTGCTACTCACCTGTTGTGACGACGGCACTATCTGGCGCTGGGACAAAGTCAACAACGCCAACTGACGATAGCCTGACGTCAACACGGACCTGTGACGTCACTAAATAGAACTTCAATCGAAGAGGATACAAGAGAACCTATTGGTTGAAAATTTTAGGATATACTTGATATGAAACTGCTGTGGTTTAGCTTAAATAATTAAATGGATAATGACATTTTAATTGACCAATCAATAAGATAATGCATTTACGACGTTGAAGGATTATTCCAGTGGCAAACCCACATTTTGTGGTATGGTATTTGGTGGTATGAGGTGAGTTTTGCTTGCGCGAACTCAGCCCCTCTACCTTCTTCCCGCGTTCTTTTGACATAACGCGACTAATAACTAAAAAAACTTTTGTCAGTATTACAGTATACGTTTTGGGTGTTATTAATAATCCTGGCGTAGCGTTGGACTAGTAATCCGTGTTTTGTCTCTTGCATTGACATGCAATTGTCAACTCGAACAAATGTGACAAAACACGGATTAACTAGTCCAACGCTACGCCAGGATTATTAATAAGACCCTAACCCCCGAATACTGAAACGCAACTCAGATTTAAGCACGTCTCAAGCGACGAATATTTGACAGATTTTCATTGAAAACTGTCAAATATTCGTCGCTTGAGACGTGCTTAAATCTGAGTTGCGTTTCAGTATTCGGGGGTTTTAGTGTATAACTAATCGAAAAAGACTTTCTTGGTTTAAGCATTTTGACATACATTTAACAGACTTGTTGATTTCCTCAGCAAAATAATGAGAACAACGTAATAGTGATAATCATCTCTTTTGAGACATCAATAAAGACTGTTTATGACAAATTTATTTTTTTCATTACAAGAACCTACCCTAACTACAATCATGAAATAATTGATTAGTAAAAGACTTTTATACTTTATGAAAAATTTATTGTATGATTATCATATTTCTACATATAATTAACAAATGAATCACAGGGGGCCAAGGTGTTATCTCGTGGTTTTTAACGTATGACATTGCATCTACTCTTCTCGTGTTTTTCTAGTGTTGGGCTGTTTGCGCCAAATTACATAAACCTAAGAAGTAATTTAATATAATTATCAGTCACTCAAACAAGTTGTCCGACTGACGAAACATGTGACTTCACTATTAACAAAGGATTAACGGGCCGTTAAATCTAATCTTCGCTGTAAAAATGGAAGCAGCTCCTATACTTGACGTCTGAGATTAGATTTAACGGCCTGTTAATAATACTTTGTTAAACTAAAAAGCATCACAGGGGCAAGAGTGAAAAGCATAAAGTAACTTATATTTAGGGATGAAAGATTTCCCCTGACTGACGCTGCAATAACTGAAATGATCTTATAGTCTAAGATCCCTAGAAGAAGGACCTTCACCGAGCTGGTTATTTAATGAAACGTATTTTATATATAATTAAACATGCCAATAACCTTTCCACTGGTTTGTTTATTAAACAAATTCTATACCAATCGAAAGTAATAGACCCCAGTATTTATATTCAATAAACATACCGGTGCAAAATGCTAGTATCGATTTTCCTGTTTATACCTGGCTACCCGAGAGTTGTGACCGGAAAAAAATAGGCAACCTAACGTTTGCATATTATATGGGGTCTATACTTTCGATTGGTATAGAATTTGTCTAATAAATAAACCGGTGGAAAGTTAAAAATTTTTTTTTTTTTTAAATTATTAATTAATCATATCCTGGACTGAAATTTGATAGGCAACCCATATAGAATATATTTATTGGCATGTTTAATTAAATATAAAATACGTTTCATTAAATAACCAGCTCGGTGAAGGTCCTTCTTCTAGGGATCCTATACTATTAGGTTCATATAATTTGGGGCGAACTTTGGGGTACACCAATATAACGCACCTAAAGTTGCTTGCTACACACCGCACCTTCAATTATCTAACCACATCTAAACTAAGATTAACATCCATGACAGCATAATTGAGTTTTAGTCAATTTCCTTTTAATTCTCAGTCTTTAAAATTTTATAATTAAAACGACTATTATAGAAGGAAAAATTATACAAAAGGAGATCATGGTTTATAAATTCTTTTCAGCTTTTTTTTATAATAAACAGTTGAATTCATTAATATCATAACATATTGCGACCGTATTAAAATGGGTAATTTGTAACTGATTTTCCATTATCTACATGTAAATTCAAAATAAGATCGTAAGTTTCATTTTAAAATATTAATGAATTCAGCCGTAATTGTTTAAAAATGTATTGAAACTGTTTACAAAAGTGATGTCTAGTAGAAACTGTACAAAATATCAGTCACTTCACAACAGAGACATTGAGCTAAGACATTACAAAAAAACGTACAAAAGAACGTACCACTTCTAATGTATCAACATACGCTAACAATCAACAACTAAGGTTCTACTTTAATTAAAGGCACGTGATTATAGACAAACTTTCAACGGCTAATATGATTTAAAATTTAATATTGAACCTCATCTGTCATTGCTTATCCATACCGCCTGCGCCAATAAAATTATAACCAAATCAACCTTTTGCATTAAAGCTTCAGTTTAATTTTGATGATACTTCAGTGGAGCGAAGCGAATGAGAATCCAGTGAGGTTCAAACATGTAATTTATTCATACTTTAATTTAATTCGTGTTTTATCTGCGATCCGAATACGGAATGGGAGTGGCACTAAGACTATGTTCTACCTAAATGTGTATATCTTTAATACGACACCTAATTGGAATGTGGTAGTATTTAATTTACACTAAATTGGGGCTCTTTAAACGGCACTTAAAAAGTGTATTTTCAGCAAATTCAAAATCATATATACCTACTACCAGAAAAAAAAATGGAATGTTTCAGCAAAGGCTACTGATGATAAGTCAGTCAGAACTTGATAGTCTATATCTGCCACAAAGTTGTCGTAGCTTGTTCAGTCCAAAACGGGTCAAATTTCACAAAAATTAGTCCCAATACTACACAAGTCAACCTCAGCATTGCGTACGAGGTTGAATTGTGAAGTATTTTCTAGTGCTGTGTCCATACAATTGGTCCCGTTTGTGGCTAAAAACTAAACAAAATTATACCATGCTTTTATCATTAGTAGCCTTTGCTGAAACAGTCCTCAATTTTTTTTCAGATAGTTTCAAAATACGTTGAAACGTTGAGTTATTTTATTTATTTCACCCTTAAAACACCTAAACCAATAAAAATCCATGATTTCTTCAATTATTCTTAAAAAGATTGGGGGTATTTCCCTGTACTTTATGAAATCCATAATCTAATTAACTCAACATATTAAAATAAATAACAAATAACGCTAAATACCCTGACTAGATAAGTATAAAAATTGACTAGATTTTGTAAGTAAGAAACCTTGAAAATAAATTCAATAAATTCGGAAGTCATTAGATAACTGATGAGGCTAAAGTTTGTTCAAAATATAGGTATAGGTACCGAAAATAGGCTAATGTAAATAAGCAGGCATGTGTTTTATATTATAGCTTGTAACTTTTAGTATTTTCAATAGAATAGATATTAATATTATTGTGCATGAAAAGCAGTTACTAATGAATTAATGATCTTAGTTAGTATAAGAACGTATATAGAAACAGTTTACCTAATATCTTGACTGGCCTCTCGGCTCAGTTGGTAGTAGCTCTGCCTTCTGCGCCGTAGGTCGTGGGTTCGATCCCCACCGAGAACAAATATTTGTGTGGTTAACATAAATGTTTGTTCTCTGTCTGGGTGTTATATTGTATTCTAAGTATGTATTTACAAAACAAAAATGTATTCAAGTATTATATCAGCTATCCGGTTCCCATATTACAAGCTCTGCTTAGTTTGGGGCTGGGTAGTGTTGTGTGAATTGTCCACAATATTTATTTTATTTTTATTTATTTTATCTAGAAATGTTTCTACAGATGCATGTAGTCTTTTTTATAAAATACCAGATACCTACCTGATTTTTTAAGACAATAGAATTAACACTATGTACAGTGGTTTTTTTATAAAATTTACACTAATTAAAATCATTATCGATTATTATTCCAAATAAAAAATTACTTCACAATATAGTTTTAAGGTAAGTAATATAGATTTAGATTTTTAAAAAGCGTGTCAGAAGATCAAAACTCCACCTTGTCCGGACATAGTCCCAACCACGCCTCGCCCTTTCGACCCATGCCTATAACATCTACTGGTTAATTCGTTGCTAAGTGCCACTAGTTATCTTAAATCTATCTCTCCATGCCGCTAATATGCAGGCAGAGGCAATAGCGTGCATGCTATTTAAAAGATCAAATTATGTACCTTAAAAATTTACAGAATATAATATAAAACTATTAGATATCACTATAAAGTTATGTCTAGGAAAATTGTGTTTTTAAGAGGCAGAAGAGGAAATTATTGTCTATCAAATCCATCTTACCGAATGCATGAACGATTTTATTAGAGACTTAATAAATCCGCCAGACGTTTCAGGCCATCGCGGTCTATCATTAATGTAAAGCGAGGTGCAAATCTTGTTCATGTCATTGTGATTTTTGTTTAAATAACGTTTGGTCCAGTCTTCACTACATGACAGCTAAATGAAGACATCCTTAAAAAAAGTTAGTCCTATGATCTATCTACACGAGTGCAATGCATCGAGTTAAATTCTCGTGAACTCACGTGACAATGATACTCATATGAATATAGCTGAATCATCAAGAATTGTTCTGGTCACTTGATTATCTGAATACCTTTATCATAACTTTTTTCACTACATGATAGCTAAAGGAAGCCGTGCCTAAAAATTGATCTAAACTACGAACACAACGCTTTGTCTTAATCCGCACAGCATTGTTCATACACGAGCGCAACACAGAACATGAACGAGATGAGTTTAAAACGAACTGTTCGTTTCGTTCCTGGAGTTCTGAAACAACCTTCGTTTATTATGGAAATTTCCTCAAAGGACACAAAGTTCTTCAAGCGTAACTGGTCTTTTCTTACCCAGAATTGCACCGTGGGTCGTTCGGCACTGGTCTTCTCTATGTTCGATATCACGTTTTTCACTACCCATGACAGCTAAATGAAGATGCACTGAAGAAAGCTTATGGTCTAAACTACGAGCGCAAAACATCGTCTTTCTCGCAACACAGTTCAATGATCTACATGAGCGCAACACATTGTTCTACTCCGAGCAACCAAGAAACCTACATGGGCACGATGAGCTAGAACGAGCTGTTCGGCCGATTGCGGAACCGGCTCTCGTTGACAATGAGGTAGGTTTGATGCGGGCCTCCCCGCGATGAGAGGAGAAACGCGGCGCTCGGTTCAAGCGGTCACCTGACCCGGCCGGAAGGTGACCGGAGATGCGAGCGGATGTAGCCGGTGCGGTAATCCATTGCGTCGCGGTCGCGGCCTGAGCCGTTGTTCCCGCGCTGACGACTGCGACTCCATCTGGCAGCAAATACGTGGAATAAGCTCACGACTGTATTCGAGGGTAGATGACACACAAATTTTCAGGCAATTGAAAGCATTTATCAAGAACAAATATTTGTGTGGTGAACATAAATGTTTGTTCTCTGTCTGGGTGTTATATTGTATTCTAAGTATGTATTTACAAAAAAAAAATGTATTCAAGTATTATATCAGCTATCTGGTTCCCATATTACAAGCTCTGCTTAGTTTGGGGCTGGGTAGTGTTGTGTGAATTGTCCACAATATTTATTTATATTATTTATTATTTATCACATTTGACTTTTTTCCAAGCTTGAAGTATAAATAAAAAACCTCTAAAAGGCGCACATAAGATTTTATCACCACACTGGTTCAAAAGAGTTCGATTAGGAAAAGACTAAGTATGAAACGCTTTACCTCAATAGTCTCATGATGTAGTCGGGCCAATTATCGGGAAACATGACTAAAAAGAACCCGACGGCGATAAGTATGATGCCTGACAATTTCATACCCTCGAATTCCACGCCATATAACACCACATCTAACGCTGAAACGGAATGATTTTCTTCAATTGCTGAGAAAATATAACTTAAAAAAACGATAAGATAGTTTTGAAAATTAGTTACCAGCAGATACGGGGACAGCCGTTATAAGAGATAGCGACACGAAAATGTTGTACGTAATTATGTTTCCAAATTGAAACACCAGATGAAATACTGCAAATAAAAGTACAGATAAACATAAATAAAATATTAGGTCAGTCACTGTTATAACAAAAAAGTTGGTGGTCCACCTCATATTTTAGCGTCATAAGCACTGATCACTCAATTTTAGAATTCTTTCTATCCTCAAACTAAACTTGTGATATTACATATAGTTAATCCATACCGGCTGCGCCAGTTAATCGCTAAGAATTTTTAAAGAAAATTTAAAACCCTAGTTAAAAGTTAACCCTGTTGCTGTTTGTCTTGATTTTGACTTTGGTAAGATTCCAATAGATTGACCACATATTATTTTAGACAGATTTTGTATGACTTCAAGTAGGTATAAGCTATATTTCCCTTACTGTACTTACTCAATAACGCCACGCTCGTGACCAATAGATATATCCAGGGCATACGGTGCTGTGGTAGCGTCTCCGAGCCACTGAGGTAAAGCCCTAAGCACACCGGCCATAGCAGCGATGCGTTCACAATGCCGAGGATAGAGAAGAACAGCGCTCGCTGGCCGGGGTTCACTTCACCCATCACTTTTCTGAATAGCACCTGTTTTAAATGTTCAGTTTTATCAAAAGTACCCTAAACCGACGAGCATTGGAGACCGTATGAAGTGAAAGAAATCTATCAGGAGTGCAGCAAGTGGAAATGCGTGAACCCTACGGAAAAGAGGCGTAATGTTATGGATTTATGTATGTTTTATTGAGAATTTGCATTTAAAGACTTCTTTGAGATCGAAATACTTTTTTTATTTATACAATAAGCTGATGGAACAAGCATATGGCCTACCTGATGCTAAGAGGTAATCATCGCCTATACTATAACAAAGGCTTCTTTATGGTTTTAAAAATGTTTAATTCAAAAGGTATTTATTCAATGAAACCACAAAGCGTCTAAGCGACAGTTTTACGCGACCAAGCTTAGAAGCTACGCGTTTAGAGTCTATTGCTTTGGTCGAAACGAACCACCAAACGGGCGCCAGAAAACCAGCGCTGCCTCGTCCCCTTCTTAGAGGCCTAGCAGCATTTAAGCTGACTGAGGACCATTTTGGCTCATAAATTAATGCCTAATTGGATACTGTCGGGTCCCCTTACAACATTATAGAACTAGGATTATGTGGTAAGTTGTGTTTTTGAGTCAAATAAAAAGTTATCAATCTTTACCACGCACAATGGTGCTTACCTTGAATATAGCGAAGCCCGCGGCAGCGCAGGCCGCTAGTACCACGCCGCCCAGCGTAGAGCTGCCGGTGATTCCATCCATGTATGCAAGCAGGGCTATGCCGGTGTCGCACAGTATTGCTGCTACTATCTATCAGAGATGTGGACAGAACCTATTTATTAAACTTTTTATTTTACTATTATATTATTTATGGAAGAAATCGCGCTCGCCCCATGTAGAGATTTTTCAATCTCAAACTGCACGCACTTCAGTCAGTCAAAATAAATTGTTCTACATCACCTTTATATCACAAGGATCATTTTGAAGTATGTACTTTGCTGTGAGTCAACGTCAAGAAAACGTGGTGGAGGGGCGTGCATTTTCAGACTGGTATAACTCTTTTTTATTTCTTCTGTTATCTGTCTATCTTTTACGCTTATGTCTCACACAAACAAACTTATGTAAAAGTCATATTTTTTATGTAATACAAAACTTTGCTTTACAAGTTGATATTTTCTTTTCTTAGATACATAAATTTTGTCATACTTCATGTCACAGCCTTACTTTGAATGTTGGCATACCGCTTTTTTGAGCGCAGCCCTAAGCTGTTTATTATTATTCTTCTTCTTCCTGCTCTTATCCCACTTTATGAGGGGTCGGCACAATAAAATAAAAATCTTTGACAACACTATTAAATTAATACTGTTCATCCATCTTTTGTTTGGCTTGTTGTCTATTCATTCGCAAGAAAACTAACAGAGAGATGAAGCCAATAGAATAGCATAAAACTTACCCTGACCCCCACAAACTGCTCATGTAGTATAACCCATGACAGCAGGTATATGCAGCTGACATTGGTAGCAAACAGTGCTACCACGTCGGTACACAGCAGTATCTTCAGAGATGTTATGTACATGAAGATTGTGACCACCCATAGCAAGCAGAACAGGCCGCAACGGCTTATGAATCTTACTGTAGGAAAAACATTAAAAAAAAAAGTAGTAGGTTAGGTGGTACACATTACTGCAGCAATATTTGTGTGGTGAACATAGATATTTGTTCTCTGTCTGGGTGTATATTGTATTCTAAGAATGTATTTACAAAAATAAATTTATATAAGTATTATATCAGCTATCTGGTTCAAACAAGTAACAAACTATCTACATTATAATGCCTGGAAATTCTCAATCTATAATAATACGTACCAACTACTGTGTATAAACCTCGGCCTACCTCCATGTTGCTTTACCCTATACACAGGGTCCATGTGATGCTGACTTACACCTAAGAACTATGTATGTACCTAAACTAAACCATGTGTATGCAATAAATGTATTGAGTGTTGAGTATTTTATCTAACTTACTGATTTTATTCAGTCAAACCTAACTTACCAAAAGTGAATCCCTTTTCTCTGAAATCCGTGAATGCATCAAAGACAATGTCACCGGCCGACTTGCACTTATTATGTACCAACATCACTATTAAGTAGAGAGGGTAGAAGAATATCAGCCAGTTTGTGCAGAACCATGCAGTGAAGAATGGAGCATTGTATAGGTACTGAAACAATTACATAAGTATAGTATAGGATCCCTAGAAGAAGGACCTTCACCGAGCTGGTTATTTAATGAAACATATTTTATATTTAATTAAACATGCCAATAAATATATTCTATATGGGTTGCCTATCAAATTTCAGTCCAGGATATGATTAATTAATAATTAAAAAAAAACTAATGTTATTTTAACTTTCCACCGGTTTGTTTATTAGACAAATTCTATACCAATCGAAAGTATAGACCCCATAGAATATGCAAACGTTAGGTTGCCTATTTTTTTCCGGTCACAACTCTCGGGTAGCCAGGTATAAACAGGAAAATCGATACTAGCATTTTGCACCGGTATGTTTATTGAATAAAAATACTGGGGTCTATACTTTCGATTGGTATAGAATTTGTTTAATAAACAAACCAGTGGAAAGTTTTTTTTTTTTTTTTTTAAATTATTAATTAATCATAATTATCCTGGACTGAAATTTGATAGGCAACCCATATAGAATATATTTATTGGCATATTTAATTATATATAAAATATGTTTCATTAAATAACCAGCTCGGTGAAGTCCTTCTTCTAGGGATCTTAGACTAGTACTGTTAACCGGTTTTGGGAATTGGACATCCCTAATCGGACACATCTCTAGTAGAGGAGATAAGATGTCGTCTTGCGGAATGGAAGTGCGAAGGGAACCATGTTTTGCCTCCTTATTGTAGAAAAGAGCACTGGTGGTGTAGTTGTAGCGGCCACGCCTTCCGATCCTAAGTTCGTGGGGTGGGAGATCCAGTCGTGTACAAATGAGTTTTTCGATCGAAAAATGTATCTGAACTATGCCGGTACTCTCAAACTGTGAAAGAAAACATCGTGAGGAAACCGGCGTGTTGTAGAACCTAAAAAAGTTCGAACAATACGTGTCTTTGCGTCACGCAAAATGGGCCCGCTCGCCAGCAACCTACTTGCGGAAACCAGTCTGCCTGCACACCAAGTGCTGATGATAAATTTGCCAATTTTACCTCTGTAATAGAACTTTATTTTTATCAAAATAGCTTATGTAGCCCTGTAACTCTTGACAGGATAAACAAAAGACCATGCTTTAAGCATTAAGTCCTAGCACTGCATTGTTCAATAAAAGTTTTCAAAAATTTCTTACATGTGTATGTTTTATAGTGTGATTGTAATAGATGGGTGAAGGCTCCGTGCTGATTGAAACGGCATGGACAATTGGTGGATACTCTTCCAAGTACATGTGTTTGATGCAGTGAGTAGTGGTCACCCAGGAGGCAGTGAGGATAATGGTAACACATATTCCATAGTAGATCTGAAAAAGTTAAACCAGTGATTACCTCGTTTTCTATAAAAAATCAGCCATATTTTTAAACACAATTTAAATTTAAACAATGCTTAAAGTTAGTTAGCCCTGTCACTGTTTATCATTACCGTAAGAGATAGCAATACTTTAAGCACTATTTATGTTTTTTGTGATTTTTTCAAGATCATCATTATCTTGGAAAAATTTCAAAAGACAGTTTAGCTGAAGAAGTCTACTCTAGAAAATTAAGAAATATATTTAAATGGTGACTGGTATGTTGCAGAATGATAGTAAAAGTAGTAATAACAACCGCCTGCAGATTTCTTGTTCCTGTAAATTTTTCATGGTATAGTAGATAAAGAAGCTGGTAGCCAGGGTTCTGCTCTGCTCTCACTGTTCAGGTTACTGTTTATGAGCCACTTGATGCATTAATAACATTATAAGGATGGTACCTTTTTGGCAAACTTTGAGCAGCATGATCTAGGACACTTCTTGTCACGCAACTGGCGCTCCTCATCCTGACTGCTTGCAGCCGATTCACTGTACGCTTGCTGCAGGGACGGCTGCGTCGTCAACGGCGGTGCCGAGCATACGGACACCTGCGGCGTGAGGGGCGCGCGGGAACTGAGCGGCGTCGGAGGCCCGTTCGCTCCCTCGCGGTCACCATCCGTGGTACCACTCCGATCCGTCTCCACCTCCTCACTCGTTATAATCACAGACGGTGTCCGCACCCGCTTCGGGTTGAAGATAGTAGACAAGTCGCCGTCCCTAGCCATGGCGCGCTTGTTAGCGAACACTCATGCCAATCTTGATAGTTTTAATCTTCAGCGGTTCAACCCAGACTGAACAGCTCAGCTTCACTGAACGTCTGGTGGAGTGATGGACAATTCATTTTTCTTTCAATAAAGCTAAATCAATGAGATGAGCTTCATGTCATGGAACTGCCGAACTCACAATCAAGCAAGACATCACTGTAATGAAAAATATAATTCATCCTATAGATATTTGAACATGAAATAAATAGTTTCGGAATCAGAAACAAGGTTTTACAATTTCTGTTTAGAAAATCCAAGTCAATCAATCTTACACTTGATTTGGATTTGTTTTTCTTTTTCTCCTTGTTCTCCCTCTCCCCTCCTTCGCTTCGCTCGCCCGTCAAATCGAAAATCATCATCAATCATTGTCAACTTCAGTTCGACAGTTAGTTGACATTGACTTTGACTTTTTCATATTTTTTGATCTGCTTGCTATTTTGACATACATAGCAACAATCAAGTCAGCAGTGCCAGTGAGATGAGTGTGTTTAATCTGTCTACGGAGATGATTGAGATCAGTCGGAGATAGAGAGATGGCAATACGATCACTGGTTTTTAGAAATGGCAATAAGCTATGCCGACTACCTGCAACGTGATTGGCTATAATATCTGAAGTTTTCTTTTCATTGGCTGAATTAAACCATAAACATAAAGTTTACCAAAGACAATTAGAGCCAAACGCTTGTGTTGCATCTTAAAATACAGACCATGAATGACGGACGAGCGGTATCAGACAGAGTCAGACAATGATTGTGAAGACATCGCCGTTTTTTTCTGAACTTGATTGACTATTTCTTGTTTGTCTCTTCTAGATGACGTATGGGTACTTATTTCAGACATGATTGTATGATCGATAATGAATAAATGATATGTTATGACACGTTGACACATTACCATGCACCTGTAATATAATGCCTATGCGGTTTTAGTAGTAGTTCAATTAGTAGTAGAGAGCTCTTTGTGATGGGGTCGTCCGGGGAATAATAAATAAATATTGTAGACAATCCACACAACATTATTTAGCCCCAAACTAAGGGGAAGCACTACCACCATGCCTATTTTTGCCGTGAAGCACCATTGCTGTTTCGGTTTGAAGGGTGTGGGTGAAATTACTGGCACTTGAGGCTAAACATCTGTAGGTATGCCTCACGTTGATGAACGCAGGGCAGTGCATCATAGGGCACGTTCCTGACGTGCGTTACTTACGAGGCAATGCTTTGTTATAGGTGATGGTTACCACTTAACATCAGGTGGGCCATAGGCTAGTTCCATCAACAAGATGTTTAAAAAAAATGCGTACTACGGTCATTTGATTTTCATTTTAGAAAGTTTTATTAAGTATTCGCTAATTAATTAAGCAAGTGGTTTTACATATTGATTAGTAAGTCATTGTTTTGGATGATTATGAAAAAATGGAATACGCAGCCGACGTTTTTTTATTGCTGACTCTACCCCTTCCCTGTCTAATAGTGAAGGAGCCAGGGAAGAGGAATAGTGATAGTAAATCCATGGAAGGAGCTGGTTCGAAACCCGACGCCTAGCAACCGTGCGTATGGGACCTGTTGTATTGTATGGAATGGACGCCTTGGGGCCGGCCGCCAGATATGGTAACCGAATTCGGAACTAATAACAAAACCTGAGATGTGCTGCCGGCCTTAAATCGTCTGTTTCATGCATGCATGCAACACTTTCATACTGCATGATAAAAAAGTTGAAAAAAATAGTATTGTCTATGCCACCATTACTTTAAATATTTCAGTATAGATGGCGCCCCTAAAAAGCGTCGTAATAGTTCAAATTTTCGTCGCCAGAGGGGAGTTAATTGGCTAAATGGCTAGCCTACTTGAAGCATCCGGGAACCTCGCCATAGTAGTAAGTAGTAGACATGGCGGGTATCAACCTGGATAAATGACGAAATAAATTTTGTTTGCTATTACAAAAACGTGCTGATTTCGTATAAAAAGTGTTGATACTAAAAGACTAATTAAGATTTATTGGATTAGGATAAAGATGCAGAATGTTGGACAGTCTGAAAACCGAAATATCGATAAGGTGAATGTGCAACTTGATGTGGTAAAATCGTCTACTCCTCAGAGTTCGGCTTCAAGTCCGGCCAAATCTGAAACCGAAACATATTCAGGAGCGCCCGCCAAGTACATGACGGATTCTTCGGAAAGCGAAGATGACTCTGTTTCTGAGGTAAAACGTGTTTTGTTTTCGATAGAGGCGGTGGCACTGGGGAATGTGATGTGATTATCTGTACCGCTCTAAAAACTTCACGAGACATCTTGTACCTATCTTGTCTGAACACACATTTTCTTCTTCATCGAATCCTTTCCTTTGTCATCAACATCATGAAGTCATAGCGCGCAGCACGCTGTATCGAACTAATCTATTTTACATATCCGATACAGTACGTCTCTTGCCAAATATTCCGTAAAACGTCAGAAAGTCACAAGTACATTCACGTACTCCCAAGTAATGCATGAATCTATCAGAAGCTGGCCATCCAAGACAGCATCCACTTGATTCTTTATAATTCCATCATTGATGGTCCATCTGCCCTTGTAATAGTCCCATTGTCTGCCTTTTGTTTTGGTTTGATGATGATTTACGGTGGCCATGTTTCTCGAATCACATGCAGTCGTTTGATGTACGTCTTTGATTATTACCTATTTCTGATGATAATGCAATAGAAAAGTGCGAATTATATAATTTGTGAATAGATAGCCTAAAACTACGTCAATGTAGACAGAAGCACCGCGCCGCGTCACGGCTTACGCCTACTGAATTTCGCGCAAAAATCATGAATATTGGTGAATTACAAGGACCATTTCCAGTAATTAGTTGTCTAAGCAGTCCTGTATGCACCACATTGTCAGTACACTTACATATTTCTCGTTGGTGTTATAGATCTTGCTGGCTTGTTTGTGCCTTAGCAGGCCAGACCTGTTGGTAAGTCGAAGACAAGCATTCTGAGTGCCAAGAGCTTTATGAACAACTTTCGTTGTTGCCATCGAAGTAACCGTTAACCTGCATAATGTGTGTGCTATGGACAGTTACATATCATATGATATGTTTTTGTTTTCTCTATGTTGAATGGTCCTTGTGATTCTAACTGACTACTGCTACTGTTTTCTTGTTGATTAACCTCACTAACTTTGTAACGCAACAAAATGAGTCTTATTCCGAGTTGATTTAATAATGGCTTTGCATAATAATTCAAACATGTTTTATCTCAGCAACTGGATTAAATGTGACTATGTTCCCCGGTCTGTAATATGCTTACTAAAATTAAAAATGTTTGATAATTAGATATGAGTAAACACAACACCCACACAGTGCATTGAATTATTAGGCAGTCCTTGACAGTACATTTTTAAAAACCGGCTAGGGTTACACATTATACATATTTTATTTACTTTTGGTGATTCATATTAAAGGCAAACCAGTTCTTGATAGAATAAAGTAGACTCTTCCGCAGGTACCACCTGCATGTATACAGAATGTTCATGAATTACAAGCAATACGGTTTTCTATAAACCTGCCTATAATTAATATCAAGAATATTATGACTAAAGTATTGCGGTTTCAACTTGACAAACTGAAGTACTCCTGTGATATATTCCAGCACACTAAAAAAGCTTCTTACTATTGGCTAACTTCAGGTTTGTCAAGTTATAAAATCCACAAGATCATTATACTTTCTGTGTACTGTGTGCTAAATTAAAATGGATTGTATCTTCCTCAGTATTGTCACATAAAAACACTGCCAACAGTTAGTTAGGGCTCATCTATTTTTTAAAGACTTGTCCGCATCTGTACATCATGCCCTCCTTGTCTAACGTCTTCCAAACCTAAGTGCTTTCTTTAACCAGCCCATAAATGGACCGGCAAAGCTTGTAAGCCACGACCAAGGTCGGTGCTGCTAACACACTCTGAAACAGGCCAACATCAGTTTGTCAAGTTAGATTCATGATGATGTTGTCCTAGCCGATTTCAACCATGGTGAATCTAATAATCCGGACAGGTAAATAATGCTATAATACCATGCATTCATTCAAGTCTGCATGATGGTTGGCTTTTTAGTGGTTTTGTGTAGTCAGTGCATGCTACACCACAACATAGTTTACTCTGCATCTAAATAAAAGACCCTTTTGTAATATATATTACCATTAACGGTCTTCTTCTACTTTGTATCAACCATTAACGGTAAATAAATGTGTGTGTATGTATACCTTGAATTGTTTGCCCTTATTAATTTGTCTTGTGCGGTAAACTATATTCATAACCCCTATGACAATAGCAACAATCAATATATTATTTAGAGTTTGTGACATTAGAGCAGATTTTTCCATCTATGGAATAACGCTATTCTTCAAACAAAAAAATTATAGTCCTTGTTTTTGATAAGCCTAAACAAGAGATGGATATATTTTTATTTGACGGATAAATATCTGTAGATTGAACAATTTGCCTGTAGGTAGATATTTTCCGCTTAATATTGAATGCATTTCATTGACCTGTACTCCTTGACCTATTTTTATTTGTATACAGAGCCCAACATTCTTTCCGTATGTCTGATAAGCTGTAAACTCAAAACTATCTTATGAGTATTGAACTTGCAAGGCGCAAAGAGGGGTTATCTGAAGCACTCAATTCTAATCTCACCTTACTTTATTTGACCACTGCTAAGGTGTCCAAGAAACTACTATTTCCTGATTGTAAATACTAGTGTTGTTTTAGGCTGAAATGGAAGAAGAAGGTAGCGGTGCTGAGCCATCTAAGTTTCTCCTGTCACATGATGATCCCGAACGTGCAGTCGACCCTGAGATGCAAGCAAGGCTTGAAGCTCTACTAGAGGCTGCAGGTAAATAATATTTTTTAAGTCACATAATTATTAGGTTCATTATCCTGTTCTTCTTCTTTTTCTTCCTGCCCTTATCCCACTTCTATTCTCCTCTGTCAGCCCTCATGTCTGTATTCACTTCTTTCTTCTTTCTATTTAAAAAAAAAAAGATCCGATCCCCGCCTTCTATTCTATTCTATTCTATATATTACGATTTGTTCCAACAAAATATAAGCTAGCATCGTTTCAAGGGTTTCTGAATATTGATTTTATTGTGAAATACTTAAAAGTGTCATTATGAGCAATTTTCCAGCAAATTGAATTGTTGAGTGGAATAATTAATTCAACTGATAAAAGACAATGTGTTTTATTTAGCTCTTCATTCAAGTTACAATATTCCCTACAACGAACAAATCATATCAAATTTCAACCTTTTGATTTTCAAATCTCCTAATATTTTTACGTCTTCTCATTTCGGAATAAGTCGAATTAGGTATTGCAGGATCGTTACAAGTGGAAATCCGTTGTCTCTGCCTACCCCTTTGGGACAGAGGCGTGATTTTTTATGTGCATAAAATTATGATCTTTAAATAAGATTATTATTACACTGATTTATTACCAAAAGGTGTGAAAGGTTGTATGATCATTTTGAACGAAAATATTGCCAATCAAAAATACCCCTAAATTATGCCGAATGAAACGATATAACTACATCCTTTATGGTAAGGTAAGGTATGGTAGGGTTTTTATCTCCTGGGGTAGGGCTTTCAATTTATGAACATGCTTGGAATCTACTATGTAGCTAACGTGATTAAAACCAACGAGTGCCATCTTCGCATCGCAAATGCGTCAAATGCGAATCGCAAGTGTGCAAAGCTGCGTCAGAATGGTAATTATCTCATCAGGGTTTTGTGCGCCGAATTACCGACTCTCATATAACTCTAAAGTGGGCGATCCATTGGCGAACTAAAACTGACGAGCCTGCGAGCTAAAGGTATGAACCGCCAATGGAGCACCTTAGAGACCGCGGTTTTGTAGGTGCTCCATTGACCTTTGGCTCGCAGGCTTGTCGGTTTTAGCTCGCCAATAGATCACCCACTTTACATTACGTGATCTCCCCATGGCTGATGGGATTTAAAATGTTTTGATCAAGCCACATTGCTTCAGCACTCTAAACTACTACGCGTTTTGTTTTAATCCGATTCTGCGTAGCTGATAACATCCATATCGCTTAAAGTGTAAATATTTCGTCAAAGTGCTGATGCATACCCGCGTTGTAGTTCAACCCTTAGTAGTAGAGCTCTTTGTGAAAGGCTCGTCCAAGGAAGTACTACCACCATGCCTTTTTCTGTCGCGAAGCAGCATTGCTGTGTTTCGGTTTGAAGGGTGTGGATGCCGTTGAAATTACTGGCACGTGACGCTGAACATCTGAATGCCTCAAGTTGATGGACGCAGGACAGTGCATCGTAGAGCACGTTCCTGACGTGCGTGAATTACAAGGCAATGCTTTGTTATAGGCGATGGTTACCACTTTACGTCAGGAGGGCCATATGCTTGTTAGATCATCAGTATAAAAAAAATCCCTAAGCTCAACGATTTGGCATTTAGCTATACTGTAACGTCTCCCTACTCCAAGTTCTTATTTCTCACTGCCCAATGAACGGGCCATAAAGTTCTTATTTCACCACCTCAGTTCAGGCCGTTATCCTTCCTTCAAGCGTAGCGCACTAGCCCAAGGTTAGGGAAGAAAATAGTATGACACGATCTTATAAAGAATGAATCATCATGTCTAGCTAGCTTGTTTACGACTCTCAGACCAAAGTGCAAAAATCGCGGATTGATATTCTAATTTGCAAACCGCCTCAATCATACCAACTAACATTATATTAATACTAGTGGCCACCCGCGGCTTCGCTTGCCCCGTTCCAGTTACTTTTTCGGTATAAAAAGTGCTCTCCTTTGTGCTATTCCGGACTATAATCTATCTTTGTGCCAAATTTCATACAGATCCTTTCGTTAAATAGTGTTAAAACCATGATAGTTTCAAAAGTTAGATCCGTTCTGGCGTTATTGAGTAACAAACATCTATCCGTCCATACAAACTTTCGCATTTATAATATAATAAATAATAAATAAATAAATAATAAATAATGCGGACAATCTACACAAAGCTATCTAGCCCCAAACTAAGCATAGCTTGTATTATGGGAACCAGATAGCTGATATATTACTAAAATACATTTTTTTTTGTAAATACATACATAGAATACAATATAACACCCAGACAGAGAACAAACATCTGCGTTCACCACACAAATATTTGTTCTCGGTGGGGATCGAACCCACGCCCGCCAGCGCAGAAGGCAGAGCTACTACCAACTGAGCTGTGAAGGCAGTCACACACACAATATTAGTGGGATAGCGTTGGTTTTATGTTCAATATTGTATGTGAAGATTTTATTGTTTTTTTTTTGACTATCATTATTTAGTTGGATAAAAATTACCAACAATACCAGAGATTACTAACAAAACCTGGGTAGCTGAATAAGATATTGTACTTTAGATAATCTAAGCTACTGCCAAAGTAATAACTATGCACACATTCTTTATAACTTTTATCTACGCGCACCTGTATATTGTTGGGTTGTTGACTTTGTGTGACGTTGATGTTCAACAAACAATTTACATGAATGGAATGTTTTCGGCTGTCTTGCATTTTCAGGCAAACCATCAAGTGCTGTAAGTTGGTCTTGGGTTTGAATCTGGTATTGCAACAATGCATTCTTTTGTATTCGAAACAAATGTAGTTAGCTGATGGAACAATAATATGGCCCACCTGGTTTTAAGTGGTAACTATCGCCTATAACAAAGGTCATACACGTCAAGAACGTACCCTACGATGCACTGCCCTGCGTCCATCAGTGAGAGGCATACAGATGTTCAGCCGCACGTGCCAGTAATTTCACCGCAACCCACACCCTTCAAACCGAAACAGCAGTGCTGGTTCACGACAGAAATAGGTATGGTGGTAGTAGTAGGTATGTCACAAATCTAACCGATTTCGAAAATGCATTTAACGTTTATTCCATGTTATTTGAAATTGATATATCATCAATGGTAGCACAGATCGGCAGACACCATTAATTATGATAATGTCTACAGTTTGATTCATTATGGAAACTTTGAAACTTACTACATATTATGCATAGATTCACCACTCTCACAGCACTTTACGTGCCAGTCCACAAAGTGGTATATTGTATGATCAAGATTCACGCAACTTTGAACCTTATCTCCAAGCTCGCGGTCGAAACTTTTTATAACCCAAATGTGCAACGTCACTTCTAAGCAGACGCGGCAGTCTGAGGCCACCGACTTAGGGCTTGGTCTAAGCTACTCCTAAAAGCGGTTAGACAGCTACAATAACTTCAAAGCTCTAAATCAATTTTCACTACTCTTGATGTTTTGATCAACAGGGTCGAGAAACTAGTTTCATTCGCATAATGAACTTTACCTCTATCAGATGTTTGACGTTCGAGCATATGATTATTACGTATCAATCTACCCAAACAGTGGACGGAGACGGTCAATGACCGCCGGCAAACGTGTAGTGCGTAGCGTACTACAATCTCCTTGGCGGGTCGCGATCGCTCGGCTCTGTGGTTCTTACCAAATGCCATGATATACCATACCATGCAACGAGCGTTCTCATAGATTGATACAGCCATTAGCTGGCCGCATCGCTTAGTGGTGTACAGCCATCGTTTCACCATTCTTTCGATGAACGGGGCCCTGAATGCCGCCGACTTGATGTCAGTTATGTGTTCATCGCGATTTGTCTTGTTCGTGAACAATGCGCTCTATTACAATGTTCTACAAATTCTCATCTATTATTTTTGCAATTTGTGTATTGTGTTGGGGAAGTTAGGAGATGTAGATAAATTGTTTTAGTGACTCGCTTGTGCAAATGTAGGTATGTATTGAAAATTTAAATTAAACAAATAAATACTGTACAAATGTTTAATGTTCAACAATAAAATGGTTAATTAGTCATGAATTTGATGTACAATTTTTTTTTGTCATGTTGATAAGTTCTATTCACAATTCGCACAAGAATTTTATTCAAATAAATTGCCTATAATTTAGTTTGGAGTAAGGCACTACTTGCCTTGACCTTTTGGCCGTAGCAAATGCACTAGTTCTATTTGTCTAGGCGCTAAACAAAATCAATAACTTTCGTCAGCGGCCGTTCACGTGTCCATGGCAATTTATCATGCACACGAAACAGCTTGAATCAAATCCAATTTTCTAGTAAATTATCGCTGTTTCAAAATATCTCTAGAGTAATAAAAAGTAAAGCTTTGCACGTACGGTACTGTTGATTGTTATTTAGTATCTCACCTATAATTCAAGTTGAAATATTGAATGAAAAGAGTCTCCCTGTGGAGATTAGAACCGTTTCACCTACGATTATTTTTAAAAGCAAGAAGAGTCTAATTTTGACATAATCAGAATGTCTGGCTAAGTCTAGTCTAGAATCTCCTTTAGAAATACTTGAGACCTAATTATTAGCATTTGTATAGCCGAAATAAAGTTACAATCGAAGTATGACAATTCCTTTGGGGTAATTGCCCAAATTTTGTTGCAATCAAATATTTTAAGCTTCCATTGCAATAAAAATTTAATTCAAATAAAACTTATCTTTGACAGGGAACGATTGCAACAAGACTGAATGTTAACGTAATGAACATGAGATAGCGAATATGAACTTCGCTTTGTTAAACTAGTACGGCAACAGAAATATAGAGGTCGAATAAATATGTTCCTTGTATCTTTTTATATTAAACTTTTGATTGCAACTGAATAACACAGTCGCCCAGCTTGTCGTGATGATCATCGCGTCCCTAGAGTCCCTACAGCCTGAAATAGCTGGAGAATAAATCTTTAGAGGTATTATTTACGTTACTTTCTACAACCGTGAAGCTCAGTAAAGTACTTGATCGACTGTAGGAAGTTTTCGAACAAACTACAAGTATTTTGTTGCTACGATTTCGAAATCTTTTCCTGGGATTGTAAAAAAAATCATTTCTAAGTAGCTAAGTTTGAAAATGTAAATCAACCATTACCTTTTACAAATTTAATTAAATGGTCTGGCGAAATCAATGTTGCATCGCGAGCAATGCACAATAATAAGGCAAGAAAATACACATCCAGATCAAATTCCCTTATGGGAGGCTTCTCGTTTCCCATCTCGGTTTACGACTGCCGATGGGTAACGACCACAATGCCACCCATGAAGTTATGACTTTATTCGGCGACTGTAAAGATCGATATCGAAACTTCACGCCTATCCCTTAGTTCTACGAGAACATTAATGAATCGATTATGAATTTTGACATCTTTTTTTGATAGAATGAAATTTTTTGCACAATACTTTTTCAATACTGATTCCCAACGAAAACATACGCTCTCAATTGATTTTGATTGTTGAGCGCGTTGGTGGCCTGGTGGTAGCGGCCCTAAAAAAAATTACGTAAATAAAAGGAGCCTCTTGTACGCCAACACAAAACACTTTTGAGGACATAAAATCCTTTCACCACACTTGGTTCGATATAACCAGTGACACGATAAGAAGAGAAGATAGGTGGTAGTAGTCTTAAAATATAAAAACGTATGATCTATGTTTACTTAATTCAGCTAGGCCTAAATATGTTAAGCTCCGTACTCACATACGGTTTTGATCGGTATCATGTCGAGCTAAAACCATGGCATGGGCTTTCGTCCACACATACAGCATGAGTGACGCGAAATTACTTTTATTTAATTCCATCGAGCCGGCTCGATGCGAGCCTTCGAACTGTGAGTTTTGCGGTCCACACGTTAATATTTACTCGTTTTGGAGTAAAACAATCGAGCAAAACCATATGTGAGCTTTAGATTTGCTGGTTTTCGCCAGCCCTATCTAGTTTGAAACTTACAATTATTATTAAGCGCCGTCATGACTAGACATAACGTGGTCTTTCCAGTTGAACTCTCCTATTAAAACTTACGCTGGCAAATTCGTAAATTGTTTCACCCACACAATACTATCTAGCCCCAAACTAAGTAGACCTCGTGGGAACCAAATAGCTGATACATGCATAACTTACTCTAACATGACATCTAAATAGATACTTAGAATACAATATTTCTCCTAGACAGAGAACAAATATTTGTTATCGGTTGGGATCGGACCCACGGCCTACGGTGTAGAAGCCAGGGTTACGACCAACTGAGCCTTGACGCCTGTCGATTGAGGAAAGTGGAATTGGTGGACAAAGTAGTTAGAAGCGTTCGTCATTCTGGCACGCTAATTGGTAAACCACGTGCGACTGCCCTTCAAACAAAATAATGCATTCAGTATTCATTATAGAAGCATAGGCTATCTCTCAGCTCAGTTGGTAGTAACTCTTACCTTCTGCGCCGGTCGTGGGTTCGATCCCATCGAGAAACGATTTGTGTGGTGAACGCAGATGTTTGTTCTCTGTCTATATTGTATTACTAGCGGCCTGTCTCGGCTGCGCACGGGTGGACATTAATTTTTTAGACACATAAATATAGCTTATGTTACTCAGGGTGAATGAAGCTTTCCAATAGTGAAATAATTTTTGAAATCGGCACGGTAGTTTTGAGTTTATTCATTACAAACATACAAATTTATCCTCTTTATAATATTAGTATAGATAAGTTTATAATGATTTACAAAAAAAGGTATAAAAGTACTATATCGGCTATTTGGTTCCTATAGTACAAGCTCTGCTTAATTTGGGGCTAGTTGGTGTTGTGAGAATTGTCTACAATATTAATTTATAAAGGAAACTTAAATTATTGGCCATCTTGATGGAGAAGATCTCTGAAGGCGACTTCAAGCGTAATATGGATATTATGGCGTATTATGGAATGCTATTCAATTAATACATAATAATATGACAAGGATTACTCACATACTCGTTTATTTGACTAAGTTATTGATGATAGATAAAGATGCAACCATGTGGAGCTTTTTTCAGATAATCATAAACCCAAATAACTTTAGGTATGGGAATGTCTTCAACCCATGTGTTCAACAAACGATTAGGCTCACAGATGGCCCAATATTACTAGCGGGTTATGATGGATGGAGCTGGTATGGAATGCACATAACGTAATTTTTTTATGAGTCAAAACTCCAGGTGAAACTTATGAACCTTTTATTGTAATGGTTTTTATTGTAATCATCATCATCATCATTTCAGCCCGGTATCACCCACCCCTGTCCTGCGCGTTATTTATTTAATATTTATTTATTGTAATAATACAAAAAAAATGTATAATAGTTTATTTGCCTCCAGTCATTTTAAGTCCCCCCCGATGTTGACCTGTAAACTTCACAATCGACGTAAAATTTCCCAAAAGAAAAAGACAAACAATGCCACTGACTTTAAAATGCTTCCCGAATTTTAATGCTCGTAAGACTATGTATTCTAATTTGACGGTTTCTCGTCCATAAATTGAAAGTAATTTATTCATTTCAGTGTTCAATAAGCATAGACTCATTGTATTTGTACATCTGCAATATGATAGCGGTACAGTTATGTAACTGGACTTATGACGAAGTGAGTACTATTGTTTCCTACATAAGCGCAACAAAATCAAAGGTGCTGTTTACGAGATCCTCCAATACCGAATTTTCAATGATGTATCTTTCTTTAAAATATCATGAAGTAACCGTTTTAACCGACTTCAAATAGAAAAGGAGGAGGTTCTCAATTCAGTTGTACTGTTTTTTTGTTTGTTATCGCATAGCTTCGTTAATAAGAAAAATAATTGAAATTTAATATTTCTAGATTAGTTTCATAAAAATCTGTTCATCAATTTGGCCATGAAGTCGGTTGCTCAAGTTTTTTAAAATTATATTATTCTTGGAGCTTTTCTTTTCCCGCGGAAGTAATATTCGTATTCATTTCTTATGAATGACTGTGAGTAACAAGAAAGGAAACAATAAAATATGCTTCCTGACGACGCGATGTGATTTTACTAATTTCTTGTTGTCATTTTGAATTAAAACCTCAATAGGAAATGTTGTTCAGAGTAGACCTCTAGGATTCATTTTAAAGGTACCTTTAACCTATGTATCATAATTTTAAACAATACCAAAACTAAAAAAAGTACTCGTTAAATTAAATCATGGTAAATCTCCCGTTGTTCATAAAACTTTCATCCTGTTCCCATATTACGTACCACTCTAGGATTTTGTAGTTCAATCCCGGACCGTGTCTATAACGTTCGATCGTAAAAGAGCTTTCTCGTGCTTATTTACGTTTTATACATTGTAATATAACTTTCGTGCTATTCGTAAGCCTGGTTATGATTATAACACTATTTTAAAGACCTGCACTTGCGTTAGTTTTGCTTCTTAGGGCGAAGCTAGAAGCGGATTGCTTATATTACCCAAGCGTAATAGTTTACTTACAGTGTCCCGATAAGTAGTGTCAACTGGCAAGCGGAAGCGTAAAAGTAAAGTAGCTAATACGATTACTTACTCTTTATAACATAAGCAGATGCAAACATTTCGCATGTCGTCGGTTTTCGTCGAAGACGCTATGATGAAGCAAACCAAGCGTATTTTTTTGAGTTTTAAGTCACTTTTCTTGCGTCGTGTAGGTACCACATCGAATTCAGTTTAATCGTCAAATATAAACTAATCTAAGTTCTCAAAACTACGTTCGTTTGGCTTCACCCTAAATTACGTTTATCGTAGCATACTTCATAATCTTCCAACCCTTATCCAGTTATCCCACATTTACTGGGGTCGGCACAACAGGTTTTCTTCTTCCACTCACCTCTATCATTCGTCATCTCAGTGCTCACTCCTTTCTTGCATTTTTTTATAGTAGCCTTATGAAGTCAAGGAGGCCGAATTCGAAAGACTTAATAGGAGAACACTGCATCAAAATCCCGACAAGAGCTAAGCTCTTAAATTTAAGAAGAAGTAGTCTTATGAACATTAATACATGTTTGTTATGTTCAGGTATTGGGAAGCTCTCCGGCGAGGGTAAGCAGCTAGCGGATCCCGAAGTACTCCGTCGGCTGACGTCATCCGTGTCTTGCGCGCTGGACGAGGCCGCAGCGGCCCTCACTAGGATGCGCAGCGACCAGCCCGCGCCCATCCATCGACACCATCATCAAGACAAGAAGTACGTTACCCGCCCCGCTTATAAACATCTACCCTTTTATTAACCGACTTCCAATCAAAAAGGAGGAGGTTCTCAAGTTACCGCATAACTTCGTCATTTGTGAGCCGATTTCAAAAATTATTTTTTTATCTGAAAGGTACTGCTTCCAGATTGGTCCCATTTTAATTTTATTAAAATCGGTGTTGCCATTTTTTTTAAATAATTTTTTTAATGTTTGTAACTGCATGCCTCCGTCATTTATGAACCGATTTAGAAAATTATTTTTTTATTTGGAAGGTTATTCTTACGTCCAGATTGTCCCAAACAAATTTGATTAAAATCGGTGTAGCCGTTTGACAATGAAGTCGGTTTCTCAAGTTTTTTAAACTTAAATTATTTTAAAGCGTTACTTAGTCGCTACTGTCTCAGGCTTCACCCAGAGGCGCTAGTTTAAACACGTAGACATAGACATGCATTTATTTGCTGCTTCAGCAAACATAATACACAATAATAAATTAAGAAATAAAAAAAACAAAGGAATATGTAACTTCTTCTGATCGCCCCTTCTTGCTGATCACTTCTTCTTGTTTAGTATCTTTTTTGAGATACTGTTGTACGACCAATTATGTAAAGTTTTTTGCTCAGATTACTAAACATAGAGCAAATCTACGCTTCCATCTATAATATCTGAGTGTCATTTTGAAAACTGTATGCAAATAGCAAATCTTATGACGCTTGCTTTGAGACTTCCGTGGATCTTCAATAGTTTGAACATGCCAGCGACACAACGAAAGACTTTACATTAAAGAGTTTTTTCTAGAATATTTGTAACAAATAAACAAAAACCGCAAATATTCCGTATTAGTCACTACTAAAAAGATAAAAGTGATGAATGAAATAGGGTGGGGTGGGGATACCTAAACCGCTTTTTGCTAAAACATCTAAAAGTACGTTCTAATCTACTTACCACGGAACTGAAAATAATGTATTTGCTTCGTATTCTAAACCTTGAATTGATTGTTACGGGGATAATAATTAACAAAACCAAAGAAAAAAAATCACGATATACTGAGTACTTATAATAAGTAATTGAGCCTAGTATTCATGAATTTGTCCTAATTTCAGTTTGTTGCTTTATATTCAAGTTTCACATCGACTACTTTGACTTATTGAATAGCCCGTTATCACGGCGTTATCATTGTTTTGCTTTGCAAACAACAAAATTATTGTATACGTGAATTGTTTATGTTGTGTTTATATTACTCGTAGCTTTCGGTCATAATAACGGATTTCCCATTTCGCACATTTTGTTTTACTCACCAGTCGCCTATAAATCAATCCAAAAGTTTGAATCTATAGATTTCACTTTAACTGTTCTATCAAATGATGAAATACCGAGAATTGAGTCCAAGCGAGGCTGTAGTCTCTCGCGTCCATAGCGATGGAGTCTACGATTCTCGTTGTGGCGCGATCGAGCTGCGTTTCGCGACTGTGATTATTGAAGCTTTGATCTTATCTGATAACATCACGTAATTTTTTTTAATGTTTTGTTTTGACAAGTCTAACGCGTTGTGTGTTAGTTTCCAGCCGTGCGGTTCGACCGCGACTGGTACTACTCCGACGGTAGCAGTTCCCGCGCCCGCGCCAGCGCCGCCGCCCGTCGCCGTCGGCGTTGACGGCGCGCCGACGCTGGCCGAGGCGTGCTCTGACGGCGACGTCGGGACCGTCAAGAAGCTCCTCACCGAAGGACGGTCGGTGCACGAGACCACCGAGGAAGGCGAGTCGTTGCTCTCGTTGGCGTGTTCCGCGGGCTACTACGAGTTGGCTCAAGTGTTGCTAGCCATGCACGCGAGCGTCGAGGATCGCGGTATCAAGGTGAGCTTTTATATTCTTGCTATCTTTATCTGGGGTATGTATTACCATGTTCTCTCCTTTCATTACCCTCTGTGAGTAAATAGAGATTCTATACAACTAAAATACGTTTGTACCATGTATACGATGAAAAAAAAATCGGTTGTCTGTAAAGTCGGTTTACTGACGATAGTTAACGTGACAACGTTAAATGGAACACCTCAGAGCGAGGTAACGCCGCATGAGTCATGTTTTTTCGTGCGTGCAGCCGGCTCCATCGAATTATAAGACGTCACGTCAATAAAGTAAAGAGTAAAAGAGTTATAGTTACTTATCTTAATTCGTTTAAAGTCTAAAATTGCATGTGATTCGACTGTGACGGTCAAACTTTAGCAATAGTTCCAAGAAAAAGAATTTAAATATCTACTTTTAGTTTACATCAAACTAACCTAAAAAAGTTCGAACAACACGTGTCAAGCGTCACGCAAAAGGCCCCGTCAGCAGAAATCAGTTTGCACACCAAGTGCGGATAATGAATTTGCCAATTTATTTTTTGAAAGCGACAAGATATTTTAAGCTAGCCGTTTAAAACCGGCATTATTAAAGAGGGGGTAAAGGGTAAGGTAATAAAGCCTATAGTTTTCATTGACATGAGGGTATGTTTGTTGCAGGGCGACTGCACGCCGCTAATGGAGGCCGCGTCCGCGGGTCACGTGGACATAGTCCGGCTGCTAGTGGCGCACGGCGCGGACTGTAACGCGGTATCCGGCTCCGGCAACACGCCGCTCATGTACGCATGCGCGGGCGGACATGAGGAGTGCGTGCGCGCGCTGCTCGACAACGGAGCCAACGTCGAGGACCACAACGAGAACGGACACACGCCGCTCATGGAGGTAACACTGACTATCTGTATTGTCTATTATACGTCACGTGGATGTAGTAGTTACCCCGCGAAATCCTAGGGGCTTCGGATTCAGGCTACAGCAGCCTTAGGGCGCTTGTACACGCTAAGAAAAAACGCCGGGTCTACCCAAGAATTCGTGTCGTAACTAGAAAATAACTGTGTACACTGCTCGCAGCGGTGCACGATAAAATCTTATCTGCGCAAGACACGACGCGGCGAACGTTGTTGTTGTTTCGTGTGTGGAACAGACAAAATTCTTGTCGTCTACACGAAGAATTTGTCTTGTCTGCCGCAAGAACGGCAAATTTTCTTAGCGTGTACAAGCGCCCTTATTGTCTAAGTCAACTCGTAATCAACATCATTTTTGACATTAACTGTCACTTTCGCATCACACCACCGAAATTCAAACCTTCTGAATGAATGGAACTTCGTATTTTGAAATTGCATAAGGCCGAAATAAACTTCAGTTGAATACCTTAGACCAGCGGTTCTCAAACTTTTGTGGTCACGGAACCCTTTTGACAAGCAAAATACTTGTCGGAACTCAACAATAAAACAATAGTTTTTAAAAGTGTATTCTTTATTATAGAAGCATAATAAAAGAACAATGAAACAGTTACTAATTATTTTGATTTTTTTTCTAAATTCTTGCGGAACCCCTACAGGGGTAGCGCGGAACCCTAGGGTTCCGTGGAACACACTTTGAGTACCGCTGCCTTAGACAATACCAAAAACTGTTTGTTCATTCTCGGTAACTAGTTATCTACAATACTCCTTAGGTATTTCCAGAATTAAATTAGCACTGGTGAAACCCGTCACAAAATAAAAATACTGATTAAAGTATGATATCTTGCTAAACTATACTTTCAATCCACCAGGCCGCCTCAGCGGGTCATGTGGGCGTCGCCAAAATCCTTCTCGAGCATGGTGCCGGCATCAACACTCACTCCAACGAGTTCAAGGAGTCCGCTCTGACGCTCGCCTGCTACAAGGGACATCTGGACATGGTCCGGTTCCTTCTAGCAGCCGGCGCGGATAGAGAGCACAAGACGGACGAGATGCACACGGCACTAATGGAAGCCAGCATGGACGGACACGTGGAGGTCGCCAGACTACTGCTCGACTCCGGCGCGCAGGTATAGTCCATCTCGCTCACTCCTACAGACACACGTGGTCCGGTTCCTTCTAGCAGCCGGCGCAGAAGTCATGGAAGCCAGCATAAATGGACACGTAGAGGTCGCCAGACTACAGGTTAACTCCGGCGCGCAGGTATAGTCTATCACACTAATGGGGTGGAACACGCAAAGCTTTTTGTTGATGGCAGCGTGAGCGAATAATACGTAGAGCATACGTGCGACTGACCGAAATAGTATGCATAGCTGTCAAGTTTTAGCAGTTGGTTGCACGTATGCGCGGTTTCTCTATTGTATCAGACGATGGTGCTGCTATCTAAAGTGAGCAAACGGCAGTGTTCTGTTCCATTGAAGGTAGCTTAGGCAGATTGAAGTGTAAGTGCTCTGGTAACTAAGTTGAGTTTGCATGTAAACTGGAGGAATGAGTCTTACTTCGTAAATTTTTCGTCACATCTCCTAATCTGGTTTTGTAATGGTTGTTGTCAGGTGAACATGCCGACAGACAGCTTCGAGTCTCCGCTGACGCTGGCGGCGTGCGGCGGGCACGTGGAGCTGGCGATGCTGCTGCTGGAGCGCGGCGCCAACATCGAGGAGGTCAACGACGAGGGATACACGCCGCTCATGGAGGCCGCCAGGGAAGGTAACATGCCGACAGACAGCTTTCAGTCTCCGCTGACGCTGGCGGCGTGCGGCGGGCACAACAGTTCAATATTTCATTGAAAAACTAGTGGAATCTAAAGTTTTTGCGTTAAGCTCCGTTCCTTGCATACTTCATTCCCCGCTGTCCTCTTTAGGGGTTGAGTTTCGAGGATCCCTTTCTTAGTGCCCCTATACCAACACTATATCAAGAAAGTACAAAAATTAAGAAAACTGTCGAGTGTTTATTTAAATGAGCCCGACGCCTAGATTTATCTAGTTTACAATATTTCCAAATCTATCAATTTTTTGCAATGTTTTCTAAAATGTTCATCTTCAAAAGACGTCCTCTTTCTTTTAGAGAACGTTCATCAATTCAATATCCTTCTCCCCAGGTCACGAGGAAATGGTTGCCTTGCTACTAGGGCAGGGCGCGCAGATAAACGCGCAAACCGACGAGACTCAAGAGACCGCGCTGACGCTAGCCTGCTGCGGTGGCTTCCTCGAGGTGGCGGACTTCTTGATAAAGGCGGGCGCTGATGCTGAGCTTGGCGCTTCCACCCCGCTTATGGAGGCTTCGCAGGAAGGGCATTTGGAGCTTGTGCGGTCAGTATCTTTTTAGATTGCGTTAAAAATTATCCTAAATAGTACAAAATATCAGACTCTCACAACGCTAGATAGCAGTGTTTGTATCGCTCACTGTTTGTACCATGCGAGCCCGTTTGTGTATGTAACTCTTTTCTTGGACATAATCATCTCTCACACAATCCATCCATCTTTTCTTAGGCCTACCTCTACCTTTATATCCATCCACATTCATGCATTGCATCCACATAATATCCATCCATATTCTGTCAAGTATTCGCTAGCGTAACACTTAGGCTGGCATGGTAGGAGAAGGAATAAAAGTCATGTGACCAGGAGAGTGATGAGTATGAATGTAGATGGTTAGGAGGGTAGAAGTATGCCAAAGAAAAGATGGATAAACAGAGTGAAAAATTACATGGATAAGAAAGAAGTGAATATAGAGATGACGGCTGATAGAGGAAACATGTTGTGCCGACTTCACATAAAGTGGGATAAGGGCAAAAAGAAAAGTTCTGTCAAGTGTTATACCATGTGATGTTGTTATTCCCCAGTTACCTAATATCGGCGGGCGCGGACGTGCACGCGCAGACGCAGACGGGCGATACAGCGCTCACGTACGCGTGCGAGAACGGACACACGGACGTCGCGGAGACGTTACTGCGGGCCGGCGCGCACCTCGAGCACGAGAGCGAGGGCGGACGCACGCCGCTCATGAAGGCGTGCCGCGCGGGACACGTGTGCACCGTGCAGTTCCTCATCGGCAAGGTAAGGAACGGACACACGGACGTCGCGGAGACGTTACTGCGGGCCGGCGCGCACCTCGAGCACGAGAGCGAGGGCGGACGCACGCCGCTCATGAAGGCGTGCCGCGCGGGACACGTGTGCACCGTGCAGTTCCTCATCGGCAAGGTAAGGAACGGACACACGGACGTCGCGGAGACGTTACTGCGGGCCGGCGCGCACCTCGAGCACGAGAGCGAGGGCGGACGCACGCCGCTCATGAAGGCGTGCCGCGCGGGACACGTGTGCACCGTGCAGTTCCTCATCGGCAAGGTATACCTGCACTACGAACATCACCTCAAGCCCATTATCAGCATAACCATTTCAGCCTGCTAGCCTACGATGCACTCCCCTGCGTCCACCAGTTAGAGGCATACAGATGTTCAGCCTCACGTGCCAGTAACTTCACTGGCACCCACACCCTTAAAACCGAAACACAGCGATGCTGCTTCACGGTAGGAATAGGCATAGAGGTAGTACTTCCCCGGACGACTTCACAAGGAGCTCTATTACTATTATATGTACCATTTACAACTATCATACTAAAACTGTGTAATCCTACAGGGTGCGGACGTGAACCGGATGACGGCGAACTGCGATCACACGCCGCTCTCCCTCGCATGCGCCGGCGGTCACGTGGACGTCGTCAAATACCTCCTGGCATGCGACGCCGACCCCTTCCGCAAGCTGCGAGACAACTCCACCACGCTCATCGAGGCAGCCAAGGGCGGGCACACGGCCGTCGTGCAACTCCTCCTCGACTACCCGCACTCCGTCATGATGACGAGAGCAGGTACGCTGTATACCTGCGTCTCTCTCTAGCGCAGACCCTCCACCGATCTCATCGAGGCGGCCAAGGGCGACACTTCACTAGACACATCACTAGTCGAGAGAGAAGAAAGATGGCGTCGTAATGCGCAGTGATGCACAGTTTTAGCTCTATTCAATGAAGAGTTTTCTCCGTAATATGACATACATATTTTTTCAGTTTACCGTTTATTATTGTAACGTGTTTCAAACATTGGTTTGATGTGATCTTAGGTAGCAACGGTTGCGAGGACGGCGCCGGCGGCGGCTGCCTAAGCGCGGCGCAGGCGGCGGCGCTGGGCCTGGCGCACGCGCCCGCGCCCACCGCGCCCGCCGCGCGCGCGCTCCTCCCGCACCACCCGCACCCGCACCCGCACGTGACGTCACACGCGCACGCGCACACGCACGCGCCCGGGCACGTGACGCCGCATCCCGCGCACTCCGCGCCCACCTCCACGCAGTCGCTGCCGGACACCTTCCCCAAGCTATATGTTGACCGTGAGTTATTAGATTTTTTAGTTAGATTCTCAAACTGAACGTTACACTATTGGTCCAGTAATATTACATACATACATACATACATAAAATCACGCCTCATTCCCATGGGGGTAGGCAGAGATCACGGATTTCCACTTGCTACGATCCTGACACACCTCTTTCGCTTCATTCACTCTCATAACATTCTTCATACATGCTCGTCATAATATTATGATACTTTATGGCGATCAACTGTCAAATATCGAATATAAGTTGACCGCCCTTCCGAAAATGGGCAAACTTTAATTGCTAGGCCACAAACTAACTTTGGCATGGCCATACCTCGGATTCTTCTAAATTGATATGATATCATAATGTCAATAGCGTCGGAGCGGCCGCCATGTCAATGCCCGCCGAAGCCGTCAGGTCACTCGGCGCCCGCTACCCCCAACCCCGTGTCGTCGCAGGCGGCGCAATCCCTCACCGATAGCTTCGCCAAGGTCTATCTAGACGGTAACTATGCACTTCTTATAACAAGTAAACAGGCCTTTGCATCTATTGTAGATGATTTATATAGCGTCAGGGGTCATCATCATCATCATCAGCCCGAAGAAGTCCACTGCTGGACATAGGCCTCCCCTACACATTTCCAGGAAGAACGATTCTGAGCCCTTTCCATCCACTGACCTCCTGCGATCTTAACAATGTCGTCAGTCCATCTGGTGGGTGGGCGCCCTACTTTTCGTCTTCCGGTTCGCGTCAGGGGTAACTGGTGATTACTCATGACCCTACTTACGGGACGCAGAAGTGCCTGGGACAGGATTTTTAGATGGAATAGGCTTGCCCAGCACCTATACCATCCTGACAGCTTAGTCAGCCTGATCCACAATAAAGACATGGTCAATGCCTGGTGGTTGATGCTAGTTCAGCCTTCGATGACAGATGTACAAAGCAGCAGTGGTTCTCACTTGGCTTAAGCCTGTGCACTCCACTTCGGGTATGAGGTTATGAGGAGACTATGGCAACATAATCAATGTTACTGTTTTCCCAAAGGTTTGAGACTCCTTGATGTTAGCTAGGAGTTTTTGTTACTGTAGATTGTTATATTGTAGACATAGACATACATAGACATAGACATTAATTTATTTACTGCTTCAGCACATATACACACTATTAAAATAAGAAATGAAAACAAAGAAAGATACACGATATTACAAACTAAAGTACTAAAGAGAAATTACATTTTTGACATTGAAAATTACAACTTAGGTACTAAAGAAAAATTACATTGAAAAAAAAATACATACTAAAACATAATAGAAACAACAAAAAGAGGTATGTATGCCACTGCAGCAAATCGGCTCTAGCTCAGCGTAATGCTTCACCACCAGCGGCAGCTCAGCGCTGTAAGCATTTATATGCTTCTAAACAATCGTCTCACATTCCTTGTGATAAGACAACGGCGACCTGTGTTTCTTTGTATGTTAAATTATCTATGCCCGGCCGTAGCAGTGCCTTCACATGGCTTCAAAGCTCCTCTAGAGTCGGACTAAACTAACACGAAGTGTTACATTTCCAGAGCGCGGGGTAGTCTCAAGTCGGAAGAAAGCCGGCGGTGCCCCCCTTGCCCCGGCGCCTGCGCCTACCCCCACCCCCATCCCTGCCCCCGCCCCTGTACTCGCCCCCGCCCCCGCCCCCGCCCCCGCCCCCGGCACCAAGCACAAGTGCGCGCGGAAGCAAAGGTCAGCGCCCCCGCATTCTGATCACCACCTGCCGCCCCCGCCTGACATTCTAGACGACTCTGTAAGTATACGTTTATTTATCCTCTAGTTTACCCCCTCATTCATGCTCACTCTTTAGCAGCTCGTTAAAAATCTCTTGTCACTGTCATAATCATGTCAACAAATAGAGAAGGCAACAGGCTTAGCGGCCTGCTAGTCTAGAGTGCAATAGGAGCATTATGAGTAAGAGCCATAGTGTAGTATTTAAATGAACGCTAATTCGCAAGCTAATGATCGCCGCGCAGGTTTTTGGATCATACATATCCAAACAACCCAATTCAATTCAATATTATGCAATTCAATTTAATGAAATTACTCAATTCAATATTATTTTATGATGTCATCAATCGTTAGAAACTCTAGTTGCTATCAAGCTTTGTTGCTAAGAAGATGTTCAATATAGACCATACTTCAAGCTAAAAAATACATTTCATTCCATGTTTTAACTTTGGAAATGTTCGCCCAATAATACTCATAAAACTTTTCATGGCTTATCCCGACGATGAATGAGAGTCATCTACATACCACTTTAGAAGCTTAGATTCATGGGAACTCAGTAGATATTAATCACTAGTTACTAATTTAACCAATAAATATAGATTAAACCCCCTGGTTCTAATCTTTACGGTAAATAACATTTGACCTTGTAGCCACAATCGAAATAACGTCCAAGAAGTGATCAAATCTACATCGTTCTCAAGCAAGCTTTGATCGTATCAACGCGGCTTTAGCAAACGCGAGAAGTTAATCAAAGTAGAAATAGAATTAACAATTTCCTGGTTGTACTAGTTTTTTCTTTGCAAAACTGTGTTATGAGAGAACAAAGTAGATTTGATCACTTCTTGGACGTCATTTCGATTGTGTCTCCAATGATCTTTGGGAATACTTTGATACCTAGATAGGTCATAATGCTAAGCGTGTCACCTAATAGGCACTGATGAGACATGATGCTTACCATAAGGCTAATTATTCAATCTACAGACAAATTTATCCAAATAAATCAATCTCTTCTTCTTCCTGCCCTTATCCCTCGTTATGTGGGGTCGGCACATGTTCTTCTTTTCTATTCATTCATGTTTTTCTGTGTATGTAACATAGCCTACCCGTGAGAACCTCTAATTGGCTCTCTAAATCTAATTTGTTATGTATTCTTTTGTCATAAAGCTGTTGGTTATCCAATAAATATAAATAAATAAATATTCTCCTCTATCAGCCGTCATCTCAGTATTCACTTCTTTCTTATCCATGTCATCTTTCACACTGTTCATCCATCTTTTCTTTGGCCTACCACTTCCCACATACCCATCAGCATTCATACTCATCACTCTCCCTGTCATATGACTTCCCTCTTCATGACATGCCCGTACCACGCCTGCGTGTTGCTCTTTATTTGGTATTTTTATTCAATGAATAGCGTTAGTCCGTAGATTGAATAATCGGCCCTTTGTTTTGTTAATATAAGGTCAAATAACAAGTATTTGCAATAATAACCCCTAACAGTATGATTCAAGAAAGACTTTGGCGGAGTCAGAAATAGCTCCCAGCAAGATCTAGTTTTGTTTATCTCATCAAAAGATGAAAAAGACCAAAAAAGCACCGCCTGCTCCTATTACGAATTAAGAAAAAACGTAACACATTTGTGCAGCATAATTTTCCCTAAAACCAAGTTGTTTCTTATTTCAATTTGTGGTCACAGACTAGCGTGTGATGTACAGAAAACTTCATAAACGACTTCTAATGTTAAAGTAAATTCAACTAAAAATTTTCGTGAAAACTATGCTCCTATACAGTATCCAGTACCCAAAGTCCGTGTTTTGCTACCACATTTCGTTACCAAATGTTGTTTTCGTTTCGCCTACGTGTCTCTGTCTTTTGTATGGAGAAAAGATGAGACAGCAAAAACACGTTACGTAGTTAGAGTTGTTGTCTCATAATTTTTCCATGCAAAAGAGAGAGACACGTAGGCGAAACGAAAACAACATTTGGTAACGAAATGTTGTAAATGCACTGGGACTTCGGGTGCAGGTTTATGATATAATTAACGAATTTCCCTGTATTTAACACTGTTGGCTTACACAAATACTATCATGTTTCATTTGTCTGTGCTTGCTTCCACGGTGTAGATATACCAGCACAACATGGCTAAGGTATCACTACCGCCCGGCTTTACTTGGAAGGATGTTAACGTCAAGAAAAATAAAATTATTGATCCTCCTAAAAATAAGTGTAAAGTGAGTGCAGTTACGTTTAAGAACATTTTAAGGCAGTGTCCGTTCTGGAGTTTTTTTAAATACCTTTTGGAGACTATAAAACATCGAATAACTAACAAACATGACGTAGAAATCGTCCGTTTCCGTCAAAAAAATAAGAAGAGCACACTCCAGCCAAATTCGATGTGAATTGTTTCTAAACAAACCTCTTATACTTAACCTAAAAAAATTTTTTTCACTTCACTTCTTTGTCTACAATATTACATATATAACAATTATTTCTTGAAACAAAGAGAATTTAAGATATTTTTGGTTGTTGTTTGTTTACAAACATTCCTTATCTAATTTGGCCAGAGTATAGTTTAAAAATGTATTTTGTGTGTCATGCATTACCTAAATCTTAAACCAAATAAGTCAGCTTCAATAAAAACAGAACGGGCATCGTCTTATTGTTGTTTTTTTCATTAGATATTGTGTTCATTTGCGTGCGCCACTAGTTAAAAGTCTTATTCGTTCATCTGGTGCTGGTATTCATTAGTCATACTCATCTTTTTATGTATGTTTGCTGTGTATTTTGAGGAGGCGGGAGGAGAAACTGTTCAGAGAACCTGTGAACCTAATAAAAATCTTCAAAGACAAAACGAAAACATGTCAAATTTTTATAGACTCCTATTTCTAAAACAGCGATAGATCTACGCTGTACCTAATCTAAAGATACGAATAGACCATAGATCTATCTGAAAACTGATTGCCATTTCAACTTTGATTTTATATTGCCCTAAAAGTTATGATCTGCGAGAGATTTTAGGTCAATACAGGGTTATTCATTATTAGCTGCAAATACTCAGGAATTAGGTTCAACAAATAAAATAAAAAATATTTATAAAATGAGTTTTTTTAAGTTTTGTTATGAAAATCCCGAGAAAATCGATAAAGGAATCATTGGTGCCTGACCAATTTTGACCTTTGATCCGCGCCCGCGCGCGTGTGAGTGACACTCTACGTTCAGTCACCGCCTGGGTGGGTCATCGTCCTGCTCTCCATGGCAATCATTATGCAATAGCAGTAAATAAATTAATAAAAAATAAAATTTTGATACAAAAACTTAAATCAAAATTTAAAAAAAAATAATTTCATAAATATTTTTTATTTTATTTATTGAACCTAATTCCTGAGTATTTGCAGCTAATAATGAATAACCCTGTATATAATCTTTGTGATTTTTTAAATAATAATAGAAATATTACTTGCTAAATAATGCTGTGTAAAATGTTCTCCTGTCGTCTCAAGCACACAAGCTAAAAACATACCATAAAGTAAAAGAAAAGATCACGTTTTTGTGTTTAGCTTGTAATTCACTAGCCCTTGATGTTGTCGTAAGCACTTGATTCACGTCGTACGCTTGCATAGCTTTCATTCAATTCGTTTGGACGCGTCTGAATTTAAAATCATCGGCCGTACCTCGCACGAGTAAAATGCTCATTCGTAATGTGACGTAGATAGAGCTTTCCACCAAAGAAGTCCTTATGATTTTAGAAAAATAATTATAAAAAAACTATGGCTGAAGTTCATTGAGCGTACGGAATCGTCTGACGAACACTTTTACCTGAATAATATTTGACCGTACATTATAATTATTTTTCCAAAAGATCAAAGAAGTTCTTGCTAGAGCCTGTTTACAGCTAGTATAGCACGCAGTATAGTACTTCCCCTAAGCAGCACTATCAAGATATTATTGCAGCATTGATAACTAAACTCGGATCCGTTTGTCCTACTGCAGCTACTGTTAATCAAACTTTTAATGAATAAACAAGTATTTACAAAATACACTAAACAGTTGAGCTATCTGCAGACCGTTACAAACGACTAGAGATAGCTAAACAGATCCAAATCAGTGCCGTACGGAAGCGCTGCCTGCATTGCGACGCTGAATAGCAAACAAATGCTAATTACCAACAATGCAATCTTTCTTAAAAATTATTTTATTTAAAAACTCAAAGATAAATTGTTACGAAAGAGCGGGATCTCCTAATACAGGTATTTGTATACTTAAAAAAAGATCTCAAACGCATGTAATGTCACGATAGATTAAGGTACTGAATAAACATTTGAATTTAAGATACGATATAGGAGTTAGAGCAAACCACTATAGAATCAGAATCAGAATAATTTATTGACAAAGATAGTACACTCTAACAATAAATTGCTATGTTGAGTCCCAAAACCTTGGCTCGTCGAGCGTGATTAATTAACAATTTAGTACCGAATTAACAAAATAGTATAGTGACTATACCTAATTTATCTAACATCGTAATAAATCATTGATGCGATAGTGTTGCATAGGGGTAATAGAACCACTAGTAGTATGAATCAAGTAATAGATTTAAATGTTGCACTTCCCATGCATTATCGTGCAGTTTGTAAATGTGTCCGTTGATTGCAGAGAGGCGAAAGCTGCCACCGCGATGCGCCCCCCGAATCCGATAGGTCTTTGCTCGAACTGGCTGACCCGGCAGGTATGTAAAACTTGATCATAATTATATTTTATAACTACCAGAAAATAATGTTTGGGCATTTGGCAAGGGTCGTTTCAGCTGACGATACAGAGGAGAGAGAGAGAGAGATAGACGACAAATGATTATAGCACCATCAGTTTTTTCTTACTATTACATAGTTATCAAGATTTGTTTATAGCCAAAAACGGGACCAATTTCATATACACAGTACTAAAAATTACTTCAAAAGTCCACCTCGTTACTCTACTCTCCTGGTATAATTGTGTAGTATTTTTTAAATATGGTGAATTGATGAACCTAGAATTAACCTATCGACACAAGTGAAGAGATTTATGAGTCAGTATAAATGTATCGAAATAAGCTAAAGGATGTTTTTATGTGAAGGTCCTCCGACGCTCGCTACGTCGGCCCTGCAAGCCTTGGACCTTCAGTTCTGCGCTCAAGGCAAGTTAAACGCCCTGTGACGTCACAGCTATCATGTACTGTTTGCGCTTACATCAGCTCAATAGCATTTTCAATCATTTCATAGAATTACTCCAAACCATTGTCAATCAAAATGACCACGTCGTTGACACAATTTTTTATGACTAATCATTATTTGAATTCTAAACTGAATTACATACGCTACTTAATGTTTGTTTTACATCTAACTAATTGTATTGGCTCTATTTTTTTTTTTTAACTTTTCTAGTATTCAGAAACAGTGCTTGAGTATCATTGTCTCTGTAAACATCAGTTCTACATTGAAAAATGTATGCTTGAAGCTCAAATCAGGCTCAAGCTCTACTTTGGACTTACTTGTGTCTGAGCCGAGCCTCAAGCATCGATTTCTGGCATTTTTCAATAGAGTGCTGTCAGAAAATGTTGCTTGACTCAGACTCAAGCACTGTTCCTGAATACGGGCGTAGTAGGCCTGTACTAGACCCCTACTTTTAAATTAACTGAGTCTGAGCCGAGCCTCAAGCATTGATTTTTCGACTGCTCTCCATTGAAAAATGACAAAAATCTATGACCGAGGCTCGACTCAGACTCAATTACCGCCTCTGAATACGGGTCAAAATCTTAAAAAAATACTAGAATACGGCATTGTGTTGGAGATACTCACATTTTTTGTAAAGCTAACTTTATAGTGCGTTTGATTAATAGTAATGTGTTTGTGGTATACAGGTGTGACGACCATACACCCCCCTACGACGCCTCCATACCCCCCTCCGCAGCAGATGTTCCCGGTGCAGCAGCTAGCCACCAACCTTAGTCAGGTGAGACTACTATATCCATTTACAAAAAAAAAAAAAAAATGTCCTAAAAGTAAAGAGCCGAGCCGGTTGCGTTAGTGCCGAACAGGCCCTAAGATCAGGTGAGATTGCGGTCAAGCGCTACCCTATAAATTGTAAAAAAAAAAAAAAAAAGTTATTCGTCGAGTGTGATTAGGAACCGATGGCGCAGCGGTCAGTGCAGCCCCGTACTAAAGGGAAGGTTGCGGGTTCAAATCCCGCACGGCTCACTTTTGGGACATTATAAAAATCTTTGTTATTTCCAAGTGTAGTAAACACTATAAAATCAATAAAAAAAATTAAAGAAAAATACGGGGGTTAGACGTTAGCATGCTATAGAAAGATAGCTTAGTTGGTTGCCATCAACGTATGTGTTTATGAACGTAAAAAAGTTATGTTTTAAAGTTTAAAAACATGTGTCGAGTGCCCGAAAGGAGTCTCTCTGAGGCACACTTAAAATCCTTTCACCACATTTGTCTGAAAGAACCATTGACACGTAAGAAGAAGAATGTTGAAATGCAATTATGTAACGCGCCTATGTGGCCCATCTTTACTACATGGAATATTAAATAAAGTATAAAATTTTGACGTGACACGTCTTATAATTCGATGGAGCACGAAAAAATGACTCTGGCGGCGTTACCTCGCTCTGAGGCGTTCCATTTAAGGCTTGAAGTGCAAGCGAGAGCGCGGAACGAGCGAAAAAGAGGCACAATCGGCCTCCGCGTTCGGCAGCGTTCGACATCTGTCTCCCTCCTACTTGAGCGAGCGATGCGTCCGCGTGGACAGCTGTATGACGTTGTCACGTTCAACTATCGTCAGTAAACCGACTTTACAGACAACCGACTTGATTTCTGAAGATTTTATTTAGTGTTCCAACCCGGGTAAAGCCACCTTGGGTCAGTTAGTTTAAGTAAAAACTTCGTTCTCTATCACGCATAGAACATCCCCATAGAAGAGCGTCCCCGTGCGAAGGCAGCCCGCAAATGCGCAAAGTTCAATTGCAAGTTCCTACTGTTGGACGCTTTGCAGCGAATAGGACACCATATAGGCGAAGTGGGTGCCGTTGTTGTGGTAAACTACATTAGAATTTCTGTAGTCGAATTTGTTTGCAAAATATGTTTTTACCAGTTATTACGTACGTCATAGATTGTCATTTTCTAAAGTATTTTTGTCAGCGTGAATATTTCATTAGTAACAAGTATTGATCCGTAGAAAACGTATTTCTATAATGGTTTTTTTGTTAGCTTTCAAAATAATTATTCATTTGGTTGTCTGTACCCAATTAATAGTAATATTTGAATTTAAGCAAAGATGAGAATTTTGAAATAAAAGTAAATATTCAGTAGTAATAGGTTTCTCAGTCATTTTGGAAATAGATTAAATGTTAGTTTAGTTCACAGTAAATTATATTATTCCATTTCTTATTAATTAATTATTTTTGACCGAACAACCGTTACAAGTTTACAAATGCCACGCGGCTTTTGTGCTTACGCGATTTGACGTCGGTCGGCATAATTTTACTGACACTTTAATGATTGAAATAAGGAGCGACTCTTTGCCTAGATGGCACTAAATTTTGTAAACCCGAGATATTTCGATACCTTTATTAGACTAACGAGAGTGTATTTTTCCCAGCACCAGCTACAAGAGTTGCAGCAACAGCAACTGGCGCAGCTAGCGACGCAGCAACAGTTGCATCAACTGAAGCACAAACCAACGCAGCAGCAGTTGCAGCAACAGTATAAAAGCGGCACCGAGTTACAAGCGGTCAGTCCATGCACTTTTCAACTTTATCGTATAAAAACTAATAGCATAGAAAACAGAAAATAATTGTGATGAAATTTCTATGGGACCGTTCTGGAAGTATACCCTTCCCAATAAAAAAAGTTTTTTTTTAAATTGATTCATAAATGACAAAGTTAAAGCACGGACCAACCGCGGTGCACGCTGTGCACAGCCACGCGGCGCAGTTTAGCTGCGTGTATTAATTTGTTTGACAACATGGGTCTACGTTTCCACTGGAGTACACGAAGACTATGTATAGCGTGGCACGGCACACGGAGAGGCTACGCACGCGCCACTGCAATCCACGCACGAACTGCTTTGCGTGAAACGATGCGTACGTAGTCGTGGGACATATTCGTGTATTCCAGTAGAAACGTAGATCCACGTCGAGAGCGTTGAGCTATGTAATCGCTTATTCGAGCAAGCCACGCGTGTGTCAATGACGTCAATTCATGCGTAGCCTCTCCGTAGGTTGCAGTGGAAGCAACCACATACATTTTCTTACAAAGGTAAGCTCAATACACGTGCGTAGCTTCGCCGTGCGGAGCGGTGGATCCTCGTCTTTATCCTATAACATTAAATACAGCCGAATTGGGACCATCCTGCTTTTTTATTAGGGTTCCGTAGCCAAATGGCAAAAACGGAACCCTTATAGATTCGTCATGTCTGTCTGTCTGTCTGTCTGTCTGTCTGTCTGTCTGTCTGTCCGGCCGTGTCACAGCCATTTTTCTCCGAAACCATAAGAGCTAGACTGATGAAACTTGGTGAGTAGATGTATTCTGTGAACCGCATTAAGGTTTTTACACAAAAATAGAAAAAAAACTATAAATTTTGGGAGTCCCCATACTTGAAACTGAAACTCATAAATTTTTTTTTCATCGAACCCATACGTGTGGGGTATCTATGAATAGGTCTTCAAAAATGATGTTGAGGTTTCTAATATCGTTTTTTTCTAAAACTATAATTTTTGGGAGTCCCCATACTTGAAACTGAAACTCAAAAAATTTTTTTCATCGAACCCATATGTGTGTGGTATCTATGAATAGGTCTTCAAAAATGATGTTGAGGTTTCTAATATAGTTTTTTTCTAAACTTAATAGTTTGCGCGAGAGACGCTTCCAAAGTGAAAAAAAGTTGGTCCCCCCCCCTCTAACTTCTAAAATAAGAGAATGATAAATCTAAAAAAAATATATGTTGTACATTACTATGCAAACTTCCAACGATATTTGGTTTGAACGAGATCTAGTCCGTAGTTTTTTTTTTATACGTCATAAATCGTAAACCGCAATTTACCTTTCGTCGAACTACAAAAACCTTTATATTATGTTAATTGATGTTACGGAACCCTTCATGGGCGAGTCCGACTCGCACTTGGCTGCTTTTTTTAAAGTTAGTTAAAAATAAAATAATATGTTTGGACGTTATTGTGTTGAAAGCAGGCGGATGAGGGGTCGGGCTGCACCGGCGGCGCCGTGGAGGCGCGCGAGCTCGGCGCCGTCCTCGCCTACCTGCAGCGGGAGGTGCCCTCGCTCGTCGCACTGCCGCCCAACGAGCTGCGCTCCCTCGTGCTGCAGGTACCCATCCACACAACATGTCGACAGGAGGTGCCGACTGGGGACCACGACAACTACATAATATGGAGAGCACTGGTAGTCAAGTGGTAGCCGCCCCGCCTTCTGAACCCGAAGTCGGAGTTTTGCTACCACATTTCGTTACCAAATGTTGTTTTCGTTTCGCCTTTTTGTCTCTCTCTATTGCGTGGAGAAAATATGAGACGGCAAAAATACGTTAAGTAGTTAGAGTTGTTGTCTCATCTTTTCTCCATACAATAGACAGAGACAAATAGGCGAAACGAAAACAACATTTGGTAACGAAATGTTGTAAATGCACTGGGACTTCGGGTACTGTACCCGAAGTTCTACTCGTTTCTACGTAACATCATCTTTTCTCCATACAACAGAGAGACAGATAGGCGAAAACACGAAATGTTGTAAACGAAGTGGGTCTTGCCCTTCAGATCATTCACTAATTCGTTCCATACAATATCACTAAATAGTATCTATTCCGTCTTTACCATAAGGGCACACGGGGCCCGTGCCCAGGGCCCCCATTCTCAGGGGGCCCCGAAGGACCGACAATTTCTGCACATTCATTCTCAAAACATTTTTGTCGGGCACATTACATTTTTTTCACAATACTACGCCATTATAGCCTACTGCATTTGATTACCTATAAAAAATGGTTATGCTTAGTAAAAAAATGTTATTATAATTAGCTTTTATTACTTTCCAAAAGGGCCCCAAATTCTTGTGTGCCCAAGGGCCCCAGCCTAGTTTAAGGCGGCCTTGTGTAATATCCAGGTGATGCAGCAGAAGACGCACGAGATCCTATCTGCGAAGTGCGAGGGAGGCGGCAGCAGTGGGGGTGGGGGCGGCGGTGAGTCGGAGCAGGAGCGCAAGACGCGGCTGCTGCTGGAGGAGGCGGAGCGGGTGGTGAGCGCGGAGTGGGCGGCGCGACCCGACCACCAGCACGCGCGCTCGCACCATCACCATCATGTCGAACAAGCGCCGGTAACATCACACTCCTATAACTAGCGGCACAACAGCACTGGTGCTCTAGTGGTAGTGGCCCCGCCTTCCGATCGGAAGGTTGTGGGTTCAAATCCACTCGTGTACCAATGAGTTTTTCTGTCGAAAAATGTATGTGCACTATGCCAGTACTCTCAAAACGGTGAAGGAAGACATCGTGAGGAAACCGGCGTGTTGTAGAACCTAAAAAGTTCGAGCAACACAAAATAAAGTGAAATAAATGCAGGAAAAAGAAAAAAAAAGCAGCCAAGTGCGAGTCGGACTCGCCCATGAAGGGTTCCGTAGCACGACGAACTACTAGAACCTTTATATTATGTTACTTGATGTAACATAATAAGGTTCTTGTAGTTCGTCGAAAGGTATATTGCGGTTTACGGTTTATGACGTATAAAAAAAAACTACGGACTAGATCTCGTTCAAACCAAATATCGTTGGAAGTTTACATAGTATTTTTTTTTTTTTTTTTTTTTCACACAACACTACCCAGCCCCAAACTAAGCAGAGCTTGTAATATGGGAACCAGATAGCTGATATAATACTTGAATACATTGTACAACATATATTTTTTCTAGCATTATCATTCTCTTACTTTAGAAGTTAGAGGGGGGGGGGGGACCAACTTTTTTCCACTTTGGAAGTGTCTCTCGCGCAAACTATTCAGTTTAGAAAAAAACTATATTAGAAACCTCAACATCATTTTTAAAGACCTATTCATAGATACCACCCCACACGTATGGGTTCGATGAAATAAAAAATTTTGAGTTTCAGTTTCAAGTATGGGGACCCCCGAAATTTATAGTTTTTTTTCTATTTTTGTGTAAAAACCTTAATGCGGTTCACAGAATACATCTACTCACCAAGTTTCATCTGTCTAGCTCTTATGGTTTCGGAGAAAAATGGCTGTGACACGGCCGGACAGACAGACAGACATGACGAATCTATAAGGGTTCCGTTTTTGCCATTTGGCTACGGAACCCTAAAAAGCATCATATTAAAACGTGTTACGTTTGCCTCCGCAGCAGGTGGGCAATGGCTGCCAGTACCGAGTGCGGGGGACTTCCCCGGCGCTCGCCGACCACCCGCTGGCGGGCATGGCGCGCGACGTGCCCGATCCACGGATCATCTGCGATCCCACGGAGCCGCACTTCGCACTGCCGCCGCCCACCATGTCCTATGACGAGTACAGGTGAATATACTAGAAGGGTACATGCGGCAGATATGCCAATGTTTACATGGATGTGTGGAGTGACAAGAATGGACAAGAGACAGAAGGCTGAAAGTAGCACCGGTGACAAAAAAATTGAGGAGCAACCGATTGGCGTGTTGCGGGCATGTCCTGAGGAGGGATGAAAGTTACGTGAACAGGGGAGTGATGCGTATGAATGTAGATGGATAGATAGAAATGACGGCTGATAGAGAACATGTTGTGGCGACCCCACATAAGGTGGGATATGGGCAGGAAGATGAAAAGTAAGATAAGGACCAAAGAAATTATTAAGATCCCAGGAAGTCTGTGGATGGAGAGGGCTCAGAATTGTTCTTCCTGGAAATGTACGAGAGGCCTTTGACCAGCAGTGGACTTCTTCAGGCCGATGATAATGATATAGTTGTACCCCAGTGTTCGTTTATTGAGGATGAAGGCGGGAAGTAAGTAACATAAAGCTCAAAAAAATCCTGGAAAAGTTTGGAAGAAACCTTTGTCCAGCAGCGGGCGTCACAAGCTGTTGAAGATAAATTTAATGTGAAGTTCAATCTAGCGTGGCGTTTCGAAGCAATGGTGTTCTATCAATTCAAAATTAAAGATATATTTCGTTTATTAAGAGCTACTTACTGGTCAGCCCTGGAGGCGAAGGTTCTGGCTGTCATAACAGCCAGAGCCGGAGCCAACTAGCTTAACGTGTCCTCCGAAGCTCGTAAGCGCTCACATGTAAAAGCCAAGAGTTAAAGATCTGTTAGACCAGTTATTCAGATAGTTATGACCATGATTTCTTGTTTATTTTTCACTTTTACCACACTTCACAAAATTTAAACTTTACCGTAACTGTCATGTTTTCAGATCGTCCGCGTCATACACCCCTCCGCAACCGCCCCAAGTCCCTCAACCCCAACCCTTACCACAACCCCAACCCCAGCCCCAGCCCCAGCCGCAACCCCAACCCCATACGAAACGCGAGCAACACCACTCAAACGCTGCCAAGAAGAAGGTTAGTAAGAAAGAGGTAATGTGTCGTTGTGGTAACACCTTTTCATACGCTTTTGCTAATTAAAATTGCATGATGACAGGATTTTTCGAAGTGATTGTAACCAATTTTTCAATTAAATTGTTTCTGTTTTTATAATAATGCTATAATTTCCATACCAACATCAGCACATATTTTTGTATCATGAAAACGTACACACGAATAAAATAGTGTGGATCTATTTCCCACAATTATTATCGCAATCTAACCGCCTAATGCAAAAAGATTAATATTTTTGAAAGAAAAACTTACTAATGGTGTTTTACTCTCATTGCGTATCATTGCATTAAACAACAGTATATTGTATTAACTAAAACTCGTCATAATCTCGGCCGTTCTGTAGAAAAATGGGCAGACAAAAGGAAGACACTTATTTATTTATTACACATGGTATATAACAAAGCTTCACACATCATATGAAACAAAGAAAAAAAATTGCGAAATCTACTCTTCCCTATGTCAGTATTCAGTACATTTATTGCCTTATTAATTTAACAGTGTCAGATCTAAGGACTAGTTTTTGAATCAATACATAAGGGCATTGCAATATTGTAGAAGCAGACCAATATGATAAAATCATGCAGATCTCATGAATGCTTGTTGCTTTTATGTTCGCTATGCACTCGACATGCAAATAGTATGATGTGTGCGCGTGTTATTCATTGTATACTTACTTTTGACTGCCGGTTACAAAACTAATTTACATAAAGTTAATCCGTTATTGGCCGTAAGACTAGCATTAAGAGCATAATTGTACTATAGATAGTGCAATTCACGAAGACGCGCCCCTCGCGGGGTGCGGGGAGTTTGCTCCGAGCGGCAGTCGCGAACCGTAGTCTATTCATTGTAGTGTGCGTGTGCACTCATAGGTAATTAGTGTGTACCGATAACACTCAAACATTGACGGAAGCTTGCACACATATGCTATAAACGGTTAGGAGGAATAGTGGGGCGCGCCTTCGTGGATTGCACTATCTCTACTTTAAGGACTGTGGATTTTGTTTAATAAATAAAAAAAAATAAAAATAAAAATTAGGGTACATCTCATGAATGCTTGTTGCTTTGATATTCATTATTATTAAGTCGACATGCAATTGGTATGATGTGTGCGTTTTATTCCAGGGTCGACTAGCAGGTCGGTCGCGGGGCGCGGGCGCGGGGGCAGGTGGGGCGGAGGGGGCGGGGGCGAGTGCGGCGCCGCCCGTCGCCTACTCCGCCATGGATGTGGACGGCGCCACCGACTCCAACCATGATACAGCGCTGACGCTCGCCTGCGCCGGCGGACACGAGGAGCTTGTTGAGCTGCTGCTGTCCCGGGGCGCGAGTATCGAGCATCGAGACAAGAAGGTATAGTAGTCAATGTGTAATAGTAATTACTACACATCGGCTTCATAGAGAGCAGTGTGCGACAGAAAGAGAGCGCTCTACGAAAGAGGAAAAGTCGATGTGCAATATTTATTGCCTAAAAACAGACCTCCGTGTAACTGTGGGGGGTCAATTGGGTCCTACAATATCAAGTGATACTTCTGGGTAGATGAATGAAATTCTGCAGTGGACTGTATCTTCTTCTTCCTGCCCTTATCCCACTTTATGTGGGGTCGGCACAACATGTCTCCCCTCTATCAGCCGACATCTCTGCATTCACTCCTCTTTCATCATGACATGTTTCACACAGTTCATCCATGTTTAAGTGTTGTAGTGGACGGTATAAAATGTATGTCAATATTCTCAAACGGCGGAGAAAAACATCGTGAGGTCGCCATGTCAGTTCATAGGTATCTCAAAACCTGTGCCGTAAATATTTTAACACAAAAGCTAATAAAATCTCTGTAATTTTTTAACAGGGCTTCACACCACTAATCCTCGCGGCGACAGCCGGCCACGAGAAAATAGTAGAAATCCTCCTGAACCACAGCGCGGACATCGAGGCGCAGTCGGAGCGGACGAAGGACACGCCGCTGTCGCTAGCGTGCAGCGGCGGCCGCTACGAGGTCGTGGAACTCATCCTCTCGCGCGGCGCCAACAAGGAGCATCGGAATGTGTCCGACTACACGCCTCTATCCCTCGCCGCGTCCGGTGGTTATGTCAATATCATCCGACTGCTGCTAACGCATCAGGTAATATTTTAACGTGACGTCTTATAATTCGATGGTGCACGAAAAAACATGACGACCGCACAGAGTGGAGGGGATTGGGGGACGCCTTTGCCCCCCAGCAGTGGGATATAGAAGGCTCAATAATAATAATAATAATTTATAGCCATAATAAGTAGCCTCACTGCATCTCTCAACTTTGTAGTATTTCCTCAACCTTTGTTTGAACTCCAGGCGGAAATAAACTCCCGTACCGGGTCCAAGCTCGGCATATCTCCGTTGATGTTGGCGGCGATGAACGGTCACACGGCGGCGGTGCGCCTGCTGTTAGACTGCGGCTCAGACATCAATGCACAGATCGAGACCAATCGCAACACTGCCCTCACGCTCGCCTGCTTCCAAGGTATACACACCACTATGAGGTCAAACGAACTTCTTAAAGTGAAGTTCGATCATTATTGTATGAGTCGCATCATTCGAAGATACAGTTAACATAGGTAGTGCCCTTAACCTACACGAGGAATTCACCCTCGTGTAGGCTAATGGCACTACCTATGTTACCTGTATCTGAAGAATGATGCGACGACATACAATTATGAACTGTTCCATTCTTCGAAAGCTTCGAGGCCTAGAACGAAAGTTCTCCACTGGCTTTTGTAGCGAGCAGTGTAGGCAGATAACCAGCGCAAAAAGCTGACGTTTATTGCCGGCCCTAAAGCTGTGAAAGAACCGACATAACTTATTTACATTACCTTGCTTTATTCTGACCTATGTATATACATTTCTGATATTATTAACTAACGCATCATTCCCCACATCAAATTGGCATATCAAAAATCTTTGGAGGAGGCCTTCACCTGTAATAGGGTTCTTGCAATAGAGGTTGAAGCTAAATTTTTCAATTTCAATAGCCTTTATTAACAATCTTAAAATTAGTTTTACAAAATAAAAGTACTTAATAACCCTTCACGTGTATAGTCTTCTATAGTAGTAAGGTTGTTTTGCTTTCCAGCAAAGGCCTACCCCAAACTCCATAATTGGTGTCCTTCCATAGTTGAAGCTAAATACCTAAATACCATTCCCCGCAGGTCGGCACGAAGTCGTGAGCCTCCTTTTAGACCGCAAGGCGAACGTAGAGCACCGCGCTAAGACCGGCCTTACGCCCCTGATGGAAGCCGCGAGCGGCGGCTACGTGGAAGTGGGCCGGGTGCTACTGGATAAGGGGGCGGATGTTAATGCACCCCCTGTACCCTCCTCGAGAGACACCGCCCTTACTATAGCAGCTGATAAGGGACATACCAAGTTCGTCGAGCTATTACTGCAAAGGTAAGGTTCTGCTGTTATAACTAAATTACTGTTATTACTGCAATTATGTGTCATGTCGTAAGGCCAAACATCTGTCAACATTCATGGAAGAAGATATGTGGTCTAAGGGAATCTTCTATCGACGTTTCCCGGATCGGCTGCTGAGTCCTGTTGCGCCCACGTAGCACTCAATACGTGGTAGTTAGTTGTGTCATTATAATGTATTTAAGTTTTTAAGGTATTTGTGATATGGACCCTGTATTTTTAGGATCTTTTAAGTTTTTTATGTACTATGTAGTCTGAAATAAATGAATAATAATAATAATAAGAAAGAAAGAGGGTAATACTAAGTGATAGGTTGGATGTCATTCATCAGCAACCTAAAGAAGTTCACAGAACTTTTGTAGTGAAAAGAGGAGCACGAACTGAACATTATCTAGGTATTAAAATTTTGTTACATAGAAGTGAAACTGGCGCCCTAGTTCATGAGACTTGGCGATCATTGTGTTTTATTGAAGAAATAGTTCTACTCATTGATTTTATTTTATTTTATTATTGATTTATGTTATTTATTTTGACAAAGCAGTTAGGGCTAACAGCTAGCGCCAAAGCGCCCAAATGCAAAATACGATTAGAAAATACACATAACAATAGATAAAAGTGATGGTACATAATATTAAAAGTGTTGTATTTATCGCAGGCGAGCAGCGGTAGAAGTGAAAAACAAGAAGGGAAACTCCCCGTTGTGGCTCGCCGCCAACGGAGGGCATCTCTTGGTAGTTGAAATGTTGTACGCAGCCGGCGCCGACATCGACTCACAGGACAATAGAAAGGTACTACTTACTCTCTATGTAATGTGGGTATAATTCATATTTCTAAAGTAATTAAACCTTGACATGACAGTAGATAATACCGTTGTGCCAAATGTATGAAATTGAACTAGAATTGATGGCTTTTTCAATAAGGGAACTAGCGCCCTGAAGTCAAAGAGAGAAAATGTCACAAAATGTGTGTGAATACATGAAAATAATAATGGATGATTCAGTTGTTATTAACGGAAGTTTTGCTCACCGCGACCCCTCTGGTAGGAGCTCGAGTGGTCGAAGATGACTCCTGTTCCCAGCAGTGACCTTTTTATTTAACGTATTTCTAAAGATGTGTCTCAATTTACAGGTATCATGCCTGATGGCGGCCTTCCGGAAAGGCCACACGAAAGTGGTCAAATGGATGGTCGGCGTAGTCACGCAATTCCCCTCCGACCAGGAAATGACGAGGTATGTCCCGACAACCCATTACACACGTAGCGTTGCATTATTAGAAGCAGATTATCTAAAGTGAAATCCAGTTTGATACGTAATCTTGTGTTTTCCAGGTACATCTGTACCATTTCCGATAAAGAGTTACTAGAGAAATGCCAAGAGTGTGTTCGGGTTATTCGTGCGGCTAAGGAGACGCAAGCTGCGCGAGCCAACCAGAACGCTACCATACTCCTTGAGGAATTGGACGCGGAACGATGTCGGGAGGAGAACCGACGCCAGGCGGCCGCGAGGCGGAGGGAACGAAAGAAGAAGAAGAAGCTGGAGAAGAAAGTGAGTTTGTTGTGTAGTTGCAGTTTGCTTTTCGTAGGTAGGTAGGTTTCGCTTTAGAGTACAATACGGCTATACTGTCTGGTGTTTTTAGAAGCATAGTGAGCAACTTCAAGCACGTCTTTGCAAATAAACTGCTTTTGCAAGTATCTAGGCTTTGATTTTCAATGTGCTTGATGGATTGTTTATCAATTGAATTGAATAAAGTAGTAAAGCTTCTATAATAGGCAGTGAGTCATGAATTGATTTTGCTGCCGTGTAGCGCATATTTATCGCTGGTTTTTACTACTGATGGAAACTAGATATTGGAAGTAGCTTCTGCTGAACAAAGCATTCCGTGTAAAGTTAAGTAAAGAGAATAATTATTATTCAGGCATTACAGCGTCTCGTAAATAGGGTCATGAACGAAAAATTCGTCTCTAACGCTGTATATATCTTGAGTATTATACAGAAGCCTGTTTTTTTTGGTCAAACTGGGATAACGAATTGTGTCCTAAAACTTCAATAAATTCCAATTAGATATCTTTCTCCTACTTCAATATCCAAGTGCAAAGATTTGCACCAAACAGTAGATCCAATTACGTTGTAGAACGATAAATATAGTGATATACAGTCGACTGAACAGGAGGAGAAGCGCAAGGCCGTTGACCCCGAGAAAGAGGGACTCTACGGAGACAAGCCGGAGGAAGAGGAAAGCGTTGAGGGGGATGACGAACCGCAGGCGAAAGAGGAAGGGGACTCCGGAATCGATGCCAACTCACAGGTAAACTATAATAATAACTAGCGGCACATAACTTTAGCGCTGAGCGATACGCGGAGGGGATAGCTGCGCATGCGTCGTAGTGTGCCATGTCGCGCACACTGGATGTGTGCCAAGTGTCCTATTGGTACAGAGAGCGGAGTGCGACTGGAGAGCCAATCACCGCTGCGCACGCCCGCCCTTCATACCGCGAGCCCCCCTCAGGTACCTTATTTTTGACTTCTGCGCAATAACGGTCAGCGCTAAAGTTATGTGCCGCTACCTATAGTTGTAGTTATAATAATTATGTAGTAATCCTTTCATAGTTGCCATTCTTGTTACCGTACTAAGCGCTTTGCTTCAACGTTTATAGTGCAGGCAGCCAAAGAGAGGTTCGTTGCTAGCATCTGATCTGGAAGCTTTGGTGGTCTGGTGGTAGCATCCCCGCCTTCCGATCCTCAGGTCACGACCTTAGGATCCTACCTAAGGCCCTTAGATATACCTTAGGTTCAAATCCAGTCTAAACCTTTTTCTGTAGAAAAATGTATGAGCCAGTACTCTCAAACGGTAAAGAAAAAAACATCGTGAAAGTTTTATCACGATCTTTTTTCCTTCTTTCGGCGTGTTGTAGAACCTCAAAAAAGGTTCAACCAACGCCTGTCAAGCGTCACGCAAAAAGGCCCAACCAGCGGCCTGCTTGCGGAAACCAGTCCGCACACCAAGTGCGGATGATGAATAATAATATTGTGTGTAGGGCTCCTGCTCGTCCTCGGACGTGAAGGCGGCGCCGGCGCAGAGCGCGAAGGTCAAGAAGAAGAAGCGCGAAGACAAGAGCTCGCCCCCGCCGCCGCCTGCGCCCGCGCCTGCCCCCGCGCCCGCCAAGAAACCCACAGAAAAGGTAACTAGTGATCCGAATTAATAGTTATGTCCACATAAAGTATAAGGGCAGGAAGAAGAAGAATAATTTCTTAGGGCTATATGCAGAAACAATGCTTGAGTCTGAGGCAAGCATAAAGTCGAACCTGAGGCATATATTTTATGGCCCATCAATGGAGAACCACGAACCGGAAGACGAAACGTAGGACGCCCACACACCCGATGAATCAACGTCCTTGTTAAGATCGCGGGAAGTCTGTTACTGGAGAGTGTTCTATGTCCAGTAGTGAAATTCTTCAGGCTCAATGTTCAGCTGACCACTTTAAAAACTCTTCTGTATGTTATTAACTTATAAATCCATATGTTCTGTTAATTTCTGTCCTTCTGTTTTTATCAAAGAGAAAGTTTATCTGTGCTAAGAAATTGAATGATTCTCTATGCCTATGTCTTATTCTTTCACAGACTAAACCCAAACTAGAGACTAAACTGGAAAAGGAGAGTACTCCAAAGCCCGAGTTACCCAAGAAGCAAGACAAGGAGAACGTGTCTCCCCCCTCCCCGCCTCCCGCGTCGGTGGCCAAGCCGCCGCCCCCTCCCCCCGCGCCCGCGCCCGCGCCCGCCCCCGCGCCCCTCGAGCGACGCCTGCCAGAGAAGAAAGACAAGTGAGTGCTATATGATAGACACCGATGTTTGCTGTTTTTGGTTGATGGGTGGACTGGGAAATGCGCTGATGTTTTTATCAACTCTCAAGGATATTTCAACTCTAACCCGCTCATTCATAATGCTTGCCACTTTTAGCGGCTCGCTTTTTAAAGTCTCTTGTCTTCTTGCTTTGAAATTGACAGTGACAAGGGACTTTTGAGAGAGTGATGGCAACAGACTTTGCAGAGTCCGAGCAAGAAAACTCTGCGCGTGACAGATGGCGGAAGATGTAAAAAAAACTTTCAATTATCTCTCAATTACTTACTTGTATGTTCCATTCATGTTTGTGGTCGGAAGATATATTTCCGGTCTATTTATTTTCGTGTTACCCACCATCTCTCATGCACAAAGTTATCTTGCGCGGGCTCTGCGAAGTCTGTCGTCATCTCTCTCTTTCAAAAGTCTCTTGTCACTGTCGTTTTCAAAGCATGAAGAAAAGAGACTTTACAGAGAGACACATGACTGCTATATGACCATTATACAGAACTGTGACAAAGCAGTCCAGGAAATTTTCTTAAATATCGTGCACTGAAAAGTTTCCAGTGAATGATCAAGTTGCCACACACAATTTTATCAGCGTATTTCAACTGTTCAGCACTTTGATTGGTTACCAATGCTTTTTATAACTACGTCACGTTAATAAATTATCTATTAGATTTATTATAATGTAAATAAATCTATTTTAATAAATTCAGGTTGCTTTTTTTTTGATTCGCGGTTATATCACTTTTGATAAAAATGCACCTGTATAATTATTTAACGTGGTGGCATTGTAAATGAACTGTAGATATGGTATCTCTATGGCCTCTTCGCAAGTTTCTAGCTGTTTGGTAAGGATTCATTGTGTACAGACAGTAGGGATTTTCCAGACTAAACTTGCGTGCCCTACTAATAATAACCTCTCTTTTGATTATGCATAAAACTCGGTAAACTGCAGTAAAGGGTCTCGCAATTTTAGCCCGTAAGATATCTACTAGCAATGCATGCTTCTAGTCGGAAATTGCTTGTTTATTTTGTATTTGTGCTATTTTCTTAAGGGAAAACATGGTTCTTCGACCAAATAATTAATAAATTTACATATTCTAAAGAGTTAAATTGATTGACAGAAAAAAATATTGGTTAATAAATAGTGGTTGGTCTATTCGTTATTTGGTCGAAGCTAAAAGATAAAAATATTGTTTGCAGAAAACCCGAAGAGGATAGCCCTAAGAGCATAACAGTACCAAATGTTAAATACGGGAATAATTCTAGAAAAAGTCAAGTGTTCGAATCGACTAGGCTCAATATGGAAAAAGATGATATCGATACAACAGAGAAAAATAAAAAATCACACATGAACCAGTAAGTGTCGACGCCATAATGTTATCACGATTCAATTGGACATCAAAATAGTACACGAGCTACACCTATCATACTATTGGGCAGAAGAAAAGCATGCATGTTATACAAACGCGTTATGTTATTTTATGCATGGTATTTGAATTGTTTTCGCTTCAGTAGTTTGAGAGTTGAGTAATGATAGACACAATTATATTAGACGTGGTTGGTTTAACATGTACAGCGAATGTATATCTAATGTAAGACCCTTGAATCTATTATTTTGATAAAAAAATCATGAGCTCATTTATTTTATAAGTAAAGTTTACTAAAAATTATGACTGTGACACCTATGTAGGAAAAACGGTCAGTGGTGAAAACGAATACAAAAAAACTCATCTTTGACAAGGAACGATTGCAGCAAGACCTAACGTTGGCGTAATAAAAATGAGATAGCGAATTGAACTGGCCTCTCAAAGCTCTGCCATCTGCGCCGTAGGTCGTGGGTTCGATCCCCACCGAGGACATATAGTTGTGTGGTGAACACAGATGTTTGTTCTCTGTGTTGTATTACAAGTATTTACAAAAAAAATGTTCCCATAGTACAAGCTCTGCTTAATTGGGGGCTAGATAGTTTTGTGAGGATTTATTATTATTGATTTATATGGTAAGTAGATCAAAATATTGTAATGTGTTTATCTACGCAGATGGGAAGTGGACGGCAAGATAACATCCCCGAAAGGCGCAACCGCGACCCGCCGAGAAGACGGCTGGAAGGAGGTTATACGCAAGTCTAGTGTACAGTCGCTCTCTACCTTAGAACCTGGGTAAGTGGAGTGTCAATGGGCCCCTTACCACCAAAGATGGGTCAAGTTCACCGAGCATAGACTGCAGGTCATGTATCTCTTTTAAACAACTAGCTATTGGAACAAGTATGTGAGCCACCGGATGTTAAGTGGAAACCATCACCTATAATAAACCTTATATTAAGTAAAAGGGAGTTCTTTTTAATTTTTTGAATCCACAGCAATTGACCGGGCGGCGCCACTGCTCAGTTGGTAGTAGTCCTGCCTTCTGCGCCGTTGGCCGTGGGTTCGATTTCAAACGAGAACAAATATTTGTGCAGTGAACATAGATATTTACTAAGTCTTGTATCAGCTATCTGGTTCCCATCGTACTAGCTTTACTTAGTTTGGGGCTAGATAGTGTTGTGTGGATTGTCCACATATGCTAGTGCTCTCAAACGTTGAAGGAAAACATCGTAGAGAAACTCGCGGCTTAGTCAGCTCTGCACGTAACTATGTCTTTCCTGTGGATCAGGCTGACTAAGCTGTCAGGATGGTATAGGTGCTGGGCAAGCCTATTCCATCTAAAATCCTGTCCCAGACACTATAGCGTCCTGCAAGTAAGACTTGAGTAATCACCAGTTGCCTCTGACACTATTAAATCATCTGCAATACATGCAAATGCATGTTTACTTACCACAATATTTCTTAAAAAAAACGGTAGGAACCAAGCCGTAGTTTGTTGCCTTCTAGGCTTAGTCGCGTGGAACTGGCACCTAGACTCACCTAGCTTTAAGACGTTTCAAAGTGATCCTTGCGATTCTACTGAATAAATACACTTTTAAATATTTTTATTTTTTTTACAGTTGCAAGAAAGTGTCGGTAGCGTCACACGCGATATCCCGAGTGATCGGTCGCGCGGGTACCAACATCAACGCGATCCGAGCGGCGACCGGCGCGCACATAGAGGTCGACAAGCAAAGCAAGGGACAGGGCGAGAGGATTATCACCATCAAGTAAGTGTACCGAGGAACAAGTGGTTATACAAGAGGTAGACCAAAGAATAGATGGATGGACATGAGCAAGAAAGGAGTGGGCACTGAGATGACGAATGATAGAGGTGAGTGGAAGAATAAAACCTGTTGTGCCGACCCCACTTAGCGTGGGATAAGGGCAGGAAGATGAAGTAAGTGTGCCTAGGAACAAGTGGGTAGACAAGAAGTAGACCAAAGAAAATATGGATGGACTGTGCCAAAGATGACATGAGCGAGAAAAGAGTGAGCACTGTGATGACGAATAATATAGGTGAGTGGAGGAAGAAAACCTGTTGTGCCGACCCCACTTGGCGTGTGATAAGGACAGGAAGATGATGAAGTAAGTGTGCCTAGGAACAAGTGGTTATACAAGTAGTAGACCAAAGAAAAGATGGATGGGCTGTGTCAAAGATGACATGAGCGAGAAAGGAGTAAGCACTGTGATGACGAATGATAGAGGTGAGTGGAAGAAGAAAACCTGTTGTGCCGACCCCACTTAGCGTGGGATAAGGGCAGGAAGATGATGAAGTAAGTGTACCGAGGAACAAGTAGTTAGACAAGAGATGACCAAAGAAAAGATGGATGGGCTGTGTCAAAGATGACATGAGCGAGAAAGGAGTAAGCACTGTGATGACGAATGATAGAGGTGAGTGGAAGAAGAAAACCTGTTGTGCCGACCCCACTTAGCGTGGGATAAGGGCAGGAAGATGATGAAGTAAGTGTGCCTAGGAACAAGTGGTTATACAAGTAGTAGACCAAAGAAAAGATGGATGGGCTGTGTCAAAGATGACATGAGCGAGAAAAGAGTGAGCACTGAGATGACGAATGATAGAGGTGAGTGGAGGAAGAAAACCTGTTGTGCTGACCACGTTTAGTGTAGGATAAAGGTAGGAAGATGATGAAGTAAGTGTACCGAGGCACACAACATTTCGCCAAGAAATGTTGTTTTCGTTTCGCCTATTTGTCTCTCTATTGTATGGAGAAAAGATGAGACTGCATAAATACGTTACGTAGAAACGATCGAAACGAGTTGTTGTCTCATCCATTTTCTATACAAAAGAGAGAGACATGTGCTCAGGCGAAAACAACATTTAATAGACTAAAATGTGGTAGCAAAACTGGGACACGGGGTACGGGACATGATAGTTTTACAAGAATACCAAAATGGTGTGGTTTCACTAAAATTGTAACTTTTTTTAATGAAACTTATGTCATATGCGATGGCCAATCAGTACATGCACATTCTATCAATCGTCATCTCTATAGATTAATTGTTTTATAATCAGGGGTTCAGCGGAGGCGACCAAGCAAGCGGCGTCTCTAATCGCGTCCATGATCCGCGACCCGGAAGCGGATATCGCGATGTTACTACCGCGCGCCAAGCCGCCGCCGCCGCAGCCGCCGCCCGCACAGCCCAAGCCGCCCAAGCAGCCGCAGCTCAAGGTAACACTATCATCACTTCACTTCAGTACCTTCGTGTATCGCTCACCGCTAAAGTTATTTTATTTTATTTATTTTCCCGACGTTTCGGCTATGTTGCAATAGGCGTGTTCGCGGGCAGACTCAACTCAACGTCGGGAAAATAAATATAATAAGGTAATTAACGTGATAAATACCTGTGTCATAGATTCAGTATGTGTTATGATAAAAGGTTGCCTGGAAGAGATCACTCAAAGCGATAATGTCGCCAATTGTTTTGCCAAAAATCTTCATGAATACTGTATTATGTTTCTGTGTGGTGAACAATAAAGAGTTATCTATCTATCTATGATCGCGAAAGTTTAAAAAGTAGTATTGTGTCTGTTGGCAGGTGGGTCACGCGGTGACGCCGGTGGCGGTGAGCGTGCGCGCGGCCGTGGGCACGCGAGCGCCGGCCAAGCCCGCGCCGAGAGTCGCCGCGCCGCGTCTCTCTACCACGCAGCGTAAGTATAATAATAAAGCATTTATTTTTCTTTTACAGAGTAGGTAGTGATACAATATATGGTGAAGATTTATTAGGAAACTAATTAGTTACCTACGTTACTATAGTTTCTGTATTGAATCTATAAATAGTAGTAGGTTATACTACTATTTATAGATTCAATACAGAAACTATTCAAAAAATTATGAGTACATTGGGCGGCCCAATCCTTATCTCTTACAGACAACCATAGTTTTTTTATTTTATTTATATTGGCATAATTCCTAATAACAGACTTCAAATAAAAAGGAAGAGGTTCTCGATTCGGTTGTATTTTTGTTTATGTTTGTTATCGAATAACTTCGTCTCATTGATTTGAAATATTTTTTTTTGGTCTCTTTGAAATTTAGCCACTGTAGGGTTAGTCCAGGGTGATGTTTGTACCTGTTCAGGGACTGTAATAGTATCGCTGCGCGTTCTGAGAGTTGTTTGTAAAAATAAAGGATATGTGATAAATCTGTGTGGTACATTTTGATGTTCATCTAAATTCTAAAGTAAACCTTTCAGTCCTAACAGCAGTGGAGAAGCGGCCGGTTTCCACTCCTGCGGTTATCCCGAGCAGCGCGTCAGTAGTAGGCGCTGTTAGCAAAAGCGGCGTGTCATATACGGGCGCGATCGTAGGCGCGCGGTCGCATACCTTCGCGGCCAAGCTGACGGCTTCCTCGGGCTCCGTCTCTGTACCGACGCCGCCGCCGCCGCCAGTGGAAAAATCCAGACCTGTTCAGGTCTGTATAGATGATGGAATATGGTCCATGCTAGGTGGTAACCATCGCATATAACAAAGCATTGCCTCGTAAGTCACGCACGTCAGGAACCCTACGATGCACGGAACCCTGCGTCCATCAACTTGAGGCATGCAGATGTTCAGCCTCACGTGCCAGTAATTTCACAGGCACCCACACCCTTTAAATCGAAACACCGCAATGCTGCTTCGTGGTAGAAATAGGCATGGTGGTAGTATTTCCTGTCTTATTAATTCTGTCATATTTGTATTTTTTTAACTCGTTTAATGAATAGTGCTAATTTCAAAAATTCTTTCATCATTGGAAAACTACATTCACCTTGAGTAACATAGGCTATATTTATGTTTTTAAAAAATAAATGTCCACCCGTGCGATGCCGGGACAAGCCGCTAGAGTAACATAAAGACAAAGAAAAATGATGCTTACAACAACGACATAAAAGTTAGCAATGTATAGTCATATGTCCTTGTACATGTACAGTCGTGATAGGAAAATGTTCTTCACCTTAGAGTCGGTTTTTGCTTGCACCAGTGCCTTTATCATGAACACCACAGAGCAGCCAACACGCTTTTGCTTACTTCTTTATTTCGTGATGAACACATTTTGACATAATTTGTGACGTTAACTTATCGGTGTATTTTGTCTATTCAGTTTCAAAAGGTAGTATGTGATCGTCATACGTTGAACAAATCAAGTTGAAAATCGACGAACATTTTCATTCGGCCACTATACAAACGGAAGGTAAATAAATGATGGTCTGCACAGGTGTGTAGCAGCTCGGGTCCGGTGTCTCCCCCCTCGGCGCGCGACCCCTCCCCCTCGGGCGCGCCTCCCCCCGCGCCGCCCCCCGCGCCCGCGCTGCCTGACGACGCGGACAAGCATCGCGTGCCCGAACGGAACATGCAGGTGACTACGCACATTTATTTTATTTTTTTGTTTTATTCGATTACGAGATCAGTCTTTGAGCCTATCTCTACAGTGATGTTTAGTGAAATAACAAGCGTCAAAACTTCTTCATTGTAGTTTTTACGTGAATCGGGTATACACAAATAATTTGGGTTCGGTCTCCCGTTGTTTTTGCGATAGGATTAATAATAAATAAATATTATAGACAATCCACACAACACTATCTAGGCCCAAACTAAGCAGGGCTTTCACTATGAGAAGCAGAAGCAGGGAACTGACGTTATAATCATTTTCAGCTAAGTCCAGACAATACCAGTTCATGGAACCCAAGTGAAGAAAGCTCTGCCAATCCTACCACAGCGCTGCACATCAACACAACGCCGCAGGTAAACTATATACTTATGTATCGGCACGGGAATATTTATCGGCGGATTACTTATAATGTCAAAGCTTTATTATGGTAAAAACCGTTTCACTTCTTATTGCTTTTTCAAGAAATGTCTGTTCTGTCAAGAAAATTTCCATGATGCCTGAAAACCCGTCACTTTTTAAACTTTCGCTATAATAAAACATATTTAAACTACCTATTACACGGGTATTTATCGCGTACGTACGGGTATTTATACCTTATTTTATTTATTTCCCGACGTTTCGGTTATGTTGCAATAGCCGTGGTCGCGGGCAGACTGGAGCATTATACGATTATACGAACATACGGTCCACGGTTGCGGTCGGTATTATAAGCGATAAATACCCGTGTAATAGTTTAAATATGATGATGTCATGGTCTATTGGGACGACAAACAACAATCCGCTTTGTTTTTGTGTTGCAGTCTAGCAGCAGTAGCGGCAGCGGCGGCGCTCCCGAGTACTCCCTGTTCAAGGATCTCTCCGGCACCGCGTCCATGTGGGGAGCGGGCGACGCGCATCACAACGTCGACCTGCCGCCGCCACTGGTACTGTCCACCATCTAACACTAACTACTATAACTAGCGGCACATAACTTTAGCGGTGAGCGATACGCGCTGCGCATGCGTGGTAGTGTGCGCATGTCGCGCACACTGGATGTGTGGATGTGTGCAGAGTGTCCTATTGGTACAGAGAGCGGAGTGCGACTGGAGAGCCAATCAGCGCTACGCACGCCCGCCCTTCATCCCACTAGCTCCCTCAGGTACCTTATTTTTGACTTCTGCGCAATAACGGTCAGTTTACGGTCCACATACCGTACAGTTTTGCTGTACGGTATGACAGCTGTCTGTACGGCTGACATCGCATTTTCATGCAAATGCATGGAAACCGAGCGGGCGCGGTCAGTCTTTGAACAAACCGCGACTCATCAACACCTTTTGTAAAGCATTAAATAAACGTGTATCAAATTAAACAACTTCTATTATTGATGTCCCGTACAGTCAGCGCTAAAGTTATGTGCCGCTACCTATACCATCACTGACCTCTTTGGGGCGCACTTAAAATCCTTTCACCACACTTGGTTCGAAAGAATCAGTGACACGATAAGAAGAAGACTGGCCTCTCAGGCTGAAAGGCTCTGCAGCTCTCTAGAAATTTAAGTCAGAATAATATCCTCACTTAACACTGGCAAAACTGATCCAAAATGGACAAATGCCATTAATGTAGAAGAAGAATAATAAAGTATAGATAGAGCAATTCACGAAGACGCGCCCCACCAATTTTCGGTTGAGGGGATCGCGGGGTGCGGGGTGTTTGCTCAGAGCGGCAGTCGCGAACCGTAGTCTATTCATTGTAGTGTGCGTGTGCACTCATAGGTAATTAGTGTGTACCGATAACACTCAAACATTGACGGAAGCTTGCACACATATACTATAAACGGTTAAGGAGGAATAGTGGGGCGCGCCTTCGTGGATTGCACTATCTATTATGTTGTATGTGCAGGTGGACGCGAGCAAGGCGCCGGGTTACCGCGGCGGGGGCGGGGGCGGTGGCGGGGGGGGCTGCTCCCCCTGCTCGCGCGCCTCCTCGCACGGCTCCACGCCTCCGCCGGCCTACGCGCCGCATCACGCGCCGCCGCCGCCTTACCACCAGCCGCATCCGCAGCTACCCATCGGTAACTAACACACATCAATAAGAAAGACTAGATAAAGACTACCAGACTAAATGAAAAAAACAACCGAATTAAGAACATCCTCCGTTTTTTATTTGAAGTCAGTTAAAATGAGGAAGAGAACCTCTTCTTTTGTCTTGTTTTTCACTTGAGAACTCGGTTGTATTTTTGGCGTGAGAACGAAAGACGTGTTCTAACGGAGAAGTTGGAGAGCGCTAAAGTGGCGCTCGGCGAGCTGTAGAGAATGAACGCCTCGCTTGAAGACCAGGTGCATAGACTCACCACGCAGCTTAATGACATCGACGTACAACGGTAACTATTGTTATACTTGGTGGGTTTACACGTGACAACGTCTTATAAATCGAAGGAGCCGGCTGCACGCACGAAAAAACATGACTCATGCGGCGTTACCGTGCTCTGAGGCGTTCCATTCAAGGCTTGAAGTGCAAGCGAGAGTCCGGAACGAGCGACAAAGAGGCACGCACGGCCTCCGCGTTCGGCAGCGTTCGACATCTGTCTCTCTCCTACTTGAGTGAGCGACGGCCCCTATATAATGTCAATCAAAATATTTAACAAACTTCCTCTTGAAATAAAGAACATACAAAAAAGCTCCCTATTCACCAGATCCCTAAAGTCGTTTTTAATTGACAAATGCTATTATGACATCAAAGACTATCTAGAATAATTATAACAATTGAAACAAATATTAATGACAATCTGACATTTTGTGTAAGTACGTGATTAAATAAAAACTTGACATTTCCTCTAATTATATAATCCGACTTTGACATGATACCTGCATAAAATTTTGACATCAAAAACTAGACAATAACCGGCACGATAACTACCTACCAAGATAAGGTACATCACAATCCTAAATATCAAGATAACTACATAATGTATATAATTTAATCGAAAGTACCTACTTACCTTAAAACCTCGGCCTGCCTCCATGTTTGCTATACCCTATGCAGGGTCCATGTGATACCTACTTACACCTAAAAACTATGTATGTACAAACTAAACCATGTGTAAAGCAATAAATGTATTGAGTATTGAGTATTGAGTATGCATCCGCGTGGACAGCTGTATGACGTTGTCACGTTCAACTAAGTATCGTCAGTAAACCGACTTTACAAACAACCGATTTTTTTTAATGTTTTTTTATTTGAAGTTGTATTTTATTTTAATGTGTGTTATCGCATAACTTTGTCATTTATGAGCTGATTTGATAAATATTTTTTATCTGGAAGGTTATACTTTCAGATTGTTCCCATAGAAATTTCATCAAATCGCTTCAGCAGTTTAGCTATAAAGTCCGTTTCTCAAGTTTTTTAAACTTCGCTGTCGGGATTATCCCCAAAAATCCAAAAGTTTCTTTCTTCCTCTTTCCCGTGAAATAATATGGGAAATTATCCCAAATCTCACTTTGCAAAAAACGAAGTAGCTTTACAACTTTAATCTACCGTGTCTGGGGATCAAAGTCGTAAGGCTGTTTTTGTTTTTCTATTTTAAATAAGGAGAAAATACAAAGGTTATACGTGATAAATATCCGTGTAATAAAATCAATACCGCGAATAAACCCGTAACAAATGCTTCCATTTTCTTGACTTATTGAAAAACATTTAAAATAATTAATTGTTATTTGAACAGGCAACAACGTCAATTCCATGGACATGAGCGGTCTATCGAGGAATGGACCCATGTACCAAGACAACTCCCGAAACGGACACAACATGATGGTAAGTTTGACTTCAGATTTTTCTAAGCTGCTTTCCATTCTACCAACGCATATACTTTTGGGAATAGGGCATCCCTACTGAGACCGGGCAACGAGACATCACTATCGGGGGATAGAAAATGGCGTCGTAATGCGTAGATGATTTTTTTTCGTATTAAAGATAAACAGAGTTATAACTGTACTGTGGGTATCAATAGATAGTTTTTGCCGTTTAATACCTACCTTCTATTTGACAGTGCCCAACAGGGTACTTGTACTTGACCTAAGCTACATGCTAAAACTAAACGCTAAAGCTATTTATAGATGTAAATGTTAGCAATGAATAAATCAATTGAATGAATTTAAAACCTACATAAATAACATACATACCTTGAGGCCGGTATGGTTGCGCATCGTTCGGTTTCAGAGGAACTTCCTCCCGCGCACTCTAAGGTTGTGGAATACTCTTCTTTCTGAGGTTTTCCCTAGAGACAGTATGGGTTCTTCAAAAAAGGCCGTTTAAAATATAGGGTCACCAACGCGCTAGTGATGCCTCTGGTGTTGCAAGCTTCCATAGGCTACGGTAACCGCTTTGCATCAGGTGGGCCGTATGCTTGTTTGCTAACTTAGCTGTATAAAAAAATAAGATTATAATAGTTTTCTTGAACATTTGATTTTCTAACAACTTTTCGGATTCAGAGTATTGAGCTGGATGGAACGACCATCAAATTTTTGCTCTACGACTACAATTTGGTAGAAATAGAGGTAAACCTGCATGATAAATGTATAAAAAAACAGTAGCAGTATTTTTTTTGACGTGACAACGTCTTATAATTCGATGGAGCCGGCTGCACGCACGAAATAGTATATTTCATTACAAGTGCGGGAAGGCTGTCATTGCAAAGAGTTCCGACAAATGTCTACCCGAGCCGAAGGCGAGGGTTGACAGTCGGAACAAGTTGCAATGACGGTTCCGCACGTGTACTGAACGACTATTTTTAATACAGTTGCGAAAAAATTAAGCAATTTAATAAAATAATAAAAATACCATTTGCTTTTTTCTCTTCTCTCCACGCAATAAGTTCGTCGTATGTATGCATGTAGCTACTTTTTGACTTTTCTGGTAAAATGTTCTCCGAAGCATTTTGTGCAATTATACTGAGTTCCGGTGGTGTTAATTCAAAAATACTAGGGTCGAAATTACTCATTTTGTGCATCAAACAAATAAACTCGCAAAGAAAATTTCTGAAAAATGGCGCCAAGCGCCAACCGTAAAATATAAGCAGAGATTTTTTTTTTCTTCACCCATTCTGGAAGGCAAAGGGAACTATACCCATACAGCCAAGACTTCAGTAGATTTTTTTTATTGATATGAATTGAAAATGAAATTTAATGAGATGAAATGAAATGAAACCTAACATAACTCATTCAATCAAATCATTAAATCTGTTAATGAAACAAATTAGTAGCTTCTTTTTAGAAATAATACGTATTTGCATGAATCATAAAAACTTCGATGAATTTTTTTAGTAAAAACTTCATGGTTGGTTTTTCTTTTTAGACATTATTTTGACAGTTGGGAAAGAAAAAGCACTAGTGCGGGAATGGTAAAAAAAAAGCACGCGTGTGTAATAGCCCACATCCCGAACGCTATACGTCCCTGCAATACGCCACTTTTTGAGCAACTGTATTAAAAAAACATGACTCATGCGTTACGTTTAAGGCTTGAAGTGCAAGCGAGAGCGCAGAACGAGCGACAAAGAGGCACAATCGGCCTTCGCGTGAAAAGTGAATGTGGTGTCAATTGTTTATAGCAACGATAATTGCGGCCTAAGACGTTGTCACGTTCAACTATAGTCAGTAAACCGACTTTACAGACTACCGATTTTTTTTAACTAGTTGATTGATCAAGCATATGGCCCACCTGATGGTTAGTGGTAACCATCGCATATAACAGAGCATTGCATCGTAGGAACATCTGTATGCCTCAAGTTGATGGACGCAGACAGTTCCGGTATGGTACGGCACGTTCCTGACGTGCGTGACCTACGAGGCAATGCTAAGTTATTGGCGATAGTTACCACTTACCATCAGGTGGGCCATAGGCTTGTTCCATCAGCTGGTTGTAAAAAAAACTTTACATATTGTAAAAAACTCCTTGCATAATAGACTATCCAATCTAAAATTGAACATCCCCTTTTTTCTTCAGAGCAGTATATTTGATTACTATGCGTATCATAATCACTTTAAATGACTGCATTTATTTTACTGGATAGTCTATAGTTCCGTTCTTTAAATTATACACTCCATTTTTGTGCAGTAGTAGTCTGTGTCTGTTAGCGTAGAGAACGTCTGTAATCTGGTCAAATTAGTACAACAAAGTCTTCCCCTCCCAACAGTCCTATTCACACTCTCTTGTTTTGATGCACCTGTACCCGTAGTCCGAGTTTTACTCGGATCAGTTTGAACAATTCGTGTCTCTTTCTTTTGTATGGAGAAATGACGAGACAGACAACAACTAGTTTCGATCGTTTCTTCGCAGGTTTCTACGTGACGTATTGTTGTTGTCTCATCTTTTCTCCAAACAAAAGAAAGAGACACTTAGGCGAATTGAATTGTTCAAACTGATCGAGTAAAACTACGACTTGCCCTTCTGTTTCGTTGGTCTCCTATAGTTATTTCGTAGCTGTTTGTGCTTGCTCTCAAAATTGCTACAACGTGGGCGATAAATGCTCTTATTCTAAGTTTTACTCGATCAGTTTGAACAATTACCACAAATACCTACGTCCTACTCTTTTGTATAGAAAAGTCAAAAACACGTTTCGATTGGTTCTACGTAACGTATACTTTCTCATCAAGTAGATCAAGTAAAACTTAGAATAGGGGTACTGGTGGTCTTGTGGTATTGGCCCCGCCTTCCTATCTTATTGGTCATAATGGTCGTGGGTTCAAATTCAGTCGGGCCGTTTTTCCTTACAAAAAGGATGTGCACTAGACTAGTACTCTCAAACGGTGAAGGAAAGCATCGTGAGGAAATCGGCATGTCGTAGAATCTTCAAAGTTCGAAAACTTGTGTCACGTGCACGAAAAGAGCCTCCCTGAGGCGCACTGTATATCCTTTCACCACACTGGTTTAAAAGACCATTGACACGATAATAAAAAGAAGAAGAAGACTGCGGAATGGTGCCCTGACACAGCGAGGCGGCGTCGCGGCAAGCCTCGTCAAAGATGGCGGGACGAGCTCGACGCTTATGAGCAGGACTGGCGACTAAAGGCACAAGATCATCCGGTCGCGTGGAACTGGCACCTAGACTCACCTAGCTTTAAGACGTTTCAAAGTGATCCTTGCGATTCTACTGAATAAATACACTTTTGATTTAGTTTTTTTTTAATCGTAGTGACTGGTGGAACACAACGGGCTGGTAGTAATAGTTAGTCGTTGTAATTCCAGATGTCGAGCGGGGTGAACATGTCGAGTGCGTCGCTCGGACTCGGCTACGTGGGCGTGGAGTCCGTGTCCCGGCTGAACCCGCGCGCGCCCGACTTCGCGCAACGACACCCCCTTATGCACAAACATAACCAGCAGGTATATCACTCGCACACTAATGTACACATTCTAAAGCTACGTACTCACATTCGGTATTACTCGATAGTTTTACTCCAAAACGAGTAAATATTAACGTGTGGACTGCAAAACCCACAGCTCGAAGACTCGCATCGAGCCGGCTCGGTGGAATTAAATAAAAGTAATCTCCTTCGCACTTACTTGAAGCGAGAGATTAATGGCTGAATGTGTGGACGAAAGCACGTGCCTTGGTTTTTACTCGACATGATAGCTCGATCGAGCAAAACCGTATGTAGGTACGGAGCTTTCAGGTGCTGATAAACTTGAGCATTCACTTGTAATGAGCATTTGTGCGAATGTTACATCACAGAAAAATACAAGAACATATTTTTAGCGAGCATTCTATCGTTCTATGAAAATGTTCATAGCAATGTTTGGCTCTATGCTTGGCTCGGCTCGTTGTTCAGTTCGACAAATTATATAAAAACGGCGAATGCTCGATGTTCTGTTACAAGTGAATGCTCAAGTTTATCAGCACCTTTACAGGCCTTTGTTCGTCTGACGGCAAATGCTGTATAGAGACTAGCCAAGTCTCTCCCTGTATCCTTTTTAGTTCAATTGCATTCGATCGCGATATCTTTATACAAATTTACCAGTGAGGCAGATCATTTCTACAGTAGATCACTTCCACTAAGCCATGGATGCTCGTAACTGTTTACTTACAAAATTTTCTGCAATATTCAAATATTTGAGATGATTTTAGATGTTCACGGGCACTAACAACTCTGGCAACCTGAGCAATCTGCTGATGTCCTCATACCAGCAGCCCATGAGCCAGTCTCCCAAAGCCATGGCGCACACACCGCAGCCCCACCACCCCTACCAGGTATAACATCCTTCTCGCGTCCTATTCCTCATTACTGGAAGTCGTGACTTCCCCAACGTTGAGTCATCATAAGTTATGGGTTGTGAAGTCTGGTGTTCAGTAATTTAGATTGGCTAGACCATCTATGCTAACTTTGACCTCTTTAACGTTAAAAAACGTGATTTGTAAGTATTGACTCCCGATATTTTTTTTATTATTTTTTTCACCGTGGTCATGGGTGGAACTGAAGTGTCATGAGTAAAATAAATGTTATTAGCAGACAAATCGGTCTGCCTTCCTTCACATTCATGTATTAATTACTGGGTCCATTCCCAATTTGTCGAGAATTAGACAATAAAAAAAACCATGTGTTCCAAACCCTAATTAATTGCAAAAGTTATGTCGCTAAAAAACACATAGGTACGCACGTATTAGATCATGGTAACTTTATATTAAAAAGAAAATATAGAATAGTAAGTTAATGATTTAATTACATCAAAGGCTTTACAATTTACACTTTATTTAACTAAATTATAGCTTTAGGCACGTTATTCAACACAAAACTACCTTACAGTAAAAATATATCAACTACAAAGAGATATAGCGAACTAGGTACTTATCTTAACAATCAAGGGGTGTACTCAGAGCCGAATCACATCGACAGTACACAGAACGAAACGATAACCTTCTCCATCGAGTCCCAAGCCCAGACAGAATAATAATCCACCGCCTCGCCTAGCCTCAGTCAGGCGACCCACATGACAGTTGATAGACAGCGCCCCCTATCGGCATTATCGTCATCCGTTCTGCGTAGCTTCTGACTACCAATAACAATTTATTGATATAATAAATTGTTATTAATTTCGAACAATTAATAATAAAATATAATATTATTTATCAAATCGTTTTAAAGCAACTACATTGTTCTTAAATTAAATAAACTAAAATAGCTTTTTATTTTAAACATTAAAGACTATCCTTCTTTCTTACTTCGATAACCATTATTATTTTAATAAAGATTTCTAAAAGTATTTAAATATCAAATTAAACTATTTATAAAAACCAATTTCTTATTACTCATTTCAAAACTTATAAAGATTATTGCTCATTTCTAAAAATATACTAATTCAATAAAATAAATCTATTATTTTGAATAAATTTTAGCCCCTATTATCTACTAGATACGACACACGCACTTTTCTTACGTCTGTTGGTAAAGTAGTGTTGTTACTAAAGATGAGCGTTTAGTTTAAACCGTAGTGTGCTAATGTTGAGCAAGGGCCTCCGCCCATTTTCGGCAGTCACTACGATCTTCTGCCTTTACTCGCCACTCCCGCTCATAAGCATCCAGCTCGTCCCGCCATCTCATGCGAGGTCTATCGCGACGCCGCTTCACTGTGTTAGGGCATCACAGTCCTATTTTTAATTTAGCGAATTCACATCTTTAGTGGTTCACTGCCAGCCCAGTCCCATTTAAATTTAGCAAATTAACATCTTTAGTTGTTACATTCGCAGTCGCTGTTAGAGCGCGGCGGCAGTAGCGGCGGCAGCGGGGGCGCAGGCGGCGCGGCAGGGTGGGGCGAGGAGGAGGAGCGCAAGCCCCGCCCCATCGGCACGGAGCGAGCGTGGACGCGCGCCGCGGCAGACCATCTCCACCATCTGCCGCATCTAGACCACGACCGGTACCAGGTAACTACTGCTAGCCTACTGGCGACTGATGGATCGCGCACTTTAGTCGGCCGATATGAAATGGTGCCATTACGAGTATCATGACATGTGCCTGAAATACAAAAGCCCAAAGAATCGCTCTGACTGGCGAGGGCTACATCAGCAGAGTGTTATACATCACGTAAACAGCAAGGAGGTTTTTGAACCATGTTCCAACTTTTTATTCAGCAAGAAGGTTGGAAACCCATTACAACGGTACCAAGTTAAAGTCTAATTAGCGCGCGATGTATAATTTAAATTACTTTCCTTGTATTCGTAATGAAAAGCACAGTGTTTACCTCGGGTGAAAAACTTATTTAAGTCCCTCGAGCTCAATTGGCGCCGTGACTTTCAATCCTCGGGTAACAATGTACTATTGTTGTGTTGCAGGGCATGAGCGGCATAGGCGGCGCCATGGAAGGCGGGTACGGCGGCGGCGCGGCGGGGACTGGCGGCTCTGGCGGTGCCACGGCGGCCGCGCTCTCGCTGATGCACGCGCTACCACTGCAGTTCCTGCCCGCCGCGACCGCGCCGCCGCCCGAACGCGACCATCCGCACTGGGACCCGGCGCATCACCAGCACCAACATCAACACAACGCGCAAGACAAGCAGGTACACTCACAACTAATAATCGAAAAAACGAGAGGCGATAATGTACATCATGATATTGTACACCCCATTATTACGATGCCAGTGAAGCCACATGTACACTAATTCAAACATGGTTTTTTGTTTTTTTGTTCTGGCACTAGATACTTAGACTTGTCCTTGATGTTATACTAGAACATAAAAATTATGCACAAGGCGAGCCAACAGAGTGCCATAAAATGTTTTTATTTACAATAAAGTCAAAGGCTTTATCCTCTTCTGAAGTCAAAAGGCAAATAGCCATCGCTAGATAAAAAAAATATTCATCGAAATATTTATCTGCTACAGTGTACATGGGCCTTAACAATTTCCCAGTGCAAAAAAGCCACACAATTAAAGCGCCCAACAAATCTTATTCAATAACATTACAAAGCGTCAGACAGCGACCCCGCGAGTTATTTGTCTGGATGATCCGGTTTAATCTTTCTTAGTTTGAGGCTAATATATTTGTGCGGAATGTTTACAAATACTCTAGTCTACTACAACTACACTCTCAACCTCATTTAAGTCACTCCCCTAATTTAAAGATCTCGGCGATCCCTAAGTTTTGTGGCGGACGTAGTAGTAATGTTGATGTGTATTGTATTACACTCTCAACCTCATTTAGGTCACTCCCCTAATTTAAAGATCTCAGCGATCCCTAAGTTTTGTGGCGGACGTAGTAGTAATGTTGATGTGTATTGTATTATGTTGTTGCAGACTTGGAACAAGTGGAGTCACTAGGAAGGGCGGTCGCGCGGCCTCACACTGCCTTACGCCGCGGCTGGAGGCGCGGGCGCGGCCATCTTGCGGCTCGCAACTCCACCCGACGAGGACTATGCTAGCGACATATCCCTCGGAATCGGTGTACATATTAGTGACAAAGATTATATTATACAGATTTATCTATATACAGAATAGAGATGTCCTATCGAGATGAGAACTACTTATACTGTACGATCGACTGAAGTAAGCATTGCGATTGATTATAATGTCGTAGTGAGGGGAGCCGGTTGTAGTTTTATTTGTTACTTGGGCCGCTCGCGTGTCACGTGCGTTAGAAGAATTGTAGTGGGCGCGGTTTAATTGTAGATATGCGCGTACAGTTGAGTGTAATAGTAGGCCGCTTGGAATGTGATTCCGAAGTGCCGCTGAGTGTTTGCGTTGCCTTGAGCGCCATCTATATACACATTTTACACTCTATATTATGGCATAATACGATATTAGTTTCGATTTATTATTGATTCGCTCGCTGACCGAGACGGAATATTAAACGTGTATTAATAAATTTGCTTGTACATGAAGATTAAATATCATATATTGATGCACTGTATCCACTGGTGTTTTTAATAATACCACCTGTTTTTCAATGATTCTTTTATTAATAGGTTTATTTGGGTAATGTGTATATTTATAAGTAAATTATTATGAGGACTTACTATGTCTCGAATATAATTAAAGGCAGGATCTAGGCAAATAAACCGTTGTCAAAATAATTTGCGTGTGTTCTTGAATAGGGATTTAATACAAGAACAAAACATGGAATTGAAAAGAGTTTTATTAGACAAAAACCAAGAGATTCTTTGCTCGTTTACACCACTATATCAATATTACTACTATGCTTACAAATAATTAAAATAAAAAATAACGAAAAATAATATGAAGACAGTATTTAGGTACATATTAATATAATAAACGATATAATTAAAGGCCTAAAAAAATAGTTGCCTTATAGATAATGTAAATGCATAACTTCGTAAGTCTTCTTTATATGAGAGCTACGTTTTCTACTTACTAATATTCTAAGAAATTAAACTTAACACTACCTCTGTTCTGTGGTATGTAGGCATTGAGTTGAGGCTGGAATCCACGAACCCGAATGAATATGGAACACTTCACTCACACCATTTGCTAGCACTGGTAAACGCTTTACTCAATGAAGCACTCTGCTTTAGGCTGAACTCACTATAATCGGAATTAAGAAAAGTGTTTAGTCGAAACCTTGTCACGAAGCGACGCCTATAAGGCCTGCGCACATAGCACCTAGACGAGGGCGATGGCAATCAGTGAAACGTCAAAAATCGTGAGTTTCACAGATCGCTTATAGCCCCTTCCCACTGGTGCGTGATATCGCGCACCAGCACGCACGACACGCCATGGGAACGGTCTCGTGCGCCGAGGTGCGCGGTAGCATAGGAGCATTTTCTGTGTGCGTTGCCGTGCGTCGTCGTGCGCGGTGTGGGCTGGTGCGTGATATCACGCATCGTAGGAAGGCGGCATTAGATGTGCGCAAGACTTTAGTCACTACATAAATCAAAGAAGTAAATAATGGATCAATGAATATCAGTTATATAGTTGTTCTTTGGCACAAAATTACAGCTCCGTATGGCGATCAAGTATCCGCTCCTCGAGATCTGCGTGCATCTTCTCAACCTTTCTGGAGTGCTTTTTTATCATCTGCTCTTGTTCTTCAAAATGGTTCATTTTGTCGCCGGCCGCTGCAATCTGTAAAAGTTTAATAATGGTTTGTATTTCTTACTATTGCTAAACAACTATGAGTATTCGACACGACGACTCATTCGTTTGGACAACATTGAAAAGATCACGGGAAGTCGATCAATGGAGGATGCTCAGAATCGTCCTTTCTGGAAATGTCTATGGAAGCCTTTTGTCACTACGTTATTTACCACTGCTGTTGGGACATTAACTAAGATTAGGTATACGTGACTAAGCCTAGAAGAACGGGCAACAAACTGTTTCTTTGTATGATTCTCTTATAAAACAAAAATAAAAATAGCAGCTGGCTTAATGACTTATTTCCAAGCCATCCTTTCAGATACCTTGAAAATGTTTGTTTTAAAATATAAACCCAAATAAAAATAACCTTAGTGTGATGTTTGTCAACATTGCTTACATGGTCGGCATGTAAATGTCGCAGCTTCAACAATCTGGATTCGTAGTGCAGGAGTTCAGCCTAGAAACAAGAAAGTTGTACAAATCAAGCACCTCAAAACATTGGAGAATCGTTTGGGAATAAACTGGCCTATCAGCTCAGTTGGTAGTAGCTCTACTTTCTGCGCCGTAGGTCGTGGGTTCGAACCCCACCGAGAACAAAATTGGTGTGGTGAACACAGATATTTGTTCTCTATCTGGGTGTAATAGTACAAGCTATGCTTAGTTTGGGGCTAGATAGTGTTGAGTGGATTGTCTAGAATATTTATTTATTAATATTAAAAGGTTATCTAATGGCGACCACGCACCAGAAGACGAAACGTAGGACGTAACAACCCGATTGACCGACGACATTGTTAAAATTGCGGGCAGTCTTCCTGGAAATGTATAGAGGAGGCCTATGTCCAGCTGTAGACTTCTTCAGGCGGTTGATGCAAAAGTAGCTTCCGATACTTAGAGACCATTACTTATTTTAAACAAACAAGATTATAGATAGTGTCGTGTGGATTGTCTATAATATTTATATCTTCAAGTCTTGCTAAAAAATAAAGAGTAACATCACAAACCTAACAAGAAGATTAACTAACCTTCAAAGAAGCAAGTTCATCTACTGTGAAATTAGCAGCAGCCGCCATTCGCCACAGCCCCTGCACCTTGGGTTCAATGAATTCTTTGTTGTTTGGTCCTGGCAAAGTAACAAATCAGAATTCAAAACATAGTACTCTCTTCTCTTAAGCCAGGATTTAACATGGCAAAAAAAAGCAGCCTGAGAGCGATTTTATTTATATTTATTTTAGCTGCTTTAATACCTCTAGCAGTCATCCTCTGCAGCTTATCATAGCTGTCCCTGAGACCTCGGTGCTTGTCCCTCACTAGATTAGCCCGGTCTATGAAATCCTTAGATATCTCATTTGACTCTGCATTCAGTTCATTGAACTTTTCCATTTCATCTTCATTTAGTGCATCTGGAAATAAAAATAGGATGAGGAGCTGAGAAATTATTTGTTTGACAGACCTCATTTTCCAATTCATTACCATTATTCATTCGAAATGAATTCGATTTTCTGAAGAATCAACAGTTTATTATTTTAATATATAATATGATGGTGATGAACTGATGACAATGTCTGCTAAACTAATTATATTATTATTAATTTAGCAGACATCATTATCCATTTAATAAGCTTCATTCATTTGAAATGAATTCGAAGGATGGACTGTTTAATTATTTAATGACCAATAAAAAACGATATCATACCCAAAATACATAAAAAAAAAGCTGAAAAAAATGCAATTCCATTGGAGGGAACTTTTATCTGATGATTTCAGTTTAAGAGTACACTTACTTTTATAACCACCATCAGCTTTATCCATATCTTGAAGAATGTCATAGTACTGGTCTATCTTCTCCTGATGATGAGTAAACTCTTCTTTAAGCGCAGCAAGCTCCTCGCTTGTAAACCCTGATGTCTCTGCCTTGCTCCACAGCATATTCAGCTTCTTATCTTTGAAAATACTCTTGTTGATGTGGTCATCCATGGCAGAGTTGTGAGCCTAATTGTATAGACAAAACCATAGAGACAACAGTATAGATAAACCAGTCTAAAAATGCACGTTTTCTTGACGCAAAGTACTTCAAAATGATCTTTGTGATGTAGGTAATAATGAACAATTTACTTTGACTGACTGAAGTAGTAGGACGTGCAGTTCAACATTGGGCAATCTCTACCAATGTGGTTCTTGAAAAAGGCTTTGAACTTGCGTATTGGTCCTGTCTATAGGTCACTTTTCATCAAGTTGCTTACGCTTGTTTGCTTACTTAGTGGCAATACACTTTATACACTTTTTACGTAATTTAAGTCATGTGAAGTTATGAACATCACAATTATTATTTTTTGTAGGACTTTCATTCAACTTGTATGCATGTTGAATCTGAAACCAGTTGACTAAACACTAACCAATTTGTATATGATGTGAGGATGGGCAGGTGCGCGGGACACTACATAGCAGCTTTCGAGCTACTATTATAGCATTTTTGTAGCATTGTTACATTTTTTCAAAAACTCTCTTAAACCTTATATTATTTTAATAAATTTACATTTTCATACTTGCTAGTAACAATCACTCTGTAAGTAGCGTTTTGTTCAAACTTGTTATTATCACTATTAAAAACAATTTGAACAAAGGTTCCTTAGTCTATATTCTTAGATCAGTATGTAAAGTCACTAACCTCTTGTTGATTTTACTAGTACTCAAGGGTAAAAGTGTATCTGACAATCTATGAAGTGTTATCATTTTTCTGTTCAATATTCGCTATTATTACTTTAAAAAACTACATACTGCATGATCCTTATGCCTGGGAGGAGCATCATCATCAAAGTATTCACGAAGTCCATAACCAGACATAATGTTTGTGAGTTTACGTCTGATCTCGGCCTCTCTCAGCCCTTCTTTATCACCACCATCACTTTTCAGCCTCTTCAAAGTTAGTTCCTCTTTATCTTGGATCTTCAGATCACTATACAGGGATTTCAGCTTAGGTTCTGTCAGACGCTGAAATGGAAAAGTAAGTAAAGGCTGATAAACACGGTAAGTGATGGACTCAAGACAAGAGACATGTTGTAAGTTAAGTTAGGAAGAGACAGTTGACAAGTACAAAGCTTACTGCAAGTAGTTAAATTAACCTAAACCGGTATAGCACTATAGTACCAAATTAACTGTTTTTACTTACATGTTGCGCTTTTAGCCACAATATATTTAATTTGTTCATTCGAAACGGTTTTTCTAGTTTTCTAAAGTCAACATCGCTGTCCTTTTTCTCATTGGCACTGCGGGAGTATTTGTTGTCTTTACAAGTTATACTGCTTACAAATAGAAGAAACATTAATAATTTCAACAAAAAGCGCTCCATTATGTAGGCACAAGTTTTTAAAACCAACACCACACCAATCAAAACCAAACAATCTTATTTTTTCAAAATTTTCAGTTTTTAGCTGTGTTCAGTGTCCTCCGGGTAGGGGGAGAAGCTGAACTTGTCAACAGTGTTGCCGTTTTTTATTTTGAGAAAATGCTAGAACTTGCTCCAAATAATGCTAAAAAATGCTATTTTTGTATTTAAAAATGCTAAAAAACATGCTAAAATCCTAATTTTGTTATTAACATTTCTGTGTACATTTTTTTGGTAGAACAGTAGCTCAACATTTGTTATTTTAGGCTCTAAAGTATCGTTACGCACCAAATGTTAGCAAAATCCATCCAAAAGCCAATCCTTAAACTCGCCTATCTTCTCCCATTCTTCGCGATAATGTTGCTCATATTTAGGAGGCATACTTTCACTTCACATTCACAAATCACATTGAATGAATTTATTCAAGAGTCAAGTGGGGGTTCGGACGCAAAACGTTCGTTACGTAAAAACAATCAGAAACTAATTTCAGGGAAGTCCCTGATCCAGAGAGTTGCCATACCTCAATGAAAACCATAGATAAAAAATAATGTATCTGGTCGGTCTCTAATAAATAATCTTTTGACATGGACTTTTGATTTGAAATGCCAAAATATGCAATATGCTAAATGCAAAATTTATATGCTAAAGAGTCATGAAATATGCTAAATTTAGCACTAAAAATGCTAAAACGGCAACAGTGCTTGTCAATCAACATGAAATGTCAAGTTGGCAATTTATGTCAACTTGACATTTACTTATTCTTGACATTGAAAGAGGAAGGAAACATATATTGAACTTATGTAACACTGGCAGGAACCAATCAAACCAGCCGATATGACAGCTGTAACTGTAACAAATAACTTAGCTTATCTATGGTCCAGCCCAGTCCAACTAAACTAGGCATGGGATATTGATACATAAAAAAAAAACGTTAAATTGTTAGTTGCTATTTTAATAACGTTATAATTCAGTAATTATAACCACAAGAAGACTGCGAGTGAAGTATCCTCTCGCACTAAAAAAGATTATAAACAAAACCTTCTCAATTCAATGAACAAACAAGATTATAATTTAACTGCGAGGTAAGGATCACACCAGTGGCACGGCGTTATTTATTTAATACCCATTTTACATTCGCACCGTGATTAGCTGTGAAAGCCGTGAATGCAGATAGCTTTTATCGTTATTCACGATGTGAATCAAACAGCACAGAAGTCTAGAGCGAGCTCATGCAGTTACTTTTGCAAATTATCATGGATCGAGAATAATTATTACTACTTACCTTAGTAGTATCAGTCTGCCCTGACAGTGGGCGATTGCACGCTATAGATTTTTTATTCAACTATTCTATTACTTTGCAGAAAATGTAGGCCATACTGTTAACGTAGTCACTATCTAGTCAAGTGACACCTTCCATACCGTAGGTACTTACCAGTTTGCACTAAATGACATTAGGATGTCGTTGCTCTTCCAAACTGAGCTCTGTGCTAATGACATACAGTCTAAATTGATAATAGGTAGGTATTCAAAATAGACGATCTTATTATTAGCAGAATAATAAAATTGATAGTAGTCGATCTCATTATGACTTGAGCAGTGGATTCCACGTTACTTGTGCACCGAGGCTTGAAATCCATAAACGTCTGTTACATTTACATGCCATGGTAAATGGCATGTAAATGTAACAGCCGTTTAGGGATGCATGTGTCGGCTAAGTGATGTGGCACGTGAATCACGTGATTTACGTTACTACTTGTTATTTATCTAGCGGTCCGTGAAATGAATGTTCCATGCCTAGTCCAACAAACTAAAGAAATAAAAAAGAAAAAGCAAAAAAGGCATTTGTTGATCGTTCGTCGTATCGTATTGTACGTACGTAATTAATTCGTTTTTATCCTCCACTCATCGCCGTGTTTTATTTCCTTAGCATTGTTGTGCATTTTATTGACTCCGGTCTGCCATTAGTGATAGTAACGGTAGTTTTTATGCTATTCAATTGAATCCACTGCCTCAACTCAAGGCATCCGAAACTGTGCAATGCAATGGGATCTCGCCCGCTAGCTCCCCACCAGAGACTGAGAGTGCATCTGCGAACGCGGGCGGGCACGTACGTTCTGTCTGGTCGACACTTTCTCCTGATGCGTTAGTTACTCAATCGTTGTGCAAAAACTGGTCTGATGTGGGCAGTGTGTGTGCTAGTAGAGCTTGGATCGGTCGCGTGAAGGTTCAAGTAATTGCCCGGGGTCGTGTTATGAGTGACCAGTGATGGTGGGAGACCGAGACGGTGGGATGCGGCGCGGCAGTGGCGGAGGCTGCGGCTGGGGCGGAGGAGTGCTCGGTCGCTGGTCTCTGCGCCGGTTGCTGCTGGACAGTCCACTCGTGGGTCGGAGGCTGGCACATACAGGTACTTGCATACTCATATGGCTTCTTGTATCTTGTATAGGACTCCTCTGTCCACATTTAAACTCTTAGATGGTCTGCTATGTGTGAGAATAATTGAGGATAGTTGTTTGAGGATAATTTTCTTTGTATACATTTTCCTATCAATTTAATTAGGTAGGTACATTTTTGCATATGTTTATTAACAGCCTGTTTGAATCATCATGATTATCTTATCTTATATTACCTGTTGATAAACAATGCAGATTACCTTAGATATTCAAGCCGACATATTATAATGTGTAAATATTTGAGTTTTGACTCCTCTAATAGTATTGGTAGACTACCCAATCACTAACCTCATCTTTTCTTTCTTCCTGCCCTAATCCCACTTGATGTGGGGTCGGCATTATTATCTTCCATTCCCCGCGATCAGCTGTAATTATGATTCACTGCTTCCTTATCCATGTTATCATTCACACAATTCATCCAACATTTATTTGGCTTACCTTTCCTAGAAATTCGATCACTATCAGAATCTTTTAAATATGGACATAATCTGAAAAATAAATATATGTATATGATGGAACAAACATATATGGCCTACCTGATGATAAGTGGTAATTATCACTTATTAACAAAGCATTACCTTGTAGGTCACCCATGTCAGGAATGTGCCATATAATGCACTGCCTTGTGTCCATCAACTTGAGGCATACAGATGTTCAGCCTCACATGCCAGTAATTACAGTAATATGCTTACTTGACTAAGTTTGTATGGCTAACTCAATCAGAATTTGTGTGCTGACCAAAAACCCCCATCACAGTTTACCACTGCATTCATTATTGCACTTATGACATATGATATTAATATTATTGTTTGCATTTGTGACAAATGAGTCACAACAGGCAATTTCCTTTTATTTTGCAGCCACATTATTGGTACTGAGTTTTAAGAATTAGCACTAGGTATGTTTAATATTAGCATGGTATGATTGTGGTTACCTATAGGAGCATGCACGGGAAAGAAATATTCATTCCCTAAGTCGGAGGAGGGCGTTAATGTTCGCGACACAGTTTATAACTTCTGCGAACGTTATCGTGCTTTGACCTTATTTGTGCCATGTATTTATTCCAAAATAAACATTTTTGATTTTTTTGATTTTTGATTTGATTTTAGAACTTAGTTGTTAAATGTGTATTTTTTTTTTTTTTTTTTTTTATGCCATAGCTGGCAGACGAGCAGACGGGCCACCTGATGGAAAGTAGTCACCGTCGCCCATAGACACCTGCAACACCAGAGGTGGTGCTGATGCGCTGCCGGCCTTTAAGGAACTGAAAGACCCGCCTTTTGAAGGACCCCATGTCGAAGCTCCGAGGGAAAACTGCAGAAGGCAGTTCATTCCACAACTTGCTCGTGCGTGGCAAAAAGGACCGCGAAAAACGAGCAGTTGTGGAAAACCAGCCATCCAGGTGGTGGGGATGGAATCAGGTTCTGCGGCGTGTGGTGCGATGATAAAAATCAGCCACGGGCACCAGACCGAACAGTTCCTCAGAACACTCCCCATTGTAAAGACGATAGAGCACACACAGAGAACCAACGTCTCTCCGTAGACCTAAGGGCTCTATGTCATCAGTGAGCTTGGAATCGTCGACAATACGAGCTGCCCGACGTTGGATCCGGTCAAGAGGAAGGAGCTGATATTGGGGCGCCCCGGCCCAGAGATGAGAGCAGTATTCCACGTGCGGTCGGACTTGTGCTTTGTAAAGCATAAGCTTTTGAACCGACGTGAAATACCGACTCGCTCTGTTGAGGACGCCGAGCTTTTTAGAGGCCAGTTTGGCCTTTCCTTCCAAGTGACAGCGGAATTGGACGTCACTCGAAATGTCAACACCGAGGATTCCAATGCTCTCAGAGATGTTAAGAGGAGTGTTCTGGAAACTGGGAGCCACGAGAAATGGGGTTTTTTTAGCGGTAAACGCGCACACTTGTGTCTTCGTGGGGTTGAAGCGAACAAGATTTTGTTCACCCCAGTCTGAGACCCGCTCTAGAGAGGTCTCAAGTTCCGACACAAGCGAGTTTCGGCACTCTTCTACTCGTTCCCGAGAAATGTTTGCTCGGCCTGTATATTGGGCGTCACCAGTACTGTCGTCCGCATAGCAATGCATGTTACTAACATGTAACATATCATTGATATGCAGGATGAACAGGGTAGGTGACAGCACAGAGCCTTGTGGGACGCCAGCATTTATGGGCTTTAAATCAGAGCAGGCTCCATCTACTACGACTTTAATGCTGCGCTCTGATAAAAAGCTGGCTGTCCAGTTGCACAGTTTCTCGGGTAGTCCGTATGCAGGAAGTTTCGACAGAAGTGCCTTGTGCCAGACCCGATCAAAGGCCTTTGCGATGTCCAGACTAACCGCCAGAGCCTCTCCCTTGCTTTCAATGGCTTCTGCCCAGCGGTGAGTGAGGTACACAAGAAGATCACCAGCTGAGCGACCATGGCGAAAGCCATATTGTTTGTCACTAATCAGCTGGTGCTCTTCTAAGTACCCAAGGAGTTGGTCATTGATCACTCTCTCCATCACCTTGGAAAACAGGGAGGTAATGGCAATAGGCCTGTAGTTGGATGGGTCTGACCGGTCACCCTTTTTAGGTATCGGGTGAACCAAGGCTATCTTCAATGAAGATGGAACAGTTCCTGAGAGGTAGGAGTGCCTGAAGAGGCGCGTTAGTACCGGTGCCAACTCTGGAGCGCACGTCTTTAGCACAATTGCAGGGATCCCGTCTGGCCCATTCGACTTTCGGATGTCAAGGGAAAAGAGAGCTCGACGCACCGCACTTTGTGTGAAACGGATTTCATGCATCAAGCTCTCACACCGTGTGATGGTAGGCGGTGCAATTCCCCCGTCAACCAGTGTCGAATTAGAAGCAAAGAGTGTGCTTAGAAGATTTGCTTTCTCTTTGGCTGTGTGGGCCAACGAGTCATCCGGTTTGCGCAATGGTGGTAAAGACGTCTGACAAAAATTGCCCTGAACAGCTTTGGCAAGAGACCAAAAAGCTCGACTCCCAGAAGGGTAGCTAGCCAGTCTCTCACCAATGCTGCCGATATGCACGCACTTTGCCCTAGCAATCCTCTTCTTGAAGGATCTGGAGGCAGCGTTGTACAGTTTTTTCAATTCGGAGGCATTGGACTCGTTGTTATCTCGTGCAACAACCCAGGCACGGTAGGCGCATTGCTTGAGGTCGGAAACCCCAAAACAATCCGCACCAAACCAGGGTTGGGTCTTTCCACCGAGTGGAACCACAGAACTAGGAATAAAACATTCCATGCCCTGAAGAACCACATCGGCGACTGACTCGGCACAAGAACAAGAGTCATCCAAAGAAAAACATAGCTGCCTCCATGGGTAGGATGCATAGAACTCCCGCAATCCATCCCAGTCCGCTGACTTATAGTGCCAGACCCGACGCCTTCCGAGAGGGCGTGGTCGCACGGGGCGCGTGATCGGCACTTCCGAACGTACCAGACAATGGTCGGAGGACCCTAAAGGGGCTTCGACGGATATCTGGTAACCGTTCGGGGTAGAAGTCAGCAAAAGATCCAAAAGTGAGGCATTGTGGTCATCAATATCTGGTATCCTTGTTGGTGAAGATATCAATTGGGTAAGGCCGTAAGCCAGGGCAAAATCGTGAACAGCTCTTCCGGCATGATCGGTGATTCGTGATCCTAGCCACTCAACATGATGAGCATTAAAATCACCTAGGATCACCACCTCAGCCGTAGGAAACTGTTGGAGCACTTGGTCAGTGGCGTCTTGGACGTGCTCGAGGAGTCGGTCAGTTTCGGTGTTACCGCTATGAGATCTATATAGACACGCGTAGATACGGGTTTGACCCCCGTAATCAACACGTGTCCAGAGAACGGATAGATCTCTGCCTTCAAGGCTATTCAGCCGCCGACAACAGATTTCCTCCCTAACAAACATACATACTCCGGCACGGGGTACAAAACAATGCTCCAATTTGTAGCCAGGATAATTAAGGTATGATATGTCTGCCGGAGACGATATCTGTGTCTCGGTGAGAAACAAGATGGCCGGCTTTGCCGATTCAAGATGGAAATGAACGGCGTTTAGGTTGGAATGTAGGCCTCTAATATTACAGAAGTCTACTTTAAATGTGGATTGAAGAGCCGCTGAGCAACGCTTATTTCTTTTAGTTTTATTAGCCATATTATTTGAAGACGGGTTAAGGAAAGAATAGTAGGTTACTGGTGATCCAAAGAGCAAAGGAGGGTCATGTGATGCTAGGTCGCGCATCCAGGTCGTGTGAGTGGCCTGGCTCGGGGGACGGAAGGGCCCCCGATCCAACCCTATGAGAATCCACCGGATTCCACTCCGGTCTCCTACCCCGGTACGATGGACACTAGAGGGCTTTTAACATTGGCGGCGAGACAGCCTCCCAGGTTAGGATCACCCAGGTTCGGGTCTCCTACGAACCAACGGGCGGCCAGCGGACAACCGTTTCATCGGGTCTCCCTGGCCCCCGAGCCAAGCCATCACGCCTGGACACGCGCAGACTAGGCCATTACAACCCAACGGCTCCCAAGGTCACCAGGAACAAACAATTCAGGGGTGGGGAGGGGACTGGCACCCGGGCTCGTCAGCCGGAACACACCCTAGAGCAGGGATTCCCAAAGTGGTCGATATCGACCCCTTGGGGTCGATATTGGTTTCCTAGGGGTCGACACAAACGGAAACTGATTTTGGGGGTCGACGAGGTCAAAAAATCGACCCCTATTAAATTAACACAAGTTTTTATTTCCAAGTTTCAAGATAGGTAGGTAGGTACTGTATTGTTTATGTTGTGTTACATGTACTAAGAATAATTAATATTTTTGTAGGAAATAGCATTGTTGTAGTAATGTAAAGTCTAAAATTCGTACAACATACGTTTATTTTCTTAAATTTTGATGAGAAAATGAAGTCAACTTTACTCACTTAACCAAGTGCAAAGTTTTCCAATTGGTACCTTAGTACCTAGCTATTTTGTATCAATAGGAAAACTAAAGATAAGCCCCCTTATTCATAATAGTCTGCTAAATTAAAGCATTGCTAATTTTCACTCTGTCTTTTATTGACCAAAGTCGAGAGTGACCTATGCAAAAATAACACACTGTAGTAGCTGTTTTAAGTTAGCGGACCATTGTGAATAAGGGGATTGATCTTAAAATGAGTAATTTGGCCATGGGGGTCTGAGGTAACCGTTCATTTTGGAAAAGGGGTCACTTGTCCAAAATAGTTTGGGAATCCCTGCCCTAGAGTGTTTTGCGGCGGATTACGACCCGAGGGTGGTAGCAAGCCAGACGAATCTAAGAGATTCTACCACCAGCAGATTCCATAAGGATTACACTGGGCGGAGTCAGACCACAGTAACCACTAGGGAACCAATGTGCGCCAGAGCCTCGTTCGTTGTTCAGCAGGGTGTACCACGAGCAGGTGAGGTTGACTTTAGCTACAAAGATACTATGCGAGCTACTTACACCCCAAATTATTACAATTACTTGCAAGAAGCCCAGAATAAATAAAAAAAATAGAAGAAGAGAGAGGAAGAATTGTACTTTAATTACTCGGATATCAATCAAATCAATCAATAACATTAAGTGCTACTTGTTAGTGTGGATAAAGTAAACTATTGTTACATTATTAGAAGCATTTCAAATTGAGCCATTGAAACAACAGGCCTGTAGTCATATGGGTCAATGCTGTGACTTTGACAGTCTTCAAACATTTGTTTGACCTTTGAAGTACCTACCTAACTAGTGTTGCCAACTCATTGAAGTATCTACTGTTATCAGATGAGTAGCAATTAGCATATTCATTAATGCTTATTAGGGTAGGCAGAGATCACGGATTTCCACTTGCTACGATCCTGACACACCTCTTTCGCTTCATTCACTCTCATAACATTCTTCATACATGCTCGTCGGTTTAGGGTACTCCTAACCTGGCCTTTCTCTAAAACGTCTGCGATCTGATCGAGATACAAGCGCCTAGGTCTCCCCCTTCCAGCAGTTCTGCCTACCCCCATGGGAATAAGGCGTGATTTTATGTATGTATGTATGTATTAGGGTGGGGTATCTCACTCATTTTCCATAAGTACAATAATTCTATACACTATAATGAATCTCTACAAATAACGAATGTATTAGCATAAAATATTGTGGACAATCTTTTTAAAAACTAAAAGATTTTTGAAAAAAAATAAACATTTGTTTTCTTATAAATCTAGAGCATGACTCGTTTCACGTCTTTCCCCTGGCTCTCGTGGTTTCGGACTTTACCGCCCTTCTCAAAAAACCACCCTGTTTAGGTATTTTTTTTAGGGTTCCGTAGCCAAATGGCAAAAACGGAACCCTTATAGATTCGTCATGTCTGTCTGTCTGTCTGTCCGTCCGTATGTCACAGCCATTTTTCTCCGAAACCGTAAGAGCTAGACTGATGAAACTTGGCGAGTAGATGTATTCTGTGAACCGCATTAAGATTTTAACATAAAAATAAAACTATAAATTTCGGGGGTCCCCATACTTGAAACTGAAACACAAAAATTTATTTTTCATCGAACCCATACGTGTGGGGTATCTATGAATAGGTCTTCAAAAATGATGTTGAGGTTTCTAATATAGTTTTTTTCTAAACTGAATAGTTTGCGCGAGAGACATTTCCAAAGTGGAAAAAAGTTGGTCCCCCCCCCTCTAACTTCTAAAGTAAGAAAATGATAATACTAAAAAAAATATATGTTGTACATTACTATGTAAACTTCCAACGATTTTTGGTTTGAACGAGATCTAGTCAGTAGTTTTTTTTTTATACGTCATAAACCGTAAACCGCAATTTACCTTTCGACGAACTACAAGAACCTTATTATGTTACATCAAGTAACATAATATAAAGGTTCTTGTACGGAACCCTTCATGGGCGAGTCCGACTCGCACTTGGCTGCTTTTTTGTAAATACATTGGTACTCAGTATACAATTACTGAGATCCGTCGTTGTACAAAAGTCTTCGACGTCGGTGAAAGGGCGGTAAATCTCAAGTGGAGTTGGGCAGGACACCTGGCTACACGTGGTGATGGCCGGTGGAGTAAAGCCTTGACCGAATGGTGGCCGAAGTCAGGCCGAAGGAATTTGGGGCGTCTGAAAGCGCGATGGGTCGACGACATCGTAAGGGTCGCAGGAAACACCTGGACACGAGACGCACAGGACAGAGGAGGCTGGCAAAAAATTAAGGAGGCCTATACCCAGCAGTGGGTGATACCGGGCTGAAATGATGATGATGATACAATTATAACACCCAGACAGACCTAAACCTCAAACTTCGGTCGCGGGTTCACTATCGCCTCTGATGATAACTAAGGTTAAATACAAGTAGGATAATAAAAAATAATTAAATGTACGTCTATCGGTTTTGGGGTCGGTTGCCGAACCCTGTCGCGCCCACATCTGCCACTCCGTGCTAGTAAGGTGTTTTAGTTAGATAAGTGCGTTAAACAACTGTTTATTACATTATATTGCACCTATTTTACTAATCATTATGTTGGCATTTGACCGCTGTTGGTCTACTAGTGGTAGAGGCCCCACCTTTCGATCCTAAGGTCGTGGATTCAAACCCAGTCATGTACCAATTAGTTTTTCTGTCATAAAATGTATTTTCACAATGCTAGTGTTCTCAAACGGTGAAGGAAAACATCGTGAGGAAACCCGCGGCTTAGTCAACTCCGCACGTATTGACCATGTCTTTTCTGTGGATTAGGCCGACTAAGCTGTCAGGATGGTATAGGTGCTGGGCAAGTAGGTATATTCCATCTAAAATTCTGTCCCATCAGGCACTGTGTCCCCGCAAGTAGGGGCATGAGTAAACACCAGTTGCCCCTGACGCTATATAAATCATCTCCAATAGATGCAAAGGCCTGTTTATGTTGGTATTTTATCTATAGAGTATTTACGATATATGGACCCTGTGTATATTCTTAACTACATTGGACTCGTACAGACCTTACCTACTCTGTGTTGCATGTTTTTTTTTTCCTTTTAAACGCTCGAAACACAATACATCCACAAAATAACTAAAAAAGAAAATAGTGCAATTTTGTCCCTGATTGAAAATACCTAAACATAGTGCGTACGATAAAGTAGTACAAGTAGTTATTGATTTTTACAATACCAGTCCCCATCTTCATCTAAGAAGCCTTAAATGAACTGCAAAATTCCATCTCCTGACGACCTTCGCCTGCCTTTTCAAGGGTGCATTCTGGCGTGACCTGCCCAATTCCAATTTTGTTCGTTCGGCCATACCGGTTTGAGGCCCTGTCTGGGATCCCGAAACCCAATCAATTTCCTGGCTTGGCGTAGCGACCGCTTTCATTTCAAAACTCCCACAAAATTGGATGTCTTTTTAACCATATTAGAGCCATTGCTGTTATTTATGGTTTAAAATTAGGGTTTATGTCTACTTATCTAAATTTCGGTTATTGAAAAGAGATTGGTTGTTCCCATTGGCCTCTAGGCCTCTGAGCCAATGACCAATGAGTAAGTCCTCCACTCAAAACATACAATACACAGTTGCGCAAAATCTCATCAGCATAATGTGGCGATGTGTTGCGACTCCAAAACCAATCGTTTATTACGTAGTTTAATATTACGCATTCGGCCAATGCCATCGGATGTGCGCTAAGTTGAATAGTTAAAAGAGTGAAATCCAATCGAAATCTTACAATGAAATGAATGGCAAATTTGGTAAGCTTTGAGCATGCACCACACAGGCTAAAACAATTTTCAAATTTTTATAATCGTCAATTTCTACCGTGAAGCAGCATCCCTGTGTTTCGGTTCGAAGGTTGACTGTGCCTCAAGTTGATGGACACAAGACAGTGCATAGGTCGTAGGTCACGCACGTCAGTAACGTGACCTACGAGATAATGCTTCGTAATAGGCGATGGTTACCACTTAACATTAGTTGGTTGGTTCAACAGCAAGATGTATAAAAAAAATATCAACAACAGTCAACAAAGACATAGCAGATGATAACTAAATAAAACTATTGTGATCTAATAAAAACACTAGTGGGAGGGAAGACGCGTTTCACAGTGTAGGTACCTATGTAGTTAGTCATGGTATGTTAGCTTTGCTTCAGAGGTGGGCTTTGTTTGCGGAAGTCCATTTAAACAGGTTTTCGATGAGCTAAGAGCCGAAAGAAAAACCGGACTCTAAAGACATACAGCATTCCAAATTTGTAGGGTAGCAGAATATTATGTTAATGTTTACTTGTCCACAATGTTTGAATTAATTTGTATTACCTACCTACTAGCGATCCGCGCCGGCTTCGCATGGGTGGAAAAATTCAAAAGGTTCACTTCACTCGTTACTTCACATTTTTCATCTCCCTTTATTTTATATAGCCTCTGTTACTCAGGAATAGCATTCAAATGGTGAAATTATTTAAAAAATCGTTGTTTTTGTGTTTATTTGTTACAAACATTATTATGACATATTATAATCTAGCCGTAATTCAGGCTAATAGCTAATTTGTCATTGACCTAAATTTCTAAAGCAAACTAAAACTAAGAATGTGTGCATTAACACTTTTCTTACTATGTATTTTTATGAACAGCGGGATATTTATCATGATTTTAATATGTAATTTTGGCTCCCGTTATTCATAAAAATTGAGTTAAAAACATCGATAGTTTCAAAAGTTCTTTCTTCAGCTGTCCGTTCTGTGTGTTTTAATGTATTTGCCATAAGTGTACGCCATGTCAAATAAATGTATTTTCTTTCATTCTTTCTTTCTAAAAGTTACAATCTTACATCTTACATACTACATAAAATCGCGCCTTATTCCCATGGGGGTAGGCAGAGATCACGGATTTCCACTTGCTACGATCCTGACAAGTGACACACCTCTTTCGCTTCATTCACTCTCATATCATTCTTCATACATGCTCGTCGGTTTAGGGTACTCCTAACCTGGCCTTTCTCTAAAACGTCTGCGATCTGATCGAGATACATGCGCCTAGGTCTTCCCCTTCCAGCAGTTCCATTCACACTCGCCTGATGCAATTGTTTTGTTAATCTCCTTTCATCCATTCTCTCTACATGTCCAAACCATCTTAGCATAAAGGTATGCTAAGATGGTGGTTGGTTGATGGTTGGTTTGGATGGAAGTAGAGAAAGGTCTCTAATCTCATCACTACGTCTTCATTCACACCGCATTCCTCTCTCATCACCCTGTTTTTCACTCTATCACTCAACTTTACGCCACACATACTACGAAACTAACAACTATTCTTACGGTCTATATTTATGATGAAGACACTTTGTTATTGTGTTCGTATTGTTACAAATATACAAAAATCTTTCATCTTTATAATATTTGCATGATATGAGTGGCACGCTATTCGCATGTATAACACTTGGCACATAACACACCTTATTTAATTGGTTGATATCGTGTCGGTATTCGTATTAGGCAAGAATTGAACTATGACGATGTCTTTCGCCCACTCGAATCGTTTTATGTAACACCGTATAGTATTCTCAATATTCTAACTAGGTGCTTTTCCTCAATTATTTACGTTCCAAATAGTATTGAAAAGAAATAATACGCTCGAATCGCTTCATGGAGGATGGAGGGTTATTCAAGACTTCACAATAAATTCTTACACAATTTCTATGCAGTAAACTATAAATTGTGGTATATCATTTGAATGGTAATTTTGCTATCTTTCAAGTGATATCAGGAAGATTTAAAATTAGTTAAATTTCCTGCTTAAATTTAGGGAATTATTGCAGTCAGTCAAGCAAGCGTCCATAGGCTACGGTAAACGCTTTCCATCAGGTGGGCCGTATGCTTGTTTGCTAACTTAGTTGTATAAAAAGAGTTGTGGATATCTAAACGAATAGGCAGTAATATAAAACATTAAATTTTAAACTGAAGCCGGACTTTGGTGATTATCAGGAGACATTTTAGGTCCTATATGGCTGGCATTTTTGGGGTCAAATTCACTTCTTTGAGTCTTCAGCTCACCGTCCACTCGCTCACAGCCCTCCTTCAAACTGCTCTGAGCTGCTGTTGGAAATCGACGCCGGCGCCGGTCAGGTTTAATAGCTAACAAAATTTACCTATAACAAAGCAATTCCTCGAAGCTTGTAGGAAACGCACGTCCTTTTATTGCATAATGCCCTGCGTCGATCAACTTGAGGCATACAGATGTTCAGCCTTACTTAGTTTCAAATCTAGCTTTATTCAATGTTGGTTCATGTTTACCCACAGCTATCAAATTATCACGCTCTATGCATGTATTTTTTATGCATAGAAATGCAAAAGTCAAGGAGAATTTCGAAACTAGTCGCGGACTTGTTTATTTTATCATTTACAAAACGCATTAATGTATTTATACCTAGTGAGAAACTGAATTTTAACATTTGCACATAAAATACGTTAATTTAGATAATTAATTAATACCTCACATACAGGTTTTTACTACAAGATAGGTAGAGAGCATTTATACAAACCACCACAATAAAATATAACTAATATAAAGTCAATTACGCGGATTCTACATGATAAAACATTTTACACACATAAATTTTTCTTTTACTTCTAAAGGTCTTATTTAAAAAGGTCTCGATAATTGCTTTGTGAAACCAAATTTCAGGGAACTCCAGAATTTAAAAGGTACCACCCGCCCGCACAAGACCTTTTATCATCGTCTCTCGTCTCTTTCGGGACTTTTCAAAATTCCTTTGATTTCCTGCTTTTGGTGTAACCTTTGATGTTGTAATTATCTACCTGAGAACATAATTAGTTTCTATGTTATTACCCAGATTGACTTCTTTTTAATTATAAAAGTTCAGTCGGTATGGTACACTAACTCTAGTTTTACTAAATTTGTTAGTTTGCGTTGTTTAAAACTATTATACTGTTTTATACAAAACATATGTGGTACTTTCCTAGTCTATCTAAAATCCTGTCCTAGGCACTATAGCATCCCTTAAGTAGGGGCATGAGTAAACACCAGTTACCCCTGACGCTATATAAATCGTCTAAAATAGATGCAAATGCCTGTTTACTTTTATGTGGTACTTTAAAATTTAAAAAGGTCATACTGCAACTACAAACGGTCCTACCGTTACTTAGCCGTAGTTTGTTGCCTGTTCTTCTAGGCTTGGTCGCGTGGAACTGGCACCTAGACTCACCCTAACACCGTTTCAAAGTGATCTTTGAGATACTATTGCGAAATACACTTTTGATTTGATTTTAACAGGGAGAAGCCGCAGGTAAATCAAATTGTAATGCAAAAATAAAGAAGAATATAATAGATATGATAATTATTTGGCAAAATACAAAGCCGCAAAAGGACATAGTAAAATACAAAAAGGGTAGGTAAGCACTAAAAGAACACTGATTTTATAGGTTCGTGCAACAGAGTATATAGCAGGAAAGGAGCAAGGCTCTCGAGTATTGATTGTGTATACGATAGTTCATGAACCTTCAAACTAAACGCATCCTTTACGGGAAGTGAAGCAATGTGGTTTTAAATTGCTTTTATAAACTTCACAGTGTGTATTTGCAGTAAACGAACCGAGAAATCTACTCCCACAAGATCACACTTAATTTAAATGAAATAAATAATCGTTCATGCTAGGAGTATCATAGAAAAAGTATTAAATTCGGCAGATGTATTACTTTTTAACGAAAACTCTAGGTAAGAATCTTAAAAGCAAATAAATTATTTCATTTAATTTTTTTTTCATTTAAGTTCTCCTTGTACTTGTATGCCTTGTCTGCCTCCAATTGGAAGGTAATGGCCATGCGTATGCATGTTACGGTTTAAATAGCAAGAAGGTCGACGAAATTGTATAAAGCTCAACTTCATACCTTCCTTTATTTCGAGTCTTGAGCGTAACGTCACAAAAATGCCCAAGTTAGTCAATAAAGGAAGTCGCGCTACAAAACGAACTAAGTAATTCTCCTCCAAGAGCGGAGCAAGAGCTCATTACGTCATTAAATAATAGTATTTATACTATTTGGGTATAACTCTAAATCGAATCTCTTTAAAACAATAACACTTATAACATTTTAAAGCATAAAAATCTGAACAATGCGATATTTGCTCAGTTAATAAGAAAATAGCAGGGAGATCTTCTCAGCGTGACCTGACACATAAAAATTCAACCTACTTAGGAAATGCATTCAGCGGTGTCATCAGGCACAGCCTATTGTGTAAGTGAAGACATTGTGTTGATTTCCCACTGATGTCATTTCATGAGGTCAGCGCGCAAAACATTGATAAATATTTGATTCTCTATATTCAAGTAAACAACTAATTGTAAACAGCGGGATTGTTCAGGAATTATCGGCGTCAGGTCAATCATTTCCGCAAATATTGCTTTTTCGTATCACAACATGGCAATTAATTTCTAATTTCGAGAAAAATACAGCTTAATCTTTCCGCTTGTTGTTTTCCGAACTATATATATTGCATAACAGTATAATACACGCAATATCCGTATGGTCAGATACAAAACTGCTGCTCGTTTCGTGTTGTCGAGTCACCATCCTCGCCTCGAGATGCTGGCTGGTGAAAGTGACACGGACCGTTCGAAGATTGCTGCTTATCTGGGTAACCTCAATAAAGCTATGCGCAATTTGTTACAGCAACCAAGACAATTCTCTCTCAAAATAACAAAGTCCAATCATTGAGAACATCTACAAGTTTGTCCGAAGTGCCGAAGTTTTGATACCGTTAGCTTCGAAGAGCCCTTGAAACTTGTACGCCAAATTCTGCGAACTGATTAAGTATTGTTGAGTTCGTCTTTGATTGAAGAGTACCTCCTTCGTTTCAAGCTTTACTGTTCTGTTTTTATGAATTTTAAATGTTATCTCACAGTACATATTTTCTTACAATATTTGTACTCCGTAGCTAAAGTAGGTACTGGCAACTGTTTTACTGGTTTTCCTCGTCGTTTTAGGTACTTGTGTAATAAAATAGGATGGTTGTTTCAAAATGTACTACGTCCGTTTTTCGTTGAATCATTGAATATACTATAAACAAACAAACAGCATAATATTGCTTTCACATATTTACACCAGTTCGGACATAATAATATGACCTGATTCATTTTCCGATCCAGTTCATGTGTTTGAATGGGCCACGTCCGCTGCTGTTTGCGCTTCGGCACACCCTGCATTTACTTAGTTTCTGTTTGATATTCAAGGCTTGGGGCACGTAGTCTATTATTTTCTACGCATTTCGACCAGCACTATGTTTGGATTTTCTGGAAGCATTTATTGCGGCTGGAAGAGCTTTGAGTAATGCAAAGCTTAATTTTGTGAAATGTTAGTACAATTCTCGGGTCACATCATATTGTAACACTTGCGAACGCCATAACATTTTATCTCCCGACGACAGCCTTATTACTTACAGTACATAAGTTGCAGTAGCTGATGTCACAGCCCAGCCCGGACAATTATCGTAAATAATAAACTTTGTGTCCAAATGCTGTTCAGTCTGGAGATAGGTCTTACAAATTGTTCTTGGAGTTTTTACAAGAATATTGCTTTGGTTCAAGCAAGTTTGTTTATGTTATTGAAACATTGCATGAGTAAGACCTTCTGCTTATTGTGAAACTTCTTACCTTTCCTATTTCATTTAAAAAGTCTTAAATACAAATTGCCTGCATTAGTTATATGTAGTATTATTATATGTTCTGTGGTTAAGACCTATTTCAGTTTTTGATGTAGGTATAGTTAGTTACGGGTTGAAAAGGGTCTTATTATTCTTAAGATGCCAGCGAAGCGAACACCTGAATGAAATGTAATGACTTGGAAACTTTTGAAGGCTTGGTGGGGGTAATGCTGGATCTCTATTTCAACGGAGCTTAGGTTAGCAACGAGACAAAATTATCTTCTATTATATCATGGAGCACAGTTTAAAAACAAAGTTATGTCATTGATTATGACAACATCGTAGCCTACAGATAAAATAAAATAATTTATGGATACCTACTTGTTCTAGGTAAGTTGTTTCGCCTTGCGTTTTTTTAAATTGGTAAGTATATTTTGATACATCACAGCGGTTTGACCCTGATGCGACCCAGTTCCACTGTGTGGCATGGATATACTATGCAAGTCTGTCTGCATTCAAGTTATTCTAAAAGCTATATTGAACTTTATCACGTCAGATTATGATGTATTATCTGATGCATTACAAACCGAGGCTAGATTTGTGTGGTAGGTATCTCAGGTTTATCGTATTATTCTAGTCGCCAATGCAATCGTTTACGAATTGTATTTTGTCTAGTTCCTTGATCTAGTCAAAGATCTTTTTTGCTGTGATTGATTTTGTTTTGTTTGTCCTCCAACGACACGGAAGGATAACCTTTATGCATTGTCCATTTTTCTTCTCCATTTTGATTCTCAAAGAAGTCGCGACATTCTGTGTCGTTTATGCATAAATTGTTCGAGATTGTGCTGTGATGTAAGTATCTCTGTCGTCTTTTTTTCGTATTTTTGCCTTTCGTTTTTTTTTTCTGTTCAACCTTTTTCATCTGTGACCTTATGTTGACCGAAAGCAACAGTGAGTTAGATTGAATGTCGATATTCGAGAACACTATTTCGTGTTTTGTTAATATTTTGGGATTATTTCCCAGTAAATCATCGTTTCGTCCGGTATACGGGAACACTTAGAAAATAGTAAAATCGTGAGTAGAAATAATATTTAGGTACCTACCTAAATAATAGATAGGTCAAAAAGTAGACAGCAAGAGAATACAGATAATAGATTTTAGATAAAGGGACCTTTTGACACAAAATGTGACCTCTTCTACCTCCTCTTCTATGATCAATAACTCGTACATTTAAATAAATAAATGAAATAATTATTGTGGGCAATCCACACTACACTATCTAGCAAGGCTTTTACTATGGGAACCAGATTGCTGATGTAATACTTATTTTTTTTGTACCACGAATACCATTATAACTCCCAGACAGAGAACAAACATCAGTGTTCATCGTACAAATATTTGTTCTGGTTGGGGATCGAACCCACGCCCTCCAGCGCAGAAAGCCGACAGATAATTTTACTACAAATTATGAGGTTTTTCTTATTATTCGGAATTTAAACCTTTTATAATTATTATAGACGCACAACATGAATGTATTCTTATAGTAAGTTAATTGCGATAGTATTGTTAAGGTCACATTGTAAGTTCAATTAGAATAATGTTAAAACTCATTAGAATTGTGTTTAAATTTAAACATTACTCAATGAATTTTTTTAACATAGAACTAAAAGACAATACAACTGAGCTAAGCATAGGTCATGATTAGATATAATCAATGTTGAGTTAGTTATGGTTATATGTAATTCAATTCAATAATTGCCGTCACAAGGATCACTTAAAACGTCTTCTAGGTGAATTTAGGTGCTATAGTTGCACGTGGACAAGAAGAACAGAAATATTTACAAAACAGAAAAATGCCATGGTAAACTATGCGTAGAATAGACTACTAGACACTAGTCGACTAGTAGTAGTAGTAGGAGCATGAGTACACCAGTTAACCACGGACGCTGTATAAATCTGGGTTCTCTGTGCGTGTTCTACCGCCTCTATAACGGCGAGTGTTCCAATGAGCTGTTTCTCATTATCCCCGCCTCGAGATTTTATCATCGCTCTTCTCATCACCGAGACCGAGCTCATCCACATATTGTAGATCCCTGGGTGTCTCGCACGGCTCGCTTCTCGAGATCGTTTCTCCCCCATACCCAGAAATTGTGGAATGAGGTACCGCTAGAGGTCTTTCCACTCAGCTATAACATGAATAGGTTCAAGAAAATTTTAAAAAAGTTCCTTCAGGGTAGGCAACGCAACGACAACATCCTTGGTGTTGTTGGTGTCTATTGGCGGCGGTGACCGCTTACCATCAAGTGGGCCGTAAGCCCGTTTGTCTATCATTTGCATAAAAAAATAAAAACATTTTATTTTTGACTGAGATTTTTACTCCACTTTATTTATAACTTTTGAAACTATCATGGTCATATCCCGTTGTGTCATAAAAATAGTCCACTATATTTATTTATTTTGTTTCACGTAGATAAGATGTTCCTTGCTAAACTATTGACGGTGCTAGATTATTTGTTAACTTGTATGTGGCTGAATGCCAGCCGTGGAAACACTTTTTACGACTCAACACTTAATACAGTTTATTGTTAATAGCCCAAGTACTAGTTTCGCCATCTCTCAGTAATGCTATCTGTTAGATCAGATAAAAATATTTCCAGTCTGAGGCGAACCCTGTTTCTGAATACAGGCCTAAGACTCTTAAAAAACAAAGTTGGAAATATTATTACCAGCGTTAGGTTCTCAGAGACTGAAAAAGGCCCTAAAGCCTTGCGCACATCTAAAACGCTGTCAAATAATATGACAGGGATGTTTTGCAGCGTTTCTCTGTTCGCCATCCATCGCCTAGATTTGCGCAGGCCTTAAGTGGTGTAACAGGCTAACCAGTTTAAACAGTATTATATCTTCGTCGTATCGTCGGCTACACCGTTTTACTCGTAACTGAACCTTGGTAGCCATGTTGCTGGCCGTTGGGTTTACGAAAATAAGATGGGAATATGAAAACGTGAAAATTCACTTTCGGTCGTTTGGGAACTAAATGGAGAGCAGAGCGCAGATGATGAAGAATCCCGCGGATTTGAATCAGCTTGGCTCGATTCTAATCCGCATGGCTCGAGGAAAGCCATGGCCAATTCCTTGTGGATTAGATCGACATCGGCTTAGGAGCTATTAAGTGCTGAGCTAAGCTACTTTATATAAATACTATGTTTCTACGCCTTGTAATGGACGTGATTCAGGAGCTGTTTAAATCATCAGCAATTTATTAAAACGCATGTACTACTCATGTTCTTCTGAACTAGTGATTTGTGTGAGCGCTTTTAATGATAGAGCTGTCCGCATAATGCCACGTGCCCTCCGAAGCTCAGCTCAGGTAGAGTCACCAGCGGTCACCCACCCTCGTTCATGATCGATCGTTTATGAAAAACAAGACACGCTTAGATTTTAGATGGCCGTACGCAAATCTAGTATGTTATGTATGTATTGTGGATTTCAGCAAGACGTCACAATATAGTATATTGTACGTGCGTGATATCATACAGGTCAGGATTTCGTGCTTGTCTTTGTTATTCGTTTGTCGTCAATCTAAATAATCATCGCATCTGCATTGTACGAGGAAACCTCACTTACAGAATATTAATCGCATTTAGATTGTATAAATAAGCTTTGATCAATAAATGACAAGGCCGAGCTTCGCTTGCTGTTCAGCAGCCATGTAAATTCATTAACTAGAAGTTTACGTTGCTATTGTATTGTCTTCCTTTCTTGTAACTTACGGAGCTTTTGCTGGAACCTTAGATCTAAAAGTAAGATTTTCGTGGTTTAAACTTCCAGCAAAAGCTGTAAAACTTGAATCAAACTTTATGGAAAGGACATCGAATCATAAAATTTAAGTAAATGGTAGTTCAACGACTTTACTGCGTCTAGAGTAGAGGTAGCTTAAAAAGGAAGGTGCTTATACTTTTGTAGAGCTGTCTATACTGGTGCTATAGGGTTATGAACTAATAAATCTTGTCTAAGGCACTGGCCTAGCTATTGTCTGGCACTGACACGAGCGGGGGCGGCTCGAGTGTGTGAAGAGCACAGAATACAGGAGAATGGTTAGAAAGGCGATCATGCGCCGTTTGTATGGAACTGTTTAACTTGACGTTTGACTTTTTGCTCAGCAAGTTATTATTGCGCAAGAAAGCATTTTTTTATTACACATATGACAAATATCTAGTCTCAAACTAAGCAGAGCTTGTACTATGGGAACCAGATAGCAGATATAGATATACTACTTATACAATCATGTACATTTTTATAGGTAAACACATATAATACAGTACATACATTATAACAGCCAGACAGAGAAGATAGTTTAAAATGGTAGAGAGTTCCACTCTTTGGCAGTTCGTACTATAAAAGTGGAATCAAAACGCTTTGTACGCGAGTGTGGGATATCCACCATGAAGGATTGGCACTTATCCGTGCGTCTAGAAGCCCGGAGGTAAAAGGATGAGAAGATGGAGTGATGGGGGTATAAGGTCGTGCAGTTCTAAGGGAATGAATGCGGTAGAATACCGATAAACAAGCCACTCGACGACGGTGTTCCAGGCTGTAAAGCTTGGAGTCAAACAGCTCGTCGTTGCTAATGAGCCTCCTGGCGCGCCACTCAATAGGATTTAAGGCCTTGAGCTGATACTTGGCAGAACCGTCCCATTTAAATCAGTTAGGGAAAAAAGAGAATTTTGCTGGGCTTGCATTTATATGATTCATTTGTATGTTTATCATATCAGCAATCGAATATTATCGCCTTGTATGTTTGTAATAATACGGACTTTGTTTCTTTATTAGCCGTGTGAAAATCCGTTTTCATTCATTTCATTATGTAAATTACTATTGTTGTTGTTGGCACTCAACCATTGTTCTGAAAACAAGATGACAGCACTGAATCGAATTGAACTCTATTTTTGGGTTAAAAATGTGGTTAAATTTAGAACCGAGCTTTTTGGTTGTACAATTGCGAGTAGCTTCATGGCAGGTCTTTCAAAACTGTCTTTTTACACAATTTCAATGCTTTGAACTATGAATTGTAGGATATCATTTATATTAGGTTATGCTTTCCATAGAAATTTCATAAAAAATCTGTCCAGCAGTTTGGCCAACAACTTGCGTCTCAAGATCCACGATGTTTCTGGCTTTACTTTTGAGACATTATAAAAATCTTTTTTATTTTAAATGACGAAGTTATGCGATAACTGATATTTAAAAAAATACGGCTGAATTGAGAACCTCTTCCTTATGTTGTTTGAAGTCGGTTTAAAAGGGCAAGATTCTGATTATCTTAAACTTATCATTAGCAACTGAGTCACACCAGCTTGTTAAATTCTTACTGGTAGAACGTCTACATTCTTTAGTAAGATAATTAATAGGTTCAATCAAGTTTTATATGAACCGTTTTAATTCTATCATTTCTTATAACATCGACTAATTGCATCCTCGTTGTCTCAATGTCAATACTAATCGAGCGTACGTATCGTGGTCGCTCGAACCCATGTCATGGCGGGTACAAATCTATATCTATACTTCTATACTAATATTATAAAAAGGAAAGATTTGTACCTATTTTTGTATGTTTGTAATGAATAGGCTCAAAAAGTACTGGGCCGATTTAAAAAATTCTTTCACAAATAGAATGCTACATTCTTCCAATTTGACATAGGCTACATTTCATTTTGAAAAAAAATAGGGATCCTTGGTAAAATTTGAACAATGTAACCGAAGGTGTAGAAAAATGAGTCTTAAAATGTCTTTCGTCGAATGCGCTGCCGAAACTATTAGCGATAGAACAAAATAATGTACAACAATATTGTCTACCCCGTGCGAAGCCGGGACGGGCTGCTAGTGTAAAATATAATATGAACGTAGGCACTGTCATAACTGTAGGCTTATTCTGACTTTTAACATCATTTTGTTGTTTAAATTATGTCGAAACAATAGTCTCTCCGATACAGGCTTGATCTAGTGAAGGAACTGACAGAACAGATAATCTGTAGGTTATTTTAAATTTGTCCGAGAAAACTATATATGATTACGTCTATTTGATATTCCTAGTTGTTATATTTAATCTGTGTATTAGATGAAATTATTTTTTCTCTGAATATATTTTTTTATAAATTTTGAAACTCATGGTTTTTAAGCGGTTTTTAAAATTTTGTTGTTAGATTAACGCAAAATGACTTATCGATAACCCCGATTTCGTATGGAGAACTAATGTTTTAACGTAGTGTTCGTAAGTCATTCATAACATTAGTTCTCGCGATCCCGCCAGGGGCGCTCATCGTTTCTCCATCAAAATCAGTGCTACGCTGAAAATTCAGAATACGCCTTCTGTTAGCAGTTATGTGGTTTGTGCTTCAACTTGTTACTTTTAGTTAGATTTAAAATGTTCTGTGTGCAGCACCACCACCTAGGAAGCAGTATCACAACAGTGACATCACTGATCGTGAAGTGAATCCATTGGCATACTCGTAGTTGCTAATATACAAAGCTAATTAGAATATTAAACATTATTGTATTGACAAACTTAACCTGTTCTAAAATGATAAGTTCTCGAAATCGGCTTAAAATTCCTCGAATAATGAATATTGATTCCTTCATTTAAATGACGTAGCTTTGTAGTAGGTATTTACTTAACTTTACAGAGTATTAAGAAAGTCCGTCTGTCACTAGGATGTAGTTGGCAAGTTTTATCATCCGCACTTGATGTGCGGGCAGGTTTTTTCCGCAAGTAGGCCGCTGACGGGCCCTTTTTGCGTGACCCTTGACTCGTGTTGCTCTAACTTTTTTAGGTTCTACAACACGCCGGTTTCCTCACGATGTTTTCCTTCACCGTTTTGAGAGTACTGGCATAGTGCACATAAATTTTTAGACAGAAAAACTCATTGGTACACGAGTGGATTTGAACCCACGACCTTCGGATCGGAAGGCGGGACCACTACCACTAGACCACCAGTGCTCTCTGTTGCTCACTAGGATGTATCTCATGAACTGTTATAGTTAGACAGTTCAAATTTTCACAGATAACGTATTTTGGTTGCCGCTATAACTAATAAGTATTTACAAAAAAAAAAAGGGGGCTCCTCCCTCCCATACAACAAAATTGATTTTTTTGTTCGTTTCTGATTAATATCATGCAGCACCGTATATAGACTTAGATTTTACTGAGTTTATTTTATAAACACAAATATGAAAGTCTGGAACCGGTAGAAGATTATGAAATATATACTATTCGAAATCGAATAATGGACAATCACCATAATTATCCTAGTAACTAATGGGGTGATGTCATGACTTATTGCTTAAAATGTGTTGACCGAGGCTCACCCGAGATCGAGGGGCCGTTAGCTGCGCTGCGCCCAAATGAATTCAAACACCTACATGTTTACAAGTACTGGTTTTTTTGCGAACCAGTTATCTCTCAATCAAATCTAACCTACATTTCACTTATTAATGGCATAACGAGGTAGAAAGTAAAGTGCACAAAAAAATCGCGTGTTAAAGCCGGACTACGCGTCGTCCGTCGGAAACCCCCGCGGGTTCTATAGTTTTCAAATTGTTTAGTAGTATTCATGGTTTCATGGGTGGTGACGGTGTGCCAATACAACTATGTCAAAAATAATCGGTGTTAGTAAACACTACTACAGCCAAAGCAAAACAAGATAGTGAAACAGATCTTCCTCACTAAGTGAAGTGGCACCACACTGGAACTTCACTGCTATTATTTTAGATTTGTGAAAGGATCATATACAAAAACGGTAGGAACTGAGCCGTAGTTTGTTGCCTTGGTCGCGTGGAACTGGCACCTAGACTCACCTAGCTTTAAGACGTTTCAAAGTGATTCTTGCACTTTTAATTTAGATTTACCAAAAACTGACTTATCAAACCTGACCATGCGAGGAAGCGACGCAATATGAAAAGATTGTTGTAGAAGAAAATGGTAATATCGAAGTGATTGTGACCATCGATACGAGGTTCCAATAATGTTTTATTAATTTATGACGTGCAATCGATTGACGATTGAAGCGATGTGATCCTATTCACGTTACAAAATTGAACAAAACAAGCATCTTCATGTTTTATCGGCCTTTTTAAAGTTCATTACGAATGGTTTTACTCACGACAGTACTATTTGATAGATCATGGTTGATGCAGTGTTGCATTATTATGCGTACTCGTTCATTTTCCAATTATAGTTAAGAAGATCGTTAGATTGTGTTGTGGGCTTTTTGTGCTGACCTAGAATTAAAGCTGGATCTAAAAGGTTTGTTCATTATAACAATTGAAATCTTAAGGAAAAAGAAATCAATTCAAAATCAGTGTCATCTTACTAATTACTTTATTGAATACCATATCTGTACCAAAAATATCTCTAATCTTCTAGTTCAGGTATTGTTTGAGTCACTATCGTATCCCTTTTTTAAAGAAACTAAACTCAATTACTTACTTACATTTTTCTAGGCTTCAAAAAATATTTAAAATTGATCGTTTTATTTTCATTCACACGCACTTGAATATTTAAATTATTCTTTTTAAGCTTTACTCGTTTTACTTATAATATTTTTGCTGAATAGAATGTTGGGAATATTAGCTTTTTACCATACATTAAAATGAACAACGCAACGGTTTCTGTTTTTTTTGAAGTGAAAACTTCTTTAGCGGCGTTGAGCACTTTTTCTGTAATGGGTATAAAATCTTAAACTCGCGTCAGCGCGTCAGGACACGTGACCTGATCGAAAAAGCGTAAGACGGATGGAGAGTAGACAGCTATCCCCTCTCTACGGCGCGGCGAAAATGTATGCCTGGGCCTACTGTTTCGTTTAGGCAGCGCGGGGCGCTTGCGCGAATGTTCGTGTATGTTACAGCGTGCCAAATAACAAACAAGCCCCCCCTAACCATTCCAAAATATCAAACATGCTCAACGTTAATAATCAAGTTTTCACTTCTGCCGGCACTCCCGGAGTGCAACCCGTATTTTTTTTTTTTAATAAATATGGTTATAATAAAGCAGAAATCGTTGCGTTGCTTACATTATTCTAAGTTATATGTCTAGTCTTTATCAACTACTACAATCTCTTGCAAGTCTTGTTTAGTATCTACCCAATCTCAACCAACTCTTATTGTTAGTTGTTTTACCTAGTTTGTTGCTATATTTACTATTGTTAAAATGCACCAGTAGTTCACTGCATCCCTTTGTTTTTGTTAAATATAAAATTTTGTTCATTCACCCAAGTCACGTTTTTTCCTTATGCTCAGAAATCTTCGATACCTACATATTTTGTACGCGTGGGGGCACGGACTACTAATATAAACGACTCATCTTTGTTATCTTCAATAGAAGAATACGTAATTAAGCAAGCTCCAAAAGAAGGAGCTTCCTTGTCGGTTCCAAATATTGTGACGCTAATAATAAAAGCTATTATCATACAAATAGTATATACCATGACTGTCGCATCTTGAGGAAAATACTCTTCCTGTTGTCTTCGTGTCAATGATTCACGCACAACGCGTTTAACAACCTTAGCTACGGGTTCTATTTCAGAGCGATCTCTGTCTCAGCATTCGTTTTTCGGCGTTGTTGACCAAATAACTAACTGGCTATATTGGTCCCGAGTCAATACCATAATGTACGATGCTGTTTGGTTAGTAGAACCAACAATTAGGCGTAACCGGTATGGCTGACTCTTTATTGTTCATCGTCGACAATATAGTTTTTAGGGTTCCGTAGCCAAATGGCAAAAACGGAACCCTTATAGATTCGTCATGTCTGTCTGTCTGTCTGTCTGTCTGTCTGTCTGTTGTCTGTCTGTCTGTCTGTCTGTCTGTCTGTCTGTCTGTCTGTCTGTGTGTAACTACAAGAACCTTATTATGTTACATCAAGTAACATAATATAAAGGTTCTTGTAGTTCGTCGTGCTACGGAACCCTTCATGGGCGAGTCCGACTCGCACTTGGCTGCTTTTTTATTTAAAACTAGTCTCATTTTTAATGTACTGAAATCATTGGGTCATGGTTTTTCATAAAATCTAATCAAATTAATGTCCATGCAAAAATTACAAATATTTTTTCTTTTCTATTAAGGAGGGAGAAATACTCATATTAAAAGAAAAATCTTATTGTTTCAGTTCTAGAGCAGACCGATGGAAGATCAACGAAACACAGCGCCGCCGCCGAGTCGCAGAGTAAACAACAGGCTACAGTGGAGTTCATCCATGAAGAAGACGAGGTAAATATTACAAATATTAGCTTATTTCAATTTGTACCTTTACAGTCATGACAACAAATTGAAACCAAACGTTTCATACATATATTTCACATTTTCCAATGCAGATTTAAATTTCAAGAACATATTTCTATACAATAGATGCATGTTATCGCGAACGCATGCACTTTTATCGCCAGCACTGCACTGGTTGTACCTACTAGAAGTGTTGTGATTCATGGTTTCACGAGCAATCGATACGTCTAGCCACTAGTTTTATTCCCTCAACGCTCAAATTGTCTAGCCTTGTTTCAAAATGCGCCCCGGCAAGTCTCGATAACGAACAAAGTTACCAGCACCGAGCTCGTTAACATAAAATCAATGGTCAGATTTTCTATTCGGCTCAAACGCGTTTCGGTTAGCCGTCGCGCTTTATTTGACCCTGGTTAATTATTACCAAACAGAATTGTGTAATTGAGTCTCGCCAAGGCGTCGCTGGTCACGTCCGACGCCTTAATCCGCGACAGCGACACCCAACTCTAAAATACACTTTCTATAAGTATGAAGAGCGGACACGTTCGGTAGTTTCGATTGCTTACGATTACGACATCCTTACTTGATTAACTTTGCATAATTCTTCAAGCTACTTCTATAATATGTGTTTGGGAGGAATTAGGAGCGTGTGCGTGTATACGAAGTAGTTTGTATGCACGCAGACGACATCAGGTTCCACGTTGAATGCCCCGAGAATAAAGATGCTATTTCACGTCGCCTAGCAAATACAATAGACGCTGCGGCAGTTATTCAAGTCACGCTGTACTTTTTCTCGAGAAATCATTTTTCCTTCTTCGCCAGTTTGTTATTTATTTCTTTGTTGTCCGCAAATGTACGTGCACCTCGTTTAATTTTGTCAGTCTTTGTTACTTTTTATTCTTCATTATTTCACAACTTGACACAAATTCCTCAATCGTTAAGTACCTAGTACCTACTTGCAGAGATATTTTCTTATCTTAATAATGAGCAATACCGTGTCGAATGCTGTAAACTGTATAGTGATTTACTCAGTTAGTTCTGAACTGACTCACCGTCAATGTTTTTATACTCATGTATAATGTAGAAACAACAACATCAGTTTTCCGAGCAAAAGTACGACGATGGAACTGGTGATTCTGTAACAATCTCATGATTTCGAAGAAAAATCACCCTATTACCATTGATTTCACGCGTGGAAGAACCTTAGATTATTTTATTCAAATCTCTCAAGTCGCAACACAATTTTTTTTTCCTCATATCTGGAAACAAATCGATACAGCAGATACGGAACGATATAATAGATTGTGTTTTTACAAATAAATCTAACTGGTTCGCGTTCGCCAAATATTATGCGGATATTGGGCTCTTTGCCAACGCTCTTTCCCAACAACGATAAACGCTGGTTTTCCTCTAAGCAAGGATATTTCCATGTTCTGCAAGATTAGACCACTTTATTGTGCTTGCTTTTTTCGGATTACATAAAGCGATAAGGTTCTTTGTGGATTGCTTTCAAACAAATATACATTATCAGGCAGTTCATGAATCATGATCTGATGTTATAACTTTTGAAGCTATATTTTTATGAACAACGGGATATTTACCATGATTAAATTTTGTGAGTTTTGACTCTCGAATTTCGGCACAGTTGCATGCACCATGATCACGGTTGAACTGAAGTCAACGAGTAAAAAAAATCTCTCTAGCTCTGTCAGTCAATACATTTCTTTTACTTGTGGACATCAGTTAAACCGTGATCATGGTGCATGCAACTTTGCTGAAATATCGGGAGTCAAAATTCACAAATATTAATCATGGTAAATATCCCGTTGATCATTAAAAAAAATCATGACCTGATGAGTTTAACCTTTACGAAGCTTTGTTGGAAGATTATTGCTTTGTTTCAAAGTCTGTGTGCTAAAGCCAAATCTATTATTAGAACTTTGTGACTCTAAGGTACCGTATTATATCAGTTTGGCAAAGGTAAGGTGCTATTATTTCAATCACGTTGTCTGCATAGCTTTTGGCAATCTCTATGTATCAGATAATTTAACGAATTATCTGATAGATTTACCGCAAGTGAACGAATCACATAATACCGCTGATCTCGAAGAAGGTTCGCCTACATGGGGAAACAACAAGCCAGCAATGCCTTTTTTACGCCCCGTGTTATGTTTTGCTCAACTTATGTCACATTATTGTTTTTCTGGTGAAATTATAGGCTCATTATGACTCAGGTAGATAGACGCACCTTCGTAACGTGCGTGACCTGTAAAGCAGCAATTTATTATAGGTAGGATGGTTTACCGTTTAACCCCAGGTGGGCTTTATCTATATATATCTTCTATCTTCTATGTATATAAAAATGTTATGTTGGTTTGTGTACGCTTCAAAAACTCAAAAAGTTTTGCACCGATCGACCTGAAATTTTAGCATAATACATAATATATAATCCGCATCAAGGATTGTTTTTTTAAATCACAATGTGCCACAGAGAAGCGTGGCAGAGAACAGCTAGTTTGTTATAAAAATATTAACTATACTATTAAATAAATATATTTATATGGGTTTGGTAAGTTTATCAAACAGCAATGTAATAAACTCAACATTTTATAATTTAATCTGAGACACATTTTGCCTGTACAAAGCTCACCTTTTACGCATGTGGTAATGCCAAACAAAACGACCTTTCTCTTAATAGATTGTAGTCTACGCGAGCTTCAACAGTTTGTCGTGACCCTATTACCTTGCTAAGAACCTTAACATTTCGTTGTACCTGTTCAATGTTTATAAAACTTACATTATTTATAAAAATATATAGCAGTATCAGCCGCGTTTAGGTATGCGTAGTGTAGGACGCCCTCCGGCAAGGGGGGGCGATGGTCTGATAAATGTAGCTGGCAAACACTGGAGGAGAAGAGCCGAACGCTTGGCTCAGTGGCGCATCTTGGATACGTATGATGATGATGATAGCTGTATTTATAATAGCCCCTTCCCACCGGTGTGTGATATCGCGCACGGAGGCGGATCAGCTCGCACGACACATCATGGGAACGGTCTCGTGCGCCGAGGTGCGCGGTAGCACAGGAGCCCTTTCTGTGTGCGTTGCCGTGCGTCGCCGTCGGCTGTGCATGATGATCTGCAGAACCACGCTCCGTAGGAAGGCAACATAACGAATACGGCAACGTTTCTGGTGCCATATAAACTTGTTTGTTTATAGAACTACCACACAAAATTTTTTTTCCCCCATAATATACCTCTGCTGTTGGTAGTAGTAATCGTGCTTGTTCAAGTTTTTTGTGACTAAATGTCAATAACACGGACTTGTAGCGTATGATTCATTCATACGTTACAAGTCCTTCCGACCAATAAAGCAATTATAAACAACTTCAGCTTGAAGATACCCAACAGTACATTACCCTCCGCCTCTTTTCGCCTTTGTCGTAACCTTCGATCAATAGAGTATAAAAAAACTTAGCGTAAAGCGGGTGATCCATTGGTGAGTCGGCGAGCTAACGGTATAAACTGTAAGCTCGTTGGACTGTATACTCGCGGTGGTGATCCATTAGCGTGCCAAACAGTCTCATCGTTGGTGAAGTCATGGCGTGCTCCCAGACGAAACTACTTTGTTATAGGAATACTACTACAAGAAGTAAAACCTTAGGTTTTCAAGAATAAACCGCGGTTTTGTAGACGGTTTATACCTTTAGCTCGCAGGCTTGTGGCGTCAGAGGTCTTAAGCTGATCCATAGCTTGTCGGTTTTAGCTCGCCAATGGATCACCCACGTAAACCGTTATGCCTAAACCATTAGACAAATCCTTCATCTTTAGCAGTTTATCATTGACCTCTTCAAGTTACTCGTAAAATAAATCGTTACTCCTTGTCGTGACTCGTTTCGTGGCCGCTACAAATGTAATATAACTGTACTTAAACTGAACTAAGCAAAATGTGATGGAAATAACGTTCACAATCATTTTTAACCGACTTCATATAAAAAAGAAGGTTCTCAATTCGGATGAATTTTTTTATAATGTTTTTTATAGCATAACTTCGTCATTTGTATCTATCTGGTTCCTATAATACAAGCTCTGCTTAGTTTGGGGCTAGATAGTGTTGTGTGGATTGTCTACACTCTACAGTATTTACTTATGTATGAACAAGAAAAAAATATCTGAAAGGTACTTTCAGATTGCTCTAATAAGTTTTTTATCGAAATCGGTTCAGCTGTTTGACCATGAAGTCGGTTTCTAAAGTTTTTTAAACTTCACTTGACTTTTCTGCTTGAAAATATCATTTTTAAACAAGAATGGTCTACGAATACTTCTAAAAGTCTAATAATAAGTAAACAAGCTTATAATAATTTTATTTTTCCTTTGATAAGACGCTAACGAAACAATATATGTACCAAAAACTCATTTTCCTACTTACTCGTTACAAAGGCCTTAACCTCAAAGTAAATGAAGTCTTTAATTAAGTTCATTTGCCTATAACAAGGGTTTACCTACCTACGAGTATTTCTCAAAGCTAATTAAATCGGAGATTAAATAAAAACTCGAGTCTGAATAAATATAAAAATAAAAACATTTTCGTTTACAATATCCAAGATTAATTTAATTTACTTAAATTCTACACTATGCAATATTTATTTAATTATCTTCTAGCTTCATTTTAAAATGCATCATCCATACTAATATTATAAATGCGTTTGTAACTCTGTCTGTCTGTCTGTCTTCCTGTCTGGCTTTCACGCCAAAACTACTAAACCTATAATATTATAAATGCGTTTGTAACTCTGTCTGTCTGTCTGTCTTCCTGTCTGGCTTTCACGCCAAAACTACTAAACCTATTGAAATGAAATTTGGTACACAGATAGTTCAGGGCCTGAGGAAGGACATAGGCTACTTTTTATTGTGAAAAAGGTTTTACAAACCCGTTCTAAAGAGCAATTCTTTGATGATATATAAATGGGATAAAGAGTGAAATAAATTTTCTGATAAATAACCCGTAAAAGGAACCCAATTTATTGTAAGAGACAATGAATTGGGTTCAATGGTCTGCCGTTAAAAGATAAGATACTACTCAACAACTAAAATATTACCACGCGACACAGTTAAAGTAGTAATCTATGTAATGTATTAAGTTTATTTTTGAGTAGGTAAGAGTAAAAATTTTAAGCTGTCAAAATCAGCTGACTACAGGCTAGAGCGAAGCGGAAGTAATTGCCTTACTAGATACTGTGTGACATTCTATTCCAGTACCTCTACACCAAGACAGACACTTATACCTGTGTGGTAGTGGCGGTTTGCCAGCTCATACCAGCTTGTTCTATAAGATGTAACTGAAGAAACGGAAGTTGGCGTTACCTAAAATAATTAAAAGTATCGGAATCTTCTAGGTATAGTCGGTACATTATTGGCAAACATTTCACAAAGTGCTGTTTTATGTTAACGGGATAACTAATAGAATACTGATGTACTTATACTGTAAACTAGTGGCATGTCCCGGCTTCGCACGGGTGGACATTTATTTTTTAAACACAAATATAGCCAACATAGGCTATATACTCAGGGTGAATGTAGCTTTCCAATGGTGAAAGAATTTTTGAAATCGGCACATTAGTTTTTGAGTTGAGTTTATTCATTACTAACATACACACAAAAATACAAATCTTTCCTCTCACTACTGGATACTGCTGGATACTAATGTCCAGCCTCCTCTCCTGCGCTTCTTCCGGTTCCGTGGACCCTGATGGTGCGTCTTCGCACGTTTCTTTTCCTTACTTACATTAGTCTGTGACATGTGTTTGACTTACATTGGATTGAGCATTTTCTCCGTGTGCATAGTACCGTATTCCAGCCAGCCACCAAAAAAGTCTGCGTTCAATGCCTGTACAGTAAAAAGATGTCAACAGCCGATAAATTACTAATTAGACGAGAAGTTTCGGTTCGCTAAATGTCTTTGACCGGGTTCCTAAAAGCTGACCCGCATTCGCGTGAGCACTTTACCGTCGTCGCTGCTGCTTTTAAGTAATTACTTATGCTCTGTTGTCTTGGGTATTATACCACCTGATGGACTTTGACATTGTGAAGACTGCGGAAAGTCCGGGAAGATGCACCGTTCATCTCTCAATCTCTCCCTCTCTCAAGTCAACCTCTAAAAATATAAAAAAAACTTTTTTAGGCAGCTGATGATCCATTTTCAGGATTTTTAGAAAGCGCGGTTGTAGGTTCAAATATGGATTCCATGAAAACTAAAATCCCCCTCGTCAGAATGCAAAACTGTCTCGTGCCAAGTTTCGCCGAGATCAGTGGTATAGTAGTGAAAACTTAACAGATACATTTTAGAATCGGATGTGCTAACCAGTGACTTTATTTAAGTTTAAGTTTTGTCATGTTGTGTAATCAAAACAGTATTTATATGCACGCGAGCTCGCTCACCTCATTTGTAGTTTTGACCCAGCACTTTCCTCAAGCAAGATCTTCCCGCTTCCGCCTCCGCTGATCAACCAAAGCACCGCCTTGGCTTGTCTACGTCCATTACTCTCAATTTGCTCCTGCGTTGGAACTACAGCGTTACTTCTTACACTTGGGCGACTGGGCCATTATTCTGCCAGACACTGTTACTTTCCGATGTGGCTCATTAAGGCCGAGACATTTGATGGCAGCAAAAAGATTTATATCGGAATGTTTATTACTTCGCCAACCACTTGTTTCCAAATGGGTCCAATTGGAGCTTGAATTATTATAAACTAATGGCCGCCCGCGGCTTCGCTCGCCCGTTCCCGTAACACCCCGTTCCCGTTGCTTTTTCGGGATAAAAAGTATCCTATGTCCTTCTCCCGGTTCTAAGCTACCTCCCCACTAATTTTCTGCCAAATCGCTTCCGCCGCTCTTGAGTTATAAATAGTGTAACTAACACGACTTTCTTTTATAAATATAGAAGTAGTAAATTGATAAGGATTTTTAATATTTCCGTGTATAACAAAATGGGATCACATTTCGTCAAAAAAACGCAACGATAAACCGTGCGATAATGCATTTTGGACAGAGGATTATTTGATTGAAGATAAACTGAAAAATTTAATCAGGTAAAAGATAACATCGTATCAGACATCATATAACTATTTTTGTACGAGTAAAATTTGAATATATATGATAATGATAACGACAGGAATTTGAAGAATAGATGAGATAGTCTCTCGAGTTTGCGATAACCATGCGGCTCATTCATGGGTCAAGAGAATTACTTCTATCAACAGCTCCCCAAAGCTGCATACTTTAGGCCGCGTGGCCATGAAGCAGTAACGATTTTAAAGGAATTTACGTATAACCACTTGTTTTATTTCAATTCCAGGCATTGAATCAACTTGTAAAGGTTGTTACTGCAATGAGCATTCGCTCGATGTGAGCCAAGCCACCGAGCGTGCTTCATCCGGCTGTCGGTTTTTTGGCGAATCCTTTTGATTATATTACAAGGCAGTCGCTAACGCGAGCACTGTCGCCATTTTGACTACAAACTGCTAGGGATGGAGCATAGTCAAGGATATATTCGTCGCAAAAACTAAGGTGTCATGAGTATTTGCCCACAATGAACAAATTCTCGATGCGAATATTCACATCCAGCAAATGCTCATGTCAGTCGCCACCTTAATGCGCGATTAACCTGATAGGTAGCTTGCGCAAAACAACGAATTCATTCGTTTTGTTGTTGTTGTTGCGAAAAAACGCAAAGTTGATTCGATCCAATTCCTGGTGATTTCATGCGTTAACTTTTATTACCAACCAGTTGCTGTTCGCCACTTCGCCCGGTAATTGACACCCCATTCCGCCGCTTCTGGGTGAATTTTCAGGTTGAATGTGGCTTGTGATCGAATGAGACAGATGTAATTGTTTACGGTGCTAGAGCAAGTGAGAAAGAGCACGTCATCGTCCGCTTTTGCTTGTATTCGTTCGTAGTTCAAATGCTACCATCTCAATACAAAAATGTGTTCTTTCTAGCTGAGTTTAAAAGCCTCTATAAACAACCCATCCCATCGAACATTTAGTAGAGTTATAGCGAATCAGCGCTGTTCATTATGGCTTGTAAATTGATCTGAGCTCGTTTCCCGGGCAGGATTTGCGTGACCTATTTTCAGATGAGTAGAGCAGTCCCTATTTAGGTTGCCTACGCTCTAGGTCGATACAGTTTATGACCTAATTGAGACGTTCTATATGCTCAGCGCTACTACCAGTCAGTACAATGATAAATGATGAAGCAAATGAAAAATCTTTAACATAGCAATGAAAATTCTTTAAGCACCGTTGTAGAGAGATACATACCTGAAGCACGATCCAGTGGATCTCAGATCCAGTCTCATAGGGAGGCCATGGTTGAACGCTTGAACCTAACACTGAAGGCAGTCGCTGAGTGGGGCGACGCAAATTTGGTAAAGTTCAATGCTTCGAAAACACAGGCGTGTCTATTCTCCGCTAAGAGGAGTCAATTCGACCTGACTCCCACTTTCCGAGATGTATCTTTACCGATCTCCAACCAGCTTGAGCTTTTAGGGTTCACGCTTACCTCTAAGTTGAACTTTGGCTCGTTTATTGAGTCGAAGGCCAAAACAGCTGCGAAAAAGCTAGGAGTACTATCGAAGGTGAGACGGTATTTCACACCGGGACAGCTTCTGAATCTGTACCAAGCACAAGTCCGGTCGTGTATGGAATACTGTTCTCATCTTTGGGATGGCTCGGCTAAATACCAGCTGGAGGCCCTGGAATCGATTGAAAGGCGAGCAAAAAGGCTCATTGGTGACGATGTATTGGTGGAGTCCAAACTCCTCAGTCTCGAGCATCGTCGTAAAGTAGCTGGCTTATCGGTCTTCTACAGGATACATTTCGGGGAGTGTGCCCAGGAACTTTTCAACTTGGTTCCTCCATCCCCATTCCATCACCGGACCACTAGACGTACGGAGATGAGGCATCCATTCATGGTTGATACACCTTCTTCCCGCACTAAGCGCTTTGCCTCCACTTTTATAATGCGGACAGCCAAAGAGTGGAACTCGTTGCCGGCGTCTATTTTTCCGAATTCCTATAATTTGGACGCTTTCAAAAAAAGAGTGAATAGGTATCTTCTAGGTGAGCGCGCTACACCGTCGATCGCATCATCACTTAACATCAGGTGAGATTGCGGTCAAGCGTTAGCCTATAAATTGTAAAAAAAAAAAAAAAAAAAAACCACAGAACTATACCTACAACCATACCGAAATAGAGATCCATACCTTAGAAGGATTCAATTGATGTTACTACGAACATAATATATTTTACCTTTACTAATTAAAAAAACTTACGTCTGGTAAACTGTGAGGAAAATATAAGTTTAGCTTTTACTTCGTGATTCAGGGTATAACAGGAAAAACTAAAAACCTCGTAGCGCTCCTTTCATTTCAATTCGTAAATAAATATTAAGTCTTTCAGCTCCTCGTCAGGTGCCTTTTTGAATCTGCCTTCAAACCATTTTACCTTTTCCAGGGCGAGATAATGGAGTGCCCGCTATGCCTCACCATGATGACGTGCGGCTCCATGGTGCGGCTTGCGTGGTGCCCGCACCGATGCTGCGAGCCCTGTCTGCGGCAGTACCTCGCGATAGAGATCTTCGAGGCACGAGTGCCGGTCAACTGTCCCGTCTGCCACGAGAACATGCACCCTTCAGGTAAGGTAATGCTTGAAAACTCTCTCATTCATAATGCCTGACACTTTTTAGCAGTCTCTTGGCACTGTCACTTTTAATGTCAACAAATAGAGATGAAAACGGACTCAATTAGTGTTATAGGGCTATTATGAATGAGAGCCTTATCTATTAGGCGAGGTGCAGCTGGAGTCTGGACTGTGTCATCAGGTGACGATCAACAGGTGGCCAAAGCAGTTGGTCGAAATTTGATTACTATTGTAGATATCCTGCAACTATTACTTACATTGTTAAAGTATAAGATGCAGATCACCTAACCACCAGGTGCTAGAATCAATGGGGAAGGATACTTAGTAGTTCCTCTATGAGTCGATATATTTTAGACACCGATTTGTAGTGGTTAGACATGCTTACTTTTTCCTGAGTCATTTTATCGTGACATGAACAGCTGTCTATAATAATATCCTTTGTTATCGTAACAACATGAGAAAATAATGAGTCTTCGTGCAGTCAACCTTGTGTAGTCGCCTCCCTGCCAAGATCGATATTTTATATGCATTCTCATGCAAAAAGAGAGCGGTCACGTGTTCATGGTCGCTTCTTATGTAAAAACTAGACCGTCTCTAACGTTTGCCTATCACATTTTTTTGATCATCTCAAAATACTTTAGACACGATCAGGAAAATCTTAAATTGGATCACTCAGTTACTTTTAGGGGGCAGACCGGTAATCAAAGACTTCCCATTTTTCTAGGGAGTTATTTCGTCCTGATTCAGGTTCTTTCTAGGTCTTCTTTAGGTCAGCAACCGGGTTGAGAAATGACTCTCCTTGATTTCTATTTTTACCGGTTACTTTCATCACTTTTGCTAAATAGGTGCTAACGAGGGCCATAACAGTTGCCTAAATGCGGTTTTAAACAGACTTGTGTGACTGGACTGCCTGTTGTACTTATGTCTGGTATTTTACCGCTCCATAGGGTGTCGGAGTGTACCGTTGGTCCGGTCTTAATAGGAATCTATTAGGCGCTATGTTCAGTCCGAATCCGAAACAAATAGTTGCGTAACACGCCGCGAAAGGAAACAGAAGGGCGGCGTGTGACGCATTCATCATGCTTGTTCACGTGCGCCCGCGGCGTGGCTAAGGCGAGACAAATGGGCCATTTACCCCGATGCATTAGTACAAACGCACCGCGATGATCGTTTCAGTAGGTGACATCAAGCGAATAGTCACTTGAATGAGCTTACTTTTAAAGATGCATGCATTCATACCGCCATAAGTCTCATTTGTGGATAACGGGGATGATTACACTCTAAGAACTACTTAGTACTTTATAATTGTTTTGTAAAAACTATAAAAGATGCTTTTGATTCATTAATTACTATGTAACATTCTGTACGCATTTGAATCGATATCGAATAGGTTACGTTCATATTGTGTGTGAGATGGCCATGAAATAAATCAATATTATTAAGTGCTTTTGTTTTAGTACCCTTGTCATATCTGAAACGCTAACTGTATATCAAAATGTTGCTATGTATGACTATTCTGCCATTAATAGACTGCCTCAATTTGTAATGGGCTCGTGACTTCTTTAGTATCTAGATTCTGAGATCATTTATTTCTTTTGAAAGCGCTTAGCTCATAAGTGCCACAACAGCACAACACACACTGTTGTCATTTACAAAGCGATATTGCACGTTTCCAAAAGGAGCTGTCAGTAGGAAAAGAATTATAGCTCTATAATTTTAGGCGGAATGATGTATGTTGATACAGGCCGCCTGGTAATTTGTAGTACACTCGTGGCACAGCCAGAAGCTAATTTATTGCTCGAGTGGGTTTGAAAGACGATTCCACCGCAATAGTGACTAATAAAATACCTGCCTTTTGCGATATGCTTGTATAGTCTTATGTTAGACTGAACGAACTCATGAAACAATTTTAGGTTTGCGTTTTATGGCATTTGTAAAGAAAAGGGTATGGTGTACCTACTGGCCTGAGACATGCAAACAAAACTTAAACTTATTAAACTTAATATTTGGAAATAATTGGCCTTGAAATCTCATTAATAATCAATGCCTGAACTCGACTGGGTAATTAATATGCAGCCTCCACAAAGACTATTTTCACAATTCGATTCGTTTCTAATCGAATGTGGGTCAAAACCGCAGCCTAGCCGGTTAAATTAGAATATTTAATTAATTATGCTCATGACTGTGATTCTCATGTTCGGTAGGCATCCACTCTGATCTCTTGGAACTCGAGATTCTTGAGGATTTCCAGGGTATTCGTGTGTCCCACGTTGTCACATACCGTATTTTTTTTGCAAAACATTATAAATCATCAGCAGACTTACATAGAATTTATATTTATAATTTGCATTCGTAGCAAGCCCTTCCCCACTTTTAGCGAGTCATTTTTGAGCTGGTCTATGGGATGACAAGACTGAATTAACAATAATCTTACTTTCTCTCAATCGGTTTTCTGAGAAATTCTCTACCTTATACTAAAACTATACGCAATAATTTTATCCGGTGCCGAGTCAGTGAATCCGCGTCCGAATACTAGTTCAAAGGAATGTCTCTCAGTGCAAGTTTAAACTGCATTTCTGCTTCGACATAATCAGAAGCGCATAACGAAACGCTTACGAATCAAAACAATGAGATCGTTGCATTGTGGGAGCGATAGTGATGCAATGCTACGTTTGATTGTTGTTAGTAATGTAGGACAGATTATTTTTTGCTGATTAAAATATACGTATGCATTCCTAGCTTTGTGGTTTAGTTTGGTACGGCGGTGGTGGTCAAGGAAAACCGCAAGCACAGGAGCGAGAGGCCTTCTGCAGATACTGAGCTCCAACATGTCTGACTCAACTGGTTATAGGAATGGGCGTTAACTGTTTTAATACTCATTGATCAAACCACAAAAGAATGAACAATGACTTACTCAATGGAAGGGCTATCAGTCATATTTTGTAGGAAAACCGCTGTCGCCTCATTTCGCTGAAATCACAACAAACACAACACACGGAATAGTATATTTCATTACAAGTGCGGGAAGGCTGTCATTGCAAAGAGTTCCGACAAATGTCTACCCGAGCCGAAGGCGAGGGTTGACAGTCGGAACAAGTTGCAATGACGGTTCCGCACGTGTACTGAACGACTATTTTTAATACAGTTGCGAAAAAATTAAGCAATTTAATAAAATAATAAAAATACCATTTGCTTTTTTCTCTTCTCTCCACGCAATAAGTTCGTCGTATGTATGCATGTAGCGACTTTTTGACTTTTCCGGTAAAATGTTCTCCGAAGCATTTTGTGCAATTATACTGAGTTCCGGTGGTGTTAATTCAAAAAAACTAGGGTCGAAATTACTCATTTTGCAACAAACAAATAAACTCGCAAAGAAAATTTCTGAAAAATGGCGCCAACCGTAAAATATAAGCAGAGATTTTTTTTTTTCTTCACCCATTCTGGAAGGCAAAGGGAACTATACCCATACAGCCAAGTCTTCAGTAGATTTTTTTTATTGATATGAATTGAAAATGAAATTTAATGAGATGAAATGAAATGAAACCTAACATAACTCATTCAATCAAATCATTAAATCTGTTAATGAAACAAATTAGTAGCTTCTTTTTAGAAATAATACGTATTTGCATGAATCATAAAAACTTCTATGAATTTTTTTAGTAAAAACTTCATGGTTGGTTTTTCTTTTTAGACATTATTTTGACAGTTGGGAAAGAAAAAGCACTAGTGCGGGAATGGTAAAAAAAAGCACGCGTGTGTAATAGCCCACATCCCGAACGCTATACGTCCCTGCAATACGCCACTTTTTGAGCAACTGTATTAAAAAAGTAAAAACGACGAAACTATAGAATGTTTGCCGAAGCTTTTGCGGAAATACACTCAATCTAATGCGAATACTTCAGTCTTGATTTATATTAGCACATGTGTAAATAAATTATAAAGCGACACCATTCCGCCATTATTAGGAATTTATCAGATGTTGCCAAAGATTACCATCAGTTTTGCGAGACAATGAGACTGGTTAGAACTTTACTTTCCTATCAGCCGGCCCACTAGTGTTTTGGCCAGAAACATTATGTGTGCCTGGCGTGGTATTTTTATGCCGTGGCCTGGCTCTTTATTATATCAATATATGCGTTTCCAAGAGGTCTGTTTTATTACATTTCTAGTTACGTTTCCTCAAGACTCTCAGGGGAATCGCCACCAAGTCATTATTGGATAATAAAACGAAAAGATTGCTGCTTTAATATTAATGACAGCTGGCGATGTGCCTGTTCGACGAAAGCAGGAAGCTTGCTAAAGATCTTCTGTGTTGTGGCGTATGTTTATTATTTATTTATCCGGGCCTCTTTTGCATAGTAATACAGTATTGGTGGTCACATCACGAAACATGCGTAAGCTAATCTAAGTTTGTACTGTAAGATTCAGATAACTGATATGGAATAAAGATGACCTCGGAAGGTACCATGAAAAAATATTCTTTGTTCTTACGAAATATCGAATTCATGATCCAGTTCCTATTGATAAACGAAGTTCAGGATGTCGCCGAGTTTCAGATTCTTAACCAAGTCAGGGCAGATGAAATCACGGGGTTTCGTATAGCTAATATTGGCTCTATGACAGGCTGGGTTTCCCCCGTGGTTTTCCTCGTTACATATTTACATCGCCTGCTACGTTTGTTTTGATAGGCATCTTTGATATTCATTATTCTACGCAGTGACCTGGGCATCTGCGTTGTTAGTATCTGCCGCGATTTCCAAATACTTTTGTTGGGGCTACTACTAGTTCCGATCGTCTCGCATAGTAGATAAAAAATCATCTGTATTTTTGTTCTATGAGTGGTCTAGTCATATCGACCTACTTTAAAACTCTTTGCACTTTGTCTTTATTTTTTATGCATTGAACCTTTCGATCACAAGAAAGGTGACCAGTTGGAACCTCGATGGTTGCCCTAGGTTGCTCTCTTGATTTGAGCCAACCTTCCATCCATAAGAACTGGTCGCGTGGAACTGGCACCTAGAGTCGCCTAGCTTTAAGGTGGTTCGATTCCGATACAAACTGCATTTACACAACTATGGGCAAACAAAGTATAAATGTACACTGAAATAGAATTTTACAGTGGTCTTTATTGCCGGCCAGTTATATAAAGTTGGAGAAAACTGTAGGATAACAGAAATATTAATAAAAAACCAAAAAAATAATTTTTTTCGTCATTCTTTCTAACGGGTACTCGGCATTGAATACGTGAATGAGCTTAAAACATATGTCTCAAAATAGTCGTAAAAGTCTGTTAGTTATTTTTCTGAAGCCCTGACTGCCACGACCAACGGCTACCACTCCAACTTTATATAACTGGCCGGTAATAAGGACCACTGTAAAAGCCTATTACAGCTATTTCAGTGTACATTAATACTTTATTCGCCCATAGTTGTGTAAATTAAGTTTGTATGGAAATCGTACCCCCTTAAGACGTTTCGTGGTCTGAATAAATATTTTTTGGTTTTGTTTTGATTTGATTACCATGTACGTCACAACGTGTTGTGGCACCTTTTGTCACATTATTTTGATGGAATGTTCCTTCCATTAGTCATAGTGGAAGTTTATGAAAATAAAAGTTAAAAATGTTGGCTGTTGCATGTTCGTGAAATTATTTTTACTATACAAATAGTTCACGAACATGCAATGTCCTTGCTTGATGGCCATGGGGAAAGGTAAACATATACATATGCTAATTTCAAGTGCACTCTAATCGCACTCTGTCATCATAATCATCAACCTGAAGAAGTCCACTGCTGGACCTAGGCTTCACGCCCCACAATACTACCAGAGGCTCAATTCTAGACCAGTGACTTTTTTGTCACGGTAGATATATATCACAAGAACTGTCAAATTCACTAAAGAAACTGACAGTTCTTGCGATAGATATCTACCGTGACAAAAAAGTCACTGATCTAGAATTGAGCCCCTGCGCCTGCGCCAGTATGACTTTGCTTCATAGTAATAATGCGAAAACTATCCATTGAATACAGCTAGAACTCTGTTTATCTTTATACCACCGAAAACAATAATCTACGACATTACGACGCCATTTTTTTCCCAAAACCGACTAACAACAGAATATCAAAATAACGACATAATTTCGTGTTAGTATTAGTCCGTAGTTTTTGGTACCCACGTGCGACACAAAGTATAATAATTATACTTTATTCTAAAACAGTGTTTCTATGTATAAATACAACTTAAAATACCTATAACAAGTTTGATATTTTCGCATATTATGAAGGAAACTTGTTTGACAATTGCAAAACAGTTCCTATGTTTGGAATTTTATTACATTTTTAAAATTATCATTTTTGTCCCGATGCCCGAAATACTAATACCGGTTTGATATTTTTGCATATTAAGAAACACATTTAATGACACTACTAGCGTTCTGAATAAATTTATGTCGTACTGTATTGAATTACATACATTCATAAAATCACGGATTTCCACTTGCTAAGATCACTTTCACTTCATTCAAAATCAAAAGTGTATTTATTCAGTAGAATCGCAAGGATCACTTTGAAACTTCTTAAAACAAGGCAAGGTGATAGGTAAGTCTAGGTGCCAGTTCCACGTGACCAAGTTCCATTCACTCGCATAACATTCTTCATACATGCTCGTCGGTTTAGGGTACTCCTGACTTGGCCTTTCTATATTGAATTATGTTTGCTCTTTCCAGATGTCCGCAGAATAGTGGACAATCCGATGATGTTCGAGAAATACGAAGAGTTCTCCGTGAGGCGCGCGCTCGCTGCAGACCCTGACACTCGATGGTGCCCTGCGCCCGACTGCAGGTAAATTCAACTCAATATTTTTATTTCAGACTTCACATAATATTAGGCCATTACTGAGAGAGCACTGGTGGTCTAGTTTTAGCGGCCCCGCCTTCCGATCCGAAGGTCGTGGGTTCAAATCCAGTCGTGTACCAATGAGTTTTTCTGTCGAAAAATTTATGTGCACTATGCTAGTACTCTCAAAACGGTGAAGGAAAACATCGTGAGGAAACCGGCGTGTCGTAGAACCTAAAAAAGTTCGAGCAACACGTGTCAAGGGTCACGCAAAAAGGGCCCACCAGAGGAAAAACCAGCCCGCACATCAAGTGCGGATGATAAAAATTTGTCGAAAAATTTAGTCCATTGAGTCCATTTAGGCAAACTGAGTCCATAGTAGGTGGCAGGTACAACATAAGCACAAAAACAAATACATAAAGAAGAAGCTATAGGCAAGGGTACCACATGCGCTCTCCATAAAGAAGCATTCAGTATCCAGCCTCATTGACATATAAATATATATATTTTATCCTCCAAGCTGAGGTTTGTTGACTGTTCTTCTAAACTTGGTCGCGTGAGACAGATTGTTTTTTTTTTGAATACATTATCGGGCATCTCATGCGAAGAGAAGAATGTCATGTAACGAGAAGAGTGCTAGATATGAATGTGGATGGGTAATAGAAGTAGAGGTAGTTCAAAGAAAAGATGGATGGATTGTGTGAAGGATGACATTGGTAAGAAACACAGAACAGAAAAAAAACGAGTGGTAAGAAAGGAGTGACTGCTGAAATGACGGCTAATAGAGGAGAGTGGAGAACGAAAGCCTGTTGTGCCGACCTCACATGAAGTGGGATAAGGACAAGAAAATGGCTGAATACATAGTTCATAGTTTAAATAATATGATATTAATATTAAGACTTATTTGTGAAAACTGACTTACCAATGTTATATTACTGTAACGCAATGGTTCAATAAATAAATATCAAAATATCAAAAATATCATAGTTTCGAATAGGTTCATAGGCTCGAATTTTTCGGCCACATTGCCAGGATGGAAGGGAATAACTTTGAAAAGCTGGTGGTTACGAGAAAAGTGGAGGGAAAGAGGCCGCGATGACGAAGCCCAATGCGTTGGAGCGATCAGGTGCGCTCAGCAACTGATTCCTCCGTGAGCGATGCCGTCCATGCCGCTGAGGATAGAACTCAATGGAGAAATATTGTGCAGTCTAGGGTCCTGCATAAAGGTCGCGACCCTCAACAGTGAGGTTATCGACGCAAGGAAAAGGAGGAGTTTATAGTGTATTTATTGATAACAAGTTCGTTACATTATCGTGTTGTCCAGTTTCGCAGTAGTGGCGACTGGTTGCGCGTCCTGCCCGAAGCTGACCTGCCTGGCCGATGGCTGCGGCGCCTCCTTCTGCTACCACTGCAAGGCTGCGTGGCATCCTACACAGACCTGCGACGCGGCGCGACGGTCAAGACAACCGCCTCCGCGGGAGCCTAGGTCCGACCACTCCGATCAAGAACAAGGTGAGTCTGATTACTACATCTACAGTTCGGCTGGTAACTTGGCGGGTCTGAAGATAGCCGTTTGTATCTTTTCGGGTCAAGAGTTCCTTCAAACCAGTGTCATGAAAGGATTTTATGTGTACTTAAAATAGAGGCTCCTTTCAGGCTGAAAATGGCCAATCGCGAATGGAATATTGGCCCAAGTTCAGACCTGCCACGCCAGCCGTATTGTATCTGGAGAGATACTGTAATGACTGTCTCTTGCTGTGCTGGCGAGTAAACGAAATTACGAAAAACATGCGTTATATCTTAGACCGATTATAAGTAGGTAAGCAGACTCTTAGGCAACAAAGTCGAGCGTTAGGGCGTGAAAGGCGTACCACATAAACCATAGGGATTCGGGCTTAAAAACAGCGAGGTCCTAAAATTAAGTAGATTAGGTATTCAGTACGCAAAAGCCGGTAAAAAAACTAATTTGTCGGCGCCGCAGAAGGTCGGAGAGCAGGCAACAGCGCGACTGTTGCCATCCCTCCGCGCGCCGAGACTGCGGCGGCGCCGGCGCAGGGTCGATAAGGAACTCTATGGTAAGCGCTAGACGGCACTACCCTGATATTAGGAGCCTGTGAACATTACTTTCCGGGTGACAATAATATTGGTAAAAGCGCTAACATTCCGATCGAGATATTGGAACTGACTTCTTGAGTGCTTAAATGCTGACAATGCTTCGTAGCGATGCACCGACAGTCTTGTCTCTTGTAGTCCTGTTCAGTGTTTTCCAAAATGGCGGACATAATGACGTCATCAATGAAAACACGGGAAATCAAAGCCATTCGGAACAGAAGCGTGATAATATCGATATTATTGAAACTAAGGAAGCGAGTATTCGTAACTTCCAGAAGCTTGAGTGCTGGTACTTTTTGTTCATATTTGGAATTATGCTTGGTAAGTTCTCAAGACGGTCCTATGACGTCATAAGAGGTAGTTAAGCACGAGCAAGCCCAAATACCGACAACGAAGCACGCTAAGTGTCCATTTATGAGTAGCCACTGGCACCAAACGAGCTATAGAAATCAATTTTAGTAATGTCGGAAATTTTACCACTGCACCAATAATTTCTACCGCCAATCAGTGATCTCGCATTGCTGTTTCAATTCGCACATTAGACGTTGGACGCAGTATGCGATGCCACGACACATCAGTATGATGAGACAACAACTTGTTTCTAACGTATTGTTGTTGTCTCATCTTTTTTCCATACAAAAGAGAGAGATACGTAGGCGAAACGAATTATTGTTCAAATTGATCGAGTAAAACTACGTCTAGGGGTACAGGTAGCTAGGTCATATTACGCTAGTTCCCTTTGATAAGGTCGGCGTCGGTTGATGGGTTGACATTTGACGGAGCGCAGGACCAGAGATCATTGGGAGAGTAGACGTCACATCTCCCGATAGATTAACTCCGCACGATTTTCGGTGCAGCTTTTCTTTACGCCTTGTAGTCGTTTCACATTAGAACACCGTAGAGTACCAAGCCTGAAGTATACTCGTAGCTTGGTAGTTGCAGTCGTCTTCTTAAGAATATTTACTGCGTTCGAGACAATGTAGCCGGCTATGCCTTCAAATTTAAAAGCACGATGGAGCAGTGTTGTTCGTCGTTCGTTTATAACAGCAGACCGATGTCTTTATAACTGTATAATCAGTTATTTGATAATAAGAAGTAAATATACAATCAGTAGATCAGAAAATTGTAGCGTCTTGTGGTTTGGTTATTCCGAAACTGCTTTGAATGCCCGTGTTTGCGTCCCGTCTTGCAAATATTCATTATTATTCAGACTACAAAAAATTCGCCAAATTTTATTTATCGATGCCAATGTTGAAAAGACATTTACTGATGTATGATGTGTGTAGTGACCACGGTAGAATGAATAAGGAATTCGAGTAATAGAGGATGTTTGAAAGTTGAAGATAAAAGCAATAGCTGTAGAACTTTTCTAACGAGATGTGAATGGTTATAAAATTAGAAGATGGTAAAAAAAAAGATGGATAGATGCAATAAGCCCAGAGATGACCACTGATAAAAGAGAGTGGAAGAAATAACCTCTCGTACAGATCCCATTCAGCGTAGGCATTCGTCGGATCTAGATCTACGAACGACTTTTTTATTCCCTGTCTTTCTGTCTAGCGGGCTACGAATCTTTGGTTTCATTCAGTAATGTGGAATAAAGTGAAGTTCTAAAGCCTCAGTGTTACTTTTTAAGTTGTTACCAAGTTTTGTAGCCCGATGGTTTTCCTAAAATGATGGATGAATTGTGAAAAGATGAATGGATTGTGTGTGAGATGATGTGACCAAGAAAGGAGTGAGTACTGAGATGGCGAGTGTTATGGGAGAAATGAAGAACAATACATGTTGTGCCGACCCCGCCTAGTGGGATAAGGGCAGGAAGAAGAGGTTTTCCTAAAATAAATATGTAGTTACGGGGTCGGCCAAGAAAGCGTTGGAGGGACGATCTCGACGCTTTCGAGCGAGGATAGTGGGATATAGCAATGGATAAGATAATATGGAAGGATTTGGGGGAGACCTTTGCCCAGCCGTGGGACGAAATAGGTTAGAAAAATATGAATATATATATATCTATATGCAGCTAATTAAGCTTTGTATTTGCTTTCCAGGTGAAGTGAAGCCGTGCCCGCGTTGCTCCGTGCTAATAGTGAAGGTGGAGGACGGCTCGTGCAATCACATGGTGTGCTGCGTGTGTGGAGCCGAGTTCTGCTGGCTGTGCATGAAGGAAGTCTCGGATCTGCATTATCTTAGGTAATGTACAACAGGAGTAGCCAGGGGGAAAAGCCGGATAAAAACGGGATATTTACCATGTTTTTTTTTCCCGATATTTCGGAACAGTTGCATGCACCATGATCACGGTTGAACTGAAGTCCACGAGTAATAGAAATGTTATTGGCAGACAAATCGATCTACTCTCTTTCGCACTCGATTGGTTTCGACAGTACTATTGGTTCTCTCTCACTTTTTTTTCACTTTGTTGGTAAATATCCCGTTGTTTCATAAAAATTGTGTTAAAAACCATGATAGTTTCAAAAGATCTTAGATGGGAATCAAAGAAGAGGTTTGATAAAAAGTTTCGAGTTTTTTAAACATTTTTCACCCCGCTATGTAGATGTATGTTTTGCTGTGGTCAATGCCATTGAATATTTATGAGCTAAGGAAAATATTCGAATATTATTCAAAGTTTTGATGATGAGGCTGGGGGTTCCAGAGTTATTCATGATTTTAAAAGCATCCAGTACAAAAGTCAGGAGAAGAGAACTGCGATAAGCAAAAGGAAAAGATATCTTACAAAGACTTCGAGCCAGTTGGGAAGTGTTGTGTTGCAACACGTATGTTTTTAGTAGTAGAGCTCTCTGTGTAGGTCTCGTCCGGGGAACTACTACCACCATGCCTATTTCTGCCGTGAAGCAGCATTGCTGTGATTCGAATGGAAAATTGATGGGACAAAAACTCGTTTCAATCGTAACGATTTTTGCTGTCTCATAATTCTCCATACGATAGAGAGAGACAAATAGGCGAAACGAAAACAACATTTCGTAGACGAAAATGTTGTTATTGGAGCGGGACATGCCCTTCAAGGGGGCCATTATGCTTGTTCTATTACGTGGTTGTATATATATTTTTTAATGTATTCCAGTCCGAGCGGCTGCACGTTCTGGGGCAAGAAGCCGTGGTCGCGCAAGAAGAAGCTCCTGTGGCAGCTCGGCACGCTGGCGGGCGCGCCGCTCGGCATCGCCGTCGTGGCGGGCGTGGCGCTGCCGGCGCTGCTGGTGGGCTTGCCGCTGTGGGCCGGCCGCCGCGCGCATCGCCGCCTCAGGCGCGCCTCGCCCGCCCGCCGCCGCGCCGCCGTCGCCGCCGCCGTCGCCGCCGCCGTATGTATACCCTCCTCTCCTACCGCTGTGGGCCTGCCGCCGCGCGCATCGCCGCCTCAGGCGCGCCTCGCCCGCCCGCCGCCGCGCCGCCGTCGCCGCCGCCGTATGTATACCCTCCTCTCCTGCCGCTGTGGGCCGGCCGCCGCGCGCATCGCCGCCTCAGGCGCGCCTCGCCCGCCCACCGCCGCCGTCGCCGCCGCCGTATGTATACCCTCCTCTCCTGCCGCTGTGGGCCGGCCGCCGCGCGCATCGCCGCCTCAGGCGCGCCTCGCCCGCCCGCCGCCGCCGTCGCCGCCGCCGTATGTATACCCTCCTCTCCTGCCGCTGTGGGCCGGCCGCCGCGCGCATCGCCGCCTCAGGCGCGCCTCGCCCGCCCGCCGCCGCGCCGCCGTCGCCGCCGCCGTATGTATACCCACTCTCCTGCCGCTGTGGGCCGGCCGCCGCGCGCATCGCTGGCTAGCCGCCGCGCCGCCGCCGTATGTATAGTGTTCGATGGTTTTGGGAAGAGGGCTTACTGAGACCGGGCGACAAGACACATCACTAGTCGAAGGAGAGAAAAGATGGCGTCCCATCCTTTATTTGAAGTTTGTTATAGTCCATTTTCTCTGTGCCATCAACAAAAAATGATGATAGTATAAAACGAGTACAATTTAATGATTCGTTTCTTTCCTTCCAGCTGGTAGTGTCTCCGCTGGTGGCTGGCCTAGCGGTCGGCATCGGCGTCCCCATCCTTCTGTTCTACGTGTACGGCGTGGTGCCAGTCTCGCTGTGCCGCGCGGGGGGCTGTGCGGGGGGGTGCCTGGGGGGCGGGGGCGGCGCGCGGGAGGGGGGAGACGCCGGCCTGGGGGGCAGCCACGCGCCGCCGCGGGGGCGCTTCGACACTGAACATGTGCCTGATGACGCCGCGTCGCGGAGACTCGAACCTAGCATTGGTAAAGAACAATCGTAACTGGTAGGTTATGTATTACGAAAATTCAAATAAGGCGAGATAGGGTCTTTCACTGTCACTCTCTGAACTCATAGAAGATGTATTCCGATCTCGGCAGTAGGCAGCACTGCTATGGCAGCACACTTGTATCAGGCTGATTTTTTTAAATTCTGAAAATACTGGGCGCGTGGGCCGGGTTGACAGAAAATGTATGATTTGATGGGACCATTAGTAGTAAAGTAAAGTAAAAGTATAGTAGTAGTAGTAGTGCTGCCGAGATTAGAATACAACCTTCATTGAATGAGGCACAAAAGTTGCATGTATTGTGCAATCAGTGGCATCGACGATTATAATAGTGTCTCTTGTTCTATTGCAGGTGATGCGTCGATCTCCCTCGGCTCGGCGCAGGTGGAGGCGCGCGCGTCGTCCGTGGGCGCGCTGGCGGGCTCGCTGGGGGGGCAGTCGGCCCCCTCCCCCCCCGCGCTGCGGCTCGAGGTGACGGCCGACGTGGACCTCGCGCCGGACGAGGAGGACTCCCCCCCGCCGCCCCCCCTCCGCCCTGAACCACCCCCGCTCACCTTCCGCGCCGCCACGCTAAGGAGTCTCTTCCTCTACGGCTCCGTGTTCCCCCCGCCAGCGCCCGATATAGACACGGCGGAGGCGGGCGAGGTCGTTCACCCGGCGACCCCTCCGAGCGCGGGGAGTCCCGAGCTCTCGTAGCGAATGCGCGGGGTTGATGACACCGCCGAGTGAACGATAACTGTCGCTTCTGATTCGCATCGATTTGCGATCGTGACTGTGTAGTGTTTTTCACCGCGATGATAGACAATCCGCTAGGCCTAAGTTCAATGAGCGTTCACCGCAGATAATGTTGTATGTACGTTTGAAGCAGTTTTTAGACTAAGCAATCGTTTATTGAACCGTAGAATGTGTCTGACCCCGTCTCGCTCCAAGGGGCTAACGAAATAGAGCTTTACCGTGTGAGTGAGGTTGCCGATGAAAGGTGAATGGCATGCGTTTCCAATAAGCTATGATAGCTTTAGCCGTGGGGAAATTGAGAGCTTTTTCATATTAGATGCCGTTCGATACCTCACGAGAAGCAGACCTGACTTTTCGACGGATTTACAGCGTAGTACTGCGTTTCTCGTGTGTCAAGTGAAGTCTTAGTGCGACTGTTGTATTAGACTGTAAAGTGTAAATAAAGACATTAGTTCCGGGCGCGCCGTTGGTCGGCGACGGCACTTTATTACCAGCCAGCTCAATTGCAATGCAAATGCATCTTGCAAGCTGTGAACGCATAGTACATGGAAATATTTTACGCGAATATAACCCACCGCTGATTATATGCGAGCTTTTTACGCCTTAAATTGGCTAATGTATACTCACTTGTATGTAGACTTTTTATAATATAAATAAATAAATAAATAAATAAATATTGTGGACAATTCACACAACACTACCCAGCCCCAAACTAAGCAGAGCTTGTAATATGGGAACCGGATAGTTGATATAATACTTGAATACTTTTTTTTTTTTTTGTAAATACATACTTAGAATACAATATAACACCCAGACAGAGAACAAACATTTATGTTTAACCACACAAATATTTGTTCTCGGTGGGGATCGAACCCACGACCTACGGCGCAGAAGGCAGAGCTACTACCAACTGAGCTAGAGGCCAGTCAATAATATTGTCGGAGCACTTATCTCCGTAACGAGATGTCTACATTGATACAAACTTACTTCATTGTATTGTATTTATATGGGTACGCGCGATGTTTTTGTTCAAATTATTCCATGTTTTGAATGCGTTCACACAAAATGTTAACCTTAAATGGTGGTCTCTCTATAGTAGTAAGTTTTTGTAAATATGTATTAAGTAATCGAGAGCCGCTGGCCCCGAGCCGACCTCGCCACCCTATGTTGATCTGTGCCAATCGATACCTGTGTAAGTTGAAAAGCTCCGATGTGATTTAGTTGGTTTAGTATATTCCCAAGAGTTGAGATAAGCTCCGTGTTCGGCAGCCCTATAGTTTGTATTCGATAGATGCTTTCGCTTTTGGAGCAGTGTTACTCTATCAGATATTTGTGATACTTTGAATAATAACTACTAATAATCTAAATTATTTAATTTTTTCACGAATTAGGTAGAATAAGTAATCATAAGTAGAAGTATGTTATGTGAATCATGTAAAATATAAACTATGTGATTAAAATATGATTAAACCTACCACTTGCTTTTTTATTCTACAACCATGAGATTTGATATCCCTTTAAAAAGCTATCACCAAGGAATTTATAAACTACGTAACGTAAGCAATGACTACTATAATAATACTACGTAAAGTACCACAATAAACCCTTGGCACGCTTTGGAACAAGTGTAAAATATGTTTATTCAGTTGCATGTTGCATCACAAGATTCACTTTGAAACGTCCGTTCATATGACACGATTTCAACGCGCGCTGATCGCGCTCTAGGTTTCTAGGTCCTAGGACTCGTACGCAGTAATATCGAGGACTAAAATCTCGCGCTCGTGTCTAAAGCAACATTAGACGAGCTAAATAGGATTAGGACTACAAAAATAAAAGCAGATAAACATTTTCAGATTATTTATTCATCACTACAATATTCATTTCTGCCATGTATTTGTAGGCACATTCCACTAACAAGGTAGTCTGGACAGCTTCAGATACACATCTCATTAATAAATTATTTTTTATATTTGGGTGGTTTTTAAGTATTTTTTTATATTTTACTTAAAACATTGAAATGCCGCTAATTTCCAAAGTACTTACAAATTGATTGAAGCTAATATGCAAACAACAAATAAATGTATTTGATTTGCTCACTCGTATCTAAGTGGACTAGTTTAGTGAATATACACGCCGGAAACATTTAAAATAGTAGCTTCTCTCTAGTTTTTCACTGACTGAGGCGAGAAGGGGGTCTAGCTAGACAAAAAACAATCTTATGAAAATCCTCATAACAAGCTCATTGAATGCCAAGCTAATAAATAAATATTTTTTTTTTCAATGAACATAATGCTTCTGTGTGGCACTGATTTGTATCAGTTGAGGTATCTCTATATCGTTTAGAACGGTCTACAGATAGCTCAACTGTTTCTTGTGTATTTTGTAAATAATTGTTATATTGTGTTTCTTTGTGTAAATAAAAAGTATGAACACGATTTTCTAGTTCCGTTTGGACTTAGCAGCTAAACTTCTGTGCTTTAAGTTGTGAGTTTGTCCCGCACCTAGGAAAAACATAGCGGGAAGCTACCAGCAACTTTTATGCCTAGCTTCACGGATTGATAATCTACAATTTAACTTATATTTCAATTGTCAATGAGCAATCCATGAAACCAACGAATTTAAAATTATAGATAGTAATCTAGTTTAGCAATATTATCTGAATATAATTTGGAATGTAAAAACATTGTTATTCATAAATCATTTGACCAGTAAACATTAGAGCCACAGCTACATTTATTTTCATATAAAACATTTATCTTATCCCATTTATACACTTTCCATATTATTAAAATTATATTGTCAATTCACTTCAAAACAGAAGTCAATATAGGTAAATAAATATTTTGAATTGATTCTACAGATGCTACTCAATTGAAACGTAAATAAAACATTTATTATTATAACAACTGCTATCACATTTATGCTTAATACTAAACTTAATTATAGGTACAATAATATAATATTCACAAAGGACTTACGGTTACATATTAAAATGAATATTTGGCTGACAAGCTAACACAGTGCCCAAAAAAACATACCTAAGTATATCATACATATTGCATTGCATAATTATGTTCCATCTAGGTATGTAAGATTACGTACTGGGGCCTAATTCACGGGCCGAGCGAGATTTTCTAAGCGATTATTTTATTTTTGACATTGCACAACCCCGCACTTTTCTACGTTTTCCGTATATCGTAACTGTTGAGGCTTCTACGATGAGGTCGTTGAGGAATTACTCAAGGAAATCTGCCATTCTCTCTTCGAAAGAAGCAATAAAATAAAATTGCTAAATGATCGAGATGGGCCCGAGAATGACGCCCCTGCAATGGTGATGAAAAAACACAAATTCTTTGTAATCCTCATGACTAGACATCCTCACAGAGGGCCACTCAGTGTTTTTTTGGCACACAGTGTTGGTTATGGGCCGCTTTTCTTTTTCGTGTGTTCAATAAATTGCGTGTTGCAGCAACACGATACAAGCATGTTAGGACGAAAAAACTTGGACTTGACCCTCAGACCTCTAGTCAAAATCCTCAATAAAATATCTATCCATCACACTAATATTATAAATGCGAAATTTTGTGAGTGTGTAGCACATTTTTGTGTTCTCACGATTGAACGGGTTTGGAAATTTGGAATTTAAACAGTTCGTAACCTGACTGTTTAGTTTACTGTTTATCCACACGAGAGGAGCCACGGACGGATGCTAGTAATTAATCAATTGTTTTTGTATTGCTTAATTATATACAGGGTGTCCCATAAGTCAACGTCCAACCGAAAACGGGTGATGCGCCAAGTCATGACAGTTAGCAGAAAAATATAAAAAAAAATATTTGTTACGTAACTTTCGAGTTATGAGTATTTAAAAAAAACAGAAAAAACTGACACCCTGTGATGATCTTTTAAGTCCTGTGACTACAAATATTAACTTTTCATGAAACTTTTTTCTGCAACGTAAGCATGAATAACTCTTCTGTAAATTACAATTCAAAATTAAGCCATAACTGCCTCAGTTTTCAATGAAATCGTGGAGTTTTGGCCAACGTTTCATTTCAGATAATTACATCACCCAACTTTAACCGTCTGTACCGCAAAAAAAATGTACTACACTATCATGGCATGTAACTTTAAAAATTGGCGCATTTATCCAGGATTCGAAAATGGTATAATACTTGCTAGAGTACTTCTTAGTTTTAGAAATAAAAAATGTTTTTTCAACTAAACCGGATTTCCAATCAATTTTATTTCAATAGATAAATGTTTGTACCCTTTAAATGATGGACTTAAAATGCCTACGCTGTGTTTTTAAGTGACTCAAAATTCACAGGTACAAGTAAATACCATTTCGACAATGCAAGTAAACAGATAGATCCACCATCTTGTCGAAAGAGTAATAACCATGGGTTTTCAAGTAATTTGATAGTTTTAGGTAAAAGTTTGAAATAAAATTCGATCATAGGATTACTTCAATCGTGGTTTTAATCTAAAGTTTGCCTTCGCCCGTCGCCGGTCTTATTACATGGTTTTTGACGTGATAACGTCTTATAATTCGATGGAGCCGGCTGCTCGTACGAAAAAACATGACTCATGCGGCGTTACCTCGCTCTGAGGCGTTCCATTTAATACTTGAAGTGCAAGTGAGAGCGCGGAACGAGCGACAAAGAGGCACAATCGGCCTCCACGTTCGGCAGCGTTCGACATCGGTCTCTCTCCTACTTGAGTGAGCGACGCGTCCGCGTGGACAGCTGTATGACGTTGTCACGTTCAACTGTCGTCAGTTAACTGACTTTACAGACAGCTGATTTTTTTTAAGGAAATGTAGAGCTTGCATTACTGCTGAAGGCTAACAGTTTGAACATTTGCTGTAAATCCTTGATGTAGTTAAATTAAAATCACGATTGAAGAAATCCTATGATTGAATTTTATTTTAAACTTTCACCTAAAACTAACAAATTACTTGAACACCCATGGTTATTACTCTTTCGACAAGATGGTGGCTCTATCTGTTTACTTGCATTGTCGAAATGGTATTTACTTGTACCTGTAAATTGTGAGTCACTTAAAAACACAGCGTAGGCATTTTAAGTCCATAATTTAGAGGTTACAAACATTTTATCTCATGAAATAAAATTGATTGGAAATCCGGTTTAGTTGAAAAAGCATTTTTTATTTCCAAAACTAAGGAGTACTCTAGCAAGTATTATACCATTTTGGAATCCTGGATAAATGCGCCAATTTTTAAAGTTACATGCCATGATAGTGTAGTACATTTTTTTTGCGGTACAGACGGTTAAAGTTGGGTGATGTAATTATCTGAAATGAAACGTTGGCCAAAACTCCACGATTTCATTGAAAACTGAGGCAGTTATGGCTTAATTTTGAATTGTAATTTACAGAAGGGTTATTCATGCTTACGTTGCAGAAAAAAAATTCATGAAAAGTTAATATTTGTAGTCACAGGACTTAAAAGATCATCACAGGGTGTCAGTTTTTCCTGTTTTTTTTAAATACTCATAACTCGAAAGGTACTTAGCAAATATTTTTTTATATATTTTTCTGATAACTGTCATGACTTGGCGCATCACCCGTTTTCGGCTGGACGTTGACTTATGGGACACCCTGTATACAGTATAATTATTTTATTTAAATTCACTACCATGTCATGTAAATTCAATTATAAATTAAACTTAATGTAGACAATCGGCAAATATTACGTTTAGTACCCGTTTACTCGAACAAATTGAAAAATTCGTTTCGCCTACGTGTCTCTCTCTTTTGTATTAACGTCTTTGTATTAACGTTTGTCTCGTTCGTACGTAACGTATTGTTGTTGTCTCATCTTTTCTCCACACATAAGAGAGAGACACGTAGGCGAAACAAATTGTTCAAACTGATCGAGTAGACTCAGACTACGGGTACAGTACATAATATTAAAGTACCTAATTGTCTATTTATGTGTATACTAAACTAAATTTTAACCTAAGTAGGCCTTGACATACAACACAGAAGCATATAATTTAGACTCAGACTTAGCTTAACATTTTTTTTCTGTATGTGGAGTGAAGCTAAATTTTTTTTTTCAGATATCTCATCATAATATAATACTTTTAAATATTATTTTATAAATACATACTACTTAGAATACAATATAACACCCAGGCAGAGAACAAACATCTGTGTTCACCACACAACTATTTGTTCTCGGTGGGGATCCCACGACGTATGGCGCAGAAGGCCAAGTACCAACTGAGCCGAGAGGCCAGATAAATCAGAATATAGAATAGATAAAATACATTTATTTACTTAACTGTTTAGTAATAGATGTTATTAATAATAATAGCAAGCAATACTATAATTTAGAGAAGGGACGCAGCAAAGTTTTTTTTTTAATTCTTACTCCTGTTGTAAAGGCTAAAGTTTTGACTAAATATCTACGTGTATACATTTTGAATTGATTTTATTTTTAACATGAAAACTTTGAATGCAAGTAACATTTTACCTAACCTGCATACCATGTACATTAACCAATATGTACACCAATATATACATTTACTGCGATGTATCACTTAACACTTCTTAAAAATATCAACTTGAACTTTTCAAAAGTCACTTTGTCGCAAGTGCTGTTTTACAATCCATCTCTTAAAAAAAAGTTGATGATCAAACAATAATGGATACCTATATAAATAAACACTAAAACGTCCGTTCTGTACGTAGTATTATCTTATACTCTGTGAGGCAGCAGAGGTGACATGTGCCTGGTTATTATAAATCTCTTCACCAACAAGCGTTTTTAAGCCTAATTAGTAATTCGATTTATGGTTTTAATTAGTAGTTCAAGATAAGACACGATGCAGGGAAACATTTAGGCTGAGAGCAGACGTGAGACACGACAGTCTAAAGACAGACTACCGCTTTACAAAATGTATGAAGACGCGCAGACTTCAAACAAAACGTCTCGTAGACAAAATTGTCTATACCTACAAGAACGGCACAGCGACGAATCTGACTACGATTTTCGGCTTCTCTTTTGCTTGTATGTGGGCGCGCACATCAAAGACAAAACAATATCCCACCAAGCGTACCCCAGTAGACAAAACAGTTTTGTTTTTGGTGTGCGACGTGTCGCAGACAAAACAGTTTCGCGGCATACTTGAAAGTCTGTCTAAAGACTGTCGTGACTCAAGTGTGCGCTCAGCCTTAGGGTAAATTTACACCTTCGCGGAATGGAAGCGTCAATTTCGCCTCATAACGCAGGAATTCACCGCACCAGGCACAGAATTCTCGAGAATGCGCGATGTCTTCCGCGGAAGACATGCGCCCGTTTTGGCTCGTATTAATTTGTGTACAATTGATATAAAGTTAATTATGCTATATACAATTTCATCGCTTCCGTTCCATTCCGCGGCGGTGTAAATTGAGCCTTACCGTCCGTCACGCTATTGGCCGATGTTTGCTCCCTGCGCAAACAGTGCTTATCTTACGAGACAAAAAAACTAAATAAAAATAAAACTGAGAGTCTTGAGAGCTATTTTTCTGCATCATCAACAATCACTATTGCACGTCGCTGACTGAAGTTACCGCACGCATCAGCAAATCATCAATCACCAACAATAGTCGTAAATACAATCTCTTCATTCATAATGCCTGTCACTTTTTACCTTGCCGTTCGCTACGAGTCTTATGTCAACAGACTTGGCGTCCCGTCAATTCCAGCAACACGGATCTATTGAGTGATCGTCGAGTGATCGCTGAATCCGCGTTCCATTTTCAAATTTTTCAAACAAAAATTGACAACTCACATCGATATAAGGCCTGCGCACACCTAGGCCGCTGGCGAACGCGATCAGTGAAACGCTGTCAAATTTAACAGCGATATTTGACAGCGTTTCACTGATCGCTACCGCCAGCGAGCTAGGTGTGCGCAGGCCTTTACGCGATCGCTTGAGTGATTTGTGTCTTTAGAATCGATTGCTAAGCTAAATGACTGCTATAGTTCCATTATGAATATGAGCACTTGCCGATGATTTCCCGACTTCAATACAACTGGAAGTCGTAGGTAGTAGATCCGTCCCTCCAGGTCGGTTCATCAGCAACCTTGGCGCGGCAGAGCGGACAGGTATGCTCTCGGTCGAGCCAGGCAGAGATGCACAGCTCGCAGAAGATATGGCTGCAGCCGAGCCGCACCGGCGTTGTGTACTCGTCGTGGCAGATGGGACAGGAATCGCCGGCTGTGACCAGCTGTTCGCCCGTCGGCTTCGTGCCCAAGTTCTGAGGACACGCGTTGTGAGATTAGACCAAGGAGGTTGGAAACCACCACACATAAAACACAATGGACGCGTGCCGAATTTAATTGTATTTATTTATTGCTTTCATAAGTCATAAGTAAGTAATAATCATTATTATAAGTCAACATGCGAAATAGAAAAATAATTTCTTAATTATAACAAATAGAAAAATATAAATCTACAATGTCGTGTAGATTTAGTTTTTGATATATTTTATTCTGCAAATCTATCTACCCATACACCATATTAATATAAAGATTGAACAATAAACACTTACCACACTCTGCAGAAGGGTCCAAGTAGCATTCTTAAATAACCTCAGCTTCATGAGCACTTCCACTGCCTTCGCAACCACATACACAGTGGTGAGGAACATGCCCACCATCTTCTCCGAGCCCTCATAGGAGTTCATGAGGAAGAATACCCACGGCTGGATGGGCAGAAGACATCGGTACAGTTGGGATACTGCCTCCGTGAATAAATACACTTTGCCCTGGAAAAGAGTTTGGAATTTAAACTAGAAATTATTTTGCTTTGTCAAGTTGTACTCGCGCCAAATGCGCGCTGTGGCGTCCTTTGATTAGAGAGTACACAACGCACTGATTATTTTACATTTAAGATTTTTTAACTAAATATAAAAAAAAAAAATGTTATGTATGGTAGTTTTTCGGTAAAACGGCTGTCCTCTTTTTGCCTACCTGTTGCTGTACTGTATCTACGTATAAAAAAAAAATTACGAGCAGTTGGTGTAGTGGTAGCAAACCTGCCTTACAATACGACCGTATTTCAATCCAGTTGTGTACATTGAAAAAAATACGTGCGTTATGGTAGTGCTCTCAAACGATGAAGGAAAACATTTTAAGGAAACTCACGGTTTCATCCTCGCCACACGTATTGTCTATGTATTATTGCCTGTGGATTCAAACCTACTAACCTACTCCATCTAAAATCCTATCTCATACACTATAGCGCCCCATAAATAGGGACGTGAGTGAAAAAAGAGCCTCTGACGCTGTATATACTTACTTAAATAACACAAAATAATATTTGGCACACGGGCTCGTGTTCACAGAAAAAATATAGCCAAGTCTGATGTACAGTGGCGGTATGAAAATGTTCGTCAGTTTTCAACTTGATTCGTTCAACGTATCACGAGCACATTATTACCTTTTGAAACTGAATAGACAGAATACACCGATAAGTTACGCGTCACAAATTATGTCAAAATGTGTTCATGATCAAGGCACTGACTGGTGCAAGCGAAAACCGACTCTAAGGTAACATTTTCATACCGCGAGTGTACATTCAATTTCGCGTAAAAACCTACCCTCTTCTGAAAAGGCAACAAGCAAGCCGGCATCATAGTAACCAACAGCTTGAAGTCCACAGTAATGATCTTCACAATGAGGTCGGTTAGCGTCACCAGCCATATTAACTCCCACACATCAAGCTCTGTATAAGCTGGGAACATAATGACGTTGGGCAAAAGCTTCTCGTGCCCAAACACAAAGTGCACGATGAATATACAGCTGGATGTGAAAAGTATCTCGCTGAATAGTGCTAGGAGGCTGCGGTTCATTTGCTTTCCGTGTTCCCTGGAAAGGAAAAAATAACTTGGTTATATTTTTAGGACAGCCTAAAATTCAACTCTGTCAAACGCGAAAATTTGCTATGTTTGCGAGTTTTGTAGAAAGGTAGGGATATAAGGAGACCTGGGGAGGCCTACTTTCTAAGTAACACGCGGCCGAGGTGGCAGTCGACCGCTAGTTCATTTAAAAAATGTTTTTAAGGCTAGCTAGCAGTCAGCAGCAAAGACCAATGTCCAGGAAATTAGACCAAACTGGTTGGAGGAACTCAGCTGTACTAGTAGTAGTAAGGAGTTAATTCTTAAGCTATTGATACAATCGCTCACCTTCTGACAAGTCCATTGCAATGTACAAATGTTGAAAACAGTATGATGAACACAAAGAGCCCCTCTCGTACATCATACAAAAACTTTATGAACAGTATGAAGTAGAAAGGTGCGTAGCGTAATAGTGTGTTCAGTGTTTGCCGTATATCCACAACCTGTAAAGTAAAAGTAAAGATTATTTCTCGAGTATAAAGAAAGAAAAAATATAGATATTTTTTTTCGCAAGTAGACCGTTGTGGCAGCCCCTTTTTATGTGACGCTTGACACATGATGCTCAACTTTTACTACACTGGTTCTACTACACGCCGGTTTCCTCACGATATTTTCCTTCACCGTTTTTGTGAGCACTGGCATAGTGCACATACATTTTTCAACAGAAACACTCATTGGTACACAACTGGATTGGAACCCACGACCTTAGGATCAGAAGGCGGGGCCTCTACCACTAGACCACTAGTGCTGTCAGTCACAGTCTCAGCTCTCAGGTAAAAAGGTAGGAACTATTTGGGTATGATTCCGATCTCGGTAGCAAGCAGCACTGCTGTGCGTCACCCTGACTTTTCAGATACTAATACTTGATGAGCAATCGGTTCCCCTTTTAGTGTGATGGGTGGCTGCTGCTAGTTCATCATACCTTTAGTCAATTATTTTCACTATGTTGAAACTCACTAATAGCCTCTGAAGATAAGCTAGTAGAGAAGAAATAATAATTTGAGCAAAATTTTCTGAGAGAAATGAGTAGTGCCATCAAAAAGTGATTATTACTAATTTGTTGAAATTGGTTTTACTATCAAAATAAACCAATTATAAAAAGCTCTTAAATACTATAGCTTCAAATATTTAACTACACACAGTGAATCTAATTTGAAAATTTAAAAACATTTTTACTATACTCTGGACACAAATATGAAAAAAAATGCTTAATTATGCTGCCTACTAGTATCACAATAAAAAATATATTATTGACAATTCACAAAATTAGGCAGAGCTTGTGTAATAGGGGAACCAGATTACTGATATGTTGTTTACATTCTTGTTGTAAACATTAGACTACACATTTACACAATGGTTACCTGTGGTCCTCCTTCATCACTTTGGCTCTCATTATCTGCATTATCATGAATATTGTTATTGTTAGCTGGATTCACAGATACATTAATATCCTGCTGCTCTTCAACATCAGGTGTATGTGACTCCGATGACATACTCGCGCCATCAAAGCTTGTCTGTGTTCCTCTGTCCGTGATTATATAGGTCTGGGCGTTCGGGCCCAAGTTGACGTGAGCTATGGAACTTCTAGGTCTTTGTGCTTGTAATCGTTCGGTGTCCGTGATCTGGTGGGTGCCTGGTGTATTTCTTGGCAGCCATGTAGGCAGTGATAGTCTGGCATTATTACCCTAAATAACAATAAACTTATGAAAACACATAGATGTCGCTATAGTCTGACTTTGTTGTACTATGCCAGACTTCAAGGGCTAGAACTAGAAATAAGATGACTAATAAAGTAGGTCTTATCAACAGATTGCATCACTTTCGTATTAAATAAAGATCCTTACCATACGAGCATTTTCAACTAGGGGTCTAATTTCCCTAAAAACACTGTTGAGGCGGTCCCCAAAGCCCAAATTATTTCTATTTGGGGCTTGTGGCTGCAGTCGTGCCTCTCTAGTTGGTGGCTCGAGCCTTTGATAATTTCGTGGAGTGATCTCCTCCGAATCTTCGGAATCTATGTCCAGATTCACTTGGTGCGATTGAGCCATTGTAAAGCACTAGAATACACTAAATAATCACGAATTACGTAAAAACCAGCATTTCCAAAATATTTTGAGCAGCACAAAACGAAACAAGATTTTTAGTTTTCGAATTGACGTTTGATCATTGATCATTTTGACATTGATTTGACATTGACAAATTGACATTCGTTTTGTCCGTCTATCCCTATCTGGAAGTTGACTTCCAGATACAATCTGTCTGACGGAGCTGCAGGTAAGAGCCTCGAGTGTTCGTTTAAGCGAAATTTCACTACGCCAAGCTACGGGTACTAAAGGCCTGCGCACACCTAGGCCGCTGGCGTCTGCGATCAGTTTCAATTCAATTTCAATTTCAATTTATTCACTTAAAAAATAACATTACAGATATTAATCCAATGCGTTATTCTAAGTCTTTGGATATTAAAAATGAACGAATACTACTAATAATCTAATATACCTACTAAAAATATCTTACAAGCTAACTAAACCACTATAAACTATACATTATATAAAACAACAATAAAAAAAATATATGTACATAAAAACTAGAATGAGATCATTTTTTTATTAAATAAGTAACCACAATTTACAGGTTTTACACTGATCACCACGGTGTTAGAGAGCTGGGTTCCTCAGAGTAACCCAAGCACAGTTTTTCCACTACAGCCCACCTGTCTGCAAACAAGTCTAATTGTGGGTTGGCCAAGAGCAGGGCGTTGAGGTGGCGTTGTGCGCGGCAGACGGGGGATTGTTGGCGCGCTACGGTGCGCACGGCCCTCGGTGAAAGCAGTGGAACTCGCCCAGGGCGGAATCTAGCGCGATTGTCCGGGACACAGAGTCTACTTACCTCCGCTAAAAGATCAGGGCAATTTAGCAATCCACGCATAATGCGACATAGTGTTAATAATTGATCGCAGAGTCTTCGCGTTTCGAGTGAGTGGAATCCTAGCGTACCCTGGAGATATTTCGTAGGGTACATGAAGGGATAGTAACCATATACTTTTTTGTACAAGAAGCGCAAAAACCTTTTTTGCACTTTTTCCACCATCAATGCATATGTTACTTCATGAGGATTCCACACGCACGAGCTTGACTCTAGTTTTGACCTTATAAGTGATGTGTATAAAAGTTTAATTGCGCCTATATTAGTGAAATCCCGGCAATTTCTGGTTACGAATCCCAGTTTTTTAAAGCTATCGATTACAAGTTTTCTGTGGTGGTTATGAAAGGTGAGTTCGGGATCAAATACTACGCCCAGGTCCTTCGCAGTTAGTGGTCTCATGAGGACTTCTCCGTTTAAATTATAGGGCATGGTAATAGGGTTCCCTGATCTAGTGAAACTCATTACTTGACATTTAAAGACGTTTAGGTGTAACCTGTTTTCCCAACTCCAGGCCTGTACAGCATCTAAGTCCCGTTGCAGTGCGTGGCTGTCTTCTTTAGATCTTATTGGATAATAGAGTTTTAAGTCATCTGCGTAAAGCAGGCACTTCGCATTTTTAAGCGTTTTAGCTAAATCGTCTACCATCAACGTAAATAGCAATGGACCCAAGGATGACCCCTGACTAATTCCCGATCTGGTGTGATACGGCGCGGAGTCATAGCACCCCAGTCTCACGAATTGTCTCCGATCACTAAGATAGTCAGCGAACAGTCTCAAAAGCTTAGGTGTAAATCCGAATATACTAAGTTTATTCAAGAGAATATCATTGTCCACATGATCAAAGGCTTTTTGGAAATCTAGATATACGACATCTACTTGAGTGTTAGTATCTAGTTGGTATGAGATGTCGTCAACGAGTGTCAGCAGATTCGTATTTACCGAGCGGCCCTTTCTGAATGCATGTTGGGCGTCATTTAGGAAAGGTTCTATTTGTCTATACAGTTTAGTATGTATACCACTCTCAAATAATTTCGCTAGGGCTGATAGAATGGCGATCGGTCTATAGTTATTAGTTAATTTTTTATCACCTGTCTTAAAAACAGGAACAACTCGCGATTGTTTCCATGTATCGGGATAAACACCGTTTCTAAGTGAAAGATTAAAAATATGGGCAATTGGGGCTGCTAGTTGTGTTTTGAAGGCTTTGATTACGTATGGTGGAATATTGTCTGGACCTATTGAACTTTTAGGCTTAAGTTTTTGTATTAAGTGTTCTATTTCTACTTCTGTAAAATCGACGATATTTATGGAGGAATGACTATGTGTTGATGATAAACGATCTGCGTCAAGGCTCGGTATTTGGGGCAGGAAAACACTGCTAAAGTAATCTGCAAAGGCTGTGGCTGCCGCCTTTCCTGAGTGTTGTTTACCTTCATGAGTTATGCAGGGATCAAAACCACCTTTCGTTCTTAAGCTTTTTACATAGTTCCAAAAAGCTTGTGGGTTGGAAATTAAGTTGTTTTGAATGTTTGCTATGTACTTATTATGCGCTAATGTAACTTCATGTTTAATATAGACTCTAATGGCAGCAAAGAAACTATATATGTAGAGATTTTTACTAGCCTTCCAAATTTTGTGTAAGTTCCACTTTAATTTAATATTGGCAACTATTTCTTTAGTGAACCAGGTGGGGTATCTACGAGTGGGTTTACTATTTCTTATTTTTTTAGGAACACTTTGGATAAAACTATCATTGAATTTGGAATAAAATAATCTAACAGCGCTATTGACATCATGTTCGGCCAAAACATCACTCCAGCTTGTGCCGCTAATGAGTTCATAGAGCAACGGAAAATCCGCTTTATGAAAATTCCAGTCTGTGCTAATGTCAATGTTGCTAGCCTCCAAAAGTGCATCCCGTCCTGTGGCTACGATAGTGAGCGATATATCTAAAGGTGGATGGTATTTGTCAGCTTTATCTACAAGTCCGCAGTCTGCCTCACACACGCTTACCTCGTTTACTTTGTTGTTTGTAAGTACTACATCTAACTTACTCCCAGTTTTGTTTATCACGCTATTAGAGTCTGCAAATTCACAAAAGTTTAAAAAATGGTGCATATAGTTGTTTATGCTCCAAGAGGCACTGTTCATATTTAAGTCACCTACTATAACGACACTAGAGTTCTGTAATTTTGATGACATATTTTCCTCTACTTTGCAGTACCAAGACATATAATCTTCATCATTAGCTGAAGGCTTTATGTATACAACACACACATACACTAACCGGTTTTTGAGGGAAAAAGAGGCCCATAGGTCTTCACCGTTTCCTGTCTCCAGGTGTTGCTGACGAGAAAGATCAAGGCCTGGCCTAGCAGCAAGCAGTATTCCACCTCTATTGGAACCTCTATCTCTCCTAACCATACTCCATCCGTACGGTGTAACTTCAGCGTCAGTTATTGAATCATCCAGATTTGTTTCTGTCACAGCAATAAAGTCAGTGTTTAGTAGTATCGTGTTTCGGCGCCACTGTAGCAATTTGGTTTTGAGGCCATTAACGTTTTGGTATATAGCCTGTACTCTGCATTTAGATATATTTCTCCGAGGTGTTGGTGTCACGTTTCCCGTAGTATGATTGGCCAGGTGTGCGGGTTTGACTATAGTATTCACGCCTGACTCCTCTGTGAAACCACTCACAGACTTCGGTGCCAGCTGGCCATGATTCTGGAGTAAGCAGTAGATTATAGGAGCTTTCAGGGACTGTAAGAACAAAGGAGGCATAATGGTCGTGCCTTAATGTGAGTTTGTACGCATTAAATCCTTTTCTTTGACCAATTTTCTCCATGTGCGATATCATGGCTTCAACAGTTGTTCTTGGTGTTAAGAAGCAGGCGTGTATTTTTTTGGTTCTCTCTATGGCTTGCAGTTGGTGATGTTGTTGCGCTTTACCTATTACCAGGCCTTGGCGCTTGTTCTTGCGTCCATATTGCGCAATTTGCCAGGGATCATCGCCTGTCAGGTCTTCAACTTGTTGGTAATCTGAGCTTGGTACGGCTGGCGGAACCAGCTTTTCTGTTGACGGTAGTGGTATCACACTTTCAATCACCTGCGGTATAACTGTAGACAGTGATTTTGGTGATGCGGTCATATTTTTCCGTCTTGCTGGCGTTTCACGGCTGAGGTTATTTTGGCAAACAACGTTGGCAAGCGTCGACCTTTCGACCAAGGCAGCGGTGGTACTTTCACAGGGGGGGGCATGTAGTTTTACTTGCGTACCTGCTATTTCGCTAGCAGTTCCACAGCCTAGAACTTCCTTGGTAGAAGTAACTGCTTCAGCAGGGACGTTTTGTAGCAGTGATGTTACGTTTATGCTAGTTGTAGTTAGCTCATTTTGAAGTGAGTGTTTTTCAGAATGCAGTTGCAGCAACCTAGATCTAATGGATTCAACCGTGTTAGTTATCATAACTTGGTTATCCTTCATTTCATCGACAGTCTCGCAAAGGTTATCAACATCTAGTCTTAGGGTGTTATGTTTTGCATTTATTTCAGTAACACAGTTCTTAATTTCCCCTAGGATTGCAAAAAGGGCATTAACCTTCTCATTCTGCGACATGAATTGTTTGGTGACCTGGTCACTAAAGTTTGCTAGTTCATTCATGATTGTTGTGTTGGTTGCCACCTTTTTCTTCGCAGCCGTCGTCGGTTTGTCCAGATTGACTGACGGCGACAAAATCGGTCGCGGTATAGACGTCTGGGGCGTATCTTTTTTCGAGGCTGAAGTAGTCAAGGTCACGTTTAGCTTCGACAGTGTATTAGTTCCATCCCTTCCATTATCCGGATTTAAGTGCGGGGGTTCTATCGCAGGTCCGAGTGGTGTGTTAACAGCGTGAGCATTTTTCCAAATGCAAGTCCCACACTTCCATTCTGCTCTACTTTTAGTTGACAAATAATTATAATGAGCTTCAGTGACCGTAGCGCATGTTTCTAGGTGCAGTTTTATATTGCAGATTGTGCAGGTCATATAATGTTTTGGCGGTAATGGCTGGCTGCATTTACTACAATTAAAATTAACTGGCGCCATCTCTGTTTGTGATTCAGCCGGCGACGCGTGAAGCGACGCGGCGGGCAGTTAGAATTTATTTGCACTGCTCACAGGATTTTTGAGATACTAGGTATTTAGGTAGTTTACCTGAAACGTACGTAATAATACACAATGTCAGGAGCATGAAATTGTTACTTCTTTTCCTTGAAGATCTTCCAACGTATCAAACTGGCAGTTTTGCAGTAAATGCAATTCAAAAGTTTTCCCGGTAATTTTTTAAAATCGAATTTTTCACTAAAATACCAGTTTATTCCTGATAATAACAGTCACAGATCTAGTTCATCACTATGTCCACATTTAAACACGATAATATCATCGATTTAGACACTTATAACAATAATTTTTAATATTTTAAAATAATATTTAGAGAACGAGTTGTTTACTCAAAGAGTGTTGCCAGCAACATTTGAAACATTTGAAACATTTGAAACAGTGAAACGCTGTCAAATTTGACAGCGTTTCACTGATCGCTACCGCCAGCGAACTAGGTGTGCGCAGGCCTTAAAAATAGCGAGCTTGTTTAGCAAGTTTCATGTTTGTGAATGGGTGATGATTACTGATTATTTCCAGCCAGTTTTTTTTATATTTATTCGCCATCAGTCACGTGCAGACTTAACTTGCTCGAGCTTAGGTCTTCGCTTAGGTATTTAAGTGGGGAGGCACATACCTATCCACTTACGACCTACCTATACCTTATTCTCAATGGGATAACATGGAAAGTTAAAACAAAGAATAGGTCGTTTACTGACAATCTTTTATTTTTCAACTTAGTTTTTGACATATTTATAATAGGTCAATAGACCGATTATGAAGATCTAGCTTTGATACAATGAGCAAATAACACCCCTACTGTTTCACGATTACCTATTCATTGATAGTGCATAATATCTTGTTAGCAGCACTAGTGTAGATTAGATATACCTACATAAATTCAGTCTTTCATAATAGGCTTCACAGTGCTCAATGCAGTAGATAGGTATTTTCTTTCACTGAATCCATTGATGACATAGATAGGTAGACATACTTGCAAAAACTCAAATAGGGTGCTAGGTAGGTACCCACATAGTACCTACGTACAAAACTATAAGTAAATAAATTTGTGCTGAAGTAAAATAGGTATCTAGTAAACAATAGGTGTTAGGAAACTATTCAAGTAGGTAGGTACTGATAACTTGGCACATCATTATTCTTCCTCATCCGCGATTGGTTTCAACGCAAGAACTCCTTCGACGTAGAGATCACGCACCGCTTCAAGCAAACGGGCTTCAGCGCGAGGGTCGCCGAGTGCCACGTCCACACTGCCTGCGCATAACAGAAGCGCCCTGAGTGCTGCCCGTGGCCAGTCACTCATCAAACCACTCCTAACTTCATTACCAGCTGGTGTAGCGCCAAGCTTTTCACACTCCGACATCAATGACTCTCCGTAGTATTCGATTAGGTCATCCCCAATAGCCCTTCTCATTTCCGGAGACAACGATGATAGAAGCAGCAGCGCGATATCATCCATGGGTCGACCGAGAGATATCATTTGCCAATCCAGTACTTTGCACTCGCAATTTCCATCTCTTTCTCTAAACAAGAGGTTTCCGCACCAAAAATCAGCATGAACTATTGGTGCGGGTTCAATGGGTCTCAGTAACGTATCCAGTAATGACGGTGCTCGAGCGCAGAGTGCTGAAACCGCGGCCGCTTCTTCCGTACAGTCGGAGCGACCGCGGAGGAATTCTTCGAGCTGCGGCAGACCTCTCCTGATCAGCCGGAGATACCCTGCAGCGGCTCTTTCGCATGGGAACAGGAAGTCGAATAGTTCGTCTAAGGCACCCTGCCTCTCGCGCAGCGCTAGAGACAGCGCATGCAGCCTCGCCGCAGTGAACACGGCAGCCCGAGCGCGCTCTTCCGTCAAACCTTCCGCGAAGTTGGCGGACTCGTAGCCCTCAGCAGTTACATCTTCTAAAACTAGCTCGCTATCTTCTCCAATGCGACCTGAAATATAAAATTAAATAATTTTACCGATCGCTTTTTGATAAATTTTCTAGAGTGGGATCTGTACCTACGAATCTATCAACTACAAAAGATTACGTAAGAATCTATGCGTGCGTAAAAAAATATATTTTGGTGAGTAGACTTACGCGGTAATTTAGCTTTAATGCATTTCGGAATATGAAGGCCAGCACCAGGTCCAAAAGCTTCTTCTGCTAATTTGTTCAATACAGGGGCTAATTCTGTATAAAATAACACCTCCCTAGTGTCAAACTGCGCTTCAGCTACAAACAGACGGCCGAAAGGATCTCTTGGAGGTAGCTTGAGGATGAGTGGTAATATCTTCTTTTCATTTTCAGCTTTATAACGGATTGTTACTGCTAGTACTTTGCTGAGCGATCCTGTGACCCCATCTTGAGTTTCCACTTGAACCTGCACAAAAGAAATACCTACAGTTAAAATAAAGCTTAAGCAAAGTAATTTTGTTTTGTAACGTTTAAAAACAGATAGGCTTATGTTGCGTGACCAATTTACTATGAATTATTTTTGTAAAACCGCGTAAATCACAATTTCTCGGAAAAAAGTTCCTAGTCCACTAATAAACAAATGCTACAAAGAGATCAGTGCATAATGCGATATTGATTAATGTTGATTCAGTAGGTTAGTATGTACCTAAATAATTGAACCTCTTAATTCTGTAAGGCTTAGTAGTTGATTGGTCTAAATTGTAAGGACGGCAATTGGTTTATATTTTTCGGTGCTCATTTCGCTATGAGTATGGCTTGGGTATTGTTTGTAATTAGTAAAAGGTACCTACCTACCTAAGCATTATGGTTTATACCAAATCGTCAGGAGGATTAATAGGAACGAATTTTCAAGCAAAAATGAAAGTGAAAATGCACCTCGTCAGCACCAACCACGCCCGCTCGAATGAGGATCTCCTTCGCCCACTCCTCGTTGACAATAAAATCGGTTTCAGGCTCCGGTTCCGGCTCGCAGTCAGACTCTTCACTACTACTTGGTGCCTCGGACACGACCGCACTTTCCGGGCCTGTCTGCATGCCGCTCATTTTTTTATATCACACTTATTTTACGTGTTTGACGATTGATAATTTTACAAGCTCATAATGCTTGTTCTTTACATGAATATCAGTTTAGCTTAGAGTGAAATAATGCGGCTTTGCCTTCGAGCTACTCGTGACTCCCTAGTCTCCACACTCCCCACTGAGTCAGTCGAGATCCCGCGCATGCGCGCACCACCTCAATTATTAATCATGTCGACCTCACGTCTTGACGTCTTGTCGCCCCTCAGATAAGCTCAATCAAGTATGCAATAAAAGCGCTAGCTCTTTACACACACCCTTCAAAGCGAAGCTACTTTTTACTACATAATGCAGTGCAGGCTAGTACCTACCCACTGAATATTTGAATCTTGTTACGGCGATGCAACGAAATTGAAAGCTTTTGCTCGTGGCTGATAGCGAAACGCGTGAGGAGGCCCAATCAATAAAGTCTGTAGTTTTATATTTTATGGTTTACTTATGTACCTACAATTGCACTTCGTGGCATATCGTAGGTAGGTTGGGGTTAAAAAATAAGTTACAATAGGAGAGCTTAATGCTAGACAGCATTTTCTACCAGACAACCTTGACAGGTGAAAATGAAAGAGGTTGGCGTGCATAAAATGTAGTAGAAAACAATTTTGATAAACCTACGTAACTGCAATCAATGTGCATTATTATAATCTATTGGTAGTGAATCTTAGATATATACTTAGGTCTTAGGTACATAGGTATCCTGTAGAAGGGTATGCGTCAGTAATTTTAAACTTCTTATTTGGTTGATGTAGATACCTAGGTACATATGAAAGCTTGCGATAGAATGTATAGTCTATCTCTTTCTGTGTCGTGTGCTCACACTCGATACTCGCTATACTGATCCTTCCTCCAAGCTGTATTCTCGATGTTTTACGTATTTAGCTTGTCTGTGCACTAGAAATGTATCTGTCAATTGGGTCATGCCGCTCTGATGCCGGCAATGGGGTTGTTTATTGTTTTTTCTATGATTGGAATTATAATTGATTGTAAGAAGTTTACCTTATTTTTCTCAACTACCACGCCATGAAATTAGTATCCTTTCAATCAGAAGCGGGGTGTACGGAACTCAGAGGTCAGTGCCTTCGAACAATCTTGAGAAAATTTTAGCTACGTTAGCTACTTACTGTGATTGAGAATAAAACTGGGAAATAGTGCGAAAACAATAAAAACTCGGTGTTACTTCTCTGTACTTGTTGTGTGTGCATAATAACAACGTGTTTGAAAACAACTTTTGACCAAAACATTCTACATTGGTTTGTTGGTTCAGTGCTAAAGCATATCATTTAAATACTTAGTCTTATCCTTATTACCTAAATAACTCAGAGAAAGTATTTGTAACTAACAAGAGTGTTCAATCAAGTGAAGTGGTAAATCAAGAACTATATATAAGCTCCAATAAGTTAACAAAATAACTTTGGTTGGAAATGTAGTAACGGAGAGATTTAATTTTATTCTGCTTTATATAATACAAAGTTCAACAACTATAAATAAAATATTATAGATATAGTAAGACAGGTCTTTTTGTTAAATATTTTAAAACAAAGCAAAATTTATTAACATTTACAAACATTTCATATCGGACTGGGCCACAAATTGCTTACTCAGTACGTTACCTTTTTCTATTTGTGTTTGTTCTAAATTTAAACAATTTGAGCATCTGGTATATAAGTTATAAGTAGGTAGTTACTGATGGTTGTCTTTAGTTGGGCAAATTTTAATTGAAAATTAAAATATAATTTTAGTTTTCTGAGCTAATAAGTTTTGCACCAAAAATTAGTGCCACTCATTTTGATTTAATTGTTGGTTAGAGAGAAGAGAGTGCTCCAAAACATTTGGCTTATAAGACAAAACTTTACGTTAAAAGTGAATGTATTTTTCAGGCATATTATGTAACAAATTTTAGTTAATCTTAAAATTCTTTAAGTTACTTAATAACATATTGTTTTGAAGAATAATGGGTTCAAAACGAAAGTCACGAAAACGTTCTAGGTCTAGACGTGATAGAGATAGTTCTTTCTAGTGTCACAAATACTTCTAAAAATAATGACCATGAATCGAGGCATCATAGTCGCATTAGGAATACCAAGCACACAAGCTCTCGAGAGTGTCGCAGGAAAACTACAAAAAGTGATACGGCTACAATGACTCCTTTGTTGCCTCAAGATGCGATTATACAGCGAAATTATAGTGTTTCTCAAGCCAGCAGAAGTGCTACCCAAAACAGTAGTGCTGGTACCGCACCATATGAAGCTAGTCTTTCTTTGGCTAGTGTTCCTTGTTTTCCTATATACCCAAACATGATGAATAATGTTGTGCCTGAGTTTGACCCTTGTGATAGTATTCATATTCATTTATTCATTGTTTCATGTGTATTATAGGTCTTAGGGGGTAATAAAGTCCAGAACATGAACCCCGCTGGGGCATTACAATGGCCTTGCGGCAAATTAAATTAAATTAGGTAAATCTAAGTAACAAACTTCTTATTTATAGAATCTAACTTAACAATAAATCTTATTATATCTATGTATGACAATTCAATAAAACAAATGTCAAAAATAGTAACAATCTTCACCTATTGTACCTACCTAATACGAGTGCCTGCCTACCTACTTACAATTTGTCAGATAAAAAAATCTTCTACGGTGTAATAACATTTAGCGATAAGAAATTTTTTAAGTTGGCTGCGAAAAGAGGAATCCTTTGTGTGATCCTTGATATAACTAGGAATTTTGTTATAGATAGTTATAAGTCGAATGTATGGGCTGTTGTCAAATGTTTTTAAGGTGGTCGGAGGCTTAATAAGCATATCTTTGTTACGTCTATTATAGTTGCTATTACTTTCTGACTTTGATTTAAAAAAAAGGTCATTTGCATGATATAGATACACGGTAATATCAATATATGCATTATTTTGAAGTAAGGCCTACAGCTTTGTCTCTGCTTGATGTTTGCAAGTATTCGCACAAGTTTTTTTTGTTTGATGAATAAAATAGTACCCAAAGCATTGAAATATGGATTCACAAAGTAAATGAATGTAGCAAAATTTATAATTGGAATGAGACACAGATTTGCCACTTGGCTTTGCCAAAACTTTCTGGCTTAGCAAAACGTTTGTAACGCAACTTTATTCACAAGCTCTATGTTATAGATAGAATAACCTTACGTCCGTTATGTCACCTGTCATGCACAGCATAATGTCTACGAGTTGACAGTTAGAGGCAGGTTTTGGGGGCAAAAACGAATGCTAGTCAGACTAGCTATGGGATTTATGATGGGATGTGGAATGTAAAGGATTGTGTTATGGTGTTCAACGTATCCGAAGAGTTTTGGTTTGTGCTACATGGGACTCGCGAGGAGACTTCTTACAAGTCAGAAGATGGATGAATCAACGGGCCTACAAGCCGTTCGTGTCGTGATTTATGACAACGATCCAACAATTTTCAACAACAAGCTTGTTTGTTTGTGCTTCATTTCATTGTAGTAACTCTAGTCACCAAGGACTAGGAGTTATTCATGGAAACAGTTACGAGCCATCGAGTTACAATATTGTTAGAAAGAAAGAATGAAAAACAATCATTTATACAAGCTGTACACAACAAGAAATAAAACAGTAAAATGTGACAACGTTGGTAACAAAATACACAGAGCCTGAGCAGAGTTACAAACCTGGAAACCTCAAGCTTGGTTACTGAATTGTGTTGAATGATAAAATGAAAAAATGTTGTGCTGAGTTACACAATATTATGGAGCTTAAAAGTTGGAACTCATCTCAGCAAGCAAATAGACCTGGTGTGGTAAGACAAAATGACATTGATGGAAATTGGTAAATATAGGGTTTCATTAATAACAATTGCAAAGATTTGATATATTATTATAGATTGAAGTTGACTTGAGACTCTGAATTTTGTGAGTCGGAGAATAACCGAGCAAATATTAATTTTAGACTCAGAGATTTAGACTGGTAGACAATGCTATTAGCATTAAGTCTTCATATCACTAAATAGTTTGATGGAAGTTTTAAATGAATAAATAAATAATTTTGTGGGACTAATAGCAAGTTATGGATAAGTAAGTCTGTTGAGAATTGGTCTGAGGCCACAAGTTTATCTGAATACCATGAGCAAGCTTCATGACAAAATTGAATGTATAGTTTGTGTGCTATAGTTTGTTAACCGCTAATTGTATATAAACCTGCTATGACATTGCAGTGCCCAACAGGGTGCATGTACTGACCTAAGCTACTCTAAGAACAAATGCTATTTATTTTATGTACATGTGAGCAATCAATAAATAAAATGAAATGAAATGTTCAAACAGCTATGACAAATAGGGTGTTCCTAATAATAAATAATGGTATAATTTATTTACTCTAGTAGAGTATGAGTTCTGACCTTTCCGAGTTTTGGGCTCTAACAAGTGTTTAAATCTTTGGGATCTTTGGGATCTTGTGACTCGGGTTGATTCCTTCAACCCACCATTCCGTCCACCATTAAAATAAGAGTACTCGTGATAAAAATACTATCTACCTGTAAGTTACTATTATTTGAATCATTGGGGCTTTGCGGTGATTGTTCAAATATTAATTATTATTGAAACTAGCTGAAATAATCAAACCGATTGAACGATAAACCTTTGAATGATTATATTGAAATGCTACTTCCCGCATTCATGAATATGTTATTTATGAGATATTACTTACCTTGTGACACCATTCGTTGTGAAGTGTTTCATTAGTGTGAAGAATTAATGGAAGAAGCTGGTACAGACTTAGCTAGTTCTAGAACATGGGTGACAACTGATTGAGCCAGAGAGAGACTGATGCCGCCCGCCTACGACGTGCCGGGCCATGGGCCGCTCGTGTACTGCGGCCTGCAGGGCGTCGCCTCGCTGCTGGCGGAGGTGATGTCGCGTGACGAGCTGGCGCACCAGCTGTGCGAGAACCTGCGCGCCGGCGACTGGCTCGCCGACTACATCGCGAGCCGCGTAGAGCGCGAGCCGCGGCTGGCCGCGCGCGTGGCGCCGCTCGACCGCGCCGCGCTGCGCCCGCTGGAGGCGCTGACGCGCTACCTGATGCCCGCCTACTTCGCGGAGCGCGCGCTGCAGCTGTACCGCGAGGTGGCGCGCGAGGCGCTGGCCCGCCTGGCGCTGGCCGACGGCGCGACAGGCTCGCTGTGGCGCGCTGGCGCTCACCTCGGTGCAGCTGGTGGGCGCGGCGCTGCCCCGCCCTCGCTTGCGCTGCCGCCCTGCGCCCGCGGTGCAACCTCACGCTGTCAGCGGGGCTGCCTCACTTCGCGGAGGGGTACATGCGATGCTGAGGGCGCGACACAGGGAGCGCTGGCTGAAGGAGCCGCCGTGAGGGCAAGACAGGCATACGACATTGCCGCCCAATACGTGATCGAGTAAAGACATGACCAGCATACGACCTTGCTGGTCAGTTATAATCAAGTGAGGGCAAGACAGGCATACGACATTGCCGCCCAATACTTGATCGAGTAAAGACAGGGCAAGACAGGCATACGACATTTCCGCCCAATACTTGATCGAGTAAAGACAGGGTAAGACAGGCATACGACATTGCCGCCCAATACTTGATCGAGTAAAGACAGGGCAAGACAGGCATACGACATTGCCGCCCAATACTTGATCGAGTAAAGACAGGGCAAGACAGGCATACGACATTGCCGCCCATTACTTGATCGAGTCAAGACATGACCAGCATACGACCTTGCTGGTCAGTTATGATTAAGTAAGGGCAAGACAGGCATACGACATTGCCGCCCAATACGTGATCAAGTAAAGACATGACCAGCATACGACCTTGCTGGTCAGTTATGATTAAGAGAGGGCTTGACTGGCATACGACATTGCCAGTTGATAACTCAGAGAGTGGCATGACTGGCATACGACTTTGCCGCCGCTCAATATTTATTTGTTTATGTGTTACTGGTATGACTTTGCCAATTGATAAACATTTGAAGGCATGATTGGCATACGACTTTGCCACCGTCCAATGTTAACTGAATAAGGATCTGATTAGCATACGACATTGCCAATTGACTTGACTGGCATACGACTTTGCCGCCGACCAATATATAACTTAATAAAATAAGGATGGCATACGACCTTGCTAGTTGATAACTAAGGAAGGGCAATTATCATATGACTTTGCCGCCGCTTAATGCTTGACTTAATGAGGATAATAATGGCATACGACTTTGCCAATTGATTATCAATAGAGACCATGACTGGCATACGACGTTGCCACCCAATTCTTTATTTAATGAGAACATGACATGTGACCTGGCTATACAATAAGGAGTGGCCGCCCTATTGGTGAACGAGTAAAGACAACTGACAAACGATATTGCAGCCCAAGTAGTTATGTGAAACATGGCATACGACTTTGCTATCCAACTTATTAGTGACTTACGACCTTGCCGCCTAAAATTGTAATTATGTGAAGGAACGTCGGATGCATGATTTTGCCATCCAATTGTGATTGCAGGCGGATTAATAATCTTATGATTAGTTAATGTGAAACATAAATGAATGCGTCAAAGAACCAAGTGCCATTATTTTAGTGGCATGCAACAGTTTATTTATTCTTTACTGAACACTAATAGATGACTTAGAGGCAAATAAAGTGGTTATATACAGAGGCGGATCTGCCATTTGATTTGACTTTGCCTAAAGGTAAATAAATTGATAGCACTGATATAAAAAAAAAAAATATAAAAAAAAGAGGTGATAAAAACTGATCTGATGGATTGCTTCTTGCTGAAACAGCAACCATATGTGTATACTGGAATTACGGGTACGATTATTGTGGTTGGACTTATATCTCGATGGGTTGGAAACTTTTTGTTAAGGATTCATGCGAAACAAATTATGTTGCGAGGCTCCTTGAGTGAGATCTGATAATTTTGTTCAATCTATGAACGTAAAACTAAGATTGATTGGAAACTATAAAACCAGCAAAAATTAAATTAACAGGTTGACAACAATAACAAGATTTAAAATACCTATATATTAAATGCTTAGCTTTATGTACCTTGTTTTAGAGCAAAATTTGAGAATGCCATAATCGAGATTCAGCCTTTTAAATTACAGAGACAAGCCCAAATATTGACCCTAAATATTTTTGTGAATTTGTACTTATGGCCATGACTTTTGGTTACTTGAATTAAATGCCTTGAAGACTCCTTGCGACAATTCGACTTAAGCAGTTAACTTTCGAGTTAGTAAATAGAAAATTTACTATATTGAATGGGTATGGAGAATACGCGATAAACATACATAAAATGATACGGGACTGGAAAATAATTAGTAATGAAAACATCTGTGATGAATTAACTGAAGTAAACCGTTGGGACATCATGTACCTCAAAAACATAGAGTTGAGATAGTACATATTTAGTTGAAAATGGAAATTTTGAGAATAAGAAAAAAAAATTGTAAGTAAACGAACAAGATTATGCTGTGACTGGGATTAACCATGACATTCTTTAAGGTACCATTAAGTATAACTTTGGTGACCTTTCTGAAGTAGCTGATAGTAATGCTCAGAGTATTTGGATAAACAATGAGTTTTATTTATAAAGTTAATTCTGCGGGGCCTCTATTGCTTTAAATTTATGTGGATGACGGATCTGAAGGTTGTGATGCCATTAATATTGGATTTAGTAAGACACCAGTCAATGAGAATAAAATATATATAAAAAAAAAAAAACTGTTGTAAATGTGTGTGTAAGTCACAACGTGAAGGAAGTCATTCCTGTTTCAATACTAAGGATTGTTAAACGTAGAAGCATTGGTCATGTTTTGACTAAGTGTGGTTGATTATATAGACCAAAGAAAAAAATATTGCCACTTAGCGACTAGTAAGTAGGTGCATGAAAATCTGAACATGACTGATAGTTAAATCTCACTATTCCTGATACTCGTGATACCTACTATAAATAGGACTATCATTGTGATACTTCGCGATTGATGAAAATATTATACTTACAAAACTTAATGGACATTGATGATAAAAATAATAATATTGGAATTGTTAAAGTAAGATGTTGGTACGCCAAGACTAGATAAAAGTTATTTGAGTAGGTACCTACCTACTGTAAATTGATGAGGCTTCAGTTTTAAGTTACGAGCAGAGCACTTGTCTGGGTCCTGATCTAGTTCCGTCCGATTGACCTTTCAGGCTCACATAGTGTTAGCTAAGGTATTGATGATATTATTGATGATTATGATGATGCGATGTATTATAGACGACACACAGACACAGACAGGCATTTATTTGCACATTAAGAAAAACATTAAAGACTAATATTGTATATTATTAAAATCATAAAGAAAGATATAATTACAAATATTAACAGCGAAAGAGATTGTCGTATGAGCTAGAGTATGCTACTGCAGCAAATTGGCTCTGGCTCAGCATTAAGCTTCACCACCAGCGGCAGCCCAGCGCCGTTACTCTGTCAGAACCGTTAGATGTGTTGAAAGGAATGTAGGTAGGTATATTAAAAACTTAGTTGAAATTCTTGTGTATCAACAAACTATTTTGTGTGGATGAGACTAACTGACTATATTGAACAAAGGGACTTGTTCTTTTAGGATGGCCGACTGTAACGATGCCATTCTAAAAGCTATGGCTTTACTATGATCCTAACGTAGGTTGTCAATCTGTCGCTGTCATGTAAAGGTGTCAAAGTGTTTCGCGCGCATGGATCCAGGAAGAGAAGGATAAAGACAATAGAATAGAAAAGAAAATTCTTTATTGCACACCTTAAAACTAACAGTGGAAAAACAAGTAACAATAATTGAAAACATACTAATGTACAATGGGCGGTCTTATCGCTGAAGAGCGATCTTTTCCAGACAACCTAGATATAGTTGTATAGCTTGCGGTGTTTTGTTTGGTGGAATATTATAATGGTTGCGATGTTATCAATGGTGAACGAGTGTTTCATAGTTGTGTCCCAATCAAGAAACGACGTTTTACAATACGAATCTGTAGCCTACTTGGTTATTAGTCTTATTGCTAAACTTAAATGAATGTTTTGTCAAAAGTAAATGAATAAACTAAGATTAGTTTTAAATACTGAAGTAGTAAAACACAAAGTGATAATTAGAGACTAATATTGTAAGAATTTTTGGAACCAATTATATTGGTATGATATCTAGATTTGAATAAACTTTGATTAGTTATGCATACTCAAGTAGCAAAACACAAAGTGGTAATTAAAGACTAATACCATTAATATTGTAAGAACTTTTGTAATCAATTATATTGGTATGATATCTAGATTTTGAATAAACTTTGATTAGTTATGCATACTTAATCAGTAAAACACAAAGTGGTAATTAGAGACTAATACCATTAATATTGTAAGAACTTTCAGAATCAATTATATTGGTATAATATCTAGATTTTGGATAAACTAAGATTAGTTATGCATACTCAAGCAGTAAAACACTTATTGATAATTAGAGACTAATAACATTAATACTTGTTGTAATAACTTTTAGAACCAATTATATTGGTATAATGTCTAGATTTAGGATTGTAACACCGGGCTGTGAAGCTTAAAGCTTTTCCAAAGTGGAAAAACATGTAAACATAATGTGAACGAAATAGTTGATATTATAGGCGAACACATGGTTATTGAATTAATATAATCTCTAGAAATACTCAATAGTTTAGTCCGGAATACCAACTATTTTGTGTGGTCATAACTGACGACTACTCTGCTACTCCGTACGGGACGAAGGGACCCGTCCCAAGTAGGATGGCCGACTGTAACGCAACTTTATTCACAAGCTCTATGTTATAGATAGAATAACCTTACGTCCGTTATGTCACCTGTCATGCACAGCATAATGTCTACGAGTTGACAGTTAGAGGCAGGTTTTGGGGGCAAAAACGAATGCTAGTCAGACTAGCTATGGGATTTATGATGGGATGTGGAATGTAAAGGATTGTGTTATGGTGTTCAACGTATCCGAAGAGTTTTGGTTTGTGCTACATGGGACTCGCGAGGAGACTTCTTACACGTTGGTATCAAGGTTTACCATCCTTAATGTTTAGCTGTGATGAATGGAAGAGTAAATTACAGTTAGCATTTCCTTCAAATGAAAATTATGGGGACCTACTGACCAAAATGTTGAATGTTCGTTGCGAAATTGGTCAACCATTAGATGTGTATTATTATGATAAAATAGCCTTATTAAATAGTTCTTGACAACGGGCTTCTACGACGTAACATTCCGTGGCGGTCTGAGTCCGGCAGGGGTAGGAACAAGGCTACCCAGGTCATCATCCTGCGAAAGCCTTGTAAGGTAGGGACGTGGAATGTCCGGACCATGTTGGTGCCGGGGAAGATAGAAGAAGTTAAAGGGGAAATGGATAGATTGGGGCTCGACATATTAGGTTTAAGTGAAATAAGATGGGAAGGAAGTGGAGACTACTGGAGCGACGACTATAGAATTATTTATAGGTACTGGGGATAAACAAGGAAGTAACGGTACAGCAATAATTTTGAACAAGGAATGGGGAAACCAAGTAGAAAATACCATACATCATACCAGTAGGGTAATATGGCCAAATATCAGCCCCCTAACGGATTTTTTGGATTCAACTCCTTATAAAAAAAAAAATACTGACTATTAGCCTCTGATTCTTTTTTTGTTATGTGAAGAAATTCATTGGTTTTAGTTGTATACGACAAAACACAATGGAATTCAATAAATGCTTTAAATATTTAATATTTACTCATAATATACCACTTTTTCCAAATATCAGCCCCCTTTTCCCTAAATACAGCCCACGCATGACCTAATATCAGCCGCTATGATTACAAAGGTTTTTTTTAGTGTGTGTGTGTACACACACCACTCTAGATGGAAGGATTATGAAGAAAAATAGGGTGGCCATAATTTTGTTCACATATGGTACAAATCAAACAAAGTTAAAATTGTTCGCATCTCAATCTTATACCTATTCTTTAATTACTAATGACTCAAAACAAAATAATGAAAGGTTAAGCTTCTGTAACATAATTAAACACCATCTTCTATGCCTAAAAAACGACTAGGTATCAGTCTTAAAAAATAACTATAAATTAAATAACTAAACCAGATCAACAAATTATGGAAGGTCTTGAAAACTTTAACAATCTCAAAAATACTCTACCTAGGGGGGTATGGCTTCCATACAAACTGAATTTTACCAATTATGAACATTTTTTTGTAGGTATAATTTTACACTGAAATAGCTGTAAATTAACTTTTTCATTGCTCATACTCTGAAAGTAGGTCTGAAGTTGCCTGAGGGGCCTAATTGAGAGTAATACTTTCAGCCCTAGGGAGAATCGCTTTCTACTGACAGCTGTCAAATTATAAAAAAAACAAGTTCTATTTTATTCAACCATGTTCCAACTTTCTAAAGTCTTTCTAACTGCAAGGAGGTTGTTGAACCAAATTCCAACTTTTTATTCAGCAAGTAGGTTGGAAACCCATTACAACGGTAAGAAGTTTAAAAAGTCTAATTAGAGCGCAATGTAAAATTTAATATATACTTATCATATTTACTTATCTGTTGACAATATTACAAAATATACAATAATTAGTAGTGGTACCTAATATCACGAAAGCATAGTCACCCTAAAGAAAGTGCAGGCTGGATTTAGGATTTTCGATCGGAAAGCAAATTCTTATTGTCAGCCCCCCTGCCGATATTTAGATTTGAATGTAAAACCAAACCCTATATCCAGCCGGGTGGTTTTTTTATTAAATAATGAATATGAATAAAAAAAAGTTATTTCATGATATTCTTTAGTTCGTCTTCTATTCTAGACAAGTAAAATATTTCATGGATTATAGTTCTAATATAATGAAAATCCTTATCCCGTGAAGTCGTCGATGCTTGGTTCGAGAGACAGCTACTGAACAAATCAAGCACGCGCACTCTCGCCTGTGTTCAATCGACGACTGATTGAATGAGTTAAAACTTAGCTCGACCAAATTGATATCGTCTATGGCGTATAATATAAGGTTCATTTTGGGTAACAAAGAAATAGAATAGTGTAAATCGTTTACAATTCTAGCTTGATTTTTCGGAGGCGGCTGGTAATTGGGGGGTGGCTGGATTTAGGGCATGTTACCCTACCATACACAAATTTGAAATTAAAGGTAAAAAACAGAGAAGAAAACCAAAAACTAAAACTATTGATCTCAGTAAGCTAAGAAATGATAATAATTTTAAAGTGCAATATAATAATATATTAGATAGTAAATTAAAGTTATATAAGGAAAATAATGTGATAGATAACGTTAATAACAAATGGTGCAATATTAGAGATATAATTAAAAGTAGTGCAGAAGATAGTTTGAAGAAAGAACAAATAAAACCTAGGAAAAAAATGGCTAAATTCAGAAATAACCGATTTGATGTTGAAAAGAAGGTTGCTGCGTAACAAGGATGATGATGAGAGTATAAAAGAATATAGGAAAATTACTAACAAAATAACACTTAAATGTAGAGAATGTAAAGTAAAAGATATTGAAAGAGATTGCGCCAATATAGATTATTATATGAATAAAGGCAAAATAGACGTAGCATATAATATAATAAGAACTTTAAGTAAGAAACCAAAAACAAAATCAAGTGGAATATTAGACGAAAATAATAAATTAGTGCTAGATAATAGAAAAGTAGTAGATAGATGGAAGAGATATATAGAAGTTTTGTATAAAGGTTCGTCAGAAATTGATATAGAAAGTGAAAGTGAAGTAGAGGAAGATAACCTAGGTCCAGAAATAATAAAAGACGAATTTAACGCAGCTTTAAGACACATAAAAAATGGAAAAGCAGCTGGAGACGATGGAATATTTATAGAGTTAATAAAATATTCAAATAATGATCTCCTTATGGATGAAATTTACGAACTAACAAAATCCATATACAGCAGTGGGGAAATACCCGAAGATTTCAAAACAACAAAAACCGTCACTCTACCTAAAAAAGCAAACACTTATAAATGCGAAGAACACAGAACACTTAGTTTAATTTCTCAAGCTTCAAAGATTATACTTAAAATCATACAGAATAGAATAAGAACAAAAATTGAAGAAAATTTAGGTGAAAACCAATACGGGTTCAGAAGAAATAAAAGGACTAGAGAAGCAATACTGGCCTTGAGACTTATTATAGATAGACGAATGGACCTAGGATTAGATACTCACATAGCATTCATTGACTTGGAAAAGGCTTTTGACAAAGTTGATTGGGAAAAGATGATGGCAGCATTAAAAGACGTTGGATTAGATTACAGAGATAGGAAAATTATATATGAGCTGTATAAACATCAAAACACCATAATAGAAGTAGGAAATGAAAGGGACATAGCTAAAATTAGACAAGGAGTACGACAAGGATGCTCTCTATCACCAGTAATATTTAACATCTTCATAGAAGGAGCTATTAGAAAAATATCAGAAGTTTCAAACAAGGGTGTTAAATTCAACGGAGACACAATTAAATTCATTAGATTTGCTGATGATATTGCAGTAGTTACAGAAACACACGAAGATCTTAAAGAATTAATTACAACAATGGACATTATTTTTAAAGAATTTGCACTAAAGATTAATTGCAATAAAACCAAAATCCTTACAACTTCTAAGCATCAAGTAACTTCACCAAACACAATTACAATACAAAATGACACAATTAAAAATGTGAACAGCTTTAAATATCTAGGAAGCCTAATAACCGCAGACTCCAGATGTACACCTGATATTAAATCTCGAATAGCAATAGCTAAACAAGCATTTCACAATAAGAAATATATATTTACATCCAGAATAGCAAAACACATTAAAAAGAAATTTATAAAAAGTTATGTATGGAGCTTAGCTTTACATGGCTGTGAGACATGGACATTGACGCAACGGGATAGAGAACGACTGGAAGCTTTCGAAATGTGGTGCTGGCGGAGGATGGAGAAAATTAGTTGGACAGAAAAAGTTACGAACAAAGAGGTCTTAGAGCGAGTAAAGGAGAAGAGAGTTATACTTGAGACAATACAAAATCGAAGAGGAAAAATGTTTGGACATCTTCTACGACATGCCAGCTACAAAGAACATCATTGAAGGAAAGGTTAAAGGGAAACGGGGAAGAGGAAGGCCAAGAATTAGTTACATGAGCCAGATAAAAAAAAAAAAAAGTCGCTGTCATGTCGTATAAGGAAGTCAAGGAGGCCGCATTCGAAAGACTTAATTGGAGAAAACTGCATCAAAACCCCGACAAGAGCTAAGTTCTTAAATTTAAGAAGAAGAGAAGAGCCTTATTAAAAAAATGTGAGATAACTGGATCCAAAGCGGTTGGTTGCCTGGTACAGGGAATTGAAGATAAATTTGTTAGAATGGGAGCATGTGCTGATAAATTTTCAGATCCTGAACAATTAGTTGCATATTTGAGACAAAGTGCTGTAACTCAGGTAATTGAGCAACCACAGTCTTTGGCACTGTCATCCAGCACAGTGTCTGCAAGAGCCGAACGGGTAACTGTAGGGAGCTTTCAAAAACAAATGAAATGTTTTAATTGGGGAAACATAGGCCATATTAGTTTGAAATGCTCCAAACCTGCGCAGAAGTGTAGCGGATGCAATATGTGGGGGCACCTTGTTAAAGACTGCCGTGGGCAACCATCAGATTCTTCTTAATGAGACATCAGACATAAGATGCAATTGGGGTTACAAAAAAAAAAAAAATGTCGTGAGTATTAAGTTAAAATAAAATATGAGAATTTCATAATAAGAGAGATACCTAACAGTTGACATAATGAACAATATGATTTACATTATATTGCATTGGAGACTAAAATGTGCCTTAAGAGTGATTTCTGACTAAGCGATCTCGAAGCGGTTTCATACCTACAACTAGGTATGATTTAAAATAAGATACTTATGTTATAAGAAAATATTTGTTTTTTAAAATGTAAAGTTAATTTGGTTTATAATTACTTGAGAGAGAGAGAGAGATACTATATTAAGAGAACTGTTGAATTTAACAAATTAATAATAGAGATAATTACTTGAGAGAGAGAGAGAGAGATACTATATTAAGAGAACTGTTGAATTTAACAAATTAATAAAAGATATATTAAAATGTGATTATTTCAAAGAGATTATTTTAAAGTGACCTGTTGCATGCAACAGCATTAAAGTGATCCGTTGGATTGCAACGGTGTAAGTCGTTAGTTATCTAAGGCTAAATGATCTGTTGGACGCGACAGAGATAGCAAAGTGACCTGTTGGACGCGACAGAGATAGCAAAGTGACCTGTTGGACGCGACAGTAATAAAGTGATCCGTTGAATTGCAACGGTGTAAGTTGTTAGTTACCTAAGGCTAAATGATCTGTTGGACGCGACAGAGATAGCAAAGTGACCTGTTGGACGCGACAGTAATAAATTGATCCGTTGAATTGCAACGGTGTAAGTTGTTAGTTACCTAAGGCTAAATGATCAGTTGGACGCAACAAAGATGGCAATGTGATCCGTTGGACGCGACGGTAATAGAGTGATACGTTGTAGTACATACAACAAATAAAGTGATCCGTTGGACGCGACGGTAATAGAGTGATACGTTGTAGTACATACAACAAATAAAGTGATCCGTTGGACGCGACGGTAATAGAGTGATACGTTGTAGTACATACAACAAATAAAGTGATCCGTTGGATTACAACGGTGTTAGTTGTTAGTTTAAGACTAAATGATCTGTTGGACGCGACAGAGATAGCTAAAAGTGACTCGTTGGACACAACGATATTAACCCTTAAAGTAGCACGACAATTTTTTTTGTAAATTTGAAAAAAAAATTATAAAAACTACTATATTTGGCTCTAGAGAAAACATTATTGAAGAAAAAAAAATTCCAACTCTAGCCGTTTTTGGAAAAAGGCATGTATAGTATACTATACTGTGCCACATTGAATGTGAACAACATGCACACGGGTGCGTATAGTATACTATACAAAACTCTAAATTAGTTCTTCTGCTATTAAGCATGAAAATAGTGTGCGCCCTTTTCAGGCCAAAATTTACTTTGCACTTGGTGTAAACAGTGTACGCTTATCCGCCCTTGTGGTGCTTGCAACTCTGGTGGCTTTATAGTTGAGACCAGAGTTCCAACTGGTTATACCTCATCTCATATTTTTGTAGAAGTATGGCAGTGTGGGAGGCAAAGTATTTTTTTTTCTTTAGTCCCTGAAGTAAATGCAGATGCAGGTTATGGAGAGAGTAGTGACAACAAGAATAACGAACAAAAAACCCACGAGTGCTCTTCAACACCATCTCTTGAACGGCTAAGCTTACTACACAATTCGGTCCAAACCACTTATTATTCTGATCAAGATGACGATATAACCATAGGTAATTAAGATGTCTAAAGGGCATTCGGGCGTCAATTTTGGAAAATCAACCACACCCATGCTTCTAATTTTTCATTTTCCTCTAATGGCACGCTAATTGATACTTTGCATCGCGTTTCTTGACGATCTTTGCCAAAACTGCTGGAAAGTTACAATATCTTTGGGTTCATGTTTTTGGGAAAACAAATAAATCATTCCTGGATGGACTCAAGAAAAATATTTTAGTATTGGTGTAAGTGATACCTGAATATTGTCTCTCAAAGTCTCTTGCTGAACTAAAAGCACTGGTGTGGATGGTTTTTCAACAGTGCCACCCATAAACCTTTGCTGAACTAGATCAGGTAGGCCATATGCTGGTTTCATCAGCTAGTTGTATAAAAAAGCTCTTCGTTAGCTACAGTAACGTCATGATTATTTTGATAATAAGTGATTTGTACCGAATTGGTGAGTAAATAAAGCCGTTCATGGAATAAGTGGAGAGATGGTGCTGAAGAGCTCTCATATGTTCCTTGGACTTCATCTTCAATACTCTTTCTGTCACTTGCATCAGAGTAACCATTATCTTAGGAGATTAAAAAAAATTAAGAAAGAACAAAGATGAACCAAAAAAGCCATTGAGCTACCCTCATATTCATAGATTCTACACACACGGGTACAAACGCACAATTTACTGAACCATTTACCAAGTAAAATATTACCGTTTTTCCCCCGAAGGGATAAAAACGGATATTTTGAGTCCAGCCGAAGCTTGACCCACCTTGAGATTACAACCCTTGTTTTTGCCCCTAAACGTACCCTTCAGATCGTTTCCCTACCTATATTTCCTCTAATGGCAACACTGCCGTGACGTCACGGTCAGTCACAGACAAACCGCGCGCCGGCTAGCTGTGGCTTCAGTACCTTTTAATTGCCGGCAAGGCATTAAACTACGGTGGGTCAAGCTTCGGCTGGACTCAAAATATCCGTTTTTATCCCTTCGGGGGAAAAACGGTAATATTTGGAGGTGCGAGCCTTTGCTTGACCCACCTTGAGACGTGTTTGGATTCTGCCGGCAAATGTGCGAGGTGTTCGTACTGTGACTATGATTGTATCAACGACAGTGTTTCATTTATGATTAACATAATTAAGCGTACCACATACCTACATAGGTACATTCAAAATAAATCAGTTTATTTTAGAGTACGCAATAATAATATGTAATCATTTTTCGATAAAGTAATTTATGTAAAATTGTATTGTGATTGAGAGCTGCTAAAGGCTTCAATTTCCTTTTGATTTTAATACATAATGTGCAATTATTTGCATACCTACATATTTTTTATTTTGTACCGTTAGGTACCGCAGTTTGAACCCTGCTGATAGTACTTATTCCTGCTTCATTATAGCAAGATTATTTTAATCGAACTTGTTATTGATAACTAACTTATCGACACCTCGAGTGTAGTAATAAAATAAAAGCTATCTATGTCCTAGTGGACTGATACGTAGAATTATGACAATTCTAGGAGTTTCTTTACCCAAAATACGATGTCAAGATTCTTTAGCCCATTAATCATTATCAATCTGTTTTAGAGCCAAAAGATGGTCAAGGATTCATACAGCTTTCGGTAATTTGAAATGGTTTACCGATATGAGTTATGCAACGTGGAACACTTCTTGCAGAATGCAATAAGATTAGGAAACGCCGTATTTTGCTTACAGATTATCTGAAATGCAGGGGCATTCAATTTCTTCCGAGATGTAAATGGATTATAGATCCAGTGTTCTTTTGGTACAGATTATCTTCCGCATGCTAGTAGCCTTATAGATCAACAAATCATTGGAAACAATTTACGTTCAGTGGAATGTAAAAATAATTCTTCTTCTATCTTGACACAGATTTTTTCCCGAGCCAAGTGAAAAGATTTTAAATGTGCCTCAAATAGGCCCCTTTTCGTGCACTGTGAAAAGTATAAAGCAGACCAGTAACAAAAATTCGATGTGGATTCCTTGACACTAGAGGAGTCTACAGTGCAGTGGAGGCACAATAGTATAGTGCACTTAAATACGGCTGCAATTTCTCTGGATTTGAGTTTGGGACGCCAGTAAACCCAAAACCATCTCGTATGTATGCCCGATAGAACTGTCATAATGAACATTGTCTATAGTTATCGGTGAATAGGCGAGACATTGAATAGATGTAGTCTCTGTGTAAAAAGCAGCATTGACGTTTGCATAAAGGCACCACAAAGCTAAGATTAAAGTTAGTCGTCCCAAAATAAGTTTTGTTTGTTGCAGCAGGTAGCTTTGTGACATCTAGTTGCTGTTTCTACGCGTTGTCAAGGTGTTGTGGCATGGTTTTTGGTTTGCCAAAAGAGGGTTGTCCCAGTATGCAACAACCAGTATTTCTTGATTTTGGAAATGTTCGTTAACCCTGCAAACGTCAGTAAAGCCGAGGCTAAACTAAAAAGTAGGCCGGGTATGGAAATGATCGTGGAATTTTTAATGGAAAACAGTGGTGTTTTATGTCAATGGACTCATGGCTTGTGTCCATTTCCGTTGTTGAGCCTTTATTTCCGTTTAGTTTACGTTGCAGTACTTTCTAAGTTATACGACAGGTTATTAGTCAGATTGTGAACTTCTTGTGTTTGAAATATTTGTAAAGCTTTCAGGTCGATCAAATAGTTTGTAGGGTCCCGATGGTTTTTTCCTTTTTGGAATATACGTGAGAGGGATTCCGATTGAGCTGTTGACAGCTTTATGCCCATAATGTTTGTAGTTCCTGCATTTCCGATTATATTGCGGTGTTAAAATTCGTTTTCACAGGGTTGGTAAATCGGATAATAATAATCTTCACAAGAAGTTCTCTGATGAATAGGTTCAGTAGTATATAATATTATTATATACTACCCATAATATTCAGCAACCTGTACTGGCCATTGAATCCACCAAGCGTTCTTATTTCATGCGAATCCTCTATCCAGGCACTCTGCAAGCTGTTCTTGCTAAAACTCCGCAAGTCTGGTAAATTTCAGGAGTATATCTGCACTTGCACACCCAGTTCCCAGACGTGCTTAACTCTAGTTCAGATAATTAGGAGTCAGCTTCGGCTATCTCCAAATCAGAAGCCGGTATAATTTTTGGAGCATTATTTGCAATTCAAATTTCATTTATTACCACAGTAAGCATAGTAGATGAAGTATTCATCATGTCATTCATAGTTTATCGAAGCTTTAGCCACGATGTCAGGTTTTGTGGATTTGACAGCAGTTTTGTCTACTTGGATTTCCATGGATTAAGGCGCATAAAATATGGGTTCTTGTGAACGGCCAACTGTTTTAACTTTATGCTTGGTTAAGTTTTTCGGATAGCTCCGTCAGAGCGAAAGCGAGGCTATAGATGAGGTTCGTATGCCATAGCTTACTTCATAAGTGATTTCGGATCTGGTGGATTGCCTAACAGAGGTCTCCGTTGGAGGTCCACTATCTTTCAGGCTTTCCAAAAGTTTGATATAATTATATGATGAAATTGCCGCAAGCAATTTTATCCATGATCATAATCTTCTGCGCTAGACTAGCACAAAAACATTTCTTATAGACGGCAATCATTTCTTCTTGAAACGATCCGTCGGCTCGATGGACGTGCCTAATTGATCCGTCGGCTGGACCGGACGGTAATGTTTGGTTGAGCCGTCGGCTCGATGGTCGTGCCAAATTGATCCGTCGGCTCAATCGACCCGTCGGCTCGATGGACGTGCCAAATTGATCCGTCAGCTCAGTCGAGCCGTCGGCTCGATGGACGTACCAAATTGCCCCGTCGGCTGGACCGGACGGTAATGTTTGGTTGAGCCGTCGGCTCAATCGAGCTGTCGACTCGATGGACGTGCCAAATTTCACTGTCGGCTGGACCGGACGGTAATTTTTTTGGTTGAGCCGTCGTCGGCTCAATCGAGTCGTCGGCTCGATGGACGTGCCAAATTGGTCCGTCGGCTGAACCGGCCGGTCATGTTTGGCTGAGCCGTCGGCTCAAAACAAGGTAATGGTGTGTGCGCAGTTACCGTATAGTATAGATCAAGAGGTTTTGATCTGTAGACTATTTAGTAGGTAGTAGGTACGCTACTAAACGTAATTGTAATGCATAGTTGAGAGACAGACAGGTCCATTTCTCTTCCATAACCCACAATTACTTAGAATCCCTTGGTCCAAGCTCGCTTGGGTTTTATCTCTGGGTGAGGCTGAAGCCGTCGACCTGAGTAGGGATTTTCCAAAACCAGAAACGAGACGTCTTATTGAATCGTATGTGATCCTCAATTTGAGCCGACGGCTCAATCGGTTCAAATTCGATCGGTCGGCCCAAGTCGAGCCGTCGGCTCAGTCGAGCCGTCGGCCCAATCAATCGAGCCGTCGGCCCAATCGAGCCGTCGGCCCAATCAATCGAGCCGTCGGCCCAATCGAGCCGTCGGCCCAATCGAGCCGTCGGCCCAATCAATCGAGCCGTCGGCCCAAAAAAATCGAGCCGTCGGCCCAATCAATCAAGCCGTCGGCCCAATCGAGCCGTCGGCCCAGTCGAGCCGTCGGCCCAATCAATCGAGCCGTCGGCTCAAAATAGGGTAATGGCGTGTGCGCAGTTACCGTTTAGACCAAGATGGTCTGTAGATTATTAGTAGGTAATAGGTACGCTACTATTCGTAAGTATAGTGCATAGTTGAGACACAGACAAGTCCATTTCTCTTCTATAACACGCAATTACTTACAATCCCTTGATCCAAGCTTGCTTAGATCTTATCTCTGGGTGAGGTTGGAACCGTCGACCCGAGTCGGGATTATCTTAAAACTAGAATAAAAACTAAAATTCTTACCTTAAACGATCTTCTAACGAAGGGTTTTCTTTATGTTACGCTTGCACGAACGATCACACGACGTTGTCGGGGAAAAAACAAAAGCGTACTGAAGCCACAGCTAGCCGGCGCGCGGTTTGTCTGTGACTGACCGTGACGTCACGGCAGTGTTGCCATTAGAGGAAATATAGGTAGGGAAACGATCTGAAGGGTACGTTTAGGGGCAAAAACAAGGGTTGTAATCTCAAGGTGGGTCAAGCAAAGGCTCGGACCTCCAAACAAGATATTTTATTAGTTAGTTTATTATGATTGATATTTAGGTGGGTACACTTAAAACATTACACTAAAAATTCGCGCAAAAATATTACCTAACCTATAAAAGTTGACTCTAAGGTAGCATTGTATAGAATACCATACATAACAAACATGTGTAAGTTTTCCCAATCTGTGGTGTTGCATAGTATAGTATACGCTCACAAAAAACACTTAAATTTACGCATAAAAAAGTTTATTTCAAAGTAATTTTTTGAATCAAATCAAGAAACAACTATTTGTAATCCTGCTTTTTGTCATAAAACCCATAATATACAAAAAAAATACTATAAAATAAAATAATTTATGACGGACATTGATGAGCTCTAAATATCACAAAAATAGTTCAAAATTATGACAAACTTTGAAAGACAACGCGACCTGTTTTTTTTATTTTAGATGGATAAACATTCGGATTCTTTGTTTCAAATGTCAAAACAGAGGTATCATATCTAATTTTAGCGTAGGATTTTTTTGAAAGCTATGTATAGTATACTTGTCAAAACTACTTTAAGGGTTAAAGTGATCCGTCAGATTTCAATGACGTAAAGTGATCCGTTGGCATACAACGGTGTAATTTGTTAGAAGTGATACAATGCTAAAGAGAAAGAGAGACGAAGCTTAGAACAGTTATGTCGGTAATGATGTCACCTATAAACTTATTTTAGTTATTATGCCTATTTATAATTAAGTCGTTATCGGGCCGTTGGAATGAATAGGCTCTTAAAATAATATCTACTTTTATATTGTGATCTTTGTCAGTATGGTTCTAAAATTATTAATTAGTATGTAATGTTATTATTCTTTCTGTAATAGGCGAGGTCGCCTTATTGTAGTCAGTTTGGCCGAGTGAAAGCTTGCGATAGAATGTATAGTCTATCTCTTTCTGTGTCGTGTGCTCACACTCGATACTCGCTATACTGATCCTTCCTCCAAGCTGTATTCTCGATGTTTTACGTATTTAGCTTGTCTGTGCACTAGAAATGTATCTGTCAATTGGGTCATGCCGCTCTGATGCCGGCAATGGGGTTGTTTATTGTTTTTTCTATGATTGGAATTATAATTGATTGTAAGAAGTTTACCTTATTTTTCTCAACTACCACGCCATGAAATTAGTATCCTTTCACATAATAGTACTTAGGCAACCACAAAAATAATGTGGCGCTAAGCGAATAGCACTGAGCCTACAAAAAGGAAAGAGAGGCAGGGGCCACCCGCCATCCAACTACGCAATCACTCGGCGGCTGGTGGACCAATATGATTATATAAATCATGGAGGCCACTAATTGCCCGAGCCAAGACAGACATTGTCTTGAAAAGTGAAGAGATGACCCCATAGTGATGTGTACGTGTGCATTGACACTGTCAGTGCACAAGTACATTCACTCACCACACTCAGCTGACACCGGTTGTTTAATTCTTTGGTGCAATTATTGTGTGCAATATTATAATTTGTTATTTTTTGTGAGTTTTTGATATTGTTTTTGTTAAGTATAATGTTATTAAATTTCTATGTATAAAATATTATGTTAAGTGCTCGTGTAATAAATGTATCGCTTTGGAGTGTCTGTTAGGATGCATTTATGTTAAATAAACAATTTGAATTTGAATTTGAACCGATGATTATTTATTTATTATTTATTATTATTTACTCCCCTTTTATAGGAAAGCATGTAGTGGTAAGGTGACTACGTAAGTGGGCGATCCAATGGCGAGCTACAAAACCGCGGTTTTGTAGGTGCTCCATTGGCGGTTTATACCTTTGGCTGGCATGCTCGTCGGTTTTAGCTCGCCAATGGATCGCTACTTTACGGCAGAACTTCACTACACCTATCTCGCTATCGTAGTGTGCCTGGAAAGCCTGAGGCTCTATCTCTTTCACACATTTTGTTTAGAAGAGAGCAAGCCAAGGGTGGCCGCTAGGCTGTTTAAAGCCCGGTTTCCACTGCGAAAGGGTAATGTGCGGATGTAAATGGTTATGGTAAATGGTTAGCCGGAACGGACTTCTTTTTAATGAAATAGCTTGGAGGAATTAGAAAATTCTAATTCATCCAAGTGAAATAGGTTTGCGTTTCCACCAACGAAGAGTTGGTCATTTGATTTCCACTGCAAAATGAAACTGAGATAGAGAAATGAGCGGACTGAGCTCAACGGAAAATGAGAAATGAAAAACGAATAGATAATTTCCACATAGAACGAGTTCAGTTGAAGTTTTGAGCTGGTTGCGTGTGAGAAGCGCGGGGGGCAGACAGCGAGCGAGTCCGTTCTGAACTAGTCGGTGCAGGCCTTGCGCAGCGGACTCTTTTCAATTTCTTTTTACTCGCTCAATCCGCCCCGCTCACCACTTTCTGTGTGGAAACGCTACTAAATAAATTTTAATTGCGAGTTGAGCGGAATCCGTAAGTACTCCGCTCCGCTACTGAGCGAGCTCATTTCTACTCTTTCTACACGCTCGGCTCTTTCCGTCCGACTATTTGTTGGTGGAAATACAAGTATGCAGTTTGGGTTTGCGAGTTTAACGAAGTCATTAATGGGTCCGTTCCGCTCGCGGTGGAAACCGGGCTTAAGGGGCCGGCGGAGTGCGAATTTTCATACAAACGTAATACCAAAATGATTACTAATTTAAGCAAATTTTCACTATATCATTATAATAATTGTATTTATATTGTATTTATCTAGGTTCCTCAATAGTTTTTATTTTAAATTACTTACCTCAAATGAAATTAACGCCAATCACAATTTTCAATGAAAAAAATGTGTAAAATGCGATTGGTGATTATTTCATTTGAGTTATGTAATTTAAAATTAAACTGTTCAGGAACCTAGATAAATACTATATGAATACCGTTATTACAATAATATAGTGAAAATCTGCCTAAACTAGTAATCATTTTGGTATTACGTTTGTATGAAAATGCGCCCTCCGCCGACCCCTTAAGTAGTAGGCAAGCAACAACTGTCGCATACTGTACATACAACGGAAGACGAAGTGATATGGTTATCAAAACCTTAGCCTGCCTTAGAGGGCACTGGGTGAGTAAAAAAGTCTTTACAACGAAAACTGTCATGTCAGCTGTGATTGCTGTGAATGAAGCAGATAGAATTAAAAAAAACCCATGAAAGAAATAATTTTGCGTTTGCTACACAATCTACACATACATTTATTTCTTTTGAAAACCGCTCTAGAGTCTAAATAATCATGGGTAAAGTAAAATCTAAAAAGGGGAAACGATCGATCTCTGGCGAAAGTTCTTCAGGTTCAGATTCTGACTCGTCAGAAGAGAAAAAGAAGATTCGTAAACTAAAAAAGAAACTAAAGAAAGAGCAAAAAAAGATCGATAGAGCTCTGAAGAAGAAACTGAAAGAGGAGAAAAAAAGATTAAAAAAGAAAAGCAGAAGTGGCAGTGAGAGCCACAATCCAGAAAGCGAAGAGAAAGTGGATGGACCATCTTCAGACATTCCTATTGGTAAGGTTCCCTTCTCGCATTCTATTGTTATTAGCTCTTATTGTTATATTACTACCCCGTGAGCGAAGCCGTGAGCCGCAGCTAGTAAAATATAAAATCGGTCTTCTGCTGTTAGTGTGAAGGATGTTACATGTTCTAAAAGCTTTGCGCCTAGATAAATAAAAAATATTTTCAGCCCTAATGGAAAAGTCTAAAGCCATGGCTCCAATGACTAAGGAAGAGTGGGAGAAGAGACAGAGTGTTGTAAGAAGAGTGCTTGATGAAGACACTGGAAGATACAGGTTATTCTATTGTTTTTATTTTTTGTGGCTTCGGCTACTACCTGTGGCTACTAAATGTTACTTATTAAAACATCCATCAAGTCTCACAATTTTATAAAAACATGTGAAAGCAAACAAGGGTTTTAAAACAAGTATTACTTAACCTGTGGTAGGACCGGCGACAGTGAACATTATCAAAGTTGGCACCAAGACATTTAAGCTGTGACATTGGTATTAATCTGTTTTTTTTCTGTAGATTGATAAATTAGGGCTAATTCTTCAATCTAGAGATAAAAAATGGTTTAGGCTCGTCTAAAACAAGGACTGACTTTTTATTGGATGCATAGTGTTATCCTGCAGATTGAACAATCAGCCCTAAAAATAACTAGTTTAAAAAGTTTGTAAATAAAGTTTTAGGAATAAATCTTTTGAAGTATATGAGCCAGACTACCACCATCACATCATACCCTATGTAATTGCACAATACTTCAAGCTAGTAAAAAAGATTTAATTTAATTTCATCTGTGTTGTGTATACTTTTAAATACAGCTGCAAACCTAACTTATGTCATAGTACCTTCTCTCAGTTTTATCCTTGTTTCAGGTTAATAAAAGGTGATGGAGAGGTTTTAGAAGAGATTGTGTCTCGGGATCGACACAAAGAGATCAACCGGCAAGCCAACAATGCCGATGGAGCTTTCTTTCAATCACAAACAGTGGATAGGAAGTATTTCTAAGTTACTTGCACCCACCAGCTACCCCACTCATGTGGTTCCATAAAATTAAGCTGATTATCCTTTCAGATGTTACAGGGTTGAGTAAGAACATGCACCGTCAGTCAAAATACTTATTTAGAATGTTGTATTAGGCTCATTTTACAGTGCCGGTGAAAGGCATTTTCGTAACATAATATAGGCACTGAGATGTTCATTGTGTTAACATAGAAACTGGCGCTGACAATATTATCGCTCATTTGCGAGAAGTAGCCGGGAAATTAGCAATGTCTTTACCTCATCTGCAGGCCGATCATGTTACATGGCAATGGCTTCAATCAAAATCTTATTGAAACTGACAATTTTCGAACTAATACGTGATAGTTTATTAACAGTTTCACAGATCTTGATTGAACAAAAGTTACACAAACGGCCTGCTGGTTTGTATGTTAAAACAATTTACATAAACTAAACAAATGAAAGATGATTATGATACGAAAATTTGGATAGTGTCTATTTGACTGCATTTAAATTGGCACTTTACTTGCTAGTTCTTTTTAGGAATCTATTGACTGCAGCCTGGTTCCTAGTTCCTACAATTCACAAATCGCTTTACCGAGCCTTGAAATCTTACCTTGCATTAGGCATAGTAATTTTTTTCTTGTTGAATACTATATTATGGAAAATTATCTCTTGTTGATATTTCAAATAGTACACAATTATATTTTATTATTCATTAGATATGTTAAGACCTATGTACCTTGTTAGTTGTAAGTTATTCTGCAATAAAGATGATTTTTGTTCCTGAAACTGCATTAATTATTATAGTCATATTTGCTTTTCTATAGGGCCAACTCTTTACAAGAAGAACATTGTGCTTTGTCATAATGCCACGCAAATTAATGACTAAGCCCTATTAAATAAAAAAGTTATCTATCTATCTATCTACTATTCAAAGTGCTCTTGACCATGGGCCAGACAGACTAAAAGCTTGGGCTGGTATGCCAATATTTATAGTGATATAATGACGCAGATTAGTATACACACAGAAAAGCAAAAATGCTTTTGCTTATTCATTATTCTGTGAGTATACAGTACCAATACTCTACTCCGACCGCGCCAACGTTTCTCCGTTTCAAAGACTAGGCGCACCGGTAGCATGCCGTTTGTTAGAGAATAGAAAGTTTCTACAGAATATTAACCTAAAAACAGAAGCAGTAGCAGTTACCGAACTTCCAGGTGTTTGTGTCAGGCCAAGAGATCAATGTTAGACGTTAAGAGGTCAATGTTAAGGGGGTACGATTTCCATACAAACTTAATTTACACAACTATGGGCGAATAAAGTATTAATGTACACTGAAATAGCTGTAATAGGCTTTTACAGTGGTCCTTATTACCGGCCAGTTATATAAAGTTGGAGTGGTAGCCGTTGGTCGTGGCAGTCGGGGCTTCAGAAAAAGAACTAACAGACTTTTACGACTATTTTGAGACATATGTTTTAAGCTCATTCACGTATTCAATGCCGAGTACCCGTTAGAAAGAATGACGAAAAAATTACTTTTTTGGTTTTTTATTAATATTTCTGTTATCCTACAGTTTTCTCCAACTTTATATAACTGGCCGGCAATAAAAACTACTGTAAAATTCTATTACAGCTATTTCAGTGTACATTTATACTTTGTTTGCCCATAGTTGTGTAAATTCAGTTTGTATCGGAATCGAACAACCTTAATAGAAGTTATAATTTTTGCGGAAGCTAGACGCAGGGACTTCTGGGTATCTAGTATGTTAAAACAGCAAAATAATTCCAATAATTTAATATTTTTTGTCTACTTAACACTACAATTCGTCTTTGGTTGGTTGTGGGTCGCCTATTGTCTTGGTCGTCTCGTCCAAGTCGTTCAGAAATTCCATGACCATTCTGACGAGGCTCTCCAGTGGTTGGCTGCCGTGGTCTTTGTTTACCACTTTCTTCTGCTTGTACATGATCAGTGTTGGAAGCCCATGTATCTAAAAAGAACAGACTTAATTTGATACCCAGACAAAGTAGGTAGATCTCTTAGTAGTTACTTAGGGGAGTAGTCAGAGATAGGTTTTACATTTAACATTTGCCACGTTTCGTAGTAAGTTGGTATTGCATACGTGACGAGTTGCAAGCCCATAGCCGCTGCTAGAATATTAACTAGTTTCCAAACGATGTTTTTCTTCATCAATTGAGAATATAAACCATTGGTGCTATACCTAATCGGATAAGAGAGCACTGGCGATCTAGTGGTGGTTGGACCCTGGTGGTTGGACCCACGACCTTTGGTATGGTGAAGGAAAAAATCGTGAGAAAACCTACGTGTCGTAGAACCTAAAAAAAGTTCGAACCACACTGTCAAGCGTCACGCAAAAAGGAACTGCCAGCGGCCTACTTGCGGAAACCAGTCCGCATACATTACCTACTATATTCGAACCCACAACTTTCCGATTAGAAGGTGAGGTCACTCCCACCCACTATCGGCTAACAAAAACCCTTAAGGGGGTACGATTTCCATACAAACTTAATTTACACAACTATGGGCGAATAAAGTATTAATGTACACTGAAATAGCTGTAATAGGCTTTTACAGCGAACCTTATTACCGGCCAGTTATATAAAGTTGGAGTGGTAGCCGTTGGTCGTGGCAGTCGGGGCTTCAGAAAAAGAACTAACAGACTTTTACGACTATTTTGAGACATATGTTTTAAGCTCATTCACGTATTCAATGCCAACTAACCCGTTAAAGAATGACGAAAAAATTACTTTTTTGGTTTTTTATTAATATTTCTGTTATCCTACAGTTTTCTCCAACTATAGATAACTGGCCGGCAATAAAGACCACTGTAAAATTCTATTACAACTATTTCAGTGTACATTTATACTTCGTTTGCCCATAGTTGTGTAAATTCAGTTTGTATCGGAATCGAACAACCTTAAAGGCCTGAGCACATCTAGGCGATGGCGATGGCGATCAGCTGAAATGCTGTCAAATATGACAGCGATATTTGACAGCGTTTCACTGATCGCTATCGCCAGCGACCTAGGTGCGTGCAGGCCTTAAAACAATTGAACTAATTTGTGGAATGCGCTAACTAACTGCATCGGGTCTTTATTTTACCGCATAGCTCAAAGGGATTATTATATTCATACGGTTTATACACTTTTGCTTATCGTCTCTTCGCCCGCAATGTAAATTGACCATGTTGACCACCATGTTGAGGTTGGAACAACAAGGAGTTTTCTATGTCTCCCTTGGAGATGTCTCCTGATGATGACCTCCGTACGATGAGGTTGGAACACCAAGGAGCAAGGAGTTTTCTTTGTCTATGGATGAAGATAATCCAGGGCAGATAAAAAGGGTTTTTTGTGAAATTACCTTTTCCGTTTCGCAAATAGGTCTAGATTGCACGCAGTCGACGTCTGCGATCAAGATTCTGCTCTCGTTTAGGAACTTCTCTCCAAGTTGCATCCACAGTGGATTTAGTTGCATACAATGAGCACACCTGCAATTTAATTACACTTTGCTTTAACATCCCAAAAAATGTTTGTATTTACACTTTTCTAATATGTTTAAGGCCCGTCACACACGAAGCTCTAATATACATATAAATAGTAGAGAGAGAGAGAGAGAGATAGTTTGGTATGTCGTAAAATAGCCCGGTCTATTATCATCATCCGAAGCCCGACAAAGAGTTAAAAATAATGACGGTAGGTATTACCATGGTGCAAAGAAGTTCACAAACACCAATTCTTTCTCCAAAAAGGTTTCAAACGTCTCCTCTATAATCCTGGCCACGGGCAGCGCTTTCTTCTTCTTCATAAACTTCTCCGGATCATGGTTCTCTGCGAGCAGCATCTTGTCTACGTAACCATGCAGGTCGCTTAGATTGGAGTCCGAACGTGCTACTCCCATCTGGATTAAAAATAGGGTGTTTATAAAGTGTAGGTACATTAGAAACTGAGTAGGAACTGAGCTGTTTGAGCGAAAATGGTCAATGGCCGAACAGCTAACTTACTTATGAAAAGTGATTTATCTTAAGGCCACTCCACATTCACACGAGAATACCCTGAGAACGCGAGAATACGGCGAGAAGTGTGAATGTAGAGCCGATCGATGCTCGCGTTCTCACTGTGTTCTCCACTTTTTACCAGTTTTTTGGCACGAGACAAAGGATACACCATTCTCGCGTTCTCAGGAGATACTCTTGTGACTATTGTTAACCGGTTTTGGGAATAGGACATCCCTAATCGGATCAAGCAACGGGACACATCTCTAGTGGAGGCAGTGGCGTAGCGTGCCTTGGCGGGGCCCCGTATAAAATTTTTTTGGGGGCTCTTATGAAGGGTAAAGAATTGTCTCACAAAAGAAAAAAAAAGCTTGCATAAAATTATAAGAAATATTTATTAATCTATGTCACTTTTTCAAAAAGTTTACAAACAATTCAAATTGAATATACACTCTCCTTGCCTCTGTTTCGGCAAACTGATTTATTACATTATTTAATTTATCAAAAGACTTTAGTTTTTCTAAATTTCTGCCTCTATGGACAATAGTGACAGATCTGTTAGGCGTTCATGCGCCATCTAAGCTCTTAGGTATTTGTTTTAAAGTTTTAAGAAATTGGGATTTTTTTAATTTTGCTTACGAACGTTCGGGGGACCCCGTAGGCCGGGGGCCCCGTATAATTGATACGGCAGATACGGCGGTAGCTACGCCCCTGAGTGGAGGAAGAAGATGGCGTTTTGCGTGGTTGTAATTTGTTTGCTGTGTTATAAAGTAAAACAGAGTTGTAGCTATAATCAATGAAGAGTTTTCGTCCTAACACTATGAAGCCAAAGATGTTCTCTTTAGATTCTCGTTAAGATTTTTGTGTGAGTGTAGACTCTTTACAAAGCTAAGGTCATCTACGGCGGTCTGGTATAAGCAATACTCACAATCCGTCCATTGGCAATCCACACGAGGCGCGGGTATTGCTTTATGTCGAAGGTCTTGCAGGTCATCTCACTGCTTATACAGTTGACCTTTCCTACTTGCATGTATTGACTGTGTGTGTACAGCATGGCTAACTCCGCCCATGTTGGAGACAGTTTCTGAAAGTAGGGAAATTTCATAGCCTTGTAGACGACAAAAATGATTCTATTCATCATTATCAGCATATAGGATTCTACTGCGGCCTCGGCCTCGAATTTAGTGGGCAGTGGGGCGGCAGCGGCGCGGGAGAGGCAGGATTCTTATGTGTAAAATCAAATGGACCCCCCCACCCCGCCCCGCTGCAGAACCGCCGCCGACACCGCCCCGCTGCCCGCTAAATTCGAGGCAGAGGCTTGCTGGACATAGGCCTCCCCTACACATTTCCAGGAAGAACGATTCTGAGCCCTTTCCATCCATCGACGCACCCTACGTTTCGTCTTCCGGTTCGTGGTCGCCATTCGAGAATTTTATTCCCCAACAGTTGTTGGTTCTTCGAGCTGCCCATTGCCACTTCAACTTCCTAATTCTATGAGCTATGATTCTATTATCGATATGTAATACACTGTAATTTTGGATTATACAATTAAGATAATGCACCATATTGAATAGACAGATATAAATTACAAGAGCCCTCACAAACAGACATGTATGAAAAACCATAAGGGTTGTTCTGGAATTATGGTAATTTCTTATGGATTTTTCTGCCATATCTATCCCACTTTACATTCTTAGGGTTCTCTGTGGTCGTCGTCGTTTGTTGGTTGGTCAAACTTGCACAATCTAGGTTTTTTGGACCGCATAGGCATGATTATTTTTATTTTAAAACCATACCTGAGAGGCTCTGCACCAAGGGGCATAGAACATGATAAAATGTTGCCCTTTGGCAATGAATTTCTCTATGTTCTGATCTGTCAGTGTTGCCATACCATTGGAAATTGTCACCTGATCTGATGGCGGAGGCTTCTGAAATAAAAAACACAGCCAAATAAATAAATATAACAATAAATGTATTATTATTATTATTTTTTTTATTTAACCCTTGTTTCAACCTTTGTAGTTTTAGCTTATGAAGAAAATTAAAGAGTAAAATGAAACAAGTTTCGAAAGAAAAACGCCTTCGACCCCTTTGAGAGCACTGGTGGTCTAGTGGTAGCGGCCCCGCCTTCCGATCCGAAGGTCGTGGGTTCAAATCCAGTTGTGTACTAATGAGTTTTTCTATCGAAAAAATTATGTACACTATGCCAGTACTCTTAAAAAATGGTGAAGGAAAACATCGTGAGAAACCAGCGTGTTGAAGAACCTAAAAAAAGTTCGAGCAACACGTGTCAAGGGTCACGCAAAAAGGGCCCACCAGCAGCCTACTTGCGGAAAAACCTGCCCGCACATCAAGTGCCGATGATAAAAACTTGCCCCTTTGGGACAAGGGACAAGGAAAAATTGTAACATACCTCTGACATAACTGTAAAGATTTCACTTAAAAAGAGTGTCAGGGCGGGTAGATCTCTGGTCCCTTTGTACTCAATTGGTGAATATGACTCTTTGTGGAAATACAGCAATGTTGGATACCCTGGAAATAGAGACCAAGGCAACTAAAACAAATGTAACCAGTAAGTTAGGCAAGTTTATCATGCGCATGTGATGTGCGGGCAGGTTTTTCTGCAAGTAGGCCAGTGGTGGTGGGCCCTTTTTGCGTGACCCTTGACCTTGACACGTGTTGCTCGAACTTTTTTAGGTTCTATAACACGCCGGTTTCCTCACGATGTTTTCCTTCACCGTTTTGAGAGTACTGGCATAGTGCACATAAATTTTTCGACAGATAAACTCATTGGTACACGAGTGGATTCGAACCCACGACCTTCGGATCGGAAGGCGGGGCCACTACCACTAGACCACCAGTGCTCTCCTGGAAATACAGACCAAGGCAACTAAAACAAATGTAACCAGTAGAACAGGTATGATTTGATGTATGTATATACATATTACAACCAAGTTCTAATTCAAATTTGAGTATTTCTTACCATATAATATTGTCACTTATTCCTTAAGCCTTAAGCAAATACCCTTGGCCTTGGAGAACAGTTCAGAATGGTGGTTAACCTACATTTTTATAATAAAAACCTGTCTCTTTAATTATATTACAATGAATTCAGCTATATTCATTATTATTCATACCTGTTATATCCACCTCCTGGCAGAGTTTAGAATGCTGGGTGCAGTCAACCTGAGCTATTGCAAACTTGGAATCTTTTGTGTTCACCAGCTCGGCTAAATCTGACCATATTGGCTTAAATTCTGTACAATGTCGACACCTGTAAAAATGATACATTTTAAAGAAAGTAACACAAACCACATTTTAATGGGACGGTCTTGATTCTGATATCATCTTCAATATGCCAGAGGAGGTATAAGTTTGTTGTATACAGTACTTACCAAGGTGCATAGAACATGACGAAATTCCCATCCATTCCTTCGATTTGATCCTTGAAATTATCGGCATTATATTCATAAATGAAATCATCTTCAGGAGCCACACAATTGAGAATCAGCATCAGATAACTTGCAGACAATTTCATGTTCATTTTGACTGAGGTTTTCTTTCGAAGATTACGAGAAACAAATTTTATAGAACTACCTACTTAGAAAAAACCATCTCTAAAAACCATTTCGGAGCGAGAAACTCTTGCAGAAAATAAGTATGAGGAATTAATGCATGAAAACCAGTCGCCAAAACACCAAATCCACACAATCAAATCAATATCAATATCAATACGTCATAGCATCATAGACTAGACAAAGATAGCACAGAATAGAATAGACAACAGAGTACTGCTGCTCAAAGTGCTCAATATGTTCAGAGTTTCAGAGTTTAGGCGGTGCTGAAGTAAGCTGTTTGTGCGGAAATGGCCAATGACTGACGAAAGATTCGCTAAGCGGCTAGCTTCAGACCGGCCAAGCGTATGTTCCCTGTTTGTTTCCGTCCGGTCCGATTTTCAATGCCATTCCGACTCGGTCGAACGAAATGGCATTGAAAAGTCACTCTAGTTAGAAAGCTAAAATAGAAATGAGTTTCCCGCCCGCAGCCCGCACTGCGATATTTCTTTGTGAGGTTTTTTTTGACGTGTATGAGGTGTAACTCCGAGTGCGGAAATCATCATCATCAGAGCCAGTTTGCACCTTATGTTAAATTGTCTAAGGTTTGCACACACTACTAACTAATATAATTGCGGAAATAAAAACCTCACAGTGAAGCTGTGCGGAAGGGCCCTTCCATGGTATTTAAAGAATCGGTGTAGGTGTCGGTGGTGGTTGGGTTCCGGTTATAAGCTCGAAAAGTTCGGGTGTTGGTCTAGGCCCGTATTCATCAAAGTGCTGAGTTCAGACTCAAGCATAGGTTTTATGACAGTTCCCCATTGAAAAGTGTCAAGACTCAGCTCTCGTAGAGAGTAATAAATTCCTTGAGACTCAGACTCCAAGCACTGTTTCTGAATACGAGACGAGCATAAGTTTGAACTTCACCTACTACAAAAATGCCAGCACGCGGTGCAAAGAAATTTTATAAATCTACTTATGGCCTCGGCGTTACACTTGGCGGGTCCCTGAAGTTACCCGTTTGGCCAATCTTCTATTTGCCGTTTTCGCAAAAAACGGGTCAGTTCAGACTCGCCAAGTTACACGAACTCGTGGTAAACACGAAGTTGTGGGTTCGACCCCCACAGAAGATCAAGAATCATTATATCCCTCTTTTGAGACAGGGCGTCCCACGGATATGCCACATACTCAATAATTTATTTCATAAAGATGGTTTAGTTCAGGTACATACATAGTTCTTAGGTGTAAGTCAGTATCACATGGAGACTTGGAGGAATCATGGAGAGAAAGTATCTTGAATATTGTAGATAGAACATTTTACTGAAAGAAGATATTAAGTAAGTATTTGAATTTAAAAATCATTACAATTTTAACTGCATTCATATAGGTAGATATTTAAATAATTTATATGGCTGAACCGGGAATCAAACCCGTTACACGAGAAAAAATATCATACCGATCGAAAGCACCATAAGGATCATAGGGATACATTAATGCTAATTAACAGTGTCCGATTTAAAAGAAATACTTATGTACCGTTATTTAGCATTTTACCAAATTAATCAATTAATTATGAAATGCAATTTTTTTTCTAATTAAATATGCAGTTAGCTTCCGCTAGAGGAAATATTTTTGTTCCATGCCCTCTAGAAATATATAACTCCAGGAATTGTGGATTGCCCATAAAAATTTTCAACCTCCTTCCTTCTTTTAACACTCCACCCCAAGATATATTTATCGATCTCCTTGCCAAATTGCAAACCAAGTGACTTATATCTAACTTACACCATACCACCCATACCTATGTTCTGGGGCCCTGGGACAATACAAAAAGAAAAGATAATGTACGATTGAAAAGCTTTTAATTCGTAACATAGAACTGTTAAAATTTCAATTGATTAAATTCCACCTCTCAATCTGAGAACTAAATGCAAGGTAGACTCTTTTTGAATATTGTAGTCGGACAGAGTACGTCCGTCCTCTAGCTGTTTGCCGGCGAAGATAAGCCTCTGCTGGTCTGGGGGAATGCCTTCCTTGTCCTGAATTTTGGCCTTTACGTTCTCGATTGTGTCCGAAGCTTCGACCTCAAGGGTGATGGTCTTGCCTGTCAGTGTTTTCACGAAGATCTGCATACCACCACGCAGACGCAGCACTAAATGAAGAGTGGACTCCTTTTGGATATTGTAGTCGGACAGAGTACGACCGTCTTCGAGCTGCTTGCCGGCGAAGATAAGTCTCTGCTGGTCTGGGGGAATGCCTTCCTTGTCTTGAATTTTGGCTTTAACATTCTCGATTGTGTCTGAAGCTTCGACCTCAAGGGTAATGGTCTTGCCTGTCAGTGTTTTAACGAAGATCTGCATACCACCACGCAGACGCAGCACTAAATGAAGAGTGGACTCCTTTTGGATATTGTAGTCAGATAAGGTACGCCCGTCCTCTAGCTGTTTGCCGGCGAAGATAAGCCTCTGCTGGTCTGGGGGAATGCCTTCCTTGTCTTGAATTTTGGCTTTAACATTCTCGATTGTGTCCGAAGCTTCGACCTCAAGGGTGATGGTCTTGCCTGTGAGAGTTTTAACGAAGATCTGCATACCACCACGGAGACGCAGCACTAAATGAAGAGTGGACTCCTTTTGGATATTGTAGTCAGATAAGGTACGCCCGTCCTCTAGCTGTTTGCCGGCGAAGATAAGTCTCTGCTGGTCTGGGGGAATGCCTTCCTTGTCCTGAATTTTGGCCTTTACGTTCTCGATTGTGTCCGAAGCTTCGACCTCAAGGGTGATGGTCTTGCCTGTCAGTGTTTTCACGAATATCTGCATACCACCACGGAGACGCAGCACTAAATGAAGAGTGGACTCCTTTTGGATATTGTAGTCAGATAAGGTACGCCCGTCCTCTAGCTGTTTGCCGGCGAAGATAAGCCTCTGCTGGTCTGGGGGAATGCCTTCCTTGTCTTGAATTTTGGCTTTAACATTCTCGATTGTGTCCGAAGCTTCGACCTCAAGGGTGATGGTCTTGCCTGTGAGAGTTTTAACGAAGATCTGCATACCACCACGGAGACGCAGCACTAAATGAAGAGTGGACTCCTTTTGGATATTGTAGTCAGATAAGGTACGCCCGTCCTCTAGCTGTTTGCCGGCAAAGATAAGTCTCTGCTGGTCTGGGGGAATGCCTTCCTTGTCCTGAATTTTGGCCTTTACGTTCTCGATTGTGTCCGAAGCTTCGACCTCAAGGGTGATGGTCTTGCCTGTCAGTGTTTTCACGAATATCTGCATACCACCACGGAGACGCAGCACTAAATGAAGAGTGGACTCCTTTTGGATATTGTAGTCAGATAAGGTACGCCCGTCCTCTAGCTGTTTGCCGGCGAAGATAAGCCTCTGCTGGTCTGGGGGAATGCCTTCCTTGTCTTGAATTTTGGCTTTAACATTCTCGATTGTGTCCGAAGCTTCGACCTCAAGGGTGATGGTCTTGCCTGTGAGAGTTTTAACGAAGATTTGCATACCACCACGGAGACGCAATACCAAATGAAGGGTAGACTCTTTTTGGATATTGTAGTCGGACAAAGTACGTCCGTCTTCGAGCTGTTTGCCGGCGAAGATAAGTCTCTGCTGGTCTGGGGGAATGCCTTCCTTGTCTTGGATTTTTGCTTTGACGTTTTCAATTGTATCAGAGGCCTCAACTTCCAGTGTTATAGTTTTACCAGTTAATGTTTTTACGAAGATCTGCATACCACCACGGAGACGCAATACCAAATGAAGAGTGGACTCTTTTTGGATATTGTAGTCGGACAGAGTACGACCGTCTTCGAGCTGCTTGCCGGCGAAGATAAGTCTCTGCTGGTCTGGGGGAATGCCTTCCTTGTCTTGGATTTTTGCTTTGACGTTTTCAATTGTATCAGAGGCCTCAACTTCCAGCGTTATAGTTTTACCAGTTAATGTTTTTACGAAGATCTGCATACCACCACGGAGACGCAATACCAAATGAAGAGTGGACTCTTTTTGGATATTGTAGTCGGACAGAGTACGACCGTCTTCGAGCTGCTTGCCGGCGAAGATAAGTCTCTGCTGGTCTGGGGGAATGCCTTCCTTGTCCTGAATTTTGGCCTTCACGTTCTCGATTGTGTCTGAAGCTTCGACCTCAAGGGTGATGGTCTTGCCTGTGAGAGTTTTAACGAAGATTTGCATACCACCACGGAGACGCAATACTAAATGAAGGGTAGACTCTTTTTGGATATTGTAGTCGGACAAAGTACGTCCGTCTTCGAGCTGTTTGCCGGCGAAGATAAGTCTCTGCTGGTCTGGGGGAATGCCTTCCTTGTCTTGGATTTTTGCTTTGACGTTTTCAATTGTATCAGAGGCCTCAACTTCCAGTGTTATAGTTTTACCAGTTAATGTTTTTACGAAGATCTGCATACCACCACGGAGACGCAATACCAAATGAAGAGTGGACTCTTTTTGGATATTGTAGTCGGACAGAGTACGACCGTCTTCGAGCTGCTTGCCGGCGAAGATAAGTCTCTGCTGGTCTGGGGGAATGCCTTCCTTGTCCTGAATTTTGGCCTTCACGTTCTCGATTGTGTCTGAAGCTTCGACCTCAAGGGTGATGGTCTTGCCTGTGAGAGTTTTAACGAAGATTTGCATACCACCACGGAGACGCAATACCAAATGAAGGGTAGACTCTTTTTGGATATTGTAGTCGGACAAAGTACGTCCGTCTTCGAGCTGTTTGCCGGCGAAGATAAGTCTCTGCTGGTCTGGGGGAATGCCTTCCTTGTCTTGGATTTTTGCTTTGACGTTTTCAATTGTATCAGAGGCCTCAACTTCCAGTGTTATAGTTTTACCAGTTAATGTTTTTACGAAGATCTGCATACCACCACGGAGACGCAATACCAAATGAAGAGTGGACTCTTTTTGGATATTGTAGTCGGACAGAGTACGACCGTCTTCGAGCTGCTTGCCGGCGAAGATAAGTCTCTGCTGGTCTGGGGGAATGCCTTCCTTGTCTTGAATTTTGGCCTTCACGTTCTCGATTGTGTCCGAAGCTTCGACCTCAAGGGTGATGGTCTTGCCTGTCAGTGTTTTTACGAAGATCTGCATACCACCACGGAGACGCAATACCAAATGAAGGGTAGACTCTTTTTGGATATTGTAGTCGGACAAAGTACGTCCGTCTTCGAGCTGTTTGCCGGCGAAGATAAGTCTCTGCTGGTCTGGGGGAATGCCTTCCTTGTCTTGGATTTTTGCTTTGACGTTTTCAATTGTATCAGAGGCCTCAACTTCCAGTGTTATAGTTTTACCAGTTAATGTTTTTACGAAGATCTGCATACCACCACGGAGACGCAATACTAAATGAAGAGTGGACTCTTTTTGGATATTGTAGTCGGACAGAGTACGTCCATCTTCAAGTTGCTTGCCGGCGAAGATAAGCCTCTGCTGGTCTGGGGGAATGCCCTCCTTGTCCTGAATTTTGGCCTTAACATTCTCGATTGTGTCCGAAGCTTCAACCTCAAGGGTGATGGTCTTGCCTGTCAGTGTTTTCACGAAGATCTGCATACCACCACGCAGACGCAGCACTAAATGAAGAGTGGACTCTTTTTGGATATTGTAGTCTGATAAGGTACGTCCATCTTCAAGTTGCTTGCCGGCGAAGATAAGTCTCTGCTGGTCTGGGGGAATGCCTTCCTTGTCTTGAATTTTGGCTTTAACATTCTCGATTGTGTCCGAAGCTTCAACCTCAAGGGTGATGGTCTTGCCTGTCAGTGTTTTCACGAAGATCTGCATACCACCACGGAGACGCAGCACTAAATGAAGAGTGGACTCTTTTTGGATATTGTAGTCAGATAAGGTACGCCCGTCCTCAAGCTGCTTGCCGGCGAAGATAAGTCTCTGCTGGTCTGGGGGAATGCCTTCCTTGTCCTGAATTTTGGCCTTTACGTTCTCGATTGTGTCCGAAGCTTCGACCTCAAGGGTGATAGTCTTCCCAGTCAATGTCTTCACAAAGATCTGCATATTGACCTGTAACAAAAGATAAATATTCTGTAATGTTTGATCTAAAAATAAGTAGGTAGATCAATAACCGAGCTAGCATGTTCATCAAACCAAATCCTTGGCATAAGCTCTTTAAAGTTCAATGACCTTAGTTTCAAGGTGAATGTACTTATCTGCTACAGCAAGTACAGTTGGCTACACTAAAATGTATACAATGAACAACTTTTATAATGAAACCGCAGCATTTCTTTTGTAGGGATATCACCATTGAAGAAAATAAATGATTTATGATTTATTGCTGCGATTTCATACTTGAAAATAAATGGTATGCATTATATTGCAGCTGACAGTACCACATTGCCAGTCAGTCACCTTACCTACCTAACAACACGTCTGCTACAAACAAAAACTCATCATCAGCCTGAAGTACTTAGTAGATTGCTGGACTAAAGCCTCCCCTAAACATTTCAAAGAATAATTCGGAGCCACCGCCGCGGTGGGTAGGCGACCTACATTTTGTCTTACGGTTCGTGATTACAATTCGAGAACATTTATTTCCTAACGGTAGGCGGTAGCGAACAAACACAAAGGCGCATGCGTCGTCCACTCATCCTATGCCAACGCCCCGACCGACGCGGCACACTAACGATCAATAACTTTATATTATGGTAGGTAGGTACTACAGGCGGCCTCGCTTGCAGTTCGCCTACTATTATCTTATTCTGTGGCTGGCTTGACACACTGTTCAAGATACCATACCTACCTACAGAGATAATACAATTAGGTAGGTAGGTAATTAGAGTCAGGGATATTTATTACCTACTATACTTATGCTTGTTTACTCAAACTATAGGTAGGTACCTACTTAAAAAGATTTCACCACATTTATTTTACTAGGAATTACCTACTCATCATTTTAACAGAATATTTAGATAACATAGATAAAATGTTTAGACTACCTATTCGATGCTCAAAATGCTGATGCAATAAATGTAGGTAATTTACCTATACCTACTTACTTACTTATTAAGTACCTACAGGCAACAAACAGGGTAGGTAAATGATGATCGGAAGATATAAATTGGTATGCTTCAGACCCCCCAATTTATGCTGGCCCTTTTGTACCTAACAAGGTAGGTACCTGCCTGACGTTTGATTGTGGCTGGATTGGTTGTAAAGTACACCTAGGTCCATAACTACCTATGATAAAAATAAACGAAATTATGAAAAAGGCATCAAATTTCGGTGCCGACTGTCTCTATGGTATGGTTGTACTTAGGTTAGGCACCTACCTACCTTGCCTGCATAGCTCACCTTCAATTCTACTATTATTATTTACACGGTTTTAGCGAATTTCACCACTTCCGCAAGATATTAATAGGTGGTGAACCTACTGAAGTTTCCCACTTCCCCGTTCAATCATGATGACGCACTATTATTTAGGTCACGTCGTCACCATATTCTAGTTAATCATGCCTATTTTATTATACTCAGATCATAACTGCCAGCAGGATACTGATGGATTTGATTTGCAAAACAAAAGGAAACTATTCATACGCTCCTTATTTTGCCGATTCCACTGCTAGTAATTGTACGCAAAATGGCGAAACATCTTCGGTGAACCTACATTTTAAAACTAAAGTCGTATCTATTACCTTTGTTGGTTCGAAATAATCTACGAGTGAGTAATATCTGAATTCCGTTCCTTAAAATATAAAGTTGCTTACCTCTTTAAGGCTTACTGGAATTTTTCTTGAAAAAACTTTATAGGAATGATACACTCTATCGAACAACTCTAAAAAGTCACGCACTTGTTTCTTTTTCAATAGCTCGCTTTGAAATGCGCTTACAAAATGGCGACGAACTCTTTTTATAGAAACTGCGTCGTGTAAAATCAATGACTCTCGAGCTTTGCCGACAGTGGCCGAATAGGTTTTCTCGCTCTTTCTATTGATTCCGGAGCGTAAAGGATAGCAATATATTTTTTCCAGAACGTATTCGTTCGTTTCTGTTGCCCTCAGACAGAATTATTTGGAATTATTACTACGTTCCGTTTTTGTGACGCAGCAGCAGTGGACAAACACAAACAAAACCACAAATTGCGCAGAGAAATAACAAAAGTTCTGCACAGTCACTAAAAGTGATGCTTAGTTAATTATAGTTTATCACTTTTCGTTAAGTAGGTACTATAAATATAAATCGTTCTTGGAATGTGTAGGGGAGGCCTAAGTAGGTATGTCCAGCAGTAGACTACTTACGGCTGATGATGATATAGGTACCTAAATTTAATTAAATTCACATCAAATAAATTGTGAAGGAACATTTCATAGAAGACTAGGTTGTCGCGATGCTAGGTTGAAGGTAGGTAAGTACAGTCAGCTGCACTAGAATGTGTACATAAGTGAAGTAAGTGTGAATCTCCTTTGCAATGTGACCAGGCCTAAAACTAAAAAAAACCATGCATCACTTTTTGTCACGCAATTTTTCAGCATTTGCCTTTATAGGATAGAACAAAGCATTTGTCTTGTAATGTCCATTGCAATGCTGCTTTACTATTACTTATACATACCTAGAAGTTACGAATTTTAAGCATTGTAGTGCAGTCGACAGAGTCTATGACTTCTATGGCAGAGGAAGATAGGTACCCAGTAAGTACCTGTCGATGCCGATGGTAGGTATAACTACCTAATCATTATTAGAGTTTGCGTAGAACGCTGGAAAAAGGTGGAGGGTGTTTGCTAATGCAAACCCCGCACCTATTTGGTAGTTTAGCTGGTAGGTAGGTAGGTAGGTATTGCATGCTCAAACAGTACTACATACTCCCTCAGTCTTTTTCCTGCGTTTATCTAAATGGCGCGACTTAAATCCAATAAGCCTTCACATTCCTTCTAAAGATTCAGACTCTTGAGGCATTCATGTACCTAATACGTACAGGATGAAATAAGACCACTCCACTAAACTTCAGGGGGTTAAAGGACCCATTAATAAACAACTAGTTGGTACCCGAGCTTCGCTCGGATTTTTTTTCGTTAATTTGTATTTTTAAGAAATCATAAGAGTCATATTATTATCTTTACTGGTTTATTCTTACTGAACAACGCCATCTGCTGGACATGCTTGCAGTTAGTTGCTCACAATCGTCAATAGATGGCAGGAGCAGTCACATATTCAGTTTATGTTTTTAGTTTTTTTTTAACGAACAGATTCATTTTCTGAAAATGAATCCTAGCTAGATCGATTTATCGGCCCCGAAACCCTCTGTATACATAATTTCATGAAAATCGTTCGGTGCATTTTCCGAGATCCTAAATATATATATATATATATATATGTAGAAATGAGAGCGTTACGTAGTATGTGTGGTGTAAAGTTGAGTGATAGAGTGAAAAACAGTGTGATAAGAGAGGAATGCGGTGTGAAAGAAGACGTAGTGATGAGAGTAGAGAAAGGTATGCTAAGATGGTTTGGACATGTAGAGAGAATGGATGAAAGGAGACTAACAAAACAATTGCATCAGGCGAGCGTGAATGGAACTGCTGGAAGGGGAAGACCTAGGCGCATGTATCTCGATCAGATCGCAGACGTTTTAGAGAAAGGCCAGGTTAGGAGTACCCTAAACCGACGAGCATGTATGAAGAATGTTATGAGAGTGAACGAAGCGAAAGAGGTGTGTCAGGATCGTAGCAAGTGGAAATCCGTGATCTCTGCCTACCCCCATGGGAATAAGGCGTGATTTTATGTATGTATGTATGTATGTATATATGTATATACAAGATTTTCTCGTTTAAAGGTATAAGGTACTGTAAACGTGACTGCATGATTTTGTTTCAAACATAATAGCCAAGCTTATGGTATTGAACATTTTGTATGAAATATCAGTTTTTAGGGTTCCGTAGCCAAATGGTAAAAACGGAACCCTTATAGATTCGTCATGCATGTCTGTCTGTCTGTCTATCCGCTGCTTTCAGAGTGATCCTTGCGATTCTACTGATGAAAGACACTTTTGATTTTGATTTTGAATGGTTTCTACCTCCGAAATTCCCCCTGGGGAGGCCAGAAATCTAGAAATATTTAATATCATCTAACATTCTCAATAACCTACGATCGGCATCGGCCTTAATTGCCTAGGCCACTGGCCAGTATCGTAAACTACGGAGCATGGCCTGTGGCACAGACCACTACTACGGCGTAGTAGTGGTCTGTGCCATGCCACAGGCCATGCGATTCGATACGAGTACGACCATAATCGACAAATCCCTAGACGAAGTTCTCACATGGATGAACCATAACCAATCTGAAGAAACGGTGAACTGAGTGAGAATCCAATAGCTAGTCTGTGCTGTTCTGTTACCAACATACAAAAAATGTGATAATTCTTCAATCAAAATGGTCGCTTTGTATGGTTTGCCAACTTGCATGTCTGTGTTTCAGAGTTCTTTGTTTTCGTATTTCTTGTAATAATTCCGACATAAAATCGAAAGCTAAAAGCAGTTGACGATAGTTTTCGGAGAAGCTTATTTTTTTGTCTATGTGACCATATTTTGTGGAGTGTACGAAAGATGTCATCGGTAATGTGAGAGCTCACCGAGAGTTATTTTATTTTACGGGATTATGACGATTTTTGATTATATTTGGATACGAAGGAAGTGAAAAAACTTTAGGTAAACACCGTTGTTGTATTTTTACACGCCTTGAATTATTTAATGAGAATTAAACATGAAATAAAGCTGACTCTAATTTTGGCATTCCACAGCACGTCATGATTGATTCGCGTTGAACATTCCTGTAGCATAGCTTGTTAGTGAGCTTTACGTTCTTTTTGAGGGTTTTGGGAACATTTAGCTACGAAGACCCCATCTCTACGTCTCAAGTTATTTAATTGGAAATATACCTAAGTTCAATTTAATCAAAGTAGTACCTACATACCTAAATATCATATGTTTATTTTAAATTATTTGATGTTATCGAGTTTAGGCATTGTTGTTTTGATAATTCTTATTAGAGTCAATCTTACTGAATGGTATTAATAATCACTGCTATGTGTCCTTGTGCTTCAAGAGAAGGCAATTAAACTTATGTAAATAAACAAATTGTTTGATTTCAGAATCAGAAAAAAAGGGAACTTATAGTGGATCCTCAAAGAGCAATGCTAACACAGACTAGGCAGTGAGTAACAAACAGTTGTGATCCACGAGTAGATCTGTGATTGTGAACTGTGAAATAGTTTGTATGAAGAGAGATAGTGGTCAGTGAGGGCTGGGATGCACAGCGGGCAGCGTGTTGTTTTGTGATGGGAGGCGTGGGGTGAGAGGTGCGGCGTTGGGGCGCGGGCGCGGGCGCCATGAACCCGCCGGCGCCCGGCAAGACGGCCACGCGCTCCGGCTACCACCAGAAGGCGCTCGCCGAGATCAGAAACTCTTTACTCCCATTTGCTAACATTGGCAACTCGGAACCTCCGGGATCGTCAGCCGCTAGCACTGTCAGTTCTGGAGTGAGCTCTGGATTTAGTACATCATCGGTTAATGGTCTTGATAAGGACCTGAATGTGCTACCCCAGTCTTTGAATCAACTCATTGCATTGGGATTTGATGAGGTAAGGTTTACTTGATTTAATTCCATAAAAATAATCAAGCATAAAATTTTGAATAAGTTATAGAACAGATACGCCTTAAAAATCAAAAACTTTGATTCCCAAGTACACTAGATATTAAAACACTTGATGTGTGTGGCACTAAAGTTACATTATTTGACAATGTTTCAAATAAGCTATAAAATGTTGTATAGAGTTTTTGTTGTCATATTTGTTAGAGAATATAGGGAACCCATTGGAAAGATGTACGAAAACCATATCTAAAACAGATTTTTTTATTTTATCAATGGTAACTACCTCTCAAAGTTTAGGGTATAGATTGTGCTAAGTCTGGGATACTACAGATCCCCACCAACCTGAACGTTTGTACCGAAGATAATTATGTCAATATCTTTATTTTTACAAATAAGCTAATGTTATCCCTACATGGCATGTGGAAATTCCACAAACACTAGCCACACCACACAACTTTAGCCCAAATTAGGCAGAGCTGTGAGAGATAAGACTATGGGAACCATAATGTCCAGTGTAGATGCTGATAAAATCTATCTATCATCTATGTTTGTTCACCACATAAATATTTGTTCTTTGTAAGATTTAAGCCATGACCTCCAAAAGGTAGAGTTACTACTGACTGATGCTTAAAATAATGTTAAATATTCCAATTTCAGGATACTGCAGTAAGAGCCCTCAAATATGCAGGGGGTCGATTTGACGTGGCGCTGGACTGCCTTTCGAAGCAGCAGGAGCCACACAATGGGCTCTCAAAGGGGGGCAGCCTCGGCAAGCTCATCCGCAAGCCAAGCCTGGAGCGCGAGCTGGGCCTGCACCGCGCGTCGCCCGCGCTGGACTCGGGAGCCGGCTCATCGCGCAGCGACTCCCCGCGCGCCGAGCCGCGCCAGTACTCGCCGCCGCCGCCGCCGCCGCCGCGCTGCCCCTCCACGCCGCCCGTGCCGCCCGCCGTCCACCAGCTCATGAAGCGCATGTCGCCCGCGCCGCCGCTGCCGCCCGCGCGCGGCACCTCCCCCGTGCATCCCGCGCCGCGCCCCGCGCCCATGCTCGTGCAGAACGGCCCGCAGGCGCAGCAGCAGCTCAGCCAGCAGATGCAGGCGCTCGCCGGCTACCAGCCGCCCGGCGCCGAGCTACCGCCGCCGTACCCCTCGGCGAGCGTGCCCCCGCCGCCCTCCTACTCGGTCTCCATGCAGAACCGGGCCAGCCCGCCCGCCTCGCAGGACTACCGCAAGAGTCCTTCCTCGTCCGCCTACTCAGGCGCCGCCTCACCGGTGGGCGGCGGCGGCGGCGGCGGCGGTGGCGCGGGTGGAGCGCGCGCGGCGCCGCTGACCGCGTGGACGGCACGGCAAGCGGTGCAGGCGCCGATCATCATGCAGTCGGTGAAGAGTACGCAGGTGCAGAAGCCGGTGCTCCAGACGGCGATCGCGCCGGCCGCGCCGCCGCCGCCCTCGTACGCGAGCTCGATGCAGCAGAAGGCCCCGCCGCACTACGCCTTGCCTCCCAAGCCGGCGTCCCCCGCCGCCGCGCCGCCCGCTGCCGAGCCGCCGAGCTACGACTTCACGATCCAGGCGCTGGCGGTGCAGCGCGCGCTGCAGCCGCCGCCGTACGCGGGCGACTCGGCGTCGCCGGGCCCCAGCCACGCCGCCGACAACAAGTGTCCCAACCAGAACTGCACCAACAACCTGATGAAGGAGGCGGGCGGCGTGGGAAGTGGCCCTGAGCGGCGCGGCGCGCGTGCGCCCGACAAGATCCGTCACCAGTCGCCGATCCCGGAGCGGCGCAACATCAGCAAGGAGAAGGAGGAGGAGCGGCGCGACTGCAAGGTTCGCAACTACTCGCCGCAGGCCTTCAAGTTCTTCATGGAGCAGCACGTCGAGAACATTCTCAAGTCGTACAAGCAGCGCACCTTCCGCCGGATGCAGCTCGAGAAGGAGATGACCAAGATCGGTCTGAGCGCGGAGGCGCAGTGCCAGATGCGCAAGATGCTCTCGCAGAAGGAGTCCAACTACATCCGGCTGAAACGCGCCAAAATGGACAAGTCGATGTTCACGAAGATAAAGCCGATCGGCGTGGGCGCGTTCGGCGAGGTGACGCTGGTCCGCAAGATAGACACGTCGCACCTGTACGCCATGAAGACGCTGCGCAAGGCGGACGTGCTGAAGCGGAACCAGGTGGCGCACGTGAAGGCGGAGCGCGACATCCTCGCGGAGGCCGACAACGAGTGGGTCGTCAAGCTCTACTACAGCTTCCAGGACAAGGACAACCTCTACTTCGTCATGGACTACATCCCGGGCGGCGACCTCATGTCTTTACTCATCAAGTTGGGCATCTTTGAGGAAAACTTGGCGAGGTTTTACATAGCGGAGCTGACGTGTGCGGTGGAGAGCGTCCATAAGATGGGCTTCATTCACCGCGACATCAAGCCCGATAATATTCTGATCGACCGAGACGGACACATCAAGTTGACGGACTTCGGACTGTGTACAGGCTTCAGGTGGACCCACAACTCGAAATATTATCAAAGAAATGGTGAGTTAATAGTTTCATTGGAACAAATATCACTGTCAGGTCTCTGGGCCATAAGTTTTAAAAATTAGAATATTCCACTTTTCAAAATAGAGATAATTAATTGGTCTTCGAAAACCGATTTTTGTAGAGTAATACGCCTGAACTCATTCCTTTCACATAAAATTTGTAATTCAAATTCTAGAACACGGCCGGCAAGACTCAATGGATCCTGTGGAAGGCGAATGGGGGGCAATGGGCGAGTGTCGATGCCACCAACTCAAACCTCTCGAGAGGCGGAGGAAACGGGAGCACCAGCGGTGCTTAGCGCATTCCCTCGTCGGAACGCCCAACTACATCGCGCCGGAAGTGTTGCAACGGACGGGGTACACGCAACTCTGTGATTGGTGGTCGGTCGGGGTGATATTGTATGAGATGCTGGTTGGTTCACCGCCGTTTCTAGCGTCGACGCCCGCCGAGACGCAACTAAAGGTTAGTTTCGTTTCTTTATAAAATGGTAAGATGTGGTCCTCATTCACTAGACTCCACATTCTAAGAGTGATCATGATCTTGCCCTAAAATAATATTTTTATTGAATTTAATGGTTGCTTTCTTTTAGTTTTTGCAAAATGGTAAATCTGCTGTCTACATTTGCAGGTGATAAACTGGCAGAGCACGCTTCACATCCCGGACGCGGCGAACCTGTCTCCGGAGAGCAAGGAGCTGATCCTGCAGCTGTGCTCGGGCCAGGAGACGCGCCTCGGCAAGGACGCGGGCGAGGTGAAGCACCATCCCTTCCTGCGCGCCATCGACTTCGACAAGGGCCTGCGCCGCCAGGTGGCGCCCTACATCCCGCGCATCGAGTACGACACCGACACCTCCAACTTCGACCCCATCGACCCCGACAAACTCAGGAACTCCGCCAGTTCAGACTCCAACAAATCCGACTCGGAACTCCTCGACAACGGTAAAACCTTCCATGGATTCTTCGAGTTCACCTTCAGGCGGTTTTTTGATGACGGGTACACGAATAAAATCAATCTAGACGATAACGACAACCAGGGTCCCGTGTACGTGTGACGAAAGAGACGCTGAGACTAACTTGTAGGATTTTTTTACAAAGTGTGTGCCGTTGACTCTCTATTCAAACATTAGTTTTTGTAAACGTAACGACGTAACATATTAAATTAAATCTGTATTGTTAATAATCCCAGTGATAATATGTAATATTGTATCGTTATGTATTTGTAAGATTAATGTTATTTGGTGTAATATATGTAACGGATGGATCACAGTGTAGTACGTAGCCTCAATGGTGCTGTTAGAAGCGGACGCCCGGCGTCCGTCCTTTCTAGTGTTGTTCCATTCATTGTATACTATAATTTGTAGAAAAATTATTTATAATAAGAATGAGCTTTGATAAGCGGAAGTTTGATATTGTCAGTTTATTTTCTTACGTATTTATCGAAATAGGTTTCGTAAATGTGTGTTTGTGTAAATCGTAAATTTCGGAGTCATAATAATATTCATCAGTCATGGTAAATAAGCGCGATCAATGTGCTTCCATTGTGTCCACGACACTAGCTCATGTTGTGTGCCTTACTATGTAGTTTTTATACTCTTCTATGTAGTTCTTCAGGATTTACAACTTCTACAGATCGTAGATGATGTTTTATACTCGCCAATTGTGAATGTGCAATAATATTTATTCACACGAAACAAACTCGCATTGTTGATATTATTTGTGCTGTCTGATAGTCTTTATTAGATAGACCTATCACTTTCTGTCTGTAGTGAATCTTACAATTTAGTATTTTGTTTTCACTAACAATATCCAATCTAGGAGATTGATTATTTAGTCGCAAAATAACATTCTAAAGTAATATCAGAACAAAACTGTGAATTGTGTGATTCTGATTAGCCATACATTGTTAGTGCTTGTTTGCGGCGGTCAGCGACCCCGGTGTTTCATGTGTACAGTAAGTTAAATGAGTCACTTCAATTTTAAATTATGTGTTATTGTAAATTGTTTTATTCTGAAATGAAACATGCTTATAAGAAGTAAAAACGAAAATAAAATATGGGAATTTTTGTTACACTTTTAGTTAACTCCTCTTATTCTATCACCTAGCATAAGCCTCTGACTCATGACATGCCTGTACAGCGCCAGCCTCTTGCTCCTAAATTTTTCTGTCTTTGGTGCTACTTTAAGACTTCTTGTGATATACTAAATCTGTTTCCGGATTTAGCTATCACTAAATTATATAATTCAAGAATTCCATTTATATCTTTTAATTAACTTAAGTTATTCTAAATCTTTGATCTAACTGATTTTTTCATAATAATATAGGAACATTTAAAATCACAACCAATTATTAAGGTTTCAAAAGGAAATCTTGTACCCTCTTGTTGAAGTCCTCAGCGTAGTTTATATGAATATTGTGTTTTCCTTTGGGATACAGATGTACTCTGGAATAAAAAAAAACACAATTTATCTTTTCTATGAATTTCCATAAAAAAAAAAAATTTAAGCAATGTCTCACAAACCTTGAGTCAGAGATATTTGTCAGTAAATGAGTTGCATGTACAGGATCAACCATAGGGTCTTTCTCTCCGTACAAAATGAAGGTTGGACACTTGATGTCCTTGAGCATATGTGCACAAATATTCCCCTTGTTGGAATTAAAGACAGCGATAACTCCATCATTCCATTTATGCCAGTAGCTCTCGAGGAGTTCTTCACCGTAGATCTCTATGAAAGGTGCTTTCATTTTGTCTGACCATGATGCAATATCTCTTACCTCTGTAATTTAATTCAAAAATTAAGAACAAAATATATAATTTTTTTTTTAATCATCCGCACTGGATGTGCGGGCTAGTTTTTCCGCAAGTAGGCTGCTGGTGGGCCCTTTTTGCGTGACCCTTGACACGTGTTGCTCAAACTTTTTTAGGTTCTACGACATGCCGGTTTCCTCACGATGTTTTCCTTCACCATTTTGAGAGTACTGGCACAGTGCACATACATTTTTCGACAGAAAGACTCATTTTTTTTTTTTTTTTTATACTCTGGACAATTCACACAACACTGCCCAGCCCCAAACTAAGCAGAGCTTGTAATATGGGAACCAGATAGCTGATATAATACTTGAATACATTTTTTTTTTTTGTAAATACATACTTAGAATACGATATAACACCCAGACAGAGAACAAACATTTACGTTCACCACACAAATATTTGTTCTCGGTGGGGATCGAACCCACGACCTACGGCGCAGAAGGCAGAGCTACTACCAACTGAGCTAGAGGCAGTAGGAAACTTACTTCTATACCATTCCAATTCATGAGCTAGTATGAACGAGTTAGTTCCCCAAGCTACCAGTTTGATTATAGACTCAGGGTACTTTGCAGCATGAATAAAGCTGGTAGTGCCGCCATCACTCCACCCAAGTACTGAATATTTTGGTATATTCAATGCCTGAAATATTTATTTTCGTTAAACTAGCTTGGATGGATTAACTACCTTCTCATTTAAAACATTAAACACATTCACAGATTGAGCAGTATGAAAATACCTTCATGAATTCAGATGCATAATCAGCATCTTTTTCATAGAAGTCTGCAGAGAAATCTTTATCAGGTGGCCGACTTTTGCCATATCCTGGAGGGTCCCACACTACCAGGGTAAATTTCTCCCTGTCAAACCCTTCAATTTGGAGCTTGAAGTCTGTCCATATTGTCCCTAGAGCACCCGGAAGGCATAGTACATTGTGAGGCCCTTGCCCAACTTTTAGATAGTTTATGTCCCAATTATCGACTTTTATTTTGGCTTCCTGTAAATCAATTTATGTATTTAGTTTAATAGAAAGATCCCACTATTTTTATAAAAGGGCCAACTCATCTCACATAGTCTAAAAATCTTGTTAGGATGAGTAGGTACCAAATTGATGTAGGTACCTAACCTATTTACTCAACAAAATGATATTATGTCGAGGTATTTCAAGCCAATTGAAATTTAGAAATTGATAATTATGGTAAGCGGGGATAAATTACTTTACCTTTGGCAAAATTGTACTCAAGTGGGCACAGTAGAAATATCTTTGCTTTTGTAGTTTGACCACAGGTGAAATTAACTTTCTAAGGGTGAGCATCGCTAAATGTTTCAGTTACGAAGGAAGACGTACACAAAGCCATTCACAATTTCCTTAAACTTATCTAATTTTTACCTCGCAGTTTAATGAACGCTAAAAACACAGCAAACAAAATTTTATCAACATGCCAGCCATGATAAAATTGTTAAGAGCTTAACAGTCACTATCAGTTGTCAATTTTATTAGACATTGACAGTTGACATGACCAAACGAATGACATGAAGGACGACCAATGCTCTTTTTAAAAAGTACATACAAGTACTTTTTATCTTATTCCTTTAGACGAGAAAATCTTGTATATATACAGGGTGTCCCATAAGTCAACGTCCAGCCGAAAACGGGTGATGCGCCAAGTCATGACAGATACCAGAAAAATATAAAAAAAAATATTTGTTAAGTAACTTTTGAGTTATGAGTATTTATAAAAAACAGAAAAAACTGACACCCTGATATGATCTTTTAAGTCCTGTGACTACAAATATTGACTTTTCATGAAACTTTTTTCTGCAACGTAAGCATGAATAACCCTTCTGTAAAATACAATTCAAAATTAAGCCATAACTGCCTCAGTTTTCAATGAAATCGTGGAGTTTTGGCCAACGTTTCATTTCAGATAATTACATCACCCAACTTTAACCGTCTGTATCGCAAAAAAAATGTACTACACTATCATGGCATGTAACTTTAAAAATTGGCGCATTTATCCAGGATTCCAAAATGATAAAATACTTGCTAGAGTACTCCTTAGTTTTGGAAATAAAAAATGTTTTTTCAACTAAACCGGATTTCCAATCAATTTTATTTCAATAGATAAAATGTTTGTACCCTTTAAATGATGGACTTAAAATGCCTACGCTGTGTTTTTAAGTGACTCACAATTCACAGGTATAAGTAAATTCTATTTCGACAATGCAAGTAAACAGATAGATCCACCATCTTGTCGAAAAAGTAATAACCATGGGTTTTCAAGTAATTTGTTAGTTTTAGGTAAAAGTTTGAAATAAAATTCAATCATAGGATTACTTCCATCGTGATTTTAATCTAAAGTTTGCCTTCGCCCGTCGCCGGTCTTATTACATGGTTTTTGACGTGACAACGTCTTATAATTCGATGGAGCCGGCTGCTCGTACGAAAAAACATGACCTATGCGGCGTTACCTCGCTCTGAGGCGTTCCATTTAATACTTGAAGTGCAAGTGAGAGCGCGGAACGAGCGACAAAGAGGCACAATCGGCCTCCGCGTTCGGCAGCGTTCGACATCGGTCTCTCTCCTACTTGAGTGAGCGATGCGTCTGCGTGGACAGCTGTATGACGTTGAAACGTTCAACTGTCGTCAGTTAACTGACTTTACAGACAGCTATGATGATTTTTTTTAAGGAAATGTAGAGCTTTAGATTAAAATCAAGATTGAAGAAATCCTATGATTGAATTTTATTTCAAATTTTCACCTAAAACTAACAAATTACTTGAACACCCATGGTTATTACTCTTTCGACAAGATGGTGGCTCTATCTGTTTACTTGCATTGTCGAAATGGTATTTACTTGTATCTGTAAATTGTGAGTCACTTAAAAACACAGCGTAGGCATTTTAAGTCCATCATTTAAAGGATACAAACATTTTATCTATTGAAATAAAATTGATTGGAAATCCGGTTTAGTTGAAAAAACATTTTTTATTTCCAAAACTAAGGAGTACTCTAGCAAGTATTTTACCATTTTGGAATCCTGAATAAATGCGCCAATTTTTAAAGTTACATGCCATCATAGTGTAGTACATTTTTTTTGCAGTACAGACGGTTAAAGTTGGGTGATGTAATTATCTGAAATGAAACGTTGGCCAAAACTCCACGATTTCATTGAAAACTGAGGCAGTTATGGCTTAATTTTGAATTGTATTTTACAGAAGGGTTATTCATGCTTACGTTGCAGAAAAAAGTTTCATGAAAAGTCAATATTTGTAGTCACAGGACTTAAAAGATCATCACAGGGTGTCAGTTTTTTCTGTTTTTTATAAATACTCATAACTCGAAAGTTACATAACAAATATTTTTTTTAATATTTTTCTGGTATCTGTCATGACTTGGCGCATCACCCGTTTTCGGCTGGACGTTGACTTATGGGACACCCTGTATATATATATATATATATATTTAGGATCTCGGAAACTGCGTCAACGATTTTCACGAAATTTAGTATACAGGGGTTTTCGGGGGCGATACATTGATCTAGCTAGGATTCATTATAAGAAAATGATTATTTCACTCCGAGTTCAATAAAATTAAACATAAACTGAATATGTGACTGCTCCTGCCATCTATTGACGATTGTGAGCAACTAACTGCAAGCATATCCAGCAGATGGCGTTGTTCAGTATGAATAAACCAATAAAGATAATAATATGGCTCTTAGGATTTCTTAAAAATACAAATTAACGAAAAAAATTACGAGCGAAGCTCGGTTACCAACTGCTAGTTACTAATTAAATTAATTAAAAAAATCCTTGACTTTCTTCTAAATCTAGGTTTACATGGTAAAACAACTAGGAAAACAGCAGTGCCCGTATTGTATCCTGGGTCCGTGGGGAACCGAGGCCTCGCGGGTCTTCAAAATTTTGTCTAGACGACTGATGGAAGCGACGCGTGACCCAAGGGCTGGTGGGTATCTGGCGCAGCGTGTAAGCATTGCTATTCAGCGTGGCAATGCCGCCAGCGTCTTGGGGACGCTTCCGTCTGGTACAAATTTGGATCAGTTGAGCTATCTTTAGATCGTTTGTAACGGTCTGCAGATAGCTCAACTATTTCTTGTGTATTTGGTAAATATTTATTTAATTGTAAGTTTCTTTGTGTAATAAACTGTTTATTTTATTTTATTACCACTCCAGAAGTTTTTTAAGCAACATTTTTTTTTTTTTTATGTAACGAGCTGATGGAACAAGCATATGACCCACCTGATGTTAAGTGGTAACCATCGCCTATAACAAAGCAATGCCTCGTAGGATATGCTGCTGAAACAGGCATATCCATTGGCATAGCTATTGGGGTGCAAGCACCTGCTTACGATGCTACTGAATAAACACTTTAGGTATTGATTTTGCCGCGGGCTTCCGTTCCGCGTATCGCGACGGTTTTTTTTTATAATTGATGGTACGGAAGTCCATTAACAACTCCAGAACATTTTTTTTAGATTTGGTACAACTAGGATCCGCATGTTGTAGCGTGAACATCCCGATGGGACGCCATTTAAATAAAATCTCCGCGCGGATTCCGTCATTTCTGAACTAGGGATCAGCCGGTCTACCCTTGAACGCCATACAAATCCCAATTTTAAGTTTTGACGAAATGACAGAAAACCCGTAGGATTTCTGAATCGGAATCACGTTCAAGGGCAGAACTAAGCATCCCTTCTTGAACTCCTAGGATTGAGAAGAGTTATCCGAAAAATAATAAAACGTTTAAATTGTATTAAAATTTATTAAGTGCGACTCCTCACGCCTTAGCAGATAAACTAGGATTACAAGCAATGAAAACATTCAGTTAAAATAAATAAACATTTCTTCCTTGGGGATTATTGTGACGACAGAACCCTGCATTTATTTCGAATAGTTTTTTTTAAACAGAAAACTTAGAAAAAAAAAATTGTACATTGGCATATTAAACTGTGACTTGTGAGCAAATGCGGCGCAAAGTGTTAATAAAAAAAAACAAAGTGCTAATTCTTAGCATTTTTTGTCTTACATCAAAACTTTGCTAATAGAATTTATAACCGACAAGGACCCGACATTACTTGATGATTGTTTATTTGCGAACGTCAGTAAATCTCGGCCCTAAAATGCGAATTCCATAAAATATTTAAAAACTTAGCGATAGAAAGTTATCCAGCAATGCTTTGTAAATATAATACTATGTTAACTAAAATTACCGAAAGGCAGCTGTGGTATCTTGTAGGTCGAGGAAACTAGCGATTCTGAATTCTTCTCTGCCTAACTAACATTGTCTCACTACAGAAAGCTTTCCAATATTAAAGGTTAAAAATTAGACAGCATTCTGTGGTCAGGCCCACTGGACTTACAGCACAAACATGCAGTTACACAATAACACACCAATCTCAGTACTTGACTATACCGGTTTTTGAGTACGACATATTTTTCAGACAAAATCGAAATACATACTTGTAATATAAACATCACTTTATTATTTCAAGTGATTATTGAAAAGATGCGAAATTCACACTGGAGAAAAACCATGAGGTCCAAAAGGTTGGAAAGGAAATCTCCTTTTCTCAATCCTTGGAGCAACACTCGCCTACTAACTGCAAAAATTAAATAATTACAGCAACAATTTCAATAATCACGCAAAATAATTGCCATTTTGTGTCTCGGGTTACCAACACGCTATCTGGATCAAGATGCTATCGAAAGTTGCATTACAGCTTAAAAGGAGATTATGCAATCAATTCCGTTGAACAATATACAATACTGAACAAAACACCAACCATTGTATAATCTAACCAATTCACAGATATGTCTACCCTGCCTGAGGATCACAGTAAGCCTATTTCATTTTTTATACACCCATAGACCGATGCTTACGTGCCTGCATTGTGTGCATTGACCTACCTACACTGGGGTTTGATACAAATCTATTATACCCCGTTTCCACTCTACGTACAGTAGAAAAATAAGTAACACTATTCTCTTGTACTGTACTTTAGAAGTGCCAACTGGCCATTAGTCTATGTACTGAGATGTATCAACGTCCTACATATCACCAGCGTTGCAAGCGTCCTCATAGCTTCTGCCCCCTCCTTTCTGTTCGGGGTCCAGTTTGATCATGTCATCGATGCGGAGAATGGTGATTGCGGCTTCAGTCGCGAACTTCAGCGACTTTATCTTGGAGACGGCGGGTTCTAGCACTCCGGCGACCAGGTTGTCGCGGAGGACTCCTTCTGTGAGGTCCAGACCAACCCATTTGAGGTTCGCGTGCTCCACCTGACAATATTATTAAGATAATAAATATGAATAGACAGCTCAAACATTAATTATGGCCATGCATATCCTGACAAAATAGGTTGATCTCCAGTCCCCAGGGACCAGTGACGCTATATTATCTCTCGGTACCTACCCAAGATCATATAAGATTTTTTTTTTAAATTAACCTATTTTGTCCCACAGCTGGGCCAAGGTCGCCTTCAAAGACTTCCACTTATCTCTCTCTCTCGAGAGAGAAGAAGAATGTTTTAAAAAAACTAATATTTCTTCATTCGATGGTATGACAAGGATCACTTTGAATTGTCTTCAAGCTAGGTAGATGAGTCTAGATGCCAGTTCCACGCGACCAAGCCTAGAAGAACAGGTAACAAACTATGACTTAGTTCCTACAGTTTTTGGGTATGATCCTTTTAGTAAACAAAAGGTAGTGACTTAGCCTGACAAGAGTAGTCAGAGGTACATCCACACGATGACAATGGCACGCACATCATACCGAGGGGACGGTCGTGGGTTCAAATCCCACTCGGCTCTAACTTTGGGATATTAATCTCAAACAAACAATGGATTTTGCATACAATCCATTGTTTGTTTGTTTGCATCTTGGATGTTTTTAAGAGTAGAGTGAACAGGTATCTTCTAGGTAAGCGTGCTACACCGTCGACCGCATCATCACTTAACAGCAGGTGAGATTTCGGTTAAACGCAAGCCTATAATATGTAAAAAAAACAATCGGGAACCACTGCAATCATAAGGTCAAGATATTTTGCGACTGACCTTTGTCTGTGAAGAGTTATGGTAAGCCCTCAACTTGGCCACCAGGTCGGTAGCATCACGCGCCGCGTTCACGGCCAGCGTCTTCGGGATCACCAGCAGAGACTGCGCGAACGCCGCTATGGCTAGCTGCTCGCGGGAACTCTGGAATACAATGGAGCATTTGTGATGAATGAAGACAGGTTTACATCTTAAATACCCAATCTAATTCTTGATAGTTTGTTTGAATTCATAGATGCGGTTCTGAATAGGATATGGATTTCAGTAATTTCCCGTTATTCACCATATCCCTACATCCAGTGGATGGTGGTGAAGAATCTCACTTACTTCAAGTATTGCAATCCAGGCGAAGATGGTGAAGAATACTACTCAGTTCAAATATCAGCATCTAGAGGAAGGTGGTGAACACAGAACATAACATATCTCAATATAGTTCTGTGGTGAAAAAATCCCACTCAGTTCAAAACGTTCGCGGCAGTCTATATATCCTTGTTTTTCGTACAATAAGGTCGACCGATCTAGACAAATTCTGTAGCCAGCCCGCTCGAGCGCCAACCGTATAAGGTAACTTACGAGTTTTTTTTCCCAACTTTTATATGCAATCACAGTTATTTAAACCGAGAACAGAGTACATACATTCCTGCATTATTTTTTCAGTGGGTATGACGTAATTTTTTCGTTAGAGCAAAGTCCTAATGTACGTGTGTTTCCTCATGTATACTTACGAGGGTAGTCGCGAAGTTTTCCAAGTATATTGAGAGCGCAGCCTGTGTGTTTCCTCATGTATACTTACGAGGGTAGTCGCGAAGTTTTCCAAGTATATTGAGAGCGCAGCCTGTGTGTTTCCTCATGTATACTTACGAGGGTAGTCGCGAAGTTTTCCAAGTATATTGAGAGCGCAGCCTGTGTGTTTCCTCATGTATACTTACGAGGGTAGTCGCGAAGTTTTCCAAGTATATTGAGAGCGCAGCCTGTGTGTTTCCTCATGTATACTTACGAGGGTAGTCGCGAAGTTTTCCAAGTATATTGAGAGCGCAGCCTGTGTGTTTCCTCATGTATACTTACGAGGGTAGTCGCGAAGTTTTCCAAGTATATTGAGAGCGCAGCCTCGACAGCGCCGCCGCCGGGCACGAGGCGGCCCGACTCCAGCACGCGGCGCACGGCACACAGCGCGTCGTGCGCCGAGCGTTCCATCTCGTCGCAGTACGCGTCGGTGGGACCGCGCAGAATTATTGATGCCGCTGTACGCGCTACCGGTCTGCGAAACACAATATATTATATTTATATAAAATATAATAATATAAATAATGGTGGACAATTCATACAACACTATACACACCACTATTTTGAAATTACAAAAAAAAAGCAGTCAAGTGCGAGTCGGACTCGCCCATGAAGGGTTCCGTAGCATCAATTAACATAATATATTATAAAGGTTTTTGTAGTTCGTCGAAAGGTAAATTGCAGTTTACGATTTATGACGTATAAAAAAGAAACTACTGACTAGATCTCGTTCAAACCAAATATCGTTGGAAGTTTGCATAGTAATGTACAACATATATTTTTTTTAGTTTTATAATTCTCTTATTTTAGAAGTTAGAGGGGGGGGGACCAACTTTTTTCCACTTTGGAAGTGTCTCTCGCGCAAACTATTCAGTTTAGAAAAAAACAATATTAGAAACCTCAACATAATTTTTGAAGACCTATCCATTAATACCCCACACGTATGGGTTCAATGAAAAAAAAAATTTTAAGTTTCAGTTTCAAGTATGGGGACCCCCAAAATTTATAGTTTTTTTTCTATTTTTGTGTAAAAACCTTAATGCGGTTCACAGAATACATCTACTCACCAAGTTTCATCAGTCTAGCTCTTATGGTTTCGGAGAAAAATGGCTGTGACACGGCCGGACAGACAGACAGACAGACAGACAGACAGACATGACGAATCTATAAGGGTTCCGTTTTTGCCATTTGGCTACGGAACCCTAAAAATGCCGATATTGGCTGCTGATACACATCAACGAAAAAAAAAATTAAGTCATAAAAAAAATATTTTTAAATAACCACAATTTTTAGTCAAATAGGTATTGAGAAATGATTCTACAAGCAAAAATCATTTCATTCATGAACGCTAAATACCAAGCGGAACCGAATAGCGTAATTTTTGCGTAAGTGCGCCTCGAAGAGGCTCCTTACGTGCACTTGACACATATTTTCAATTAGACAAAATTATAGGTTCTACGATGTGCCGGTTTTCTCACGATGTTTTCCTTCACCGTTTGAGAGCACTAGCATAGTGTACATTAATTTTTGGGCAGGAAAACTCATTAGTACACGACTGGATTAGAACCCTCGACCTTAGGATCGGAAGGAAGGGGTTCCCCCTACCACTAGACCACCAGCGCTCTCGCACGCGGAGCTTTTATGAATGATAAAGTACAGTACACAACGAACGGCTGAACTAGGCGAGCGAGAAGTAAGCTGTTCATTTTACAAATTGCTTACGGACCTAAGATATTTTTAAGACCTGCGCACACCTAGGCCGCTGGCGTCGGCGATCAGTGAAACGCTGTCAAATTTGACAGCGATATTTCACAGCGTTTCACTGATCGCTGACGCCAGCGGCCTAGGTGTGCGCAGGCCTTTATACAAGTTGGAAGGAACGAGAAAAAATCTTACCCCTTGATCAAGATGAGTTGGTCGTCACAAATCTGTTCCTGCACAACTTCGGCAGCTTCGCCAATCATGTTGGGCTCAAATACTTCCTCACCTAAATGAAAAGAAACATTATTCGTCTTTTTTTACTGAACAAAGTTTTTTTTTATACTGGGATTTTGTTTAAATAATTTAATTTTTTAAATAAAATCCCATTTTAGTTTTAATTATTTAATCCAATTTTTCTAATGTATTTTTACATAAAAAAAGGACAAAGTTAAAAATTGCTATGACATCTTGAAGAATTTATAAAATAAGATAACCACACGAATCTACTATTTTATGAAGTGTATCTTTGTGGAATGAGCACGGAAAAGCTATCGTCATTGTAGAATTCAATTTTAAAAAATGTGTATTACTAACTGGAAGCCCTGAATAAATGAATAAAGTGCTCACCCTCCATGTTAGTCAGCGAGGTCAAGAAAGTAGCACCAGTAGCCTTAGCGATCCTCTTCAAGTCATTCTTCTTGCATCGCCTGACACCCATGGCTCCGTTCTCTACAAAGTACTTAAGGCAGAGGTCATCGATCCCGCCCGAGCAGAGGATCACGTTAACTCCGGTCGCGAGGATCTTTTGCAGGCGTTCCTTTGTGATGTCGAGCTCGCGAGCGCGAATGGCTTCCAGCTTCTCAGGGTCGTTGACAAGCACCTGGTAAATGAGGTTGGTTTATAATGCTGCCTTTGTGGAGGAAGAAATACAGAAGATTGCCGTGGTAGGCTAATATTGCTGGTTTAGTGTGATTTTAGCACTTTGTTTGAGCACTGGTGGTCTAGTGGTAGTGGCCCCGCCTTCCGATCCGAAGGTCGTGGGTTCGAATCCACTCGTGTACCAATGAGTTTTTCTGTCGAAAAATTTATGTGCACTATGCCAGTACTCTCAAACGGTGAAGGAATACATCGTGAGGAAACCGGCGTGTTGTAGAACCTAAAATAGTTCGAGCAACACGTGTCAAGGGTCACGCAAAAAGAGCCCACCAGCGGCCTACTTGCGGAAAAACCTGCCCGCACATCAAGTGCGCATGATAAACTTGCCGAACTTAGCACTTTGTTGTGTGCTTGCTTTTTGAGTTATATCAATCTTTCAAGGAATTGCCTGATTAGCCTCTATTACTCATGACACGTGAAAGAACTTGTGACACGGCAAGGAGAACAAGACCTACTGGTAAAACGGTAGGAACCAAGCTGTTTGTTACCTGTTCTTCCAGGTTTGGTCAGGTGGAACCAGCACCTAGACTCACCTAGCTTTAAGACTTTTTAAAGTGATCCTTGTGATGCAACTGAATAAAGAAGATAATATGTACCTGTACTCCCATCTTCATTTTAGTCTTCTGTAGCGAAAAGTCCAGACACGCGATCTTGGCGTTCAGAATCTTCTTAGGCATGGCTTGCGAGGCGACTGTGCAGTTCAGGGCATAGCCCTTGACAAGGACACTCTCCCGGGCGCTTTTACCGTGAGCCTTCAGGATGTTCACGGCCTGGAAGATAATCTCTTTTATAGATCAATCATTAAAATGAAAGAAATAGAAATGTTTTATTCAGATCAATATTACATAGTGTGTGAATTAAAAGCTAAACGATGAAACTGCGAAAGTTATAAACTGTGTTGCAATCTCAACGCCCACCTCCTTAACCTATGAGTGGAGGAAATGTGAGTGATTTAGAGAGAAAGCGAATCTCTATTTTAAAATAGCGTATATGGGACGATATTATTTGTTATTTTCATCATTAAAATGACGAAAAACCACTACAACACAATAAAAACTGGTTTTCACACCACTGGGCAACACTGAATAAGGGGAAAAAGGTCTCAAAACTGATAACAATAATTTCAAAGTCATACCTTGATGGGATAGGCAACATTTCCTCTGGTATCCGTAATCTTAATAGCTTGAACGGCGTCAACGATAATTTCAGAGAAGAAATCTGCATCACTGATAAGGCATTAAGAAAAATATTGAAACAAAGAGTCTTATTTCTAAATATAGAGATGTAAATAAAAAAGTTAGTGGAAGAAGGCATGCTTCAAGCAGTGATCTTCCACAGGTTAATGATGATGGCATTTCTGACAACAAACCCAGGAGTATTCTTGATACCCTGCCATGCAGGAATTTTACACATAAACATACACTAGCAGTTGGTGACCGAGCTTTGCTCGGTATTTTTTATTCTTAATTTGAATTTTTAAGAAATCATAAGAGTCTTATTATGTTTATTGGCTTATTCTTGCTGAAAAACACCATCTGCTGGATATGCTTGCAGTTAGTTGCTCACAATCGTCAATAGATGGCAGGAGCAGTCACATATTCAGTTTATGTTTAATTATTGAACTTGAAGTGAAATAATCATTTTTTTAAATGAAACCTAGCTAGATCAATTTATCGCCCCCGAAAACCCCTGTATACTAAATTTCGTGAAAATCGTTGGCGCAGTTTCCGAGATCCTAAATATATATATACAACATTTTATCGTTTAAAAGTATAAGATAAAATCACGCTTTATTCGCATGGGGGTAGCAATGTCAGGATTGTAATCCATGATCTCAGCCTACCCCCATGGGAATTTTTTAATAGCCATATAATGTAATTTTTTTATGCATGGATGGAAGGATATTTTTAACAGCTATTTAATATAAAAGGATACGCTCCCATCAGTTTGGAGGACATGGTGGTCTTGGCTGCGTTGATGAGGGAAGGTCTGCCTAGAGACTCCACAGTTACAGTGAGGTTATCCTGGATGTACTTAACAGCTTCCTTGCACGCTAGTCGGTAGCCGGATATGATGCTGGTGGGGTGGATCTTGTTTTTTACCAACTCATCAGCATTCTGGAAAAGTATCAAGATGTTTTTATTTTCATTGAGATGTGGACAATGATGTTGTTAAATTTTATATAAGATCTCGTTGTATTTAGTTACTTTTCTCTTCTTCTATTGGACGTAATTTTATATTTTCATTTTCTGATCTGCTCCTAGTCTTAGTCTTGTTATTGCTATATTTATTGGTATCAACAGTGTGTCTTATATTCATGTCATTAAATTAAACTTATTTAACGGCATTGAGTCGCAGTTGCTGCTTTGTGACCAGACAGGCTGTTTTAATTTAAATTTCATGGCGGGTTGTTTAGTCAATCTTTGCCGAAGAGGTGTCGGTTTCGTGACAGTGATGAGTACATTGGTTTTTCCCACTTCAATGCTTAAGCCTTGAAGTCTTCAATAAAAAAACATAAGAGTGTGATTTACCTTGAGTAACTCAGCAGCAATAATGACAACTGATGTGGTGCCATCACCTACTTCTTCATCTTGCAGCTGAGCAAGCTCCACCAGCACTTTGGCTGCAGGGTGCTCCACTTCTAACATTCTGTAGAATAGAGAAGCATGTTTATATTGCGCAGTGGGTGTCATGTATATTACAACAAATAGTGGGCTTCATGTTACATGTATGTTAAAACTTGAAGCAATGAATACATTATTATGATTACGAGCGAAGGCAGCTACCATATTTTTTTTCCTAATACCAGGTCAAAATCAAAGTCAAAATTGGTTTATTCAGTTCTATGTAGTGTAGTTTAGTTTCCACAAGTAGGCCGCTGGCAGGCCCTTCGAGGGTGACGCTTAACACGCGTTTTCGAACTTTTTCGTTTTTACAACAGTTCCCTCGCAGTTTTCCTTCACCGTTTCAGAGTACTGGCATAGTTCACATAAATTTTCACAAACAAAAACCAATTACATTATCCCAACTTCCATGACTGGATTTGAGCCCAAAATCTCACCATCGGAAGGCGGGGCCGCTACCGCTAGAGCACTAGTGCTCTCGCAACCAAGCCTAGAAGAGGCAACTAACTGCAGCTTAGTTCTTACCGTCTTTTAAAATCACTTTATTAGTCTTGGAACCGGTATGATGGTTGGCAAAAGATGCATATGGAGTTAAAACTTACTTGAGAATAGTAGCACCATCATTAGTCACTGTGACATCTCCAATATCATCTACCAACATTTTGTCAAGCCCGACCGGGCCCAGGGAGCTTTTGACAATGTTAGCAATAGCTGCAGCAGCCATTACTGCAATAGAGCATTATGGTATCAAATAAGTATATTTTTTTTATTACCACCTACACAGGCTTGACTTGAAACAATGGACACTTTGAAGTTTGAAACAAAGCTTAGGTTATTTTTAGTAAACTTGGGCATTTTGCTTGACAACATAGAGCATTTATAATATTTTCATAGTAAGGAAGAAGAATATAATAGTTTTGTGGCAGTTTACGAAGATTTGTGAGAGTTATTTACAAAATTATAACCATCGGTCGCGGTGCATGTGATCTACCGGGGTGAAATCACCTCATGGATTTCATGACTAAAACTTACCATTTTGAGTTCTGACGGGTTGTCCTGAGGACCTGGTCCCTGCGACGGATAAAGCTGTGGCTAAAGTAGACATATTTTTATAATTTCACAAGAAAACTCATAAAACAAACCAACCCGTCACACTTTTTGATTCTCGAAGAAATTTACAATGTTGCTAGGTTTTGAACTAACTGACAGCTAAATTAAGTTGCTATTATTAAAATTAAAAAACTACTAAACTTAAATGTTTCTACCATTTTCTTCCAACTTCTCCTCAGATATTTTTTTTTTAGAAATTAATACTCATAAAAACTAAAAAAAAGCAAGCGACTGTTTACTTTTTATGTATTTCGGTTGATCCAGCAAAGACTACATTTTTAATATGAATTTCCTGTTTGAATCCCTACCAATCCGACTGCCCACTACCGCCATCTTTGATGCCGTTCGGAAATATTTTAAGTACCTGACATAGGTACCTACCTAACCCTGCTGTTCCAGCCCAGCCATTCGTTTACTCAGCTCACCTTGAATGAATCTGATGATTTTGACCTTGTGTGCATCAGTTGTGAGCGTGAGTGTTGTGTGGGAACGTATGAAAGACTGGAAAACCGAGCAGATCAACTAGCAGGTCAGCCATCAGTACTTCCTTCTATGGGTTCCGAAGTCGAACCAGAAACCCTTATATTTTCGCTCTGTTCGGCTGTCTTTCCTTACTCAGAGCCGTTTTAAGCGCAAGGATACAGTAAATTATGGGAACGCGCTAAAGTCGGAAAACAACAATTTTGGAAAAATCGGGTTTCTGGTCCCTTAGATGTAAAGTACCTAGGCTTGGTTTTTTTACCCTTTGTGTGGGATATTATTATATAGATCATAATTATTGCTAGTTCGTTTTAAATTCAAAATCCCGTTTGGTACATATTTATAAAGCGTTGAACAGTCGCATGTCGCCCCCTAAGATATCTAAGATATTTTTACAGCTAAGATGCCATGACTTTTTCTAGAACCAATCTGATAATGTAGGTACGTATTATCTACTTTAGTCCTACTGATACCGGAAGCCTTCCGTGTGTGGTCCGATACCTATAATTTATTTTACTTAGGTACCTACTTATCAGTAGGCATATTTTGATACCTCGCACCTAGTCATATATTAATTATCCGCCGCGGAAGTCTCTTACTGAGCCAAAATTGCCCGTAGCCAACTTATTTAGACAACAATTATAGTACCTACATTGTTACCTGAGTGTTGAAAGTCGCGTTTTTTGAGTCCCGAGACGGGTTCCACAAGCTCAATGGAGCTTGAGGGGCTTAAAAGACTTTCACCCGAGGTAAACACTGTGCTTTTCATAACGAATACAAGGAAAATAAAATAAAAACATGAAAGAAAAATTTGTGAAAATGAAGATTGAATTGCCGCCTTCCCGGTTTTTTTTTCTTTTTCTCTGGCGGGCCTTCGGCTTCGGCTCTCCAGCATTATTCAGCCATTATTTTCATTTTCATAATTTAAAAAAAGCAGCCAAGTGCGAGTCGGACTCGCCCATGAAGGGTTCCGTAGCATCAAGTAACAATAAAGGTTCTTGTAGTTCGTCGAAGGGTAAATTGCGGTCTACGATTTATGACGTATAAAAAAAAAACTACTGACTAGATCTCGTTCAAACCAAATATCGTTGGAAGTTTGCATAGTAATGTACAACATATATTTTTTTTAGTTTTATAATTCTCTTATTTTAGAAGTTAGAGGGGGGGGGACCAACTTTTTTCCACTTTGGAAGTGTGTCTCGCGCAAACTATTTAGTTTAGAATAAAACGATCTAAGAAACCTCAACATCATTTTTGAAGACCTATTCATCGACCCACACGTATGGGTTCGATGAAATTTTTTTTTTGAGTTTCAGTTTGAAGTATGGGGACCCCCAAAATTTATAGTTTTTTTTCTATTTTTGTGTAAAAATCTTAATGCGGTTCACAGAATACATCTACTCGCCAAGTTTCATCAGTCTAGCTCTTACGGTTTTGGAGTAAAATGGCTGTGACACGGACGGACAGACAGACAGACAGACAGACAGACATGACGAATCTATAAGGGTTCCGTTTTTGCCATTTGGCTACGGAACCCTAAAAATGGTAAATGGTTTGCTCAAATCTATGTTATTTTAAATAAATAGTTGAAGCTATATATTAATCAAGTAATTTAGAAGATAATATTATTTATTTAATACTATCTTTATGTTATTTAAATTTAAATTTTACATTGCGCTCTAATTAGACTTTTTAAACTCCTTACCGTTGTAATGGGTTTCCAACCTACTTGCTGAATAAAAAGTTGGAATTTGGTTCAACAACCTCCTTGCAGTTAGAAAGACTTTAGAAAGTTGGAATATGGTTGAATAAAATAGAAGAACTTGTTTTTTTTTTATAATTTGACAGCTGTCAGTAGACAGCGATTCTCCCTAGGGCTGAAAGTATTACTTTCAATTAGGCCCCTCAGGCAACTTCAGACCTACTTTCAGAGTATGAGCAATGAAAACATATATTTTATCCTTGTATATAAACTCGTACATTTAAATTTTTAACAACTTGCTAAAAGCAAACACGTAGAGGATAAGGTTATATATTTGCGGGTCTACGAATATGTTACCGCTTTACAGGGATGTAAACGTAAATCCCAAAAGTCCATTGCGATTCATGACAAGCGTCGCGAAGTCGACGGGACTATATCTCATAGAGCTTCAACGTTTATTGGAATGCTCTGCACGCAACGCGCCGTATCTTCACGAGAATAATCTCGTTTTCTGCGGCTTTGGGAAGCCCGATACCAAGCCGGGGAAAACAAATGGAGGGTAGTTGTGCACATGCGTCAAGCGGGCGCACGCACGCGCCAGACTCCCTCAGTCGCGCCGCGTCAGTCGCGCGCCGCCCGTCGCCGCGCCCGCTCCCTCGCGCGCTCTCCACTCCGCGCTCCAACACGCGCTAAATGGCGCCCAAACCGGGACCTCGCTCTAGCGGGTAAGTCCATTACATAATCAAATATCACCACCAGCTTCGAGTTTCATGTTTATTATCAAAAGTGGTCCATGACGCAGCATCCGCGAGGATCTCCTAGGGCGTGGTGTGGTAGGGCATCGACTGGGGTGGGGGGCACTGAGTCGGCGTGTTGGCGATAGCGCCTGATAACATTGCAGCCCTCCCACTGTCAACAAACTTTTACATTTACTGTAAAATATCATAGACATTATATGTTGAAGGGACGTATAGAGTGATCTCGGAGACGCGTTTATTGATTTTCACTCTCGTTTCGGTGGATCTGCCTGAATCGTTTTTCGGTTAAAAGTTGCTCTACTGTCGCAGTTTTTTTGGCATTTCTTTTCGATGCCTGCCTTGCTGTTAACTAGATACATCTTTGGTTTATTCAATAATTAGGAGGTGAGTCTTTCATTTGTTGGGACCTACTTACTGCATCATGAGTTCACATACTTATTGAGGAAGACGCATTATATAAATCAAAATCGCAGCTTTTGCCTAAATTCAGCAGGTAATTCAAAAACCCAAGATAATCTATACCTAATTATAAATAACGAATTCCGTTCTATAATTATATCTACGATGTTGGTCTTTCGCCCTTAAAAATCCTACGCTTCTCATTTTGATCGGGGCTCAAAATTAGGAGTTTATTTCGTAGTAAGTGATGCTACAATCTTTTTGATTTATGTTATTAACATACATTTTGTGTTGGTACAAATACTGGAAAGATTCAAGATCGTTTCTACTTCCTACCACAGCCGGGTCTATGACGTAGACCCTTCTACGAGAGTGCTACCAAATGAGTTACTAAATAAGTTTACACAGCGCCACTAAATAATTTCGGCGCTGATCATTAGACGGACTATCATTAGATAACCCAATTATTCATTACCATTATATATCCAGAATGTAGTGAGTGATACCTATCACTAGATTCTGGATTATCATTAGCTCAGAGCCCAAAGATTTGTTTCTTTTTCGTTTCATTGATATTAGTTACTCGTACCTCTCACGTAAAAAGTAAAAACGTGGTAAAAATTAGCGCCACCATTTTTTTATACATCCTGCTGATGGAACAATCATAAGACCCACCTCTTGTTAAGTTGTGTTATGGAACCAAAGAGTTACTTCGTAGATCTCACACATTAGGAACGTGCCTTATAGTGCACTGCCCTGCGTCCATTAACATGAGACATACAGGCGTTAGAATTCAACGAGCCTGAAACTTCATTTACGATTATTAGCGCAGAGCAGAGAGAGCACAGGCGGTGTAGTGGTAGCAGCCACGCCTTCTGATGCTAAGGTCGTGGGTTCAAATTCAGTCGTGTACCAATGAGTTTATCGGTCCAAAACATATGTGCCAGTACTCTCAAGTCTGACAAAAGGGAATGGAGGAGGAAGACATGTTGTGCCGACCCCACATAAAGTGGGATAAAGGAAGAAGAAGAAACTCTCTCAAACGATAAAAAAACTTCGTTAGAAAACCACATGTTTCAAATACACGAAAGGAGCATCTTTGAAGCGCACTTGTTTTTTTTTACATGATAACCTTGGCTACAATCGCACCTGATGGTAAGCGACGATGAAGCCGACTTTGGAGCAGGATGGTCTAGTCTAGAAGACACCTATTCGCTCTTGCCTTGAAGAGACCTAGATTGTAGTGGTCAGGAAAAACAGCCGTGGGCAATGAGTTCCATTCCCTGGAGGTTCGCATAATGAAGGTAGAGCCAAAACGCTTAGTGCGAATGGCTGGTAAGCTAACCATTCTTAAAATCCTTTAACCACGGTGGATTGAAAGAACTCGAGACACGTCATGAAAGAGAGAGAGCGCAGATTGTAGGTACCTACAGTATGTTTCACTACAGATGCTCCTAGAGACTATTGTGCCCGCTAGACTGAAACTATTCATAGAACTAAGACCTCGGTCTACAACACAAGCAAAACTTCGCCATTAAACTCTGTCCTCATTGTTGAAAACCTCTTTGTGAGGAGGCGGACTGAGGAAGTAACCATTGTGTAAATGTGGTGGCAGAATATAACTTATTATTCTGAGGCTAGCAAAAGATGAGACAATAAAAATCTGAGCTTACGTATGAAACATACACACATACCTCACACACGCAAAGTTTCATGCATATAATTTTCACACACAGTATCCAATTTTATAAAATACTACCACGCTTCGCTATGGCACATAATTATGTGACTGATGCAAAAAATAGATAATAACAATCCTTGATACACAAACCAACATTACATTTTTATATATAGAGAAGACTAGTGGCCGCCCGTGGCTTCGCTTACCCTGTTCTCGCTCCCGTACAAATTCATCAGTAGAATGATAATACCTTTTCATCACAAGCATTTATAGCTTACTTTTGAATAAATGTATGCTGTCTTTTATTTTAATTTCCGTAGGTAATGTTCTCCCCGCGATCTCTACACCATTTTATCAACAATCTTATAAAACAGAAAGTATATCGATTCCAATATATCTCGACCTCAGTCTCAACTGACACCTAATAAAGCGAGAACGTACCAAATGAATTCCTGAAATATCTCTTCGATAGCGATTGTTCGGAGACCACTTATAGCCTTCGACCTTATATACCCGCATGCTTTTTGCTATGTGTTATCCTTGTCTTGCGCACAGTGTTCTGCGGGGGCTATCAGTAAAACGCTGTCAATTATCGCTGTTATAGTTCACATATAGACAGCGTTTCACTGACCAATCTTAGATTAGTATCACGACTTCGTGAATAATCTTCAGAATGCTCTACAGTATGAAAAAATGCTGACTCTCCAGCTCAGTTGGTAGTAGGTAGGTACCAAAAAGATGAGACAATAAAAATCTGAGCTTACGTATGAAACATACACACATACCAAAAAGGTAGGTAAAGCAGAGGATGCTTTCTGGGCCGTAGGTTGTGGGTTCGATAACCATGAATTTGTGTGGTGAACGTAGATGTTTGTTCTTTCTTCTTCTTCTTCTTAATGAGTCAGAAAGTGGTGAAAAAGTGCCTCAGAGAGGCTACTTTGGTAGACTTTGTTTGTCTGGGTGTCATAAATATTGTATTCTAAATATTGTATTGTATATTGTATTGGATCTTTTGACATCTGAATAAACAAATTTTTAATTTTAATTTAATTTAAGTATACCTATATATTTACAAAAAAAGGTATTTTAGTATTATGTATGGTTCCCATCGTACAAATTCAGCTTAGTTTGGGGCTAAATAGTGTTGTGTGGATTGTACACGATATTTATTTTTTATAATGCGAGAAAACCCATGGGTTTGTCGTAAGAAAGACTTGGTCATAATCAAGGACTCTTGATCGAGGCAACTAAGCATAAGAAAACATGCTGAAACTGTTCAGCCTAGTCATCGTAAAATCGTCAACGCTTATAAAAACTATACGCGATGACCGATAAAAAGGAGACAGTATGCGGGTAAGGGGTCCAAGTAAGCTTTAATATCCGGAAGAATAGTCCCGCCTTCGGGTTCGCCCGCCAACCGCTGATTATCATATAAATAGGAAAGCGATCGGCGTTCCCGAGGGATCACCCGAGATGCTATCACGTTAGAGGGCTTAAAACCCGGACGAAGATGGCGCGGAGACAAATCGTTTGTGGAATAAATGACTGCTAAGTTAGGAACAAAATAGTGAAATATCTGTACCTTGAGCCCCAGTTTTGCTACCACATTTCGTCTACCATATATTGTTTTCGTGTGAGCATTCTCTCTCTCTTTTGTACCTATGGAAAATTGATGATACAAAAACTCGTTTCGATCGTTTCTATGTAACGTATTTTTGCTGTCTCATCTGATCTCCATACAATGACAACTAGGCGAAACGAAAACAACATTTTGTAGACGAAATGTTTTAAATGAAGTGGAACTTGCCCTTCAGCTCATAAGGATCCGGTATCAATAGTCCAAGTACACCGACTGAGCGGGCAGGAAGCACCCTTTCCATGCTTGGGCTCAATTCAAGCTGTGCATTAATTCATCATATTTTTGTTAATAAGAAAAATAAAAGAAAATAGATATTGTTTCACAACTTAAGGTATTCCCTAAGCATGGTAAAAGATGAGGGGTAGTCAGAGGAATGGTCAAATTACCAATGGGCACATTTTGCAGAAGTTACCATTCCATTAATTGATTTTTGCATAAAAACAACACATGGGAGAGTACAAAAGTGGCACAAGTATACCTAAATTGTATCACATAAATTTACCTTGCGCACACATGATTAAGCGATGTGAAACATTTTCAGATATGACAGCGATATTTGACAGCGTTTCACTGATTGCCATCGCCATCGCCTAGTTGTGCGCAGGCCTTACAGGTGTGCAAAAATACTTTATTTAAATAAAATCCATCGGTAGGCATTTGCATAATCAAAAATCATTATTAAATTGTACACAAAAAGTATATAAGTATAATATTATGAAGAATGCATGTCAAATTGTTTATAAAACAATTTGACATGCATTCCTATCATAATCATAATATTGATCCTAGAGCTAGAGACTTGAAATATTTGCAGCATCCATGATATTTTTTGCTCTAAATTTGGAGATATCAACCAACCCTCTAGGTGTAGCCATTCCTGAGATCCACATGTGTTAGCTGGAGAAATGGCTTCCCAGCAAACACGTTGTTATAGTCTTCTAGCTCAAAGAGTTTTCAAGCTAGAGACTTGAATTTTTTTATGCCGGGTGCTCTAATTATGTTTTAAAATCTTGCGTTTACTATATAGCTCTATCGTAAGCTGTGGAGCCGTTACTACAGCTAACACACCTATAAAGTCTCATAGGGTCTTTGTTTTTTTTGTTCCTTCAAATCAATGATTGCACCAATTATGCTTTAAATGTTGGCGTTTTCAGAATTCGCAATTTCCATATGAGGAAGCTGGAGACATGCACATCTTACAGGTGTGCAAAAATACTTTTTTTAAATAAAATCCATCGGTAGGCATTTGCATAATCAAAAATCATTATTAAATTGTATACAAAAAAATAAAAATAATATGAAGTTGACACGTCAAATTGTTTGTAATAAGTGCGTGTCTCCATACATGATAGGTTATGATGCCATCTAGGTACACCGAAAAAGTTTTAAGCTCTATTTGCCACTAAAAAGGCTCCAAAACATGTTATACCTAACTAAACTGACATTAAAATATTGCCTATCGCTGCATAAACGAGGTCTATTATCTAAACGATACCTACATTAAGTTGAGGATTTTAACATTGTACGCAGAAACGTTGGGAGTTTGGGAGTCAGTGGCTAGATCCCTTAATCTTCGAGGAACAGAGCTGCCAGTCTGAGATATGGCTTCTCAATCCCACCAGGCACAAGGAATTGGAAGCTTTTGAAAAATCGATTTGGGGGCTTTGTTTTCCATATTGGAACTGGTGCACACTCAGAATAAAGACAAAGGCCTGCGCACACCTAGATTGCTGGCGATGGCGATCAATGAAACTATGTCAAATATCACTGTAAAATTTGACAGCGTTTTACTGATCGGTGCCTTATCGGTGCACATAGGGTGTGTAAAGAGTATTCACATTAACAAACGGACATGATAAATCTAATTTAAAATAGAAAAAATTACAAAACTTAAAAAAGAGGTTGAATGCAAGTCATTTTTCTATGGCTTGTTCAATACCGAAATGTAACTGGCCACTAAAACTATAGTTTTACTATTCTGATAAAAAAGTTTCGAACAATTTGAAATAATTTAAATTTCAAATGGCCAGTGCTGCATCGTATCTGGGTCAATATCTCCAGCTTTTTATTGTCTGCACAAATTGGAAATTGGCCCGACTGAATAACTATAAAGCAGGATTAAATATTTAGCGAGTTGATCCAGCGGGGTAGACAAGATTAACATTTTCAATTTAGCTGACCTAATATTTTGTTTACCGCCTGTGAAGGGAAATAATTTAATGAAGGCAGGTTGTGCTACCAGCCTACTCACAAATTAAATACTTGATATAAATCAGTCTGATATAATAAAAAAACAAATGACGAACCAAACTAAATTTTAGTCTTCGTTTTTCTCGAGTAGTAGAACGAGTAATCGATCTTACATCTGGAATAATAAAGATTTTTATAATGTCCCAAAAGTTAAGAGCCGAGCGGGATTTGAACCCGCGACCTTCCCCTCGGTACGGGGCTGCGCTGACCACTGCGCCATCGGATCCTAATCACACTCGACGAATAACTCTTAGGGACTGTTCGGCACTAACGCGACCGTGGCTCCATCTACAGTTTTGACGTTATAGTCAACTAACCTGCTCGATAACCGAAGTTGCATTCAGTTGAATCGACGAGAGATGTCATCTTGCGTTTTTCATAATTCTTTATTAATTTTATAGTGTTTACTACACTTAAGGAAATCACAAAGATTTTTATAATGTCCCAAAAGTGACGTATAGATCTTTGTGATTTCCTTAAGTGTAGTAAACACTATAAAATTAATAAAGAATCTGGAATAATAGTTTTAAAAACCATAAAAAAGTAGTTGCATGCGATTCCAGAAATGCTATTCCTGTATAACACATTTGATTCAGACGATCGCAGCCGTTGTGGGTTTTAAATTTATCTCACTCACAGCGGATTCAGCAATCGCCTGAACAAATTGTGTTGCAGGAATAGACCGCAGGTTATACAATTTCATTAGTATGATGAGTTAGTAGTATGTTAGTAGTATAGTAGTAGTGAGCTGCGGCGTAATTGAGCCACAAACATTCAGGCTCGTATTCAGAAACATTGCTTGAGTTTGAGCTGAGCCTCAAGCATAGATTCATGTCATTTCTCAATGAAGAACTGTCAAAAAATGTATGCTTGAGGCTCGACTCAGTCTCAAGCACTGTTTTTGCATACAGGCCTTAAAATTTCACATTCACAGTCTCAGCGCATGTGGAAGTAGGATAAGATAAAAGCAGTGTCGGCACGCGCTCTCGACTTGGAATTCAAGCCAGTCGCGTTCGGAATGCACGCTTTGAGACTGCGGTCGGAACTCTTCACGGCGCCAAAGCATTGCTGGCAAGGATGGAATATTAGCCCTCGACTGTGTTGCGGGCGCGAGCTTATTGTCATCACGATTTTAGAGGGAACACGCATTATAAATAACGTATTTCGTTTTTCGTCATTGATTTTGAGGCCATGTTTTGGACCAGAAATAATGAAATACGAAAATGAAATGCGTGTGAGAAAGAATATCATTTTTACTATCTATGGAGCCTTAACAGGCTTTGAAACTAAGTTTGTCACTGCAGACTTCTGCAAACGAACTTATGCAGATAAACCTAACGATCGATCCCTGAATTGAGCCACATAAAGGCCAAAGTAGCTTATCCAAGTGAAATCTATATCTTATCTATATGTTAACGTTTATATATTGTTAAATTTAATATTTAAACCTCTGGCAACCACTTTAGACATCCTTTTGATACTTAAAAAAGCTCAGAAGATATCTACCGTGCCTGGGAATTAAAGATGTGAAGGAGTTTTGTATCGTTTTTATTATATTATATACTTAATCTAAATATATACCATCTATTAAAAAGAAAGTCGTGCTATTTACACTATTTATAACTCAAGAACAGCTGAACCGATTTGATTGAAAATTGGTAGGGGGGTACCTAGTCTAGAACCAGGAAACTTTTTATCCCGAAAAAGTAACGGGAACAGGGCGAGCGAAGCCGTGGGCGACCTCTAGTTTTAGATAAAACATGTTAAAACCCACCATTATTTCTGTAAAATTCTCGTATTTGCAGTTGACAGCATTAATTAGGGTAACAATGGCGAGTGTCCGCGCGGACCACATTGTTTTATAATTAAACCCTACAAAGCCAGGGCGGGTGTAATGTCTACTCCAAGTGTTCTTTTTGTATTTTTGATTGACCTTTTTTGGAGAGTGTAGCTCGTACCCATAAGTAATTGGTCGGTCGTTGGACCTTGTGAGAACAAGTCACGCACAATTTTTGCTCCTACTTGTTTTATTCAAAAGTGTAGTCAAAGTTAACTTTTTTGCAAAAAAAATTACATCTACGTACTCATAATAAGATTATACGTCGAGTAGTAAAACCACAAATAACTAAAATAGTGAACAAGTGTAAAAACAAGTGAATTAATTCTATAAAAACTTTGCCAAACGTGAAAGTCATTGTTCAGTCGTGTTAGCGTGTGCGACCTTGAAAATACCGGTCGCTGTACTCGCAGTTGATGTTACCGAGTACATTGCAAATTACTATTTATATTAGTTAATTTCATCGCTAACGTCACTGGGATCAGTGGTGGAGCGCGCTTAGCTTGTGCCTTGAAAGTAGAATAGTCACTGCCGCGAGTTCAAACCCCAGTAAAACAAACTTTTTTTGCAATAATTTTTTTTTTTTTTTTTTTTATTCTGCTTTTCCTGCTTCTGTTCTGGATCTGCTTATTTCTTTTCCTGCTTTTCAACATGAATGAGTTCAAGAAAAAGCCCTGTCCTGGTTGTCTGAAAGGAATTACGAATAAGGAGTATCTTGAATGTTCCTTTTGCAATGGTCGGTACGACTTAGAATGCGCCAATGTTACGCAGCGGTCATACAACTCTATGAAACAGGTGCAGAAAGACTCCTGGAAGTGTCAGGAATGCAGAAGCAAAGAGAGAAAGAGCGACAACACAAACACGCCCGTCCGCACAGCTGGCACCGCTGCTATATCTGCGACCGCCAGTGCATCCACCACAACGAGTACATCCGGCACCGCCAGTACATCCGGTACCGCCAGTACATCTGGCACCGCCAGTACATCCAGGACAGCTGGCGCAGCCATCCAGAGTAGGAGTGACGACTTCTGTAATGTCACCAAGCGCAGGGCAGTATCGGCGCCTTCAGTTGATGAAGAGGAATGGAGTCTGACTAAGGACAATTTAAGTTCACTTATTAAAACTGAAATTTCCAAAGCCATTGCGGAATCCGTAGCGGTTATAGTGAGAGAGCAGACGCAATCCATAAATGACGTCCTAGGCGGATTTAAGACTTCACTGTCGTCCATTGATACGCAACTTGAGAGTCTGAAATCCTCACTGGCAGAGAAGACGAATGTAATCGCAGATTTAAAGAATGAAAACAACTATCTTCGGGAGTCGGTGCAAAGACTCGAGGACTACATTCGACAATCGGAGCAGCAAGCTTTGGCAAACGATGTGGACATCGTAGGGGTCCCGGAAACTACAGGCGAATCCGTTGTCCACGTTGTCACAACCCTCGCGCGCAAGCTAGGAGTGACGCTGAGTGAGAGTGAGATCGTCAGCGCCGACCGAATGGGTGCAGTGCACGATGAGACCGGCCGGCCGCGCGCTCGCCCGATTGCCGTACGACTAGTGCGCCGTACTATGCGCGACGACTTACTTCGTGCCGCGCGTGTGCGCCGCGGCGTAACAACCGCCGATGCCGGCTTGATCGGTGAGTCACGCCGTTTTTACGTGAACGAGCGCCTAACACGGGAGAACAGGCAGCTTTTGTATAAGGCCCGTGAAATTGGCACGCGCTTGAATTGGAGATTCGTCTGGACGAAGGATGGGCGAGTATACGCCCGCCAGCACCAGAATGAAGACTCGCCGCGTCATCGGCTGCACTCGGATGCCGATCTTGTGCGGGTTTTTGGACCCTCAGCGGTTGGCTCCCATGGTTAATAATCATATTAAAAGGTGTTTTGCTTTGTGAGTTCTGGCCAATGTTGATTATGTTTGGGGTTCTATTAGTACTTGATTTTATTTTGTGTTATTTCTTTCACTTTTTTGTTCATAGATGTATTTTATTATTTGTAGTAATTGAGTTTTGTGCTATAATTTTGATGCTTGGGCCGTTAGTAGTGCTGTTTGTTGATGCCTGTTGCTTTGATGTGGCACTATACTTTTACACACATTTTTATACACCATTTTTACACTTATTTATTCATATTACTAGGCTATTTCTGTATTTTGCTAATATTATGCTGCTTTGGCAGTTTATACACTATGACCAGATGAAACTCCACTTTTCGAATGCATTTATGTACCAATTATTACTTTATAGTATTACGACAGTGTCTTTATATTTTTTTAAATCCTCACATACATTTTACAATCTGTCTCACCATTATGATAAATTCATACTTACAGTTTATGGTAAATATGGGTTCTAAGCCTAAATTCTGTTCGTTAGGTCTATATAATCCGGGATCGCTAGGAACGGGACATAACGATTTCATCATGGCTATGCATAATTTTAAAACCGATTTAGTAGCTATTAATGAGACCTGGATTAAACAAGGAGAAGAAGCACGTGCACCTCGGGTACCTGGTTACAAGTTTGTACACACTCCACGTCCATCGCACCTTAGCCGCAAGAAAGGGGGTGGTGTAGGTTTTTATATAAAGCGTGGAATCGGTGCTCGTCGCATTACCCACCCCGCTGCAGATATTGAACAGATGTGGGTATCAATAACTGTTAATCGATCCCGCGTTGCAATTGGTACGGCTTACCGCCCGGAATGGGTAAACATAGATGTGTTTATAGATGCATTGACGGATTCAGTTGCACATTTCTCCAGCTATGATAGCATAGTTATTTTGGGAGATTTCAATGTCAACGTATTGAATCCAAGTTGTGGCTTAAATAAGAAATTTAATCAGTTTTTAAATTATACAGGATTGACACAATTTGTAACTTCAGCTACTCATTTTACTAAAAGTTCTGAATCACTCATTGATGTAATCTGTGCGGACTGTCGTGTTCGTAACGTTACCGTCAATAAGATCGCAGCGTCTTTAGGTCATGCTTTTGTCACCGCAACGCTTAGCATAAAGAGAGAAAAAATTACTCCTAAATCTATAACCTATAGACCTCTAAAGGATATCATCCTTGAGGAATTCGATACAGATCTTCAAAGTGTCGATTGGGACGTTGTCACTAGGGCAGCCACCGTTGACGAAATGGTTGAATTGTTCACGTATATCATTACAAACCTAGTTGATAAACATGCACCTTTTAAAACAATTGTTATCAAAGACAAACCTGCCCCTTGGATAACGGATACCATTAAGGTGATGATGAGTTGTCGTAACACTGCTCATGATACATACCGACGTACTAAATTGGATAGTCATAAGAAATATTATAAGGAGCTTAAATCACTTGTCAATCAGAGCATATTCAGTGAACAGCGTGCTTATTATAACTTTCGAATAAACACCGTGCAGAATGAAAAGCAACTATGGAAAAATATTAAACAAGATGTTATGCCTAGTTTAAAGGATGATAACTATCTTCCAGAGCATTTTAATGACCCCGGTGCTATAAATGACCATTTTTTGAACGTGCCTGGCTTTGACTCCGTTCCAATATCTTTGTTGACTTATTTTGAATTTAACAAACACAATGATAATAATATATTTTCTTTGCAGCCAGTAGATGAGCAAGAAATCGCTAAAATCCTTTTGTCTATTAAAACAAATGCCCGTGGGGTGGATGGGCTCTCAATGGATATGGTATTACTCACCCTGCCACATACTTTACAGCTTATAACTGCGATAATTAATAAATCGATCCTAACATCCACTTTTCCCAGCCTGTGGAAAATTGCGTCTGTAAACCCAATACCAAAAGTACCGAACCCTTCTGTAATTAAAGAGCTTAGGCCGATTAGCATTCTTCCCGTTTTGTCAAAGGTGGCTGAAAAGGTAGTTTACAATCAACTTAGTAAATATATAGAACGGCACAATATACTACCCGATGTACAGTCTGGTTTTCGCAAGGGTAGAGGTACTACTACAGCGTTACTGGATGTAGTTGATAACGTTCTTGTTGACCAGGATCAGGGTTTAGGTTCCGTTTTGGTTCTGCTAGACTTTTCGCGAGCGTTTGACTCCATAAATCTGCCTCTACTCCTGTCTAAGCTATCTTACTATGGAGTTGACGCCACATCTATAAAGTGGTTTAACAGTTATCTGAGCAACCGCTCTCAGTATGTCCAGGTTACTAGAGAAGATGGCTTAAAGATGACGTCCTCACAAAAGCCTGTAAATCGTGGTGTGCCGCAAGGGTCTATACTTGGGCCTCTACTCTTCATAATTTACAGCGCGGACATCTGTTGGGGTATTAAACATTGTAAATATCACCTCTATGCTGACGACGTTCAACTATACTTGCCCATGCGCCCACGAGAAGTATCTACTGAGTTAAAGAAGTTAAACGATGACCTGGGTCGCATCGCTCAGTGGTCTTATAATAATGCCCTTGTACTAAACCCCTTAAAATCAAAATTTTTAGTTTTAGGCACAAAAAACCAAATGATTGAGTTCAGTAATTATAGTTTAGATGTGAACATACTTGGTCATAGTGTAGAACAGGTTCATGAAGCCAGAAATCTTGGCATATTGTTTGACAGCTCGCTGAGGTTTGAGGGTCATATATTAGGTTTAGTAAAAACTTGCTTTTACAGATTAAAGTTGCTTTATAAAATCAGAAATTATCTTAGTGAGGAGATTCGGATAAAGGTCTGTGAAACTCTGGTCTTATCCAAGCTCAATTATGGAGATCTTGTGTACGGCCCGCGTCTCGCATCTAAAACGACTCGTCTTATACAGCGAATTCAAAACGCATGCTGTAGGTTTTGCTACCACATCCCACCGCGAACACACGTTTCACCATATTTGAACAATTCATCTACATTAAATATGGCTTCGCGACGGGCTCTTCATATGGGTGCATTAGTTCACAGTGTAATGACGTCTGGGATCCCGAAATATCTCTTTTCTAAACTTGACCAGTATCAGAACAAGTATAGTTCAAGGCCAAGTAGAACATTAATGCTGCACTACTCCAAGCATAAAACAGTGGCGTTCCGGGGTAGTTTTAGGTACCAAGCAACCAAGTGCTGGAATAATATTCCTCCACCTCTTCGGCTTTTGAAATCGCAGTTCACTTTTAAAAAGCGTCTAAGAAATGTAATTATTGACCAGCAAAAGTCTGGGTTGCTTGGTTCGAATGCCCCTTTTACCTGCTAGTCAGTTTTTAGACTGCTAGTTTTACCATCGTTCATTTTTTATGACACATTTATCTCACATGTTTATTTATCATAATAATGTATCTAAGTTACACTACGTGCACACAAACACGCACTCATGAGGGGTTTTTCTGTGACACCCTGACTCTTATGAGACTTGAGTATGATCAGGAAAGCCCCCATTCACACTCGCACACACAGTCAACACCACACAACTCTTTTCTATTTTCAATATTGAATGTATATTATTTATCTTAAATTATTATAAACTTACCACACTGCTGTTTCCTTTTAGTCTTTTATATATTTTTAATCGTTCATTTATTTTATTATACTCTACTTATAACACGTTCTCACAAGGTCTTGTGGCAGCTAAGGGTCTTAGCAGAATAACAGCGTCTGCTGAATAGTGGACAATATGCTGAGCTAAAGACCCATTTGCTTCTATGGCATACGGCATACGGCATATTGTATTTGTAAATTTAATTAAGGCATGTATGTTTTGTTGTATTTGTAAATTTATAAATATCGAATGTATTCTTTTTAATGTAACTGTCATAACTCTCTTAAAATTCTTAAATCCATGTTCTGTTAGTTTTTAATTTCTGCCCTTTACTTTATAACATGTTATTACTTATGTAAACTTATTATTATTATTATTTTTTTTCATCTTTTTGTGTATTGTATGTTGTGTGCTAAGAAGCAAATAAATGATTGTCTATGTCTATGTCTATGTCTATGTCTAAGTAAATCATAAATTGTAAACTCATAAATTGTAGATTAGATAATTAAAAAACTAGTGATAAAGACATATTTTTCTTCTTCCTGCCCTTAATCCACTTTATGTGGGGTCGGCACAACATGTTCTCCCCTTTCATTCTCCTCTATCAGCCGTCATCTTTGTATTCATTTCTTTCTTATCCTAGCGATAAATACATAGGACGATGAGTTCAAGATATTACATACACCAATTTGGTAGCACACTCCTCGATAAGAAAAAAAAGTGCGTGTTCAAATTTCGAATTCGTTTCAAATATTTAAACCAAAAGACATGTAGTTCACTGACTTCTCATAATTATGTAAAAGACTATACAAAATAGTATATTATGCAACTAGTGAATAAAAGACGGATTTAAATCGAGGACCAAAGATGAATCACGAGCAAGCGCAGGAATCTAACGACTGAATCACGACCGTAGGGAGTGATTCATGATGATTGAATCACGAGCGTAGCGAGTGATTCAAATGTTAGAATCCAAAACGACGCGAGTGATTCATGGCCCTCGATATAAATCCGTTTTATTCAAGAGTTGCATACTATACTTTATACCATGACTTCGAGAAAAAGAAAGATTTAAGCGAAAAAGGATTAAAAACTATGAACTTTGTTTATACTATTCTTATATGACATAAAACAAATAATTTTAGATTTTGATTTGATTTGTAAATAAAGAAGGATAAATTAATGCAAGTTTTCTACTATACCTACTTCTCTTTCATGAACTCAACAACTTAATTGAACAACAAACAACTCAGCACATCTTTTTCATTCCTAGAATGCATTTTCAATCGATTTACTACTATCGAAGTTTTTGCTGCATAACATAACTAACAACAGTATTCAAAATAGCGCCAATTTACTTATGTATGACAATGACAACAAAGAACACAAAACAGTTTTTAATCCAATGCTATCTCCTTGTCAAAAATTTCGACCAATCAAATCGGGAGTATTTATGACGCAAGGAGGTTGTAAGGTATTGAGATGGACGTTGACCTTATTCGTGTGTTCCAAATTCAAACACCAAAACAGTGATTAAAAGAGCTTTTTATTCACTGTTTCCAGTGAATAAAATAAGCTTTTTAGAGGGGGTATGGTATAAAAGTATAAATTCACTATCAGTACTGCTGCGTCTTTGCTACATAATTTGCTACGGCGCTACGGCGTAGCCGGGGGCTACGGCTTCTAACGAGTGGGTGGTGTAGGCCGATTGGCTGTACAGATAAATTGTATCAGTCTATAAATCAATTATTTTCACAGCGACTGCTGTAGAATGCTACCGATTTTCTTTATTGTCTAGGGATATTATCTATTCAACTTGTGTTGATTTAAAAAAAAACTAAAAATATTTGGAAATGACCAGGTTAACTAATTATGTTAGTGAAATATGTTTAGAAGATATAGTAAATTAGATTGTTTTGTTTGTTTTAGGTGATCTGTTTTGGGGAGCGGACGGCCGTGGCAAACACACATGCTGACGATATGGTAAGAACTACTAGTTTTCAATCACAAATATACTTATAATAAACTAAGATTTCTTGAATGCGCCTGCTTTGTTACAATTACCAAAATTATTCATGAAACCATTTCTATTGCGCTTATTCGATTTATTGATTCTCAAGACTAATACGATGTAACGGTAGGAACCAAGCCGAAGTTTATGCTTGCTTTTCTAGGCTTGGTCGCGTGGAACTGGCACCTAGACTCACCTAGCTTTAAAGGCCTGCGCACACCTAGTTCGCTGGCGAACGCGATCAGTGAAACGCTGTCAAATATCGCTGTCAAATTTGAGATTAGACAGCGAATATTTGACAGCGTTTCACTGATCGCTACCGCCAGCGAACTAGGTGTGCGCAGGCCATAAGACGTTTCAAAGTGATCCTTGTAATACCACTGAAAAAAATATTTTAAATTTGATTAATTTTGTAAAAATGATAAATAAATGACTATAATAATGGCTTCCAATGACGTTCCTTCAGTTTTTTTTCCTTTAGTCGTTCACGCTTGAAATTTGTAGACAGGAAAGTACGTCAATAAGGGGTATTTCCTCAGAATAAAGACTAAAGCAGGCTATCTCTTCTCGTTGGCTTCGATACTAGCGCCATCTCTAACCATTTTGTAATTTTAGGACTACTAGCGCCACCTAGTGAGTGGTTATCGTAATAAACAACAGAGCTCAGTGCTGCTACATAAAAGTTACTTTGAAAGTTAGTTCCATCGCCACCTGATAGATGTCACTACCGTTAACTTGGAGAAAAACAATTCAAACCTTGTGTTAGAATGAGTATGTAAACATATTTTTAGATAATTTACAGCGACAGCAGTAATATTACTAACAAATTGGATATTTTTAAATCTGAAAATAAATACATTGAATTGATTAGAATTATACCCATACCCTTATTTTTGGGATGCATAGGACGCCTGTGATTATTTCAAGATGGCGTAGCCTTGCTCAGCATCTATGCTTCTTTGCTCTTCTTCTTTTATTTTACAACTATGATTGTTTTTATTTAATAATATTACCTATTATTGTTGTCGTCGATAATTTTTCGTTCGTCTTTAGATCAAGAACACCAAACAAACCACCAAACAAAGTGAACACCAATAGTAATTGGTGTTCACTTTGTTGGTGCAACTTAATAATTGGTTCTTAATTGTTTATTGATTTTATAGTGTTTACTACACTTAAGGAAATCACAAAGATTTTTATAATGTCCCAAAAGTTAAGAGCCGAGCGGGATTTGAACCCGCGACCTTCCCCTCGGTACGGGGCTGCGCTGACCACTGCGCCATCGGATCCTAATCACACTCGACGAATAACTCTTAGGGACTGTTCGGCACTAACGCGACCGTGGCTCCATCTACAGTTTTGACGTTATAGTCAACCAACCTGCTCGATAACCGAAGTTGCATTCAGTTGAATCGACGAGAGATGTCACCTTGCGTTTTCATAATTGTTTATTGATTTTATAGTGTTTACTACACTTAAGGAAATTACAAAGATTTTTATAATGTCCCAAAATTTAATTGTTCTTAGCCTGCGGTTCAAAGGATGCCCGTGCCAAATATCAGATCTCTAGGCCCAGCGACTTCAGAGATTTTGTGATGTTAGATAGTTGACATTCCCTTTACAAAATATAGTTAAGTTATCATGGTTTGTATTGTCCAGGGCGCAGTATGGCCGCGGCACACTGGCTCAACTCGCTCGGATGCCTGTCACTGTCGCTGCTATGCCTCTTCGCTACTACTCTTCAAGTAACAAGCGGTGAGTACCTCTCTAAACCTTCCTCAACTAGTCTAGAACTAGGTGTGCTACAAACTTTTATAGGAAAACCAACAGTATAGCAATACAGAACAAAAGCAGCCTTCAATTGGTCGCCAAATCACAAGAAAATAATGTTATCTTATAATAAATAGTGGTTACACTTAGTTTATTCAGAGGAAACAACGTGAAACACTTTGAAGCTTCAGAAGCCACTGGTAAGTCGTCACCAAGAATATTTGCAATCGTGAATGGAGAAATCCCAGTTTTATTTCCCTAAATTCACGCGCAATTTTCCCAAAAAGCCAATCTGTCTCCGGCCAGAGTGGTGCGAATTTCATCCAGAAGCGCCGAAATCATTCATCTTCTTCATGTCCACGAATTCACGCGCGCTACCCAAATTAAAATGACATATTTTATGTGCTATACTTGGTCACGGTGACGGTCATGCCGGGTTTCATCCAAACCAGTTGTTGACAAACTGTTACATTACACTTACCTGCTTTTGATTTTATTTGTACACTCATAGTATTTCTCAATCTGAAGTTTACTGGTAGACATAGGTATACGCACAGAGCAGCAAAATTCCGTGGGTACACGAGTAGGTTTCCATATACATATATTTCCAAGAAGAACGCTTTGTGCCTTATTTTTCCCATTTATCGACTTACAATGAAGTCAGTTCCAACAGATGGAATTTGATTCATCTATAAAAGCACTACCTTAACTACAAAGCTAACTAGGAAGGAAATTCAAGTTTTGTTTTAAAAAAATCTGTGAGTTGGCCTTAAAAATAAGATGATTATAAATAAAATCAATATCTGAAATGAATAACATACACAGCCAGAGGATTAGCGGCATGATTCTCGATTCGATGCCATATATTGGGATAGCGCAGTATAGGATAAGCCCCGCCAAGATGAAAATATGACTTGGCAGAAACCGCTGAGAAACTTGGAGTTAGGCTATATTATACAAGATGGGTCACTCTAGAAATATATTATAGGGGAGATCTTTAGATTTATGGGACGCGGAAAGGTAGATGACGTAGAATTGTGAACGTTGATATAAAGAGAAAAAAAACAAGTTCCCATCAGAACTTTGACAGCTACTTCCAGTAGACGGTTCTAGGTAATAAATATTGCACATCGGCTTTTCAGCTTTCTTTTGTAGAGCGCTATCTCTTTTTGACGCACACTACGCTCTATGAAACCAAAATTAGCCGATGTGCAATATTTGTTGCACATCGGCTAATTTTGTTATACTAACCGATAAAAGTAAACGCAGAGAGAAGGTAAAATTAAATATACCAAAAGGGCCCGAAGCAAGGCTTGAAGATGGGATTCCAGTACTCCCAATATAAGGTTTAGTTCTCTCTAATACAGATCTCCAGAACTACATTCGTCTCTCTCTAACGTACAGGGAAACTGCAGAAAAACTGGCCTATCTCTCTCACGTGCAACCGATCAATATGTGTACGCACGGAAATACCGCTATGAAAGGAGTTTAATGGATGTAAATTGAGATAAAGTATTTAAAACTTTGCTAACAAAAAAAAGGCTTATGTTAGAGTGCAAATATTTTGTGTAAGTTTACATATCTAGGCTCGTATTCAGACACAGTGCTTGAGTCTGCGTCGAGCCTTAAACATAATTATATTTTTGACATTTTTCAATAGCGAACTGTCAAAAAATCCATGCTTGATAGTGCTTCAGGCTCAACTCAGACTCAACCACTGTTCCTGAATAGAATACGGGCTTAAGACCACGAGCCAGCGTCCACAAATAGTGGTAGATAATTGTGTAAATTGTCAAGGGTGTGGGTGTCGGCCGCTGCAATTGCTGGTACATGAGACTCAAGACCTTTATGTCTCAGAGTGATAGATGCAGCGCAATGCCACATTAAGGCATGTCCTGGGTAGACGTGACCGGTGATGTTTAGCAATTCTTATAGCCAGGGGTACCCGCTTTACATGGCGGGCAATTTGGATGATCCGTCACTTTTTTGCACCAAATACACCACTTTTTTGTAATTACAAAAAAAAAAATGTTGATGTCGGCTGCTGATACTGAACACATACACGCAAAAAAAAACAATTCATATAAAAATATTTTTAAATAATCACAATTATTAGTCAAATATTGAGAAATGATTCAACAAGCAAAAATAATTTCATTCATATACGCTAAATACCAAGCGGAACCAAACAGCGTATTTTTTTTCTCTCTAGTACTACGTAACTAATAAGTCCATTATTTTTTGCAGGATTTCTGAAAATTTTAACATTTAATAACTTTGTCATTTTATCGAAACTAAAAATTCTGATATATTCATTCATAATGTTTTACCCCTACTACATTACCCCTTTTTTTTGGTAGTTATAAAATAGTGGTGTATAAAGGTCTAAAAGACCTAATAAAAGCTTAGTATGTGCCGAAAATAATCAATCAATCAATATCTAAATATATAAAACTCTTACGTTACTGACTGACTGACTGACTGACAATCAACGCTCAGCCTAAACCGTAAATCCTAGAAGCATGAAACTTGGAGGGTATGTTTCCTTTATAGCATAGGGGTGCACTAAGAAAGGAAATTGGAAAATGATTTCCCTAACCAGAGAAACAGAGGAAAAACTTTTAAAAGAAAAGTCAACGAGGCGTAATGGCAAAAGGGCGAGCGAAGCCGCGGGCGTCCGCTAGTTATATTATAAAAAGCAAGTGTAGGACTATCTCTATCACCGGTAACCAGGATCTACTCCCCGTTGTGGTGGTAGATAGTTAGATACCCCTCGGTCTCCTGTTGTGAGTAAGGGAGTATGGACGGAATTGATGGAAGTGGGTGGTAGTGGGGGGTAAAAGTATGAAAATCTATGTTTATTTTATAACACGTAAGTACTTTTCTAAAGATTCTACATTTTGCCAAATGTCAAATTTGCTACATGTTCCAAAATATAATGCTCCTAAACTTTCTAGAATGTTCTCTATCTGGGAACCACAGACTTCTCTGCTAGTTTTCATTAATTAAAAAGAAAGGCTCAAGTTAGTCAGGGCTTATTCATAAACGACATAAGGTTTTTCACGGCTCGTTTGCCTTTGTCGTCACCATTACCGTAATTAAGGCTCTTCCAAATGCATTTCAGAGGGTTTCCACTTTCTCGTTCCATGAATGGTGCCAGTAAGGTTTCTGTGTCATGAGAACCTACTTTGATGATGACCTATTTGCTGGCTTTTGCAGCTCAGTTATTATAGAGAGCTTAATTCTTATAAGTATATTGCTATAAAAGAAAGTGACTACTTGTAGGTTTTTTTATACACTTGCCTGACGGAACAAGCATATGACCTGATGGGCTGATGTTAAGTGGAAACCATTACCTATAACAAAACATTGCCTCGCAAGTCACGCACGTCAGAAACGTGCCCTACGATGCACTGCCCTGCGTCCATCAACTTGAGGCATACAGATATTCAACCTCACGTACCCGTAATAAAAAACAAGAAGAAGAGAGAGGAGCGACAAACAAGTCGCGTTCCCATCATACAAGCTCTGCTTAGTTTGGGGCTAGATAATGCTGCGTGGATTGTCCCGAATACTTACTTACATGCGAAACCTTTAGGTGTTGCGTTTCATAATTGAAATATTTCATCAATCATCCTCTTTTCAAAATGCAAGCTTTGATGTGGAACAAGATCGAAGAATTCATCTCCACGCCACACAACCTTGTTGCTAAGCCCAAAAGGTAGCCATTGAAACGATCCGCCATTGCTTGAGGAATTCCAATCTTATTGCTTAAGGAGTAAGGTTTATTCGAGAGAGGTTTTGCATGCTTAGTTATAAGAGTTTGTTTGATACAGACTGAATATCTGAGAGGTTCGGAAATAGATTCAGTTTCGTGCCTTCGCTATGGATGATGCTCTCAATCAATGCTGCTTTTGTTTACCGATGCATGAATTGAAAGTTTTAAGACCAGCCAAATCGGTTTAGCCGTTCTTGAGTTATAAATATTGTAACTAATAGCCTGTGCACATCTAGCGCTTTGGTTGGTCTCATAGATTCAGTTCTCAGAAAGTTAAAACGTTTTTTATTTATCAGCGTGACTGGTTAATATTCTGTACTTGTAAATCAGACCAAAAATAAAATAAATTGGGAAATTTAATAGAAAAACATATCTAAAAATATAATTTTCACGAAAAAACCTTTTGCATTGAAAGAGATATCTCGTTATCACTATAAAGTATCCGCTATTCAAATAGTTCTAAAGAAATTGTCGGACACGTTCGAATGATATCGTAATATTCTACAGCTCAGTTGGAAATAGTAAAGGAAAAATAAGATTCGTCTAGGGCGCATACTGAAGATGCATTGGTTACTTGGCTTCTAAGGTACTAGGGCATGCTCCCGGGAAGTATCAGTATCGAAAGTACCGGGAATTATCGCTGATTTTGAACTTTTCTAGTACCGGTTCTCCACGAAGGAATTCCCGATACTTTCGATACTTTCGATACTAATGACAATGATCAATTATTGGTGTTTTCTAGTACGATATAAATAAATATCGATAAAAAACACTTGCTATGCGTTCAGTTTCACTTTTCTGTATACATTGCTAGATATTTTGACAAACCTTGGAATTTTCAAGTCAAGAGTGAACAAGTGGATTATAGCTAAGCGTGCTCCACCTTAGGCTGCATTTTCACTTTCCATCAGGTGTGATGGCAGTCAAACGATTAGCTATCAACAATAAAAAAAAAAAAAAAAAAAAAAAAAAAATTACAAACCTATAATTGAGCCTTGCTGAGCTGATTTAGTTAGATAACGTACATAGTTTGTTACTGTTAGTTTTAACTATTGATTTATTTGATGGATATTCGATTTAACTTTGATTTAACCTAACTCTGATTGTTGCGTGCACGCACAAAGAGTTTTAGTATTATAATAATGAAGATATACGAGAAATAAATGAGAATTATCCTGAGTGACCTATACGAATTTCGCCGAAATCGGTCAACAGGAGACCTTCTAGCGTATGTCACTCACTTATGGAGTGAAGCCATCGAGAGAAACGGAGAAGCTTTAGCAGTTTCTCTGGATATCTCGAAGACTTTTGACCGGGTTTGGCATGACAGCCTATTAAGCAAGCTTCCTACGTATGGATTACCCACTGGCTTATGTGTTTGGGTATCCGACTTTCTGAGAGACCGATCAATTTGAGTAGTCGTTGACGGCTGCTCGTCTGATCAAATGGCAATTAATGCCAGAGTTCCTCAGGGGTCAGTTCTCTCTGCAACACTTTTCCTGCTGCACATCAACGATCTGCTTAGGCCCGGTATCATTGGGTATGCAGACGACAGCACTGTTGTGGAGAGATACATACCTGAAGCACGTTCCAGTGGATCTCAGATCCAGTCTCATAGAGAGGCAATGATTGAACGCATGAACTTAACGCTGAAGGTAGTCGCAGAGTGGGGCGATGCCAATTTGGTGAAGTTCAATGCTTCAAAAACACAGGTGTGTCTATTTTCCGCTAAGAGGAGTCAATTTCACCTGACTCCTACTTTCCGAGATGTATCCTTTCCGATTTCAGACCAACTAGAGCTTCTAGGGTTTACGCTAACCAGTAAATTGAATTTTGGCTCGTTCATAGAGTCCAAAAACAAGACAGCTGCGAAGAAGCTAGGCATTCTATCGAAGGTGAGACAGTACTTCACACCGGGACAGCTTTTTAACCTGTACCAAGCACAAGTCCGGTCGTGAATGGAGTACTGTTCTCATCTCTGGGATGGCTCTGCCAAATACCAGCTTGAGGTATTGGAAGCTTTTGAGAGACGAGCCAAAAGGCTCATTGGTAGCGACACTCTAGTCGAGTCCAAGCTCCTATGTCTCGAACATCGTCGTAAAGTTGCCAGTCTATCGGTATTTTACAGGATACATTTCGGAGTGTGCTACGGAACTTCACAATTTAGTTCCCCCATCCCCATTCTACCATCGGACCACTCGCACGGAAATGCGGCATCCATACCAGGTTGATGTTCCAACTGTCCAACCAAGCGATGTGCTTCAACTTTCATGTTCAGCCAAGGAATGGAATTCCTTGCCGGCGTCTGTCTTTCCGAGTACCTACAAATTGGACGTTTTCAAGACAAGAGTGAATAGGTATCTTTTAGGTAAGCGTGCTACATCGTCGACCGCATCATCACTTAACAGCAAGTGAGATAGCGGTCAAAGGCAAACCTATAAATTGTAAAAAAAAAACGTGTATTTTGTGGTTGTGTGTGGGTTAATTTACGGTTCTCAATAAAAAAATATATCTCAATAATACAAAGTGTATTTTTCAGTAATTTAGTAGTTTTTCTTTCATTGTATATCTATACACTGAGAAAAATGGATTTCTGGCCTAAGATGAATTCCACCTTTGACGGCTGAATTGTAATGACGCGAGGCGATTTTGAAACGCTTACGGTTAATTTGACTTTACTATTCGTTTGCGATAAACTGGTACGTCTCTTATGATAAACACGAACCGTCTCAAATGACTTACCGTAAGGTAGTCTTGGAATCCAACTAAATACTGTTAATACAGCAGTAATGGACTATTGAAAGCGTTTTATATTTACGACGTTGAATATGTGGTGAATATCACCGTAATTAAGGCAAAATTTGACTTAAGTTAAGGTGATATATGCTTTAATAAAAACAAAACAAACTTAAACCTAAGTCATAAACAAACTTTTGAAAGTGGCATAAATAATCTTAAGCATCACAATATTCACCTTACAATAAGGCAGAATATACTTTAGTCAGAAAAAATTGAACGTAAACTCAAAGTCTTTCAGCGGCGTATGAATTTGGCAACATGAAGGTATAATGTGGCCACATTTGCCCTTTTATAAGGCCAAATATGCTCAGGGTACGACGAATCAAATGGTAACATAAGGTTATATAACGGCATACATATTTGACCAATTTAACCGTAAATTTAGCAATATTTACCTTATCATATGGCGATATAATGCTCAAGTATCAACTGATTGAACGGTAACATTACGTCATAGAACGACGTGCATACATGGTCAATATAATCGTAAATTTGGTGATATTTGTCTTATCATCAGGCGAAATACGATCAAGTTACGACTAATCAAACGGTGAATAACGTCATAAAACTATTTACTTATTCGGTTAATTAAACCGTAGATAAGACAACAATCACCTTATGGTAGGGCGGATGATACTTTAGTTACTATTTAATCAAACGTTTAAAAAGTCTAATAACGCCATACATATTTGGCCAATTTAACCGTAAATTTTGCAATATTTACCGTATCATAAGGCGAAATACGATCGAGTTAAGACTAACCAAACGGTGAAATAGCTTCATTTAACGACTTTCATATTCAGTAAATGAAACCGTAGATATAACAATATTCACCTTAAGATAGGGCGGATGATACTTGAGATATTATATAGTCAAACTTTAAAAAGCCTAATAACCGCATACATATTTGGCTAATATAACCTAAAATTTAGCAATATTTGCCTTAACCTAAACGCTCAATAATGCTCAAGTTATGACTGAGCAAATGGTGAAATAACGTCATCTAGCGACTTACATATTCTGTGAACGAAACCGTAGATATGGCAATGTTCGATGGATAATACTTTCGTAACTATTTATACAAACGTTAAAAATCTACATAAGTACGATCCTAGGTAATTTGGCGAGGTTCAACTTCTTAGTTATCCTGCCATAATAATATTAGGTATTGTATCGGTAGGTAAAATAGAATGAGTATATTTTTATTGACGCACAAACAGACGACGTATCTGTACAGCACACAGTAAATAAACAAAGCATTTACAAATCTAACTTAAAACCTGCCTAGCTAAATATCTAGCCAACCCATACAAGGTACCTAATAAGCATAAGGAAGCATATAGGTAGGTACATAGAAGTGGCAGGATAGTTAGTGCTGCCGATTTATTTCTCTGAGCAACCCTGGCCGTGGGTCAAATAGATCTCAAATGGGGGCACATTTTAGTTAAGAAGGTAGGTAGGCAGATTTGTACATTACCTACCTAAATACTTAATTAAGTACTCTACCCACTTATGTGTTTCATTGTGTTTTACTAGGGAGGTTCCTATTGAATCATAGCGCTGTTTAATAAACCATACCTATTAATAGCTGTTCCATTGAAAAAAATTTGCTACGCTCTATGACTCCTTGTTGCTATTCAAAGGCAGAACCCTCGCTTCTACACATAAGCCCTGTTCTCCTGTAGGTAGGTATCTACTTAGATCAAGCGAAGAACCCAAACTAGTGTCTACAAAAATTTGATACCTATTCAGGTAATATAGGTCTCAGCTACCTGTTTCCCATATTACCAAGCTTTGCTTAGTTTACGGCTAGATTGTGTTGTGTGGAATGTCCACAAATATTTGTAGATAATTTGGTGGAAGAAAAGTATATTTTACTCAGTTTTATTATTCTAACGACTTTCAGTCAATTGGTGGGTTAAGTTTAAAAAAACTCTCTAGTTACTGCGAGATACACCTTTGTAAGGCACTTGTCGTAGGTACAACGAAAATCTCAATAATGCTGCCAGCTAAAAGGCAAATAACCTTGGTTCGTATAACTGTATGAGAGAGAGTATATAAACTTGAAAACCCAACGACAAAACTGCTGAACCGATTATGATGAAATTTCTATGGGACTAATCTGAAAGTAAAGTTAGGATATAATTTTTCAAATTAATTTACGAGTTATGTGGTATCAAAAAAAAATCAAACAAATCAAATATCCGTGAAAACACCCATTTTTCCCTGAGTTTACTCACTTTTTAGTTGGAACCCTGACGAACGAGATTCAATACCTACCTACTTTTGCTCTGTGCTGTGTGCTAACTACACGAACTATGCTTGGAGCATAGGCCAATCGACACAAACATGACACAGGCAGTTAGTAATGCAGTACAGTTTTGGCTTAAAGACTACGTATAGCATATTTTTGATTGGCCTCTCAGCTCAGTTGGTAGGATCTCTGTCTTCTGCGCCGTAGGTCGTGGGTTCGATCCCCACCGAGAACAAATATTTGTGGTGAACACAGTTGTTTTTTCTCTGTTGGGGCATTATTATTCTAAGATGTATTTACATAAAAAATGTGTGTAAGTATTATATCAGCTATCTGGTTCCCATAGTACAAGCTCTGCTTAGTTTGGGACTAGATAGTGTTGAGTAGATTGTCTTGAATATCTATTTATTTTTATTTTGTTATTTTTAACACCCACCACTAGCATAATCTGCAGTAGTCGAGTTGGCAGCACTGCCCACGAGGCCACGAGCACGTACGTAACGACTTGTTTCATTCGTCAGTTTGGTTTGACTTTGGACGGAGTGTTTGGTTTAATTCTGAGTCATTCAAAGTTTATTTTGCGGATTTTTTTTATTTTCCCTCATTTTCTGAACGCTGCTGGCTGTGTCAGTGTATGGAAGCACAGACAAACAGATGTAGAGAGGTCCAAGACAGACCTATCAGCAGCAACCAACCAGACAAACATCTTCGTGCTTCGAACGTGGCAGACCAGAATCCCACAGATTTATTAACAAAATGGGGCACACACCTGATTGATACGTCATTTGGAGGTAAGTAGAGTACCTGTATCAAACTCAGTTATTCCATAATGTTTTTAAACCTAATCATGTTTTGTATTTGATAAGTTTAGGTACCTACTCCCTAGATTATGGTTGTGTTGGAAACAAGAACGAAAAATTATTTATAAAAATATGTACTTAGTGTTTTCAGTTTTGAACTTTTGCATTTAATTTTGTATATTGGTACAAAGGAGTTTTTAAACTTAGGAAAATTAATTGTTTATTTTTTTCAGATAAGGTGTACTTTACATAATACGCAAAGAGGACGGGCTACTTAACAGGCTGTTAATGGCTTCCTGAATTCCAAACAAAGAAAATAATTCGTCCATTTGTTATTGGACTCTGGGCTAGAAGTAAATCCAAACACCAAACTTCATTGGAGTGATTTCAACATGGCCACGCGGTATTGGAGAACCATTTAAAAAGGATCATAGCTGTAAGTACTTGTCATTTGCTATCAGTGATTCAAACGATCTCTCTGACTTAGAACCTGCAATGCCAGGCCGACCTGTCCTCTAATAGACCTGTGGTCATAGTTTGGTTAGATAAACATAATACCTACTTATACTAATTACCATCATAGAATGCTCTACTTTGTTTGCGATAACTATTTCCTAAAAAATACATTATTTTATTTCAGATATTGTAATCCGGTTGAGGAGGCTTCACTTGCAATAACGGTTGCCGAGGAAGGAGCTACGCCATGAGAGGAGCTAGCCTGTGGGCAATAACAGCAAATGCGCGCCTACAAAAGCTTTACAACGAAAAGGGCATTCTCCAAGACGATTTTATCTTGTTATAAGTATTTTAAAAGTTAATTACTTATCTAAATTGATTTTCTAATACAGATTTATAGATTTTTATTGAATGGTTTTATTGCAATACCACTATTATTTATATAAGATGCAAAAGCTATCGGCTTATTTATTAGGCTAGGTTGAAGTTAAACTGTTGGGTTGAGAAAATACTAGTCTATCTAGTACATATCTTTGGTAACCTGTAATCAGTTATTATTGAGGTGCTTTATAAATTTTTGTTCTATTAATTTCAGAAGCTTACAAAGACTGGGAGAACAGCTTTCTGAGGCAGCAGGCTACGCTGTTCACTGAAGGCATGTTTGGCTGATCTATTATCATAAAGTTCATGTGAAGGATATTGGCCCGCGTTACCTAAGAGTGAACTTTGAGCGGCCCAATGCCCTTAATATGAACTAAATGATAGTAAAGCAAGTCAATCATGCCCTTAGGGAACAGCGTTACTAGCCGTTGAAAGGCTTTTTTCCGGTCTTCATAAAACGTTTCTGCTCGTAAAGAAAGCAAAAATTACCGTACGATACGGCTAGCCTAATCGTATGAAACATCCTAAAATAACTTTTAGAAGGCAAATACGACAAAGTAAATGTTGAAAACGCTTAATGCTTAGGTTAAACCCATAGTAAGTAAAGACGTAAAACACCTTACTAGAAGAGAATTACGACTTAAAAAAACATCAATATCGGTTAATGAACAGGCTAAACTACAGTAAGGTAAGACGTACGACGTCTTACTAGAAGTCTATTATGCCTTAGTAAACAGCTTAAACTACAGTAAGGTAAGACGTACGACGCCTTACAAAAAGTCGTTTACGACTTAGTAACCTTTGAAAACGCTTAATGAACAGATTAAACTACAGTAAGATAAGACGTACAACGCCTTGCTAGAAGTCGATTACGACTTAGTAAACGTTGACAACGCTTAGTGGACAGGTTAAACCCACAGTAAGTAAAGACTTAAAACGCCTTTCTAGAAGCGAATTACGATTTATGAAACGTTCAAAACTTTTAGCGGATCGGTTAAATCGCAGCTAATAAAGGTATAAAACACCTTACTAAAAGTCTATTATGACTTAGGAAGCAGTCAATAAATATTCAAAACACTTTGTGAGCAAATTAAACCGCAGTAAGAAAAGGCGTAAAACGCCTTACTAGAAGTTAATTGGGGCGTAATGATACGTCGGATATTACTCTAGGAAAGATTTACGTGTGTGACCTGAGCACCTTCTTTACCGTTTATATCGCCTTACCGGAAGTTAAATCCCATCGTCAGTTCGTCGATCCTATCTCACTTACCACGTTAATAGCTTTTTATTTAAGGCTAATCTGTAAAAAAATACGTCTAAAACACACATTAGAGAGTATAATGCTGCTTATTTGTTGCGCCTCACGCTTAAGGCGTAAAACGCCTCCAACCTAGGAAGGCGTTTTTCGTCCAAGTACGCTTGGTCGTTTTTTCGCCTTCATTACGAATAAATCCACCTTAATTACGAACTTTTCAGCTTTTCATTTTTCTCAGTGTACTATCAGTTTTATTAAAAAAATTGAGTCTGTATCGAAAGTATCGAAATTCCCGGGAATTCCCGGTTCCGAGCCCAGTATCGGGCGAAAATTCCCGGTTCTGAGAATGGTTCCGATACTGCATGCCCTATAAGGTACATTCAAATCACATAAACTGGTTAAAAAAAATAAAAATGATTGTATTCAGATTTCAACAAAGTTCAAATAAAATAAACAGAAGAAGAACATACCCTTCAAATTTCAAGTGTAGAATGAGTGCGGTAGTCTTTAATGTGTATGTATCGTTTGTCATGCTGTAAGACTTTGTTTCAATATTATACGAGTAGGTGTTAAATATATTGTCCTTAAAATAAGAGGCCCTGTATCGTGCAAGACTTTTACCTATTTCGATTATGGCAACATATTTTAGGGCGCTTCAACTTACATAAAAATAACGGTCACAAATAATATATGATCAAATGAACTTCCAAGTGAAGTTCTATCATTATTATATGAATTGCTTCATTAGAATATATGATTAACACCGTAGTTTCCCTAATATACTGGGTAACAACCGCACCTTTTTTAGAGATTTAAAAAACAAACATTAAAACCTATTTTCCATCTGCTCAGCCCCGTCGTAGGTACGTCAATTGCTCATTTCTTTAGAGATAGTACATAATGTAATAATTACAAAACTTTTTATGTAATGGGAGGCGCCTTGCGCCAGGGAGGGGAGGGTATCATATATTCTAATGAAGCAATTCATATAATAATGATAGAACTTCACTTGGAAGTTCATTTGATCATATATTATATTTCATTGCTTCATTATTCATATATGATTAACACCGTAGATGTTAAGAGCAGAAAGTTTTGGAATGAAATACATAGTTATTGCAATAACTATGGATTATTTATTGGTAAGTAATCACAAACAATAATCAGTTAAAGATACAGATAACAACACTGTAATTAGAATGTGATAGCTTCTTATTCAATTTAACCTGTCACAAATAATCACCAACAAACATATTGATTGATATTAGGAATAATTCAAAGTCAAAGTGTATATACATATTTGTACAATCGCATAGTACTGGGTTGGCAATAGTAGTAAATTTTAATGCATTACAATAAACTTCCTGTATATAGGAAAACAGACGGACCGCGTGAATTCACCTTGGTCCAGGATGGTTCTCTTGTAGAAACCGAGTAAATGAGTTACACCTGTTGTATCAGCCTGCGGTCATGCGAATAGTTTCTACACTGACGCTTGAGTAGCCCGCAATCAAAGTAAACGCATGTCGTTTACCCACTGTGAGCGCCTAAAAACGCTGACATTCACAACACTACTCTCTGACAGTATTTGTTTAATCCATCACTGATATTCTGTGATGTAGAAGCTGTGAGTGGACGTATCGGCGTCAACTCACTCCTTGCTATTCATAAAGTTCTAAAATTTTTAGTAAAATAAATTTAATCTGAAATAACTGTACCCGGACTGATACCCATATCAGCTTTATCGAAATATAGCAGAAATAAAACCGCTTGGTTTTCCACCAGGGGAGGATGCTTCAATAATATCTGCCATGACTATACTAATACTATCAGGTATTAGAAGATAACAGGTTGTCAACATAAATCAGGAATAGACGTCTGGACTCAGTGGCTAGTACAAACCGCTAACAATTATTATGATTAATATTACTTTTCTCAATTTTTCTGTTTTAGGAAAGCATTTTGAAATAAGATTCAAAAACACCAAGCACTAGAGTACCTGGGACTTGTAGTAGCTCTTAATTTATAAACTTAACGCATTCGTTTGACCCGGTGCTATTTACCCATACGGGCTGACAAGGCCTAACGGTGGGAAATAATAGTGTCTTACACAATGTGTCGTCTGAAATGTTAATATAAGAAATGTGGTATCTTTCCGTAGGTTAGAGTATTATCAATGTTGTTGACAATGCAACACTGCTACCAAAGCATAAGCGAAGTGTTATATATTATATATAGTATATATTATAATCTTTCCCGTGTATGAGATTATAGCCTTTGAAAAAAGATTGGCGAAAAGTTTTTATTGGGGCTTAAATACTAAACATCTGTAACTAAGAAGTCTTGCAATAACGGAAAACATGGTTGCGATGGCCAATAGGAAAGAATACACCAGTATAACCATTTGCCATTATAATGACTTTTTTAGAGTATTATTTAAAATCAGAAAAAATTAAAAACAGTGGGAAGACGTAAAAACAGTCTGCGTGCAAGTTCATTGTAAAAATGCGTCCACGGCTACCACGTCGGAGCTCTGTGTCCATGAAACATGTCTCTGGTGTACTTTGCGCTATTATGAGATGCGAGCAAGCCAATTTTTGGTTGACCGAAATATTGTACAACGTCACGAAAGACCCTATGAGAAAGTGATCGTTCCGTAACTGGTGTGAATAATCTAAAGGCGGCGTTCACGGAGTCCACGTTATAATTTATACGTATGAGGCGAAAAACCAAAGACCACTTGATCGCACCACCTTCGTGTTATCCATGCGTAGTAATATTGCGCAGTTATACCTATTTCAGGCCCAGAAAAAAAAACTGCCATTAACCCATAAGTTATTTAAATGGCATGCATTTTTATCTTTTGGAGCTTTCTATTTGCCATGGATTAAAACTAACAGACAGCGCCCCAGCCTGCGTTGAAAGCGTCAGCATAATAAACTCAAGTTCAAAAATGTTCTTACCCACATCCAATGGCCATAAAGATGCCATCAATATTTGAGGATCACCAGAAAAAATCATCATCTAATATAATACTAGGTAGTGAAATTCTGTTTCATAATTATCATGCCTTATTCAGTAAAGCAACGAAGTTATGTCGCTCTAAAATCTTGGTATATAATTGAACTTAGCTGCGGGGCACGTGGCGACATAAAACTCTGATAGCTCCGAGCGCACTCGCAAATAGAACATGAAGGTCATTTAGAAAACTTTGCAACAAACTCTGCATTTAAAGCCTCATCTGATTTTATCAAGGAGAAGAAATTAGTATCGTTTTAATCTTCGAATTCAGCGTCCAGGTTCTTGAGGCGTTTATTTGATCATAACGCAATTGAAGACGAAACCGCAACAACATAGTATAATTTTCAATATGTATTTCGTTGAATAGTTCATACATTTATCGTACGCATCGCTTACGCGAAATGGCATCTAATGTTGATGGAAAACCGTGATAACTCGGATAAGTAAAGACTTCCCGCATGATTTTAGTGAACATAAGTGCAACAGAAATCCTAAATGATAATACATAAGGAGTAAGTAGGTACGTATTTTAGCCGAGTTATAGGGCTGATCCATCAGAAAACTGCATAGTAGTAGGATGCACCCTTTAAGCCGAAGGTGGCTAGGTATTACCTACCTTGTACTACCTTGCATGCTGTACGGCAGTAAGCTTCCATTTTAAAATGCTCGATCTAGATGTATTTGTTCATGGGTGGTAAATTTAGTTTAAAACCCTTGTCACCGAATAGGCTTTGAATGGAATGAGGAATATCTCTGATTATGAATTTGTCACGTGACACAGATAAAAGTCACCAGTGTCATGTCTATGCTTTCCTCAAGAAAACTTGTTCTGAGGAATTGATGATTGACAAACAACGGTTCGGAATGGAATATAGCAACCATTTTGATCAAATCAAGTACAAACTATTGTTTGTTACTTAAAACCAACAATCATAAAAGTGTGGAGATAAGTCTACTTGCATGTACCTGCGTCCATGATGACCTTGTGCCTGGGCACGGGTCTTGACACACCACACTGTTGTGTAGAGGCAGGAAGCTCCTGATGTCATCAGTGGTCATCTGCTGTAACCTCCTCGCCCCCTCCCTTTTTTGCCGGATGTCAAGGAGGCGCATTCCAGTTTCACTGGTAGGAAGTTGATCAAGTAATGGTCAATGGAGCAGTGGGCTCTTGTGGCTTAGCAGGTTTCTTTGGATAGCGTTGAACCAAACAATAAACCATCTCGTTCAGGCGTCGCTGATCATAAATATTATTATCATTTCATTTAAAATTTATTTATCAAAGTATGGAGTGACGAGCCATATTCAACTTTACGTGGTTTAGTAATGCGAATGACACAACAAACGGCATCCATTGCCGAGATATATCATGGGACATGTTATCGCCCTTGAGCAGCAAGTCTCTTGTTGACGGCAGTAACCCGAACCAAGTTATTGCTGGAAAAGAACGAGCGTTAAGCATTTTATCACGACTCGAACCATCAGTACTGCGGCTGAAAATTCCCGCATTTAACTTTGATGATTGTAACAACCAACAACAAATTATCCAGTACAAAGCAGTCTTTTAGTAACTTGTCCTTATTTTCTCTAGGGTTCCTAGTGTAAAAAGTGCCACAAATATGGACTGCGGACTCGTGGACTTACACCTGATTGTCACATGTCTCGTGGTCACGCAACATTGCAAAGGATCGTACTTGACAACTTGTCAAGTATGTTTATGCCTAAGTCAGGTGATTCGGACGTAGATTCACTACAAGCGAAGAGTAGTTCGGGGTCCAGACCAGATTATGTGCTGGCAATCTGATCTACATAACAGAACAGCATCATTCAGTAAAGTATTCGGTTGACTCCGGCCGAAATGGTTTCAGATGCAGTCAGTGCTGGCTTTGATTTAGTTATAGTCACTGTCCTTAGCTATTTCATGATCCTCGTTCCCAAAATTACATTTTGCAAATTGAGGTTGTGAGGAATAGAAAAAGTAGGTAAGTACTTACTACTACCTAGGTACCCGAGTACCTTAAGTTCGCAGAGGAACATTACAACTATTTTAGATTGTATGTATTTTCTGCTTAGGTCATCGTTGGAGACTCGCAGTCAACCCCGATGCCATGGTTGGTCATATATTTATTTTTTATTCTGATTTGGCAAATGTCAACGTTAGAGACCCGCAGTCAATCCCAGAGCATTCCAAATCAGTTTTACCAACCTTCATCATTTTGATGATGAATCAATCCAAGAAATAATTCTTCGTTTTCTTGCATAATTTTTCTATTTGACACTGCACACCTTTTTTGGCATATTGCTCAGAAGGTGCGTGCGATAGTTACCGCGCACAAAAAAGGAATGAGCAATTGACGTACCTACGACGGGGCTGAGCAGATGGAAAATAGGTTTTAATGTTTGTTTTTTAAATCTCTAAAAAAGGTGCGGTTGTTACCCAGTATATTAGGGAAACTACGGTGTTAATCATATATGAATAATGAAGCAATGAAATATAATCGCCTACGCGAGGTGCTACGCCGTAGCCGATATCGGATTTTATACAAATGTATAAAATCAGTTCTTTATACAGTAGGTAAAGCTATGTTAGATAACAGCTACGTATACAACTTGTGTATAAAATAAATGCCTTTGAAATTATTTAGAAATATAATTATTTTTTAGCGCTGTCTAGCGTGAAACAGAGTTGACCCGACCCCAATTCGTTTATTAAAATCACATTTCTTGATTGAGTTCAGGTATTTTGGAGATTTTAAATCACGAGTGAGGGAATCCATTTATAATTTATGCCTCAATTGGAAGGACAAAAGGTCTCTTGGTGATACCACTCAGTCTATAGGGTAGGTTTTTGCCTAATTTATTACTTTTGGGCTACCCGCAGTGGGCATTCCTAACAATTTAAATAAATAATTGTAGGCAGTCGGAATGTGCTTATCATTCAGATGGAAAGGGCAGTTTAAAAATAATTTTGAGTAGAAAGATTATGAATAAGGGTCGTGGGTTCGATCCCTGCCGAGGACTAACGTGACAAGAACGATGATTTTGTGTAATTAAAAAGGACAGTTCTGATTAAAAATATTAGTATAAAAACCAACAACTATTATACCAGCTTGCTACCACTTGCCGTTACCCAGTAGCCGTTAAATTGGCATTGAATGAAGACACTCGTGCTAGTGAAAACTACGAGTAAATCCGTTACTAATGGTACATTGACTTCGTTCTCCGCCTTCGATTCTCAGGAATAATAGCCACTCGGTGCGCTACTGTGAAAGTTTGGAGTTTGCAGACCCTGTCCATCTTTGGTAAAACACCAATCAGAGAATTCAAAGGCGAGTAACGTTTTATCAAACTTAAGATGCCGTTTTACATTTATAAACTTCTGTTTGAACAAAGATTTTGCAGGTACTTACTGAATGGAATAGTATTTTTTTTTACTCAAACTTAAGCTCTGTTCTAGAATACGATTCTCAGATATGCATAACTAATTTATGTTATTTTATACCAAAAATCATCGAAATGAACCCTGTAGTTTAGTCAGTCTTTGTCTAGTAGTGTGCGTGATGCGAACACATAGGAAAAGCCCTTAGGAGAATGAGAGAACAGACATTACGTAATTATCTATGTTGGTGTTCGGTGTCGAGGTAAGCGTCCATTTTACGATTCTGTTAAGCCTTTTTTACATTTATATAACAAACGGCAGCGATATTTGATAGCGTATTTCATTCATCGCCAACGTATAACGCCTATAGCCCCTTCCCACCAGTGTGTGATATCGCGCACGGAGGCGGATCAGCTCGCACGACACACCATGGGAACGGTCTCGTGCGCCGAGGTGCACGTTAGCACAGGAGCCCTTTCTGTGTGCGTTGCCGTGCGTCGTCGTCGGCTGTGCGTGATGATCTCAGAACGCGCACCGTACAGCGTCAGAATCACGCACCGTAGGAAGGCAGCATTAGATGTGCGCAAGGCTTTACGTAGTACGCTTATTTGGTAGTATGCGAAAGTGTCGAAAAATAAGAAGCTATTCATATCCAAGTGAATCCGGTCTCTCGGTAGGGCACGACAGTAATTTCCGTTTGGCTTATCCACCGTCGACGTCATTGCACTTTTAACCTCCCAACTTCCGACAACAGTTTCTTATCTCTTGCAAATGGCTTTTGGAGAATGATTTCTAGAAATTTAGTGTTAAGACATAGAGAAAGTTATCAGGACATTTTTCTTTATTCAACGAAAACACACTGCCTTTTTATAGATCCTTTTCCAGCTTTCATAATATTCAAGTTTTGAAATTAGGCACGTCTATAAGTTTACTCGAGGTTTTCCGCTGCACTAACGAACAAGGATATTAATTAACACAAACTTCTTGTGAAATTGAAAATAAAAGTGGCGTTTTAACCGCCTTCAGATAAAAGAGGAGAAAAGTATAGGAGGAAAGTAAACAGGCATTTGCATCTATTGTAGATGATTTAATAGCGTCAGAGGCAACTGGTGTTTACTCATGTCCCTACTTACGGGACGCTATAGTGCCTGAGGCACGATTTTAGATGGAATAGGCTTGCCAAGCACCTATACCATCCTGACAGCCTTAACCCACAGGAGAGACATGGTCAATACGTGCGGAGCTGACTAAGCCGCGGGTTTCCTCACGATGTTTGTCGCATAACTTCGTGAAAGAGCCGATTTGAAAAAGGTTGTCTTCCAGATTGGTCCCATAGAAAATTCATTAAAATCTGGTAAAAGAGTGAACTAAAAGAACTAGACTATCACATCACATAAACACTGACTGACTTGATTATGTATACTATTATAGTACAAATAAAGTGTTCTTACGAGAAAGTCCTTCAAAAATCCTGCATCGTAGACACCCCAAATAAAACTTCCCGAAATGCAAGCACGCTCCGCCTCTACAAACTTTATAATCTTGCCAGTACAAGCGCACTTTCATTAATTTTCGGGACGAATATTGTTTGCCGGGACATGCTCAGATTACTGGGACATGTCCAACTCTCGGGGACAGCAAACAACCCAAAACAACCTATAGAAAACCATTTCTTACCTGTATTTACAGCCGTAAAAGTTACTGGAGCAGCTATTTCGAAGAAGGTAGGTAAACGTACACAAAAACGTGTTTGCGTGCAGCCTTTTTTGTTCGCTTGAACATAACTTGCTTGCTCCTTTATTTACGAGTATTACATGGGACATAAAATCTTTGTATTATGTTTCTACAGACACATTTGGAACGGCTCGTAATTTTCAAGTAAGCACAAATATTTGCTTCAATTTGTTCTTCATGTTGGATGTAACCTTACCTCATCCCAGCCCTAAATAAAAGGGTCGGTTCAGGCTTGATTGCAGCATATTATATTATATATTATTATAATATAAGATCAGTCTAATTTTTTACGGTAACTCGTGATATTCTGACCTCATTTGCTTTAAGTTGTGACCCGGGTGTGGTGACGGCCGTGGGATAGATTATAATTTATTTTTCATTGCTCATACTCTGAAAGTAGGCTTGAAGTTGCCTGAGGGGCCTAATTGAAAGTTATACTTTCAGCCCTAGGGAGAATCGCTTTCTACTGACAGCTGTCAAATTATAAAAAAAAACAAGTTCTATTTTATTCAACCATGTTCCAACTTTCTAAACTGCAAGGAGGTTGAACCAAATTCCAACTTTTTATTCAGCAAGTAGGTTGGAATCCCATTACAACGGTAAGAAGTTTAAAAAGTCTAATTAGAGCGCAATGTAAAATTTAAATTTAAATAACATAATGATAGTATTAAATAAATAATATATCTTCTAAATTACTTGATTAATAAATAGCTTCAACTATTTATTTAAAATAACATAGATTTGACATTTACCATTTTTTAAATTATGAGAATGAAAATAATGGCTGAATAATGCTGGCGAGCCGAAGCCGAAAGCCCGCCAGAGAAAAAGAAAAAAAAAACTGGGAAGGCGGCAATTCAATCTTCATTTTCACAAATTTTTCTTTCATGTTTTTATTTTTACTTTCCTTGTATTCGTAATGAAAAGCACAGTGTTTACCTCGGGTGAAAGTCTTTTAAGTCCCTCAAGCTCCATTGGCGCCCTCGCTAACGCTCTGGCGCCAAACCCGTCTCGGGACTCAAAAAACGTGACTTTCAACACTCAGGTAACAATGTACTATTGCTGACTGCGGTTGACTCGTGTAAAGTAACCCTTACTTGTAAGCCTCAAGTTGATGGACGCAGAACAGTGCATCGTGTGGCACGTCCCTGACATGCGTGACCTACGAGGCAATGCTTTGTTATAGGCGATGATTACCACATAACATTAGGTGGGCCGTATGCTTGTTCCATCAGCTAGTTGTATATATAAAGATACAGAGTCTTCAAACGACTGTTACTTATCAGTGGGTTTCAGGTGTTCATTTCAGTAATTTCTCGCTTCATGTTTAATTATGTTCTCAAAGGGAAAGTTGCCTCATAAAACAATCAACTGAAATACCTGTCCAACTTTTAACAAACTTTGCCCTAAATTCTCCTGCATCATCGTTTTACAAGCTGAAAGTGAAGTTTTATAAAGTAAGGTATAATCGTCTTGCCTACCCGTAAAAGTTGAAGAAAGTTCTTATTTGGACCACTTTTTTTTGGATTTGATTTCTAAAGACTTGCGGATAACTAAGCTGTCTTGGCGATAAGTGAAACCCCGTCAAATATCGCTGTCATATTTGACAGTGCATCATTGATCGCCACCACATAACGCTTAGAAATGAGCAACAACGCAAGGTGAAATGAGTGAAATTAGCTGTTTCTATCACGTTTCGAATATGAATTTTCTTGTTCCTTATGAAAACGTTTAACCAAAACGGTTAACGATGGCTAAACATTCGTTGAACTATCCATAACACCTAGTCCTAATATAAGAGCCGCACATAAAAGTAAAGAGAGTCTCACGTGCGTAATAAACCGTCTATCTTTAGCTTTGCTCGTTAAAAGTATTCGCAAATACGTGTTTCCTAATTCATCTCCGGCATATGTCCGCGCTGATTGAGAGCCTCTCCCGTCAAGCCTTCAGGCACAGAGCATGTACCCTCAGGCTTCACTTCAGTGCTGGATCGCGCGTGGTCGGTGTCGGACGTTTCGAACCGGAACAAAAATCTCTCGTTTTTTATACCTTGTAACAAATAGTCGAATTAATATCGCATAGCAATATCATTCATTGGAGTTGTTGTGTTGTCAGTTTGTTATTGTTGGCCTGTTGGTGTTAATTGTTTTAATTATGCGTGGAGAAGAAACAAATTAATATTTGTTAGAATCGTCGGTTTATCCTAACTAATTTCATTTATAAGGACAATTTGAGGCACATCAATAGATTGTGAGTTCCAAAACAAATCTTTTAGAAGTTTCAAATATTTTCTCGTCTCCAAATAAAATAACCAGATTTATCATAATCGGACCGGAGAGGCTTAAGATTTTATGGGAGTCTTTGGGTTGAAAAAATCAAAGAACGAGAACCAAAGATGGCACTAAAACCATTGACTCGGAAAGAGATCAAACGGCCTGAGAGCCGGACTGAAAAACAAGTTTTTGGTATTAGCGATTATTTCCATATCGGGGCAAACATCTCCCAGTAATATTATTATGTAAATGTAATAAACAGAATAATATATTATATTAGTTGCCATAGTTTTATGTATAGCAACTAATATAATATAGGTAGCTATTCTGTACCGTGTGGTTTATGTGCTAGTAATAAGGAATTATCATACAAAAACTGTTATTTAGTGAGGAAGAGGAGGTAATCGATCAAAATAATATAAAGGTGTATTATATTGGGTGCCAGCATGGTTTGGCGGTCTTTGGATAGCCGTCAACCCTTCTCAAAGCAAAATATGATTTTAGAGGAGGTTTTAGTAAAAAATGACGTGACGTTTTACCTTTTAGAGCGCTGCTAAGGAGCGCTGTTGTGCGCGAATTCTTCTTCTAAATTAACATTAAATTCTAGCAACCTGTATGTGATACTGAAAGCTTGTACTTCATACTTATGCCTTAGGCATAAACAAAGATATAGTAAGATTAGGGATTTAACGTGTAACCAAGCTTAGAATCTTTACAATTTCGTCATGACCTTTCTAAAATGAGTAATAATTAAGTGTTTATAAACTTTTATACTGAATTATATTTTTTATAATCTTTCTTTGGCATGGGTGCTTGCAGAAAAGCCTGTAAAGTATTCAATTAGAAATGAAATATAAAACCATAAAATGCTACAAATTGAAGGTTCTTCAGAACCAGTAACTCGGAAATAGATACCGCCTTGGAGAATACTTGACAGATTTGTTGAAGCTGCAAGTTACGAGTAGGTAACTCTAGAATGCAGCAGGCTCGTAACCAGGGTCTGTGCTCTGGGGGATATAGTCTTTACAATTTCTTAATAAAATAGTAATAGTTATTAGTTACTAACCTACTTGTATGGATGTGGATGGATATGTGAGCAGAGGTAGACAAAATAAAAACATGGATGAACTGTGTGAAAGATGACATGGATAAGAGAGGAGTGAATGCAGAGATGACGGCTGACAGAGGGCGATTGAAGAAGAAGACATGTTATGCCGACTCCATATAAAGTGGGATAAGGGCAGGAAGAAGAAGTTACAAACCATTTTTTTGTTTTTTTTACTAGCACTATGGACCTCATAGTTGTCTAAAGAATTGAATTATTAATATTGTTATTACCTAAATTCATACTTATGTTCCTTGTTATTTCATATTTATTGCTTTCTCTTAACAGATGTACTGTCCAGCGACAAGCTACTAGAGCCTTATAAAAAGCCCTCCACAGCCTTTATATTTTCCTTACAACAACACTGGTAGCTTGAGGTCCTTGCAATATAACTAAACTCAACAAGTTGGTACGATCTCAAGTCTGCTTTTGTCTTCGTATTCTATTCTTTAGTAACGAGCTCTGGTTCTCGGCAAATACTGGTCCTTAGCTTAATTGGACCCACTCAAATAATGAAATATTACTAGCTTAATAACGTAAAAGCATCTTACGTTTGTAAGCACTATTTTAAATCCTCGAGACAGTTGTAGACCACATTTTATAGATAAAGGGATCTTAACACTACCATGCATGTACATTCTGTAAGCATCAATGACTATGAGGAAAACGCATCTAAATAAATAAAAATCTGAGCTATGCCCTGGCGACGTAATAAAAATAAGTTACAACTGCCGGTAGTAAATCTAATAGCATCAACAAGCAGAAGCCCATACTTTAGACTGATGCCCGTCTAACAAAAGATTGAACCAAAAAAAAAATATAAACCTACTATGATCATAGGAGTGCCCAAGAGGGTGCTTGTGAGGGTGGTTGACCTAAGCTACTTTATGATCAAATGCTATTTATTTTATGTACATGTAAGCTATGAATAAATTAATTGATTTGAAACCTAAGTTAAAGTTTCTTTGGACCACCGTGGCATTTAGTTTTTGTATAATATTATGGCAAAGACCTGTTTGCGAGAGACTAATGTCTAAGATACTTTTTGAGTCATATCTGACCCAATTAGGGCACTATGACGACTTTATTTAAGCTGTATTATTGTTTATTTTCACTTAGCTGGCGTCTCAACCGGAACTTTTGAGCAAGCAATATAAAACCTAAGTCCTGTGTCTATTTTGCAGTTCGGGCCTACTTTCGTATAAAGAAAGTATACGAAAGTACTACTAGTACTAAACTTCGGGTATAAAAATATGCAAACGGTACCTACTGAAACAAAACTTGGCTCTCAAAAAACTTTGGTGTTTTGTCTAGGTTTTTCACCCAACTGCCGAAGAGTGGGTGGTTTCGTTTCTATTGTATGCCAATACATAAAGACGAAGAGTGGAAACTTTTTTCTTTCTTAGAAATAAGAGTAGGTACAGAGTTGCTAACAACAAACAGGTAAGAAGCCAAGAGTTATAATTATCTCGGGTAAATCCTGAATGAGATACCCAATCCTTCTTGTTGATATGAAAAACCTAAAATCGGTAACGTTATTTCATCGTTTTAGTCATTTTTGTTTCGTTCTGTCCAAAAATGTATGCACTATAACAGTGCGCGCAAACGGTGAAAAAAAACAGCGTGAGGAAACAGGTATGTCGTATAACCTAAAAAAAAGTTCAAATACATGTGTCAAGTGCACGAAAAGAGCCTCTTGAGGCGTACTTAAATTCTTTCACACATTCGAAAGAACTATACACGTTATGAAGAATATCATTTTATTAGAAATAACAAAACTATCTGCAACCGTAACATTATTATAACGAGCGGCGTCAAATCCTCTGTAGTAAGGATTCCGAAACTTGTTTAGAATTTGTAACAAGCCAGAGCCCTGAGGCTATTCCTGAGAAGCAGCAACCGTCATGATGGTCTACATAACACAAGACAAAACAACAATCGTCAAATGCTATAAAAGGTTTTCCACATTTTGAGAAAATATAGTTTATTTACTAAATATATTATTGAAGACTTAACAAATTATAGTTAATTATAATCATTATTTTAGTATTAATAATAGTTGCAACGTAAAGCGCGTTTTTTAACATTTTTTTTTATGAAATCGATATAATTCTTGATGGCATGCATCATACGTTTTTGGGCTTTTTCAACTAATGTGCATGTCTCCAGCATATGGAAATTGTGAATTCTGAAAACGCCAACATTTAAAGCATAATTACAGCAATCATATCAAAAGGGACTTTTCTACATGCAGGTATTAGATCAGGGTAACTTTATATTAAAAATAAAATATAGAATAGTAAGTAAATGATTTAATTACATCAATGTCTTTACAATTTACACTTTATTTAACTAAATTATAGCTTTAGACATGTTATTCAACACAAAACTACCTTACAGTAAAAATATATCAACTACAAAGAGAACTAGGTACTTATCTTAACAATCAAGGGGTGTACTCAGAGCCGAATCACATCGACAGTACACAGAACGAAACGATAACCTTCTCCTTCGAGTCTCAAGCCCAGAATAATCCACCGCCTCGCCTAGCCTCCGTCAGGCGACCCCCATGACCGTTGATAGACAGCGCCCCCTATCGGCAATATCGTCTTCCGTTCTGCGTAGCTTCTGACTACCATTAACAATTTATTGGTATAATAAATTGTTAATAATTTCGAACAAATAATAATAAAATATAACATTATTTATCAAATCATTTTAAAGCAACTACATTGTTCTTAAATTAAATAAAGTAAAATATCTTTTTATTTTAAACATTATAGACTATCCTTCTATCTTACTTCAATAATCATTATTATTTTAATACAGATTTCTAAAACCATTATAAATAAATTTTAGCCCCTATTATCTACTAGATACGACACGGCCATTCTGCATAATACTTCGTCCCCGAAGTATCTCCAAGTATTTTCCAAACTCACTGGCTCAGCTGCGAGTCAGGGTACTAGTGTGTCAGAGATCCTGGTATCACATAGGCCAATAAAGTACTAAATAACCAGATATGAAATCTGAAAGCACAAGAATAATGTTAACATAAAATCTAATAAACAATCCTTACAAAATAATACAGTACCATAGGTCAGGCTGTCATGCTAAGTTCCATTGCGAGTTGGCGTCGCGATGTCTAAACAAAGGATCAGGCCAACTAGGTCTACCAACATTTATACAAATTTTATCATCAGGCTTTGGCTGTCGACTGTCGTGCTCAGTTCCATCGCATAATCGCAACTACTACAATGTCTAAACGTCACACCAGTCCAACCGTACATTTAGAAGAATCCCCCAATAATTTAACGTTTGTCTGTCGTGCTCAGTTCCATCACGTAATCGCAACTATCGCGATGTCCAAACTTTACACCAGCCAAACCGTAAAATTAAACAACCCATTTAGAAGAATTCCCCACTAATTTAACGTTTGTCTGTAGTGTAGTGAAGAACAAATCGCTTGGCCATTCTGCTTCCGTACTACCTACAAAATTGTATTGGAAAAAATATGGCACGAGCAATAAAAATGCGGGTACTCTCACAAAAGAAAATAAAAGTATTTCTTGGCAAAAATAAAACTTTTTCGGATAGGATACCGATAAACACTATTTGGCCAAATCAATGCAGAGGCTAACAAGGCCTTACCTTCCTTTTACATCACTTAAAGTCCACTCCGTTTTATTCCAGATACATAAACAGCTTTGTATTGTACTTTGAATAACGTAGGAACTGCAACTTCATTTGTCAGTCGATAATGTCTCCGGTTTACGATATGGCACTTCACATTCTGGAATAAGAATAAAATATGTTAGTTTTCTGTGGGCAAAAGTTCTATCCCACGCTCTGATATTAGATCAGGGTAACTTTATATTAAAAATAAAATATAGAATAGTAAGTAAATGATTTAATTACATCAATGTCTTTACAATTTACACTTTATTTAACTAAATTATAGCTTTAGACATGTTATTCAACACAAAACTACCTTACAGTAAAAATATATCAACTACAAAGAGAACTAGGTACTTATCTTAACAATCAAGGGGTGTACTCAGAGCCGAATCACATCGACAGTACACAGAACGAAACGATAACCTTCTCCTTCGAGTCTCAAGCCCAGAATAATCCACCGCCTCGCCTAGCCTCCGTCAGGCGACCCCCATGACCGTTGATAGACAGCGCCCCCTATCGGCAATATCGTCTTCCGTTCTGCGTAGCTTCTGACTACCATTAACAATTTATTGGTATAATAAATTGTTAATAATTTCGAACAAATAATAATAAAATATAACATTATTTATCAAATCATTTTAAAGCAACTACATTGTTCTTAAATTAAATAAAGTAAAATATCTTTTTATTTTAAACATTATAGACTATCCTTCTATCTTACTTCAATAATCATTATTATTTTAATACAGATTTCTAAAACCATTATAAATAAATTTTAGCCCCTATTATCTACTAGATACGACACAGGCAATGTATTAACTTGATATTAAGCCTCCGCTATACGCTGGTCTAAAAACAAAACACGACCGGAAAGTTGGAAAAATTTAAAATAAAGATGGCGTTGCCTGACCTGAGCTGTGAATTCATGTATTTGATACCAACTATTACTTATTCTGTGCTTGGGTCTGACATTTGTCACGACATTACAATGTGTTGACTAGAATACGCTTCGTTAGACAAAAACACAGACAGATATTCAGTAAATAAATATAACCCAATTGTTATGTTAGCTGATTCCCGTCGCAGAGTTTCCATTGCATATTTTTCATCCAGGATTGGTGATAACAATGGCAAGCTGTGCGGTATTTTTTAAACTACCACGAACGCTACATTTTAAATCTAACTTATATAGTAGTGTAGTAGTAGTAGTCTAATTTATATAGTATAACAAGCAAATAGCCCCAGATTTAATAAAAGAAACCTTCCACCAAGAGAGATTTTCCTCATATTATGCAAAACCAGAGTGAGTTGCAAGTTCATAAATGTCGGTAGTCGGTGAATGAACACTTGTATTTTTTAAAGGTAAAAAACGGAACCCTTATAAATTCGTCATGTCTGTCTGTCTGTCCATCCGTATGTCACAGTCACTTTTTTTCAAAAAAATGAAATGAAATGAAAAGAAATAATTTATTTGCTTGAAGTATGGTACTTACAAAACTGTAAAAGCTATATGTACTGATGAAACTTGGTAAATAGATGTATTCTGTAAACCGCATTATGATTTTTATACTTAGAACTGACACTCAAAAAATATTTTTTCATAAAACTTATGAGTTTTCTTAACATTAAGTAAAAGATTATTAAACCAGTTAAGTATTTACGACAGAGATGCGTTAACGTCATCGTAATTAGCCTTCTATCTATCGACTTTAAAAATTAATGAGGTATCGTCAGCAAATAGTACTGTTTCACATAGTTTTTTAACCAAAAAAGGAAGGTCATTTACGTACACTAGAAACAAGAAAGGACCTAATATCGAACCTTGTGGCACCCCTATGTCAATAACTGACCCAAAAGATCTCTCACCGCCCACATCAACTTTAAGGATTCTATCAGTCAAGTACGATTGTAATAAGTCAATGGAGCGATTTAGAATACCGTAATGTTTAAGTTTAGATATTAAGAGGGTGACGGACGCAGCTCGCAACTTCAATTCGAGGCGCGGGCAAAAATTGCTCCGAATATAGCTATCTCTATTCATTTGATGCGGGCGCCACGGAATATATAATAGTAGTATACACACACAGGCGCTCGTGTGACGCGCTACTTCTATACGTGAATCCAACCATAGTGCCGCGCTTGTGCGTGTGCGTCAGCCACTGATAACGATTTTTATGCATTGCCTAATTTCGTCAACGTTACTAACACCCGTTTTCACTAAACCTAGGCGACGCCTAAATCGGATGCCTAAATATTAACGGGCCGACGTACACAGCTCGCAACTTCAATTCGAGGCGTGAGCAAAAACTGCTCCGAATATAGCTATCTCTATTCATTTGATGCGGGCGCCACGGAATATATAATAGTAGTATACACACACAGGCGCTCGTGTGACGCGCTACTTCTATACGTGAATCCAACCATAGTGCCGCGCTTGTGCGTGTGCGTCAGCCACTGCTAACGATTTTTATGCATTGCCTAATTTCGTCAACGTTACTAAGCGTCAGATAGGCTAGTGGCTAGGGCGTGCGGATTCACACTGAGAGGACGAGGTGGGCGGGAGTTCAAATCTGGTCAAAGAGAGTTGACTTTTTGCACCCTACAATTTTATGTTTTTATTTTTTGTGGCTGCATTACCTGACTAACCCTCTAAGCTTATTGCTTGCTTGTTTCGCTTTTCTAGTATTCAATAAGCAAGGATTGGTCATGCTCTGAATGCAAGAATAATGTGAAAAAAAAAACAACATTCCTGAACCGATAAAGAACCTTCAGAGTAGCTATTTACGCACTTAGAAAAGACACCAGGAAATTCTCTAACATGATACGAGTGAGTTTATTCATCAGGTAGGGTTTGTGCGGGTTCTGGACCAAATTGAAGAAGAGTAAAGAGAACCATTGACTCCGAGTTGAGTTGAGAGAGCCATTGACCCCGGCGCGGAGCGATGGAGTTGTGGTTGATGACATTCCAGTAGAGGATGATGGGTGGGAGTCCGCTCAACATCAGGTGTGGTGTGGTTTGCTTGACCTCATTGGCCTAGTGGTTGGAGGGTGCGGGTTCAAAATCAGTGATAACGTTACAGTAATAGATGATGGGTGGGTATCCGCTCTACGTCAGGTGGGGTGTGGTTCGCCAGACCTCATCGGCCTAGCGGTTGGGGGGCGTGGGTTCAAAACCAGTCATGACGTTACAGTTGAAGATCATGGGTGGAGGTCCGCTCAACATCAGGTGGGGTGTGGTTCGCCAGACCTCATCGATCACACACACACAGCAATAAAAAACACGCAAAGCGGCTCACTTACCAATGTACAGACAGTCTAATAATGTGACTGCATTTAAAAATATACTTTATTCGTTGAGCAATTAGGTTGCTTTTATTCTGCTTATTTACATTCGCAAAACCAACGATTGCGAACATCGACCTACAATTACATGGACCTCGGCTTTCGCACAAAACTCGCGAAAAAAGTGTACCAAGCTAACCTACTATAGGTGGATACTTATATTATTATAATGATTATAAACAAACTGAAAAAAAAATTATTTATGTCTTATCACAATTACTATAAAGAACTCAATTTTGATTGCATGAAGCAACTTCTAGTGAACGTTACAGAAATTTTTCCAAGTCTTTTTATCAATATTTCCACCAGACGTTGAGCAGTACTCTGTTTATTGAGCTCCAGTTATATAAAGAAAAACTATTTTGTTAAAGTATTTCTCAGTCTTTTTATCAATATTTCCACCGGACGTTGAGTGGTAGCAGTTTTTTGAGCTCCAAATAAATAAAGTTTTTTTTTTAATTTCTTAGTCGTTTTATCAATATTTCCACCTGACGTTGAGCTGTAGTTTATTTCTTGAGCTCCAGAAAAATAAAACAGAAATATGTTGTTCAAATTTTTACAAGTCTTTTTATCAATATTTCTACCTGACGTTGAGTGGTATCAGTTTTTTTAAGCCCCAGATAAATAAAGAATAAAAATATTTTGTAGCCATTTTTCTTAGTCCTTTTTTCAATATTATAACCTGACGTTGAGCGGTAGTCGGTTGTTTGAGATTCAGATAAATAAAGAAAAAAAATATTTTGCTGAAATTTTTCCAAGTCTTTTTATCAATATTTCCACCTGACGTTGAGTGGTAGCAGTTTTTTTAAGCCCCAGATAAATAAAGACTAAAAATATTTTGTGGCAATTTTTCTTAGTCCTTTCATCAATCTTTCCACCTGACGTTGAGCGGTAGTCGGTTTTTTGAGATCCAGATAAATAAAGAAAAAAAATATTTTGCTGAAATTTTTCCAAGTCTTTTTATCAATATTTCCACCAGACGTTGAGCGGTACTCTGTTTATTGAGCTCCAGTTATATAAAAAAAAAACTATTTTGTTCAAGTATTTCTCAGTCCTTTTATCAATATTTCCACCGGACGTTGAGTGGTAGCAGTTTTTAGGGTTCCGTAGCCAAATGGCAAAAACGGAACCCTTATAGATTCGTCATGTCTGTCTGTCTGTCTGTCTGTCTGTCTGTCTGTCCGGCCGTGTCACAGCCATTTTTCTTCGAAACCATAAAAGCTAGACTGATGAAACTTGGTGAGTAGATGTATTCTGTGAACCGCATTAAGGTTTTTACACAAAAATAGAAAAAAATCTATAAATTTTGGGGGTCCCCATACTTGAAACTGAAACTCAAAAAATTTTTTTTCATCAAACCCATATGTGTGGGGTATCTATGGATAGGTCTTTAAAAATTATGTTGAGGTTTCTAATATCGTTTTTTTCTAAAACTATAAATTTGGGGGTCCCCATACTTGAAACTGAAACTCAAAATTTTTTTTTTCATCAAACCCATACGTGTGGGGTATCTATGGATAGGTCTTCAAAAATGATGTTGAGGTTTCTAATATCGTTTTTTTCTAAACTGAATAGTTTGCGCGAGAGACACTTCCAAAGTAGAAAAAAGTTGGTCCCCCCCCCTCTAACTTCTAAAATAAGAGAATGATAAATCCAAAAAAAATATATGTTGTACATTACTATGTAAACTTCCAACGATATTTAGTTTGAACGAGATCAAGTCAGTAGTTTTTTTTTATACGTCATAAATCGTAAACCGCAATTTACCTTTCGACGAACTACAAAAACCTTTATATTATGTTAATTGATGCTACGGAACCCTTCATGGGCGAGTCCGACTCGCACTTGGCTGCTTTGTTTGAACTACAAATAAATAAAGAAAAAAAATAATTTGTTGTAATTTTTCTTAGACCTTTTATCAATACTTCATATACAGGGTGGAATTTTGTAATGCCACCTGGAGGGAAAGTACTCTTAATACTCCAGATAGAAAATTTTACTCACAGGAAACATTCCTTTATTTTTGAATAGAAAGCAAACTGCATTCAAAGTTTTTCGAAAATTCTCTCACACCCGGGAATTGAACCGGCTAAAATCAGAAAAATTATACCTTGTACTTTTATTGCATCGATCGTTAGTCAATTATAAGGATGAAATCTCTCTAACAAACATGATAAATTAAATGAAAGAAAAACCAGGAAATCTTAAATTAATTTAATTATTTACAAAAAATGGATAACTAACTAGTTACTTGAAATTAGTTGCTTGAAATGGGCTCCATTCTCTTGGATACACAAATTTATTCTTTTAACGAATTCATTTCTTTAAAAGAATAAATTTATTCCTTTCAAAAAAAAAAATTAATTTAAAAATTATTTTATTTTTAATTTTAGAAATTGCTTTCTATCCAAAAATAAAGGAATGTTTCCTTTGAGTAAAATTTTCTATCTGCAGTATTAAGAGTACTTTCCCTCCAGGTGGCATTACAAAATTCCACCCTGTATAGAAATTAATGGTTCATAATTTGTTTTAGTCGAAATGTTGGCTTTTTTCGAAATTTCGGCAGACTTTTTGACCTAGTGCTGCACCTTAATTTCGTTTACCCAACCTACAACCTACCTAGGTACTTAGTATTTCCCATCTTCACTTAGTACCCTTCCTAAACTAACAATTATCAAATATCTAAGCATTATGTTTTATGCCAGTGTAGGTATTTAACTAGTCCGAAGTCCGAGCGATTCACACACACAACCGAAGTGTCCCGTGTGCTTCAAGCGTTTCCTCCCCCTGCACCCCGCCACCCGCACCGTGCGTGCGCGATAGCAATAGTAGCCGTTCGAAAATGCCATGAATTTGATCGTGTTCCGTAATACCAAAAATGATGACTGAAAACTTTTTGTATTCTTTACATAGTATTGTTATTCTGTAACTAGACAATATAAACTAGGTTCCTTAACAAAAAACACGTAAGATATTGTTGTTTTTAGTACGAAACCAATAGGTAGAAAACTTGATAAGCTTAGCATAAAAATGTGCAAAATGCGATTGGTGTTTATTTCATTTTAGGTAAGTAATTTGAAATAAAAACTGTTGAGGAACCTTGATAAATACTATGCAAATACAATTATTACAATAATTTAGTGTAAATCTGTCTAAATTAGAAATCATTTTGGTATTCCGTTTGTATGAAAATTTTCCATACGTCAGCCCCTTAACTAGTTTTTTCGTGTGCGCGAGCTGCAAGCAGCTCGCGTGTCGGTGTGCTACTCCCAGTTTTACATTACACTTGCACTTGTAAAACCCCAAAAAGTAGTAAAGAAAGTCCTAAGTAACCCTAAAAGTCGATCAGTGAATCAAGTTCCTCAGTGTAGTAAAACCCCAATCAAAGTCCTAAAGAACCCTAAAATTGTTTACATAATCAAGGTCCTAAGTGAAGTAAAATTCCAATTAAAGGCCTAAGGAACCCTAAAAGTTGTTTATTTTATCAAGTTCCTCAATGTAGTAAAACCCCAATCAAAGTCCTAAGGAACCCTAAAAATGTTAACATTATCAAGCTCCTAAGTGTAGTTGAAACTCCAATCAAAGTCCTAAGGAACCCTAAAAGTCGAACACTTAATCAAATTGCTCAATGTAGTAAAACCCCAATCAAAACCTTATACGGAACCCTAAATTGTACGTCAAGCCAAAACCCTTAACGGGTCGAAACCGCTGGAAGGAACCCAAACGTTGACTACCGGGTCGCGTGCATCGCGAGCTGCAAGCAGCTCGCGTCCTCAATGCGTTCCCACAGGGGCGGAACCCTAAACCAAGTGAAGATCCAATCAAACACCTTAAATAACCTAAAATTCAATCTCCAATCATAGTCCTCAGTCGAATGAACCGTTTGAACGACCTTAATCGGACGATTTTTGCAAAACCGGAAGTGGCACAGCCGCCATTTTGAATTTTGAACTCAGTCTAGTGAACATTTTTTCACACCCCTAAGACACCCTAAATTTCAGTAGGAGGGGGTTCTAAATTTCAGTAGGGTGGGCGTGGTCGCGTGGCGGCTCGCTTCGCTCGCCGCAACGTTCCCCCCGGGTTCAGGAGGAGGGGGTTCTGGGGGCTTGAGGGGGGGGTCACAGCACGGCTCGCTTCGCTCGCCGCGACGCTCCCCCCGGGTTCAGGAGGAGGGGGTTCTGGGGGGCTTAGGGGGGGGGGGGGGGGTCACAGCACGGCTCGCTTTGCTCGCCGCACTGTTCCCCATTCGCTCGCCGCAATGCTCCACTCGAAAAAAAGGGTCAAAAATAATAAAGGGGTCTAGAGGGGGGAGGGGGGCAAAATTTATTTTGCTTTCAAAATAATCTCACCTTCCCTACATGACCCAAAAAAAAAGTCTTGCAAGTCACTCCGCTTGGAAGATACGAAAGGGGGGGGTGAAAAAAGGGGCAAGAGGGGGGTGTTTTTTTTGTTTTTTCAATTCAGGAAGAAACCCTCTATACGAAACCCTAATCGAAAACCCCCTATCTCGACGGCATCCGGTAGCACTCACAAAAGGGGGGGTCCTGGGGGGCAAGGGGGGCAATTTTTTTTGTACAATAATATTCTTATCTTTTTTCTTCTCTTTCGTCTTCTCCCTTTTAATCTTTTTTTTTCTGAAAAGTAATATTTCATCAAAATCGGCTAAGCCGTTTTGTTTTATTGTTTGTTACTGCATACCTTCGTCATTTAATTTTATGATCCAATTTAGTAAATTTTTCTTTTATCTAAAAGGTTATACTTCCAGATCTGTATGTAAATCTAGTAAGTATAACTTAGTGCATAGAATTCATGCCTATGGAAATAAATAATAATAGTAATAATAATAATGCTGGACAATTCACACAACATTATCTAGCCCCAAGCTAAGCAAAGCTTGTGTTATGGGTGCTAGATAACTGATATACATAATACAATACATTACATGCATAGATAATTTTCATTTCAATTCATAAATGAATTGAAATGGAAATTATTTATGGGTGGCTTTAAGCTTTGCACTCATTTAGGCCTTCGGTGCTCATTGCGGTGGAGATCAGTGAAGCATTGTGAAATAACACTGTCTATTCGACTTATATTATTGTATTTTATCGGCATTTAAAAATATTAGGTATACCAAAGAGTTTCGACAACCCCAACTGACTCTTCAAAGTTCTGTCAAACGCAAAATCTTGGGAAACTCCTTGCTGCGTGTATAGAAATAGGCACATGTATTTTGGTATTTGGGTATTTGAGCGCACCGTGCATGAAGCCTTTGACAGAAAGTTCCAGAATTCGGGACATTACAGGCACCTCCAGATTTAAAAGACGGCAATCAAAAATACTCAAAACCCATGATATTATTGTTATGACTGGGCTCTCAGCTCATTTATTAGTAGCTCTGCCTTCTGCGCCATAGGTCGTGGGTTCGATCCCCACCGAGAACAAATATTTGTGTGGTGATCATAGATATTTGTTCTCCATCTGGATGTTATATTGTTTTCCAAGTACCTATGTATTTACAAACAAAATGTATTTTCATTACTCATACTCTGAAAGTAGGTCTGAAGTTGCCTAAGGGGCCTAATTGAAAGTAATACTTTCAGCCCTAGGGAGAATCACTTTCTACTGACAGCTGTCAAATTATAAAAAAAAACAAGTTCTATTTTATTCAACCATGTTCCAACTTTCTAACTCTTTCTAACTGCAAGGAGGTTGGAACCAAATTCCAACTTTTTATTCAGCAAGTAGGTTGGAAGTTTAAAAAGTTTAATTAGAGCGCAATGTAAAATTTAAATTTAAATAACATAAAGATAGTATTAAATAAATAATATATCTTCTAAATTACTTGATTAATATATAACTTCAACTATTTATTTAAAGTAACATAGATTTGAGCAAACAATTTACCATTTTTTAAATTATGAAAATGAAAATAATGGCTGAATAATGCTGGCGAGCCGTAGCCGAAGGCCCGTCAGAGAAAAAGAAAAAAAAAACCGGGAAGGCGGCAATTCAATCTTCATTTTCACAAATTTTTCATTCATGTTTTTTAACCGACTTCCAATCAAAAAGGAGGAGGTTCTCAATTCGGTTGTATGTTTTTTTTTTTTTTTTTTATTTTTTTTTTTATTTTTTTTTTTATTTTTTTTTTTAATGTTTGTTACCGCATAACTTCGTCATTTGTGAGCCGATTTGAAAAATTATTTTTTTATCTGAAAGGTACTGCTTCCAGATTGGTCCCATTTTAATTTTATTAAAATCGGTGTTGCCATTTTTTTTTAATAATTTTTTTAATGTTTGTAACTGCATGCCTCCGTCATTTATGAACCGATTTAGAAAATTATTTTTTTATTTGGAAGGTTATTCTTACGTCCAGATTGTCCCAAACAAATTTGATTAAAATCGGTTTAGCCGTTTGACAATGAAGTCGGTTTCTCAAGTTTTTTAAACTTAAATTATATTTTTACTTTCCTTGTATTCGTAATGAAAATCACAGTGTTTACCTCGGATGAAAGTCTTTTAAGTCCCTCAAGCTCCATTGGCGCCCTCGCTAACGCTCTGGCGCCAAACCCGTCTCGGGACTCAAAAAACGTGACTTTCAACACTCAGGTAACAATGTACTATTAAGTATTACATCAGCTATCTGGTTCCCATAATACTAACTCTGCTTAGTTTAGGGCTAGATAGTGTAGTGTAGATTGTCCATAATATATATTTATATATATATACTTCCTTTTCATTGTAATGGGCTCCCAAACTCTTTGCAAAATCGACACTATTTTTATAAAGGCCTAAAATCGGCTACTAGTTTTTGAGTCTTCTTCTTGTCATGTCAATAGAAAATTAAAGCTGGTGTGGTGGATTATGAATGTGCCTCAAAAGTTTTGCTACTTCACGTTGGTTTCATTTATTGTTTTCCTTCACCGTTAGAGTGTACTGACATAGTGCACATAGGTTTTTTGGCAGATAAACTAATTTGTGCATGACGGGGTTTGAACACACGCCTTTAGAATCAAAAAGCGGGTCGCTACGACAATATAACCGGTGCTAAGCAACCAGAGCGCCCCTCCACCTAATGGACCGATGACATTCTAAAGATCGTGGGAAATCGGCAAATTGTTTTTTCATGGAAATGTATAAAGGAGGTCTATATCTAGCAGTGGACTTCTACTTACTGATGATGATGACGGAAAGCACTGGGTAGATAGGAAGATAGCTACTTATGCAACTACAAAAATGGAGGTATTTAACAAAAGCATTGCGCTTCGCTGGTCACGCACGATAGGAACGTGCCCTAGAATGTACTTGATAAGTTATATGCTACATAAAATATATACTTCTACAGGCTGATGATGATGTGAATACAGGTTATCGATCATAATGTACGATGAAGATGGTTTTATGTCATTTCGTTATACTGTGACAGTTTGTTTTATGTTACACTGTGGCAAATTTATAGTACCAGTAGTAGCTATGATTTAATCTAGGGTATATTTTACGTAGTCAGAGATGAAATGTCATGTCACGAAATTTGACATAGGTCCAACCTTCTTGGCCGCTCGGGCTGTACTGAGAAGTAAGTACAGAAACCTATCTATTTATATTTTTGAAAATTTTATTTTTTTATAAAAACTACGGCAACTAAGAAAAATGCAATAACATCAGGTTTTTACGTATTTATTAAGGTAAACGGGAACAAAACTTTCATTGCAATGGCTCTAACAGCAACGGAAAAAAACCATTTCAAATCCAAAAAAAATTGAGAGTTTTTGGCAAACTTTGCGTTCAATTTTATCGAACCCTGTGAGTTGAGGAGAATTTCTAGCCTAATCATAATTTTTTTACACCATTTAATTGTAATATTTTACAAAAAAAATAAATGGATTCGTCCATACAACGAAAAAAAATGCTACTTTACATTTTCGGTTTCACCTCATGTAGGCCCTTAAGGTCGCCGCTTCTTAGTAAACCGGGCCAAAGGTAGCATACAAGCAAAGCTTTACATAAAACTCCACCCAAGCAGGAATGCTTTGTAAAACGAAAACCACAAAACTTCCTAATTTAGATTCCACCGAGAAAATGTCAGTAAATACCGCTGGAGAATAAGTAGAAAGGCATTTTTAGGAACTTTCCACGCACCTTTTAGGTGTACCCTAGGTTATAAAACGCTCGTAGCTACATTTATTTACACAAATAAACTTACAATTTCATAAAATAAAATTACATACCGCTACGATCTAGATAGAGCTAAACTGATCCAAATCTAGTAACTTGCTTTGTAAAACCGATTAGTGTGTAAACGTACTAACATAGAATAAACGGGTTTGCATAGATTACTGATGAGCCACTGTCACTGGTCCAATAGACCACGTTCCCAATTCAAGTCACCTATACTGTAGTAGTGTGTAGGTAGTATGGAGAGAATTGATAGCAACCCATTGGGCGAACTTGAAAATCTTCTGAGAGATAATATAAAGATGGGTACAGCTATTCAGAAGCTAATTCAAATATTTACAGCTTTTCCGACGTTACCAACCATCAACGCTGCTTTCTATAGACTGATCTACCTTCTTCTTCGTCGTGTCGATGGTTCCCATGATAATATTTTTTCTATATGTGTTTTGCCCAGCAGAAATGGGCCCCATTAATCGCGTTTTCCATGGAGTCAGTCAAATCTTTCAGCATGCAGGTTAGAGCACCCTGGGCAAGACAGCAGATGGGCATATTCTGTGGGCTCCGCAATTGCACCTTGATGGATATACCTTGAAAAAAACATACTAATAAACTCCGTTATCTATGAGTTGAGTACCTAGATAAATCGTCATATGAAGAAGTTCACATGCTAACTGACTAATTCTCGTTCACAAAAGATGTTAATAACTTTTGACCCAATTATTCAATTATTTCCCTAAATATGTACAAACACGCAAGGCACACGGCTACGGGCTTATACATTTTTAAACACGATTGTAATCGGTCTATTTTGTATCAATAACAGTTTAATATGATTGTGTTATTCAGTCTTGGAGCATTATACTTGTACAAGATGTAATTCTGCTATAAAGAAGTAGACGAGTTACGGTTTGAGGTTGGTACATGCATTCTATTACATGTATTTATTCTAATTATTTCTTCAAAGCGGGGTTTTAGCGCAAAATCTAGAAAGAATGTGTTATATCCTGATTAGAATGTTTAGAATTAAAAAGTATCCCGTGCTATCCCGAGCTGACAGCTAGTCTTATAAAAATAAAAAAAAAACAGAAGAGTCCCGCCACCATTTTTTTTAAACAAATGGCGGGCGATTTTAACTGCCTTGGCAAATTTTTTTTTTTTGTATTCCACTTGCCACTGGCAAAATTGTCTTTAATATTATAAAGTGGAGAAGAAGCAGAAGAGAAGACACTTAACTTGTTGGTTCCAAGTAACATCCTGTCATGCATTTACGTACGTACGTCTGATAAAGGAAACCCAGTGAGCTGTAAATCTAACTAATTTACACTCCATTTGCATTGCCTGAATATTAATCACCCTATCACCTATATTATCATGCTGTCATGAACATCAATAGTTTCTATGGCATGGGCTAAGCTTCAAGACGTCGCATGTATTACCATTATGATAATAGTGATGTTGTGAACACATCATTTACATTGTCAATCCATACAAAACGCCGATTAACAAATTTCGTGGCACTCCGGGAATGCCGAATTATTCCCGTCACCCCCCGACTTTTGGCGAAGTTCGTCGATATTTGCCAAAGAGGTGTCGGTCACGTGATGGTGACGAGATCAATGTTTCCTTCTCACTAAAAAAAATGCTCAAGCTCTCCTAAAGAAGTTTAACATAAAAAATTAAAAATATAAAAAATATAGGCTTAGGTAAAATGCAGAGACTGTCCTATTTGACACTTATAGGCTTTTTTTCTTTCGTGTTGATGTTACAGTTATAAAAACCACTTTGGCCAGTATGTAGCTACATCACAGCATCGCTGTTTTTATTATTTTTGTTTTGTAAAAGGACCATTCAAAAAACGGTAGGAACCAAGCCGGAATTTGCTGCCTGCTCTTCTAGGCTTGGTCGCGTGGAACTGGCACCTAGACTCAGCTTTAAGACGTTTCAAAGTGATCCTTGTGATTCCATTGAATAAAACATATTTGTCTATGTTTGCATTGGCCCGAGCCACAGACACCATACAGAACTAATAAAAATAAATGACAAACAGGAATGTTGTCAAATAAATGCTAACCCCCGAATACTGAAACGCAACTCAGATTTAAGCACGTCTCAAGCGACGAATATTTGACAGATTTTCATTGAAAACCGTCAAATATTCATCGCTTGAGACGTGCTTAAATCTGAGTTGCGTTTCAGTATTCGGGGGTAAGTATGTTAAAACCCTGATTGACAAAATTATTCACACGTTAGCCAAATCGCCAGCATGATAGGAATTGAATTAAGCAGTCGTAATGAGCTGAAATTAGCCTCGTTATAGGTAGCTAAGCTGTTTATTGTAGAAAGCATTTTATGCTAATTTCAACTCATTGAATTTTGCAGCAAGAAAAAGATGACTTATTATTTATCCTAAAACAATTTAATTGCCTGCCTGAGCCATCACATAATTCATAGGTACTATTCAAGGTAGGTAATTCAAAAACTGTTGGAAATAAAATAACGCGAGCAAAGTCGTGAATTTTCCACTAATATTTTTGTGCAGGTGCTAAATTAGGTTTTCTGTTTTTAAATTCCTGGGGTTTATTGAAGTTGACAAGAGAGAATGAACAATAATCCGAAGTCTTTTTATCCTGTAGGCCTACCATGAGCTCTGTCTGGCTTTATCTCTGGCTCTGGTTTTGAGTCTGTGTGAGTGTTGACTAAATAAATCTTACGTCAAACCGTCACACACACAGTATAATGCACTGGTGAGCACTCACACAGACTCAAAACCAGAGCCAGACAGAGCTTGTGGTAGGCCTACTGACTGGCTTTGTACAACAGTGAATAAAAGGAAGTACTGGGCGGTATTGTAGATGCCCAAAAGCTTATCCAGAACTTAATAAAACATTTTCACTACACATAATAATATGTACTTATACATATCATTTATACTCCTAGGAAAGTATCTGATTCCCATAGTACAAGGTTAACATGGACTTGGAATTAGTTTGGACTTAGATGGGGTGATGATAAATCAAATCAAATCAAATGATATATTTATTTCAGACATAAATCCATACTTTGTTAGTAATAAAGTAACTTAAAAACTAGTCTTAGTGATATTACGAGATATGTAAGACTATTTATTAAGCAGAGAGAAAATATCCAGTAACTTTTTTCTTTTATTATATTCCTAGGTATCTGGTTCCCATTGTACAAGATTAACTTAGTTTAGGCCTAGATGGTGTGATCCTAAATATACAGCAACTTTCTTTTCCTGATATTTATTTTCTGCCGTTCAGGCGCTACGTTATAAATTATTAAATTTACATCATATTTTATGCATATATCATATTACATACAGTATTTTTGTCTGTATCAGCACATCTTATTCTTCTAGTAACATTAGTGTGAAAGGATAGTATGATTTACCCTACTCACGCGATGACACCACAAAAAATAGTCTTTGACCCCTGAAAGGCTTACTCCTACGGTCTTATCTGACATGATTTGATCGTTTTCTCGCTCCCTATTTGCAAAGGTTCATTCAGAAGTTTTATTTGTTATGCCTTTTCACTGTTTTCCAATTTTTTTCCATTCAAAATAGTAAAAAAATATATCTTCACTTCATCTAACCTAAATGCTGACGTTGCTCAAAACGCAAGAGATATGAATTTTTCCCATCGGAGTTTCCCAAGATGGAAGTCGTGATAGCTTCTACAGACCGTGATATGTAGGTGCGTAGACGAGCTACGAAAAATGCTACGTAAGATGCTACGGCTTTGTGGCTCGTAGCAATTGTCTACGTATTCTGTCTGTGGTATTTTACTATTGTAAGTGGTACGGCATACCACTTTAAATAAGCATATAGTATTATCAAATGCTAACAGACTTTAAAATTGCCAGGAACTTTATTGAAAAAGTGTTCAAAATATTTCATATTTCAATCAATACAAAACGACAACAAATACGAAGTAAAAGTGGATTTGTATTTTAACTCGTAATAACTGTAATCCTGCAGCAGGCTTTTATGAAATGTTCGCATGGGTGAGTACGGTCGATACAGGGCTGTAATCAAGGGTAAGTTTTTTTTATTTGTTTTTTATTTATTTATTTATCTTTTAAAGGCTACTTACAATTAAATAATTTAATTCGTTTAGTCAGAGTGTCATAAAGCTGCCAATATGACGTATCAAAAATCATATTTTTTTTTTTAAATAACAATTCTTTTCATGCAGCTTTATATTGCTGCAAATGATAAGCTGTTATTGGGAAAACGCATTATTTATTGTAAGTAAATATTTCATCATTATAGAGATTTTAATTGTTTGAGTTATAATTGAGACTCTGACTTTTTATTTTTATATATCTTTGACATTTTGTATTAAGTACTGCTGATCTTTTTTATTTTTCGTCTTTAATTATTCTATATGGTTTTATTTTAAAGTTTATTTAATAATTTATATATTTTCATGACATTACCTTGTAAATCTCAATATTGCATGTCTACACATAAGCAGAATACATTGTACATTACCTTTTATATTTGAACATCTTTTCGACATGTATCAAGCAATAAATATAATCTGAATATGAATCTGGGGATAAATCCTGACTACGACCCTGCACGAAGGATTCGTATCGTATGTTGAGTTTGTTGTTATGTGCATACATGTCGAGAATTCACATGTTTTTACATACTAAGATAGCATGTAAGTGATCTAAGCGTTCTGCGGTGGTGATTGCTGTCGAATGTCGCTGTCATATTTGACAGCATTTCACTGAGCTACCGTAGAACGCGTAAGGCTTAACACTGATGTCTTGTGTCTGATAAATAAATAATTTGTAGTAATAATAATGATAATTTGGAGAGCCAACCTTATTTCGAACTCATTTAACAACATTGACTAGGTTTATTCTCTTTTATGTTAAAAATCTTACATAAAAACAAACTTAACAGCTATAAACTAAATTCATTAATTTACTTCTTGTCTGTTTTTACATTTTTTAAACACTTGTAATAATTATAAGATAGTTAGATAGTAGGTTGCTTTGTGTAATTACTTTTCAACAAAGTCCTGTTCAGCTGTCAGTTATATCAAAAACATTTGAATGTCGTTCATTACTTTTGGGATAGGTACTTTAAAACCTATAATAGGAAAACACTATACAACAAATTACAATAACCAAACCATTCAAAACAGCTTCAAATTAATGAGAACCGTCACACGAGAAGTGCGTTAATTGGAAACTTCATAAGCATAGCCAGTACCGCACGCCGCAAGAAGTGACAGGCAGTCTCTTGTCTCTGTCAGTGACGAGCTAATGAAAACAATGATATTGTTGGCTCATTCTAGTGTTGCGTCATCCTAGATTCAACACTGTATTTTTATATCTACCCAGAGAATAGGAGTTCTAAATTTGAAATTGAGTTGTTGTCTGTAGGCGCGCAGCATCTATAAGGGCGTTTTTTAAGGCCACTAAAATAGTTATCACAAAAAATACACTCATGGAATTCTAAAGATCGTTTTATTCCTATTCCAATTGTTACAAACCTAATGGAATTTGAACCTACGACTGTTAAATGTGTTTGACCGCACTGTGCCATCGTTGCGGGATGAAACTAGAAATAGCTTAGTCAGTAGCATGTCCAAAATATTTGTTAACAACAATTGTTAAAACCACTTGATGTTAAATTACCCCTGTTTAAAAAGCCACAAAATTCTGGATAGGTTAAAAAACAATAGCTTTAGCTTCTTATTTTCTAAAGCTTTTGTTTCAATTCTATTATTTAAATTTTATGTGATGAAATGGTATGACGGGGACGACGAAAACGGTATGACGCGACGTATGTGTTCAATGTCGAGATTATCGTAACCCCACCATTTGTGCTTTGACCTGGAAATACGATAAGGCATTTACGACGACAAATGGTTAATGTTGGTTTATTATTCGGAGCACAAATAATGTGTCTATCTTTGACTACCGCAGGGTAAAATAACAAAGCTCTCTATCTATCTATACTTCTGTACTAATATTATGAAAACAAGGATTTGTATTTTTGTGCATAGGTTAGTAATGAGTAAACTTAAAAACTACTGTCCTGATTTCAAAAATTGTTTCACCATTGGAAAGCTTCATTCACCCTGAACATAGGTTATATTTATGTGCTCAAACTCTCAGATCCTACATACTTATAAATTTTATATGTGACGGATCATATTATTTTGAAACGGTCTGTATGCCTCCAGTTGATGGACGCAGGACAGTGCATCGTAGGGCACGTTCATGACGTGCGTGACCTACGCTTTGTTATAGGCGATGGATACCACTTAATATTTGGTGGGCCATATGTTCCATCAGCTAGTTATGTATAAAAAAAATGGTAAGATGGCAGATTTTAGCAATACTTGTATTTACAAAGTAAACAAGAATTTGCAGACCGTTGCAAGCAATGTAGTAGAGATAGCTCAATTTAAAAAATTGCAAAAAATCCAAAATTACTGCTTGACTAAAATACGAACCAATATAACCAGTCACGCCACGGATATTTTAATCGTACCTCTTGCGTCTATATCATAGTGTCAAATAATATATTGTTGGCTATTTGTCACACACAGCTGCCTTATTGATTCCCACCGGCCCCGAATACTCGGGAACAAGGAAAAACACAACTGACCGTATTAAGGCGACTGTAGCACCCAGATTAGCTTCAAGACATAATATCCTTGTTCCATCAGCTAACTGCTAGGTAAATTTTGGTATGTATAAAAAAGACGCGTTCAATTTCGAATGCAAATATACATAGGTATTATAAAAATGATTTCTATTTTCTATTGATCGGTATCAAAAAGCACGTTGATAAATTTATGCAACGTTTTTTAATACGTAGCTATAGGTATCGTTGAATTGATATTCACCAATTATGAGGAAAATTGGAAATAGTCGATCGACGTTACTGTGCAATTATGTACTATAAATAATGTTAGTAGACTTAATTATAGTTTTGGTGTTCACGTTGTCTTTAGGAATTAACGAATGAATATTGAATTCACAAAGATTTTTATAATGTCCCAAAAGTTAAGAGCCGAGCGTAACGTCAAAACTGTAGATGGAGCCACGGTCGCGTTAGTGCCGAACAGTCCCTAAGAGTAATTCGTCGAGTGTGATTAGGATCCGATGGCGCAGTGGTCAGCGCAGCCCTGTACCGAGGGGAAGGTCGCGGGTTCAAATCCCGCTCGGCTCTTAACTTTTGGGACATTATAAAAATCTTTGTGATTTCCTTAAGTGTAGTAAACACTATAAAATTAATAAAAATTATTGAATTATAAGGATATACATTTATTTATTTACAACATAAGCACACATAAACCAGTAAAGAATAAGGACACTATTAGAAGAAAGATACACATATGATGTTTCTGTGTGCTATAGCAGCACAAGGGTCTTGCTTGACTCAGCATAATACCTAGCTACTGTGAGGAAGCTATGCGCTGGTGTTCTGTCAAGCAAGACACATACATACGCACCCACGTAACATACTTTATTACGTATGTTAAACCTATATACCTAACCTATATTATAGTTTTCTAGTTTTTATTTAGGACAACAAACAATTGCACTCACATATTACAAAACAATTATAAAGTATACTGAGTAGTTCTTAGAGTGTAATCAGCCCCGTTATCCGCAAATATCTTGATATCTCATCGTGATTCTTAAGTTTCAATGCTAAAGAAGAATTTTGCTTCTATAATACAGCGTTTGTCCGAAGCAAGGGCCTTAACATAAAATGGCCGGGGAGTACCAAATTGTACTCTCTCTACCGTGAATGGAAAAACAGAAGATTGTAATTATTCTACTTTTTTCATTTCACTGTGGGCCCGACTGCTATTTTATCTGTGGCTGTAGCCGGGTTTAGAATAATGAAAGCTAAGTGGGAAACTCGTCGAGAAAGATCCATCAACACCTACCTACATAAGTAGCTTATTAGAAGCGCAAAGCTACATTGTCGCTATCAAAATGAAAACTCTTAACTTTTAATCGTAAAATGGTTTAATATTCCAAAATTTAAACACTGTTAATATGATAAAAAATGCTTTTCACTTACTCGTTTGCTTGGTGGTAGTCACTTCTTTATTAATAGGTATGAATGACAGCAATCTTCAAGGCAATATTTTTCGGTTTCTCTCAGTTTAATTGAAGCTGTGACTATGAAACAGCTCGCTGATGGGAGCCGAAATTGCGAACCGTTTCCCGCATTCTAATTTGAAGACGCCATTATTGAATGGTGCTATCTTTTAACAAGGTGTATTTGAAACGAAACAGGTATATTTACATTCAAATTGGATGGTTTTAATGATGTGCCCAAATTGTCCTTTAAATCCGGGTTTGATGGGCGTTTGGTATTGAAATAAGAACCTCGTTTATTATCAGATGATGGTTTGAAATACGCGGGGAAAAGTTATTATCACAAATACTATTTACCCGTGCTAAAAAGTTATATAATAATTTCAAAGCTATCTTTTAAAATTGATGAGTGTTAAATACATTTATGTACACTCATTAAATCCAAGATATAATCATCTTAGCAAGTGATACAGTACAAGAACTACAGTTAGTTGAACTGAACGTGAAAACAGTGTAAAATAATAAAAAAAAATCTCGTCTTCGAACCATTCGTTCTCTCGAACCAGTGGCAGTGAGGTGAAAGGTTTTTTTAGGAGGCTTTTTTCGTGCATAATAGTAAATTTCCGGCACAATAAGTGCCCACTTGGTAGCGGCGACTCTGACAGCGGCGCAGTACCGCGCTGCACAGAGCGCCGCCACGCTGGGGGAGCACGCAGCCATGCTGGCGGTGGCCATATGCTGCATACTGGTCCTGCTGCTGGTCTTCATAGTGCTGATCATCGTCGTCGGACAGAACATCGAGGGGAAGGGCGGCTCATAGCGGAGGCGAGGTGAGTTTATTGTAGAATGGTTTTGACGTGACAACGTCTTATAATTAGATGGAGCCGGCTGCACGCACAAAAAAACATGACTCATGCGGCGTTACCTCACTCTGAGGCGTTCCATTTAAGGCTTGAAGTGCAAGCGAGAGCGCGGAACGAGCGACAAAGAGGCACAATCGGCCTCCGCGTTCGGCAGCGTTCGACATCTGTCTCTCTCCTACTTGAGTGAGGAATGCGTCCGTGTGGACCAGGGAAGTGGAATCACAAATGGAAGCCGCGATAAGGCGTTGCCGCTCTTACTTAGCTGTGTATTACACCAGTGATCTTATCTTTGTCTATCCCACGGAACGTAGCTACGAGTAGAAGAGAAAGTAGATGTAAGTTTGGCAACACCTTACTCCTGTGTAAATCGTGTCTGTTGATTTCCGACATGTTGGACAAAACATTGTGATGCAGTAGTACTTTTTAAACTTTCGCGATCATAACACATACTGAAACTATTACACTTACTTACTATTATTATTATGAGTCAGCCCGCGACCACGGTTATTGCAACATAGCCGAAACGTCGGGAAAATAAATAAAATAAGGTAATTAACGCGATAAATACCCGTGTAATAGTTTCAGTATTGTGATGCAGTGCTGAGAAAACTCAATAAATTGTGTTAAAAATAAAGCGTTTCTACAAAATCAATTCACCTAGTGAAAAAATGTGTTGTTCTGCTGTGTATTGTTCTTCCAGAACAACAAAAGGAGGTGTAAAAGACCCGGAATAGTCATTTAATACGTAAGTCTTAGTCAATATATTTCATCTTTTTACATGCTAAAAGAGCGAGATTTTTTACCAGAAAAACAGTAATAATTAAATTTTATTTCATGTTAGTCTTATATTCATAAGCGTTATTGATGAAAACTAAGTGTAAAACCATGAATTATTGTAAAATAAAATGTATTGATTTAGGCATCTGTGCTAGTGATGTACTACACCAGCCAATTTGGCTATATCGATAATATTTTAGTTTCCGTTTTTTATGCATATAACTCAATGCTTTGAATGAGTTTACTGCGGGATAAATGTTTGTAAGATCTGCAAATATTTGTAGCGGGTCACTCGTAGTTCCTGATACCCACGATACGGGTATCCTAGTGTAATCCTACTGGGGGATCATGACTACTAAGTACTCAATACTCAATACATTTATTGCTTTACGCATGGTTTAGTTTCTGCATACATCGTTTTTAGGTGTAATTAGGTATCACATGGACTCTGCATGTGTATAGAAAACATGGACGCAGGCCGAGGTTTTAAGGTAAGTTAGCTTGATATCTTGATATTAGGATTATGAAGTGACTGTTGTAATGTTGTGGAATCATATTAATGTGAAACATCTTTCGTTTCGTTTTTTTTTTGTACACAATATTTTTTTTTAAATGATAAAAAAAATCGCGCACAGTCAAATTGGCGGGAATGAAAATCTGATACCTACCTACCTACTCTGCGCTGTGGATGTTATGTTCTCTTAGGTTTATCACAATTTTATTTTGTTTAATAAATCCTAAGTAGGTACTTAGTCGTTGGGTGCTGAATAAGATTTAAAACTCGATTGAGAGACATAGCTGAAGAAGTAAACTTCTGATTCACACAACATTATCTAGCCCTAGAATAAGCAGAACTTGTGTTATGGGTGCTAGATAACTGATATACCTACATAATACAATACATTACATGTATATGTGTATATATTTTTTATTTTTTTATAGAAACGACCAGAACACCCGGAATAAATACCTGCAGATCGTACAAATATTTGTTCTAAGGCGGGAATCGAACCCGCAACCTCTTGCGTCGCAGGTGGACATTCGCCCACTGCACCACAGAGGTCGTCAAATCGTCGTAATTCATCGATAGGTTAGTTAATGTCGTTACTTCTCTAGTCACGCACACTAATACATATCTACCACTGAACACTAACAAAAAACGGACACGCTTTGAAATTTATTTATCCATCCCTAGTAAATAAAACATCCTTGGTGTGGACCGCTGTATGACGTTGTCACGTTCAACTATCGTCAGTAAACCGATTTTACAGACAACCGTTTTTTTATATTAGGGAATTGGATGACTATTGGATGACGGATGATATAGGGGAGTATGATAGAAAACATAAATAACGTTAATGCCGACCTTTTCTTGTGGGATATGGGCAATGGGTAGAGAGTTGATGAGTGATATTTTATTTACCGGATGTTGTGAGGAAGCTTTCAGAAAATCGATTCGTCTAGAATCTCTAGAGAATCCGTGTCGAATATATTTTTTTCTGGATTGTCCAGTAGGCCTACCATAAGCTCTGTCTGGCTCTGGCTCTGGTTTTGAGTTTGTGTGAGTGTTGTCACACACACAGACACACAGTATAATACACTGGTGAGCACTCACACAGAACAAGAGACAGAGCCACACAGAGCCTATAGTTTTGATTTGATACACTCATAAAATTTTGTTAGAATAAACGTGAAATCTATGTTTTTCTAGTATTTCAGTATTCCAACTTCAAAACAGAAACCTCAGGCCCCAACAACCAACGGTGCATTCAAGTGAGACGATTAAATTCACGGTCTAGTGGTAAAACGTTTAGCGGAATTATACGAGGTGCGAATGTGAAAAATTGGAGCAGAGTTTTTACTTTTAAGGGTTCCGTAGCCAAATGGCAAAAACGGAACCCTTATAGATTCATCATGTCTGTCTGTCTGTCCGTCCGTATGTCACAGCCATTTTTCTCCAAAACTGTAAGAGCTAGACTGATGAAACTTGGCGAGTAGATGTATTCTGTGAACCGCTTATATTTTTACACAAAAATAGAAAAAAAAACTAAAAATTTTGGGGGTAGGTTGAAACTGAAACACAAATTTTTTAAGAAATAAATCCATAAATCTAGCTAGTTGTATAAAAAAAATGCAATTTTCAATATTTGTTTTATTGATCTTATACTACACTTAATGAAATCACAAAGATTTTTTAATGTCCCAAAAATGGAATGTGATTAGGATCCGATGGCGCAGCGATTAGTGCAGCCCCGTACCAAGGGGAAGGTCGCGAGTTAAAATTTTTAAATGTAGATCTTTTTACATCGTATTTTTTTTTTATTTACTATCTCTACTATGTATACACGTGCCACTGTTGTATGTGGACTGGACTTGTACTTGTAGTGAAATAACTACTCATTTGTTTTTTAATATCCGAGGCATTGGGTGGGGGAAAAACGTGGTATTTGTGGGAGTAACCCTGCAGGGCTACCACGAGCTCCATATGGTTATGGCAGGTTATGGCTGTCAAAATTGTGTCAAAAGTGTCAACACATTCAAACCCAAGAAGAAAATGAATGTGTGGGTCAGCCTATCTATACACAAGTTGACAGCCATAGCCATAACCATATAGAGCTCGTGGTAGCCCTGCTGGACTAAGATACCAGTATAACACCACCTACCGCCTACCCTATAATACGATAGTAGGTATAATATACGACTCATGTGTCCTGAATACTTACCGACGATAATGTGACAATATTATAATCGAGAGTGATAAAGATGCGATAAAGCGTTATTGAAAAAAGTTGATAATGCTTGATCTTCAGCCGCCCTCGAACGATAGCATAAGTTTAGATTACATTGAATAGAGAATATTTATGGCACAGTTATAATAATGACTTAAATTCACTGGAATAAAAATTTTTGCGCCTTTTACACGATAAATATGTTGTCCTCTGACGAGCCACGTGTCAAAGCTGCGCAAATGCATTTCTTATATGAAATGAGTGGCCTCCCAGCTCAGTTGGTAGTAGCTCTGTTTTCTGTGCCCGCAGGTCATGGATTCGATCCCCACCGAGAACATATTTGTGTCGTAAACACAGATGTTTGTTCTCTGTCAGGGTGCAATATTGTATTCTTAAAATGTGTTTACAAAAAAATATGTAAGTGTGTAAGTATTATATCAGCTATCTGGTTCCCATTGTACAAGCTCTGATTAGTTTGGGGCTAAATAGAGTTGTGTGAATTGATACAATATAAAAAAACAACTAGCCTATGAATTATTTTTGTGTTTTGTACATCAATCTATTTTATATTAAGCCTCGAATACACTAGGGGACAAACGGAGCGACATGTTGCGGAACATGTTGCTCGACAACTACGTGAATGTCCCGAGAGACAATGCCGTGGAACATTTTGCGTGCGCTCGCTCTCGAGGCGGGAGCAAGCAACTTGTCCTGCGTCACGTACAATGTTGCGGGACATGTTGCGGGACAATATGCAACGTTGCAGCGTCAGGTAAATTATGTGTTGCGCGTCATGTTAGGGGACAAAATGTTCCCTAGTGTATCCCAGGCTTTAATCTTATAGGGCGGTTTCACGGATAGCTCATGGATCAATCAAATTTGACAGCTGTTTAACTCAAATATTTTTTTGCAAAATGTGCAAAACTATAAAATACTTTATTGGTCAATAATGGCCTGCGCACACCTAGTTCGCTGGCGGTAGCGAACAGTGAAACGCTGTCAAATATCGCTGTCAAATCTCAAATCTGACAGCGATATTTGACAGCGTTTCACTGATCGCTACCGCCAGCGAACTAGGTGTGTTCGAGCCTTTAGCCATTCCATTCGTAATTCGTATTCGTAGTTCTAAACCCAATACAGATTTGAGTAGTGACAGACCAACTGTATGGTGCCCTGCATACAAGTATCTTTGGAAAAAGGGCTGTAATTGCGCTACACACATCTAAGATAGCTCCGAGGCTGTGGTGCTAGAGTTGGCAAAGTTCTGAAACTGTCATGTGTGTTCGTTACTGTGGACATTCAGGTAGAACTTGGGTAACTTGGCTCCAATCAAAACTCGATTTAACATGCAGATACGTTTAGGGATGGTTGCTTCCAGTTCAATTATGTGGGCATTGAAAGCAACTTACGTTGTTCTAACTTCAAAACTCTCTGAAAATATGTTCTGGTTTTGCATCTGTGTGAGTGTTGAATAAATAAATCTTACGTCAAAACGTCACACACACACAGTATAATACACTGGTGACCACTCACACAGACTCAAAACCAGAACCAGAGACAGAACTGCGATTAAAGTTAAACAACACCAGTTTATGGAACTTCTCACACAATAATTGCACATAATATGTTCCAATCTAAGAATCTCAGGTGAAGAGGGAATGAAGAGGGGAGAAGCAAATTAAATTCCAACTTCAAGACCAACCCTTGTCTACGAATCTTAGGCACACTGTCTACTGAAGCAAAAACTACCTGACACCTTGGTTGCCACTACGAACCAATACACGTTGGCATATCAAAGTGGTAGCGTTTACTATGACTGTGTTTCATTTGATTTGAAGTATGTGCTTATAGCGATGCTTTAGTAGATCATAGTCCTCTGTTTTACGTACTGTAAGTTATTGATTTCAACAAATTCAGAAGCAATTATCAACGAAATAGTCGAGGCTTTTCGAAAAAGAAGCAATAAAATAAAATTGCAAAATGGTCCGAGATGAGCCGAATATTAGGCCCCTGTTTGCTTCGCCGTAGGTAAATGCCTAAGACATTTCAGAATAATAAAACCATTTTCCACTATAATACTAAAGTTCATGTACATTATTTCCTTTTGTTTGTACAATAATATCCTTTTAAACTTCAGTAAGTACTGGTGAGTTGAACTTGTTCAATTTTAGTTTTAGATTGAGTTTTTCCGGAGCACTTTATACTTACTGTGCGACTCTACTGAATGCTTCCGAATAACGTTCTCACCTTATATCCTTTCAATAGCTTTGGGATTCACATACTAACTCGTAATTTCCTCCAGACTAAAGCCTTGGGCATATTTAAGCGTTCCGCGGTGGTGATCAGTGAAAAAATCAGAGATGAACAGCTAAAATATTTTCGTTTAAATGGTAAAACGGGCGTTCTAAGTTTGTATTTAAATTCGTTTATAGAAAGTTTTATCAACGCCAATAAGAGCATACACTTATTATTACAGCATAACAATATTATAAAGATTAGACCCAATTCCAAAGTATTTTATAGAAACAAAACTACACACTTTGTGTGTATAACAAACTTTAAGAAAGAAGTGAACATTGCCATTTAGAAGTAAGATTAGAAATACTGATTACATTATTAGATAAATATTTCAATCTAATTCCAATCAATTCATTTTTTACAATTTCTGCCGATTCTTTTTATTTGAACAAAACGCCAACTAATGCCACAGCCGTATTAAACCAGCTGCAATATTCACACATCAAACTAAGTTAGGTATCACTTTCTAGGTAGTTCTATTTAGAGCGAGCATTGCCTGTAGGCCTACCACAAGTTCTGTCTGGCTCTGGTTTTGAGTCTGTGTGAGTGCTCACCAGTGTATTATACTGTGTGTGTGACGTTTCGACGTAGGATTTATTTTGTCAACACTTACACTGACTCAAAACCCGAGCCAAACCGAGCTGGTGATAGGCCTACAGGCAATGCTCGCTCTAAATAGAACTACCTAAACTGACTCAAAACCAGAGTCAGAGACAGAGCCAGACAGAGCTTGTGGTAGACCTACTGGTTTCATTCTATACCGGATATGCAAAGCGTCCGCCATGTCCAGGTAGTCTATTTATTCTCCGTCGCACAGTAAGGGTATTACAATTTAAAGTTTGCATATTTAAGATGCGGAAATGCAGAATGGTCTCAGGCTCATTATACAGAAATGCCTTGAAATTATGGTAATACTAAGCTCTAGAAGTTTATCTTTGGATTAAACAAAATGCCCTAAAGTTATAAGAGTTCAGAAACTACGCTCTAGATCTGGATAAAGTTTTGTAGTACAAGCGAGTAAGTCAAATATATTTTTTTAATTAATCGAATTCAAGTAAAAAAGGAGTAGGCTCTCTCTGTATTTTTTTAAAGTTGGTTATTGCATAACTTCTTTGTCGATGTTACTGTTCTTTGTAGATGATTTCAGTAAACAGAAGTAAACATGTAATTCAGCGAATAAATATACTTAAACTTAGACTTCAGTCGAACAGTCTAAAGTCTGACTCCTTCCTCGAATAACTTGCAATCTTTGAAAGCAAACACAGAAATTGAAATACCGTATACGCTTTTAAAAATTTCATAGAATTTGTTTAACTGGAAAAGAGAATTCAATTGCATAACTTTATTTAAAAGGAATAGGGAAATGTTTGCGTTTAAACTAAGAATAAGACGTTGCTTAGTTGATTTAGGGCTGGTTTCAGGGATTCCTAATCAACCCATCAAATATTTTTCAATTTTTTATTTAAAATTTTACAAGCAAAAGTTTGAGTTAAACGTTGAATTTGACTTTTGCTAGCAACATTTGTTGAGTTAAAATATTTATACCTTGTACGCAACAATTTCTTCTCACTATCTTGTACCTATGTACTATCATTTTGCCAACCTCTTTGTGCATAGATACTTACTTAACATTTGAAAATAATAACTAATCCACGAGTAATTATTTTCAAATGTTTAAAATAGTGAACTACTTTACTCAATCTAATAAGATTCTTGAACAATCGAATCTTCTCAGTCAATATGACACTGTTTTTATGTTTAGGTTTTTCAAATTTAAAGTTAAAAATTTACTAAAGTATAGTAGTAGTATAAACTTACCCATAACATTGTTATAACTCACATAAGCTATCGTTTTAAATATTTTTATTTATAAAAAAAGCCTACACCATCTTGGACAAAAACATGGTTCAATGTTATGTCCCTCGATACAAATCATACCATGCTCCCAGAATAAACTCAAATGAGGGTAGCCCTTCTCGAGTTTTTTCTTTCATTCCTTTAAAACGATATCGCTACTCTAAGTGAAGCACGTGGATATATGAAATATTCATAAGGCGTATAAGAGGCTCACAAAAGCTCACGATTGAGTTGCGTTACAAACCGAATATTCGGAGGGCTCAATAAGAGAGATTTTGTGGCTTCAAAATCAGGCTGATGCAGGGTCATTAAGGCCTGCGCACACCTAGTTCGCTGGCGAACGCGATCAGTGAAACGCTGTTAAATTTGACAGCGATATTTGACAGCTTTTCATTGATCGCCAACGACAGTGACCTAGGTGTGCGCAGGCCTTTAGAGTTGTTTTTTAATTGCATTTGGGCATTACAAGACAATTTTATTTCATGGATTGTGTAGATGTTGATGTTTTATAAGTATTGAACGAAAGTGAACGTGGCTTCGGTTTCCATATCCGTCTCAGAGGGGTTGGTTTATAAGTATTCGGTAGGCAGGTAATTTATTGTGAGATCATTGACATCTTGACATTTATATCCGAGTATCTTAAATTCATGTTATCAATAAATGCTGTAATTTTTTTCCATCTATTTCATATTGGTTCACCTACGTGATGTGATGGGTCAATGACATTGTTAAAAAAAGAAATTACTATTTAAAAAAATAGCAGAATAAGAGAGTCAGGGACAGAAGACGTTAGGATATTCGATTAAGGAGTCCTATAGTAGATAAGTTAGTAAAAGTAAATAAGTACATACCTACATAAAACGAGCAAGCAGATTAAATATAAGACTCGCCCATTATCAAATAATTTGGGTACCGATATATTAAGCAGCAAGCAGATCAAATCCATTAACTCGTCACAAAACCGCACTTGCAATCAATCCGGAAAATTGATAATTAAACCGAATGGATACTCAACCGGAAGGATAAACACAGAAATAGCCATTATTGCCATTCACCAATCACAATTACCCGCAGCAACTAATTTAAATTAGTGCCTACAGCCCTCTATAATTGAAATATAGACGTTTAACTTTGTTATTTCCTTTCTGCAATTCTGCAAGACAATATTCTACAATATCTGGCCTTCTGGCTTAGGTTTATACGCAGTTTCCCGATATCAAAGTAAAGTAAATTGCCCAAGGAGAGCGTAAGTTTTTGTTTCATTTCAAAGAATATTGTGTCAATTTTAACTTGAACTCGTACAACTTAGTTCAAGGCGTTCGTCACCGGATACTGGAGTGAGAGAGAGAGAAATTGTTCCGTGTTTAAAAATCTGGTCAGGAACCTTTTACACCTACTCATAATACACTAAATATGTAGCCCTAAAGTTATTTTTCCATGATTACATGGACACAGACAGATTTGCGATTCGTAGAATCTATGCTACGCCACGTAGCAGCTTCTACAGATTTGTAGCATTACGTAGCACTTCCAATAGAGGTAGGTAAAATTAATGAAACGCTTTCAAATATTATGAGAGAGTGAAAAATACACTTGCTATTTGATTGAGCTATGCATTCAGGCAATATTCTCAACTATTTTCTAAGCAGGTACGTGTACGCGGTAGGTCCATACGTTCTGAAATACAAATAAAGTTCTGATTGGGGTGAATAAAAATAATTTAGGGAAGTGTGACGAAAGGAACAATTCCTAAATGCCATCGCCACATTACTACGGAATAAATAAAAGTACACCAACAACATTCATACTATTTGCATAACAATTTCATTTCAACAATGCACATGAGACCTAGTGTTCAGCACGCATAATCATAGTCTACCGTGAGCACTGAATGAGCACTGCACATTCATAGGTATGTATATAAAAAAGTGCATTGGCTCAATATATCTGAGTAAGTATAGGTACTAATTTTCATTATTATATGATTTATATGAATATCTTAACTATAAATTGTATCCTCGTCAATTCTCGGCTCTTGGACTGAAGAAGCATAAAGAGACATTAGATATAAGTTTTATTCTACGAGACACGCATTTGCAAACAGGAAGATTTCAATTTATCCGATCCAAAAGTAAAGATACAAAAAACGTTACGTCAGCGTAAAATAAAATTGATCACGAGAAATGGATAGTAAACAGTATGAATAAACACACGACCTCTATAAACGAAGGCGGTAAAGCCAAACAAAATTGACTGAACAAACATACGCGACATCGACTATCTAAAAATCAACAACTGCTTACCGGATTTCAGCGACATATATTACATATCATTGGAATCAAACTTTTTACAAATCGCGACTATATTTTTGCTTTAGAATTTAAGTCTGGCTATGTAGAGTGGAACGTTGGGCTAGAAAAGCGCAGTTTTTCCTAGAGCTTGTTACAAATCTTGCTCTATTTAATAAGTCATTTTATGTGGTCAAGTTACTGCAGGATAATCTTTGCTGTGGTATAAATACTACGGGTAAAGATAAAAAATACTTGACTTGATTTCGCTTCATAACACAATACTGAATCTATTACTATATTGATATACTTACACAATACTGATATACTTACCTAATAAATAGATGCTTTTAAGACTTTTCAAAGTGATCCTTGTGATTTTCATATACAATTAATTTTACCTGAGACGAAGCCTTCGGCAAAGTTTTAGAACTAAAACGTTGAGTGATAGCATCAATTTAATAGAAATAAATACATTTCCAGAAATTGCTAAATGAAACCTTTTCAAAGTTGGTCACACTGAAAGCATACCCGTGTTCGGCGCCGTAACATTGAGCTAATCTCCAATTTAGCTCCGCAGCGTCGATCCTTTGACAGTTACCGAGGGCCCTCACAGCCAAGAGCTAAACAAAACCAGGGATATCCGTGTACCATCCTCGATATGAAGCTTCACTCAAGTTGCTGTGACCGCGATATTTTACACTGACCTACTTTTCTCGAGATTTTACAGAATGAATGGTGGCGCGCAATTTTTTGTTATTACCGTCGAGTTCTGACGTGAAAGCTTTAGGAGTTGAATTCCTTTGAGTAATTCTGAAGTGCTTAGTTGTGAGTTCAAATTGGGACTTTATATTTACGGAGTTAGATTTTATTTTGTATTATTCTAATAAACGTCATAGTTGCGACCACAGAATACAGAAAAGAGGTTTAGTTCTGTGGCTGCTATAGAAGAGTTGGTATCACATCTTATTTTGCTACCCGTCTTTGTTTTGCTGCCCGTTTTCGTCAGCAGTATATTCGTACTGCTTACGAATTGATGTGTGTTCTTCTAGTTAGACGCATATAGTTTGTTTTTTAAAAGAACAGTCTAGTCGAAAGCTATCCGGTTTATCCGTAAAAAGTAACTTTCATTCACATTTTGTAAAGTGGCATCACATACTAGCCTACCTTCCGGTGCGCCTCGTTTGACCCAAGGTCGGCTATTGTTGCTCTTCTTTTGTCTCCTACGATATACAAACGGACAAGTGGTTTTATGCTCGGAGAGTTAATAGGTCACCAGGTTTTAAACGTTTGCTGCACGGGTGCAAACTCATATCATGAATGATATTCTGAGTTGAAACTTACTTTGAAAACGGGTGGAAATTTAATCGATTTGCGGAACTATTTCTCATTTATGTACTTAAGTGTCTCTTTTTTGTTAAGGTATAGTTAGTACTCGATCCTCATTTAATGTAGGTATTGTCATCACCGTACCTACCAGTGAATAAATTTATTTACACAAAGAAACATCCATATAACAAATATTTACAAAATGTATAAAATACACCAGAAAAAGTTGAGCTATCTGCAGACGATTACAAATAATCTAGAGATAGCACAACTGATCTAAATTAGTACCAGACGGAAGCGTCTCCAAGACGCTTAAAAAATGAGTAAATGGTGCTACGTTTTTCAGATAATCCTCTCGACGTTAAGTTATTGATCAACATAGCACCCTTAGGAAGTCAATGATTACATTTCACTCGATGCACGCTACTCGATTCTAGCTAGCTCTCGATTATTCTCGATTCAAGTTCTTTCCCTGTATGAGCGAGATCTTGATTCAAGTTTTCAGTATGCTGTGTTAACTCTCCCTGTATTGGACCCCATATTCCATCCCCATATCGATACTATCGTAATACTACCCCATATCGATTCTCTGATGTATCGATAAATACCAAAGAGGCCAATATCATATTTTTTTTGCTTCATACATTATCACACATTATATACGTTCTTAAAATAAAATCCTTGTACCTGCTAATATTATTGGACTAATTTATGTTTTGTCTTGTTACAGGTAAGGTTTCCACTACTGATCGCCGAGAACCCAACATAAAGCTAAGCTTAGGTAGTAAGAATTTTCATCTTTACCTCGTACTTAAGCAACTTCCTTCGCTTATGAAATTCTAAAGAATTAAAGAGTATGAAAATATTTACCTGCACGATATGCTCCAAGCAGGTTCCCTTAAGTGGAGACGCAATTAGTGCAACGGCAGCGTTAATGAGAATCCAGTCGCCATTTTATCCCGTACCGCATTTAACAAAATGGCGAATCTACCTACATCCAGCGCTATTAAGGCCTGCGCACACCTAGTTCGCTGGCGGTAGCGATCAGTGAAACGCTGTCAAATATTCGCTGTCAAATCTCGAATCTGACAGCGATATTTGACAGCGTTTCACTGATCGCTACCGCCAGCGAACTAGGTGTGTTCGGGCCATTATGCATTCTCGCGGATCTTTTATAAGTTCTATATCTCGTGCGGCAATCATAAATATGAATATTCAATTTATTAGAACGGCGCATATCTTTTCGAGTTGAGTTGAGTACATACCTAACCTATCCTTTTTAGTTGTTTATTACGTTCGTGAAGCCACCAACGGGTTTCGTTTAAAAACCAGCGTTGGTTTTTATCTCTGGATGGTTAGTAGCAATAGCATGGAGCTGAGACGAGACCGGTTTGTCGCACCCGGCACATGGGGGACTATTCTGCACCTATTTTGGTTCCATTTTATTTTGTCTTCTGTTTTTGTTACTGATATGTGTTTTTCTTATTTTTTGTATGTACTTTAAATGTTCCGCATTATAGGTGTGATAAATAAACTTTTTTACTTTCTTTCTTTCTCTCTCATATCCTTTATGCCTACATTGCCTACATAGCAGTAGTAAACATCCTCATTTTTAATTTAAAAATGGCTCCCCACCCGTTTAAAAATGTAAAATGAGTGTTAAAGATGTAAAAAGCCGTGGTTGGCCGTTGGTAATAAATAAAATCATAATTTGCTTCCGGTTCCGGCCATTAAACACAGCCAGGATCATTTTGATATTTTATTTGACGGGTGAAATTATATCCATGTTCTTAGTTATTTTAAGTCAAGTCTTATCGGCGTATAAGAAGTAGGTGTCAATTTAGTATTGTTCATCATTTCATTGGTGTAAGACTTACACCAAAAAATAACTATAGTAGTAACTATACTTACACTGTGATTAGATAGTTATTTACGGCCTGCGCATATTTAAGTGATGTCAATGGCTATCAGCTGAAACGCAAATATCGCTGTCATATTTCACAGCGTTTCCACGGATCGCCATCGCCATCGCCTAGATGTGCGCGGGTCATTAGTTAGGTTAGGTATTTCTTTTTTTTTTATTATTTCTCGAAAACTACGTACCTTACTACGTACCTACTAATGTTACTTAAATAGTACTACGGGCAATCGTTTGTTCATGAAACAATTCAATAATTTTATTGAATCGTCAAACGCTGTTGATGCTGACTGTACCTATGAAAGCCTACTATGATCCGGGATAATATTCTATGCTGTAGGTACTTACCGGCTACTGCGAGTATATGATCAATTCAATTTCAACTGGGTACTTCGTTGCACTCAGTCGAGGTAATCATATTATACTTATTCTGTGTTTTATTCTCGCTTTTAACCCTAACATACTACCCCTTACATCTTAAGCTTATTACTCATGAGTGTGAAATCTATCCATTGAATACAATTAGAACTTTGAAGCAGATCTCATCGGACCTTAACTAATAAGTAGGTACATGTTTAGGCAGATTTTCACTATATTATTGTAATAACTGTAGGTATTCGTATAGTTTTTTTTTTTTTTAAAGTAAAAAGTTGTTTATTTTCCTTCACAATGTAAGTATGTTATGACTTGGTGCCTGATGTAGGTTCGTAAGAACCTGTATTACAGTTTGCGCCGTTTAGTGGGGTTCCTCTCGTGGCGTGGCGTAAAAAGTACAAATTACAGAGTTTGATGTGCGGTTAGCTTAGCGGTTAAAAGTTGTAGGCAAAGTGACAGACTGGGTGCTGTCAAAAAAGATTTGAATTTTGAGTTTTGACGTTTCGTGTCTGTTCGGAAACGGGACACTCGTATGGCGCCGTAACAGTACATATTATTAATTTTAATTTTTAGGCTTTCCTTTTTTTGTAAGCACGCTAACGTAATTCTCTACCCCTAAGGCAGGTTGAAAATGCGTATAGTATTAAGCCAACCTTATGTACATTAATTTTAAGTTTTGTACAATAAAGAGTTGAGTAAACTCTGTTTATCACATAAAATAATAATCTTACACATTACGACCCAATCTTTCTTCTTTTCCATATAATTATAATTATATATAATTATAATTTGAAAAGTCTCAGTAGTGATTTTCTATTCCAAAAACCGGCTATCATTACTTACTTCTTAACTTTTGAACGAAAAATTACTTTGAAATTATGACGCTGATGAGCTCGTTTTCAAATGAACAATTTCATTATTCATCAAACTTTATTTTTTAATCAGCTGAAAATGTTATTCAAAAGCATTCCTGAAACAAAAGAACTTTCAAATTTAACTTTAAAGCGCGTCAAGCGGCCCTTTGTCCTTATAATTGAGGGCGATACCACCGCCAGCTCTAAATTATCTCACTTCAATGCTTTCGGATAAAGATTAGGCTATTAAGGAAGATTTCTTGCAGTATTTGCGTCCATCGCCTTTATCTGATTTCCTTTATCTGAATGCGCGGAAAAATAAAGGGGGACTGGTTTATAATTAGATTCGAGTTCTTAGCTATAAGGCTTGAGTTAAAAGTATAATGCCTATGTTTTTCTGAAAGAGATTATTTCTTGCCCTGCGCACATCTAGATTGCCTGCTATGGCGATCAGTGTATAGCTGTTAAATATCGCGTTGTCAATGTTCGCGCTAGTCGTGCGGATGTATGCAAAATATGTTTTTTCTTTCTTTCTTTCAAAACCCTATGCTGAATTTATCGCCATCGCAGATCGCAGTTAATCGCCTTAGATGTGTGCAAGGCTTTGAACTGATTATATTTATAACTGATTTAAAAGCCACTGAAAACTTCTCCCTGAATAGTGCTTCTATCTAAACATTCTCTACAACTCGTAACTGCAAATATTGTATTAGTGGATATCATATTAAAATCAAATTATGATACATATATGGTAACGTTACTAATATCAGGCGGTTCGAGGATCAGTTAAATGGAGTACGAATCGAATTACGAGCAACTTGATACGTGTAAGATGAGCTCTGATGCTTGAAACTTGCCTCACGAGGGCTTCTAATATTGCACTCGTAACTAGACTAGGTAAGGGATTATTTCAATTTTGTTTGGCATACTTATACTCTTTGATTTAGGTATCTACCCAAACTGGGTAAAAAAAGGGTACCATGCATTTTTTTAATTTTAAGTAGGTAACTCAGTTGTCATAATTATGCGAAAGCTTGATATTACTACACAGAATAACCATATATACGTTGGTGTGTTCGCATTTGCATGCTCAAAGCGAACATCATTATTGAAACTAAACAATATCCTAATCTACATAGATTCAATGCAATCCAGAGAGCTATTGTTGCTAGTCTTTACTGGCGTTACGTTCCTTCATCTAACTTACATATTTTATCTATATCTATAAAACTCAAAGGTGACTGACTGACATAGTGATCTATCAACACACAGCCCAAACCACTGGACGGATCGGGCTAAAATTTGGCATGCAGGTAGATGTTATGACGTAGGCATCCGCTAAGAAAGGAAAATGGAAAATTATTTTCCAAAGAGGAGAAAAAGGGGAAAAATGGTTTAAAGAAAAATCAACGCACAGCCTAAACCGTTAGCCCCAGAAGCATGAAACTTAGAAGGTGTGTTCCTCTAATAGAGCAGAGGTGCACTAAGAAAGAAAATAGGAAAAATCTTTCCCTAAAAGAAGAAAAAACGGAAAATGATTTTAAGAAAAATCACTAAAAATAGCTTTACAAAATACGCAAAAAAAAACATTAAAAATTTTCGGCTACTGCAGTATCTGGCACCAGGTTCGATTACACACAAAGGTTCACAAACAACCCAATGATAACCACTACGACACAATCAATCTGATTCGATTATACACCAACACCCATACGAAACCCCAAATTAGCCACTAATATAACATAAAATCACAAAAATGGCTTTACAATATACGAAAAAAAAAACATTAAAAAATTTTCAGCTACTGCAGCGTTTGTCAGCAGGTTTTAATACACACAAATGTTAACAAAAAAACCGATGATAACCACTAAGATAAAATCGCGGGAAACATCTATCATACTTAAACTAAACACTGCTGAAAAAAATCGGCTCCAACAGCACTCGCCTTCAAATTCAAATACACTCTAAAGTACAAGCCCAAAACTATAGTAAACAGCAGTTGGTAATGTCAAATTAAAAATCTGATTCGATTATACACCAACACCCATACGAAACCCCAAATTAGCCACTAATATAACATAAAATCACAAAAAATGGCTTTACAAAATACGAAAAAAAAAACATTAAAAAAATTTCAGCTACCGCAGCATTTGTCAGCAGGTTTTAATACACACAAATGTTAACAAAAAAATCGATTATACACCAACACCCATACGAAACCCCAAATTAGCCACTAATATAACATAAAATCACAAAAAATGGCTTTACAAAATACGCAAAAAAAACATTAAAAATTTTCAGCTACCGCACCATCTGGCACCAGGTTCGATTCCACACAAAGGTTCACAAACAAACCAATGATAACCACTACGACACAATCAATCTTATTCGATTATACACCAACACCCATACGAAACCCCAAATTAGCTACTTCAACAAAATCACGAAAAAGAGCTTTACAAAATACGCAAAAAAAAACATTAAAAAAATTTCAACTACCGCAGCATCTGGCACCAGGTTCGATTACACACAAAGGTTCACAAAAAAATAAAGATAACCACTAAGACAAAATCGCGGGAAACATCTATAATACTTAAACTAAACACTGCTGAAAAAAATCTGCTACAACAGCACTCACCTTCAAATTCAAATACACTCTAAATTACAAGCTCAAAACAATGGTAACTAGCAGTTGGTCTTATCAAACTAAAAAAACGAACTTAAATATCCACGCGGACGAAGTCGCGGGTCATCAGCTAGTGTATTATAAAAAGGATTCACCCAAATGTGTGAATCTACATACATACATATTTAGGCACGCCCATAACTTCCGAAAGACTTCACCTAATTGGATACTTAATTCTTAATAGTCAGAACAGCGTTTGTATAATTCAAATTAAAAAAAAATGGTTTCTTTTTATTCCGAAAAATTAGAACTTGGGAAAAAACTCCGACCCACGGCCACTAGTTTGACATAATTATAGATGTCACAATGGAGTTGATGAAAATAAAATAATTTTGAAATTTGATGAGGCTGTGGGTGGAATACATATTCAAACCGCATTCGATCAAACCCACATGATGCCGTTCGCTGATTGATTGATTTGCATTTGACGTTTGCTTCAGTTATTGGTTTTCTCTTGTGGTTAATTTGCGCCAATACCGCAGGGTCTGGTGAAGCTTTGTATGCTTTGAGGCTAATGCCCGGTTCCTACATTCTACAAAGGTCCGTCAGTCTGTCATCTGTCAGATAATTGGGTTTATATTGTAGGCATGAATGTACTAGGTATAATATGTTCCTCCTTTATGAGCTAGAGTTGAGTTCTTATTTCATTGGTCTATCTAAAAGTGGCTTTTTATGAAAACCTGCTCATATTTAATTTTAAAAATTGTGGATTAGTCCTACCTATGTAGAATTATAGTACCTAACTGTTCAGAATAGCGTGTCTATTAGCAACATTTTAGTTGAATGATAATTGAAGTAGATACCGGAATGTATTTCCCTTCATGTTATTTAAATTTTAATTTTACATTGCGCTATCTTATTAGACTTTTTAAACTTCTTACCGTTGTAATGGGTTTCCAACCTACTTGCTGAATAAAAAGTTGGAATTTGGTTCAACGACCTTTTTGCAGTTAGAAAGACTTTAGAAAGTTGGAACATGGTTGAATAAAATAGAACTTGTTTTTTTTTATAATTTGACAGCTGTCAGTAGAAAGCGATTCTCCCTAGGGCTGAAAGTTTTACTTTCAGTTAGGCCCCTCAGGCAACTTCAGACCTACTTTCAGAGTATGAGTAATGAAAAATATAATGTAGGCCGATGTCTTGGCTCGATCTCAGATACCCGCTGCCAATCATGATAGGTACTTAGGAATAATAAAGAACATGAGCATATAGTAGGTTAAACGCATAGTCTTCATGTCAATATCTTGACCCTATACTGAACTTGCATGGAAACAAGTAGAATGCCAATAATGATATATTTGCAAGTATCTAACTCTATCGTCTTGGTGGGTTAACCACACTTTTTTTCAAACCAGTCAGTGATACGATAAGAAAAAGAAGAATGAAGCCACACATTTGGTGATGTAGTGACAAATCAAATACATGCGATGCACATGCAGTGTGGAATGTTATGTATATGTACTTGCAACGTGCATGTACTTGAGTAGGTACTTTATATCTACAAATGACTAATAGTGCAAAGAACTAATGCAAAGACACAGATGGCAAAGAGCTGGCAATTAATGCAACACAAGCTACCCCAGTCGACGCAATCTCCAATATCCGCCGCCAATCAAGATGGCCGTGCTTCCGTCTGCCATGTCATTGCCCCCGAAATGTGTCAGATTGATGTAAGATATTGTTCGATGACGCTGAATTTTGAAATTTTAAAATAAGAACCAATTTGAATTTAGAACGTCTAAATAAAAACATTGGTCAGTAATTGTTTATGGATAACATACCTACCTACTTTTTTACGTTGTTATTTGAACAAAATGTAAAGCCTTGCGTACATCTAATGGCCCGAACACACCTAGTTCGCTGGCGGTAGCGATCAGTGAAACGGTGTCAAATATCGCTGTCAGATTTGAGATTTGACAGCGAATATTTGACAGCGTTTCACTGTTCGCTACCGCCAGCGAACTAGGTGTGTTCGAGCCTTAAGCAATCTGCGATGGCAAGCAGCCTTGTCTCGACCAATTGATCAGTAATCACAGATAAGTCCATTTTATACCGGAACAACCATGGCTATTGGCAAAAATACTACTAAACCTATTTTGCTACAAATAACTGAGATGTCTGCGATCGAAGATCACATTTATCATTTCTGTAACTGGCAGTTTCTACGGAACACATTGTAAATTCTATGTTTAGAGAAAAGCCAATTTATTTTTCCTTCATGTTCCTATCTCATTTCCCGTGCAACAAATCTAGTTTAAACTGCCTGGCTTGATACTAATACAAACCAAATATAATTCTAAAACTTTGCTTTATACTATATTTTTAATATTTATTTAAAGTAAGATTAAGCATGACAGCTCAATTAAAGAGAAAACTATTTGAACAAATTTTCATGACCCGGGAACTTTAGCTTTGTTCTAATAGTAAGCAGAAAAAAAAAACAAAAACCGAGAGAGATAACTTTTCGCGCCTACAACTTCAATTAGCAAAATAAATTAAATTTCACACCACTCCGCTCCATCCAACGCTCAATTCAAGCTATAAAAGATTTAGCAAAATATCGGTTTGAGTTTAATTTTCACAGGTTATTTGATATCACTCCGAAGTTTGTCTTCAAGTTAAAAGGTTGTTTGGTTCCTAAACTTCGTTTCCTTTACAAAGTATGTTTACCATCTTATGAAGTTGAAAATTGGCAAGAGATAAAAGGATACTTAATGTAACTCAATGAATATCAATGATGTGTGTAAATATATGTTAGAAGTTACTTTTGGTACGGTAAGTGGTTTAAATATTGCCTTGATTACTTTGTATAATAGGTTTCTGCTGAGCAGTATTTTTTTTTTAATTAGTAGAGAGATATAACTTTAGCGGTGCGCGTACATTAAAGAGTAACAAGTAAACATTAAACTAACAAGTAATAGGTACTTCAATGAATGAATTTCCTAACATGTAGAATAAATAATAATAAAAAAACTTGAGAAGTGTCAAGGGACACCCGGATGGAACGAAGAACGATAGACAGACAGAGCAACATGCACACGCCGCACAGCTTACAATAGCTTAATATAGCAAAAAGTGTCGTGACAACTTTTCGTAAGATTTTTTTCCGTCTAGCCCCCTTTCACAACGCGCGATAAGGAACTTCGTTCCAAAAAATAAAGCACATTCATAACATTAAGTATCACAGTTCACAGAAGATAGTGCTTCATAACTTTCTTCTTAAATATGCTATGTTGGCGTTAGTGCGAATAATGTGTGGTAGGGCGTTCCACATCTTGACCGCAGCTACGGTGAAAGAGCCACCCTAGTGGCTAGAAAAGTGTCGAGGAGATTTGAGAAGATTAGATATTATATTCTTTCGTCATTCTATTGTCCCATTGCTCTATGGGAGGGTAGTCATAGCGACTAGAGCGAAGATTAGCCGTTCACTACAATGCATTGTAGTCCACGGCCAATCTTCCCACTGCTCCCGATAATTTTTCTAGTATTTCTTATATTAACGTCGCATTCAAGAAGCTGATAATGGTGTCGATTATGCTTTTCTAACTCTTGCTGTCTCTTTCTTATGAACTTCTTCTTCTTCTTATCGTGTCACTGATTCTTTCGAACCAAGTGTGGTGAAAGGATTTTAAGTGCGCCTCAAAGAGGCTCCTTACGTGCACTTGACACATATTTTCGAACTTGTTAGGTTCTACGATATGCCGGTTTCCTCACGATTTTCCTTCACCGTTTGAGAGCACTGGCATAGTGCACATCCATTTTTGGGCAGAAACCGCATTGGTACACGACTGGATTTGAACCCACAACCTTAGAATCGGAAGGCGGAGCCGCTACCACTAGGCCACCAGCGCGCTTATGAACTGAAACAATAGAAACAGTTATAGATATAGAAAAATTACATTAGCAGTAGTTTCTAGTGCTTACTTAAAACGACAAAGTACTAAATAATGCTTCTACGGAGAAATTTACTAGAAAAATAACGCAACTGTAAAATAAAATGCCCACAAGAGTCCTTCATCAATATCAAGGTAACTACATTATCGGTAGTAAACTCCTGACCCTTGCAAAAGCAAAAAGATACCAACGGTTGTTTTTGTATAAAATATAGCTTCGACATACAATAATAATTTTTAGAAGTCAACCTGGTGTGTCGCATAAAAAATCTTAGGAACTCCTGAAAATGAACATAAAAATCTTTCACGATTCACGATAGGGTCGCGTTTTTGCGGAGTTCTATTTATCTCACTTCCCCCACTATCCATCATTGGTTCCTTTTTCTCTTTAACAATTCATATATTTTTGTCTCCTGGGCTTCAAACAAATGAAAGTTATACTTTTGGCCTAAAAAAGTTAGCAGGTCGTGAATATTTAACATCTTTAGCGCAGACTGGCGAGGGTGGTAGACGGTTATAGGCAGCTCGTAGACCCTCTACGACATAGACAGTTTCGTAGCAAATAACTAAAATATAACCATTTTGTGGAATTCTTAAATATTAAGTGGCGTCTGAGCTCAGTTGGTAGTAGCTCTGCCTTCTGCGCCGTAGGTCATGAGTTCGATCCCCATTGAGAACAAACATTTGTGTGGTAAGCTAAAGAGCTGAAAAGTTTGATTAATTGTTGAACGCGCTAATCTCGCGAACTGCTGGTCCAAATTAAAAAAAACTTTTTGTCTTGTATAATCCATTCATCGAGGAAGGCTATAATTTTGCTATTTTCTACTAGCGACCCGTGCGAGGCTAGGGCGGATCGCTAGTTTATTATACAGGGTGTCCCATAAGTCAACGTCCAGCCGAAAACGGGTGATGCGCCAAGTCATGACAGTTATTAGAAAAATATAAAAAAAAATATTTGCTAAGTAACTTTCGAGTTATGAGTATTTTAAAAAAACAAGAAAAACTGACACCCTGTGATGATCTTTTAAGTCCTGTGACTACAAATATTAACTTTTCATGAAACTTTTTTCTGCAACGTGAGCATGAATAATCCTTCTGTAAATTACAATTCAAAATTAAGCCATAACTGCCTCAGTTTTCAATGAAATCGTGGAGTTTTGGCCAACGTTTCATTTCAGATAATTACATCACCCAACTTTAACCGTCTGTACCGCAAAAAAAATGTACTACACTATCATGGCATGTAACTTTAAAAATTGGCGCATTTATCCAGGATTCCAAAATAGTATAATACTTGCTAGAGTACTCTTTAGTTTTGGAAATAAAAAATGTTTTTTCAACTAAACCGGATTTCCAATCAATTTTATTTCATGAGATAAAATGTTTGTACCCTTTAAATTATGGACTTAAAATGCCTACGCTGCGTTTTTAAGTCACTCACAATTTACAAGTACAGGTAAATACCATTTTGACAATGCAAGTAAACAGATAGAGCCTCTATCTTGTCGAAATAGTAATAACCATGGGTTTTCAAGTAATTTGTTAGTTTTAGGTGAAAGTTTGAAATAAAATTCAATCATAGGGTTACTTTAATCGTGATTTTAATCTAAAGTTTGCCTTCGCCCGTCGCTGGTCTTATTAAGTACATGGTTATTGACGTGACAACGTCTTATAATTCGATGGAGCCGGCTGCACACACGAAAAAACATGACTCATGTTGCGTTACCTCGCTCTGAGGCGTTCCATTTAATACTTGAAGTGCAGTCCTACATTAATCTAATAATCCTATTGAATTTTATTTCAAACTTTCACCTAAAACTAACAAATTACTTGAACACCCATGGTTATTACTCTTTCGACAAGATGATAGCTCTATCTGTTTACTTGCATTGTCGAAATGGTATTTACTTGTACCTGTAAATTGTGAGTGACTTAAAAACGCAGCGTAGGCATTTTAAGTCCATAATTTAAAGGGTACAAACATTTTATCTCATGAAATAAAATTGATTGGAAATCCGGTTTAGTTGAAAAAACATTTATTATTTCCAAAACTAAGGAGTACTCTAGCAAGTATGATACCATTTTGGAATCCTGGATAAATGCGCCAATTTTTAAAGTTACATGCCATGATAGTGTAGTACATTTTTTTTGCGGTACAGACAGTTAAAGTTTGGTGATGTAATTATCTGAAATGAAACGTTGGCCAAAACTCCACGATTTCATTGAAAACTGAGGCAGTTATGGCTTAACTTTGAATTGTAATTTACAGAAGGATTATTCATGCTCACGTTGCAGAAAAAAGTTTCATGAAAAGTTAATATTTGTAGTCACAGGACTTAAAAGATCATCACAGGATGTCAGTTTTTCCTGTTTTTTTTAAATACTCATAACTCGAAAGTTACTTAGCAAATATTTTTTTTTATATTTTTCTAATAACTGTCATGACTTGGCGCATCACCCGTTTTCGGCTGGACGTTGACTTATGGGACACCCTGTATAAGGGTGTTGCAATATAGTAGAAACCGACCTTTTTTCATCGTTAAAGAACTTGTCTAGTGTGTAGGGACCCAAACATCCTAAACTCCAAACATCGAATAGTTTGCTAGATTTTCATTGAAAATTGTGTTATCAATAAATAGGCTTGAACATTGTTCTATAATACGGGCTTCATGCATTTTGTAGCTCTTTATTGCATATGAATCAAGATTTACTATTGACGGAGCAAAAGCTTTTTCTACAGATAGAAGTCAGTCTATTTTTGGAATAAAAGAGACCCAAATGCCAAAATGATGATAAATGGTCCTTTTCATTACGAAGTATCCACATCGAAACTTAATAGACTCCTGTGGAACTTTAATGACTGCGTCTTTGTAAGCGAAGTTTTCTGAAACTTTATTTCCTGTCCATGCTGAGAGGAAATACAACTTTTTCAATAAAAACTATGCCACTTACGTTAGTTTACTTATTCAGGAAAAATATTTATTTCTTTAATGAAGAACGATGAAAATGGATTGGATATTATGGCGTAACTAAAATAAGCACACCTTTAATAGCTTAAATCGCGCTAACTGGGTTCTAATCGGAACTAGTGAAATCCCGTGGGACTTCGTTGCGTTAAGATGTGTCCGTGCAAACTTCAACTCCCGCTGCAACCTTTACCCCTAAGGATTGAGTTTCGGAAAATCCTGTCTTAGTGCACCCCCACACTACACCAGAAATCTACTCTCCAAATTTCATACTCCTAGGGCCATTAGTTCAAGCTGTGCATTGATTGTCAGTCAGTAACGAAAGAGTTTTATATATTTAGATATAGAAGATGAATAAAACAAAAGAATCATCTAAACTAAAACAGTTGGTATATTAGTTTAGTAACTATGAAAAGCCTGCAATATTTGTTGCGCTTTTTAGCTATTAACTTTCTACCATCCTCTCTGACTTCAAAGTTAATATTGTTTGAAATGTGTTCTCTTTTCCTACACATCCGGGTGGATCGACACGTTGCAATGTCAGAGTTTAGCTCAAGTCGCTGCTAGGAAACTATAATGTGCCTATATATATACACTATACGATAACTGCTGTCATCGTATAGTGCAGTTTTCTAGCCGTCCAGACCCGGGTACCACCGAAATTTTAATTTAATACTCGGTTTGGTTGGAATTCGATGGAAATTCTACAGGTTTTTGGGTAAAACTCAGGATCCAAATGCTTTTATTAGATAAGAATGAGATTTTTATTTTATTATCTTCCCGTGTCTTGAATAATAAAAATAAGAACCACAATATCGAAAAAGCATGTCGCGCTAAAAGCATGTCTGAAAATAAAAATTACATAGATTTTTATATGACCTGTCTTATCCAATTCGCTGGTTTGGATAATCCCGTTTGCTAAAATAATATTACAATGTCATTATTTAATGCGATCATAAAATCTTTTAGAACATTTTTATTTTAACTTTTTTTTCGCTGAATCTGCTAGTAAATACAAGCTTTAACCATGTCTATGTAAGTTTTCTTATAAAATATATATTATATTACTTACTTATTTGTAGTTTGATGACGCAACGTTTTCTTATTATAGTAAAAACTCTTCACGGCCCACGCTGTACAAACTCCTACTCAAGAACGTCCAAGTTTATTTTTATTATTGTAAAGTTGGGAAGTTCAAACTCTCTCCAAGCTTATGTGAGTGTTACTCAAGTACCCTGCAAACTTCAACAGCCCAGGAAAACATGAATTGCTGCTTTGTAAAATTGAAATGAAATAAAAACTCAGTAGGCTTACGACTGTAATCCTCAAACACGGTGGATACCACCTCAGATATCTTGACGCCTAGTAATTCGAGAGCAAGAAACATTTTTGTCCGTGTTAATTATTTAGATAGCAAAGAGTCTTTTTCATAAAGTAATGTAGTAAGTCTCTAATCAGTCATAAAAACAGTTGGGTTAAAGTGTAAAGAGACCGTCGCTACCTTTAACTTTAATAATAAACGCCCAGTCTTGACAGCATACCAGTTTCACTAAAGTTGTGCTTAGACCATTTATTTGTCTAAGACGTTGTGGGCATCAGTGGTACCCCCAAGTTCCCCTAGTGTTAAAGCTGAACCTCAGCGTCCTAACGAAGTGTTGTTTGTGTGCAGTGCTCGCGGGGGAGGCCACGGAGCTCTCGAGCCGAGCCACGCCCGCTGATCCCTCGCCTACTAAACTTCCAAGTACGTTCACTTATACCTAAACGCTAAAATAACATCTCGCAAAATGATACGCTATAAAAATATACAACAAAAACAAAAACAACTCGGAACATTGCTTTTGTTTGAGGATTAATTTGATTTTATTCGATTTGATTGGAACTCCACTGCGGTTTGTTTGGCTCCGAATTCTATAATAAAATACGCAATCGATCGGAGAATAATCTAACTTAGCGGTTGGATGTTTCGTATTTAGACGGCAAAAAAGTTTTCGGTACTGCTGGGATCTCAGCTTACAGCTGAGACTCTTTTAGATGTGTGTATGTAGTGGATATGTGATCGGAGTCGTGGTCGAGAGATGTTATTCTAGCGTTTATTATAGCCCCCTATCCGTTTGTAGCAAGCACTGCACGATTATGTAAGGTCAGCACTCCGTGTATACCGAATGAAATGATCACACAATCTAAAAGTCCATGCATAATTTAATATTGGACCGCAACCGAAATAAAATTTAACTTTTCCGCCGGAGCATAGGTGTTGAAAAAGGACGCTTGAATATGTGAAACATTAGGTTTATATGTCGTTCTCCCAATACATACAGCCACACAATGTAGATCCCTATCGGCAGCCCATTTCACTGTGTCCCCACTTCCACGTCCCCGTGTGTATCGACTGGTATAGCTATCGAACGGCACGGCTAAATGAAAATGTGAATGGTATTTCTGTGTGCAATTTGTTTTTACCGTTGTCTGTTACCCTTCCTGAGGCTTTTATCGGTACTTATCGCTTCGTAGATACAAGAGTAGTATATTTACTTTGATTGAGATTGATGCATGCTAAGTGTTGATGTACAATATTTATGTTAGTATAAGGCAAGAGTTTTATCTAAAGCACATCGCATAAATCCGTCAGAAAGTTGTTAATCGAGTCTGCAGGCTGGGAGAAACTTTTAATGGGACCGCTAACAGCCTCGCTGCTCGCACCTGAAGCGTGGAAACTAAGCCGCAATTTACTCCTCATAAGCAAAGAAATATTAAAGAATTTGCTGGCTTCGTTCGACATCGCCGCACCTTATATTTTAAGTATTAGGTTTCGAATGTTTTCTATTAGCTGAGTAAACTAAATTATTTATGAACTAGGCGTAGCACGATGAGCCTAGGCTTGGCTTTTTGTTTATTCTTATTTATCAAGTGATGATAACTTTACAAAAACGTAGCCAATTTTTACGCTAATTTACGCTAGGTTCTTAACGCTAGCAAAGGCTTTAATAAAATTGTACACGCTATATATTTTCTTTAGTGAAGTAAGAATATTACTGGCAGTTAAACAGGTTTCTGCTCGAGCTACTGAACTGAAATGTTTTAACTAAACTGCCTCTGAAGTGTACGCCTTTGAAACGTCTTCCACGCCTTTGAGACTGAAGATGCTATTTTTAGTCAGGCAAGATATTCTTCATTACAAGTACAGGGGCTGCAGGGCAGAACATTTTGTTTTTGTAAGCGGTGCAAGAGTTTATTAAGTATTTAAGTTTTTTTGTTTGGCAGTGATTTATGAATCGTGTTATTCTCGACAACGGTGGGTCATATGCTTGTTTGTATGTTGTTGTTAAAAAAATAAGGTTCTATAAAAAAGTCGTCATACGTCTATAGATAGTGCCATAAAATTTGATGCTGAAACTCGGAAACAGCTAAAAGTAAATTAGTTGGAGGCGTAAAGGCTCTTAATTTAATTAGGACGTGCTTTTAGCGAACAATACCCAGAACGCTAACATGCAATAGCCAATTATGTAGTACCTACAGAACAGTACAATACAGTAAAGTATTTCACGTACATCGGTAAAAAGGTTCATGTGCATTAATTTTGAAAGTGTGCATGTAATCTCCTTAATTACGTTCTAAAGACATAAACGCGCACTTCGTGCTACGAAATTGCTACGAACTTAGCACATAATTTGTTTATAGTCGTCACTATTCTGTCACTCAATGAGCAAATTAATGTATAGTGGCACTAAAGTGACCTATGGCCACTCGCTTTTAATAAGCGAGAAGTCTCAGGGTAACCATCGTGCGCCGCCCACGACGCTGATGCTTTTTATTACAATTAGGTCAAAAACCGCACCTTGGCATTGATATCTCACTGCAGTAAAATCTTGCTACACATTATAAATAACCGCCTTCGCTACTACCTGGACTGGCAAATTCCTCAAGAGCAAGCGGGCTTTGTGAAGGGCAAAGGCACCAGGGAGCAAATTCTTAACAAAAGACAGGTTATCGAAAAGACCTACGAATTTAACATCCCGGTCATAATGTGTTTTATTGATTACAGCAAAGCCTTTGATTGTGTTGACTGGAGCTGCCTGTGGATGGTTCTGACAGATCTAGGAGTTCCGAAACACCTTATAGCACTTCTGCAGACGTTGTATCTGGACAGTCAAGGTATCGTGAGAGTAGACCAAACGCTGTCACAACCGTTTAAATTCAGGAAAGGAGTGAGGCAGGGCTGCATACTGTCACCTATCCTATTTAACATTTACGGAGAATACGTAATGCGAAGGACTCTCGAAAACTGGGATGGTGGTATAACGATTGGAGGTATTAAAATCACAAATCTGCGTTATGCCGACGACACCACCTTATTCTCGGCTAGTGAAGCAGAAATGGTTACCTTGTTAAGTAGAATGGAAAGTGTCAGCAAGGATCTAGGTCTCTCCATAAACAAGAGTAAGACCAAAGTCATGGTGATTGATCGGACTGGTGGCTTGAATCTCACTGGCGCACTTAATTTAGAAATAGTCGACACGTTTACTTACCTGGGCTCTGCTATCACAAGCAATGGATCGTGTGAATCAGACGTGCGTAGGCGGATCGGTATGGCTAAAAATGCCATGTCACAGTTGCATAAAGTGTGGGCCGATGGGAGAATCTCCGTTTGGACTAAACGCAAGCTTGTGACCACCTTAGTTTTCTCCATATTTTATTACGGAGCAGAAACGTGGACGCTTAGAAAAGCAGACCGAGCACGAATAGACGCTTTTGAAATGTGGTGCTGGCGGAAACTGCTTCGAATCCCATGGACGGCGCATCGTACCAACGTATCAATTCTGAAGGAGCTCAACATAAAAACAAGACTTTCCACCATCTGTCTTCGCAGAGTCCTCGAGTTTTTCGGCCACATTGCCAGGAAGGAAGGGAGTAATCTCGAAAAGTTGGTGGTGACTGGCAAGGTGGAGGGAAAGAGGCCGCGAGGACGGAGCCCGATGCGTTGGAGCGACCAAGTGCGCTCAGTAACGGACTCCTCCGTGAGCGAAGCCATCCATGCCGCGGAGGACAGAACCAAATGGAGAAACATAGTGCAGACTAGGGTCCTGCACAAAGGTCACGACCCTCAACAGTGAGGATACCGATGCAAGGAGGAGGAGGAGGAGGTCAAAAACAAAAAAGCTGAGGCAAATGTTGCAAGCAAATGTTGCTCGGATTCACTGCGGTGCGGAGAAGACTATCTCGTAAATATGGAATCTAATACAAGAAAAAAATTATAATGTTTCAAATATTATGTCTCCCGAATGTATGAACGTAGGCACGTTTAGAGTTTGGGTTCTATGAAACATTACGAAGCAATGCACAATAAAGAACACAATAAAATGAATAGTTGAACAAAAACGGTCGCGTTTGCTTATCCCACCACAGTATTGTCGTCGGTAAATTTTCCGTAGCATTTTAGTTTAGTCACGAAAGGAGCCTTTCTGAGGCGCACTTAAATTATTTCACCACACTGGTTCGCGAACCAGTGACACTATAATAAGAGAAGAGAGATATATAAGAAGAGAAGAGATAGCAAATTTCCTGTAATAGTAGTATGTGTGTATTCCAGAGTGCGACCGCACATTCGTGAGCCGCGGCGGCGCGAGCAACGGTACCTTCCACGCCCCAGAGCTGGTGAACCCCGGCAACTACAGCCGGCAGTGCCTGTACACGTTCCTCGCGGCGCCGGGCCAGCGCGTCCTCGTCACCTTCTGGACATTCGACCTCAGAGGCAAACCCCCCGAGTACGTACACAACTACTACTACCTTTTTAAGAGTATCAACGTAGTATATAAAGATATATATAAAGATTTTTAGTGGTTCTTTGGCCTCCGCAAAGAAAAGCATCTTTCGAGATGCTGTTCTAGTTCAATTTCAACTCTATTTTTTTGTTAGATCATTTACCTTTATATTTTTTTTATTTTATATATATTTTTTTATTGTTAAATTTAAAACTCTTATGGCCCGAACACACCAAGTTCGCTGGCGGTAGCGATCAGTGAAACGCTGTCAAATATTCGCTGTCAAATCTCAAATCTGACAGCGATATTTGACAGCGTTTCACAGTTCGCTACCGCCAGCGAACTAGGTGTGTTCGAGCCTTTATACCTTCTAATTCCACTTACAAAATAGTTTCACACGTTTCCAATATGCATGTTGTGTTCACTGATTTTAGTAACTGCGCCGAATTTTATTGTCAGTATAATATTTAGATGTAAGTAAAGCGCATGTTGCAATTTGTGAATCTTATAATAAAAAAAAAGAGTAGTATAGAGATCTTTGTGAAGGGCTCGTCCGGGTACTACCACCATCCCTTTTCTTCCGTGTAGCAGCATTGCTGTGTTCGGTTTGAAGAGTGTGGGTGCCGGTGAAATTACTGGCACGTGAGGCTGAACATCTGTGTGCCTCAAGTTGATGGACGCAAGACAATGCATCGTAGGGCACGTTCCTGACGTGCGTGACCTACGAGGCAATGCTTTGTTATAGGCGATGGTTACCACTTAACATCAGGTGGCCCTCACAATCAGCTAATTTCAGTTCTAATATTCACTCCTACCTACAATGTAACTAACGTTTGGCAAATAAAATTTCATTTCAATAGTGTGTCTAGGAGACACTTCATCGATCATTTATTAATTGATTTTATTGTTTATTTTAGTGGAGCCGCAGTGGGAGAACTACCAGCGTGAGTACCATACATACATTTATCTCTTTCATGCTGAAATCGATTGCAATAAATTATGAGATACAAACATGTTTTCTTCCCGCAAATTATTTATTAGTTCCGGTACAGCTATAGACCTAGAGAATTGGGTCAAACTTTTATCCGAACCTTGACTCGGATAAAGTCTCGCGATAGATATCAAATTAGCGAATCGGTAACTCAATTATTCAGGTTTCGCGAAGTCTGCAATTTTTCAGATGAATAAATTGGAGTGCTGAATATTTAAACATTTGTCTGAAAGTTTCACAGTTTTCGAATTGTCGACAAACTACTTGTCACGGCCCGATGCCTTATATTTTGACTTCATATTTTGTAATAGATTCGGTTTCGTTCGAACATTTTTAGTAGCTTAATACAGCTACTGATACTCCCGCAATGCTGTTAAAAATTTTGACTAACATTGCCTAACATATTTACCTGATATTTTGCTCTCAGTTTTTTAACATTGCATTGCATCATTGCATATTATGTGTACCTATAGGCGCAGCGTATAAGGGTATAAGGGGAGAAGGGGACGCTTCCGTCTGGCACTGATCTGGATCAGTTGAGCTATCTCTAGATCGTTTGTAACGATCTGCAGATAGCTCAACTGTTTCTTGTGTATTTTGTACATTTTGTAAATATTTGTTTAATTGTAAGTTTCTTTGTGTAAATAAATATTATACCTATAGGTTAATTCAGAACTACTAACAATAGATTTATAAGTTGCACTAACAAAATGATCCTATGTTGACCGCAATAAATGAATTAATAATTGTTAATAAAATGTTTGTCAAAAAATGTTACATCAGTATAACAAATCTGATGGCTCAAATCGCTCGCTCGACCAATAGAATTTAAGTTCTATCTTCACGTAAAAACACACACAATAATTTAGTAAAATCCAGGAGTACTCCGACCACGCGGAATGCAACTGCGGAGCCCCACAGTTTATGCCTCATTTGCTGTCTTGCTCAGAATACGCTAACATCTGCAGGCTGAAAGGTTTGACTGACACCACGGAAAACGCTATTTATTCTGGGCAAAACACATATATATGGAAAAAAAATGTTATGGGAACCATCGAAACGTCGAAGAAGAAGACGTAAAAACAGTGATATTTTTCATCCAGATGCATGCACGAGTACATGGACATCTATTCGGAAATGGCGTCGCTGGAGACGGGCGAGCTGGTGAACTCGGCGTTCGGGGGGCGCTACTGCGGGCCGATTCCCCCGCGCCGGCGGGTCTCGCTGCACCGAGCCGTCGCGCTATCGTTCTTCACGGACAAGAACTACACGCCGCCCAACCTCTTCACCGGGACTTACGAGTTCATCAACGCATGTAAGAACATTACTCTTTTCCAGACACTTAAAGCCCGTATTCAGAAACAGTGTGAGTTGAGCCTCAAGCGTATACAAGAACTACGCGCCGCCCAACCTCTTCACCGGGACTTACGATTTCATCAACGTATGTAAAGATATTACTCTTTTTCAGACGCTTAGGCCCATATTCAGAAACAGTGCTTCAGTCTGAGCGTACCTGAAGCAAAGATTTTTGACACTTTTCAATGGAGAACTGTCATAAAATCTATGCTTGAGGCTCGACTCAGACTCAAGCACTATATCGGAACTGAGGTCTGAGTCGAGCGTCGAGCATTGATGTTTGTCATTTTTCATTGAGGACTGTCAAAAAAAATATACTTGAGAGTGCTTGAGGCTCAACTCAGGCACAAGCATTGTTTCTGAATATGGGCCTTAGAGATTCATCATCTTCCTGCCCTGACCTTCACATTTATTATGTTTTTTCGTCGATTATGCTCTGCCAGCTGTCATTTCTGTATTCTCTTTTTTATCCATGGTCATCTTTTAGCAATCTTTTAGTTTAGACAATTCATCCATCTTTTCTTTGGCGTATGTACCTCTTGCTGCAGGGCGCCCTACGCTTCTGTAGCCGGTTCTTGGCCACTATTCGGTTGTTGTTCTACTCTACCTGTCATCAGCACGCCTAGCAATGTGTCCTGCCCAACTCCATTTGAGCTCCGTAATCCGATCTCTGACGTCTTAGACCTTCGGATTCCGGAGTTCGGAACTCGATGGATGGACGACATAGACCGGGTCGCGAGGCGGCAATGGTTTAGACTGGCACAGGATCGAGGTAGATGGCACAAATTAAGGGAGGCCTATACCCAGCAATGGGTGAAGTCGGGCTGTGGATGGTGATGATGTACATCTACTAACATTATATCCATCTAGTTCATAACACCCATTGAAACTACTAACATAAAATGTATTCTTCACTTCAAGTAACTCATAGCATAGTTTAATTACTGTTTGTGCACAGGGGAACACAAATGAAAACTCCCGAACTGATTTTAGGTTTATATTGTCCTTTATACAGTGTATTTTTGGAATTTGGGTATGGGAACAATGGTTTGTCTTCTGCGTAAAATTATGAAGTGACATTTGATTAGATAATGCGATGCACCTAAAGAATGCGCGGTGCAACATGCATCATGGTTGTGGTTTTGCTTGAAGATGGAGCGTAGGCGCTAACATCCTGGCCCCGTTGAAAATCTTCGGTTTTCAACCCTCTAGTTCATCTGAAGTAGGCAGGGCGACAAGGCGGACTAAAGGGCGGCGTACACATCCTCTTGTTGTGTTTACATCAGCTACTCGAGGGATACCATCTTCTGGTCCACAGAATAGTCTTGAAATTCGTCCAAGCCTCCAGCAGAGCGGCGGTACATCGTCTTCTTGTATAAGAACCAAGTCTCCTATTTTAGGACTCAAGGAGTTGGTTCTTATACAAGAAGAGGTTTTCCATTTATGGCGTTGCTGCAATTCAGCAATATATTCACGCTGCCAGCGCTTCCAGAAGTGTTGATAGATTTGCTGCAGTCGAGCATAGCGTTGCAGATTGTTGGGGTTGCAGTCTTCCAGATCAGGTGATGGTGGAGCGGTGAGAGCTCGACCAATGAGAAAGTTCCCGGGAGTAAGGCACAGGAAATCATCGGGAGAGGAAGACAGAGGGCATAACGGACGGCTGTTTAATATGGCTTCTACTTGTGCGAAAAGAGTTGATAATTCTTCGTACGTCAAATGAGAATTACCCATGACGCGTTTGATATGAAATTTGGCTGACTTTACACCAGCTTCAAAGATTCCGCCAAAGTGAGGAGCGTAAGCCGGAGAAAATATAAATTTTATTCCATCCTCACTTGCAAAATCAGATAAGGAATCTACATTAGTTTTGAGAAATTGGTTGATTTCTTTCGCACCTGCTACAAAATTGCGTCCGTTATCACAGAACACTTCAGTTGGTTTGCCTCGACGTGACACGAAACGGCGAAAAGTCATGATAAAAGCGTCCTTTGAGAGATCACTTACTGCTTCAAGATGTAGGCATTTGTACCGTAAACAAACAAATAGGCACAAATAGCATTTTATGACAGATGCACCGCGTCCTTTTCGGTTCAAAATGAAAAATGGACCGGCAAAATCTAAGCCTACAGTTTTGAATGGGAAACTTGTCGTAACGCGTTGAGATGGTAAGTTACCCATCATAGGCTTCATAGTCTTTCCTTGAAGTCGTCTACATTTAAAGCAGTTATGAAACGTGCGTCGAGCTAGGTATCTACCATTGATGGGCCACACAAACTCCCTAATAGTAGATAGAAGGAGTTGTGGTCCAGCATGCAAATTTCGTTTATGCTCATGTTCGAATAGAATTTTAGTAAAGTGATGGTTGGCATGCAAAAGCACGGGATGTTTTTTGTCAAATGTAAAATCAGATGCGGCCAATCGACCGCCAACTCGAATGACGCGATCCTCACTATAGAACGGAGACAATGATAAGATGTGAGATTTGGGACTCAGTGATTTATCGTTGGCCAATAGTCCATACTCAGTCACAAATGATTCCTGTTGTGATAAGCGACACAAGCACAGAAATGAATTATTTAGTTCTTGAACTGAGAATAAACCGGTGAGACGCGATTTAGGATTTTTTGTATTATTTATGAAACGCAATAAATACGCAAATATTCTCTTTAATTTAGGTAAGCTAGAATATTTATTGAACTGTATTATAGAATCATTATTAGTTGTTAAGTTAGTCATAGTTGAAGTAGATTTAGTTTCAGGTAAGTTAGTCAAATCAAGTTTAGTGTTTAAGATGGGCCAAGTACTTTCAGGTTGGGATAAGTAAGGTGGACCAGACCACCACAGTGTTGTGCTACTTATTTGTTCTGGGGAAATTCCTCTGGAAATTAGATCAGCTGGATTGGCAGCTGTTGGCACGTAGCGCCAAGAAGCAGAATTAGTAAGTTCACAAATTTCTGAAACCCTATTTGAGACGAAGGTTTTCAAATTTTGGAAGCTGCTGCGGAGCCATGCGAGCACAATCGTGGAATCGCACCAATGTACTTGGGTCTGTATATCGCATCTCAATGATTCCCTGACGGCCTTGCATAGCTTGGCGGCCAATAGAGCGGCACACAGCTCGAGCCGTGGGATTGTAGTTGATTTGATTGGAGCTACTTTGGATTTGGAACAAAGCAATGTAACAGTTACCTTATTATTAGAATCGAGGGAGCGCAAGTATATGCAAGCTCCATATGCATTCTGCGACGCGTCACTAAAAGAATGAAGTTCTACTGCTGTAGGTGTGTCGCAGAGTACATATCTAGGTACACTGAGTTTAGAGAGGTTAGGGATAGCAAGGGTAAATTTGTTCCAATCCTTTTGAATCTCGTTAGGAATTGGATCGTCCCATGATAGCTTGTGCAGCCACAACTGCTGCAACAAGATTTTGGCTTTGATCACGCATGGACTTAACAATCCTAAAGGATCGAATATTTTAAATAGAGATGATAAAATTAGTCTTTTAGTTAGGGCATGATTATCAGATGGAGGTGGAATCTTGAATGGAAAATGCAATTGATCAGTAGATGGATTCCAACCTATACCCAAAGTGGATGAAGCTTCACTTACAACCAGTTTATCGTTTGAATTCAAAGAAGTTGACTCTAATATTGAAGGTAAATTGGTTTTAAATTTTCTTAAGTTAAAACAGCCTTTCTGAAGAGCTGCACACACAGATTGATGTTTGTAGCGTAATGCACTTTCACTGCTTGCTCCAGTTATTAAGTCGTCAATATAAAAATCGTGTTGTATTATTTGTTTGATTTCAGGATCTGAGCATTCTTCACCTAGCTGCCAGAGGCAGCGCGTACTTAAATAACTTGAACTCGCCATTCCGTAAGTTATAGTATTCAGACGCAAAGTTTTGAAAGGTTTGGTCTCATCTTCTCTCCACAGAATCAGCTGAAGATTTCGGTCCCCCCCAGCATTTACTAGGCATTGGCGGTACATCTTTTCAACGTCACCGGTAAGGAGGTACTTGTATTGCCGAGCTCTAATGAGGATGGAGAAAAGTGAATCTTGCATATTTGGACCTACCAGAAGGATGTCATTGACAGAATACCCAGACGAGGTTGCAGCCGAGCCATCAAAGACGACTCGGATCTTGGTTGATTCGCTGCTGTCCTTGAAGACAGCATGATGACATAAGAAATAGGAGTTATCGGGTTTAGCAATAGGAGATTCCGATAGGTGACCCAGATCGGCATACTCTTGCAGGAATTCGACATATTGTGATTTGACTTCGGGTTGTCTTTTGAATCGTCTTTCTAAATTGAGCAGTCTTTTTTTCGCTAAATTGTATGATTCCCCGAGACAGTCGGGTGAATCTTTGAGAGGTAGCCCTACAGAGAACCTACCTGAATCGAGGCGGGAGGTGTGAGCCAAAAAGTGAGCTTCACATGCCTTCTCGCTTTCACTTAGTTTGGATCTTAGGGGAACTTCTTCAAGTTCCCAGAACTTAGTAAGTTCTGCATGGATATTATCGTCATCATTTGATTTGTTTGAAATGATGGAATGATTGCATTGAATTATGTTATTGGATGATGTACTATTTGTATGCATAGGACCTGAAATAATCCAACCAAACTGGGAGCTTCTTAATTTTGGATTGTTGGGACCGAGCGAGTGTTGCTCGCGGCCAAGAATATCCCAGAAAAGATCGGCACCGATGAGAACCTCAGTCGGCGCTGGTTGATGAAACATAGGGTCTGCTAGCTGAAACTCTTTGGATATTTGTAATTGATTTACATCTATAGGGAATCTAGGAATATGACCTGTCAGTTGGGGCAATACAAGGAAACCTGATGTGACATGGAATTGGTTGAATAATGATTTCAACTGTGCCACACAGGATTCTGTGACCTTACCAGTTTGTTGATTGCCGATGCCTATAACATTAACATGACAGTCAGCGTTCGATGGTAACGACAGCTTCTCCTTAAGAGCCTGCGTTATAAACGAGGACTGACTGCCGCAATCTAGTAGGGCACGAACCTTCTCTGTCTGGTTCGTCCGAGGATTGGCCACCTCAATAAAAGCGGTAGACAGCAACACCTGGTTTGAATTTTGATTCGAGAAATTTGCTAAAGTATCGTCAGTGTTGTCCGGGACGGCCGTGACAACGCTGGAATTAGAAACGTCATTATTATTAGTATTGGACGGTTTATGTAGGTAATAGGGTATTATGTCTCCCTTTGCACTTGAGACATGGACCTAACCGACAAGTTTGCACTCTATGCCCAAGCCTCAAACAATTGGTGCATAACTTTAATCTATGGGCTTCAGCGATGCGTTCCTCTACGCTCTTTGCCAGGAAGGTGGGACATTGGTAGATACGATGCCCTTCATGACAAACGTCACATGATATAGGAGCGGCGGAAATAGTTGCATCATCGCTGGAGCATGCAAACGATCTTGTAGGAGCTCGATAATTATTATTAGGATTAGTGGACGTGGTCCTTTGCGCAGGTTGTGTGGACACTGTCCTTTGTATAGGTTGAGTAGATTTATTGGAGTTCCGGTTTATTGATTCGAGAACATCAGCACGATCAATTAAAAATTTATAAAATTGTTGTAAGTTGGGAACATCAGTCAACGCGCTACGACACTCCTCCCACTTAAGAAGAGTTTGATTGTCCAGCTTGGGACTCATAATATGAATAATCAGGACATCCCATTGGTTGGTAGCCTGTCCGAGACTGGATAATGCACGCAGATTTTTTGTTATATGATCTACCATGAACCTCAATGATCTATCGGATTCACGAGATGCTGACTGAATACTCAACAAAGAATTCAAATGATGATTTATCAACTGACGCTTATTATCATAACGATCGCATAATAATTTCCAAGCGTTGGTATAGTTCGCGCTGGAAACCTCGATATTTGAAATAATGCGTAACGCATCACCTGTTAGGTACGATATCAAATAGTGAAACTTATGTATAGGTGCGATGCGCTCGCTGTCGTGGATTAAAGATACGAACGTGTCACGGAACTCAAGCCAACGGAAGTAGGATCCGTCAAACTTGGCAATTTGTATTTGGGGCAATTTAAAACCCAATGATGGTTCGCGGTGATCGACATTGCATTGAGCAGAGGATGAGTGACTCGAATTGAGATCCTTGTAACTACTCTCATCATGTTTGCTCGAGTTGTATTTTTGAATTAGATTTTGCGCAGATGCAATGTTTGAAATGAATAGCTGCTCAATGTCATCTCGTTCATCGATTTCACTTGTTAAATTCTTAGCATTTTTAACCTCAATCTGAGTTTGCAAGTCGTCAAAACGATTGGATAAGGACTCAAACTTACCAAGTTTAAGTGTTAATTCCGCTAACTCAATTGAACTTAGGCTTTCCTTTGACTTAGCATAAGTCAAGTAGTTCTTAAACTTAGTAATTTGGCCTTTTACGGAACTACGTTTGGCAAATAAATCAAGTAAATCTTGTGCTTCTGTTGCAGTAGTCTCACCTCCCATCATGGATAACAATTAATATAAAAGTCTGTTTTAGATAACGTGAAAATATAATATTTTTAGTATAAAATGAATGCAATTACGTACGTATGCACAGAACAAGTAGTCACGGCAATAGAAGTGAAACTCAAATACAACAAAATAACAAAATATTTGTAAATTGTAAATAGTGACTTGTAAATAGTATGTAATGAAAATTAGCTCACGCTCCTCGACTAGGCGTCACCTTTACAGCTGCACCCTGCCCCAGCTGCTGTGAGACCCGGCAGCAGGTCTGGACTTCGTCAATGCAGCCCGTGCGACAGGTAGGTACGTGCCACTGTGCAACGTTTGCCTGGAATGTTCGGCGAAATAGCGTGAATTGATTGATAAAACAAACTAGTTCAATTTACCTAGAAGGATTTTCGAACACAGATACACCAATTTAGAATGGAATATCTATGGAAATTGTATTATTAATAGCCTATGCATAAACTTGAAAACACTTTGCCTAATTAGCATAAAGTCTGACCTATATTTATAAGGTTTATCAGCTGTCTTTGAAAGAACTTTATGACGTGGAAAAATAACTAAGTAACTTTTTACTGTAAAATGATTGACTTTTATGGATTTAATTGAAATGGGTAACTGATTTAGGTACAGTTACACTGTATAAAGAGAAATTGGCACAAGTAGTTGACCAATAAACTTTGGAAACTTGGTAAAAATGATCGGGAATTTAGGTTAGGAAGATTGGATAATTTGGTTACGTTGACGGAACAAGTATAGGAAGGTAACTTATCTGCATTGGCCTGAGCTGCGGCTCGATGCTGCTTGCTGATCGATAACCGGCGGTGGCTGCAATGGATGGACCTCCAGGATTCTCGTAATGTTGTTTTCGTTGTTGGAACGGCCGGCAACCGGCTAATGGCGGCGGTGCGCGTGGACCGTTTTTGTAATTTTTTGTATTTCCGAAGATATTTGCAGTTCTTGGTACGGTCGCCAGATGTTTGTGCACAGGGGAACACAAATGAAAACTCCCGAACTGATTTTAGGTTTATATTGTCCTTTATACAGTGTATTTTTGGAATTTGGGTATGGGAACAATGGTTTGTCTTCTGCGTAAAATTATGAAGTGACATTTGATTAGATAATGCGATGCACCTAAAGAATGCGCGGTGCAACATGCATCATGGTTGTGGTTTTGCTTGAAGATGGAGCGTAGGCGCTAACAATTACTACTACAGAAAAACAATGACAAGGGATCACAACCTTTACGAGAAGAGTGTGCCAAGAGAGTAGCTATGTTATTTACATTTGCAAAGGTTACTAGTTTATTGTTGTTCCATTTACATAGCTGTCCAAGTTGGCCGTTCGAGTTCGCGCTATGCATCGTAGCAAATGTTGGATAGTTGTTGAACCTAGTTTTCCGCCCGTTACATTTTCGTGGCCATGTCCAACTAAATTTAGAATTATTCAATTAATTTAGAATTTTAGTTGAACATGGCAATTAAAATGCAACGGTGGAAAACTTGATTCAACAACTATCCAATTTATATCTTTAGCGAAAATATTTGGAATAACCTCAACCATCTCACAACACGCAGTTACCTATGTATACAGGGTTATTCATTAATAGCTGCAAATACTCAGGAATTAGGTTCAACAAATAAAATAAAAATATATATGATTTTTTTTTTATTTATTTTGATTTAAGTTTTTGTATCAAAATTTTATTTTTATTAATTTCTTTACGGCTATTGCATAATGATTGCCATGGAGAACAGGACGATGACCCACCCAGGCGGTGACTGAACGCAGAGTGTCGCTCACGGCGCGCGGGCGCGGATCAAAGGTCAAAATAGGTCAGGCGCCAATGATTCCTTTATCGATTTTCTCGGGATTTTCATAACAAAACTTAAAAAAAATCATTTCATAAATATTTTTTATTTTATTTGTTGAACCTAATTCCTGAGTATTTGCAGTTAATAATGAATAACCCTGTATAGAAGACGTGCTATGTAATGCGTCCATAACTTTGAGTAAAGGGCTGTCACCATGTCGTCATGGGTTTGAAAGTGCGAGTATAGATGGTTGGTATAGCTTCAGAGGTAGAACTTCCCAGGCAACTTCTTTAATGATAACTTTCGTGCTAATCTTATTGTAACCTCCACAGCCGAGTTCGACGTCGGGACCCCGATACCCAATACATTATGCTCGTTCGTAATCGAAGCCAGCAAGCGCAAGACGGGCCTGCTGCTGTCGCCGACCTACCCCGGGATCTACCCCAAGGACATGACATGCAACTACATGTTCCAAGGCCACCCCGGACAGAGAATCCGCCTAGAGTTCCGCGACTTCGATCTTTTTTTCGGCGGTCCTCAGTAAGTTCAGCTCAGCTTTTCGATTTTAGGATTGTCACTAGAGCAATATTTTAGGTAATAAGCTTAGAGCGCTGGTGGCCTAGTGGTAGCGGCCCTGCCTTCCGATCCTCAGATCGTGGGTTCAAATCCAGTCGTGTACCAATTAGTTTTTCTGCTCAAAAATTTATGTACACTATGCCAGCGCTCTTAAACGGTGAAGGAAAACAGCGTGAGGAAATCGGCAAGTCGTAGAACCTAAATAGTTCGACGAAAGAATCAGTGACACTATAAGAAGAAGAAGGCAAGTAGGTACGCGAAAATGTAATGTTTTGACGTACTCACACATTATAGATTCGAACTCCAAACTGTAGCTGTATCTAAAATATATCATATTTCTGTAGAAAATTAAGGTTTTAGTGCAATAAAAGTACATTAAAATTAAAATTTTCAAATTCACGTCAAAACGCTAGCTGGTGTCATGGCGTCTGTTATTAGTTATTACGTCACGGCACTGTATATCAACAGTAAACATTGGGTGCTTTTGTACTAAAACAGAATGACGTTTAAATAAGCCGTGACGTAATTCGCTCTGACCGGTGTTTAAGCCATCATGGCGGATTGTTGTATTTTGTAGATTTATATTAACAAATCTTTGAATCCTCTTTCATTAGATCAGATAAATATTTTGGCGATACTTGATTACTGTCTTCATGCCTATTGTTGGATGTGCCCCCAGCTGCCCATTCGACTGGGTGCGCGTCTACGACGGGCCCGACAACTCGTCGGCCGCGATCGGCACGTACTGCGGCCAGCAGCGCAACCTGGTGCTGTACTCCAGCGACGAGCGCCTCCTCGTCACCTTCTTCTCTCTGCCGCGCCAGGCCAACACGCAGAACCGCGGCTTCAAGGGTATCTTCGAGTTTTCAGAGAGTTTTGTTAAGCTAGGTAAGAAATTCATAAATCACCCCTTTCACCTTTGAATGCGCTCGCGCGGGCCACGTTTTTCTGTACTCATAGGTTTAGGTCTTTCCTGTGGATCAGGCCGACTAAGCTGTCAGGATAGTATAGGTGCTGGGCAAGCCTATTTCATCTAAAATCCTGTTCCAGGTACTGTAGCGTCTCGTAAGTAGGGGTATGAGTAATCACCAGTTGCCCCTGACGCTATTATAAATCATCTATACAATAGATGCAGAGGCCTGTTTACTTTGGTTTGAGGTGGGCCTTGAGTCTGCTACACATCAACATAACTTTTTGCAGTTTGATTACGAATACGCCAGTCCTCTGAATACGCCAGCTTGGGCAACGTTTTCCTTTAGATAATATATCTTCTCTAAAAATATTTGAATGTTCGGATTTTCATCGAGAGCGCTTTTGTGGTTTTAGCCCAGAGCGTTATAAAAAGGATGCGGGTAAAATGGAAATGTATATAGACATAGAGCAACCACGGACAATCACGGAGCGAATAGAGATTCCATTTAGTATGTATTATTTTATATCATCGGTATGTGAATGCTTTGTTTCTGATTTCAGATTTTATAAGTAAACACGATGCCGAGCATATTAGGGGGTCAGAGTGCGACCAAAAGATTCTTAGCAAAAAGGAGTCTACGGGATTCGTGTACCATCCAAATTATCCATTCCCCTATTTACAAAAAGTTGTTTGTAGGTAAGTTCAAAATTTTATAACATTTTATACTTGCCATTGCTAAAACTTTGTAACATGATAGGTATTTGTTTGTTGTTTTTCAGATATTTTATATACGGTATGCAAGACTCACAAAATTTAGAACGAGTTCGATTGGAGTTCCAGAACTTTTCGATACCGAAGGGCGAAAAACCAAAGCCGGAGTAAGTTTGCTAAGCGTTTCATTATTGCTATCAAACTTTTCACATTATTCATCGAATCTTCTCCAATTACTTCCAGCCAACAGAAGTTTTGTAATGCACGGCTGATTCTAATTCGCTTTCATTTGATTAAGTATTAAACCGAGACTCCTCGTGTCGTTGGGAAACTGTGGCGTCTATCATCAAATTTCTTCCGTAGTTTCTTTGACCCCTTCGAGCCGGATCATTTCATATCTTATACCTTTAAACGAGAAAATCTTGTATATATATATATATATATATATATATATTTAGGATCTCGGAAACTGAACCAACGATTTTCATGAAATTAAGTATACAGAGGGTTTCGAGGGCGATAAATCGATCTAGCTAGGATTCATTTCCAGAAAACACTAGGGTTAAAAGTTATATTAATAATAAAAAAAATTGGCGCCATCTCTTGCCGAGTAGTCGAAATCACGAATTAGTGTCACGGAGAACGCCATCTATTGAACTTCTACGTAAACACTCGACACAAAACTTCCAGAGATTTTCATGAAAATTAGTATACAGAAGGTTTTGGGAGCGATTAATCGATTAATATAGCTGGGATAATTTTTTAGAAAATCTTTTTTTATTGTTTTTAATAATCACCTTTATCTATTAATCAACTTATACATAAGCTTATTTTAGCTATTCCAGCAGGTGGCGCTGTTAGTAAGATCGAAAAATATTATTAAAAACCGAGCAAAGCTCGGGCACACCAGCTCGTTTATTTAAAATACAAGCGTTTTTATTATGCAACTATGATAGATTTACGTATGTGATCTCCATGCACGGTTTACTATACCCCTCGTCAATAATTTCGAGGTTGTGTGGATGAGGTAGACTAGATACTAGCCATATATTCCTTCTTAAAAAAGTGGTGTATCCACGCAACACTATCTAGCCCCAAATTAAGCAGAGCTCCATGTACTATGGAACCAGATAGCTGATATAATTACTTGTATTCATTTTTTTGTAAATACATACATGGAATACATTATAACACCCAGACAGAAAAGTACTCGGTGGGGATCGAACCCACGCCCTCCAGCGCTGAAGACAGAGCTTAATGATAACTTTTTAAATTATTCCAGCACATGTGTAGACGGATACCTGAAGGTATACCTGCGCGGGCAAGAAGCAACAGATTCCTACGACAAGCATGACGCCGAGCTGTGTGGGGAGAGCATGGGGCCCGTGGGGGACGAGCCCGCCTTCCCCCCGCCGCTGCTGTCCGATGGCCCGCGCCTGGTGATGGTGTTCAGCTCGGGGGAACTGCAGGGCAGGGGGTTCAAGGCCAAATATACATTTGAGACTGGTAAGAGCTCGTTGATTGAGTCGCTGGGTATTCAGAGAGCGTGTTGGCTGGGTTGACGATAGTGAAAAAGTCACAAGTATTTTCACACTAGTCACATTATAGGTATGTCCCAAAAGTTAAGAGTCGAGCGGGATTTAAACCCGAGACCTTCTTGGTACGGGGCTGCGCTGACCGCTGCGCCATCGGATCCTAATCACACTCGACGAATAACTCTTAGGGAGTGTTCGGCACTAACGCGACCGTGGTTACATCTACACGTGCGTGCGTCTACTACGTGGTGTATCTCGTGGTTCGTTTGTAGAACTTGGATGAATTAGGCACTTCTTTTTTTACTTAATCTAGGCTTGCGTTTGACCGCAATCTCACCTGCTGTAAAGTGATGATGCGGTCCAAGGTATAGCACGCTTACCTTTACTCTACTCTTAAAAACATCCAAGTTATAAGTGTTCGGAAAAACAGACGCTGGCAAGGAATTCCACTACTTGGCTGTCCGCAACATAAAAGTTGAAAGCACTGGACTGCAAAAACTGGTACGAAAAGAATCATGGAATAGAAATAATTCTGATCCCTGCAGGTACCCGTAAAAGCCCTTCAGGCCTCTTCTTTTGTAGGGTAATCTAAGCATTTTGGAATATACTTCCTGCTCATTGAAACACCATTTTTTTCATCCAGAATATCGCGTTCCGGGCACAGCATCCCCTGGCGGAGAGTGCGCGTTCACCTACCACTCGGAATCGAAGAAGCGAGGGGAGTTCAACTCCCCCCGCTACCCCTCTAACTACCCCTCGCACACCAACTGCTCCTACATGCTGGATGCCACGCCCAACGAACAAGTGTTAGTGGTTTTCGACCACTTCAAAGTGAAGGCTGATGCTTGGAATGCTACTGCTGGGTTGTACTCGTGAGTATATAAACAGCTCTATTAATCTATGAACAACAGGATCCGAGCCATCTTGTTCTTTTAGTGTTACTAGTTTCCAACCAATGTAGTGTAGGTCACCAGGATCCAAGGACGAACAAAATTTCACTGTGTCCTCTCAACTCCTTATGGAGTCAGTGAGTGATTTAATCTCAGAATTAAGTCATTCGTTACTTTTCCGTTGAATGTGATGATTTGTTACACAGGTTTTTTCTGAACTTAATCCAAGCATCCAGGATTAGATGTTTGCTTTTTTTTTTAATAAACTTTATTGCGGCAACTCCAATTAACTTAAAAACTAGTACATTAAAAGAAAAAGAATACATTGTCCTGCAATGGGCGGTTTTATCGCTCGGGGCGATTTCTTCTAGACGATATTTGCTTAAAACTTAGCTTTAGCTGTTCCAAAGCTATTCGAAGAATATTTTTTCTGAAGAAAAACAACATTTGACCTGCAATGGGTGATCTAATCACTCGGGGCGTTTTTTTCCAGACGACCTTTGCTTAAAACTTAGCTTTAGCTGTTCCAAAGCTATTCGAAGAATCTTTTTTTCTTAAGAAAATAAACATTTGATCTAATTACTCGGGCTTGACGACCTTTGCTTAAAACGAACTGCTTTAGCTGTTCCATAGCTATTCGAAAGAAACTTCTCTGAAGAAGCATCACTTGCAGAGGTCAGACGTGCATTAAAACTTAGCTTTAGCTGTTCCAAAGCTATTCCAAGAACATATTTCTGAAGAAGCATCACATTGCAGAGGCCAGACATGCAGTGAGGACTGGCTGGAGGCGTACTGGGTGGGTAAGGACCACAGCCGCGTGCCGCTCGGGCGCTGGTGCGGCGTGGCCACGCCCGGCCCGCTGCACTCGCCGCGTGGAGCGCAGGGTCTGCTCATCACTCTGCGGACGGACCAGGAGGCTGTGGCGTCCGGCTTCAAGGCACGGTATATATTCGAGGTGAGACAACTGTGTCCTGGAAACAAGGAGCACAGCCTTCATTGAGGACTCTTTAATGTAGACCTGTGGACTCCCCGCGTGGAGCGCAAGGACTGCTCATCACCCTGCGGACGGACCAGGAGGCTGTGGCTTCTGGCTTCAAGGCACGGTGACAACTGCATCCTAATGGGGTGTTCCCTCTTAACTACAACATGAATAGCTTCAAGTAAAACGTCAAAAACTCCTCCAGGGTAGGCAACGCAATGAAAGTACCCTTGGTGTTGTTGGTGTTTATGGCGACCGTGACGGCTTATCATCAGGTGGCCCGTGAGCTCGTTTGCCTTCATTGAGGATCAGATCTTCATTGAGGACTGTTCAATGTAGACCTGTTTGCGGAGTCAGACTATGCTGGTGATTAGGCTCACGAGCTTAAAGTTATTTGCCGGCTACTTCTATATTAGTGTTGTGGACCTCATTACAATAACCGCAAATTTGGCAGCAGTTTTCATGGATAGATCGCAGATGATGCTATCTTTGGCAGAGTCAAAATCCAATGACTCCAGACCGGAATCTTCCGCAGACTTTCTGTTCTTATAATTCTCTTTTGTTTTGCAAAATGTGTGTTTTTGTTTATAATGGAGGTTTAGAACTTTCTGACCCATCATCCTTGTCCAGCCGGCGAAGTCAATATTCGGCGACTGCGGGCGCAATCTGTCGGGCACGGAGTACGGCGTGGTGACGTCACCGCGGTTCCCGCTGCCGTACAAGGCTCCCGAGCGCGGTGCTGCTTCGCTGGTCTGCAACTGGTACATCACGGCGCGTCCGGGGAAACGACTCTTGCTCAATTTTGAAGTTTTCGCCGTGGAGGGGCACTTGACTGGTGAGTGCATGCTTTATTGCCAGCTCTGATTGAGAACAGCACCTAGTGGCTTATTCGCCTGATATGCAGCTGGTGCTCAAGTTAAACTATATGGTGGCCAAGAGACGCACAGCGACCATGAGACAGACCACCGCCCGGCCTGTTGGGCGGGTGACATTGTCGGAGTAGTTGGGCAGCAATGGCGGAGACTGGCACAGGACCGGAGAGAGTGTCGCATTACGGAGGAGGCCTACCTATACCCAGCAGTGGGTGCATGCAGGCTGAATAGATAGATAGATAGATATAATATCTCTATATCTCTTCAAATTCAATCCAAAACTCGTTTATCTAGCTAGATAGGTTACGGATCTTCGACAGCACAGGAGAGTTTTCACCCGTTAGCTTTTCATGTGCACTAGACGCAGTGATCATCGAGTGGATAATGAAGACTGAATAATAATTCTTGATCAATTTAAAAAAGGGGACTATATTGTGTTTTTCTCACTCGTGCAGCGTGTACTCCGTGTACAATAAAACCGCGGTTCTCTGTGTGGGTTTATTGACACAAAGCCTTGCTGTTGTTTTGGGGTTCATGCTCGAAAACCTTAGTCATATAGATACAAAGGCAGCAACATCCATGTTTTCTTCGATGGTTGCCAGGTTGCAGGAGTGTTGCCTTTCTGATGGTCTTCGGTGTCTCTGTAAAGTTCGAAACCTAAGTAATTTAAAAGGGAAAGGCAGTCCATGCCTATATGTTGTGTTGTGTTATCCCTCAGAGCGCGGCTGCCCGGCGGCGGTGCTGCGGCTGTGGTACGAGTCTCCGGGCCCGCCGCTGGAGCTGTGCGGCGAGAAGGCGCCCGCTGACAAGTGGCAGTACCTCTCCTCCTCCAACTCCATAAGACTATCGTGAGTGGACTATCAGAAATCACGGATTTCCACTTGCTACGATCCTGACACACCTTCTTTCGCTTCATTCACTCTCATAACATTCTTCATACATGCTCGTCGGTTTAGGGTCCTCTTAACGTGGCCTTTCTCTAAATTGTCTTCCAGATTTATAATAGCGGATAAGTCAGTGGGTGCCGGGGGTTGGCGCGCGGTGTGGACGGAGGTGTCGGTGGGCGAGTGCGCCGACAAGAGCGTGCAGTGCGCCGGCGCGTGCCTGCCCGCCGCCGCCGCCTGCTCCGGCCTGCAGCACTGCGCGCTCATGCCGCCGCGACCCTCCTACTGTTAGTATACCACCCCACACACACACCACCTATACCTAATACTGTTAGTATACCACACCCTACACACACGCACCACGTATACTCAATATTACCCACAAACACCCACACCACTTTTACCTTATACCGTTAGTAAACCACACCCTACACAACACACACACCTAAACACAAAACAATTCATAACGCGCGGTGATTATCTCTTATTGCACAAATGAATACCACAAGGATCAACTGTTGTTGGCCGTTTTTATCATGACTCTAATCTTGTGGCTCGAGTATACACACAAACACACACCCTCACACCCAAAAACACATCCTAACACACAATATGCTAAGTGTAGACGTACTCCACTTTAATTTTTTTGGTCAAAAGTGACTCAGTAATAATGATGCTAATAAACTCTGGACAATATCAGTCAAAACGTACCGAAGATGTGAGTGGATTGCGTTTAAACTTAGCAAACACTTGGACATTACTCCGTTAAGATCCTGTCGAAGGTACTTTGCAGCAGTCGGCTATACGAGTAAATTTAATCAACCCCTATTTTATAAGTAGATTTTAATGATAACTTAAATTTTAAATAGAAGTAGGGATGATAATAATATTTACTGTGACTCTGTATACTGTGTGTAATCTACTCGTACATATCAGGACATTTAGGTAGAATGTGATGTAGAACTAAACAGATTTAAAGTACTACACTTTTTCTAAATTGTCAAAGTTCACTGTATTATACCAATTGGCACTGCACTGCATTCACACTTAATAATTTGTATCTACACTTTGCATTTTGTCGTTGCATTAAATTAGGGTAAAAAGAGTTTAAATTATAAATAGTTCGTTTAAGTTGAATGGAGTAAGCAGTACTTCGATTGTTCCAGTACTTCTCTTACTCCACTGAGAGTCTCCTGTGCTTTGTAATCTGCTGCTTACTCCTGCTTTTATCTTCTATTGTTGTATAAACTAACTCTAAACACTGTAGATCTTAACTAATGACTAAACTAACGATAACTATGTTCACTTTTACTTCTCAGTTAGTGGTGGTTCAATGCAATCTTTGTCTTAACGGATGTTGTAAGTAGGGCTAGATGTTAGACGTTTCACTATTGTTGAATTAGCAGAATATATTGAATGTTGCAACAAAATAAAAGTTTTATTTACGAAACGCTCCCTTTAGTCTTTCGATTCTAAATGTTGTCAGTCATTTAAACTCGTGTCTTCTCATTCATCTATACTCTATACATAACTTTTTTACTTCTTACAAATATTGTGATGACTCAGGAGAGTTGATTGCGTCCTAAGTCAAATTTCGGTCAGTTTCGAGTTTTATATAGAATCGTTGGTATCCAATGGGACAAAGCTTGCATTGAGTCATCGCACTATGGGACCTCGGTACCCGACTAAACTTCGCGATAGCTTTCTGATGAGATCATTATGAAATACCACAATTGTTGTGGTTTCTTATCAATATGTATATCTTTGAATCTCATCAGAAAGTGTTCACAGTAAGGTTAACAATAACGCCACTGAAAAAACTCAAAATATACAGAAATAGCACGATGCGTGCAAGACTCACCAACACAGTAGTGCAAATTTGTGAGCGTAGTACGTTGTCTCGTAGCACTTCATAGGCCTTACTATTTTCAATATTTTTTCAAACGGTTCAGTGACGTTATTTATGTAGCCAACTGTTTAAACAGCACTATAAACATTTACAGCTGGGAAGCTTTACAAACTCAAATCCTATCGCACCTTCTTTGCTTGCGATGTGGCTAAGAGCATTGTGGAAGTAAGAGCTTAGTCTGGTCTCAGTGAGATATCACAATCTCATCAATTTGAACAATGCTTAAATACAATAGCAACTCCTGGCGCATTTTTATCACAAAACAAAACAAAGTTATTCTGCGTAGAACTTTGCTACGCGGTGCTACGAACGTCAAAGCTTTCATCAGCCTATTGAGCATAAGCTTCTAATGCTTCCCTCTTTTTGGCGCAGCCTTACCACTACTATGACGTTTCATTATGTACTCGGCGCAGCCTTCCATTAGCATCCAATGTTGCCAACATTGACATGAACCGTCAAAGTGCCCAATTTTAGTGCCACTTGACTGAGTGGGAAGGAATAACAAATATCAGAGAACAAGCCTCGTGTAGTTTGTCTCCCTGCATTTGCGTATAATCTGTCTTCTGCAAAACAAGCTGTATCAAAGGCTTCAGCGAGGCTCTTGCATTTTCTATGTACAATCCAAGCTTTTTCTGGAAAATGTGTTTTTGAAAGGTCCCAGTCTTTCATCGCGTTTCAGCCTCAGCCTTCTCTTGAAAGGTATAAGATGATAGGTCCCAATCAGTCTCTTGCGTTATGCTGAAATATCTAATCTCCATCATGCGCAGATGAACTGGCAAAATGTTTTACGCTTGTAAATTCGACTTCTGATTTCCGATTTAAAGGGACACTCGAAAATGTTAGGTCGCTGGCAGTCACTTCATCCTGTTTCAGCATATAATCTCCTTCATGTATAATCATAGATGTTCTGGCTAAGTTTATCAGGCTCGTATTTCGGTTTTGGATTGAAAGGTGCTATTTTATTTAACTCTTTATTGCACAAAAAACTTAAATCTATGTACAAAAGGTGCTTAATGCTTTAAGCATTTTCTACCTGCCAACCTTAGATGTAGGAATGGCGTTGGCGTGCTTACATAAAAAAAAGGAAAGCTTAGATATTAAAATTAACAACATGGTACAATACTTGTCTTATTAAGTTAAGGTCCGATGAGATCTGCTTCAGGAAATGCTCATGCTGCTAGATGGTTTTATGGGGGGTCGACATAGAAAAAAAATAAAAAGTGAGGGTAGTAAAGCTTCCCAGCTGTTGGGCCGGCGCGCGGCGCGTGACGCTCGTTGTGCGCGCAGGCGGCGCGGGCGGCGGCGTGGCGGGGGGGCGGCCCGCGTGGGCGCTGCTCGCCGCCGCGCTGGTGCTCGCCCACTGACCGGGCACACCACGTGAGTTGTAGCTACTACACGCATCACATCACTACCTTTCCTGTAGCGAGCTCGGTTGAACAACGGAAACCGTACAAGATCTTATAATTCAGACGAAAACAGTGTTAGTGGTATGAACGATCACGAATTCATTAAATGAGATTCTATTGAACCTTTTGGTTGTAATGATGACGAAAAACACCAAAATCAATACTTCAATTTTTTTTTAACTTAGTTTACGTATTAAAAATAGAAACATCCTCCTCCAATAGCTCCTGGCTGTCGCGGTATTAAAATTAAATGGTCAATACTTCCAAAAAACTTACTAAAAGTTGATAGAGAATTTCTGGTGAAACACACGCCGCCATCGCAATCTTTGCACTTCTGGGATGCAATTATGGTCGTCATATAGGAGTGTTTTACTTGCGTTTCAATCAGTGAGTGGGATATGAAGATCTGCAAGATCTAAAAATGAAAGTATTTTTCATGAAAAATACTTTTACTGAATAAAAGAGTCACTAAAATTTATCGGAATCTGAATGGTCTAAATTTTCGTTATTAACAGTCACCGAGCGAACTACGTTTCCTTTTCCCTGTCCAAACATCACCGCTCGCCCGCTCATCTCCCGAGCTTTTGTGGCCGCTCGTTCCCGTTTTATTTCGCAATTTTACGTTTCTGTACCGATAAAACCATGAAAAAATATGTCTTTTGAATAGTTTCTAACGGCGAAAAAAAGATCAAGCTACCTTTATGTTAAACGGGCGTAGAGCTTAAAAATCTGTTTTGCTTATCCGCTTAGCAGTGTACTTGCATGGCACTTCTTCACTCTTTGCTTTGTTCCACACCTTGGAAAGTTTCTTAGCTGAACTCTCCATGCTGTGGATGGCTACTATTTCCAGGTTTTAGAAACCAGTCTCATAAATCACTGCTTCCTCTGTTTAAACCAATCTTAAATGTTGCATGCTAACAAGCCACCTAAAATCAGTCATAAAAGAAGATTAAATAAATTGAATTTGCAATATTCAATGAACTAATACAATTGAAATAAAACGTCTTCGAATTCGTAGCTTTTGCTAGAGTTACGAGCTCTAGAATTAAGGATGAACTTTCATTGAATTACATTGAATATTGCAAAGGTTAAAAGAAAATAATATGTAGGTAGGTCCATTCATACAACCTATCGAGGATCTACTCTGGATTTGTGTTGATCTTGGCTCCATAATGCTCAGCCTTCCCAATTATTGGCCAACTTAGTTTCATGATGATAATTAATTTCTCGCATAGATCTCAGCAGAAAAGCCATGTAGGACCCACCAGTACCTACCCCGAGTCCCAGTTTTGCTACCACATTTCGTCTACCAAATGATGTTATCGTGTGAGCACGTGCCTCTCTCTTTTGTATGGAAAATTTATGAGACAACAACTCGTTTCTACGTAACCTATTTTTGCTGTCTCATCTTGTCTCCATACAATAGAGAGAGACGAAATAGGCGAAACGAAAACAAAATTTCGTCGACGAAATGTTGTAAATGAAGTGGAACTTGCCCTACAGGACAAATTCAAGGTTGTTCGATTTCCTTCAGACAGCACCCCGCGTTCGGAGCCAAGAGCCCAATCACGATTCCAGAGCGGTTCCCATTTGTATGGCATAGGCAACTAGGCGGCGTGTGTCCGTAGGCGGGTCGGGCGAGCTGGGCTCGGGCGCCGGCACTTGGGGCTGGTGGGCGGCGGGCGGCGGCGCGGCGGGCGCGCTGGCCGCGCTGGCGCTGTGCCGGCGCCGGCCGCGCGCGCGCCGCACGCCGCCGCCGCCGCCGCGCCCCCCGCCGCGCGCGCCGGCCGCGCGACTCGCCGCCGCACGGGACGACGTATGACACCACGCACAACACATACTTGAATACACCACTTTCGAATACCATCTGTGTTTTATTTGTAGTTCGTGCCACTTCTGCTAGATTTAGAGTGACCACTACTGTTGGAATTTAGACAAAAATATTCTGTAGGGCTCTCTGTGAAAATGTGAACCAAATCGAGATTGGGATAGAAATTGAGTGCGTCCATAAGTAAATACTTAACTCAATCTGTTAGGATATTAGAGAGAAAGCTAGCGAGGCAGACGGCATCAGCTTACTCTGCACCGGGCACACACCGACATCACTAAAAACCCGGACAAAGTTCTACCTACATGTATTATTATGTGTCTGCGTAGATTCTGTGTTTGATGTTTATTTTAACGTCTTCTGCAACCCTCATAGTGCCTGGTTTACCCTAGTACCACGAAAAACGTGTCCTAAATTGACGTTTTGAGCTGTCCACCAATCAGCTCAATTTAATTTGCTGAATTACGAACTTGTTCATATCTAGAAATCTAGAATCTGTCCTACACTGGACAAAGGTAGGACAATATAATGCATCTTAAAGTTAGTCAGAATAAGCCCTCTCCGACAAATAGTCGGAGAGGGCTTATTCTGAGTTTTAAACTTTTAACATAATTTTGTCGTTAGCTCCGATTTTGTATGGAGAATGTTGAGCGCCCCTGGCGAGATTTACTAGAATTAATGTTTTTACGTAGCGTTCGTCACAGATTATTAATATGGCTTTCGTAATGGCCCGAACACACCTAGTTCGCAGGCGGTAGCGAACAGTGAAACGCTGTCAAATATTCGCTGTCAAATCTCAAATCTGACAGCGATATTTGACAGCGTTTCACTGATCGCTACCGCCAGCGAACTAGGTGTGTTCGAGCCTTAATATAATAACTAACGTTATTTCATTTTGCGTTAAGCTAACGACGAAATGATGTTAAAACTCAGAATGAGCCTACTGGGCTGTTTACTCAAGTAAAAAACGTCAATACGATTTTCTCATAGTGGATGTGCTTTACAACATGCAACCCCGCCTGGCAGTTCTGATCTGATATACCTCCTTAAATGCGTCTGCGCAGTCAGTAATAAATATGCAATTTGACCTCTGATGCAACACCACTCAGTTTCGGTTCTAAAAAGGTCAACTTTGCCTACTAAACCTAGACAGGATAGGATAAAATAACTCAATGAAACAATAAAGTTAATAAGGCAAACACAGTTTTGCAAATTTATTCCACAATTAACTGATATAATAGATTGATACAAGTTAGGTTTCTAACAGTACGGACATGCTAAGTGGTCGAATACAAACAAAGTTTAGTACAGCAATAATAATAACAATACAGAATTCCTGGACTTTACAATAACTACTTCCTCACACTAATTTATTTTAAGGGACAAATGTAAATAATAATAAAGCAAAAAAACTAAAGCAGGAACACAGTTGGAAATGTTGTCGAGTACAGGGTGTTGGTGGTTCTATTTTAGCCGTAATCTAGAGTCGTCGAGTTCAGTTCATTCCATTAAATTCATTCTCAAGTATCCTAAGTTGTAAGTATGTCAAAAAACAACAGTCAAACTCCTTATAATAATAATAATTACTGCTAAAATACACATCACATCGCAAAATGCGTTCGCAGGAATAAAATATATCGAATAACATGTATTAAAAAAAACAGACAGTCGACGGATCCTAAGACCCTAGCGCGCGACCGCAAACAGGCAACCGCGGCCGCGCGCCGCCGCTATAAAGAGTATATATTAAATATATACGGCTAATACAGAAAAACATAAGCATAACGGGAAACTTACTATCGAAACATCTCATAACGTTACTACTTTAAGATTTTTACCGAATCGATATGCGTTACAAAATCGAAAACTCGAAAATCAAAATAAAAACACATATATAGAAAAAAAAAGTGGTAGATCCTTCGGGCGTACACGTGGTGAGGATCTGGCGTAAACGTAACGTAACGTAACGAGCCGCTCGTCCGTCGCGGCCTCCGAGGGGTTCCCCTGCGCAGCTTGTAGTTCTCCGGATACAGGGGCTCGGCGCGGGCGCGCGGACGGGGGCCGGGGGCGGCGGGCGGGGCGCGGTCCGGGGGGGCGGGGGGCGCGGGGCGAGGCGGCGCGGCGCGGCGCTCGCTAGCTGCTGCCCAGCGGCGCGCACTCCCAGCCGCACGCTGCGGCCGCGGCCGCGCTCAGCCGCCGCTTGCTCTCCCCCCCAGAGTTCTGTTGACCCCCGTCCAATTTACGTTTACCTGCAACGCGAGACGATACATTACGCGCTGCTCGAATAAACCAGTCTGCTTCTAGCTAGACTAAAAAAAAAGATAGGAACCAAGCCGCAGTTTGATGCCTGTTCTTCTAGGCTTGGTCGCGTGGAACTGGTACCTAGACTCACCTAGCTTTGAAAAGTTTCAAAGTGATCCTTGCGATCCTACTGAATAAATGCACTTATAATTTAATTTGATTTGACTACACACATGAACTACTGAAGTTTCGATCGTCAGTGAAGTTTGTGTCAGAGCCGTGATTCCCTAGAGGACCTCTTATAATCATCAGATCCATCTGGTCGTCCCTAATCTATGATTATAGGATGCCAATGTCATTGTTCCGTGAAATCCACGGATGAAGGGACAACAATAAAGAGCAAGGGCTTCCACAAACTTCGAATAGAAAATTTGGACTCTTCATTGATCGAACCGCATTAAAAGTTTGTGGTAGCCTTCAAGAACATGACGATAGGGGGTAAGGATTAGGAAGTAGGAGAGGTAGTTACCGATTGACAACACATTGCATTCCAGATTACACGCATACCATCAGACACGCTGAAATAAAAGGAAACGAATCAGCGCAGGTTTTCTATGGAGACTAGCCGAAAAGAGAGTCCAAAGTTTCTATTCAATAATTTGGAATTTAATTTGTTTGCTTCGTGCGTCATACAGGTGTCGCATGGTTTTTTTTTTTGTTGAGTGGCTTCAGTTGATTTGACGATGCTTTGCTATCTTGTGCGGAATTTATCAACGAAGAAACTGCTTTGACACTTGGGTGACATGCCAAGTATGCCTTTATTGCAATAAATAATATAATATGAAACAGTTCATGTCCAACAGTGGACTTATCCTGGCTGATGAATGTCATTTGGTATTTAAGAGTGCATGTGTGTGTGAGGGGTGTGTGTGTGAGGGGTGTGTGTGTGAGGGGTGTGTGTTTGAGGGGTGTGTGTTTGAGGGGTGTGTGTGTGAGGTGTGTGTGTGAGGTGTGTGTGAGGGGGGTGTGGTCGCGAGGTGCGTCACTGACCTGGTAAACTTGGCTTGGCGCGCTGGCTGCCACGCATGGCGCTGGGCGTGCGGCGGCCACGCGCGGCGCGTCGCGCACCACCACGGGCCCCAGCCGCGCCCGCCGCCGCGCGCCGCGCCCATGCCGGCCCGCCCGTCCCACATGACCCAGCCTACGCACACAATCCAAACACACGGCTCACTCTCTGATGCTATACTCACTACATGGCCTGCCGCCGTGACAACTAACGTATTGCCAGCCGCCGATATTAAACCAAATCAATGCTGTTTATTTAAGTCAAGTATGGTATAAACAAAAGTTAATAATATAAAAGGAACAATAATATAAAAATTGGCTGCCACTCGGCATAAATGCTATAATGCTTCCAAAGATCTGATCTTTCGTCATTATCAATGTACGTGACTTCGTATAAATCACTACGCAAACCTTCGATGGTATCAAAGATTTGCGTAACGCTGGTACAAAGGGCTTTAGACTCAGTGCTATTTCACCATCTTTAAGTAACCCTATCCGTGAAGTAAAATAGTTGTTTTTGACTGGTTTAAAGAAGATGCGGTTTTTTTTCTCTGACGGCGTTATTCAGCGACTCTAAAATAGGCACTCAGCGTATTCGTATACTACATGGCTCTCAGTCAGCGTCTGAAGATACGTTTGTTGTAAACGTGGCCGAATACATTTAACATTTGTGGCAGTCAATGCTTCAACTTTCAATACGATAGGTCACAGATGTCAAATTTATCCGTGCTTGGCCCTCGGATCCCGGAATACAACATCAAAAGCCAGTTGCACAGTAAACTAGAGTTTCAAGTAAGGGTGCTACCCCTAAAAAACTGAACAGTACTAAATTGTGAGAAAGAAAGTTTTGGCATATGGCAATAACATGCTTGCTCTTTCAGTGAGAGTACTTCCACTCGCAAGCCTTTGAGCAAGGCTTTGAGTAGTCGGTGATTATGGTATTTTACTTTGCAACAGGCTCAGTATAACAAAGTATTGGGATATTACACCCCGGCGATAAACTACTTATCAATTTCTTGACGTCATTCTAAAGCGCATAACGTTTCAGGACAATGCCACTAACACAGCGTAGTTTTTCAAGTGTGTTACTGATAAAATTAATGTGCCGAATTCTAGCAGCAATAACACCTCTCATATCAATGGTCAACCACCGAACAGCAACCAGTCGGCGTCAGGTTTATTTTTAAGAGGCTATTAAACTGTGCTAGCTAAGACATTCAAGACTAAATTAAACAGGGGTAGACCCTAAGATGCGTTTTAAAAGACCCATTCAAAATTCCTTAGAGCAACGATTAAAACCAAAAATGTATGTTAAAATATGTGATCTAAATTCATGTGCTATATTTTTTAGGAACAGTACCCGAAGTCGGAGTTTTGCTACCACATTTCGTGGAGAAAAGCTGAGACACCAACTCTTACTACGTATACGTAACGTATTTTTGTCGTCTCATATTTTCTCCATACAATAGAGAGAGACCAATAGGCGAAACGAAAACAACATTTGGTAACGAAATGTGAATGCAAAACTCCAACTTCGGGTACTGAGTACTTTTTTGAGAATCAATTTCTAAACCTAACCGTGCTAATTCTAAAATAGTTCACCGTTGATATTCCTTTAGGTTATATTTACAACGGGTTATAAATCTGCCAGAAAACGTCACAACACACACTAAAATAATGATGGCATTATTTATCAATTCTTGGGACTCGCCATATAACCTTTGGTGCAGACGGTCATTGCGAATTTTACGACATGCCATTCGGATTAAAGACTCCTTCATGGGACATACCTTTAAAGGGATTAATGTTCGTGGTATGAATAACGCTTCTAAGGGCTAGTTTACATGGCAAGTTCCAAGCTTTGTAAAAAAAAACTACGACAAACGTCACCGTTTCCAGTGCTAATTGAAACAATAGCTACTTTATTACGTTCATTCCATCTAATAAGGGAAACGACTAACTAACGAGGTTTCCTAACTAGATAAATACAATACTCATGCTGATAAAGTAACAGTCGCTATGCTCACCTACTGGTACGAATACGTTTTATTTTATTAACTTTTAAATTGTGTTATTTTGATGATATGATACAACATTCAAAGTACAGTTTTGCTGGTTTATGATTGTGTGAAAGATCCACTTTGTTCGATAGCGTATTGTTAGCAAAGCACAGATAAGACAACACACAAATGGAATCTTCCACCATCAAATTAGGAAGCGAGATGATTACAGATAATGAAACAATCAGGTACTGCGGATACCGAAACAACTTGGTATTCAAACATAATTTTGTAATTCTATAAGTACGGCCAAAATGCATTCTAATTAAAAAGTCTAAGAATATAAACATACATTAATGTAATGCAAAATTTTGTTTCTAAGTACTATCAATTCTAATCATACTTTCTAATAAGTATAAAACATTCACTAATAAAATTTGGAATAAATAATGATCATATTGTACCTGAATGCCTCCGGTTAGATCGTAGTAAAGCGAGTTCGGCCCGATAGCGAGCTCGTCGTCCTGAGTGAGGCATTTACCAAGCGGGTCAGTTAGTCTTCAACATATTCGCTACCTCGTTGCAACAACGAGAGAACATTACTCGCGGGCGGTGCGGGCGTTAGTAGGTGTATGGAACCAAGCGAAGCTCTACATGATGGGAGTGACAAGCGCGCGGAATGACGCTAAGCGGTGCAAACGTGAAATGGCAACTGAAAACAACGAGCGCAGGTCAGACGTGGGCGTGTTAGTCGGAGCCCTCATAGGCCCGACAGCGAGAGGGCACCGACCCGCACCGCTGTCGGGCCTGCACACTACCGTCTTTACAGAGTCACTAACTCCATTCGAGGAACGGGAATCGATTCCAAAATAAAGTAATACAAAACAATATTAAATGAATCATAATTTGGCAAATCAAAAAAACGATAGACTGATGATGAGTACGGCGACTAGTGACTAGTAAATAGGTGATGAATAGTGAGTGTGTGTGGGGACCCACCGGTTGCGGTCTGTTGGGAGGCTGGCGGACGGCGGACGGTTGCGGTGGCCCCGCGTAATCAAAATAGAACTCATCGTACCGGTAAAATGGCTCATTGTAGCCACCTCGGTAATCACCGTACCCGTAATAGTCGTAATCATAATCTATAAACACACAACACAGGCCTTTTAGAGGCTAAGCTAGACTAAGCTAACTTACAAGCTACCGTGTGGGCTGGGCTGGACTAGGCTGGGTACGGGTGGCCTCGCGACACTCGTACCGTTCGTTGTAATAACATGCGAACCACTGCACTCGGAACGCGCACCAACAACGCACAACGCAGGGCATGCACCGACAACCAAGCGAGCGCTTCACTAGCCCGACGCTCATCGCATCACATCCACATCACATCACAACGACAATAATTTAGAATTTTGATGTTCCAACTTCCTTTCCTGCGACACTTTGTCCCACCACCGAATAAGCGATGCAACAGTGCCAAGGTAACGGCTACCAGTGACATCTGCGTTCCAGACGCTGCGGTAAAAATGAATTTTAGGTTCAAAGCATGCACTTTTGTTAATATTGTTAACACTTTGATGACGATGTGTGGCCCTGTCTGTTATCGAATGGTAGTTTCGGTTTAGAGTCATGCGTCGCTCCTATCCTACCTGTCGATCGCTAGCCATTTAGCGTTAATGGATTATGTTGTGGGGCCTTAACGATACACTACGAAAACCACACAAATATTGAACTATTTTGTACAGTAGCATCACAATCACATAGGACGTCACATGGGCAATCCCGCGTGTATAGTAGCGGCCGTATGTTAGTAGGGAGTAGCGGAATGTGCGAGTGTGCGCGTGGAGACCACACCGTGTCACATTTTATTGTATGTGTGTGAGAGAGAATCAATGAGAGATAGATGGCGGGAAATTTATGATTTGTTGAGTCGTTTTATGAGATTCCCTCCACCTAACTTTTGATAGAGATTTACAATTTTATTGTGTCAATAATGCAGACCTTGGTGGGTGGACTTCGATGCTTGAATAAATTGAATGCACAACTTTTTCACCTTGAAAATCTCAGTTCCACTCATCAACTGAACATTTTAAATAATTTCTCAGTTCTGGACAAATAATGTCGAATCACAAATGTTTTGTTTTATATACCTAAATCAAGCTGACAATCCTGATTTATCACTCACAATTGAAACATCCGTCCTACCCACCGTAAGTCAATCTTGCCACCCTGAAATCAACCGTAAGACGTCGCAATATATATTTATATTATAACATCAAACAACTTCCAAGCTGCCCAATCGGCAACAATCTCTTTGCCATTGTTTTTTTTATATTTTGATTAAGTGCGACGACAAACGGTTAAAAATCAACGCAGCAGCAGGGTATAGTCACCAGCAAACTCTGCGAAACTAATCACAAGGTAATTTGAACCCATTGTCATTGCGCAAATAAAACTTGCGGGTAGTTCCAAAGAGTCAAATATCTTGAACTCTGCGAAACTGGTCACAAGGTGCACTTGCGGGTAGTTTTACAGAGTTAGCCGGCGGCAATACGAGTGTGTGTGTATGGGCGGGTGTGTATGTGGGCGGGTGTGTGCATACGTACCGTAGTCGGCGCGGGGTTGCGGGTGTCGCGGCGGCGGCTGCGGCGTGCGGCCTCGCAGCGTATGCACGGGAGAGCAGCTGCACCAATCAAATCTGACAGTTAACAGCCACACGTTACTGCGATCTCTAGCGAGGGACCTAGTTTGGCCTTGTGATATTCGCACTGTTTTTACTATTCAAACCGAAATAGCTTATTACATTTATTTTGCTGTAATTCCTAGCTATTCTAGACGAGGATTTACTCAGTGCGCTTAATGGCAAATGCTATCCCTCTCTGGCACGAGGAACCTAGGTTGGCCTTGTGACAGTCTCACTGCTTTAACTCATCAAATACCACGATCCCAGACATAATATAATTTTAATTGTTCCTGACTCCATGCGGAGCCAGCGGGTTTCCACTGGTTAAGAAGGTATTCTCTCTCTCTTGTCATGTCACTAGTTCTTTCGAACCAGTGTGGTGAAAGGATTTTAAGTGTCTCTAAAGAGGCTCTTTTGTTTCCTTCAAATATAAAAGGAGGTCAATGCGCTTTTTTTTTAATGTTTGTTATCGCATAACTTCGTGTTTAGTGAGCCGACTTAGTAAATTATTTTCCTATAAGTATATCCTAGAAGTATAATATACTTCCAGATTGGTACCATAGAAATTTCATCACAAGCAGTTTGTGAGTTTTTTAAACTTGTAGTATTTAAAGTATTAAACTAGTGACGCGAACTCAATCACTCGTCGTTATAGAACACTAAATGGGTAATAGTAACATGGGCGACAGTGGTCACTGTAACATGGGCAAATAGGCAACAGTAACATATGCTACGAATCCGCTGCGTCCGTAATTACTCACAGTAACATGGGCTATAGTAACATTTTACGAATAAATTACATACAGTAACATTGACAAATTGGCAATAGTAAAATTAGTGACAATAATGCTACCTACCCGCTGCGTCTGTGCATCATTGGTCACAGTAACACAGGCGACAGTAACATTGAGACAATATTCAACCTACCCGCCACGTTTATGCATCAAAGGTCACAGTAAGACGGGCAACAGTAACATTAGAGACAATATTCAACCTACCCGCCACGTCTATGCATCATAGGTCACAGTAACACGGGCAACAGTAACATTAGAGACAATATTCAACCTACCCGCCACGTCTATGCATCATAGGTCACAGTAACACGGGCAACAGTAACACAGGCGACAGTAACATCGGTCACAGTATGCTACGTACCCGCCGCGTCCATGCATCATCTGCATCATGCGTCGCTCGCGCGCGCGCAGGATTTCTTCTTTCTTCTTCTTGTCGGAGGGAGGCTTTGCGAGCGACACTTCCAGTCGCGCACCGCCGACCTCCTTGCCGTCTAGTTCATCCATCGCCTGAAATTATGTGGGTAGTTTTTCAAATCTCTACTGTTTAAAACATTAGTAATTTTAGGAACCAAGATAACCTGAAGATATTACTTAAATGCCTTCTCTAAATATGCCTGGCTCTGGATTTTTGACAGCGCCTTCCTTTATAATAATAAGCATGCTGTATCAGGTTTTTGTTGATTTAACAAGAAGCACGGTAGTGTTTGGTTTACACTCGGTTGAAAAAGTAGTTGCAAGTAAGTCTGTCAAACAATTGACGCACTTGCCGAACCAGCCATAAAAGTAATTGTAATTTAGAAGTAAACTAAGAAGACTGCGTTATTTAAGAGTTCAAACACTGGGCCCAGGAAACAATGTGATAGCAATTAAACGCCAGTGCTTTCAATCGGTGAAGGAAAACACCGTGATACCAACTTACCTTGACAGCAGAGTCCCGGTCGTCGAAATGTACAAAAGCATAATCCTTGATCTTCTTAACGCGTTCGACGGCTCCAAAACGCTCGAATTCATCCTTTAGCGCCTCTTCAGTGATGTCTTGAGTCAGGTTCCTTACGTACAATACTTTCACCTAGGACAAAGTCAAAATCATTTATTTCAGTTGCAGCACGAGGATCACTTTGAAACGTTTTAAAGCTACATGAATCTAGGTGACAGTTCCACACGACTACGCTTATAAAGACAGGCAACAAATTAGTCAAATAAGTTCGCCTAGAACTGGCATCTAGACTCACCATTAAAACGATTTCAAAGTGATTCCTGTGAATATATTGAATAAAATATTTTTTAATTAGAATAAGACAAAACAAAAAGTTTGCTAAACTAGAAGAGCTACACAGAACGAAAAAATATAATAAAAATGCTCTCTGCGCAGTTTAGCCATGTAGCTCGTCAGAGGAAAACTGGACATCGCCACTATAGGTAGAATAATTGTCTGCCTACTGAATTTATTTTCGTAGACGTCTAAAGTCACCATGGCAATAATGTTTTGTCCAGGCCATTCCTAGTGGCCCATACTTAGTATCAACGCCTTTGATGGGGGTACTAAGGTACTATGAGAGGCTAAAAAATACAGTTTAGGTAAGTACTTACTTTACTCATTGTAACTTCATCTGGTTCTTCTTGAGGATCGGCCCAGTCTACTATTATATCACAGCCCCAAACCTGCTAACCGAAAATAGTTATATTAGAAATATTGATATTGATCTTGGGCTATCAGTACAAAAAGCTATTAGAATACCATGTCAATTATTACATACCTTTATTCTACCGGTGCCCAGTCTACGTTTAGCCAAGGACGCCGCTTTGTGAGACTCGTATTCCAAAAAACAAAATCCTCTATTTTTCTTCTTGTCATCGGGCGAACTATATATAATAACTTCGACGAGTCCGGCTGCAATCACACCAAACAGATAAAGGGGCGGCCGCGGGCGAGGCGCTAACATCGTGACAAAGCACGACGCATTCATTCATTCCTCTCAACACTACTTAAGTATGAAGCAAATCAAACGATATTCCAGGAAAACATATAAGGTACCGAAGAATTACTAGTCTAGAGAACAACAGCAAGATTCTCCAGTCATTACCGGTGAGCATTCTCGAGGCGAGGCCAATCGTAACACTTAACGCAATCTACGGAGCGCACGCGCGGCGCGGCGGCATGACGTCATCCGGCCGGGCTGCGCGCGCGGCTCCAAGGTAGCACAAATTATGAATTCGACAAGGACTTACGTGCATGGCTAGTAAACTCCTCAAACAAATCGTCCCGATCTCGATTCTTAGGGATATTCCCCACGAATAACCGGTGATTGTTAAAGGAAACGGTAACGCCAATCTTTTTCCCCTTTCGAATTTCATAATCATTCAGCTGCAAGAACAATTCGAGGGAGAATAGCCTGAGGCCGGAGCCAGGAAGGCGGGCGGCGGGCCGCGTCGCAACGCATTGCGCGCCGCGTCCGGCCCAATGACTGGAGAGAGGCGGGCGGGTGGCGGGGACAGAGGGGCAGCGGGGGACGGAGGGGCAGCGGTGCGGGGTGCGGGGAGCGGGGGAGCGGACAAGCGGGACGCAAGCAGGGCACCTTCAGCGGTCCACACCAAGCCCCACGCAAACAACCCGACAATTATAATTCTTTTAATTTATTCGAGTGAACATTACCTGTTAATTTACCAAATTCCTCCAGTATCTCCTCTTTGCCTTTCGACTTGGGAATGTTGCCGACGAAAAGTCGAAGATTCGGTACGCTAATCTTAATTCTCAGAGTCTTCCCTGGTTTTATTTCGTGATTATCGAGCTGTGGGAAAAATAATAAGGGAACAATTTTGAAAAGGACGTTTCTTTTAGAAACCGGGCTAGCAGAGTCGCCGAATGTGGCGACTGCGAGTGTCGCGTGGCGAGTCGCGGGTCGCGGGTCGCGGCCGCGGGTCGCCGCTCGAGCGGAGGCGCGACGAGCGGTCGCCGGCCGCCTGTAGACGGCGCGTTGATGACGGTTAGAGCCAATCGGATGAGTTAACTGGACTGACGATGAGAAGCCGAAAGTGGTGCGCTGACCTCGTCAGTCAGCACTGAGCAAAGAGGAGAGCCTGAGATATTACACATTCTCAGTCAGAGAATTTCTGAAGCCAATTGAAAGTTAACCCTGAAGTGAGTGGACCGTTTGATGAAGTGAAAATAAAAAGAAGCGAGAAGTAAAGTGTGATGGTAACAAAAAATAAAAAAGCAACTTAAAATTGAACGAGGTGCAACGGTAAGAACGGGATGATATCTCAGGACAAGCGAGGCTAGATCAGTTCATAGGTGTTACATTGCACATTTACACAACATCGTGAATACAGATGCGGCGTCGGCCGCTCGCATGCCAGGCTTTCCAGTCGGCTCTGCCAGTGTGGATCGCATGGCCACGGCACTGGAGAGCAAGGGTGCAAACGACCGCCGCCGACGAAATATTAATGTCATGCTTTCAAATGATATAAAAAGCCTACATCTAATTTTCCCAGTGAGACTGTGAATCTTCGACAGGCAAATGAACGGGACTTGCAAAAATACTGGCTGATGACCACTAGTAGTCTTGCAAGTGAGGCCGAGTCTGGCGGCTTCCACCGCAAGGAGAGACGACCATCCAACTACTGACCACCGACACAATCGCTCCAAACATTATTTACATTATAGACACACACGTGGAACGATTGAGGTGATTGATAGAGCTGACTGGTTTTCCCTTGTGATTATATAGGGGATTACAAATGCGGTATGAGGCCACCAAACTTGAGGCAGCTAGGTGCAGTGATTCTGTTAATCTTTCTATGGGATTATACTTAAACATTCGGCGAGACACCTGGAAATAGATTTAAATTAGAATAAATTTTGTTTCAATTTCACACCAATCAACATCGCAGTAGAGATGAATCTTGAAGCTAGAGTTTTGACACAATTTAGTAATACCAATCGTTTGGCTGAAGACAGCCGATGTTTGTTTGCTGTCGGTACACAAGTGCCTGGTAACATTCGAATGTAGCACTAGAGAGGTGCCCGCAATAGCTCATGGGTTTGCGGAAACAGTGAACGAGGCACCAGTCTTGTGACAAATGTTTGTTCAACAACTCTACTGCTTGGTAGTTGCTCGGACCGAGAGAGTGGTAACGCTGATCTAGGTCACGCGACTGAGTCACGCCGGAAACCGCTCAGATCTACTGTAATCTGCCAGCAATACGATATCTAACGCAGATAACAAGTCCTACATTGCCGCATTTTGCGCGTGCAAAAATAGCGTGTCCTAATTTCGGTTGACCATGAATCTCAAGGCCAGATTCTTCAGATATATTACGGTTCTCGGTTAATATATTCTGTAATATAGACATTATTATAGAGTTTATTGGTTACCACTTTCTCTGCGCAACAGCCAATATAATCGCATCTCGGATGCATGGAGCTACGTCGTGCATTCGAGATGCGATTTAGCCAACATCGAGAGGTAAACAAAAATGGGGGATCACATAAATTCAGCAGACACTGTTTGAGGAGGTGATCGACCGACTGACGTATTCGACGCGGCCAATTTGGAATATCTAATTGATGACTGATTGAAAAACAAGAATATTTTAAAACATCGTGTCGTGTGATTGTGTACCTATCGTTGTACATCGCCAAAATTTAAATAGAATTGATGACTCAAAACAAAACTAATGAAGTTTTAGAGAATGTAAATTTATAAAACCATGTTAAATTCACATGCGTACAATATAAATTTGGTTGCTATTATTATCTGCAATGGTTGAAGAGTCAAACGAGGTCGAATGACCACCACGATCCGGTCGAATAACTACCGAACCATGAGCAGACTAGGTACACTCAAAATAAACAAAGGGGCCGAGTGAATTAATATGAAATTTTAATGAAACTAGGGTAACTTCCTTAGGTATTGATTAAGTTTTCCATGTCTTTTGACGCATATTGATTGCCAGGGAATACCCAGGTTTTTTCCGTCATTTAATGATAGGAATGACCCCTCAAACCCCGCCCTAATGATGGCAATACACTTGCGGTTCCCACGGTCGCGAATCTCATAGATTATTCAACACTATAGAAAGTCTGCCACGTCATAGCATATTAGTTGCTATGGTGACGAGTTTTAAACAGAATATGACGTATCAGTTGCTATCGAATCGTCTGGTAGCGTTGACCGTTAGTTTTTGCGCTGTTCCTAATATTAGCAGGAACTAGGTCGTTCAGAGCCTCGCAAATTTATCGCAGATAAGCGGTTTCGTTTTTGTTATTTTATTTTGAAGTATGATAATAATATACTAAATACTGATAGAGTACAAAGAGCTACCATATTTTTTTTACGACGGCATTCAGGCACTTGAAATACGTAGATAATAAAAATAGGATGCCCTATCAAGACCGTGTAAATCTTATTTTTGGATTCATGTGTATTGCACTTTCTACACCCAATTATAAATACTCAGTCGGTCACCTCATCAAACCATAGACAGATAGAACTAGAAGAGGTCTACAATGTACACGGTACATTGCGTACAGATTGTACAATAGATAATATAAAGACAATGCACATCATAGAGCGCATTGTGTACTGTATACTTTACACCAATGTAACAGAGGCTAAGGGTCCAACACTAGATCATCCAGCAAAAACAGACTTACTTTGAAAACAGAAATACTTTGAAAAAAAGATTATGACTATTAAAATATTGTACTATTGCTCAAAAGTCATTTATAAAAATTATAAAAGAGATTCCGAAAATGAATTTAAAATACACGACAGTTAATTTCGTAAACAAATATTTACTTAGCTTAAATTTAGAAATAAGATTAGAGTTTCATTTGAATGGAATTTGATGGAAAAGGGACTCACAGAACCAGATAAGTGTTCACCCTTAGCCACTGCATTGCTAACACGGTACATGCCGATATAACTAGGCCGGCCTGAAGTAAGTCACTTGTCGGTGGAAGTCTATTTAGAACATTATTGAAGTCCCAAAGACACTCACGTATCTCAATAGGGTAAAAAATCGTCTCAAAGTAATAAGTTAATTCGTATGAGTCAGTGTCCGACTCTGTTGATAAAGTTTTTAGGCCGCTCCAAGGCTAGAGTAAAGGGCACAGTGCAACACCACAAAGGAAAGTCCTCAGTATCGTATCACTAATGAAATTGTTCAAGCAAAGGTAACCAAATATCAAGTCAACTATCCAACACTCAGTTCACTTTTCACATAATTAAAATTAAAGTCTGAGGAATGTAAGCTGTATGTATTAATTTTAATTTGGATTTTTAATTTCGTGATCATGTGATTTATTCACTCTTCAAACACAGGTTATTATAACTTAACTGAAGAGATCCCAACCCGATTTATTATGTTAATTGTACAACATAAAGATTTTTGATTTTTTTATTTATTCAGAAAAGAGTTGCTATCTTCAAGAAGGCTTCGTTACACCAACAGAGGTATATCAACAGTATACAAGTATTGTATTATAATGAGTAAGTACAAACCTCCATAACGGCGCGTTGAGTGGCGTCTCGCGACGTGAAGGTGACGAAGGCGTAGCCGCGGTTGGCGCCCGTCATGGGATCCATCATCAGTCGGAGGTCCCAGATAGTGCCGCAGCGCTCGAATAAGGGAATCAGCTCGTCCTGGAAGCCACAATGCGACAACTATAAGTACCTTATAACAGTAGACCTACCACAAGCTCTGTCTGGCTATGTCTCTGGCTCTGTTTTTCAAACTCGAAACTCAATTCTTAATTCTTAATTCTTTATTGCACACAATACAAAAACATAGGAAAAGAACAGAAATAGAGGACATGTACAAAGGCGAGCTTAACCCTGAGTAAAGTAAAATATTATTCATTTCAATTCCAAGAATCACTTTAAAAACGTCTTAAAGCTAGGTGAGTCTAGGTGCCAGTTCCACGCGACCAAGCCTAGAAGAACAGGCAACAAACTATGGTTCCTACCGTTTTTTTATATGATCCTTTTACAAATCAAAAATTATAGCAGTGAAGTTCCAGTGTGGTGTCACTTCACTTAGTCAGACGTATGCAATGCAATAATACAAAAGCAAAAGTTTTGAGTCTGTGTGAGTACTGTCTAAGTAAATTCTACGTCGAAACGTCACACACACACAGTATAATACACTGGTGGGCACTCACACAGACTCAAAACCAAATCCAGAGACAGAGCCAGACAGAGCTTGTCGTAGGCCTACGCACGTGCCAGTCACTTCACCGGCACACACCCTTCAAACCGAAACACAGCAATGCTGCTTCACGGCTGAAATAGGCACATAGGTGATAGTAATTACTTCCCCGGACGAGTCACACACAAAGAGCTTCTACTACGCGATCAAGCTTTTAGATCGAGCCACAGTCGTCAAGTACCGTATGAACAAAACCCTATTAGTATGTTTGTCACCCTTTTTCGGACCTCCCGATTAGCCGATTTTAACATAAATCTTATCAGTAAATATTGATACTACAACTTATTGGCCAATCAATTCCAATAAGATAAGTTACCTAAGCTCGAACAAACATACGAACAAACATCCAAAGCTGTTTCGTTACTTTGCTCGAGAATCCTTCGCTCGTTTGATCAAACATTACTTTCTTGTGGGGACCCTACATTTAACAAACAAGTCTTAGCGTCTATTCAACATTTGGATGGTGTTAGCAGGTGCAACTTTTTCACTCATGCCCCTATTGACCGACGTTTGGCATCTCAACTTGTCTTCTCGTCATAAGATAGTAGCTGAAAATTAGTGCTTTGCTCATGAGCAAAATATGCGTTGTTTGCTGTTTACCTTTTTGTCTGGCTGCAACACACACACCATTTTTTTTGGTTGGTAGTTTTTATTTTAGATTTGTTTCTTTTTCTGCGCTGTAGGTTGTGATTTTGTTAACAACCAAGAACCAACATTATAATATTTGGGATGAAGTTCTTCATTTAATGTCTATTTTGTATCTGGATGATAAATTGTATAAAAAAAGGAAATAATGGCTCTTTTAGTTAGCCTAGCTTACTTTGGGGCTGAGACTCTAATAGCCACAAAATAAGCGGAAGATTTTTTTTATTAATACTAGCGATATGCTGTTGTGGCTCTCTCACACATTATAACGGCTCTATACAATATTTTTGTCACTGTCACTTTCATGTCAACAAAAAGAGATGGCAACAGACACCAAAGGCCTCTGAAGGAGGAGCGCATAGCATCCAACGGAATCCGCGCGGAGCTTTTTATAATGATATGCCTTCTGGATGTTCACATCTACATCGGTGCCTTCCGTGCGTTACACGCTTAGAGCCAATCGGTTTGATTACGCGCGGATTTCACCATGTCTGAACGTACTCTAAGACGAGTGCAAAAGCGTGAAGAGTGCAATACACGTACCTCATACATATCTTTAGGAATCTTCCCACAAAACACCTCGCAGCCAGAGCCCGGTGTACTGCCCTGCCAGCCCGGCGGAGGGCCGCCATATTTGCGCTGACCTGGAACGTTACACAAAACAATTACAAAAATAAATATGATTACGACTGTTGGCTCCAAGCACGGTAGACACCCTCGCAGATCTTTAGATACTAAATAGGTGGTGGGAAAGGAGCCTTTAAGTAGTTAGTTTTCTATCAAAAGTCAATGAATAAGCTGCTTGAGAAATAAGAAAAAAATAATGAATGTTTGTAACCATGTTAGGAACTAAGAAAAAACCTTTATAGGTACGTAGCTGGTTCGAAACTCGGTTACGTACAAGCACTAAAAGGACTTAACACCTATGGAACACACACTTCTACAAAATATGGGTGTGTGCCAAACGTGATGTTTGGATGTGTTTGACTAGCTCCTACGATATCCGCATCCGTGCCATTTATAGCATTCTTTGTTCTTTTCTAACATTTGAGTAACAAAGAGTAAAGTTGATCAATCATCCACTCGTCGATCAGTGAAACGCTGTTAAATAAATAAATTGAATTTAATTAAACCCCGGTTACAGACCCAGAATCCAAAAAGATTGATGGTTCCACTCATGGATGGATCCACTCATAGCTCACAACGTACCAACTGTATTCATAAAATCATAAAACCAATTACGAAAATAGAAGTGAAACCATGCAGTTTTTCTAATAAGGTGATGACTGTGTTGAGACCTATTAGGGGAATTGCAAACTACAAATGAAAACATGAGCTTTGCTTTGAGTCAAAGCTACTCAAATCTCAAAAGCCTCGTTGGAAATTTCGCAGTTCACAGCAATGCAAATTCCTACATCTATGGCGTAACTAAGGGCTAGTTTTAGAAGCTGCCCCGTTTGTTTCTATACCGGTTATATGAATACATTTTATTTTAATATCGGCCACTACTCAAGAGATCGGAACTTCACATAGAAAGGGTGAAAATACCGGCTCGCAATAAAAACTTCAGTAACAGCTGGTGTTCTCGTCGCGATGAATAGCATGTACAATGAGATTCTTTGTCGAGGGGTAATCTTATAAGACTTTTTAACGTAACTCTATGAGAAACACCGCAACAATCAAAAGTTGACGCAAAAGTCAAATTAGAGAATTTCGCTGTATTAGATATTCAATATTGCTGCCCAAAACTTATATAACCGGCAACTACAAATTTGCATCCCAGAAATGTGGGGAATGAGTGCGACTTATTTTTAATATTATTTATAAAATCTTTTGTATCACCATTGAAGCAAATAAATGATTTAAATGATTTAATGATTTGTTAATGCTATGATTGGGTTGGAAAGCTTGATAAAATTAATCCCATTCGTGTTAATTAAAGTCAGTTATTATTTATTATTTTATTACTTTATGCAGTTCCCAATATTCAATCTATATCTTGTTTTGAACGATAAAAAAGTCAATCATCTAAAATTTTATTCAGCAGTCGAATGTCAGGCAGACTTGTATCTCTAGCAGGTTAAAACGGCTGAAAGACATATTTGTCTTCTTCTAAACGTGTCAATGATTCTTTCGAACCAAGTGTTCTTTCGAACCAGGATTTTAAGTGCGCCCCAAAGAGGCTCCTTTCGTACACTTGACACATATTATTGAACTTTTTAGGTTCCAAAATATGCCGGTTTCCTCACGATGTTTTCCTTCACCGTTTGAGAGCATGATGTGACCTACCTGTTGTGACGTCCAGCGTGTACCCGGTGCGGGCCAGGATCAGTTTGATCTTGTCCTCGTCGGGTCCCTTGACCTGAACAGGAGGAGAGAGCGCGGGGGCGCCCTGCACTCCCGCCCTGCTCTTCTGTCTGAAACATCGTGCACACACGCCTTACTTTCCACTACCAACTACCACGAAGCGAGTGTAGTAGCGGGACGTCTGAAACATCGTGAGCACACGCTTTAGCCCCTTCGTACACAGCGAAGGTACGCAAATCTTGGATACCAGACGATTTTAATCTCTAAGCGACTACAGAAATACAAATTTATCAATGACACGCGTCGCGTGCGAACCTCTATGAGTTTGTATTGTGGTAGTCACTTATAGACTAAAACCGCCGGGTATCGAAAACTTGCATAGCGTTGTGTACCTACGAAGGGAACTTAACAACATATTTGTACGATAAGGCATGATGGTGACAGTTACCATCATCACCAACCTATATCAGTCCACTGCTGGACGTAGGTCTCTTCCAAGACGCGCCACTGAGCTCGGTCTTCGGCTCTTCTCCAGTGTTTGCCAGCTACATTTCGCAGACGTCGTCCCTTCTTGCCGGAGGGCGTCCAGTAATCTATGGACGCTTGCAATACCAGATGTCCACTGGCGTTTGCTGATAGAGTGTTATTTTAGACTATTTTTTGCGTCGTTTCACTGGCGAAAGTGCCCTTTAGACCTAAACACAGTTTCTTGTTACTGTTCAAAAGCAAAGAGGGCCTTATAAAATAAACGCTTTGGAAAAATATGATTAACAGGTAGGTAAGCTTCATGCATTTAATAAAATCAATTTGAGCATCTTTCGATCGGTTGTTCAACTGATTCATAAATTAGTCATCCTACCTGCGTCTGGGCAATGACTAGGTTCGAGTAGGTACGATGACCATTATTAAGAACCGAAGAGATGATACGCCTTGATACCCCTTTTGTGCAAAAGAGTGCGGTATATAAATACCGCAGAGACAAACATCGCGTGCTTTTAGTACGATGCCAAGCTTTTTAAGCCTTTGTTACCAGCAGGCCCTGTGTAACTTTCAAAAGTTACGCCTTATAGATGAAAACCTTCGCATTTAGTCACGAACAGCAAAGGTGTCAGCCCGATGTTTAATCATGCAAGTGTACCGACATAACATTGGAGTCCCTTTGTGTGCAATGAGCGAAATGTTCACAGTCGATGTAAAGGGCAGAGTTTCCAGTGAAAAAGCATTCACAAAAGACAAAAATACGTCATAGGGCGACGAACGCAATGCAACAACGCCGGTATAAGTACCTACGCCCTTAGGCAGCATTGCAGTAATGGGAAGAGGTAGGGACAGGGGCGTATTTACCCTTAGGCCAAGAGGGCCATGGCCCGGGGCGGCAGGCTGCAAGGGGCGGCGCAAGCCGCCCCTCGTTCAGATTCGTGCACCTTTTTTTACTTTACATCATCATCATTATCCACAGCCCGACTTCACCCACTGCTGGGTACAGGCCTCCCTTAGTTTGTGCCATCTACCTCGACCCTGTGCCAGTCTAAGCCATTGCCGCCCCACGACCCTGACTATATCTGACTTTACATCCCTGAAGCAATTTTAAAAAGCCTTCTAACTAAAACTAACCTCGTTCGTCGAGCGAACGAACAAAAGATGAAACTCATAAAAATAACGTTAATTTTAACGGGGCGGCCGGCGGGTCAACGGGCGCGGGCGAGAGCGGGGCGAGGCGTACTCCGTCGCTCGTGAGTGACTCGGGACTAGTCGGGATGCTTCGACTTTCGTTTCTCGTGTTGTAAAGCAGCCGGAGCGGCGCGGTCGCGGGTGGACCAGCGCCGCGGTCGCGGGTGGACCAGCGGCTAGCAGCACGTAACTCTAGCGCTGAGCGATACGCGGAGGGGATAGCTGCGCATACATACATACATAGACCTACTGTCACGCAATACAAAATAATGAATGGTGTTTATTTTATTGTTATAAGCTGTTTTTAGGGTTCAGTAGCCAAATGGCAAAAACGGAACCCTTATAGATTCGTCATGTCTGTCTGACTGTCCGTCCGTATGTCACAGCCATTTTTCTCCGAAACTATAAGAGCTAGACTGATGAAACTTGGCGAGTAGATGTATTCTGTAAACCGCATTAAGATTTTTACAAAAAAGTCGAAAAAACAAAAAAATTGGGGGGTCCCCATACTTGAAATTGAAACTCAAAAAATTTTTTTCATTAAACCCATACGTGTGGGCTATCTATGAATAGGTCTTCAAAAATGATGTTGAGTTTTCTAATATAGTTTTTGTCTAAACTGAATAGTTTGCGCAAGAGACACTTCCAAAGTGGTAAAATATTGGTCCTCCCCCCCCCCCCCCCCCCTCTAACTTCTAAAATAATAGAATGATAAAACTAAAAAAAATATAAGATGTACATTACTATGTAAACTTCCAACGATATGTGGTTTGAACGAAATCTAGTGAGTAGTTTTTTTTATACGTCATAAATCGTAAACCGCAATTTACCTTTCGACGAACAACAAGGACTTTTATGTTACTTGTTGCTACGGAACCCATCATGGGCGAGTCCGACTCGCACTTGGCCACTTTTTCGTTTTCCATTCATCACCAACATTATCAGCCCACATCAAGGCCCTGCATTTTATATTTTATAAATAAAATATAAAATACTGCTCAAACGCGAACCTATTTATGAAGTAGGTAGGAAAAAAAAAATTTTTTTCCGAAAATTTATGGGGCGGCATATCTTTGAGGCCCGGGGCGCCAAATCTTTAAATACGCCTCTGGGTAGGGACTCAGCGCCATGTTGGCTTTCAGCCAGTTTGACAAATTATCTCCATAAGAAAATGCGAATTTCCTAGATTTACACTAGTTTTGTTCTCGCCGATAGCAGTATCAGTAAGGGTCAGCCCCTTGACAAATTGGACTATAGCAACAACCGTGGTAAATGAAACAACAATTTTTCAATCAATACAAGGCTGTAGTCAAGGAAAACTCAAAACTGGACAGAAATAGCATAAACTGCGCGACGACAATTTTTTTGGCCTTTCCGACTGAGCCGACAAGTTTTAAGCCGGCCTCGAACAACTTTAAAGACATATCATTATTCGGCCAATTGTAGGCTGATCGACGAGGGGTGCGGGGGGCGGCCATGCCTTGACCTGGCACAATAACGACGAATGCGCGTTTAAAAATACCGATTTGCATCGAGGATCCAGACAAACAGGTCCTGCACCGCGGCAGCAGCGAGGCTAATGACCAGTCGTAATCTAATCTCGCGCTGAGACGCGCAAACATGCACACTCCACCACGGCAAACTGACTTCGTAAATGCATTGCAATTTTATGACTTCAATGTGCAAATTAAAAGGCTTGGATAATTTATCTTTATTCAAAAACCACTGTTGTTAGTCAATTTACTCTACGTTGAACATGTATTACTTTATTTTTATGAAACAACCCGATACCGTCAGTGTTGTGTGTCGAAATCGACAAAATAGTGAGAATGGAACCAATAGTAGTCTCGAAACCAATAAAAGAGTGCGAAAGAGGGTAGATCGATTTATCTGCCAATAACATTTCTTTTACTCGTGGACTTCAGTTCAACCGTGATCATGGTGCATGCAACTGTGCCGAAATATCGGATCAACTCATCAAAATTTAATCATGGTAAATATCCCGTTGTTTCATAAAAATAGTGTTAAAAACCATGATAGTTTCAAAAATTATATGTATTACTTTAAATGAAAAATTTGCTAAATCAGTTTAGCATTGACTAAACCTTTATCGGTTTTAATTGTAAATACCTGTTCGAAATAAAATGGAAAACCAGAATTCCTTCTACTTTTAGCGGCCATAGTAACGTGGTGGGTACGATATTTCAGACGCGCCAATCATTTTTATTGCATTTTAATAGCCGGTATCGAGTACAGAATTACCTACTCAAAATGACCTGTTTTGTCAGAGGTCAAAAAGATATTCAATTCGACTGTCTGTGGTATAAAACATTGAATCAGAATCTTTAAAAACATGATTCGATTAATTAACCAGAAAAAACTCAAGGCGTAACAAAGAACTCTTTCAATTTGGATATAGTTGGCGACACATGCGCCCTCAATGAGTTCTTGTAACACGCAGGCCTTCAGTGCCTACACGCCCCCCTTGCAGCATACCAAAGCGACAAACCGCAACCACGTAATTCAAGCTGGTATGCAATGGTCAGCATCATGCACGATATTATGTCAAATCAATTTTTCAATATTGTGACCCAGTTTCAGCCACTTTGGCAATAGTCCAACATCTTTCAACGGGTTGCCTAGGGGAAAAAATGCAGCATAAAAAATCTAGAGTGGTCTGGTACTCACCTATAGGTCTTCATGACGCCACATAGATAAGCACTCTTATTAGAAACATGTTCAAGATTTGAATCTAAAAATTGTCCAAGAACACTTAAAGCACCGTCGGATGGAAATTCTTTTAAGGCATCTAACGCACGCTCATCCAGTTCTGCGTGCGCTAGCTTTCCAGTCTTATAAATGTCGTCGAGCTTGGCGGCTACCTGGAACCAAAAACATTCGGCTTATAACCAGATTACAAAGTTCCTATTCACCGGAAAAATATGAAAAGGTCGTAAGCTACGCTATTCCAAATCTTCGAATAGAGTCTAGAGCTTGATGGTTTCCTCACGTTTTGTTTAAACATCCAGAGCACAATTTGTCTGCAGGAGAATTTGATTCGAACCTAAGCCATTGCGGCTCTTTAAAACGAAGTCAATTTTCCTAATAGGCTAGGTACGAGACTACCACAGCAAATGGAACGTTCAATTCAAGATAATAAATCTTGGTTGCGGAACAGTTGTGTTCTATGGTCGATAACTGCAGGCAGCGCTATGCGGCAGACTATGCGGATATCCATTGCCTAACAAGTTATTGTGAATGCAAAATACGCTGTTTTTTAATTGAGACAGGTACTATAGGGCGTAGCGTCGCACTGCAGAGAGTGAAGTGGGTCTCAAGCAGTCAAGTGGAAAGTTGATTGTATGAATTTGCAAGAATTATTTCAGCTCGGAGCCCTAGGAGTTTGAACAGCACGAGAAAACGATCTGGTGAAATAGTGAAGTCAAGAGCACATTAGAAGCCTAGAGCATTATACTTTTAAAAACTGCGCATTGTGCCTTCTGCCTACGCTAGTAGTAATTGCGAACGTTTATTTTATAATGGGTTGTCGCACTGCAGCAAACGAAGCGGCTTTTGCCAGCAAGAACCAGTAATACGGAAGAAAATTAAGAAACGCATGCACGTACTACTTAAACTGTACATTATGCATAAGCCCTACGAGGTGGTTCGAGAATAAGTTTCCGACAACATTTGTTGCTAGGGTTCATTTTAAAAGCGATACATTTTTACAGATATCGTAGGGCAGGAATGAAAGTACCCTAGAGCCATAGTTGCCTAGTTCGGTTGTAGTGAGCCCTTGGAATAAAAACATAGTAGGTATTATAGTACCAAAGTCCCCCACGGACACCGGCTGTCGTTCGATCTCTTTGTTCCGGCTTTCGGAAAGTACGTATGAATTTAATTATAGTTTCTGCCAGGGATAGGATGATTTTCAAGGAAAGTTTATATTGTAGACGCGGAGTCGGGCGAGCTGGTTTTAGTACACATAGGTTGATAATAATCGATTGTATTCTGATCATAATAGATTGACAATGGACAGGCAGGAATTGGACTTTGAATACCCATACATAGCTTTTACACTCTTGTCTTATAAAATAAAGATACCACGCTTCCTCATACGTTCGTTATTACTAGGTGGGTTGGCTTTAGTTCTTCGTGTAGTTGCTAAGTGGGGATCATTAACCTGACTGTGTAAATGAAGGTTAAGGGAACTCAATGTAATTTGCAGGTGTTCTTGTGACTTTATTTAGCTCGCCTGTGCCTCGCATATATAGCACAATCGATGTCAGTTGATTTTAAATTGATAGAAGCATCCTTAGTTAGAGTTACTGAGGTAATAAATCGGGTATCTACCATCCAGTAGGTGACTGGAAGTATAGTTGGAACAAAAGGAGTTTTGGAACGCTCTTTTTTCCATGTCGTAGGTGTTTATAAACATTTGAGTGAGTACACAGATTGCACGGAGGCAGACCAGTGGCCAAACACGAATCAGCCACGGGGGCGATGTCCTGCCGTCCTGACGCTCGCACAATGTTATTATCGAAGGACAGTGACGACTTACGAGGAAAACTAATAACAGACAGTCCTTCCCGCCTCGACCCGCCTGGCGCCTAGTGGCGGAGTAACCTCGACTATACTGCCATTTGCACCAACTAGGTATTAATTACTCAGACTAGGTTCATAGAGAAATCTTCGCATAGGTATTTGGATCAATGCAATTGGTAGCTTTTGCTACTGAAGTATGCTACACGAAAACAAAGGCAGATTGACCAAAATATAATACGGACATCGTTTTACTAAAGGGTTTGTTACCTAACCTAATTCCTACCTACTCTCTATTTGTGCATAGGTACTTAAGTACCTATTATGTGCCATGCCAGTAGTCACGAACGGTGAAGGAAAATAAGGTGATGGGCGAACCTACCCCAACTAAAATCATATTATCCCCGGCATCCTGTAAATAGAGGAAGGCTAAAAATTTGCCGCCGAAGCTCTGAATAGACGTAATGCCTTGTACACATACTAGTATCTTTTGACGATAAATATCGCGAATATTCTCGAATATAACAATCTTGATAATATGGTCACAGTATCAGACTAATCATTAGCCTCCTTTAAATCCGCTTTATCACGCCTGTAACCACAAGGATTGGCGAAATACAGCGTTTTGACCATAAGGTTTGTTAATCATTTAGGCTTTGAGGATTTTCGGTATCCATATGTTTTTTAAGCACCGATCTGAAAGCCTGTTTTTGACGTGTCAAATAACACGGGATTTTACGCGTTTTTTTAACACTAGCTGATGGAACATGCATATCCAACTGATGTTAAGTGGTAACATCGCCTATAACAAAGCATTGCCTCGTAGGTCACGCACGCCAGGGACATGTCATACGATGCACTGCCCAGTAACAATAAAAATGTGAGTATGGCGGTTATTAGCTACCCTTTTTGCGCAACACGAATACTTTGTCGCAGCCTGACAATGTGGTCACAGCTTTAGGCAAAACGTAACTTAGACCGTTATTTGCTATAGATTAGTATGTATCCTGGGATTGAATTACATAGCCTCGATGGACAGTATTTCTTGTTAGAATCGTATTTCAATTTCCAACAGGATTATCTGTCAAAGGTTTCGTAAAGGATTTTAATGTTCTTATAAGATCTGATTACCCCATCTAGATCTAGACAGCTAGAAAAGTAGATAACACCTAGGTACCTTAACAAGCTTACACTTTTATACCTAGATATTTGTTATTTTGAGTAATCTAGGTATAAGTAATCAATAATCAGTGATCTCTGCCTACCCCTATGAAATGCAGGAGTGATTTTTGTAAAGGTGTTGAATTAGTTTAATAAACCTAGAAATTAAATTTTAAATTTTCAAATAGGTAAATTATCTTGCATTTGGTTTGATAAAAAATAAATTCAAAACACAAAAGTATTTAACTTCAAAGTTAGCTGTATTTTTGTTTTAAAATTGGGTTAAATGTTTACAAATAAAATGGATTTTTGTATATGAATAGTTGAATATGAATAAGTACCTACAATGTCTCTATTTTATCAGTAATCTATTATTCATAATAATAATATTGTTGTAATTAATTAAAAAACAAACATGGTGCTATGCAATTTAAGAGTAATCTAGGGCATAGAATAAATAGCAGTAGGTACTGTTGAAGGGTCACTCAAGGTGCTTTTTACCTAGGCAGATAAGTAGGTTTAAATTATGTACCTAGATAACCTGTTGTTCCTAATACACCTAGATAGGTATCAATTTATTATCACTACTTACACTGAAGTGCCATATTGAGATTATACAACAGTCATATAAACTGGTACATTAAGGCTGGCTCAAGTTATTTTAATGTGATTTAGGCTTTTAGTTTTGTTATTAAACTGCATTTAAATTTTAAAAAAATATACTCGTACAATAAAAATATAAATCCCTAGTATACCCTAGTGGGATATGCTAAATTATGTTTTAACAAAAAAAACTACTTACAATGTTTACCAAGTACAGGTTCCTAGCCTAGTCTAGGTGGACTAGTCTAGAGTCTCAGAGACCTAAAAAGCCAAGATAAAAAAATATGGAATTCCAATAACAATTGAAAAAAGGTTTACAGTATGTATTGGCCTTTATGTAGTATGGTACAGACAGTTATGGCAAAGTGCTTGCTTTGTTCTCTAAAAAAGTTGCTTGTCAGTTTCTGCTTAAAACTTGGGACAGATGGAAGTTCTAGTACCATCCATAGGTATCCAAGTTTATCTAGATTCTAGATAAACTTGGATACCTATGGATGGTAGAAATTATAGGACCAATTATCGATGGTAGAAAATCACAATCAGTCACAAAAAAATATTTTGACGGAGACTAAACTAGTTTTTTTTACAACTGTGTACCTGTAGCCTAAAAAATAAATAGTAGGTGCAAAGCTAAATAATAACCTATAGCATAATACATATTAAAGCTTTAGAATATGTGTACAAATAATTGAGTTTTACCTTTGGATCCAAGCCATAGTCAATGAGTTTGCGGTAATCGGGTGTACGGCCTATGTCGGAGTCCTTCCCAGATACCTCTTCGATGGGTATTTCTCCATTGCCTTCCGCCATTCTGCACATTTTATTTATGTTTAACACACACTACACTGGCATTAGAGTCTAAATAACCCAAGGATGTGCAAGGTAAATAGATAGGTAGGTACTTCAATGAGAACTTTTTATTGACTTCTGCTTAGAATTTTCATGATTCGTGTTCAGATGATGTCATACTAAAATTCAAGGAAGCCACGTGTAGGTTTGTAGCGAATTTGCATGCAAAAACTAAAAACTAAAAGTTTCAAATTCTAATAGTTAATAACTAGGGAGATATTTTTAGAACAAATATAATTACCTTTATTTTGTAATTTTTGCAATTTTGGAAGAAAATTATAACAGTTCAACCGTCCGAAAAACAAAAAACAAATGATGTTGAAACATATGAAATTGTGAAACAATATGATCGCGCTGCGGTCTCATTCCATCCGGGTTTGTGTAAATTTCAAAAACAGAATGCTGCCAGGGGTCATTTCATTAGGGAGGTGACACAATTTTTCTATCCTAAAAAAAAGTACGGATTTACGTCAAACTAACAAAAGCACTTGGTTACTAAAAGGGATGCGAAATCCGGCGGTCAATGACCGAAATAACACAGCAAACTATAGTGACTGACAGCTCGTAACTAACATTAACACATCACTTTATAGTATTAAATACCACTTGAACATTCTAACAGTCCTTTGGAATCAAACTAGACACATTATAAACATTCCGTGCATAAGAACTTTTGCGAATGCAAAACTGCAATAAGTTGAAAGTGCAACTGCATTGCACCCGATAAGAACCGGCCGGCGCGCACCTTAATTTCCAATAAGATTCCAGCTTGAATTACCACAAACGTTCTCAAAACTTTTGATCACTTTACACAATATCACTATGCTGCTAAATCAAAACAAAACACTGTTCGCGAAAATAATTACCTATTAATTTTGCTAGTTGGTGGCCGAGACAGATATGGCGGCACCGCGCGACGTCAACGTGACCACCAGTACGAGGTCGGGGTACTCGGGGTTCTCATAGCGACGCGCGCGGGATAATGCAACGAGGAGTGCATACAAAGTTTTGCAAAGGCACAAAATTTCTTAGTAAATTTCTAATAATCTCTCTGTTATGTATGCTATTTGCGGCCGCATTGAGACGAAAATATATTTTTATTGCACAGAGAGTTTTTGCAATGGTTGCGAACTTGCGAATAATTTTGAATGTGAAATAGCGCGGCGCGTCGCGCAAGGCTGCCGGCCGCGAGGTGAGACAGGCTAGCGGCAAGACGGCAACGAGTGAGAAGTGGAGAATGAAGGGGGGAGGGTGTTGCAACCACCGGTGCAGGCGTGCAGCAGCGACGCCGCACAGAGCTCCGCTGCATACTTGCATACATAGGTACCTACCTAGGTACTTACATACTCACACTTGCAAACCCTCTGACCTTCGTTACTTGTAATCGATTCATTGGTAGGGTAATATGGCCAAATATCAGCCCCCTAACGGATTTTTTGGATTCAACTCCTTATAAAAAAAAAAATACTGACTATTAGCCTCTGATTCTTTTTTTGTTAGGTGAAGAAATTCATTGGTTTTAGTTGTATATGACAAAACACTATGGAATTCAATAAATGCTTTAAATATTTAATATTTATTCATAATATACCACTTTTTCCAAATATCAGCCCCCTTTTCCCTAAATACAGCCCACGCACGACCTAATATCAGCCGCTATGATTACAAAGGTTTTTTTTAGTGTGTGTGTGTACCCACACAACTCTAGATGGAAGGATTATGAAGTAAAATAGGGTGGCCATAATTTTGTTCACATATTATTATGGTACAAATCAAACAAAGTTAAAATTGTTCGCATCTCAATCTTATACCTATTCTTTAATTACTAATGACTCAAAACAAAATAATGGAAGGTTAACCTTCTGTAACATAATTAAACACCATCTTCTATGCCTAAAAAACGACAAGGTATCAGTCTTAAAAAATAACTATAAATTAAATAACTAAACCAGATCAACAAATTATGGAAGGTCTTGAAAACTTTAACAATCTCAAAAATACTCTACCTAGGGGGGTATGGCTTCCATACAAACTGAATTTTACCAATTATGAACATTTTTTTGTAGGTATAATTTTACACTGAAATAGCTGTAATTAACTTTTTCATTGCTCATACTCTGAAAGTAGGTCTGAAGTTGCCTGAGGGGCCTAATTGAAAGTAATACTTTCAGCCCTAGGGAGAATCGCTTTCTACTGACAGCTGTCAAATTATAAAAAAAACAAGTTCTATTTTATTCAACCATGTTCCAACTTTCTAAAGTCTTTCTAACTGCAAGGAGGTTGTTGAACCAAATTCCAACTTTTTATTCAGCAAGTAGGTTGGAAACCCATTACAACGGTAAGAAGTTTAAAAGGTCTAATTAGAGCGCAATGTAAAATTTAATATATACTTATCATATTTACTTATCTGTTGACAATATTACAAAATATACAATAATTAGTAGTGGTACCTAATATCACGAAAGCATAGTCACCCTAAAGAAAGTGCAGGCTGGATTTAGGATTTTCGATCGGAAAGCAAATTCTTATTGTCAGCCCCCCTGCCGATATTTAGATTTGAATGTAAAACCAAACCCTATATCCAGCCGGGTGGTTTTTTAATTAAATAATGAATATGAATAAAAAAAAGTTATTTCATGATATTCTTTAGTTCGTCTTCTATTCTAGACAAGTAAAATATTTCATGGATTATAGTTCTAATATAATGAAAATCCTTATCCCGTGAAGTCGTCGATGCTTGGTTCGAGAGACAGCTACTGAACAAATCAAGCACGCGCACTCTCGCCTGTGTTCAATCGACGACTGATTGAATGAGTTAATACTTAGCTCGACCAAATTGATATCGTCTATGGCGTATAATATAAGGTTCATTTTGGGTAACAAAGAAATAGCATAGTGTAAATCGTTTACAATTCTAGCTTGATTTTTCGGAGGCGGCTGGTAATTGGGGGGTGGCTGGATTTAGGGCATGTTACCCTAATGTTTTTACAATTTAACACCTAGTGAAAATACCTTTCAACCAGCGTAGGTATAGGAAACCTTTATATATCGTTCCATCCAAGTTAGTTGGAACTTACACATCGTTATCTTGAAATACACCTACACTAAAAAAAAGAGAATGCAAAATCTAATTTAAAATTAAAATAATATTGCTAGGCTTTGATCACATTAAAGTCACGTTACTACCTACATAAAGGTGAAATTATTAACCTTAATAATATAGGTTTACTGAATGAATTTATGTAATCTAAATGAATAACATAAAAATATCATTGTGCTTAGCACTAACTTTTTCAAGGATAGATAGGTTACCAATATCGCCTAGGTTACCAATATCGTGTGAAACATCTAAGTACCTATTTAATCAACATTTTCTATTAGTAGAACAAGTTCAATACTCTTTGATATGGAAACGATGGGATAAAAGAGTTAATCGTAATAGCCCCTTGCTTTAGTTAGCTTACACCTGCTGATCATTGAAGCCGTATGTGTTCGCAACTCACAACGCGACACATACAGTCATACAACCGGCCTTCGTACTGCATGCACATGTATGTGTAAGTAAGAAACTCGGATCTGTATCCGCCGCATTATGTGGGTAGGTAGAGCGGCTACTGCGGGGTCCTCGTTTGTATAAGTCTCAGTACGAGCCCTTTCACTGCCAATATGAATCTTACTGGAAATAACAATCGTGTCGAAATTCGCTTACAGTTAGAACGCAGACTCTTCCTTTCTACACAAAGAACACGATGTAGTGTGCTGTCTTGTAGCAGCACGACAGACAGACATACTTCCTTTCTCACATTTTCTTGATATCAATAGCGTTAAAAGTACGGCAGTAAAATGAAATCTCATCGAGTTTCCGGCGCTGCATACTTAGGTTAGTCTTGAGAAAAAGATTTCGCACACGTGATTAATTTAATTCACGTCGCTTGAATGGTGAAGCACCACAAAGGATTCAATTTAATTTAATACATACCAACCTAGTTTATATTCTAAAACTAAAATAAATTATATTGTGCGAAGCATAAGCACGGATGAAAATCCGCAATTTCAGCTGTTGTGTGAATTACCTACTATAAATCCGTATCTGAACTTTTGGTAGGTAGGTACATCACTATTTTTGAATTTTGACAATCTGCTAATCATAGTTTGCTGTCATTTCTTTTTTTTGAAGAAGTTGGCATGGCATTGGCAAAGTTATTCCTTCAAAGAGTTTACCATAGAATCTTTGCTAGACAAAAAACATTTATTCATGTTTTATTTGTTAGAAAAGGTTACATACCTACCTACTTACATTGTACACAATAATGTTTTTTTCTGGTGGTGGTCTAGGAAGTCACCGACCGACGACCCCGTCTTTTGATCAAAGTGTCGTGTCGGGGTCGTGGGCTCGAATCGAAAACGTCCTACGTGAAACAATGCACTAATGGATTTAAGTAGGTATCTAGAAAAAAAAATGTGTTTAAACCCCCTTGTTTCAAACGCTAGGCCTAGGTTAGTACCTAGCTAGCTAGCTACTAGCTAGGCCACATCATTGGGTCTTTATATGCTTATCATTATCACATAGGTACAAAAATACTTCTTCTGCTAGGTACTGCACATACACACTATGTTTATTAGGTACTAGGTACTTATACCAGTTAGTAGGCACACACTTTAAGCGTATTTAAAATACCTACGTCAACAGTTCATTGACCGACCGCTAGGCTCCTCCCTACCTACGTTACGTTCATTTGGCATCGTATTTTTGCTGAAATATTGTTGTAAGTAGGTAGGTATGTCTGTAGATTTGTAGGTCACTTTACTACCTAAACCTACCTACAGACGATTGACTTCAAAAGTTCAAATAGTGACCCACCGCACCACCGACCGACCAGACGATGACGTCATTATATCAAACGAAACTAGTCGGCAAAATTCTAGTTCTATTTCATAATAGGTGAGTTTTTATTCAAAAACCCGTACTTATCTAACCTACTCTGCATATTAAATAATGCTCGCCCTAATCTGACCTGCCTGACTCAGTTTGAATAGTGATCGTGTCTATCATGTGTGTCGAGGTCATTACTATTTGTTTATATTTTTGCGAATTCAAGGGCGTCTCGCGCCTACCACAAGACGTCTTAATAACCTACTACATTACTAACAAGTCATTATTTTTTCATTTTATTTCTCTATGCCCTACAGAAAATGGATGCTCGTAAATGGTACCTACATGTAAGGTAGGTACTTAGGTAGGTACCTAAGTACCTTACATGTAGGAAGGTACCTAGGCACCTAGCAATATTGACCATCACTTAGGGTAGGCGTAGTTGCCTACTTTTACCACATATAAATTAATCTGTTTTCTATACTTAGTTCAATTACGCCGTGTAAGAATATTGTGCATTGTCTGTCGTTGTCGTCGAGTTTGTCGACCTTTGCGAACAGCGCCCGCGCCCCGCGCCGCCCCGCCACCGCCGCCGCCACCCCGCTACGATGCGTGCCAAACGCAAAATTGGGATTTCTGTGTTGATTCCTTTTATCTAAAAATTTTGCACGTTTTATTGAATCTGGTATTTAACGCGTATTACCTTATACCCGTAATATCGGTGAGCGTCATGATCGCAAATGATTTCAAAAATACGTTTGTTGATTTTGTAATTTAGGGCTGAGAATCTCATAAATCAATCTACTAGCCTACTAACATTTAAAATGTTGAGGCAATAATTTTACTAATGCCTTGTTGTCGTAATCGACTACTCACAGGGTAGAAAATAGAGTTCTTCTAAATTGAGCTGAGACAAGCCAGCAATTCTAGTTTCATATAGTATAATGGTACTAGGTTTATAAGGCGTTTTTGGGATTCTAAAAGCACAAGGTTAGCTGTAGGTTTCTAAATAAAACCCTAGAATAAAACTTAGTTATGACCTGTGCACATTAGGTATAATGTTATAGGTATATAATTGGTGAAACAAGATTAAAAGGGTACTAATTACTACCTATGTTAAAAGTAATCTGTATTCTGTAATGCTTTACTAGTAGTATGCAGTGTAGTGTCTCTAGGTGGGAAATGTTTGAGAACATTATACCAATCAAACATTTTATCTATTATTATACTTATATCTATACTATCCTCAGTAATGCTCTTAACTGGTACCACGTACAACGAAACAGGTGCAGTAATGCTTTCGATTTTGTAGGCAACTATAGTACCTACCTACCTGAGTGATTTGCGCTCGTTCGCTTCAAGCTATTTGTGACAGGAGAGAATTTATTTTGTGACCGGCCTTCAAATTCAGTCAGACAAGTTTGCTCTGCTGATTTCAATATGTATTATCTCTACCAATGATGTGGTCATAATGGCTAAATAAAAATAATTTGCAAAAAATGGCTATGCTGAGAATGTTTAATCTTTATTTAAAAAAAATCTACGCTATCGTATTAAGTAATACTCCTGTAAATATAGGGTAATGATAAATAAATACTAAATAAAAAGTAGGTTAGTAACGCACGATTGTTAGGCAACTTAGGGCTATTTTTCAATCTACTGATAAATTAATCTGTCAGATAAAAACATTTAAATGAATAGCTATCGAAACTTAACTTGAGTAGAAGCCAGTCTGCAGTTTTTATTTTATTTTATGGTACGTAGGTACCTAAAATACCTACCTTGCGGGCAGAGCATGCAGCGCACGAATAGTGCGTGTAGACACTGTACTGCTGACCTTGAAGAACCACTGACTTCTTTCACTTCGTTGGCATCGTCGCTCCAGTCGCAATGTCGTCGGTAGAGAACCGTATTTAGTTATACTCCTTTATTTTCAGTTCCAAAAATAGCACTTAGGTACTGTCTACCCGCACATGTTTTGCTTTCGGTTTAAATGACCTGGCCTGGTACATTGGTTACCTAGTTATTTAACCTACTCAAGATGCATATTACACTTACACGCACTTGGTCAATAACCTAGTGTTATCAATGATTCACCATGGCATTTGGATTGGTATTCAATTCTATGAAACGTGTGAACCGTCTGGAGGTAAAATTGGAACCTGATCTCTATGGACCCTTTCCCAGCAACTGGGGTTTATCTGAAAATAAAAGAACAAGTATTGTCGGTGGCTGTGAAGGATAACTCTCACCTATCACAATTTCTCCCCCATTGTTCGGACATCCATTAAATATATTTTTCTTTGTGCGACGGCAACGGGTTTGTCCGCTCGTCCTGTTCGCACAAAGAATAATGGAAGAAAAGACGCACGATTAAATTATACAATTGTAAAGAGGAGTCAGGCAGGCGTGTCGTGACGTGACCCGCCATAGTCTAGGCGAGAGGCTTAGCGCTCCAGATCGAGGGTGAGAGCTCAGGACCTTTGTGTACAACTTGATCTATTTGAACTATTTTCTTTCATCCCCTATTCGCTGCATAGATAAGAAATTACAAAGAAAGCGGATACAATGATTTCCTTCATCTTGCAGTCTACCATGTAAAGTAGCTGAAACTGGATTTGGAACCATATTACAAATAATTGGTTCACATGTCTGGATAACGAATGATGAATAGCCCGGTTAACATTACCAAGTCCAGGGATTTGCAGTGATACCAAGCGTCTTTGTCTGAGTATTTTTGTATAGGAAACAAAAGTTGGAATCCTAAATTCCTTGGATGTGTAGTAAGAAAATCCTACCATCCATGCCAATTTTATAAGCGAAAGTGTGTCGGTGCGTCAATTGGTTTCACGGTTGAACTTCCAAAAGCTAAACCAATCGAGATGACATTTGGCACAAAAATTCTCATTCTGTAGACGTCCCTAATTACTTTTAATCGCTATAAACAGGATGAGTATCTTTTTACAAACCTTCAAAACTACATTACCGAAATGAAATAAAATGAAATGAAATATTTTATTTGCGATGACCGATTCTTTGACGAACCAGTGCGCAACAGCATGCACTGGTGATGGTCCACTTATTTCCTAAATGTCTCTTAACTAAAAAACAAAATTATCTAAGTAAGAAACTGTAAGGAATAATTAAGCACAGGTATGTAATGGTTGACGTCATCTTCAATTTCAAGAACAGAATAATAACGTCAATTATCAAAATGCAACGACGTGCATTTCATTGAAAGGAGTAGGTATGTATGTACTAACTAAAAAGATACAAGCATCAAAGATAAGTCCCATCGAGAAGTATCCCCTTCGCAGAAACACTCAAAATAGTCTAAATAAAAGCTAATAAGTTCAAACAAACGATTGAAAGGGCTATTCACTTGCGTAGTGCCCTACCAATGAGAGAATCCAGTTGGTCCGCGGCATGGGAATGTTCTGGGGGTCAACGCCATTCGTTTCGCGTACTTGTCTCGGGTAAGCGGTGCGTATTATTATTTCGATAGATGTTTTTATTTTAGGGTCTGAGTCTGAGAGACTGAGATCCGGTCTGAGCGCCCCCTCTCGGCTTGCCGGCTGGCGTCGGCCGGTCGCCGGCCCAGACTCACTCGATACATTCAGATTGCAGCAAACACCATCAGCATTGATGATATTCATCATTATTTATTATTCACACCATAAGAGAATCAGTGGGGTTTTATGCACTTTGTTTGCAATGAATTTGGGTAACAACCGGTTATCTTTCCAATTTGATCATCCATTTGAATTTTATTTATTCTGTTCATTAAGCTCTTGAAGATGAATAAGTTATTTTAATATCAGTAGCTTTCGGTAATTTACTCTTCATAATAAACATAATTCGTGACTTGGATTGGTGAGTACCTAACCTAGATAAGTATAATATATACTAGACAAGCACCAAGTGTTCCTAGTCTTTCATTATAGACTTTATATTTAACGGCATTATCCTTCATAGAAAGGATCTACCCCCCGTTGAACACGATAAAGCCCTCTGAAGAGGAACTATTAAGATTAAAATAAATATTAGATAGGTCTGCAATTTTAGTGTTCTTTATGTACTATATACCTTGAGCCCACCAAATCTGATCACGGTAAACCTTCGCTTATTGATCAATACAATCCAGAATGAAAGAATCTGAGTTGAGTTCATACCGTGTGGAGTGTGGACCGGTTCCAATCAATCTTCACTATTGGGTTTCGAACTCACATACATGCGTGCAATCACCTTTTCCCATAAAAATAAGCAGCAAAATCATATTCAGTCACACGCGATCGCACCCTCTCGCATCATGATGCAGCACTCCAAAGGTCAAGAGGTGTTGGCGTTCGTAAAAGTTCACATTTTGTGAATAGGTTTTTTTGAGATCTACTGCTACTACTACTGGCGTATCTGATGTTGAGCGGTTACATCTACCTATCAAAATAATTGCATTGCATTATATCACTGAGTGGCCACCAAGGATGTAACCTATTGACACTGCATGGTATACACATGTTGACACGCCGATTATTTACGTTTTAAGTAACAGGTAGTGAAAGGTACCATCAGGTACCTACCATCATAACTATACGACCTATCCCATAGATAGATGCTCTTCTAATCAGAACTCAGCAATGAGGCGAGCACAACGTTTGCTTACAGCCTTCGATCAATAATAGTGCAGCAGAACTAAGAAAAATACTGCAAAAGGCGAATTGAGTACACTATAGTAAGGGCTGACCCATGAGATGCGAAAGCAGCCAAAGCCGGTGCAAATTTCACACCAGTCTTGCTAGACTCAATAGTGTCGCAAGACCTAGGAACATGCCTAGAGCACTGTGAGAATAATGATAACGTATCGCATGATTGAAACGGCCTCACAACTTAACTTACCTACTTTATTCCCTATCTATTAGTTTTTTTACCTATCTATTAGTTAGTAGGGTATCATCATTATTAGCTTGAAGAAATCCACTGCTGGAAGTTGTCGTAACCCTCTGCAAGTCTCCTGAGTTCATGCCATCGGCTGACCTCTCGCGAACTTTATGATGTCATCAGTCTTTCGAGCGGAAGGCCGAAACCTTAGGACCGAGTAAAAAAAGGAAAGTATAATAACTAAAGTTTATAGCAGGTTTAAAAATATATCGCACAAATTGAGAAATTGAGTCAAGTAATAAAAGACTGTAATATCTAAACACTATGACCAACTATTGTGACATGACATTATAACAACTTTTTTACACTTTAACAGTTGATAAAATGCTGACCGGATTTAGACCATGTAACTCGTACCTTCAAAAAAATAATTTCATATTCAAGGTGGTTTCACTACTTGTACATTAGGTACTTATTGAATTATTGAAATCGGACCTCCAATTCAAAATATACAGGGTGTTTGGTAGCTCGATGCAAAGCCGAAAGGAGAAGATAGGCCAGACACTTTAGAACCATTTAGGCCATACTTATGTTAGGCGAAGTCCAACGGTTTTATTTTTAACGAATTTTTTGTGTTTTGTTTGATAAAACCCAAAATTTTACATTTAATGGCTAATAATTGCCAGTTTTATTGATAAATGTTTTTTTATTTATTTATTTTGATTAAAATAATGTGTAAGCAATCTAACGAATCATGGTCTAAGCCTCTGCGTCATCAGACATTTTTTAGACAGACACTTTAAGTTACGAAAATTTTCTGAAAATTAATGAAACAGATTTTTGACGCTAAGTTAAAAAAAAACGGTGCGTGTGTTTTTTGTTCGAACCTTTTTGAAAACATGCTTGGCTATTGATCTTTCATTTGAAGTATCATTTATGCGGTTAAGTTACAAATTAATGAAATAAGGACCTACAAACCAGATCGAGGGAGAAAATTTAAATTTCTAGTTATTGTAATAAAACAAAATTTTAGTTCTTATTATTTATTTATTCATGCTCATAATGATTGCCGCGATTCCTAACACAAGCACGGGCCCGTCTTCTCACTGCCGTTGTAGTTATTTTCAACCTCATCTCCAGCTTCATCGTTTCGAACGCTGAAATAATTCTTTCTTTTAATTCTTCTTTTGTGTTAATTTCCACATATTGTGCTCCGATATTTAATGCGGAACGAGAAGTCATTTTCCAGCAAGACGGCTGTCCAGCGCATTGGACATTAATTATGAGGGAACACCTGAATAATTGCTTCCCACACAGTTTGATCGGTAGAGATGGGCCCATCCCCTGGCCCGCTCGGTCTCCAGACCTAACCCCGCTGGACTTTTTCGTGTGGGGTCGAGCCAAGGAACTAGTTTACACTAATGTGGAAATTAACACAAAAGAAGAATTAAAAGAAAGAATTATTTCAGCGTTCGAAACGATGAAGCTGGAGATGAGGTTGAAAATAACTACAACGGCAGTGAGAAGACGGGCCCGTGCTTGTGTTAGGAATCGCGGCAATCATTATGAGCATGAATAAATAAATAATAAGAACTAAAATTTTGTTTTATTACAATAACTAGAAATTTAAATTTTCTCCCTCGATATGGTTTGTAGGTCTTTAATTAATTAACTTGTAACTTAACCGCATAAATGATACTTCAAATGAAAGATCAATAGCCAAGCATGTTTTCAAAAACGTTTGAACAAAAAACGCAAGCACCGTTTTTTTTTAACTTAGCGTCAAAAATCTGTTTCATTAATTTTCAGAAAATTTTCGTAACTTATAGTGTCTGTATAAAAAATGTCTGATGACGCAGAGGCTTAGACCATGATTCGTTAGATTGCTTACACATTACTTTAATCAAAATAAATAAATAAAAAAACATTTATAAGTAAAACTGGCAATTATTAGCCATTAAATGTAAAATTTTGGGTTTTATCAAACAAAACACAAATAATTCGGTAAAAATAAAACCGTTGGACTTCGCCTAACATAAGTATGGCCTAAATGGTTCTAAAGTGTCTGGCCTATCGTCCCCTTTCGGCTTTGCATCGAGCTACCAAACACCCTGTATTACGAATCAAAAAAACACTAATTGTAAAATAAACGCCGTGCCCCGCCCGCCCCCCTCCGCGTTGTGCAGCGGCCAGCGCGGTGAGTGATGCATGCCTCGCATGGGTGGAAAATTTCAAAGGTTTTATATTTTTCACCTCATTTTTAGGGTTCCGTAGCCAAATGGCAAAAACGGAACCCTTATAGATTCGTCATGTCTGTCTGTCTGTCTGTCTGTCTGTCTGTCTGTCTGTCTGTCTGTCTGTCTGTCTGTCCGTCCGTATGTCACAGCCATTTTTCTCCGAAACCGTAAGAGCTAGACTGATGGAACTTGGCGAGTAGATGTATTCTGTGATCCGCATTAAGATTTTTACATAAAAATAAAAAAAAAACTATAAATTTCGGGGGTCCCCATACTTGAAACTGAAACTCAAAAATTTTTTTTTCATTCAAACCATACGTGTGGGGTATCTATGAATAGGTCTTCAAAAATGATGTTGAGGTTTCTAATATAGTTTTTTTCTAAACTGAGTAGTTTGCGCGAGAGACGCTTCCAAAGTGGAAAAAAGTTGGTCCCCCCCCTCTAACTTCTAAAGTAAGGGAATGATAATACTAAAAAAAATATATGTTGTACATTACTATGCAAACTTCCAGCGATATTTGGTTTGAACGAGATCTAGTCCGTAGTTTTTTTTTTACACGTCATAAACCGTAAACCGCAATTTACCTTTCGACGAACTACAAGAACCTTATTATGATACAGCAAGTAACATAATATAAAGGTTCTTGTAGTTCGTCGTGCTACGGAACCCTTCATGGGCGAGTCCGACTCGCACTTGGCTGCTTTTTTTCTAAATTACGCCCATGCGAAGCTGGGCGATACGCTAGTAATCAATATGTTTAATAGTACGACACGGATTTTTAAATGATGATAAACTTTCTGAACGATTGCAATAAGTTATTTTGGTATTTACCAAAAATCATGTTTTTCGAATTGAGACAGCGCTGTTGTAGGTGAACGATATAATCAGTAACTTTTGACAGAATATAAAATACTTACTTATTCTTTTTTCAAAACGGTTATCTTATGAATGTTGGCTCGGTAAACTCTGAACTTTCGGTTTTAGATTTTAGATACGTGATCACGTACAAGTATAAGTATATTATGAGGTCTAATATAAGTAGCAGCACCCACCACGTAGTCTACTATACTATAGTTACGTAGATAAAGTAGGTAGATATACAAATATACTCTACTTACCTACTAGGTACAATAGAAGCCTTAAAAGTTATGTTCCGTCGCATCGCACAATATAGCTCGACAGCAATGCGTGCATTCGTGCACATGCAGGTTACCCTTCAACTACGAATGTAAATAGATGAGGCAAATAGAACAAGCAAATTAAACTGTTTAAAAATATCCAACTGTCTCTGCTACTTTCTCTTCATTAGAAGGAGAGACCTTGGGATTCATCAATTTAAGTACCTAGGTATGCGCATCGGCCAGCGATGCGCATCGGCCAGCGTAAGCGAATTCGTTTCTATGCGTGCGTTGCGTATGCGCCCGGCGTAGGTAGGCATATCATTAGAAACGTACAGATTTAGAATCTTATCAATAAAAATTTTAGATCCACCAATTTTCTTACCACCTGCGGGGAGAGGGTAGTATAAAATGTTTGTGACGAAGGCCTTTCAATGCGGATTAGAAATTTAGACGTTTGCATACGCAAGGCCGGTAAATTTTAATTACGACAGAATGTGATTTGTCCCAAAAATATTTGAAAACCAGCTTCTGCCCGCAGCTTTGCTCCGTATTCTGGTACTAAGCTGCCTTTTTATTTATTTTTATGTTTATGGCCTTATCCATTTATTCGTTGGTTGGTAAACTGCGGTCTTCGACACATGTGGTAGGTAGGTACCTAGGTACTTAGTGTACCTAATGCATGTGTGAGTTCGCCATGTGTGTGCGTTGTGGTAAGTAGTTGTGGCGGGCGGCATAGGGTGGAACGTGAGCCCAGCCAGACTGAAGTGAAGGGAAAGTATTAGCTAAGGTAGTACTTTTCCCTATGTGCTTTTTCTAGGTTTATCACTAGTTTATTTCTTTTAACCCGAGGTAGAAAAACCACTAAAGCGAACCTAGGCCGAATAGATAGTAGTACAGTACAGATTTCAAAAGAAGTAGATCAGTGAGTTCGAGAGCTTTTTTGGAGGCTTTGTTTTGTCCCACTGCAGTTTGCTCTGTTGGCTCAGAGAGCATGCTATTATTATTATTTATAAACAACTAGCTGATGGAACAAGCATTATGGCTCATCTGATGGTAAGTGGTAACCATCACCTATATTAAAGCATTGTCCTCGTACCTCGTCCCGTGCCTAAACAAATCTCTTCTAGGTAATTTTAACTATCAAATTTTATGCAAGATATAAATAAACTAAAAATCTTCAATAAACTTTATTTTCATGAACACTAAAACTAATATTGTTTTCTCAATGTATTATAGATGGCGGTAGTGAACAGTAGTATTGTGAGAAAAGCAAAGCAAGGTTCGAGGTAGCTAGTATTTTCCATGTTCGGATAGAAGTTCTCAACTTCTCAATGTTCGCATGTTCGCATTTTGGTTTCCGAATTCGAGCGAAATTAATCGAAAGTTTTCGTTATGCATGCTCGAAGCTTTAGGCACAATTTAGGCACGTGCAACGCCATCTAGGAACCGACCGAGAAGCACTGGGTCCTGCCGACTCTGTCACTGAGGGAATACCTACGTGTTTGCGTCTGTAATTGAATTCATGACACGAGGCTGTTTCTCATCCCGTATCCCTTATTTTCGCTATGCTGAAAGTCGTTTTCCATCCAGAGATTTTTCTTTTCTATTCTGGGGGGCAATTCTAGACCAGTGACTTTTTTGTCACGGTAGATATATATCACAAGAACTGTCAAATTTAAATAGACATGACATTTTCAATAGATATCGTATTCCAGCAATATCACTTTAGACATTTATCGAGCGAAGGCCGTTAGATAAGTGTCGAGTGGTGAGTAGTAGTCGACATTGACATCTCTAATATACTTTGGGTGACTTTGGGTTTTTTTTTCTTTCGGTCCTTGGAGCAAGCTAGAGTACCAAGACCATACCACCTAGTCTTACTTCTTGATAAAAAGTCAATGATGTTTACTTGTTTGTAGGGGATACAAGTTGGGAGCGAGAACGCGAATCTCATCAACATTCTCATAAACCTACAATAAGTGAGGAGTGATTGAATTTAGCTCGTACTTAGTAATTATTCAATGGTGCAGTTAGAAGAGCAGTCAATCAGACAGTCAACGTCTATACTTGTATCCAGGGTTCAAGCTTCGAGAGAAATATTCTTTTTGCATTGAATGGCCATCTAGTTGTTAACCTTTGAATTAAAAATTCAAGTCATCAGAGTCCTTCTCTTGAGTGTAATGATCCTGACAATGACATTAACTACAACACTTCATAGACAACTGACCATAGATTACAAACAACAAAGTTTACAGTTTTATGGTACATAACGTTCCGTGTGTTTCCGGAATTAATTATTGTAACTAACATTTTGTGCGAAAAGTCCATTGATTACTATCTAATGAAAATGAATCTATTATAAACAACAACAAGAACGCATTATAAACGCCGTTTAATAGGAAATGTGTTTATTTGAAGACAATAATAAAGTTAGTGCTATCGAACTATTCTATCGATAGAAACGGAACGTAGATAAACATGAACAACAACGGGATAGTCTGTGGAAGTTCTAAGAATGAACCTTCTTTCTGACATCTCTAAAGTAAAAGTCTAACGTAAAAGTGTAACGGTGGCTAGAATACGCATTTTAGCGCGGTTCGATATTATCTTCGACAAATTTGGTGATATGACACTGCTTTCGTGACATTTCAAATCTCTATTTCGAGCGTAAATCTCTAAAAGTCTAGAATTGGCCCCCTGTCTGGTCCTGGCTTTATCCCGCTTCACTTCGTCCATGGTCCCCTGCCTCTTTTGGCTGCTGTCAATGTCAGTTTCATTCCATTTCATTCCATTTCGTTCCATTTCATTCATTAACATTCATTTTATTCATTCAATTCAGTATCTGTCAGTCATCATCAGAAATGGGGGTGCTGTCAATCGGTTTCAAACCTAATTTTTTAGGTTTATTGAAATATTTAAACAAATTGAACTGGTTTATTGTGTTTTTAAGTTTAATTAATCTATCAGTATGCATTTACGAGGATCAAATTGGCAAATTCGATTGGTAATCATAGTTTTTAGGTTATATTATTTGTGTCATTCTCCAGTCCGATTTTTAATATTTCTAATGAGATTATTGTTTTTAGGCGTCAATCTTACGTGGGCAGAATCAAATTCGCTCAATTTGATACAGTATCGACAGCAAAGAAATTGATTGTAGCTACAGAAGAAAATGTTTTGGCTGCCCTGAATTTGAAGACAGGTAATTGATTTTATTGGCTGTATCCCTTCAAAGTAAATAGTTGATGTGGATATTTTTACAATAGGTTATTGACTAGAATTTACCGGTGTGTTAGTAATTATTACCGAGACAAAATGAAGCAAATAATTGCACTAATAGGCATTGTATATACGTACCTACTTTGTACCTGTGCCTTTATGTCTCCTGTTTGCTATATGGTTGTCTATGTACCAATTCTATGTTTTTATGTAGACAAGCATTTATTTGCTACTCCAGCACACACAAATTACGATAATTACTAGTAATTTAACATCTGTTTAATGTCACATTTACATCAGTGTGTGCCTGGTTAAAAATTGTGGCGAACATTCTGTCAAGACCTGGATGACATTAGCACAGGACTGTCAACAGTGACACATAGCTGCAATGGGTGAAGTCGGGCTGAGAATAATGATGAATAAATAATATCTACAGACATTTTGCACAGCGGAATATAGCCTCATATTATGAAAAGCTACTCCGAACTATAGGGTTAATTGACATGAATTATTTACCATACGACATACTACCAACTATTTATATTTGTTCTTTTTATTTAAATGTATTGTTATTTTGATGAAAGGTCAAGTAGTATGGCGCCATGTGTTCGAGAGTGCCTCAAATGGCAACATCCAGCTTCTGCAAGTCACAGACAAGGTCGTGACGGTATCTGGATCCAACCCCTACTTGGTGAGAGGGTGGGACTCTGCCACAGGTAATAAAACTAAAAGAAATATGGCTTTAATTATTATTAAAGAAAATCCTATCATGGGTGCACGAAAACACTCAACTGCTGTAATAAAACTAAAAGAAATATGGCTTTAATTATTATTAAAGAAAATCCTATCATGGGTGCACGAAAACACTCAACTGCTGAAAGAGTACTGCAAACAATGAAACACAGGTATCTCGTATTGTCATTATGAATAGTGATGGTTCTACGTTCGGCAAGTTTATCATGCGCACTTGATGTGCGGGCAGGTTTTTTCCGCAAGTAGGCCGCTGGTGGGCCCTTTTGCATGACCCTTGACCCATGTTGCTCGAACTTTTTTAGGTTCTACAACACGCCGGTTTCCTCACGATGTTTTCCTTCACCGTTTTGAGTACTGGCACTGTACTGGCATATTGCACATAAATTTTTCGACAGAAAAACTCATTGGTACACAAGTGGATTTGAACCCACGACCTTCGGATTGGAAGGCGGGGCACTACCACTAGACCAACAGTGATGGTTCTATAACTTACTTATATTTCAGGAATTCTTCTTTGGGAATGGTCGCTGACCCTGCAGAACGATGAAACAGCTGAATTCTCGGAATGGTGGGTGCAGAACAGCATGCTGGTGCATATGATCCCAGTCTTCGGATCTCATGTTGAAGTCACCATGTATAACTTGGCCTCTGGTAGCAATAAGGGTGCAACATCAAAGATGGCTGCTCAGTGGGTTAATGAGGGGTAAGTTGAAGTTATTACAAATGCATACATTTTATAGATTTACATTTTATAAAATCAGCTACCTAGTTCCCATAGTACAAGCTCTGCTTAGTTTGGGGCCAGATAGTGCTGTGTGGATTGTCCATAATATTTATTTTAATTTTATTTTATAGATAAGCCTTGTCATTGTTTGCTACCTTTTGGTCAGGGATGGCAATAGTTTCAGTAGTAGCCTTAATAACCTTACAGCTGGGTTCCAGCCATGCAACTTTCAGGTTTTACCTTCTATGCTGAAGTTTGTGGGTTCAATCCCTTTTGAGGACAAACATTTATGTGATGAGTGTTGATTATTTGTTGAGGTGTATTATTGTATTCAAAGTAGATATTTAGAATAAAAATGTATTACGTTATTTTATCAGTCATCTAATTCCCAAAGTATAATCTTAACTTACCTTGGTACCAGATAAAAAATACAGATACTTACAAAATTATTTATTCAAGAATTTAGTTTTACAAAAATCAAATTATATAATGGGCCCTGCACTAAGGACTAGCTGTGTCGCGAGAAACCTACAAGAGTAAACAAAATGCGTTAAGAGGCGAACAAAAAGACGTGATTTTAAAGTCCAATTAAATATGTTTATTTCTTGTGCTAATCAATTCAAAAATATAATTTTCTTTACAGATGTGTTGTCTCCAAACCATATTACACCTGTACAACTGGTACCTCTGATAATCAACTGCTGATATCCTTCGACGTGACGTCAAACACCGTCCAAATCATCAGCAAACCTGTAGCTGACTATATCACTTCCACACAAGAAGTTCCATATCTCAGAACTTTAGGTGAATATAAGCTTTATAATACTTATGTCGCCGGAATACTGAAATGCTACGTAAATTATATAAGACCAACTATGTTTGTTAACTAAGTATCAACTATTTCATACATCTTTATCCTCTAATCTAGGGATATTCAACATTTTGTTGTATTTTACAAAAACTAAAAAAAAATCTTTAGAAAACTAGGCATGGCAAGAATCTTTATTTTGTGTTGTTTATTAATAAAAATACAACTGTTTGATATTATTTATTAATAAAAATTAAAGTAGGAACAAAATCTTTAAACAACTGAAAATTCGAAATGGAATATCCCTAGACAGTCTTGAGTGAATCTCCTGTGTATTTAAAAAGAATCTCTACAAGTTCTGTTATTGTGATTTTTGGCTTAAATAGTTATTCATATAGGTATCATACGTTTTAACTGAATAGGTTCAGCATCTTCATTATATTAACAACTAACTACTTTTCTAGATGGAAACAGTGGACCAGGCTTCATCCTCGATGATCAAAAGATACTCCTGATAAAAGAGAACCAGTTTGAAGAGGTGAAAGTACCGGTAGCTGATCCAGCAGCCAGCATTGCAGTGGTGGATGGAGCCAGTGGACCGGTGCTCATGCAGACATGGACTGATAAAATCAAGGTATGCTGGATTTCTCGTCACGAAAAAAACAACCCTCCTATTACTTCGCCGTAGTCGGGTGAAAAGGCCCTCTGTCGGTGTACTTTTTAAAACCCGTCTGACATGTTGACCGATAAAATCAAGGTATGCTGGATTTATCGTCATGAAAAAAACAACCCTCCTTTGACTTCGCCGTAGTTGGGTGAAAAGGCCCGCTGTAGGTGTACTTTTTAAAACCCTTCTGACATGTTGACCGATAAAATCAAGGTATGCTAGATTTCTCGTCACGAAAAAAGCAACCCTCCTTTTACTTCGCCGTAGTCGAGTATAAAGGCTCGATACTGGCCTACTTTTTAAATTCCGTCTGACTTGTTCAATGAAACTGTTAAACTCTTCGGTATCCGTTCGTACTACCTACCCAAAGAATTCGTAACTTTCGAATTATTATTAAAATTTATTTCCATAAGATGATCTATAAAACTAATCAAAATCAAAAGTTTAGTAAATATCTTTATACCATTCTCAAAGAAAATGTATATTCCAGGGCTTCAAACTAACAGCTCACAGCATCGCAACAGGCGATGTGCTTCCGGACATACAAACAGAGGATAAGAACCTTCGCATCCCTGAACCGGAGCTGTCAGCAGTGCTGTGTTCCAAAGCCAGAGAACAGCAAATCTGCAGGATTGTATTGACAGCGGCGGATGACGCCTCTCATCTGATGCAGCAAGGAGGTAATAATACCATCTGTTATTTTTTGTATGTGTACTTTTATAGAATTTACTGCGTTTAAACAAAATAGCAAAATAACATCGACTGCCTTCACAGCTCAGTTGGTAGTAGCTCTGCCTTCTACGCTGGAGGGCGTGGGTTCGATCCCCACCGAGAACGAATATTTTGTTTGGTAAACACAGATGTTTGTCTGGGTGTTATATTGTATTATATGTATGTATTCACAAAAAAAAAGTATTTCAGTATTAAATCAGCTATCTGGTTCCCATAGTACAAGCTCTGCTTAGTTTGGGGCTAGAAGTGCTGTGTGGATTGTCCGCATTATTTATTTTTTATTTAACATTTAAAAAAAACATTGTCAAAAATACCACATCCTACCGGCTGCGCCAGAAACCTGTAATTTATCTGAATACTTGCTATTGTTTTCTATTTTCTATACTATATCTTGTAATTTTTTCAGGTCGTATTATCTGGTCCAGAGAAGAAGCTCTAGCGAATATCGTAGCGGTTGAGTTCGTTGACCTTCCGGTCTCCGATCTAGACGCGGCTATAGAATCTGAGTTCGACCAGAAAGAAGGTTAGTTAATATAAACGTCTATTGTCTATTTCTTCATTAGTCCAAAGAAGTCAATTGCAGACTAGGCCTCCCTTACATTTGTCGGAAAAACGATATTGGCCGTCTCCATCCACTGACTTGCTTAGTCTGATTTATTCAATGAACCAAGACTTAAGTTCACCAACTTGTCACTTAGTTGGTGAACAATTCAGATAATAAAAAAAAACTATAACACACAGAATCTAGTAAAACAAAATAACTTAACCACATCAACAAGTTTAATGCAACTAGATTTTTTCGCCGAGTTTCTTGATTAAAAATTCATCGTTATTTCTTTATTTTTCTAGCTGCCAAGATGTACAGTAAGTATGGTAGTTTGTGTGTGCTAAATATATAGACTTTGGAATACTTACATGACGGGATTCCAGAAATATTTAGAAGTGTAAACTAAAACACTTTATAAGTAACACAAGTTCCAAGAGGCTAAAATTATGTTTGTTTTTTTTTGTGTAAATTCTAAGATGGTGATACTTCATAATTTTCAAGATTTTTTGTGCCTGCGTTTATGAGATCAATCTTTACTTTTGTAGATCTAACAAATCTACAATGATTTTGAATATTATTAAATGAGATCATCTCAGTTACGTTGTTTTCAATTTTCAATACTAATATCCTAACAAGAGATCTTAGGGGAAAACCACTATACATGGTAGGGATCATCCAATCTTAAACTGCACGCCCCACTACTTCAGTCAGTCAAAGTAAACTGTTCTTTATTACCTACATCACAAAGATCATTTTGAAGTACCTTGCTGTGAGCCAACGTCAAGAAAACGTGGTGGAGGGGCGTGCATTTTTAGACTGGTTTATCTATACTAACACCATCCTATTGTTGACTGTCAGCGTATCCCATCACGCTTTCTCAATTAAAAACATGTTTTTCTGTGTGTGTTTATGTATTTCAAAACAATTGTCAGTTACTGTTTCCCTTAATTAGAGTATTGCTTAGTTTGGAACTAGAACTAGCTAGCGTTGTGTAAAATGTCTTATAATCTTCCTGCCCTTATCCCACTTTATGTGGGATCGGCACAACATGTCTTCCTCTTCCATTCCCCTCTGTTAACCGTCTTCGCATTCACTCCTCTCTTATCCATGTCATCTTTCACACAGTTCATCCATATTTTCTTTGGTCTACTTCTGCTCACATAAACATCCACATTCATACTCATCACTCTCCTAGTCACATGACGTTCATCCTTCCTCATGACATGCCCGTACCACGCCAGTCAGTAGCACTGGTGCTACTTTCAAATTTCCTCTGATACACTCATTCCGTGATATGTCTTTCATGTGAAATGTCTTATTATTATTTTACTAACTACTAGCTGGCCCGAGCCCACTTCGTTGGACGGCGATTATCACGAAAAAGTATTCACATTTTTCGGATTAATAATATATCCTATGACACTCACAAATAACGTGGCTTTCTCGCGTGGAACTGGCACCTAGACTCACCTAGCTTTAAAGGCCTGCGCACACCTAGGTCGCTGGCGCTAGCGATCAGTGAAACGCCGTCAAATTTGACAGCCGACGTCAGCGACCTAGGTGTGCGCAGGCCTTAATACGTTTCAAAGTGATCATTGAGATTTATTTATTTTAAGCCTTAATTACAGATTTATTCCTAAAATTAAATTATATTTTTCACTACGACATCGACGCTATCTGTTTGCCTTTTTTTGGCAAAGGAAGTCCAAGCTTCAATAGATCCAGAAATTACTCCCTAAAACTCACAAACTCACCTCTTTATAATGTTAGTAAGTATACATATCATCCAATTTTGTTTGTATTCAGGTTCAATCTGGGCAGCGTTCAGCCGTCGCATCCACAGCCAGTACCAACAGCTGCAAGCGTTGATCCAGAGCCTGCAGATGTCAGAGCCGATGGCTGATGAGGAGCCCACGCAACTACATCGAGACTACTTCAACTTGCACAAGATTATGGTGCTGGTCACTGAAGCGGGCAAGGTAAGGCGTACCAGTGTTCTATGAAACGACGACTTTTCGTGTCGCTATTAGATAGACAGACATAAAATCACGCCTCATTTTATTTAACCTGTCGTACGCGCAAGCTCTGCGCAGTCCACCCAGTTTGACGGGCTCGAATGCGCAAGCCCTGATCAGTCCACTGACATTGTGCAACATTTCAACTTGATTTGAACATTAAACTATTGAAATAAAGTCTATATTTCTTTATTTCCCTGTTCCGAACGAATTGAATGAACCATAGAGACACTCAGTCGTTGATTGAAACCAATAGGAATTCAGTATTCTTTTGTTATCTATACCCTTTGTTTTTTTGCACAATTGCACACACACATACATAAACCAAGATGGCGTCTTTCACATGTACGAGAGCTGATCCGTCCTTGCGCATTTGAAGCAACGCTATTGGTGGCCTGATCAGAGCTCCCGCAACCGACCAATCGCGCTGTCCGAAAACCGAGCTGCGCGCATGCGCGAAGACTCTCACTCACACATACAAGTCTGAGCGAACAAAATGTTTGACAAACATTAGTCTGTTTACTTTTACATTTTGTAAATTGTTCACTATTGGTAGAATAACTGCGTGTCGACCAATCGGAAGCCTGTTTTTTATACTTTATCACACAGTTCGTTCCATAGAGTATGATCGCTCAGTCATTCCGATTTTTGTAAATGAAAACTCGCTTAGTGAAAACTCGCCAAATCACTTGTTGTTTTGGTTTTTGACTGAAATTGCGAGATAATTTTACTAATTATGTGTAGATAACTGTTTTCAAGCCGAAAATAATATATTTACAACTAAAAACACGCATGTTTACAAGAAAATACTGTTTCTTTATTTGTGGAAAGTGAAATAAAAGTTGGGTTGAAGTATGACCACACGGCGAATGTTTGTGCTCACTACGTGATTTTCATAATAGTTTATCAGAGTGATGTTTTACTAGAACTATAAAGGTTTATATTTATTTCGATAGCTTGAATATTGTATTTATAGGAGGTAGAAAAATAAAACAGCATGTTTCTCAGAATATATTGACAATATTTATTTTTCCCATGACTGGTATAGGCAGCGTCTTTTGTAACATTTACCCGTCAATAAACAACATTTTATGAATGATTTAACAATAAAATAGATTGTGAATAGATAGATTAGTTATCCAACCACCAAATAATAACATTTCCCATGTGGCTACCAAACATTTTATTAAAAATATTCACTAAAATCTGAGTACTAAAATTTATCTACAAAAGTTTCGCCATTTTGCCGCATACAACGAAAAAAATTCGCCGTCAGGCTGCGCATACAACAGGTTAATACTACTATGCAACTAAGTTAACGAGGCCGGCCGAGAAGACGTTGGCGGGACGATCTCGACCTTCACCGGAAAGATTGGTGAAAGATCGCCGAAGATCGGGATGAATGGAAGGTTTTGGGGGAGACCTTTGCCCAGCAGTGGGCATTACTTTTATTTATTTTGAATATTGACTTTAAGACCTCACCATGTAACATAATAATTGCAATAAATAGTATAAGTATGATGAAAATGCGTTTCGTTTTATCGAGGATTAGCGACCCGCCCCGGTTTTGCTCGGCCGAAAAAATTCCCACTATTGCGTACAAGGCGAAATAGTACGTTCTTAACACATTTAATTACTTTCATCAGATATTCGGCATGGACAATTTGTCCGGCGCCATCCTATGGCAGTACTACGACGGTAACCTGGACACGGACAAACTGCAGATGTTCGCGCGCCGCTCCGCAAGGCATCCGCCGCACGACGCCTATCTCACGCTCGTGGGGAAACATGAGGTCAGTGTTGCCAGTGGCAGATAGTCAAATAATGAGAAAGCTCAAAAAGTTACATTTACACGAGATAAGTAACATTACAATAAATTATGTGGCAAACGATACACTCCTTTATTAGGGCACTAATACTACCTAAAAACAAAAAAATTCTTGGGTGCCTTCCGTTTCAAGGTATGTTTTTTTTTGCTGGATTTTTTTGAGGGATTTTTTATAGAGCCTTGTTACATGGAGGTAACATGAGAGGGTCAAAAGTAACGTAAAATGTTACAAAAGTAAAATTCTGGCAACGCTGCATGAGGCAGCTATACTATACTTTTTGACCTCTCAGCTCATTTGATAAAAACAAATAATCGTCGCTTCCTCATTTCAGGAGACAGGCAACACGTTGATAATAAGCTTGAACCCCATCACGGGCGCGCCGATGGGCGAGCGGACGCTGCATCTGAAGAGCAGACCGCTGCAATGTGCCATGTTACACAAAGCGGACAACCACAAACTACATGCGCTGTTGCTTTTAGATACCGAGGAAAACGTGCGCGTAAGTACCATACAACTTGCTTTTTGACTAACTTCAAAAGGTTTTAAATTTTTTATGTTTGTTACCGCATATCAAAAAAAAGATTTACGCATTGAGGTGATTTACGTTTTTTTCACATATTTTAGGCTTGCGTTTGACCGCATTCTCACCTGCTCACGTATTTAAGTACATGAATATTAACGTATGTAGGTACGCCCATTAACTTGTTAGCTGTAGACTATACGAGTATACTCAGTAAGATAATGTTTGAAAATTCTTATGTTCTCATAAAACTACAAACTTACTTTATTACTATAAAGATTCTTAAACTGAATAAACCACACATGAACAGATCAAATCGGTTCAGTAGTTTGATTATGAAGGCTATTTAATTATTTTTTTATTATTATTTTTATCTTGTCACTTTTGTTCATCCAGTGTGGCGAAAGGATTTCTTGGATTTAAACTTAATTATTTATAACCTTTCATCCCATTGCTGGACAAAGAACGTTCAGTTTTCTCTTTATGAATATACGAACTTTTATCTAAAGAATAGAAGTGCACCGACGGCTAAGTAAACTCGTTTTATTCTGTAGTTATAGTGATTGTAATTTTAACAGGTGTTCCCTGAAACTGCGGCTTCGCTGGTAGAAAACATGTTTATATACGTCGCTGAGAAACATACCGCCAACTTACAAGGATACGCGCTCAAATACAATGGAGAGGTAACATTATTCCTATTACTTTTGTTTAACACTCTGCGTCTGAAACTGAAAGACATCGCCTGTATGACTGAACTTTTTTATTAGTTGGTAACCTCTAAGGCATCCAGCCAATCTTCCATAGTTTTTAGTTCCTCTCCAACCAAAGGTTGACTGGAAAAAATCGCTTTATAGCGATAAAACCGCCCATTGCTTAGATACGTTTTAAAGTGATCCTTGCGATTCTACTGAATAAATAAACTTTTTTGATTTTTATTGTACATTTATTAAATAATATTTTTGTTAAATTCTCTTTTTGTTAGTTTGTAAGGTGTAGAATAAAAAAAATCTATCTACCTATCTATCTAAGAAAATAAATCATTCTATGTAGCTGGCTACGAAACCCGGTTACGTACAAGCATTAAAGGCGCATAACCGAAAATTCTATTAATTAGTTGAAGATTTTGTGATGTTTTGCTTTGTTTTTCGGCAGTGACTATGTAATTTTTTTAAGATTTTTCATTTATATCTATAAAAAAACATCAATTGACGGCGGTGTAGTTAAAGTAAATGGAAAAGAGCATAAAATTATAGACCTAGAACAAACTAATTTGTACATTACATACCTAATATAATAATTATTTCAACTGGTATTATGTATTGTGGATTTAAAACATTGATTCCCAATATAGTCCAGGTGGACCCCCAAGGGTCCACGGGAGACACCGACGGGGGTCTACGATGGCGTGATAAAGAAATGGGGGCTCACAATTCTTATGCGGGAATCCACGTAAACTAAAATGTTGGCTTCACCTATGAACTAATTAATAAACCAATCAATTTTCACTTTTTTCCAAAACTGTACATTCGTGGTAAGAAATCAGCCGCTACGTAAACGTCCATAGTTCGAGCCAATAACATTTTTGTCGACTGCGAATATAGTAAAAATGTAGCTGCATGGTAGGGGGTCTACCGGAACCAGCAAAATTTTGAAAGTGGTCCATGAGAAAAAAAAGGTTGGGAACCTCTGATTTAAACCGGTTTCAATTCCAGAAAGTGGTGGCCATCAAGACGTGGTCGGTGTCATTGGGCGGTGGTGGGACGGGATACATCGCCGCCATAGCGCAGAAGCCTGCGTGGGAGCGCGTGCACTCGCTGGGCCGCGTGCTGGGCGACCGCAGCGTGCTCTACAAGTACTCCAACCCCAACCTGCTGCTGGTCGTCGCACAGCTAGCCGACCCATTGCACAAAGGTACATCGCCGCCATAGTCTTAAAATGACCCGTCTAAGACGTATGTCTCAAGAGACCCGTCTAAGACGTTTGTCTCTATAAGACTCGCTTAAGACGTATGTTTCAATAAGACCCGTTTAAGACGTTTGTCTCTATAAGACCCGTTTAAGACGTTTGTCTATAAGACCCGTTTAAGACGTTTCTCAAAAGACACGTTTAAGACGTTTGTCTCAAAAGACCAGTCTTAGCCGTACGTTTCTCAAAAGACCCGTTTAAGACTTATGTCTAAAAAAACCCGTTTAAGACGTATGCTTCAATAAGAGCCGTTTAAGCCGTATGTCTTAAAAATACCCGTTTAAGTCGGACGAAAAAGAAAAATAAGATTGCCACCAATAAAAACGGTAAACATAACCGAAAGGAACCTGTTTGAGGCGCACTTAAAATCCTTACACCACACTGGTTTGAAAAAGCCAGTGATACGAACGTCTTAAAATTACTCGCTTACGACTATACTGCTACAAATAACTACCCTCAAACTTATAGGTAATTTAAAGACATATTTTAAAATAACTCAAGACGTCCTAGAATGTGTACAAAAAAATGCTAGGAACCGTGAGGAACTAACACCTAACCCAAGCAGTATTCTGTTGCCTGTTCTTCTAGGATTAGTCGCGTGGAACTAGCACCTAGACTCACCTAGCTATAAGATTTAGGGGTTGAAGAAGAGACGCTAGCCCTAATTTCATTGTCTATCTTTCTTGAGGATAATGCAGCAATAAACTCATGTACCAAATACTTCTTTAACATACCTAGCCGCCACAAAATGTTTCAAAGTGATCCTTGAATTACCATATTTGACTTGACTTGAGTAAGACATAGTGTGTTAATTTCCAGATATGGTGGTAGCGGCGTGCGTGGACGCAGCGTCGGGCGCGGTGGTGACGTCACAGGTGCACCGCCGAGCGCGCGCCACGCCCCTAGCGGTGCATACCGACAACTCTCTCGCATATGTCTACCATAACGATAAACATCGCAGAGTTGAAGTTGGTGAGTATAGGTAGCGGCACATAACTCTAGCGCTGACCGTTATTGCGTAGAAGTCAAAAATAAGGTACCTGAATGGGGCTCGCGGTATAAGGGGCGGCCGAGCTTAGCGCTGATTGGCTCTCCAGTCGCACTCCGCTCTCTGTACCAATAGGACACTCAGCGCTAGAGTTATGTGCCGCTAGTTACAGTCGGATACACATCAGAATACACTGCATATTATGGAATAAATTACATGTTTTATGGAACTATGGAGCCCACGCCAGGTCTATGTACACCAATCTTAAATACAGCTGAGCAATATAGAATTCGGTTTAAAATGTTATTTTTCTTAAATTCTACTTCGTTTGATTGTACATAGAGATTTTCTTGGTCAAGGAGAGCAACTCAACGTACCCAAAACATGGCGGACCGACATGACATGGACATGACGAGAAGTAGTAGAAATTACATTTTGAACTAACGCTGTCAATAAGCATGACACTGACACTTATTTGTGTCAGTCACTGCGATAAAACTGTCATGGCGGAGCCTTTTGGTATTCACTACTACAAAAATCAACCACTATTGAACATTTTTGTAAAACCTACTTGTTTATATATTTGTGAATTTAGTATTTCAGTGATAATCTTCATCATTTTCCACATTTTTGTCAAGTGTACATAGACCTAGCGCATTATGAAACATCTCTTTTAATTTGATTTATTTATGTTGACTTGTTTGTTGCAGCTTCGATAGAGCTATACGAGGGTGCGACTCGCTGGTCTTCAGCGGGCGCGGCGTTCAGTTCGCTGGCGAGCTCGCGCGCGCCGCACGCCGAGAGACTTGCCTTCATCCTCTCCGCCGCGCCCACCGCCGCCTCGCCCACGCGGACCGAGCGCGCGCTCACAGACAAACACGTCTTATGTGAGTCACTCACTACACTACACTACACTCGCTGACGTCAGCGGGCGCGGCGTTCAGTTCGCTGGCGAGCTCGCGCGCGCCGCACGCCGAGAGACTCGCCTTAGCCAGAGGCAAGGCCAAACAGTGAATCTGGAAATAAATACTTTCTTAAAGTAGAGTAAACACAATGCGTGACGGTGGCACATTTTTTCTGATTGTAGGTATTTATTTAGGTACCTGTGTAGGTACTTAACTTTTCAGAGCATTTGGATCGCATCACGAGATCTCAGTTCGGGGCGAACTAAGTACTACTAGTCTATCTTCAGGCGAACAAGTGATAGATTTAATTTTGGGAACGGCCGCCAGTCGAACTGCGGATAAAAATGAACTAAACTCAATTTATCAAATTCCCAGTGGCGCTATCAACGGGCGCCATAGTAGAGATGCCGTGGGTGTACCTCGAGCCGCGCCGGCCCGTGTCCCCGTCCGCGGCGGAGCGCGAGGAGGGTCTCGTCCCGTACGCGCCCGAGCTGCCGCTGCCCGCTGAAGCCGTCATCAACTACAACATGAGCGTGCATCGCATCCGCGCCATACACACCGCGCCCTCGGGACTCGAGTCTACTTGCTTGGTGCTGGCTACTGGACTGGGTAACATACTATATGCTACATCATAATTTTTATTTGTAAATGTCTGAGAAGAGAGAACTGTCAAAGAGTGTATGCTTAAGGCTCGAGCATTGTTTCTGCATACGGGCCTTAGACTTGCTTTAGGTGTGCTATTTTTAGCACTTTTGCACTTGTCATCATCATCTCAGCCTGTTTGCACCCACTGCTGAGTATAAATAAATAAATATTGTGGACAATTCACATAACACTACCCAGCCCCAAACTAAGCAGAGCTTGTAATATGGGAACCGGATAGCTGATATAATACTTGAATACATTTTTTTTTTTGTAAATACATACTTAGAATACAATATAACACCCAGACAGAGAACAAACATTTATGTTAACCACACAAATATTTGTTCTCGATGGGGATCGAACCCACGACTTACGGCGCAGAAGGCAGAGCTACTACCAACTGAGCTAGAGGCCAGTCAGCCCAGTATAGCCCTTCTCTTCCCCACACTTTCCCTTGCGAGTCTCATCCACTTATTCCCAGCACTCACAACAACGTCGGTCGACCAACAGGCACTTGTGTTTATTGCTAAGTTGAAAAAAAAACTCTAACACTTGAATCGTTACCATTTTGTCGTACCTACATTCACCAATATTCGTCAAATGCCTTACATACTTTATTGAAATAATTCACAGATCTATTCTACACACGAGTGGCGCCTTCAAAAACCTTCGATCTCCTAAAGGACGACTTTGACTACTACCTCATAACAGTGGTCTTGGCCGCGCTGGTCGTGGCTACATACAGCACCAAATACTTCGCCGCACGGAAGATGCTCAAAATGGCGTGGAAGTGAGCACTTAGGGAGAGTTTGGACTGGGTGGGACAAGGGGTGACTATCACCGGTATGTATTCTATAAGCTATGCAGTAGCGATGCTTGAGTCTGAGTTTAAGCTCAAGCAGATTTTTGATACTTCTCAGTGGAGAACAGTAAAGATTTATATGCTTGAGGCTAGACACAGGCTTAAGTGGGCGATCTATTGGCGAGCTAAAACCGACGAGCCTGCGAGCCAAAGGTATAAACCGCTAATGGAGCAGCTACAAAACCGCGGTCTTTTAGGTGCTCTATTGGCGGTCTAAACCTTTGGCGGTTTTAGCTTGCCAATGGATCACCCACTTTATGCATTGTTGCTGCATACGGCCTTAGTATAGGAAGTGGCAAACATGTTGTCCGCTCAATATCACACGTGATCAACGCAATATCGGGGGAGTTGTTGGGATGCGCTGCAGAACTATAGATAAAACACGTAAGTCAGGCCACGCTGTGAGCTTAGAGGTGAGAGCGGCAGATGTTTTGTTTGTCATTTAAGGTGGTTCGATTTCTATACAACTGAGTTTTACAGAGTATAATTGTGCTTTTTGTTTTTTAAGTGTGCAAGAAACGAGTGAGCACTGAGATGACGAATGATAGAGGTGTGTGAAGGAAGAAAACTTGTTGTGCCGACCCTACTTATTTGGGCTATGGGCATGAAGATGATGATGACACTTGTGCTTTAAAATAACTGTATCTGGGTTTCATATAACAAAACTGTAATTTGACGGCTATAATAATAAAAAACCAAAAAATGCATTTTTTATTGTTATAAAGGAGTGCACGAAAGGAGCCTCTTAGAGGCGCACTTAAAATCCTTTCACCACACTTGGTTCGAAAGAATCAGTGACACGATAAGAAGAAGAATAATTGTTATAAATACAATTTTGTAAATGAGAATAAATGCATATTTGAATTTTGTACTATTGGGCAATCTACAGTTTTCTTTAACTTATTAAAGTATTCTCGAAATACCAATATCTTTATTTCTAATATGAAAGCCAACCACATTAATTTCAGTGGACAATGTACAATTATACTCTAATCGCCCATAAATGGTAAAATTAATTATTATGAAAATCGTACCACCTTAATTGGTTTACCTATAACTTCTTCTCAAAATATAGACAGTATTTAAGTTACACCTTCCCGTATCGTTTGTTGCTTTGTGGCGATAGACGCAAGTATAAAATAGGCTTATAACCTGGCCTATATTAGTGATATAATCTTGCACTGCCATAGACAATAAAATACGGTCCAGACTCTTCTAGTTTATTGGAATTTACTTAGTTTTGTGATTGTGCATAGTAAGCGTTCACTATAAGAATAAAAAACACACATGTCATTATTTAATCGTGATTTAAACAACTTTTAGTTAGTACATACGTAGACCCAAATTTACTAGAACAAGAAAAATCGCATGAAAAACGAATAGCGTCTAACTTTTTTTTTAATGTTGTTGATGTTCACTTAAGTTTTTTTATTTATATTTTTTTGCCTATTATATAACCATAGAGTTAGTGTTAAATTATAATGGATTTTTCAGTTTTGTATTGCATTTTCAAATGATTTTCGTAACGTTTTTGTTTTTAATTAAAGTTCTTAATTACCAATAGTAAAATACCACGTCATGATATCACGATTAGATTGAAAATATAATAGAAAAAAGTATTTGAATTAGATAACATGAATTATTGCATAAAATACGGATCACGTTTCATATTCGTAGTTAAATGTAAAATCTAGTTAGTGCAATTTAGATAATAATAATTTATTTAAGGGTGGTTTGTATCGCGCGTTTTATAAGGAATATTTAATCTTAATAAGCCATTCCAATGTTACACATTTATTTAACTGTGAAAATTATATGTCAAAAAGTACTGTGGTTGAAGATATTTTAATTTCACATTTTCAACACAGAACCTTGAAAGTTCGAATTATCTTTCCCTCATTGTAACTTGAGTGCCCAAAATACTTACTAATAAGAAGACATTTAAAGTTATAAATAGTGCTTGAAATCTTACATTTATACTTTTAAATGTATATAAAAAAATAACAAATTTTGAAAACTTATGCCTGGGATACACGAGGCTAGTTTTTCAAGCCAGGATAGCAAGATAGCCTTTTGCGCCGTAGGTCGTGGGTTCGATCCCCATCGAGAACAAATATTTGTGTGGTAAACATAGATGTTTGTTCTCTGAAATACGTAGGCTGCCGACCGGGTTTAAAGGAAAGAAGATTTTTAATTTAAATCTATAATTAATTTTGTCAATGATTGAGTCTCTAAGTGTGAGAACAGAATGAGTACATTTCCAAAATCTTAAAACTAGGTGATTCTGTAACTGTGTCGTGCGTCGCGTTGATTGCGCTGACGCAAGCTGCAGTTCAAGGTGCGCGGTAAGTAGGTATTGTCTTGTCATCGGTTTATTCAGAGGCGCCTAGCGTAACACCTCTCCCCGAAGAACAGCGAGTATTGAAGCTTGCTGTAAATTGAGCTGGGATTGGGGTTGGAGTGCGGTCAACCCTTTCTGTAGATGGTAGGGAATAGATTGCTTGGTGATCAAGTTCAGCTTGGCTTTCACTTGCTTTCTGTACTTTATGTGAATTCTTTTTAGTTTATACTTTCTGTATAAAAAGACGCTAGCAAGTGCACATGCACTGGATAGAACCACATACATAGGGATCGTTGTGTGGTATAGGGTATATTTGGTGTCTTTCTGCAGGTGAAAAGGGGACAGTAGCGCTATTTTCCTATTAGTGGCGTGAAGCTGGTCCAGGTTGATAGAGTTTAGTTTGAATGAAGGAGTTGAAGATGGGGTAACGACGTTGTTCTTGTGCAAGTCCATTATCTTCAATACATGACCCTTCAACCGATCATTGGTGTTGGATATCGTAAATTCTGGTGTTTCTAAGTAGCACTGCTTGGGAATTATAGCGAGGAAACTGCCTTGTAGGGTTTGGTAGAGATTTTGTCCACAGGATAGGTGTACTTTTGTTAAGATAGGGAAACTGATGGTGTAGTGTTTCTCATCGAGTTCTTCGTATGCTGGCTTGGACTGGGTGATAGTGGTAGGGCTGCATGCGTCGTTTCGCTGCTGCGTTGAGATGAGATGCTGGATGCAGTCGTCTGGTGATCGATTCTGCTGGTTTTTCTTCTCCTCGCAGAGGTACCATTTACTGGTCTTCGGGCATTCAGCCTCAATGTGCTTGAAATCTTTCTCATGGATAGCTAGGTATGGGAAAGGAGGAGTAAGGATCTCATGGTGTTTGTTAGGTATAATTGATAATTTATACATAACATACAACGATGAAAGCACTATTGGGAATTTAAAACTATAACTATATTATTTTCTACATAATATGAACCTAACTTAATTATATCAAAATATTCTCCAATATCTAAATTGAACACTTTTTCTCTGTTAAATATCAAAGCTGGTACCAGGAGCAAGTGAATTATCACGAGGGTCTTGTAACAATTGGGCATTTTTAGGGAGACGCTTTAGCCTAGATTTGGCAATAAGACCTCGTTTTTTCTTAGTATAAATATGAATAGGGAGGTCTGCCATTACGACGTCATGTGTATAACGGGGAGCTAACTTCTGTCGGGAAGCAAACGGATTTTTCACGAAAACCTGTTGTTCAGGAGAGTACTCAACCTCTGGTTCCCGTTCTCTATTTCGGTGGTCTGTCAGGTCTTTACGAGTCGTACTACACATGTCGTGAATCGTGTTATAGGCTTTAGTCATCTTATTCTTATGATTAGTCATGTACTGTTGGATTAAATGGGCGGACAGGTCTACGTCAAAGGGATCGCGAGGGTCATAGTGTCCCGTTACTACCTCTAATGGTTTACATTTTGTGAAACTATGGATGCTACTGTTGTAAGCCAGAAGGGCATATGGCATAAGATTAATTACTGATTCAGATTTCTGTCCTAATTTTAGAATACGGAGATGTTCAAGTACCGTGGAGTGGAACCTTTCAACAATACCATTCTCATTCGGGGAATGAGGAGCCACTCTATGATGCTGAATTTTATGCATCTTCACAAATTCCGCAACCAGCTGATTTGTGAACTCGGTTCCGTTATCAGTTACTATAGTGATAGGTATACCATGATGAGTACAGTAATTCAATAGGGCTTGAACCACACTAACAGCCGTGCCGTCTCTTATATGATAGGCTTGTGCATATTTAGAGAATGCATCTACAATGGTAAAGAATTTTTCACTTTGAATAGTCAAAAGATCTAAGTGAACTAATTCAAAGGGCCGGCCAGCGGGTGGTACCACCTTAAACTGTTGCTTTGTCGGACTGCGATCATATTTCGCTTGGCCGCAGATAGTGCATTGGTTTATTAATTTAGTAATGTGTTCTCGCATTTTAGGCCAGTAATATTTATTAGATAACGCTAAGTAACATTCATTGATGCCGCGATGATTGGTCTTCCCATCATGATATTTATTAATTATTTCCTGCTGCTTTAAATATTCCCTAACGTTCTCTAATTCTGTTTTAGTTAGTGTCAAATTCATTGCCGAATTTTTGAACGTTTTTTGTATAATAGGTACGATAGTGTACATAGCCGAATAAGGATTTATTAAAAGTCCGGTTTTTATCTTAGGGTGGACGTACTCCTTGATCGCATTTATGATATCTTCCTCTATATTAGATGCAGATATTTGAACAGATGTTCGTGTGTGCGTGTCAAACGGCTTAGTGACTACTGGTCTACTCTTAATGTCACCTACAACGTTGAAAATTAATTGCCTCGTGAATCTATTTAGGGGGTCATCTGAAATTGGGACCTCTAAAATGGGGCTTTCGCTATTTGTATGAACAGTAGCAGATCTCGAACCAGCTTCAGTTTCTGTAGCAGTTAAAGTTCGAGATTCATCTAACTCAGGGTCAGTTTCCGATGGATTAACTGCTATCGACATGAGCTCCTCATTATTAATTTCTATTCGCGATAGCGCGTCGGCGTTAGTATTGCACTTTCCCTGTAGGTAGTCGACCTTATAGTCATACTCACTTAGCTTCAAGCGCCATCTTGTAAGCCTTGAACTAGGATCTTTTAAATTCACTACCCATTGTAAAGGCCTATGATCCGTGAGAATTAGAAATTTACGGCCATAGAGATACGGTCTAAAGTACTTAGTTGCCCAAACGATAGCTAGAAGTTCTTTTTCGATGGTGCTGTAATTCAACTCGCTGCTGTTAAGAGTCCGCGATGCATATGCAATCGGTTTATTGGAGGCCTTAGTGCCTTGTGATAAGATAGCACCTATAGCTACGTTGGATGCATCAGTCGTTAATATAAAATCACGTGTAAAATCCGGGTACTGTAAGATTGGATCATTAGTTAAGAGTGTCTTGCAATGCTCAAAACAGCTGGTGTACTTGTTGTCCAACGTGATTTTTGAACCTTTTTTTAAACATTGGGTTAGTGGTTTAGTGATACGAGCGAAGTCTGGAATAAATTTCCTATAATATCCGAGCAAGCCGAGAAAACGTTTGATTTCAGTGGTAGTCTTAGGAATGGGGTAATTTTCAATAGCTTTAATTTTATTCGGGTTTGGTTTAACGCCTTCTTTACAGATAACATGACCTAAAAACTCAGTTTCCAGCTTCAAGAATTCGGATTTATCCATTTGAATTTTGAAGTTGGATTCTCTCAATCGTTTAAATACCTTGTCGAGGTTAACTATGTGCTCCTGAAGCGAAGTACTGAAAATGATGATGTCATCAAGGTATACTAGACAAATTTCATTTTGTAAGCCCCTGAGGACATTGTCCATAACCCGTTGGAAGGTAGAGGGTGAGTTTTTCAACCCCATGGGCATTCTTAAAAACTCGTAATGCCCGTTTTCTACATTGAACCCTGTCTTATGAACATCGGAGGGGTCCATCTCAACCTGATAAAATCCACTGGCCAAATCAAGGGTCGTAAAGTACTGGCATTTACCTAATTTGTCCAATACATCTGTTATATTAGGTATAGGGTATTTGTCATCAATCGTTTTCTCGTTAACTTTCCTGAAATCCACGACAAGACGCCATTTAACTTTACCGGAGGCATCTGCTTTTTTTGGTACAATCCAGATGGGAGAGCTCCAAGCAGATTCTGATGGCCTTATAATATTTTGATCAAGCATCTTATTTATTTGATCTCTGACCTCCTGCCTGTGAACGTAAGGATAGCGATAGCTCTTGGTATGTACTGGAATTTCGTCATAAGTCCTAATCTTATGTTTGATCTTGTTGGTGAACGAAAGTGATTCGCCCTCAAGATAAAACACATCCGCGTAGTTAGAACACAAACGCTGTAAATTGGCGAGTTCTTCCGAATTAAGATGATCGGTTCGTAGGCGAGATAAAACATCTTTAGCGCGGTCTGATAAAGTTTCAGTACTGTCACATTCAATATTAAATATTTCAGCTTCAATAGGACGATCCATAGAAAATATTACATCGTTAGACGTAGGGTTAGTTATTTCTACCCAGCCCCTATTATTCTGAACCGTCGTTAAGCAGTCTGAAATAAGGCAATTACAAATCGTTTGGTTGCCTACTAATACTTCTCCGTCATGTGTATTAACTGGTAATCTAACTACTTTAGTCGAATTGGCTGGAATAATTTCCTCGTACAAGTTAGCGTTTCTAGAATCATACATCTGAATAGGTATCTGTGTATACCGAGTTTTCAGTAACCTATTTTTTAAATCAATGTTAGAGTCCCATACGTCAAGTAAATCAAAGCCTAAAAGTCCGTCAAAGTAATTATGAAACTTGTAGACGTACAAAGTTATATCATTCGAGTCATTAAATTCCTGGAAGCAAGGCATTGTTACAGAATAATTGTTTATACTAGTCGCGTGCACGTTCGTCACTTCAAATGGATCATATTTCAAAGGAACGTGACGAAAGTATTTCTCGACGGCATCAGGGCTTATAAACGATTGGTTAGCACCTGTGTCGATTAGGAACTTTAAAGGTGGATTTGCTATCTGGATGTAACCTAGTTGCCTTTGAATGTGGAAATTGACTTCTATCTTGGTTTTTCGGATTTCGACTCCTTCTGAAAATTTTCATTAGAGGCCTGATCTACAACTTCCTCTACTACTGGGGTCTCGGAGTTATAATACTGGTCTTGGTCATAGTAGTAATAATCGGGGCATTGCTCCCACGAATAATAGTCTTGATACTCGGGGTAATAGTCATTTTCGTCAAACTCATTGAAGTTAATTTCGCGAGTTTTGAAGTAGTTAGTCGGGGGTGGATTCCCGTGTTTCCTCCAGTCATGTCCTGTCATTCCCGTCATTGGTGGACGTCTTTCTACATAGCTACTAACACCACTCATTGGAATAGGACGCGAAGTATTACCAAAATTATCTGGTTTCTGTGGGGGTCTGTAAGGCATCCTAAAAGCGTTATTTTGCGGGTTGTAATTTTGTGGAGGGGCGCGGAACATCTGTTGCGTGCGAGTAGGACCACGTAGTGGTTGCGGTTGAAATGTAGGCCTCCAACCCTGACTAGGTGAAGCTTGAATGGGGTTAGGCCTAGATGGACCAGACATGGTAAAAATGGGTTGTTTAATTGGTCCGAATCCGTCAGTCAGTCTGGGGACATAGTTGGGAATAGGGAGATTGAACTTGGCTGCATTTAAGTTTGGCTGCTGCCAATCCTTCTTACTAGCTGAACCACTACTGCGCTCTTGCATGTAGAGAGTATTGAGCTCCTCCTGAACAAATTCTAAAGCTTTTTCCATCGAAGCGGGTCGCATGCAACGTACCCTGGATCCAAGTGGGTCCTTGAGTCCTCTTAAATAGGCCTGAAGGGTTAGTTTTTGGTATAAATCGCGTTTTGCGTCGATGGTGCTTTTCAAGTTCTCGTGAAGTGAAACATACGTCATTATGGTACTGAATAAGTTTTGGCATCGTTCATAAAATTCTTGCGGGGTACTCGAACCTTGGGTCTCTAAGGATAAATCACTGTAAAGAGCGGTCTCGTCACGGTGATCCGCAAAATTGTTCACTAAAGCGTTCCTTATACCTAACCAGTTATCTGGTATCCCGTTCGAGTTTATTAATCTAGCGGCGGAACCCGAGACTTTATTTAAAATTCCGTTCACAAGCGCTAGATTGGTCAAATCGTTGCCTGGTTCTGGGTTAAAGTGAGCCAGGACCAACTGGTCGCAGAGATTTATAAATCTCGTTAATACGTGCGGATTTCCATCGAAATCTGGCACAAGTCTTAAGGACTTAAAAATTATATCAATCGGGTTACTGCCGGCGGAAACTGGAGGCTGAGCCATGCTTTCTTCTATATCTCTATGCTCGTCTATTACACTGAGCCTACTATTTAACCTACTACCTAACCTAATATTCCTCGACTTTCTTGGATGAAAAATCTTGGAAGTTAATTACTAACGTTATAAAAAAATATGGGATACACTAAAGGAAGGACTATAGTTTAGGTAGGATTAAGCAAGGACTTGAAAGATTCAAGGACTTACTGCATTTTTCTTGTCGTCGTCGTCAGCTGCTCAGCAGAATCGATTTCTTGATTCCACTATCACCACCCGGAACAACAGCACTAGTAGGTTCTTTTTCTTAATTTTAGTAAATTAAAATATCCGTGCCTGCGCCAAATACGTAGGCTGCCGACCGGGTTTAAAGGAAAGAAGATTTTTAATTTAAATCTATAATTAATTTTGTCAATGATTGAGTCTCTAAGTGTGAGAACAGAATGAGTACATTTCCAAAATCTTAAAACTAGGTGATTCTGTAACTGTGTCGTGCGTCGCGTTGATTGCGCTGACGCAAGCTGCAGTTCAAGGTGCGCGGTAAGTAGGTATTGTCTTGTCATCGGTTTATTCAGAGGCGCCTAGCGTAACATCTGTCTGGGTGTTATATTGTATTCAAAGTATGTATTTACAAAAAAAAAAATAAGTAATATATCAGCTATCTGGTTCCCATATTACAAGCTCTGCTTAGTTTGGGGCTAGATAGTGTTGTGTGGATTGTCCGCCATATTTATTTATTTATTTATCCTGGCTTGAAAAACTAGCCTCGTGTCTCCCGGGTATTAAACTCATAGTAATGCCAATTCATTAAAACTAATATCGTGTTTGTAAGGAATGTTCGAATCTATTGTAATTAAAGTTTTCCCGATCTCTCCTTTAGATAATGCATTTTTAATGTTATTTCCCAAACGAATGTATTTTAAGTAACCTATGACAGATCCTGGTTTTGTTGGCACATTGCTTTTACGAAGTTGTTATTTTAGCGTTAAGATTTAAAGTTTTATGATATTTTGTTTGATTGAAATATCTTTTGTTATTGAAGTTAAGAATGTGAATCTTTTCAAGGAGTGTTTGTTTTTTATTTCAAATAGCATGATTTGTGCAAAATTTTCTATCATTTTATTTTGTGTAAGATTTGTTGAAAGCGTTTGTGGCGAGCTTGTTTGGTCATTCAAATACTAAAGGATCACTATTTGTTTAGATGACCTGTAATATCAATTCATCTGTATCAGTGTCCGAGTAACATAATCTGTTTTATTTATTTTTGTCAAAAATGACTATTCTCAAGTAGGGTTTTAAGTCGGTTTGAACGCGTGTTGAGAGCTCTCGCGAAAAATTTGGAAAATGGCTCGCGTTCACGAAGAAACAGTGTGTAACTCAAACGCTTGGTACAAGAGTCCGCGCAAGATAACTTAGCGCGTGACAGATGACGGACGGATAAAAAAAAATTACTTCATATAATCTCCAATCACAAATATGAAGTTCGATTTCCACATTCATGTTTGTGTTCGGAAAATGTATTTCCAGTCCATTTTATTAATGTTTTCCGTCATATGGCAAAAAGCACGTCAAACCGAGGTTTTAAAATTAACCAGAGGACAAAAAAGTTTGCTACTAGCTTAAACGAACTTACTTTATCGTCGTAGTATTAGGCGAAAATTAAATAAATATTTTGTTAAAAAGTTACCAGTTCATTTAGGATGTTGTGGATGTATATACGCTTCAGGGTTTAAGCAATTGTTAAATAATTCAAAACTCACTTTCTCACATTTACTTTATGTAATTGAAACACATTTACTTTTACATGGACAAATATCTGCAGTAGGTATACAATGTTATTTTAAACTATAACTAGTGACTAAAATAATAAATATCAAACTATTGTGCGGGTTAGCGACATTGCACTGTTAGATCAATGGCGATTTGGGTTTGTGGAGATTGTTTTGTATAAAAACAATAAATTGAAGTTATTACTGCCTATAAGTTTTTTATTCTTGAACCTAACCTATTTTACTAAGAGAAGATGCCGAGAAGTTAATAAATTTTGGAATCTGAACTAGCTTAGGTATACTTTTCTTATTTTAGATTGTTTTAAAGATATACTTTGATAAATAAATACCACTTTTCATACATAGAACTACATTGAAAATTATCCAGCCATCCCTTCTATTATTCCTTTATGACGGATGTCGGATATTTGTTATGGATACATGCATGATAAGACAGGATTATTCTTAAAAAGTTTTGTTTTTTGTATAGTATTTCTTACTTTTACAAACGACTAGGTTGAGTTAGTAGCTAACCTACCAGTAACAAGTTAAAATTCAAACTAAAAAATAATTCTAATACATTTATTCTTATGACACCATATAATCAAATATGAGTTTGATATTAGCATCATAATCCTTGTCCCTAGGTTGTGTTGGCGTGCCTACAATAGGTTCTAGCTTTAAGAACTTAAGCTCTGGCGGGTTGATGATTATTTCGTTGTTGCAGAGTTCCCGTAGATGGTACCACGCGGCTCCGTAGTCGTAATCTAGAATCTTCTTGAAAAAGTTTACAGCTGATGTCTGAGGACAAGAGAGATTTAATTTTAACAATATAATAATTGTGGTTAGGATTATACGTTTGAGTTACGTTGGCTTAATATTCGACAAATTTAATTATAATCCTTAACTTTTAACACGAACGAAGTTAAAAAAATAGAAGTCGAAATACACTATTCAATATACGATAGTATTTTAGTAGGGTGCCGGTGAAATTACCGGCACATGAGGCTAAACATCTGTACGCCTCAAGCTGATAGACACAAGGCAGTGCATATGGCACGTTCCTGACGTGCGTGACCTACGAGGCAATGCTTTGTTATAGGCGATTAACACTTAACATCATCAAGTGGACATGCTTGTTCCATCAGCTCGTTGTATAAAAAAATTGCAGATGTAAACATTTGTTCCAAGATCTCTTTCCCAGTCATAAAGCTAGCTCATTCTCACTCACCTGCAAAGGTTTAGGTTGTTTTTTCGACAAATACGGATCGACAGCCGACATGGCGTCCACCAGACATTGATCCTCCAGCCCCAGGTCACACGCTAGGCTCGGTAACGCGTCCAACGCCGTCTGTTGTAATGTGTACGCTTGACTGCTCCGATAGTAGGAGCCAGTGTCTTTCAGGTAGCTGTCTCTAGCGGATTTGTGGAGGAATTTGTAGATCTCTGGGAGTACTTCTCTGTTGACAAATGAAACAAAATATACAGACGTGGCCCGTGGGGTTCTGGCAAAGAATAGGACCTCTCAATCACCTCCCGTGGATGTCGTAAAAGGCGACTAAGGGAACACAACCGGGAAATGGGAAGCAGCATTTCCAAAATAGGTATATAACACAAATACTGCGGTCACCAATCCGCCTGCCAAGCGTGGTGACAATGTCCAGCAGTGGACTTCTTGAGGTTAATGATGATGATAAAGACGTTGAATGTTCAAACTTGTTTTTGTATAACAGCCAGTCGAACAGATTCTGTTGTTGTTTTGTATGGAGGCTGCCTCCTCATCAGCCTAAGGCTCAATTTACAGCGTCGCGGAAAGGAACGGAATGGAAGCGTCAATTTCGTCTCATGGTCATGACGCAGGAATTTACCGCACCAGGCATTGGAGAATTCGCGAGGATATCGCGGAAGACGCGCGTCAAAGTTTTTGAATCTTATTTGTGTGTTATACAATTGATATAAAGTTAATTATGCTATATACAAAAAAGCAGCTTCCGTTCCGCGGCGGTGTAAATTGAGTCTAAGAAGTGCACTGATTGACGTAGGTTTCTGTAAGGGTCTGACATTACATTTCGATGCTTCTTCTGCCCTTGTCTGCTCTATACAAAATATCTGATAAAGTCGACGAGGTTATTAAGCGTTAGGTAGAGATCGTCCAATCTTAAATTGCACGTCCCACTACTTCAGTCAGTCAAAGTAAATTGTTCTATAATACCTACATCACAAAGATCATTTTGAAGTACTTTGCTGTGAGCCAACTTCAAGAAAACGTGGTAGAGGGGCGTGCATTTTTAGACTGGTTTATCTATACACGGATTTGAAAGGGAACGAAGACTCACTTGACGGTCCTACTGGTAATGAAGTCCTTAGCCAGTCCCGCTAGCGTCAACAGGAGATCGAACGCGCGCCGCAGCACGGGCGGATCGCGGCCTCGCCACCGCGAGACCAGGGGAGCCCACGCGGAGTGCACTAGCGGCAACAACCAGTCTTCGTACGCCCCTAGCAGTGGTAGGCCCCGGGTTAGGATCTGCATCGCTAGGATGGCGTGCTCGCGGTGCGGGGAGGAGATGAAATGCGTGCTGCGTTGCAGGATGGTGAGGGTTATCCGCGCGTGCTGGGGTGGGGAAGGCTTTTCTTCTGTAAAAAGAATAAAAACCATAAGGTAAAGTTATTATTTTATTCTTCTTCTTATCGTGTCACTAGTGCTGTAGAACTAGTGTGGTGGAAGGATTTTAACCCCCGAATACTGAAACGCAGTATTCGGGGGTAAGTGTGTTTAAAGGTGTTTTTTTTTTAAATCGGACCATTAGTTTTTGTAGTTACTTTTTACATACAAAAATCCAAAAACGATTTTTTCCTCATTCTATCTCTTTACTTTTCCTGGTTATATTAGTATATAGCCAGGAACACTTTGAAATGTCTGGTCCCGCAGGTCGTAACGTGCCCTACGATGCACTGCCTTGCGTCCATCAATTTGAGGCATACAGATGTTAGGGCTCACATGCCAGTAACTTCACCGGCATCAACAACCTTCAAACACGGCAGAAACAGGCATGATAGGGTGCACCTAAGATTTATAACCCCACATAGCAATACGAGTGTGGATGGGAAAGAGACTCACGCGTGACTCGGTCATCGTAATCTAAGTCATCGTCCTTCTTGGCATCTTCTTTGTACATCTCCTCTAAGGTCTTCCCGCTGTCGAAATCGCAGTCGCTCAGTAACCTCTCCGCTTCGTGGTTTACTCGCACGTACTCGTTCAACTGGAAAATGTACAATTTACTTAGCATCTAAGTAGGTATAATATATTTATAAAAAAAAAGTATTATATCGGCTATCTGGTTTACATAGTACAAGCTCTGCTTAGTTTGGGGCTAGATAGTGTTGTGTGGATTGTCTATAATAATAATACTAATTTATTTATTATCTATTGTAGATGATTTATATAGCGGCAGGGGCAACTGTTGATTACTCATGTCCTACTTGCGGGACGCTATAGCGCCTGGGACAGGATTTTAAATAAAGTTGGCTTGCCCAGCACCTATACCATCCTGAAAGCTTAGTCGGTCTAACCCACAGAAAAGATAATACAATATGTGCAGAGCCGACTAAGTCATGGGTTTCATCACGATGTTCTCCTTCACCGTTTGTGAGCATTAGCACTGTGTACATAAGTTTTTCGAACAGAAAAATTAATAGGTACACGACTGGATTCGAACCTTAGGGTCGGAAGGCGAGGTTACTACCATTGTGCTACTATAAAATCTATACTAATATTATAAAGCTGAATAGTTTGTTCGGTTGAACGCGCTAATCTCAAGAACTTCTGGGCCGTTCACTATTGCCAAACCACGCGCGTTACGCGCGTTACCATTTTTTGATTCCACACCAAGGCGCGTTTGCGTTTAGATCACGTTGTAAAGTCACACGTTTTGGGCACGGAATCTCCAATGTAATATAAGGCCCCAGGTAGGAATGGAAAAAAAAAATTGTGTTGGATAGTCCATTTATCGAGAAGGCTATAAAACATCACGCTACGACAATAGGAACAGCATCAATGCAAAATGTTGCAAGAATCTATGCCTATCATTTTCTAACACATAGGGACTTTCTACGTCTATCCTTTTCTATCACGTAAAAACTAGATTTTGACAAAATGTTCTAGAATATAATGCTCCTAAACGTTCTAGAATGTTCACTATCATTCTGGAATGCCCGCCGGGCAACGCCGGGCGTCGCTGCTAATGTAATAGATCGATGTGTCCCACCTGGTTTTTAGTGATCAGGAACGCCTATAACAAAGCATTGCCCTACAGACAAGTAATGAAATGTATTAAAACTAACCTCTGCTAATAGATCAATTTCCTCCGATACGTCTTCAGGTTTGGGCGTCTCATCGAGAGGGAACCACTTGCGGATACAATCTACGAAGGTTAAGAATACTTGCAAGTAGGCGGTCAGATTCTTCTCGTGGTATTTATCACAGCTTTGGACTAGAACCTGACAAATAATTACATACATGAAATTACGCCAATTTATACTAATTTGTTTAAATTTAGCAAGTATTTACCATTCTAGTGTATATATATATAATCATAAATGTTTGAATATTATGGGCTAGGTACGTTTAGCTTGCTTTTCTGACGTATCCTTTAAGTTGTTTCCTGTTTGCGCTGGTCTTCAGCTCGGTATGCTATCATACAGGCCTTGGCTTAGTTTAGGTACCGAGGTGGAGTCCTATAAAAATTAGATGGCATTGGTTACCTACCCTAATATTGAAATGTATCGAGGCCGGGAGGCGAGCCTGGAAACCCGATCTACAGGTTTCAATTTGAAACCTACTTGGGTACCAGCTCTCGGTATAGGCTAAGTTTTAAGATTTAATGTTTTAGACCTAATTTTTATCCTTGTCCTTAGTCTAAGTGAGTGAAATAAATAAATAAATAAATAAATACTTGCTACGATCCTAGCTTACTGTAACCGGATGCAAAAACAATATAGAAGTACAAAATAAATATGAATTAGTGGAAATAATCTACCGAAAATTACCAACTTCAATTTGAAGTGTATAAATAAAAGAATTTAGAAAAACACAGAAAACAAAAGCGTAGAAGAATATAAGAAGATATAATCTGCCAAGGCTCGTGTTGATTTGTTGCAAAGTGCATTGTATTATTTGTACGGCGCCAACGGAAGACCATTGTAAGTTATTTTAACTAATTCATATGCTGTGAGTTGGGAGCAATTTTCAACCACTAACTATGCTTTTGTTTTATGTTTAGTTATAAATTATGTGTAGTTAAGCAAATAGCAACTTACATCTTCAACAATTCCGTACATGCAGTCAAGTATAGAAGCGTCACTGTACTCCATCACCACAGATAATATCTGCAGCGCCGACTCACAACTCCAAGACTGAAACAAAAATCATTATATCAAATATTTTAGGAGACAAGTGAACTTATTATTTTTGTTTCGTAAAAGGATCATACAAAAACAGTAGGAAGCAAGTCGTAGTTTTATGCCTGTTCTTCTAGACTTATCATAATTATCAGCCTGAAGAAGTCCACAGCTGGACATAGGCCTCCCCTCGCCTTCTCACCCTTTAGACTTGGTCGCGTGGAACTAGCACCTAGACTCACCTACCTTTAAAACGTTTCGAAGTGTTCCTAGTGATTTGACCGATTTGATGAAAATTTTTTGGGACCAATCTGGAACTTTATACCTTCCCGATTTTTCAAATCTCATAAATCACGCAGTTATGCGATAAAAAACATAAAAAACACCGATTTTAGAATTGAGACCTTCTACCAACCACCCACTAAAGTACTACCACCATGCCTATTCCTGCCGTGAAGCAGCATGGCTTTGTTTCGGTTTGCAGGGTGTGGGTGCCGTTGAAATTACTGGCACGTGAGACTGAACCTGTATTCATCAGGGCATTTCATTCTAGGACACGTTCCTGACGTGCGTGATCTACGAGGCAATAATTTGTTATAGGCGATGGTTGCCAATTAACATGAGGTGAACCATAATGCTTGTTCTATCAACTAGTTGTGTAAAAAAAAAGAAAATAAACCAATATTCAATCAGCAAGCTGTGTTCCAGTACCTTCTTGAGTTTGTGCGTGATCTGGTTAGTGAAGTAGTCAGCGTTGCACCGGATGAGTTCTCCTACTGAGGCGTGTCCGCACGCGCGGGCTATACCGTGCATCGCCTTCAGCCCCGCGAGGTGCACTAGCTCGTACTCACTGCCTGGATAGTATACAACATTTTTGAAAAAAAAACCTTACAGAGTTTTGACCTTGTAAGTAAGTTTATTAGTAAGTTTTTTTCTTACAACTGTTAGCCGGTTTTGGGAATAGGACATCCCTACTGAGACCAGGCAACGAGACACATCAATAGTCGGAAAAAAAGAGATGGCGTCGGAATGCATCAATTATTGATTGCCGTGCTATAAAGCTAAACAAAGTTCTAATTATTATTCAATGCATAGTCTCCACTCATTCTCTTAAACTCACCAACTCGCTCCAGGATGAGGCACAGCGTCCTCAGCAGATACGGTTGGTAGTTGTCGCCGAGTGCTTTCGCGAGGAAGGCCACGCCCTCAGTGAGTAGACACGTCAGTACCACGTTCCTCTGCGCGTCGCCGAGCGTGGGCACGCTGTGCGGCGCGCGCTGGGTGAGAAGGCGCGGGTGAGCGTAGCTAATGTCCGTGTAACGGGTCTCTGTGGCGCCTTCGTATAGATCTGGAACAAGTGAAGTTTAAAAAACTTGAGGAACCGACTTCATGGGCAAAATTTGGTTTCACACAAAACTGTATTTTACCAAGGAGTTTAGCATTGTCTAAACTCTTTGTTAAAAATGTCGACCAATCAAATTAGAGTATTATTGGTGCAAGGAGGTTGTATAGCATGGATTATGGAGGTCGACCTTATTGGTGTGTTCCAAATTCAAACACCAAAACAGTGATTAAAAGGGCTTTTTATTCACTGTTTTCAGTGAATAAAATAAGCTTTTTAGAGGGGGTATGGTATAAACGAATATTCATAGGTTCCTTACCACCTATTCAAGATTTTAAAGGATGTTTGTGGGCATATACCATATCTTTCATTACCTGGCACACAGTCCTTAGTCCAAGCTCTAGGGTTGTAGACGGTAACGTCTAGCGTATCGTCAGCCGTGAGCGTCGGCTCACCGCTGTCGATCTCCAGCGGCGAGTACCAGATGTCTTCCTCCAGGTACGTGTTGAGGATGCGTCTCGCTACGCTCGCGGACGCGTTAGGGGCTGCAATATTAGTTTTAATTTTCTTTATTAAAAGTAAAAAGTTCTAGAACCTATTAAAAACAAGCAGTATTTTTTTGACACCGACTGTAAAGTAACGGGGTAAATTTCTTTCTTTATAAGCCTGTGGTGTCCCAATGCAAGGCAAAGGCCTCCCTTCTCGCCTCGTTCTTAATCATATTTATTCAAGACAAATTAAATGAACATACCATTACAACGTAATAAAATAGAAACAGAGTAACTATTTCTTATTGATTTATTTATTGGAAAACCATGAGCTTATAATAACTTAATAACATTCAGTCTAGAAACGCAACGATTTTGTAACGAGAGCCTTATCAATTAGCGCTATTAGGCTTCTTAAGCCTATCAGGCTTGTACTCATAAGCATAGATTTTTTGACAGTTCTCTATTGAAAAATGACAAAAATGTATGCTTGGGGCTCGACTCAGACTCAAGCACTGTATCTGAATACGGGCCTTAGGCTTCTAAGGCAATTTTTTCAAATAAATATTTTGGACAATCCACACGACGCTATTTAGCACCTAACTAACTATTTTGTGTCACATCTATCTAGTTTGTTTTTATATTGTGTGGTGAGTTACCATTCACCATCCAGTTGCACAAGTAAACGGGTTCCGGTTGCGGCGTGGTTCGGAACTGGTCGAGCAGCGAGTCGAGGATGAGCTCGCAGCACTCGCTGGCGCCGAGCAGCTGGCACGTGGCCTGCAGGCAGCGCACGCTCTCCACGCTGTCCAGGTGCAGGAATGTACTCCATGGGGAACACGTCGGCGGGGGCCCTGAGACATCTGGAAGGTAGCTCACGTATTTTATCTAAACTCGAGTCATTTCAATTTCAACCAAGCCATTCTAATAGTATTATAGACAGCACTCGTGATTTTTTATTGATTTTATAGTGTTTACTACACTTAAGGAAATCACAAAGATTTTACCGTACCGAGAGGAAGGTCGCGGGTTCAAATCCCGCTCGGCTCTTAACTTTTGGGACATTATAAAAATCTTAGCACTCGTGATGTTTTCTTTGCGTCTTTATTTGATTTTTGGCGGCAGATGTAGTATTTTTACAACAATTCTGCTTCATGGCAGAAAAAGGCATGGACAATCCAACCTATCTCCATATTATTAAAAAGTTAGCTGGTAGATAACGATATCCACTAAGCATCAAGCTTACCTGTGTACAGTACATAATACCTCTTCCTGCCCTTATCCCACTTTATGCGCGCAGCAGAGCTGCTGCATGGTGGGCGCCACGCTCAGCATGGCGGTGAGACGCTGCGGCCGCGCGCCGTGTTCAGGAGGATAGCTATACCTCTGGTGACGTGCCTTGTGAGCAAGGCTAGCGGCGCGCTGTGGGCGGCGGCGGTGCACAGCGCGCAGCAGAGCTGCTGCATGGTGGGCGCCACGCTCAGCATGGCGGTGAGACGCTGCGGCCGCGCGCCGTGTTCAGGAGGATAGCTATACCTCTGGTGACGTGCCTTGTGAGCAAGGCTAGCGGCGCGCTGTGGGCGGCGGCGGTGCACAGCGCGCAGCAGAGCTGCTGCATGGTGGGCGCCACGCTCAGCATGGCGGTGAGACGCTGCGGCCGCGCGCCGTGTTCAGGAGGATAGCTATACCTCTGGTGACGTGCCTTGTGAGCAAGGCTAGCGGCGCGCTGTGGGCGGCGGCGGTGCACAGCGCGCAGCAGAGCTGCTGCATGGTGGGCGCCACGCTCAGCATGGCGGTGAGACGCTGCGGCCGCGCGCCGTGTTCAGGAGGATAGCTATACCTCTGGTGACGTGCCTTGTGAGCAAGGCTAGCGGCGCGCTGTGGGCGGCGGCGGTGCACAGCGCGCAGCAGAGCTGCTGCATGGTGGGCGCCACGCTCAGCATGGCGGTGAGACGCTGCGGCCGCGCGCCGTGTTCAGGAGGATAGCTATACCTCTGGTGACGTGCCTTGTGAGCAAGGCTAGCGGCGCGCTGTGGGCGGCGGCGGTGCACAGCGCGCAGCAGAGCTGCTGCATGGTGGGCGCCACGCTCAGCATGGCGGTGAGACGCTGCGGCCGCGCGCCGTGTTCAGGAGGATAGCTATACCTCTGGTGACGTGCCTTGTGAGCAAGGCTAGCGGCGCGCTGTGGGCGGCGGCGGTGCACAGCGCGCAGCAGAGCTGCTGCATGGTGGGCGCCACGCTCAGCATGGCGGTGAGACGCTGCGGCCGCGCGCCGTGTTCAGGAGGATAGCTATACCTCTGGTGACGTGCCTTGTGAGCAAGGCTAGCGGCGCGCTGTGGGCGGCGGCGGTGCACAGCGCGCAGCAGAGCTGCTGCATGGTGGGCGCCACGCTCAGCATGGCGGTGAGACGCTGCGGCCGCGCGCCGTGTTCAGGAGGATAGCTATACCTCTGGTGACGTGCCTTGTGAGCAAGGCTAGCGGCGCGCTGTGGGCGGCGGCGGTGCACAGCGCGCAGCAGAGCTGCTGCATGGTGGGCGCCACGCTCAGCATGGCGGTGAGACGCTGCGGCCGCGCGCCGTGTTCAGGAGGATAGCTATACCTCTGGTGACGTGCCTTGTGAGCAAGGCTAGCGGCGCGCTGTGGGCGGCGGCGGTGCACAGCGCGCAGCAGAGCTGCTGCATGGTGGGCGCCACGCTCAGCATGGCGGTGAGACGCTGCGGCCGCGCGCCGTCCGCCAGCACGTCTATGTAGCCTTGCAGGAGGTTCAACGCAGACAACTTGTACACGTTATCTGTGCAAATTCATAAATTATAATTCAAAATAACTTCATTGTATTTGTTTTTGATGCCTTTGTTGTTTCGGTCCAATAACAATTGCATTAAAAATTTATGATAAAACGCCCGAACATCGGCGAAATCTTGTTCATAGCTATTTTCAAGCTTTTTCTTTTTATTGATTTAATAGTATTAACTACATTTAAGCCAATCATAAAACCGTGTCAAATCCCGCTCAGCTCAGAACTTTTGGGACATTACACAAATGTTTTTTTATTTTGAAGCAGCTGATGAGTGTCGAGCTAAGCGAACTATTGAATCTTGGCATATACGAGTATGTAGTATGGAATGGCTACTCACCAATAGAATTCAAAACCTGCGGCAGAGTGCTGAGCAGTGATGTAAATTGGCTTTCCATTTGGTTGATAACCTAAAAAAATACAGAAAATCTACAGTTAATTCCTAGACACATCCCAACTAATTACTGTTTCTATTATATCTTCACCATTATATTGTGTTCACTACCTTCTCTGTAAAAGAAAAATAAATGCTTTTTTTTAGAGAGAGAGAGAGAGAGAGAGAGAGAGAGAGAGGGGGAGAGAGAGACAGACAGACAGAGAAACATGCGCACGCCGCACAGCTTACAATAGCTATACTATAGCAAAAAGTGTCGTGACAACTTTTCATTTTTTTCCAATTAAAATCGTACCTTGTGCTTATCAGTGGCGGTGGTCGCGAAGTAAGTCCTGACCGCCGTACTGCAGTACTCCGACACTTCAGGATAGTCGTCCTTGGACAGAGATAGCAGTACGTCCAGGCATAGGCCGTGCGATGCGGGCATTGTACTGGGGATGTCAACGTTATTGTTTTAGTTATTGTTTTACATTATTGTATATTGATTCGTACAGTTGCGGTATGAAAATGTTCGTCACCTTAGAGTCGGTTTTCGCTTGCACCAGTGCCTTGATCATGAACGCATTTTGACATAATTTGTGACGTTAACTTATCGGTGTATTCTGTCAATTCAGTTTCAAAAGGTAGTATGTGATCGTGATACGTTGAACAAATCAAGTTGAATATCGACGAACATTTTCATTCCGCCACTATACCTAAACTAGTAGTGATAATTTCACAGAGAATAAGTGCACGAGCCTGTCTGAGGCGCACTCGAAATCCTTTCACCACACTGGTTTGAAGGAACCAGTGACAAGACAAGAAGAAGAAAAATAATGGGATCTTCTAGACCTCTACAACTAATGGGGAAGGGGCAGAAAGGGTTTTTTTACAGAGTCGTAATAAGGCCCTAGGCGTCTCGTGACTAGAAAGTATCAAATAGAATAAAATGTATTCAATTTGACTGCTACCTCTTTTTAGGGTTCCGTAGCTAAATGGCAAAAACGGAACCCTTATAGATTCGTCATGTCTGTCTGTCTGTCTGTCCGTCCGTATGTCACAGCCATTTTTCTCCGAATCTATAAGATCTAGAATGATGAAACTTGGCGAGTAGATGTATTCTGTGAACCGCATTAAGATTTTAATACAAAAGTAGAACAAAAAATTTGGGGGGTCCTATACTTGAAACTGACACTCAATTTTTTTTTCCATCAAACCCATACGTGTGGGGTATCTATGAATAGGTCTTCAAATGATGTTGAGGTTTCTAATATAGTTTTTTTCTAAACTGAACAGTTTGCGCGAGAGACACTTACAAAGTGGTAAAATGTTGGTCCCCCCCTCTAACTTCTAAAATAAGAGAATGATAAAACTAAAAAATATATATATGATGAACATTACTATGCAAACTTCCAACGAAATTTGGTTTGAACGCGATCTAGACTAGAGAGTATAGTTTTTTTTATACGTCATAAATCGTAAACCGCAATTTACCTTTCGACGAACTACAAGAACTTTTATATTATGATACTTGTTGCTACGGAACCCTTCATGGGCGAGTCCGACTTGCACTTGGCCGCTTTTTTAAATTTGTTAGTAGGGCGTTTTGAGACTTCTTTGGACAGATGGTAAGTTGAAGAACAAGAAACTGGGTATACTCACGTGCTACACTCGGTCAGCAGACGGTAACAGAAGATGCCCAGTTCCTTCCTAACAAGGAAGTGATCATGCATCCGCAGCATGCACAGACTCTTGGTGATGAGAGTCAGTTTCTCTCCCGCCATTTCGAACCATTCCGTGCTTCTCTTCTTCATGTCCTTAACGCTCTTCTGACCTGAGATAGACAAGCAACTGTATAGATGTGGTACTAAACATTGCTTTAAGTTGGCACTGTCACCATAATTTGTCAGATGGCAAACATTTTTTTTTCTGTAACAAGCTGATGGAACAAGCATATGGCCCACCTGATGTTAAGTGGTAACCATCGCCTATAACAAAGCATTGCCTCGTAGGTCACGCACGTCAGGAACGTGCCCTACGATGCAACGATATTCAGCCTCACGTGCCAGTAAAAAAGTAAACACCGGCACTCATCCCCTTCAAACCGAAACACAGCAATGCTGTTTCACGGAAGAAATAGGCCTGGTATGGCATAAATAACATGATGTTTGATTTTTTTTATGATACAGGGCCAATAACGTAACATTTCATTTTTCAATTCGGTACAAAATTTAAATAAAACCTTTGATAAGTTAACTTGGTTGTCACGTTTCGGGGTAAAATATCGTTCAGGAGGATACATAAAAATTACATAATAAACTAATTTAATGAGTTTATTGTATGATATATCTATTTAGACACGCAAGTAATGGATTTTCATTTAACTTTTGCCGGCCGCTGCTCACATTTATCTCGAAGAAGGTTGTCAAAATAAAGCTCAAATTTCCGAGCATTATTTTCTTCCGTTTTTTAGACTTGCATCAAAAAGATCTTTGAAGTTTAAACAGTTTTGCATACAAATCTAACTTATACTATATTGTTCTATGTGCAATGTGCATGCAATAAGAATACGACAACATTGAAAATATTCTAAAAATAACTAATTACCCTTCTTGCTTACTTCTTGAATTTCACTTTTCTTTTTGTCACTGACCATTTTAATAAAGTCCTCGGTCCGGAGCTGTTTTGGCTTTGGCATGTACTTATCATGCATTGGGAGGCAGAGGATACGGTGGATCGCATCTAAGGATACCTGGAACAAATATGCTTATATTTTGGGTTCCAAGGATATAAAAAGAAAGAATGTTGGTGGACATTTACATACCGCTCACGAATCTACCATTTAAATGAAACAACGCGAAGCTTTTATGCAAACAGATATCTGAGAAACATACATCTTACTTAAGTGGCGCTATTAGATTCGCCAGAACGGACAAATTGTGAAAACTGTACCTACCTAGCCATAGCCATTTTAGATCTTCTCTGTACAACAGTTATGCAAAAAATATTTCTGATTTCTAAGACTGGCGCGAGTTATAAATAAAAATTGGTTCTGGCAATTTTTTGCAGTGTTGCCAGTGACAGATAGTCAAATACAACATGAGACATCTCAAAAAGTAACATTTTCACGACAAAAGTAACATTACCATAAATCATGTGGAAATATGTTTGAAGTTTATTGATTAAGTCGTATAAGATGTCCTTACCGCCGTAACCTGGCTCCCCGGGTTGTCGGCGCTGGTGGCCACGTCCTGCAGCGCGGCCAGCACGCCGGGCAGGATACTGGACAGCATGCTGTCCACCGCCAGCAGCTCCAGCGCCGCGTCCGGGATGTGGTAGTCTATGGTCATCTCGGGATGTGTGAGCGTGTGCGCTACCACGGACTCTATGGCTGTTAATCTGGAATATGTCATGTTTGTGAGTTTAATCCAACATGTATGGTATCTTTTGGTGGAAACTAGTGAAGTATTCTACGGAATTCTAGAAGGTAACAGACTCAATTTGCTTACAATTTTGTGGGATACTTATGCTGTGTGAAATGACTATAATTATAGCAGTATTTCTCTGGAAGGCTCTTTGAAGCACATTAAAAATGTTTTCTAACTTTTTAGTAATTGTTTAAAATAGATTCATAAGTATTCAAAAGTAAACTATAAAACCAATAAAAAATATGGATGTTTTTATGTTTGTCATGTCAATGGTTCCCGTGATATTTTTTTTTCCTATACGTGTTTTGACCAGGAATGGGTCACATTAATTGCGTTTTCCATGGATACTGTTAAAAAATCTCCTACAAGTGAAAGCTTACCTCAAAGCTCTCATTTTCTCCAGCTTAGCAATGTGCACCGACACAAAGACGGTCTGAGCCAGCATCGGCACCTGTGTCCTCAACACCTTATCCTTGAACTCATAGGGAATGTGAAGCATGGTGGCCACCAGGCATTTGAGGGTAGCATGCTTTACTTCCTCAGTTGTATCTGAAACTATAAGGACTGGTTTTTTTTTGTTCATTTTTGATCCACAATCAGTTGGTGGACTGTAGGTGGAAGAGTGGATGGACTTAGTGGTGTTTAGGATCCAGACTTAAAGTGTTTTTTCCTTCTTTTACTGTTGGTTTTCCAGGATACAGCTCACTTTTAAACTTTATATATACCTAGATCTGTTTTAAACCATGACTATTTGCAAACCGGAGTTATCATACCTTTACCAAATCCAGAGAAAAGGGGTCCATTGAATTACTAAAATCACTGACTTGGCTGGCTACGAAAGTCATATTATACTTACTCATTCCAGCTTTTTCATGGTCAAATATAATGCTAAGCAACCCCGTCTCCAGTTTCATATACATTTCAAAGCTATTGATTGTAATATTTTCGAGCACCAGCTTCACCGCTTCCAACATTTTTAAATGTATTTCTTCTTTTCCACTAGAAAGAGGCAAAAAGAGTAGTGGATAGGTTTAAGTACCTTGGCCACATTGTGACGTCAAATTTGCAAGATGACGCAGATGTGGAACGTCAGCGAAGATCACTATGTGTCGTAGGTAACATGGTCGCCCGGAGATTCTACAAGTCATCGCCGGACGTGAAACTAACGCTGTTTAGGTCTTTCTGCCAGACATTCTACACGTGTCAACTCTGGACTAACTACACCAAAAAGACGCACGATAGGATACGGGTTGCATATAACAATACCTTTAGGCACCTGATGGGCCTGAGGCGCTTCTGTAGCGCCTCAGAAATGTTCACTGATGCCCGGATCGACTCTTTTAATGCTATCCAACGAAAGAGGATAGCGTCTTTTATGTCCAGAGTTGACTCGTGTGGCAATATTATCATCAGGAGTCTGGCGGAAAGGCTTACGCTGACCAAACTGTATGAGCGTTGGGTGCATATTGCCACCTAACATTAGTAGGTATCTACCCTATTTATAGTGTCTGTACTAAGGCATGCAGTATCGGAACCATTCTCAGAACCGGGAATTTTCGCCCGATACTGGGCTTGGAACCGGGAATTCCCGGGAATTTCGATACTTTCGATACTGACTTAATTTTTTTAATAAAACTGTACTAAACTGACCGTATAGATATTATACAGTGAAAGAAAAACTACTGAAAAAAACACTTTTTATTATTGAGATATATTTTTTATTAAGAACCGTAAATTAACCCACACACAACCACAAAATACACATATTTATTTTTTACAATTTATAGGTTTGCGTTTGACCGCTATCTCACCTGCTGTTAAGTGATGATGCGGTCGACGATGTAGCACACTTACCTAGAAGATACCTATTCACTCTTGTCTTGAAAACGTCAAATTTTTAGATACTCGGAAAGACAGACGCCGGCAAAGAATTCCATTCCTTAGCTGTCCGCAACATAAAAGTTGAAGCAAAGCGCTTGGTACGGACAGTTGGAACATCAACCAGGTATGGATGCCGCATTTCCGTGCGTCTAGTAGTCCGATGGTAGAATGGGGATGGGGGAACTAAATTGTGAAGTTTCGTAGCACACTCCGAAATGTATCCTGTAAAATACCGATAGACTGGCAACTTTACGGCGATGTTCGAGACTTAGGAGCTTGGACTCGACTAGAGTGTCGCTACTAATGAGCCTTTTGGCTCGTCTCTCAAAAACTTCCAATGCCTCAAGCTGGTATTTGGCAGAGCCATCCCAGAGATGAGAACAGTACTCCATACACGACCGGACTTGTGCTTGGTACAGGTTAAGAAGCTGTCCCGGTGTGAAGTACTGTCTCATCTTCGATAGAATGCCTAGCTTCTTCGCAGCTGTCTTGGCTTTGGATTCTATGAACGAGCCAAAATTCAATTTACTGGTTAGCGTAAACCCTAGAAGCTCTAGTTGGTCTGAAATCGGAAGGGATACATCTCGGAAAGTAGGAGTCAGGTGAAATTGACTCCTCTTAGCGGAAAATAGACACGCCTGTGTTTTTGAAGCATTGAACTTCACCAAATTGGCATCGCCCCACTCTGCGACTACCTTCAGCGTTAAGTTCATGCGTTCAATAATTGCCTCTATGAGACTGGATCTGAGATCCACTGGAACGTCCTTCAGGTAGGTATGTATCTCTCTACAACGGTGCTGTCGTCTGCATACCTAATGATACCGGGCCTAAGCAGATCGTTGATGTGCAGCAGGAAAAGTGTTGCAGGGAGAACTGACCCCTGAGGAACTCCGGCATTAATTGCCATTTGATCAGACGAGTAGCCGTCAACGACTACTCAAATTGATCGGTCCCTCAGAAAGTCTGATACCCAAACACATAAGCCAGTGGGTAATCCATACGTAGGAAGCTTGCTTAATAGGCTGTCATGCCAAACCCGGTCAAAAGCCTTCGAGATATCCAGAGAAACTGCTAAAGCTTCTCCGTTTCTCTCGATGGCTTCACTCCATAAGTGAGTAGTACATACGCTAGAAGGTCTCCTGTTGACCGATTTCGGCGAAATCCGTATCGGTCACTCAGGAGGACGGTCACTCAGGATATTCTGATTTATTTCGCGTATATCTTCATTGTTATAATACTAAAACTCTCTGTGCGTGCACGCAACAATCAGAGCTAGGTTAAATCAAAGTTAAATCGAATATCCATCAAATAAATCAACAGTTAAAACTAACAGTAACAAACTATGTACGTTATCTAACTAAATCAGCTCAGCAAAGATATAGCGAAATATCAGGGGTAAGTTGAATGTAAAAGCATTTCCATCTTTCGTAAAGAAGCCATGTTATTTTCGTTCTTTCTCTAACAGATTTTGTCATAAATAGTAACGAACATCTAACTAAATATGAAGATTGTATAATACAATATTAAACAATCTTCAATTCAGGTAAAATAAACATGTCATTTTCGTTTTGACTTGTCCGAAATTGTTGAGATATTATCTGAATGATGTAAATTATAGGTTTGTAATTTGTTAAAATATCTAGCAATGTATACAGAAAAGTGAAACTGAACGCATAGCTAGTGTTTTTTATCGACATTTATTTATATCGTACTAGAAAACACCAATAATTGATCATTGTCATCAGTATCGAAAGTATCGAAAGTATCGGGAATTCCTTCGTGGAGAACCGGTACTGGAAAAGTTCAGAATCAGCGATAATTCCCGGTACTTTCGATACTGATACTTCCCGGGAGCATGCCCTAGTCTGTACCTAATTGTTTAATTGTTGTTTTTTTTTTGTGTTAGTTTTTAAGTAAAATATGGATCTCTTGTGTCTGAAATAAAGATATTTATTATTATTATTATTATTATTATTAAAAAATAATAATTTCATTGGTATAGACATAGGTATACTATGATTACTACTTCTTCGTTTTCTTAGGGTTCTTTCGAGCCAGTGTGGTTAAAGGATTTTATGTCTGCTTTAAAGAGGCTCTTTTTGTGTTTCTACAATCATTGGAAGACTTCCAAGAATAGGTACTTACAGATAGTGGTAAACAAACGTTATTCCTAAATGTACGTACCGCATTTCATTGTTTTTGAGCCGGGAAATGAGAGGGAACAATAGATACTGTTGTAACTCCTGAACTACGTCCTTCTTGAGCTCCTTGACCCGGGCCATGTAGGCGGTCAGGCCCTCCAGGGAAGGGCACATCATCAGCACGTCGCATATCGGTTTGATACTTGAAAAAGCTTCCTTCAAATCAGCATTCATGATTATTTCATCGATCGTTTGCGTTGTACAGACGATTCTTCTAGCAGAACCGCACCCTGAATCATAATGTTACGGTAAGCATATGTATTGTGAAAGTATTATATTGTACTAAATTAATATCTAGGATGGATAATTGGCATTCTATTCATTACATTGCAATTTTATTTCCAAAAACCACAATCACGAACGAAACACGCACGAAACTCCGAACCAGTGTTGTCATGGTAAAAATCTGGGCTGCCGTATGTCACATTCTGATTTACCGTATTAAAATTTAAAAAGGGAAAAACTATAAAATGCCTTATATATTTTTATTGTTTCTAACAACTATAATAAAACAATTTCTCTATTGTTTCTTTGTTGTAAATACAACATCCCTGTCTCAAGCTTAGGGTTTATTACACATGACACAAGAGCATGTCATACATTATGAAGCTTTATGGTTAGATCATGACGGTTAACATACATCATTCTTCTCCATAAAGGTTTCTTATCGTCACATGCCGTCGCAAAGTTGAAAAATGCACCTTACTCTATCATCATCAACAGGAGCAATCGTCTTTGAAACTTTCCACTAATGCCAAAATTTTTGTTAGATGTGTTTACCCCTTTTAGTCTTTTTTGACGTAGGTAGAAGGTCCAACTGAGTCACAATCACTCATGTTATCAATTCAAACACAACTAAAGACGAAATAAGTAATTATTTATCTCAAAACCATTATTTAAACATTTCATTTCATTTGCAGCTAGTTGCCATATTTTTTGATACAGCATTGAAAGGCCTGCCGTATACCATATTTTTGTCGAGGTTTTATGTTTTCCTATGGCAAAGAGGCCGAGACCATTCTAGGATCACTAGTGTCTATTGTGAATCTATATTAATATTGTCGTTGGTAATACGATGGCAGTTGTCTTGCGAGTTCTTGTAATGGCGGATAGGCCTATAATAATAAAATGTGTGTGATATAAAAACTATACTGCGTTTGCTATCTAGAAAATCTCAATAGGTTATGGGCCCAGTGAGCTAGAGCGCAAATGCATTAAAAACATAAAAATAAGAATTAAAAACAGTAAAAATAAAACAGGAAAAATGTCCGGTAAAACAGATGAAGATACGGTAGAAAAGTTGACGTCGTCAAAGAATTTTCACCTATGGAAATTCGAGCTAAATGTGCATTTTCGAGCAAACCAGCTGGAAGGTACTGTAAAAACATCAGAAGAAAAAATTGATGATCTAAAAGATGCCAAAGCACAGAAAATAATACTATGCTCGATCGATAAAAAACTAAAGGCGCATATACTTGGGTGTAAAACGGCTGCAGAAATGTATACAAAGTTGTGTAGCATTTTTGAGGGAAATGAAGAACGAAACAAATGTTCGCTACTTCAGGAGTTTTTCAATTTCCAATACAAAGATCAGACAATGACGCAACTAATAACAGAAGTCGAAAATTTGGCAATGAGACTAAATAGCTTGGGTCAAAAAATCGATGATGACTTGGTGATGTCGAAATTGTTGACATGCTTGCCAACCTCATACAAGTTCTTCGTAACGGCTTGGGAAGCTACTTCAAAAGAAAATAAAACACTAATAAATCTAACAAACAGGCTGCTCATGGAAGAGTCTAGAAATGAAACAAAAGAAGAACCAATGGCCTATAAAGCTTCAACACACAGGATGAAATGTTTTAAGTGTGGGAAGTTTGGGCATATTAAAATAAATTGCAAAACGCAAAATGAGAGCTTTAAAATAAAAAATAATACAACCCAATGTACCATTTGTAAGAAAACAAATCATGCGGAAGAAAATTGTTTTTTCAGGAAAAACAAAGGAAAGGCTGAAACATCATTTTTGACAAGCGCTGATAAAAAGACAGAATCGATATTTGTGGTTGATTCTGGAAGCACAGTTCATATGACAAACAATCTAAATCTGATGTCAAGGTATCAAGAAAATAAAACTGAAGTTGCAGTTGCTGATAACAACACCATGATCTCAGAGGGTGTTGGAGCTGTGAAAGGTACCAGTTGCAATTTAGAAAAGACATTGTTTGTTCCTGAACTGGCACAAAACCTGATGTCAGTGAGTGCAATAACTAACAACCAGGGTTCAGTATTATTTACTGGTAATAAAGTAGAAATATATAAAAATAAAGAGCTCGTTTTAAAAGGAATGAAAGAAAATGGATTATATTATGTCGATATAAATAAAAATAATAATAATGAAGTTTCTTTGCTTATGCAAGAAAAAGGTACTGCCCTTGAGTGGCATAGAAGACTGGGACATCCAGGTAAAGGAATATTACAGACATTAACAAAGGTGGCAGATGGAATAAAAATAGATGGAAATGATAAAATTGAAGAGAACTGTGAGATATGTATAAAAGCAAAGCAAACAAAGCTACCACATAATAAAATAAGAAAAAGAGGAGAAAGAAATCTGGAAATAATAAACACAGACGTATGTGGACCATTTGAAACTGAAACGCATGACGGAAAAATACATCAAGGACATCTAAAAAAGTTAAAACCGAGAAGTAAAAAACTAATGATGGTGGGATACACTAACAACGGCTACAGGCTGTGGAACCCTGATCAACGTAAAATTGAAATAGGAAGAGATGTTGTTATTGTTAAAAATGTTGATGAAAAAATGGAAAATGACGAAGAAAGAGTAAGAGTTACTACAGATGAGACAATAATAAATGACACAGAAGAAAATGTAATAATATCAGGTGTTAGTGAAGAAGACGAGATTTACTACAGCGAAGAAGAACAGGAAAATACTGAAACTGGTCGAGATGAACTAATAGAAAGATCTGATGATGATTCACTGATACAACAAGAAGTTGAGGAACAAAGAACATCAAAGAGAATCAGAAAACTCCCTGCTAAGTTTAGTGATTATGCGTTGAAAACCTATAATTATGCTATTTCAGGTACAAAAAGAGACAGTTGGAAGAAGGCAATCGATTCAGAGAAGGAATCTCTTCTAGCTAATAAAACGTGGGAAATAGCTGATGATAGCAAGAAGCACAGGGTAAGGAAAAAAAAAAGGAAAAAAAGGTATGTTTAGTCAGAGGTTATGAGCAATAATGTTTTAGAGTATTAAACTTTAAAGTCTTTGTTTGCTATAGCTGCATAATAATATTCTGAAATAATGAGTTTCGATGTAAAAACAGCATATTTTATGGGGAACTGTCTGATAAAAATATGTAAAGAAAATATTAAGATATTTAAATGGCACAAAAGATAAAAAATATTTATATGAGAATACCGAGGTTTCGAAAAAGAATCTAAAAAGGTTAAATAAAGGTAAAAAGATAAAGATTAAATAAAGTTTTGTATGGACTTAAGCAAGCTCCTATTACATGGAACAAAACATTCACAAATGTAATGTTAAAATTAGGTTTACTACCAACTAAAACTGAACGATGTGTGTTCACAAATAAAAACAAAACTGTAATCATTGCGATTTATGTAGATGATGGTTTAGCTATTGCTAAAGACAAGCAAACATTGATAAATATTTTAAATTGTATAAGAGAACATTTCGAAATTAAAATATATGAGGATCCTAAGAATTATATTGGATTAGAAGTAATTAAAGGCTCAGAAAGTATAAAACTGACTTAAAAAATGTAAATTTGAGCTTCATAGTGGAAAGCTGTTGAGCAAATGAATATTAACAACTAGGTATGTTATTGTATTAATAATAATGAATTTTGTTTTGTATAATAAATAGTTGTTGAAAATGTGTTATGTTGAATGCATAGTAGATAAATGTTATAAGATATTTTGTTTAAAAATATGTGAATGAGATTCAGATTATTTTTTTAAAAAATAGGAGAAGGTGTCGAGGTTTTATGTTTTCCTATGGCAAAGAGGCCGAGACCATTCTAGGATCACTAGTGTCTATTGTGAATCTATATTAATATTGTCGTTGGTAATACGATGGCAGTTGTCTTGCGAGTTCTTGTAATGGCGGATAGGCCTATAATAATAAAATGTGTGTGATATAAAAACTATACTGCGTTTGCTATCTAGAAAATCTCAATAATTTTCTGAAAATAAAACTTGGACGTATATGACGGCAATTGCCGTATTAATAACAACACTGGTCACTGGATCAACTCCGAATCAGAATCAGTCTAATATTTACTCTTTGTTTCGTTTGTTCGCCCTGCCTACCCTGTAGGCTAAAGTTATAGAAGCATACTACTCGATGTAAAGTACACTTCCTGCTTGAGTCTGTCTATGTCTATTCTTAAGTATGTCAATGTCATGTCTCATAGCTGTCTGTCAGCAGCCATCGATCTCGGTCGGTTCGTTTATTGCTGTCAAAAAAGTATGAAAGGATTCTAATTCAATTAACACCAAAATAATGTTTTACTAGTTTTTATAGTAGAAAAAGTAGTTAACATGTTTACTTTAGTGGGTCCACGGGTAGTCCACAAGTGCCTTAAAATTTTGAGGTTAACTATGCTAGACTTTAGCAACCTGCCGGACATAAAGAACCTGAATGTAGTCAGGACGGTCGAGAAGACCATTGAAAACAACACTAGTATCTTCATCGAAAGCCCCATTCACGTGAAGGTGCAACCGATCGATGTTAACGACCTCAAAGCTCATAACAGGCTCACAATGACCCTATACAGTCAGGGCAAAGAAACTAGTGATTTCCAAGTGAAACAGACTTCCAAGCGTTTAGAACTACTAAACAAGAATACCTCATCGGATCGGAACGACGTCTGCTTAATACAGGTACCATACCAGCTGAAAGTTCAGGTAACTACCACCGAAAATGCCTCTGTTCATCTATCTAAGCTAGAAGGCGAAGAATTCGTGGTCAAAACGCAGAAAGGCTTAGTCAGCGTCACTGATATAAAAGCACAGAACATCAGAGTGGAGAGTGTGGAGGGGGAGGTCCTCACAAATGGGAGACTGCAAGCAAGTAATATTGAACTGAAAACTGGCTTAAACTCTGGTATCAAATGCAACAACATTATGGCAAACTCCTTCACAGTGACCACACATGCAGGCCCCATTGCTGTCAAATCTTGTTATAGTGATAAATCTCATTTCACTACCTTGATGGGTAACATAAGGTTGGACTCCTTGCATAGGTCTGTGCTGATAGATGTTATACAGCAAGGAAACTTGCATATAACAGGCTTTGATGGCAACCTCCAAGCTTCTCTAAAAAGTGGGGAGGTGTTCATGCATGCAGCTCAGCTAACAGATAAAAGCAGTATCTTCATACATGAAAAGGGTAAGGTTGAACTACTTATGACTGACATATTGAAAAACTTGCCTGCAACCAATTTGATAGCAGAAAAAATAACAGTTGATGATAAAATATTGAAACTTGGAAGGTTTATGGATGACTCCCATCCAAAGAGGTTTCGATATGAGAAGGAACCACAGAATGAGCTGCATATAGTCTGTAAGAATGGCTCCATTGACTTGAAAGAGACAGATGTACCATTTATCATATAATGATAATTATTTAATACAACTGCTAAGGTATTACAAGTTGTAGTAATTATGTTACTGAAGTGAATGCTGATTATTTTTGAATAAATTTATTTATCTCAAAGATGTAATGTTGGTTGTTGTTGTTATGGGCATCACAAAATAATTTGTTTTTCATTGTTACTTTCACTTGTTATATTGCTTGTAGTATTCTTAGCATTATCATTATGATTTATGAATATTTATTATCAGTAAAATGATTATTATTACCAAGGTATTTTATCATGCACATTAAAAATCATTATCAATTTGTTGTGTCTTCCACAAACCATTAATTAACTACTAATTACGAAGTTAGGCATCACTTACACTCATTATGCATAAACACTAATATATTTATAACAATTTTAGTAAATATAAAATTATTATAAATGTATATGTATAGGTACACAAGGATACGCATCAGACTATACACTGCTAGCTCTTATGTCCTTGCGGTAAGCATCATTTTTCTTTGTTTTTAGGTAACTTGAGCTGTATCCCACTGTACATACATTTTAGGTATAAAATATTTTTAAAATTAGCCAAAGGTTTTTTCTGTACATAATAGATACTAGCCAAGAATCGTAAATAAATTTTGATGTAGTGTAAAACACGCAAATGTATTGTCCTACCAAGTAACATTAATATGCCCCATAGTTGTATGGCCCTTTAATGCATTTAAGAAGTAAAGTGTAAATGTATGAGAATAAGACCTCTTATTTATTGTCAAACTATGTGACTTCAGATTTGTCTCATTTTGTCTGTAATTTAGTTCCTGAATACTGTAAATTATAAGACATTAGTTTAAATAGGTAGTTTGTGATAGAATAGGTAACTGGCTAGTCCATAATAATAGTGTTTGTAGATATGTACACTATTCCATGTTATTTAATGTATGTAGTGAATTGTTGAAAATATCATTAAACTATTGTTTCATTACTTCTGGTTCATGTTTTCTTCAAAATTATCCTAGCCTACACCACCCCTGAATTATTGTAGTAAGATAAAATTCCAGATTTTCTGATAGCATTAGTTAGGTATTCTCAAAAGTCTACAGGCCAAATTCATTAATAATTATAATGCTAACAATTCCCACTTTGATTAAAAAGATTTCTACTTAGGTACCTAATTATTTTATTTGTTTATTTCTTAAAGTAAGTAGGTGCTAATTGGGTACAAAGATGAGGTAGGCGGGCGCCGGCGCTCGTGTCAGATAACGAGGCAGTTTATATGCGAGGGCGAGCTGCGCGCGCGTCACTACTCGCCGCCATGCCGGCCTGTGCGCCCGAGTTCGGCCGCCTCACGCGCTCCAACACCGACCTAGTGTTCTCCCCGAGGGTGAAGAGATGCTCGCACCAGCCGCCGCCTTTCACGGCGCTTAGGCGCTCTTTCTCCTCCACTTTCTCTTTGATACCGGAGGAACGCGCCATCTCGCCGGAGCGCCCGCCGCCCCTGCCGAGACTTATCCGCATCATCACCTGGCTCCCGAGACAACTTCTCCGACCGTTCTTCGCGCTACTCAGTTTCGTATCCCACCCCGCTTGGAAGCAAATTCTCGTCGTGCTCCCGACGCTATGGATTGCCGCCTCGATGTTCATTTTCTGGAAGTGCATCCAGTGTCCGTTGACAGTGATAAAGATGATCGGCCGCTTCATCAGTTCCAAGAACCCGAACAAACCCCGAACGGTACTCATAAGCGGGGGCAGCTCCGTGCAGGCGCTACATCTGGCGAGGAATTTCCACTCGGCCGGCGCTCGAGTGGTCGCTTTCGAGACGGAGGGCCAGTTTGCACTTCTGAAGTACTCTGCAGCCGTTCATAGATTCTACACGGTTCCAAGACCGAATCCTGGAGAACCTCTCGCCTACGCGCGAGCGCTGCGGGAGATTGTCGAGAGAGAATCGGTCGTGTTCTACGTGCCCGTCAGTTCCTCAACGCCTGCGTATTATGATGCCCTAGCGAAACCGCATCTGGAAGTGGTGGGTTGTCAGTGCTTTGTTCCCTGTGCTCGAGATGTCGTCACGTTGGATGATCCCTTGGAGCTTATTCGCATATGCCGCGCTGCTGGTCTCTTTACTCCCCAGTTCTGGGTGATAGCTAACGATGAAGACGTTCGAGCGTGGTACGATAGTGGAGCGTCAAAGGAAGGTCGTCACTTCATAGCAAGCGCCGGAGCTCGTGGTGCTCGAGACCGGCTGAGATTCGTTATGCCAGAGGAGAAATGTCAATTCAGATTTCCTCGTGAAATAAGTGCCGAGAAACCGTGGGTGATAGTCAGGGAGCCAAAGGGAGAGAGAATAGTGACTTGCACCACTCTTAAAGAGTCACGCGCCGTGAATAACGTGACATGCCGCGTGGACTCGGCAAGAAAAGGATTGGTGCCTCAGAAAGACGAAGATGCCGATGCGTGGGTTCAGAGATTCGTATCGTTCCTCGCACCTGCGCGGCCGATGACCGGCCACGTTTCATTTAGGCTCGTACGCGAGGATTGTGCAACACACGGGAACGGGAACAGACTTGTGGCTATCGGAGCACGAGTGGGAGTGTCTCTGCCGTACTTGTGTCAGAACACAGCTCACAAGTGCGGGCATACAGCGACGGTGGGCAAGCTGCTGGACACAGTGCTGGATACGCGCGAAGCCTTGTTTGCTTTCTGGGACCCGCTGCCGTACTGCGCTTACTACCAGTCGCGGGCGCCCGATGGTCGGCGTCTGCCTTCGCCAGAGCCTTGCAAGACGCCGCCAAACGTGCCGCTCTGAAGACTTGTTGGGCATAGATATGAGTTATTTATTAAGACACTCAGTACCTGAATAGTGCGTGAGTGGGAGCTCTCTCCGCGGCGCAGTCGCCGCGTTTATTTTAGTCGCGCTCTCTCTTGTTATCGCCTCGGTTCGCTTGCGTGTCAAGCGAACGGTCGAGGATTGACAATGTATGTAACTACTAAGTAGATATTTTAAGCTTATGTACCAAATACTACGTTAGTCGTTATTTTTATTATGGTAAGGAAAATAAAACCTGCTCAATTATTTAACTTGCTGCTTTCATTCATCATAGGTTTTTTCTGCTGTGGTCGCTACGGGACGAATGAGACGTCGTCAATCGTAGGAAAATGCTTTTTCAACCTTGAAGGCCTTGAAGGCACACCTAGGTCGCTGGCGATGGTGATCAGTGAAACGCTGGCAAATTTGACAGAGATATTTGACAGCGTTTGATTGATCGCCATCGCCAGCGACCTAGGTGTGCGCAGGCCTTAATTGATGTCACTGTACATAATGATTACAGCTTTTCATTGGAAATTTTCCGTGTTGTACTTAGTACCTACCTATGTTGGTACTTACCTATCTGAAGCGTAGAGAAAACTGCTTTGACCGGGGGCGATGCGGTGACCCGGACGCGAGATAGCGTATCTTCAAGTGCAATACAATTTATATTCAACAGCTATCAGGCTGAACGGGCAAACAGATGAATGCATTCCCTATTAGCTTTGAATTGTGACTTCCCAGTTCTTGACCTGATCAGTTTTACATAAGAACATTGGACTGCTAAACATTTTTTCTGTGTCAGCCGATTTCCATTCACTTCCAGTGCACTCTACCGAATCATTTTCGTCATAAAGATATACTTTTAAATAATAGTAGGTGCCTAGGGACCTAAGTTCTGTCGGTGGCTTTTGAACTCTACCGATCTTTCCAAACTAGAGCCTACTGTACATATGTACCGGGTTGGTATAGTATGATATTGTTTTGTGGTTATGCTTTAGGTAGGTGTCTACTTACATAAGCTTACCCAATCTTTGTTTGTGGTCAATATCCAAAGTCCACTAGTTTCATAATATCTGCAACAGCTTGTTAATCTCGCTCGAACAGTCTCGTTGTGGTTTAAATTTATATACCAACCAATCTCCAGTTTTAAGTCTTTTTTTATACAATTAGCTAATGAAACAAGCTCTACCTGATGTTAAGTGGTAACCATCGCCTATAACAAAGCAAGTCACGCACGTCAGGGACGTGTCCTACGATGCAATGTTTCGCGTCCATCAACTTGAGGCGTACAGATGTTCAGCCTCACGTGCCAGTCATTTCACCAGCGCCCACACTCTTCATACCGAAACATAACACATAGCTTCACGGCATGAATAGGCATGGTACTAGTACTTCCCCGGACGAGCCCTTCACAAAGAGCTCTACTAAACAGGTAAATATATGGTGTTGTATATTCTAATTACCTATATACTAGTTAAGTAGGTAGGTACTTTTATAGATTGGAACCAAAATAATCTTGTTTATGAAATGTGGAACTAATCAAGCGTGTTATTTTGATCCCTTGACACCACAGAAACTAAACAGAAAATAACACTACGTAACTTGCCGACGCCGACGGCACAACAAACTAAGTGGTGCGGTGAACATGGAAAATGAATACGGGTACCTTTACCTTATAGGCTTGGCTTAGGCCCGTGAGCTCACCCAGCGCAAATGTAGAGGAACACCCCAGGCCCGCAGGTAATAGATCGGGGGATCTGTTACCTGCACGGTGAGGGTCTAGAGAGGGAAGGTACCCTAGTGTTCAGGGTGCCTTCAGATGACGAGGAAAGGGCTTCAGTCCTTCCTTAAGATGGGTCCGCAAGGATAAGCGCTGACGGGGTTGTGGAACGAAACGAAGCCATGATCTCGTCCACCCAGCGCAAATGTAGAGGACCACCCCAGGGGTTTTAGTCAGTAGCAAGAGTCTGACATACATAAGCCACTAGTTCCCCCGGCTAGTGGGTATCCATAAAGGATTTCCCCTGGGCAAAAAAAAAAAAAAAGGCCCGTGAGCGCAGAATCAGCATCAAAGAAATATTGTAAGACAGTTCTGTTAAAAAAAAATGTATTATAATAGACACATGACACATAGACACCATAATAAATGGTACATGGTGGTATGTATGGTAAAATTCCAGAATGACCATTTGCCTACGTCTGGTATCCGATTGTGCATGCTTCAAAATTTTGTCTCCATTTAACCATCGTAAAGAACACTCTCTTAATTTAATTACAAACCTTCCCGCAAACAAAAAGGAAACTTAACGTACTGAACAAAAAAAAGCAGCCAAGTGCGAGTCGGACTCGCCCATGAAGGGTTCCGTAGCACGACGAACTACAAGAACCTTTATATATGTTACTTGATGTAACATAATAAGGTTCTTGTAGTTCGTCGAAAGGTAAATTGCGGTTTACGGTTTATGACGTATAAAAAAAAAACTACCGACTAGATTCAAACCAAATATCGTTGAAAGTTTACATAGTAATGTACAACATATATTTTTTTTTGTATTATCATTCCCTTACTTTAGAAGTTAGAGGGGGGGGACCAACTTTTTTCCACTTTGGAAGTGTCTCTCGCGCAAACTATTCAGTTTAGAAAAAAACTATATTAGAAACCTCAACATCATTTTTGAAGACCTATTCATAGATACCCCATACGTATGGGTCCAATGAAAAAAAATTTTTTGAGTTTCAGTTTCAAGTATGGGGACCCCCGAAATTTATAGTTTTATTTCTATTTTTATGTAAAAATCTTAATGCGGTTCACAGAATACATCTACTCGCCAAGTTTCATCAGTCTAGCTCTTACGGTTTCAGAGAAAAATGGCTGTGACATACGGACGGACAGACAGACAGACAGACAGACAGACAGACAGACAGACAGACATGACGAATCTATAAGGGTTCCGTTTTTGCCATTTGGCTACGGAACCCTAAAAATCGTTATTTTTGCTCTGGGCTGAAACTTTGCTAAGTTTACACACATTTATTCATATTATTTTTACTAATGTTATTTAGTTATTTTTTTAAGTTAGAAGTCTAGATTACGCTTTTTATAAATACCCACCAGAATACATTTTTATTAAATATTATGTGATCATGGTAAGTCTCATATGTGGTCATCTGTGTGTCTCTTAAGTGCTCTATGTGAGTCTCAATGACAATGTGGAAGTCTCATATGTGGTCATAATTGTGTGTCGTAGCGGTTGGCTATACGGTTGATAAATGCCACCTTTCATTAACTATAACTTTCTATTTCTCATGCCAGTCAGACTTCTCGGCATCTATCAGCAGGTATCATCCTCGAAGCGCATGATGCAGCGGACGAAGTCAACACACTGTTTATATATACGAGTACACAACCAGTCTAGACTGATAGCGATACGACTGTCCACAGTATAACCGGTAAACAGTACAGCAGGACTGTATATTTTTTTCTTGATTTTATTTTTATTTTCAAAGTTTTGGGAAAACTAAACGCTAGGTAGCTAGGATATGTAGCAATGCTACACGTACGCAGAAAGCCAATTAAATTTGTAAGTAAAACATGCATTTATTGATGGGAAATAAATGCATGTTTTACTTAGCTGTTTGCTAGGTGTCTCCCACAAGGCTGTTTCACGGATTGCTAATCCACCACAGATGTTAAACTCATATTTTGCAAGCAAATATTTGTATACTATGAAACGGCCGAAGAACCGACAACCGTTGGGGAATAAAGGTTCTCGAATGGCGACCACGATCCGGAAGACGAAGCGTAGGGCGCCCCTCCATCTGGACTAACTGGATGGACCGACGACATTGTTAAGATCGCGGGAAGCCGATGGATGGAAAGGCCTCAGAATCGTTTTTCCTGGAAATGTGTAAGGGAGGCCTATGTCCAGCAGTGGATTTCTTCAGGCTGATAATGATGGTGAAAATTAATTATTTAGGGCTTTTCAGAACGAATACTCAAAGCATTACTGCAAGAGCTTAACTCTACAGTTTTTGTTTTTGTACAATAATGAATTTACTATATTTTTTTTATCTCTATTATTTATTCTATATTATCTTTTTTCTCAGCTACCAAATTATGTACTTTTTAGTAGGTTGGAAACTCATTCTTATTTTGAAGAGGATCTACTCAAACACACCATATTTGCCAGAAAAAACAAAAGGTCAATTTTGATAGGTGCAAGACAGCAAGCTCTGAGGTCACCTAGGTCCCACGTGCATGCCGCAGGATTATCACTTAGGCTAGATAATTATTTAAAAATATACTTACTTGCGTAATACTTATTTACGTAGGTAAATTATGATTTGAGCACTTGTCCGTACCAAACAATCAGAATCAAAATTCGAGTTGAAAAAAAAAAGTTTTAAAATCTTGAGAAACCGACTTCAAGGCCAAGTTGCTGAACTGTTTTTTTTTATTTTATTTATTTTGTGAGACCAGAACTTACACTATTTATAACAACTAGAATTCTAAATTACTAAATTTCTATGTAAGCCTGTGTATCACAAAACTGGACTCTGACTCAGCATAATGCTGGTTGGTTTGCTACCAACGCTGGTCTTCCGTCAGAGCCGCTGAAAATGTTGATGAAATTTCTATGGGCCCAATCTAGAAGAGACCTTTCAGATAAAAAAGTTTTTTTTAAATCGGTTCATAAATGACTAAGTTTAGCGATATCAAACGTAAAAAAACTAGAACCGAATTGAGAACCTCCTCCTTATTTATTTGAAGTCAGTAAAAATAGCGTCATTCATCGGGGTATTTTAGAAGTAGGACTGCTGGACCGCGTATCAATATTTGATTTGGTCATTCGATGCGACCTCAAATCTACGATTCAAGGAATCATTATTTGCTTTCCTTGTACTATCAAATTTGTAGGAATTTTTGTAAGTTGTATTAGTATCAGAGTGGAAACATTCGTGTGATAATTGGGACAAGCGGATTTATCCAGTAGAATCTACTCTACTCTACATTATTTGTAATACTAAATAATTAAATGAATTTGGTAGACTACTGTAATCATTTGATAACAACAACACCTTTTTTATCTGCGTTTTGTATACAGCAGCAACTTCGCTTTAATGAGGGATTATTTTGCCAAAACTGTGAAGTTAGCTTCGACTGGCCAAGGCTGCGTTCGCGCAGACGTTGATCAGACTTAAACCTGATTAACTTATGCCTGACCTCGTACGTTCTTCGTGTTTATTTTTATATAATGGTATATCTTATGATATAGATAACTAATAAGAAAGAAAGAACTCTCTAGCTTTGATATGCATGCCCGTCGGCGTTGGTGACCCCGATTTTTCCATGCGTAAAACTTATCTATACCACGTGGATGTTTGATAAGAGTAGTTCTGTTTTGGTGAAAAGTGACAGGTCAAGCTGATAGCCCACCTTAATAACAAACCATATTAAAGTGGTTACTTCTACTTATATTCATAGGGCACTTCCACCGCGAAGGGAAGCTCACGTGGCCTTGCACTGCGTCTATCACTCTGAGAAAAAAAGGTGTCAAATCTCTTGCACCGGTAACTAGGAAGGAAGAGTGGTCATCGCTGCTTAGCAGCAGAAATTAGATGGCGTTTCTTCGGATGAGCTCTTTAAAAAGAGTTCTATTACGGTAGGACAGATTCATAACAAATATTATGCCAGAAATGTTTGTGGAGATCTAATAATTACGGCGCATAGGAGGCAGAGCTACTAATAAACCATTAGACTACTAATAGACCAATAGAAAACCTTACAAGTGAGCTGTGAGGCCTGCCAAATTGGGTACCAACTATGTACGGTCGCGGTATGAAAATGTTCGTCACCTTAGAGTCGGTTTTCGCTTGCACCAGTGCCTTGATCATGAATACATTTTAACATAATTTGTGACGTTAAACTTATCGGTGTATTCTGCCTATTCAGTTTCAAAAGGTAGGATGTGATCGTGATACGTTGAACAAATCAAGTTGAAAATCGACGAACATTTTCATTCCGCCATTATACATCTTTATATCCAATAACTCATTTTCAATGTACAATAAAACATCGCTATAAATTTAAGCATCCGCCTGGTGCTGTCATGACTCCTCAATCAGCCGGTGATTTTCCCTAGCAGTGCATTGCTACCAGACGTCCAAAGTACAGCCCTCCCCAGACGAGACGACCTACTTAGGCAGGTACTTCAAACTGTAAGGTAGGTACTTGATATGTACGGTGAACAAACAAACACTGTCTTGAGTTTTTTCTTCACTTTTTCTTTGTGAGTCATGTTTTTATTTCGGTGGTGTACTTTTTTGTAATGAAGTGTACACAATGTTGAAACTTCATCAAGTAAAGATTTGCACTCATCTAAGCGTTCCGCGGGGACGATCAGGGAAACGCTGTCAAATATCGCTGTCATATTTGACAGCGTGTCAATGATACTGTCATTGATACTGAGATATACCTACCATCTGCTTTCTACAAAGCAAATTAGATTTTGGCACTTTCACTTTCTGTCCTACATTACAATGTAATTTCTAGAAATTCGAAAAGATAAGCATACTTTACCTCCGTAGAGGAAGCTGCTACGCCGTAGACGCGCGTAGCACCATAGATCAAGCATTGAAAAAGGCGCGTTAATTGCAACAAAATTAATAAATCAGTATTTTGTGCGATAATTTAAAAAAAGTTATTAATATTTTTAGGTACCTATCCGGAATTGATATGCCACATGAGAGGTCGATGCTAATAACTGCACATAAATTCAAGCTCTATTGCTAACGAGATTGGGTTTATATTTCCGGGTATTTTATTTCAATATGATAACACTACCTTGATTAATAGGTTGCAAGTTGCAATTACAGCTATCAAATAAGGTGGTGACCTGTGCGGTAGGACTTGAACATAAATAATGCTCTAATTAGCTGGTACAGTCCGCTAAAAAGTTAAATAAATAAATAAAATTAATAAATATTTTGGACAGACCACAAAACACTTTCTAGCCCTAAATTAAGCAGAGCTTGTACTGTGGAACCAGATAGCTGATATAATACTTATTTAATCAAGTATGTTTTTATAAAAAACAATATTTTAAGTATTATATTAGCTATCTGGTTCCTATAGTACAAGCTCTGCTTAATTTGGGCCTAGATAGTATTGTGTGGATTGACTATAATATTTATTTATTTATTATTTATAAACTTTTTGAATTTGTATTTGTTTTTGAGACCCATCAACTTCAGGCATACATGTCATGTATGTATTATCTACACGAACTACCCGACTACAGTGAAGGAAAAAGAAGGGTTATGATTTACAACTATGATGTAATTGTAACGTATTTGTTTTTAACGAAGTAGAAATACAAGCTAGTACTTGCCTATAAGAGCAAAGTACACCGATAAGCATCCCGGATTCAAACTTACCGAAATCAACATCAGGATTATCATCGGGTCACCTCCGAAGTAGCTAATTTGTTGCGTCTATTGCGTCATACTTATTATAAAACTATATCTAGTAATTTGTTCCCCATCTTGCGATGTTCCGTTTTCTTATCCTCTCCCAGTCTATGATATTAACTTACAACCACTGTTCTTTGGTAGGTAGGTAGGTATGTAGATACTGTAGGCCTGCCACAAGATCTGTCTGGCTCTGGTTTTGAGTCTGGTTGAGTGTTGACTCTGAAAGCGTATGATCGCAGACGCGTGGACGCGTCTAAGATGTGGTGTTGGAGGAGGATGCTTCGTATCCCGTAGATCAATACTCAAGGAACTCAAAGTGACCACTAGGCTATCAACCTGCCTCCAGCGAGTTCTTGAGTATTTCGGGCATATAGCCAGGAAACAGGAAACGGGTGGCAACCTGGAAAAACTTGTCATCACTGGCAAAATTGAAAGCAAGAGACCACGAGGCCGAAGCCCGATACGTTGGTCCGAGCAAATCCGCTCCACTCTCGACGTGAAGGTCCATGAAGCCATTCAGGTTGACGGTGACAGGTCCAAGTGGCGTAACATGATCAGGCATAAATTGATCCATGGAGGGAGTCACGACCCTCAGCAGTGAAGAGCACGACGCGACGAGGAGGAGGAGTGTTGACTAAATAAATCCTACGTCGAAACGTCACACGCACTGGTGAGCACTCACACAGACTCAAAACCAGAGCCAGAGACAGAGCCAGACAGAGTTTGTGGTAAGCCTACTGTATGTAGGTAATTAATAATTCTTGGTACATTTTTTTGTTGTCCATGATAGGCACTCGTGCAACTTGGTTCGAAGATTATTTGCTTACAAATGTGTGGGTTCCCAATATAAACACGCTTCTTACTTAATTTTTTATCCCTGGTAACCTACATTTGACTACAATGTAAAACCATTATCACGAGGTTTCAAAAGACTATTCCTATTTTTACCCACATGAAAAGAAAATGACTTGCATTATCCATCGACACTCTATTATAGAAATTAGTCGTGTGTAAACTGCCTTAGCAGTTTCACGTACTGTATTTGTCATGGAAATAGGATAGGCATCTCTCTAAAGAATATAAATAGGAGAGCTAGTTAGAAAGGTGTTCCTTTCATTATGACAGAGAGTCTGAAATCAACCCACTCTGCAGGATCAAGAGCTCCAATCGATGAAGCCGGTGTCACGTGGTGGGACAACTTTGGCACTCAAGACACACGAACAGGTCATGAAGATGTCAAACTAAATAATGAACCTAAATTCAAGGACAAATCCACAAACACAAACACACTAGCACGCCAGAGAGAAGCCACCACGGTCTTATATCAAAACTTCGTATCGACTCCAAAAGACAGAGTACGCAGCAAATGGAAAGAAGAGCGATCCAAATTGAATTATGAGAAGGCGAGGAACGCAATCATCAATTCACTAAAAGAAAAATTTCGTGAACCGAACCAAGGGGAAATAGGCCGTGTTGAAGATAAAAAGAAAGCTGGTAATGGGAAGTCTGAAACTTTTATTGAAATAATCGGAGACAATATTCAAGAAACATGAAATTCGAATGCAAATCGTGAGGTTGCTTCTTATTGTAATTTGTATTTTAAAGTGCTCGAGCATAAGGTAGAGTTTTCAGGTGCGGTGGATGAGGATGTCAGTCACGCGAGCTCGGTTCAGATGGAGCCAGGTGGTGAGGTGGCACAGTGGAGGCTCGAGGCTCGAGGCAGTAGGGCGGCGGGCGACGCGGCCGGTGAACGCGGACTTTCCACTGAAAACATGCCGGTAAGTACACGTGTACTTTTTACGACTGATTGAGGAAAAATCTTCCATCTTTGATAACACTATTGCGTGTAGAGGATAGGTTGGTTTTTATGTCCTTACGAAAAAGTTTAATAAGTGATCCATTAGCTGAGAAAATTAAATGTTCAGCCATGATAGGTACTGCTGTTTTTCTACAATTACTTCTCCAACACATTAAGTTAGATATTCTAGAATGTTCTAATGCAGATACATCGTGTTTAGTAATTGACGGGCCTACTACCGGCAATAGGTGTTTAATTCGACAAGGACCTATGGACACGAATCTATGAGTGTCCATAGGCATAAAAGAAATGAAAAAGCACACAATAACCGCAACGTCACATTAAATAAATCAGTAAAATAATGTACAGATAAGCAGTAAACTTCCTATAAATCCCGTACTTTGGAAATAACCGATTGACATGCCACCATGCCATCAGGGCCTAATCGCGATGTAAGATCTACCCCGAGTTTTTCCTTGAATCGATACGAAGATGGTTGCCTATGTCCTTGCATAAAAGGTATGTGTCCTGGTTATAAATGTAAAATGTTTCTGGAGGTTGCTTTGTTACTCATAATAATTATTCTTCTTAGTGTCCCTGATACTTTCGAACCAAATGTGGTGAAAGGGTTTTAAGTGCTCCTCAAAATTCGTGCACTTGACACATATTTTCGAACTTTTTTAGGTTCTACGCTCATAATAATTGCATGGCTTATTTTTCAAATTTACGTTTTTTTCCGTTAGAGATATAAATATCTTTTTTAGGCTTTTCAAAAAAAAGGAAACAATTTTATTTATTCAGCGAATACGAGTATTTATTCAGTAAATGGAAAATTTGATACTTATTTGTTTGTCATGCTAATTAATCGATCGCGTACAATTTTGATGAGAAAAAAATGTGAAAAGTTTAAACAGATTGCTCTTGAATGAAAGATACATGAGATTCGAATGAAGAGTGCGTTGAGTGGCATACCGTCCATCACTAGATGTAAAGGTGCCTGTAATTGGACCGACATACCCTGAAACTTGGAACACAGATGCAGCTTATCTACCTATATCACGGTATCTTATGGTCTGAATCAGTAAACAAGCTATTGAAGTGTGTTTAAAGTTAGTAAGCACTATTGGCCATCGATTACGATCGAGACACGCAGACGTCCTCGATCCCAATCAGTTTATCAGTGTTTAGCAGTCTTGGACTAGATTAACGCTAATCACTATCACGGGGTACTCAAAATGATATTGCAGACAGTAAAGTAGACATAATAAAATTCGTATCTGGTATGCTTTTTCCCATTATTATGTTAATTTTCCTCGAAAAATTATTATGATAATATTTCAGGGCAAAATTATCAATCGAAACCTAATTTTATCATAATACCAATATGTTTTGCAAGTTGGTGTTAGATCGCACTGTGTAAAAGTACGAATAAGAATAACGTTTATTTCTAAACAAACAAGATATAATTACAATTGTTTGTACTAACTAGTGCCAATCCAACGCAACGATAAGAACTAGTCAGATCATTCGAACGTGCCTGTTATTTCTAGAATTAACATCTGAACCAGAAAATAATAGGCAACTACTGTGGTTTGGAGCTTTGAAAGTTTTGAACATGAACACTAAACGTTTCTAGAACATAAATAACTTGTTAAAAAAAGACACAGCAGACATAAATCCAGGTTTCTTATTCCAGCGGTTTGCTAGGCGCTACACTAGAATCAGGGCAGAATGGAAGCGTTTTGCAATGTAGCACTTAACTCCCTCATAATGTGCCGCTGACACGTGAATAGCCCGCGAAACGCGCAAATGTTTACCTACTCCCTACCAATCAACTCGGACGAGCTATATGAACGCAAAATTCAGCAGCGGCACTTTTTTATACAACAATTTTTTTGCTGATTTTTCTTATCGTGTCTTTTACTTAAAAAATTCACCTTACCTTCACCTCACTTAGTTAAATTTAGAAAAAAATTTAAGTGCGCCTTAATGAGGCTCTTTTCGTGCACTTGACACATATTTTCGAACTTTTTAGGTTCTACGATATGCTTATTTCCTCACGATGTTTTCCTTCACCGTTTGAGCGCACTGGCATAGTGGACATAGATATTTTTTAGCAGATAATGTCAGTGGTATACGACTTTGGATTTGAACTCACGATCTTAGGATCAGAAGGCGATGCGGCTACTACTAGGCCACCTAGGTGATGGAACAAGCATAATGGCTCACTTTGTTAATATTAACAGATTAAAAGATCTCACTCGATCAGATATTGTCGAAAATCTACACAACACTATCTAGCCCCAAATTAAGCAGAGCTACAATGAGAAGCAGACAGCTAATATACACCTTCCCTTTTTTTACATACATCAGTATATGATTGATTAATAAGCAGTAGTGTAATTTGCACCCACTAGTACAAGATTTGAACCTCCCGTGCTGAAGCATGCAATCGTATGTAGTTCAACCCTAATACTCCCGTAACGTTTACGATTGTGTGAACTAATCGGGGGTAAAGGGGGGTAATCTAGTCCATGTACAAGTAGATGCATACAGCTATGCATCAACATACTGTTCTTCAGTTAAATATGTTTTTTTTCGTAGAAAAAAAAACATTTAAACCAAACTTAAAAAAAATTCACAGTACCTACTTTTTTGAAAAATGTCTAAGTAATAGTAAAATTACCTTAATTATCTTTATTGTGAATATTGCTAAATATACTAGGTGTCATATTCAACTCCATATAAAAATAGTTTGAATGTTTTAAAATCTATGCTAGGAATGATTGTGTCTACGTGACTATTCTTGCGTTCTCAAGGCAAATAACAACTTAATTTATCAAAGAACGTAGTGTAAGTAAAATTGATTGTGATTATTGGGTAATTCGAATATTGCTAATTAGGTAATAGTTCACTCATCTAGATCTAGAATCTTATAAATTTTTAGTCTAGTTTTAGTTCGTATACATTTGATTTCAATGAAGAGATCATAACTATGGGCCTGCAGAAGCCCACTGCTGGACATGGGCTACCCCACACATTGTCCTACGATATGACCATAGTACGTTGTACGTAAGACAGTAGTCGATTTGTTGTGAGTACTGAGAATCCCAAACAAGTGAATAATAATATATTTTATATATTTATATATTAGTATAATTGATCCCGCATTTATTTATTTCTCTTCTTTGGTGTTTTATCTTGCCTCACTCAAAAAAATCTTACTGTAAGTATAATCTTTTCTGCCAATTAATTTTCCCAATCCTTCGATAGCACCACATTTTTAAATTTCAAATACCAATGCTATCATGATAAAAAATACAAAATACCTACCTATACAAAAACCCATAATAATCAAGGGCTTTACTTAACCTTTGGAAGGTACTGTGATGTCCAGAATATTCCATTTGGTCAGTTAATGATAAGTATCGAACTTTGTACGGCGAGACGATAATTTAAAAATACGACGTAAATCGAATCATTATGATAAATATAATTAGGGTGTCCAATAACTATCTATATCACTTGCACTTTGCTTTGATGCATCTCCACAAAATTATAAACAAATACAAATGCAAGTAGAGTAAGTAATACATTTTCCAACATTTATTCAACTCAAACATGAACCCAAAGATTTCAAACGAATCCTTCAGGATGATCGAGGAAAGAAGACCACAGACAAAACACAAAAAACCCACGTTGAATCACTTGAAAAAAAAAACCGTTGACCAGTAACAAAAAAGTTTTATAATTTTACTCTCAAATTGAGGTGCTCTAAAAATAGCCACAAACAAACCAATTTAGACTTTGTGCCACTATAATAAAATAACAAATAAGTTTATCAAACTGAGATAATGCGCCGAACCACGATGCAATGAACTGAATTTCCTTTACAGACTATAGCAGCGGAAATTATGAAGTGGTTCATTTTGGGTCAGTTTAAAGTTGGCACCGCATAGACTTTTAGAAAAACTTGCAATTATTCTCTCTCTTATGTCTTTATTCGAAAAATTTGGTATTTCTTTAGTCTTTATTCTGATGTAGGTACAAATGCTGATAGCACTTTTACGAACGAGCAAGTCCTAAAACGTGTGTTCATGGTCACCAACCCCAGGGCCGTTCAGCTGAGCAATAGGTTTCCTTACAAAAATATGTCATACAAACCAAATTACAAACTATACTTTTTTGTTATTGCAGCGGTTTGGAGAGTTTTAAACTCGTTAAACAAGCCCAAGTTGTTTATTTAAAATAGATGCATCTTGAAAAAAAACTATCTTAAAAGAAAGAAAGAAAGAAAATACATTTATTTGACATAATAATTATACATAGGTGTAGACGTTCACAACATATAACAATAATGAACATAATTATGCCAAATAGACCCCGACTCAGCTTTTTGCTGCCTGTATCTTAGATAGTTTAGTTCCTCATAAAACAAACTAGATTAGTAAGACAGACAGACTAATTGCTTGCACTTGAAGCGATAGCGATCACGAGTCCATAGCGTGCGGGATGCTGCGTGCTGCGTGTTGTGATATTCCACACTTTCCGGTGGATGTGGAAAAAAACACTCGTAGATACTTACTAGCGGAACCCATTTCGTTTTGCCATGTTTCCGTATTATTTTATTCCATCCACAAAGTAACTTTCAAAGGGTTTTTGCGATCTCGGCAAGCGTGGCACTCTTGCCTACTTAAAACAACTAGAATTAAGGAAGCACAACTTTATGTAGTAGTCCTAAAAATACTTTACTAGATCGTTTGTAACGGTCTGCCGATAGCTCAACTGTTTCTTGTGTATTTTGAACATTTTGTAAATATTTGTTTGATTGTAAGTTTCTTTGTGTATATAAATTACCTATGCGCTGATTTGTTAATAGAATAGGCCATATTTGTAAACACAATTTAAATTTAAGTTCTCTTTCACTGTTTTTGCTTGTCACACTGACAAACAGTGACACATTGCTCTGTCACTGTTTGTCATAACCCAGTGGCAAGAGATGGCAATAGTTTAAGCACTGCGTGTCTTTCGATCAATTTTTGAAAAGTTATATCATCATCTTATGCTATTCTATATAACGGTAGTGTACGGCGCAATACACCATAACGTCAAACACCGAAAATAATCGGAATAGGATTATCGGCTAGGTATCATAGGTCAGTACTAGCGAAGGTCGCAGATACGGTATCAAACACTTGGCCTGTGCGTGAGGTGTGTGTGACACACTTGAAGAGGAAAATAGCAAATATAAATAAAATTATGATTGTAAAGGCTGGACAATCAAACATTTGACAGAAATATTTAATTCGTTGATTAGTCATCCCTGAAACCGGCTCTTAATATCTAGGTAATTTCTGTATTTGTTTCACTTAGTCTAGTTACTACTCGCCAAGTTTCATCAGTCTAGCTTTTACAGTTTCAGAGAAAAATGGCTGTGACATACGGACGGACAGACAGACAGACAGATAAACATGACGAATCTATAAGGGTTCCGTTTTTGCCATTTGGCTACGGAGCCCTAAAAACCTATGTTATTTCTATTTAAATTGCATTTTCTTGGGTTACTATAAAAGCATAATTGCTGAGTAATTTTGAATCATATTACGTCAGCAAAGCGTAGCATTATCATTCATTTATCAGTCTGCCTTTGCGCAAAAAAATGGACTGAATGATTTTGCAAGCGCTTTCTACAGAATACCACGCCACCACGCAGGGCAGCTGTCGTAGTCTCGTAGCATTGCTACGGAGATGCTACGCTACCTTTGACTTTGACACCTACTCAATGTTGGGCCTAGGGAAAAAACGCTTCGTAGACGAAAAGCTAAATAAGTACTCTGAATAATAAATATTTTATTCAGTGATCATAAAACCTACAGGTGAAACATCTTCCTCAAGTGTCAACTTTACGGCGCGAACTCGATTATATCATGCAAAGTGCTTCAAACTAGCAATAAAAATCCAATGCTGACGGAAACACGATAGACCAACCACAGCCAAACTAACATAATATCTCAGAATACCTAATAGAAGCACTATAATAGCATGGCGTGCTAATCCTTGGCGGCAAAGCACAAAACAACCAAAAGTGCCTAACTGAAGTTACGCTACGAGTCATCCGAAGATATAGAAGCTACAATTCGAGTAATCCACTCGATTGCCACCAATCGCCGAATCGAGATCGGCGGTAAGCACCAGTTGGCACAATCGATATAAAGACGAGCCTCCAATTTTTAAAACGCGCCTGTAAGTTTTTTTCCGGTGTAAAAAACTTACGGCACATTGTAAACTCTATATCAAGGACATAGCGCGTATAACTGTAGTGTTGGGACACCGCTGCCCGTAAACTTATCTTTGCCGGATTTCACCGGTAAACCAAGATGGCCGCTCGGTGCTTTGACACGTGACATAAAACGTTATTTATGGGCGGGAAGTTCGCGAGTCGGGATGCGACATGCGAGAACGTCACGAACCGCGGAAATATAGATTTAATGAACGATTTTTATTCATGGCTGTTTTATGTAAAAGGATTTTCGGTTGGTATGCCGATTCCTGGAGCATGTCTTATCCGGTGCATGCAGAAGTTACATCAAAGTACTTACGTAACTATTTTACGTCCCAAATATCACAAATATTTAGCAATGTTGTAAGTTACTAAACTATCGCACGATGGACTTCGCTGTCATGTTTTTTCGAATTCTTATAATTTTGATATTTTCACGAAAAGTATCTTCTAAGTGAACGCGCTACACTGGCTTAAGCATAATTTTGTTTATATCAGGTGAGATTGCGAGCAAGCGTTAGCCTTTAAATTGTATACCTAACAAAAAAGTTGCCACATTAAAGTGTTCACAGGCTGAATGTGAATGTGTGTTTTTACTTTATTCCAACAGTTTGCTGTGATCCACAGCAATATTTAAACTTACAATCAGTACTATAGGTAATATCAGCGTTAAAACTTTTCGTTAACTCTGATTGGCATAATAAACAAAGTAGGTAATGTCTTGTAAACTTCAGATTACAAATTAACCATCAAGTTGAATGTTCATTAATTACTTAACTAAAATCCGGTTTTTAATAGCTGGTAATTCGTTGTCGAATGGAAGTTTGACAGTTTTGACACTAATAAGGAAAAGTTGCATGCCACGCGAAAATGAAGCGCCAAGGGTTGCCTGTTGGCTGCCGAGCTTTTGCCAAATAACTACTTAAACTAAGCTTATTTATTGCTAAGCGATGAGCTTTTAAAATTAATTGGTGACAGACTAAGTAGCAACCTAAGTCTATTACTAAGAATTAGGTCTAGTTTAGGCTACTTATCTACCTATTTACCTAGTAATAAAACTATCGACGCAGCAAAAAAACCTATGTTTAAGATTCTAAGTAAAAACTTGTTCTTTCAGAAAGCTGTTAGACCCAAACCTTACCTAGTTTGGTTATGCTTTTACAGTCACCTAACTTATCTCTCAACAAAACTTACGTTTTAAAACATAAAGTGTACAAATTGTAAACAAATTTTAACCGATTTCAAATAAAAAAGCAGGAGGTTCTCAACTCGGTTGTATTTTATTTATTTTTTATGTTTTATTATCATAATTTCGTAATTTATGAGCCGATTGAAAAAAAAAAATTTGTATCAGGAAGGTTGTTGTACTTCCAGATTGGTCCCATAGAAATTTGATCAAAATCGGTTCAGCAGTTTGGCCACGAAGTCAGTTAATTTTTTTAAACTTCACTAGTACAAAAAAAGTTGGCAGTCGGCTCAATAGCATCGAAAGTAACATTACCCACGTAACAATCCATCAAAGCACCGTGTCGTACCATCGCCGGTTCATTATTTTCCAGATTATCATTTTGATCATAAACGTTTATTGTGACCCAGTTAGCTGTTTCCCCGCAAAATAGACACGCACAATACGGGGATACAAATAAACAAACCCAAGCTCTATGACTGTATAATTTCAATATAACTTTGACTAAAACTGCGAGTTTGGTTATACGCAACGTCTAAGCTGTAATTGAATCACAAATCTCGCTAAGTAGCCTCGGGGACGAACACGCAGAATACCGAAGCGAATCTAAATGTTACTCAAGTTTACTTTGTGAGTTTGTGACTGTGGTATTTACCGTACTATTAATACAGCAAAATCCATCCATTGAATACAATTTGAATTCTGTTTATTTTCCGGAAAACAATACACTACGCATTCCGTCGCCATCTTTTCTTGATGACATCACTAATCAGGAGAAGACCGGACAACGAAACATTGTGTTTCGTTGCTTCATCTCAGTAGTGATGTCCCATTCTTAAAACCAGCTATCATTAGATCACAGATAAATGATGTAGACTTCTAATCCGAGAGCAATAAGCTACAGCATGCTACTGCTCAATATTGTAATATAAAACCTACTTTATTAGTACGCGTCTTCAATCTAATATTTTCATAGTTTTATTTAAATTTTTACGACAGTTTTACGCAAGCAATAATCTGCAATGATTTTTCTAGTGAATGAAAACCAATAACAAATGGGACACATTTAGTCTGGTCTTAGTCTGGGTAAGATAGCATCAGTATTTTTCCTAGCGATGTTTTATTTTTATTCCAGAGTTATGTTTAAAGTTAGAGATCAATAACAAAGATAGTATGGAGTCAATGACCGGATGATTGCTACGCATCGTCTCCACGCATTTGCGTCACCATCTTTTTAGATAACTTTGCGGAAAGTTCAATAAAATTGTATTGCTGGACCTTCAAGCGGGTAATGTGTTTTGTGTGAAGTTTAGTATTTCACTTATGCCACTGGCTTGTTATGTTACATCTACTTATTAGTTTACATCAAGGAATGAATATACTACAAGGTAAGTATACAAAATTCTTGGTTTACATTCATTTATAAAGTCTTGCGCACACCTAGTTCGCCAGCGGTAGCGATCAGTAAAACGCTGTCAAATATCGCTGTCAAATTTGACAGCGTTTCACTGATCGCTGACGCCAGCGGCCTAGGTGTGCGCAGGCCTTGAGATGTCAAATATAGCACTGTCAAAGTTCGCGCAAGTGTGTACGGTTGTATGTATCACAGAGCAGCAAAAACACTTTTGCTTTATATCCCTATCCTGAAACTGATCGCCATTGCTATCGCTATCGCAAATCGCAGCTCATTGCTTAGATGTGCGCATGAAAACTAAGTAAAAAAAAACATAAAAACTAAAGCGCTACATAATATATTATAGAAGGGCCCAATGAAAAAAAACTATGACAGTTTCAAAATGCTTCGTTCTTAATTTTTTTCTACAGTTATCGCTTTAGTAGTTTTTCGGAAATAGTCTTTGTTGCATTCCACCCTGTATTTAATGCGGATAAATTTTCCCAGTTCAATAATGAATCAAGTTTGTTGACAACTTCAGAACTATTGACGTTTGAGTTGTCGCAACCGTCGTATGTGAATAAGTTGCATGCGGCATAAGGTAAATTAAGACTTGCATAGGGGCGACATCCCCTTCCGCATGCCATGCCATGCAGCAGTATCGAATAACAAAACACTCGTTTGTTTCAATCACATTCACGTAAGTTTTATTCTACATGTCACGTGACCTAGAATTCACCACTCTACTTTTGCAAGTAGTAAAAGTAACAGGCCTTTGCATAGTGGATGATTTATACAAAGACAGGTGCAAGTTTTTGTGCCCATATTGTAGAAGGCAACAAATATTGCACATCGGCTAATTTCGGCTTCATAGGGCATAGTGTGCGACAGAAAGAGATAGCACTCTACAACATGAGCAACATTTATTGCCTACAACCGTACTTAGCTTTAAGGCGTTTTAAAGTGATCCTTGTGATACAACTGAATAAAGAAAATTTGAATTTGTGCCTTAAGCATTTAAAGATCGGGCAAGTCTTGCCTAGCAACTATCTAAACCATACCTAAGTACAGCTTAATCAACTTTATCCACTTATAAAAAAACCGACTTCATGGCAAAACCACTGAACTGATTTTCATGAAATTTGGTAAAAGAAGGAAAGAGTTTTGGAAAACCTTCGAGATAAAAAGAGGTGTTATCAAATCGGCTCATAAATGACGAAGATATGCTGTACCACACATGAAATCCTTTTTAATTGAAGTCGTTCAAAAATACATGGTCAATACGTGCGTAGCTGAATAACTAGCGGGTTTGCTCTATGTTTTCCTTCACTATTATGAGCATTAGCATTGCGCTATAGATTTTTAATCTAAGTATGCATTAAGCCCATATTTTTTTCCAAGGCTTCATATTCTTATAGTAGGTATCTGGAATAATCTTGAAGCATGCTAGGTAGATACACAAAATTATCACATAAGTATAATTTCTACTATCACGTTGGTAAAAAAATATAAATATGCCACAATTCTCGATAATTCTTTCACTTTGTACCTACTGATAATTTTGTTTTTATAATAACTGCTGCCTATCTACTTTCGTTTCGAGGTCAAAAAGAATGTATAACATACACAATAATTTTATGCATTTAATAATATTTAACTGCTAACAAAAAATAACGCAAGTCTTATCTCTTTTAGGAATCCTCAGATATAAAAATACTCATTCGGTCTCATACGGACACGATTGAGCAAAGTATGCTTAGAATCTACTATAGTCGATATAACAAACCCCCTTATTGTAACACCTAATTCATGTATTGATTCTAAAAATTATTCCTAAGATCTGACAGTTAAATTTACATGCAAATAAGGTAATATACTGAATACCTACTGAAAATACATTATTTGTGGATATAGAGTAAGCAGTTTTTTTTAATACGTCATAAATCGTAAACTGCAATTTACCTTTCGACTTAAGTACAAGATCTTTTAGATTATGTTACTTGCTGCTACGGAACCCTTCATGGGCGAGTCGGACTCGCACTTGGCCACTTTTTCTACATTGGAAATAGCCTAACATTTATGGTGGCATATTCTAATTTAATTTGAACAGGACTTTAGCATGGGCACGGAACACTCTTCTTATTATTTCACCCTGCGCCACAAAAAAACAATTTACATATTTTGATAACGAATACGTGCTATTGAAAACAACAGATTGATAAAGTCAACCTGGGCTTGGCCTATCTCTGTCACTATGCTCTCGTATAATTCGCATAGAAACTTTATTTGCCGTTCCGCATCGATTGGTTTATGAAATAGAGATTTTTTTTTACATGCAAACGATTATTACATTTGTGCAGATTTTTTATAAACCATATCCTATTCAATAAAATAATATTTTGTAAGCATACGACTACTGAAAGAGATTTTTCAAAAGATAACCTCTACGTGCCGTAGATTAGCTACGTAGCGTAGCAGTGACGTAGCGCTTTCTTCAAAAGTAGCATACTGTGAGTGAGATGATGAAAGCGATACCTCTACCAACGCTACACTGTTGCTACGCTACGTAGTCGTAGGTCTACGACGTATAGGCGTACCATGCCATAGATTTAGGCACTACGTAGAATTGGAATTTGCTAGATTTTGTCCCGAAATAATGTATTCCAACACTTAAAACCTTTCTGGATAACTTTCATGAATAAAACTGGGTGTTTTCGTAATAATTATGACTATCATGGCTTATCAAATACACTGCTATCGGTCATCGACCCAGAAGCGAAGACGCACGTAGGGAACTAAAGTTTGTCCACATTGTAGTGTAATTGGTTTAGTTAGATAGTAAAATGATTATAATACTTATACGAAGTTTGTCTTCATATTTTACTTCGACCACAACTTTACTTAAAATAAGCATTGCTAACTATATTTATTTACACAAAGAAACTTACAATTAAACAAATATTTACAAAATGTACAAAATACACAAGAAACAGTTGAGCTATCTGCAGATCGTTACAAACGATCTAGAGATAGCTCAACTGATCCAAATCAGTGCCAGACGGAAAAAGCATTGCTTAAAATTAGTTTAGCCCTGTCACGCTTGTCATTAGAAAGCATTTTACAAGAAATGTAGCAAGTATTATAAATGCATTTGTTAGTTTTTGACAGTTTTTTGAATGCACTTTATTAGTGGCGTTTAGCGGCGGATACAAAATAATCGTCCTCTATCGTTCTGTTCAAGTCCTGTCCATCCCAAGGTTGTCTAGAAGAGATCGTTTTAGTGATAAGACCGCCCATTGTATTCCAATTTGTTTTTTTTCTGTATTCTTTTGTAATTTCTTTTGATAGAGATACTTTATTGCACACCACATAAAATTAAATTAAATTAATAGAAATCTTTTGGACGCCCCAAATTTCTTCGGCCTGACTTCGACCACCATTCGGTCAAGGCTTCGGGGCGTCCAAAGGCGCGATGGGTCGACGACATCGTAAGGGTCGCAGGAAAAACCTGGACAAGAGACGCACAGGACAGAGAAGGCTGGCAGAAAATGAGGGAGGCCTATACCCAGCAGTGGGTGATACCGGGCTGAAATGATGATGATGATGAATAGAAATCTATCAGTAGAACACGGCAGCGATGTGGAAACGCCCTAGTAGAAATTATACTATTTCTTATCTTTGGTGACGTTTTGTAGGATTTGTGAACAAAACAAATTGACTGTGTCAATAAATAACCTACTAATCCTGGGCCTATGCTTGCCTAGATAAGATACTTCACACACTGATGGTCGAGGAGTGAAGTTTTTTGAAATTTATTTTTATCTAAAATTAGCTACTTTCCAGTGGCAGTTAGTTAGTGGTAGGTACCTATTAACCTACCTAAGGCTAAGACAGATACCTACCTACGCAAAACCAGAAAGTCAATTAAGCAATTAAAAAAAAACTGATGTAGCGCTTCCTTTTTTAGTTAAAAAAACGCGTTTTTTATTAAATTAAGCGCGATGGGTCAACGACATCGTAAGGGTCGCAGGAAACACCTGGACAAGAGACGCACAGGACAGAGGAGGCTGGCAGAAAATGAAGGAGGCCTATACCCAGCAGTGGGTGATACTGGACTGAAATGATGATGATGATGAATTTCAAACAACTTTTAATGCGTCTTTACATTTAAGGTCCAACTCTGTTCCATAAAGTACCTGGTAGGTCCTACCGATCGATTAAAAATAAGTGTCGATAGATATCGTTATCTAAACATCAGGTGCAAAGGGGGTGGCCAGTGAAGCGAAACTTTTTAGGTCCCCACTCTGGCACCCTATTTTTATTTATTACTAGCCTACAGTTTTCGTGCGTGCGTCAGTCTTGCGGGTCACTTTGTGCTTCTCAAACGAGGCTTTTCATAATACAATTCCGAACAATTAGTATAAAATGTAGGGACTACCTACAGAATCCAGTTTAGGTACTAAATTTCCCCGGAACAGCGTTTCTATTTAATTTTTAAAGCGATAGGTTCATTTTAAAACCATAGACTACAAACTAATGTGACACCTACCTGTAGTCTAAGGTACGAGTGCATTACCTACACGAATTAAATATTTAAAATGATACGTTTCTCATGGAAATCAATTAAAAACAAAAAATGGATTCTACTATGTTTAGATTAGCGTCTTGATATCGTTGCTATGATACGCACGCGTGTGTATTCTATAGGGTTTTATTTTTAAGGAAAAGTCTTTCTGCATTGTTTCGGTAGGAAAGAAAGTAAACATGGTGAAATCAATACAACTCTCCTGATATTGGTAAGAGGCTATTATTTGTTTTTATCCTCTGTTCTGTTTACTCGTATCACATAGTATAATTGAGTACACACTCTGTCCAGGTTTAAGGGCTTCACACACAGCAGCTATAATGTAAAGATGTACATTATAGCACGATACATCTCATTACATCTTTCCATAGAAATCGTCAGGAGACCACACACGACAGCTATAATGTATATTTTCATTCATGTATATTTTCCCGGGATGTAATGTACATTAATATACATTATAGCTGCTGTGTGTGAAGCCCTCTAAGTGTACCTATTAAATGTACTTACCTGCAGAACCTACCAGCTATAAGTAACTTATTCAAGGTTGAATGTAGCGAGTACAAGTACCTAAGTTCAAGTTCCTAACTGCCTATTTAATTAGCATAGTACCTTCCAAGAAAACACAGGTGGATGTATGTAACTAGGTAATCTAATATAAGCCTTCAGAGAGGTACTTACTTACTTACCTAAATGGTTTAATTTAAAACACTGAAAGCTTATAAATTACAAAAGTTTTTACAAAAGTAGGTAAGTATTTTATAGATATTACCTACCTTAAATTACCTTTCGTAAATATTGGGAACCTAAGTACAAAAAGGTATGCCTATAGTTACCTACTAAAATCAATGTGTTTACATGTAGGAAGCTATGAGTTAGCGCCTATACCCGGAGGGGTAGTTATGACTAGTTACTAGGTGAGGTACCTACCTATTACGAAACGGAGTCATTCAATGTAGGAAAGGGAATGGTTTATTCACCTCGGCTAGGGGTTTGCTTGCAGGCGATAATTATGTAGGTAGGTACCTACCAAGATGGCGAGGCCCGATAGCTTTCCTTGCCGCCCTCAAAAGCTCGCTAGCCCGGTTCTGCAGTCTAAACCGCATTTTCACCCAAGAACAAAGCCTTTTCCGCATCTTTTTTCTTTTATTCGCGGCCTTCGTTTTGTTTCGGAGTTATTTGTGTGAAAAACCACCGCAGTTAACGTCTGGATTCTACTTTTTTGCTAAAATGTCTTACGACTACGACTGTAAATCGGCGCGTCTTTTATATTTTGAAATGAAAAATAGGAAGAAGAAAAAGAGAGTTACTTTTCAGGTTATACTAGTAACTAAGTACCTACCTACTTATCAAACTTTGTTCCCAACTTTTCTGGAAAACCTTAGGTCCTGGCAAAGATGACTATTATGCTATGGCCTTGGTTGGGGTGAGCACCTTTATCTGGTGAGCACCAGGGACGTCGCGCCAGTCATCAAACAGAATATAGTGACCTACTACTTTAGCCTTAAACAAGTTCTATGTAAATGGTATTCTTCCACAGTTACCAACAAGTTTGACCACACCCCGGAGTGCTCGCGCTCCTGTTGGCAGGCGGCCACCAAGCACGCTTCCTCAGCAGCGTCTCAAGAAGGAGGTTAGTTTGATGAAACGGTAGGTACTTTTGGTTGAAACTTTTTGATAGGCCTAGGTATTAAAACTTTTTCATGATCCCGGCCTCGATGCCTCTTCGCAGTGCAGTCATGTTCTCGCAACTATATTTTTTCACAGAAATCCTTGGACTGCCCACCGGAAATGGATTCTCCAGGAGGCAGCGTAGGCAGCGATCTTCGCCGGCAGAACGAAGAGCTACGCGCGCGGCTTGCGGGTGAAGCAGCTGACCATCGCCGCCGCCTGGACGCCTACCGTCGCGCACAGCAGGGCCAAGCTGCGTTGGTATCAAGACTCCAATCTAAGGTAAAACCAACAACCTAGGTACCTACTTTTTTCTAAATTCATTCGCTTTTGGACCTACTTCCTTTGATGATTGTCTATTTACCTATGAAGAATGTCTGATTTGCTTTCCTACTTACTTATATACGAGCTATTTCTGTCCGCATATGCGGGGGCATAAAAAATATAAAAAATGGGGACCTAAGTATTTTCTGTGGGGGGGCCCACAGAAAATACTTAGGTCCCCATTTTTTATCCTTTTTTCTAGGTCCCACAGAATCAAAATTAACTTGGCGAAAATAATAGCATCCAGCACAAAAATAAAAACTAACAGTCAGTGTCAGTGGTGACACTGGACTGTCACTGTCATTACGTCTGGATTGTCACTGTCAAATCAACCGATGAGTCAATCGCAGTTTTTCAGACGTTTTGTTTGTTTTGATTTTTTTAGTGTTCTAAATAATTTATTTTACTAATACTAACTGTCTGAAACTATGCTCCACGCTCGCTCAAAATATTAAGCTGATCCGCTAGTTAAAACACAGCAATTATCAATCAATAGTTAACTCAGCGATAGTAGATATTGAACCAGTAAGCAAACATGAAGCGGTGCTTCCTTAGGTGCTCCAATACAAGCAGCGATGCTCGGAGCTGGAGCACCAGATGCTGGAGACGCCGCGGAGCGACTACCGGCCGAAGTCCAGCGTCGCGCTCCCGGCGCCGGCCGCTCTGCCCTCGTCCAGCTGCGAGTCGAGGATGGACGAGCGCATCAGCGACTTAGATACGGCGCTGCGCCGGCTTGAAGAGGAGAAAAGGAAGTAGGTTTTTAAAAAGACGGCTATTTATATACCTCCGATGTTGTTGGCGTCCATGTGATAAGACTCCATCAGATGGCCAATTCACTTGTTCGTGTGGAGACCTAATTCCATTTACTAGCATTAAAATCCTTTCACCACGCGGGTACGAAAGAAGTGACATAATAAAATGTCGAAAAAAAATCTGGTTGGTGCATCATTTTTTCAGTCATTGATGTTGTAAGAGCTAATAGTGTCCCCTTACTTTTTCATCTTGTGATTCTTGGTCACCCTGTGTCCTCTAGGTCAATGACCAAGTATAGGGTGGCAGTTTGAAAAAAAGAGACCTGCTAACCACTATTAAATAAACAATTAATTAATATTTTTAATGTGTCCCAAATGTTAAGTTGAGTTTCCAAAAGTGTAGTAATAAAAAATAATTAATTGTGTGTGACAGATGTGAAAAGCTAGCGTCCCAAAACAACTTACTGCGTGACCAGCTTGAGGAGTCCCACCATTTGAATGAAGCCCTCACCAACGACCTGCAGAAGCTGACCAACGACTGGGAGGCTCTGCGGGACGAGATGGCCATCAAGGAGGATGAGTGGAAGAACGAGGAAGAGGTATCTACTTGCTGATATTCATTCGTTTAGATTTACTTTGGGTGTGGCTGTTTTCGGAGTGTTAGATTAAAATAGCCGAATCAATATTCATCCATAATGATAAGTCCCAATTCGATAAAAGCCTCTTTGAAGTGTACTTTCACCACAGCAGTTTGAAAGAACTAGAAACATGACAAGAAAATGTAAAATCACATTTTTTTTCATTTATGCTATAACCTTGTCTTTGTTTTATAATAATTTCCACTTCCAGGCATTCAATGACTACTACTCATCCGAGCACAACCGCCTACTCAGCCTCTGGCGAGACGTTGTCTCCGTGAAGCGCTACTTCTCTGAACTGCAATCAACTACTGAGCGAGATCTGTACCGAGTGAAGAATGACTTGGACTCGTCTGTTAGGGAAATGGTTGGGGTTCTGAGCGGGTATTCCATCAGTGCGTTTGCTCAGAGTGTTTCTAAGGTAAAGTTCTTGATTATGAGTTATTTTTACTGAAATAATTGACCTATTACTTACTTCCTGAATAAAAGTATTTTGGTGATACATTTTTATCTGTTAACTAGGTTTATTCTCTTTTATAGGATGGCCAAACACCTATGGGAGGAATGGGCGCTATGGGTGGTATGGGTCAAATAGGCGGGATGGGTCAAATGGGTGGTGGAATGGGTCAGATGGGCGGTGGAATGGGAGGTATGGGTCAAATGGGCGGGGGAATGGGTCAAGTGGGTAGCGGCGGCATGGGTCAAATGGGAGGTGGTGTGGGTGGAATGGGCAGCGGGATGGGAGGTATGGGTGGTTCTAACATGGCATCAATGGGCGCTCCAAACCCCAACGTGGAGAACATGCGAGTGGAACTGCGTGATGTGACGTCACAGCGTGATACGGCGCAGGCTGAGCTGCGAGACCGAGATGCACGTATACAGCGTCTCTTGTCGGAGCTGCAAGGATTGGTATGTGGCACTGCCATCTTTTGGCCTACGCGACTGGTCTGCTGAATCTAAAAAATCTTCAATTTTCTTATTTATTTTATAACTTTATCATTAATTATAATGCGAAAACCTATCAAAAAAATATCTGCATTTGTAATGCATAAGCAATTAAAAATTTTCTTTATCGTAGAGCGCTATCTCTTTCTGACGCACACTACGCTCTATGAAGCCGAAATTAGCCGATGTGCAATATTTGTTGCCTACAACCGTAAGCTCGTACTGTTTTGTTCCAAGATATGGAATACTAGGTAAGCTCGTACTGTTTGTGCAGGAGGAGAGATGCGACGGCGCTGAGACTGCGTGTCAGGAGGCGAACGTGATGCGTGGCGCGTTGGAGGAAGTGGCGCGCGCTCTCATCCACGACTCTGAAGCCACCAGCATCCCGCATCCCCACCATGTTCATCTCACTGACAGGTATCTTAAAGATGCCTATCAGCGTACCAGGAATACTGGTAGATAGATAGAAGATAACTTTTTATTGATTACTATGACCCATTTAGAAATACAATATTAAGCTTTAAAATAAACATTCACAGTAAAACAATACGCGGCCTTATTAACAGTGATCTTGGCAATCTTGGGATGGACAGAATCCAATATTTTATGAGATTTAATTAATACTACTGAGATGTCTATTTTCAAAATATAACCTACACTGGTGGCCTAGTGGCAGCACCGCCTTCCGACTTCAAATCCAATCGTGTCATGCACCAATCAGTTTTTTCTGTCCAAAAAAGCTAGTGTACTATGGCAGTACTCAAATACAAATACAAATACAAATACAAATAGTTTATTTATAACTCAAGTTACAAGTCAATTGTTCACAAAAAATTGTGCATTATCCAAATTATTATAAAAAATATTGTTATTATATTTTTAAATATAAAAAAGTTTATAAATTATAGTAAAAACAAAGGATTGTAATCATAATTATAAAAACATTAACAATGATGCTAATTATATTATTAAATTTATTTCCTACTAGTTATATCTATTCCTAGATAAGCGGTAACTCGTAGAACTCTTTTACCGAGTAGAACGAGTGCCCGAGCAGCCACTTACGTAGTCGTATTTTAAAGACTGCTGTAGAAGTTGCATCTATTTTTATTGTGTTCGGCAGCCTGTTATAGACTGAGGGGCCCATTATATACACTGACCTCTCCGATTTGCTCAACTTGTGAGCAGGCGTGACGAGCAGGTGAGCGAGCTTGTTACTGCGCATCGCGCGGGATGTGTTAATGCCTCTTTGCTTGAAAATATCGATGTTATTGAATGTAAAAAGGGCTACCTGGTAGATAAGTTCGCAAGGGAGAGGCATAATATTTAACTCTGCGAACAATAGCCTGCACGAGAAGTCATCAGGTTCGCCCACAATGGCTCGCAGGGCTCGTTTTTGCATGACGAAGGCTCGCTCAACGTCCGCAGCTCGCGCCCACAGTTCTACGCCATAAGTGAGGATGCTGTGGACAGTAGCGAAGTAGCATGACACTACCACCTTGCGAGATGCGGTGCTAGCGAGCCGACGTAACGCAAAACACGAGCGGCCCAGTCTCGAGCAAAGCTCGTCAATATGGACGTCCCAGGTGAGGCCGCTATCGAGATGAAAGCCCAGCAGTTTGGTCGTTTGGACCATTTGTAGTAGAGCGTTTCCGGTAACAACTTTGTACGTGGGAGGTGTGGTTCCATTTAGTTGGAATGACATAAAACAGGTTTTTTCTTTATTGAGGGCTAAACCGTTTGCCTGGAACCACTGCTCGAGTCTTCGAACAACAGAGTTCAGCTTTTGCTCCAGGGCCGGCGCCGTTGGCGCAGTGATAATGGCGGCCACGTCGTCAGCGTACATGTAGATTTCCGCGTCGCTGATGGCGCTGGGTAAATCGTTCAGCAGTAAGCTGAACAAAGTGTTCGAGAGGCACGAACCCTGTGGGACTCCCATGGTGTTCACCAGTTCACCAGACCTAACGCGGCCGTTGTCACCGACCACAGTCTGCGTGCGATGTGACATGAAGGCGGTCAGCAAGGACAGCACCGGGCCGCGTATTCCATAGAAATGGAGTTTGTTAGCGATAAGGTGGTGGTCTGCAGTGTCGAACGCGCGCGAGAGGTCGCAGCACAGCAGCGCCACATGCGAGCCCGCCTCGCGCGCGCTCAGCACGCGCCACACAACCTCGCGCACCAGGTCTGTCGTGCCACGCCCGGCTCTGTATGCATACTGCCTGTCCGACATACTATTGCGCTCACCGATGAAAGATAGCAATCTCTTATTCAGTCCTACCTCAAAAATCTTACTTATGGCGGGAACAAGTGATATAGGCCTGTATGATTTCATTTCCGTTTTCTTACCTTTTCCTTTATAAAGCGGGGATACTTTAACACGTTTGAGGGCGGTAGGGTATACGCCCTCCCGAATGCAGGCGTTAAACAGGTAGGCTATAATGTGGGCGAGTGGCTTAGCTATGACACGGAGCAGGCTAGATGATATGCCATAAAGGTCGGTACTGTTTTTTGCAGCTATGTGTTTGTTGACAATTATCACTATCTCGTCAGGGGAAAATAACACGAGCCGTAGTGAAAGGTTGCACGCGGCTGCGTCATCGCTCAGTGTGTCGCATGCGCGGGCTACGTCTGCCGGGGGGGCGCCGCACTTGGTAGCGGCAGTAGTGAACTCGAGGTTCAGGGCGTCAACCAACTGCTGCTTTGAGCTAAAAGGTGTTCCGTTGGCGTTCCTCACTAGATCGGTATAATCAACCCTTTCGCGGTTACCTCGTCCAAGCTCGGTACTTATAATGTTCCACATACATTTTGCTTTGTTTGGATGGTCGTGAATAATTTTAGAGTAATGGTCGGTGCGTTTGTTTTTTAGCATAGTGTTATATTTTATTGAGTAACTATCAACAATGTCTAACAGGTCGGCGTTGTCCGGGAATATTTTTTTTAATTTAATTATGTCAAATAAAAGGTTTTTAAAGCTACGTATCTCGTCATCTACCCATGTGTTCAATTTATGGATGCTTGGTTGTTTTTTCATTGGAAAACACGCATCGAATTTACCTACAATGATGGACACCAGGGTATGGGCAAGCGCATGGCAATCACCCCCCACTCTCTCCACCACCGAATCCCAGTCAATCGACTCCAAGGCGCTTGAAAAGTTAAGTTTGTTAGCTGCAGTAAACGATCGCCTCAATACAAACGTAGGTAACGGCGTACTCTCAAATGGTAAAGGAGATCGTGTGACCTATCTCTGTGACCCATCGAAAAAGTTGAACTGTGTGAAATAGCCACTGAAAAGCCAGCCAAAAATGGCGTTCGAGACAAAGACACGCTATTTGAGAATCGCGAAGTTGACTTTAGATTTTTAAAAAACAAGTGCAGTTATTTTACTTCTGACAAAATATTTCCCCTTAAAAAGTTATTTTTGTCAGTTTGTCGCGGTCACCAAAACGCGGCGTGTCTCAAGCCGCTAATGCAACCGCTTTCGCAGAGAGCACCATCTCTGCGGTCCAAGCGGCTCTGCACAAGTACCAGATACAAATACATGAGCTGCAGGTAATTATCACACGTAAATACGTACGTAGGGATCATCCAATCTTAAACTGCACGCCCCACTACGTCAGTCAGTCAAAGTAAATTGTTCTTTATTACCTACATCACAAAGATCATTTTGAAGTACCTTGCTGTGAGCCAACGTCAAGAAAACGTGGTGGAGGGGCGTGCATTTTTGGACTGGTTTATCTATACGTATATACGGTAGTCTGTGAGGTTTATTCCCACTCTTTTCCGCAATGATTAAACGGTTTTGAGCCCTAATTAATTATTAATTTATTTAAATATTATTCCTCCTATTTTAGTTACTGTCCCCTATGTCCCACTGCTGGGCAAAAGCCTCCCCCATTCTCTCTGTATTTGGCTTAATCACGAATCATTGGACTGAGTTGGGTGTCGGACAGAATAGACTACTTTGGAAAAGATAAGTCCTAGGTCTCATTCATGATGTGGATGCTCTGGTTTAGGTGAAACTCCAAAACACTAGAGAGCAGCTCATGACCAACAGAAAGAACTGTGAGGTAGCAGATTGCAAGGTTGCTTCGCTGGAAGGCAAGGTTCAAGATCTAACGGGTAAGTTATTTTATTGGAATGAAAAACAATTTCAACATCTTAGCGATAAATTTTTTAAATACAGGGTGATAGGCAGAGCGTGTCTTATAGGGTATGGGGGCAAGTAGGGTTATTTGCAACATCATGACAGTGGCTGCGGTTCAAATAACCTATATCCTTGCCACAGTTTTAAGAATTTATTTGTTAGAAACATCCTTTATCAAGCGAATCTGAGTGGCAGCTAGTATAAAATGATGATCCCAAACACACCCATAGTCCCATAATCACACCAGTTAGACCCATAGGGTGTTATTAATAATCCTGGCGCAACGCTGGAGTAGTTAAATCGTGTTTTGTCACATTTGTTCGAGTTGACAATTGCATGTCAATGCAAGAGAGATTGCATGTTAATCCGTGTTTTGTCTCTTGCATTGACATGCAATTGTCAGCCAGCCAGCAATCCAGCGTTGCGCCAGGATTATTAATAACACCCATAGTCCATAGGCATAGTCACTCCTAATAGACAAAAAGCCACACAGCCATAATAAATACTGATCAATTTAATATCATTTTAAAAGGTAAACTGGATCAAGCTATCACTGACATCAACCAACTTCTTCAAGAAAAAGAATCTATGCAGAAGACGGTGGAGACGTTGCGAATGGACAAGAACAATTTGGAGCGAAACAGAGTTGAAATCAACGCTATGGTGTGTACCGTAGAGAATAAAAAACTGGCGCAGCCAGCGGGATTATTAGACAAGAATTCGTTGATTAAATGCTTCGTTTAATGTTGGATATTACCTTTGATTGATTGATTTTGTTGATAAAAAATAATTTAATAATTCAATTTTGTCTATGCAGTTTGTATATTAATTCAGTCAATATTTTATGAAGGTGGAGTCTCTAACATCAGACTATGAAAAGCTGCAGAAGATAAACATGAGACTGGAGAAGGCAATAGAGTCGCTTGAAAACGATAAGAGAAACCTCAACGGAGAAGTCGATCAGTTGCACAGAGATTCTGCTAACAGAGAATCTGTACTAAGGTATTTAATTGCTTAGCAAGTTACTTTTGCAAATAAAAAAAAGACGGGTTGCACTCCGGGAGTGCCGGCAGAAGTGAAAACTTGCCGCTCGTATTAAAACTTATAAAGTACTCACTCATTTTCTTTCGCTATTCATAATACCTAAATAAATACAGTAGATCTATAAAATCATGTACCAATGACCACTACTACCTGCCGCGGGCGGCCGCTAGTTCATAAAATCTATAATAGGTATGTACCTATACCTACTACAGTCACGAAAAACGCCTTGGTATGCTTGCTACTAACTATTATCTATTCTGTGACGTTACCGTGTCATAGTAACTACTAGCGTATCTGTAGCGTCTTACGCTTTTTCGATCAAGTCACGTGATCCTGACGCCCTGACGCCCTGACGCGAGTTTAAGATTTTATACCCATTACAGAAAAAGTGCTCAACGCCGCTAAAGAAGTTTTCACTTCAAAAAAACTCCTGACCGTGGTCACTTGAACTGCATTGGTTTCTCCCAAATATAGCTAAGAACTATCTCAAACTTAAGCTAATATTAGTTACATAATATAAAAATAAAATGTTTAAGATCGCTTAAATAATAAAAAAAAAATTGGCTATCAAGGAAAACACCGCATTCAAATCAGAGCTATGAAACAACAGACAACCAGAGACACAAACTTATCACTCCTCTTTTTGGTCGGGAGTTCTCAAAATAGTTCAGAAAATGGCTCTTTTGGTCTTAAAAAAAGTATTAAGTATCAGGAAATATATATTAAATATATAAGTTATGGTCTTTATGTCTATACCAATAAAGTTTTAATTCCCAGAGCCGAAGAAGAGCGGTCTTCTCGCCTACGGGCGGAGGTTGTGACGACTCGCGAAGAGTTGAATAAAACTGCTCTCGCGCGGGACATGCTCGAGCAACAGAAGATGGAATCGGAATCTATCTTGTCGCAGATGGAGAAGATTAGAAGTAAGTTATAAACCGCAGTCAACTAGCGACACGACAAGAAGAAGAAGCCTGTAGAAGTACACTTCTGTGATGAAGTTCACAGTTTTTTTTCAATCTTTGAGCAATAAGTTGAATTGGCGCCACACTGGAACTTATTTTTTTTAAAGCTGTAAGTTTGTATGCCTTAAAGTCAATAATGTATTTATTCAGTAGTAACACAAGGATCCCTTTGAAACGTCTTAAAGCTAGGTGAGTCTAGGTGTCAGTTCCACGCGACCAAGCCTAGAAGAACAGGCAACGTTTTTTCTAGGCTTGGTCGCGTGGATCTGGCATCTAGGCTCACCTAGGTTTAAGACGTTTCAAAGTGATCCTTACGATTTAATGTTATTTTATACTAACTTATTGATTTGTTATTGTGTTTTTACGAATTCCCTCATTTCTCTATTCCTCTCTTACTGTCAGTCGTTCTTTAATAATTTTTAGGTGAGCTAGAGATTGAGCTTGAGCGGACTCTGTTAGAGCGCGGTGACCTTCAGGATCTGGTTGAAAAGCTTCAGTCGAACCTCAGGAATCTAGAGGCTGATAAGAAGAAGTTGCAGGAAGATGTCCGATGTGTGAGTTATATTCTATTTACCAACATTTATGTCACTAATAGGTGGCCCCGCCTTCCGATCCTATATAAGGTCAAATTTAGTCGTGTACTAATTTTCTGGCTAAAAATGTATGCGCACTAAGCCAACTCTCAAACGGTGAAGAAAAAGATCGTGAGGTAACCGGCAGGTCATAGACTCTCAAAAGTTCGAAAACGTGTCAAGTGTCAAACTTTACGCAAAAAAGCGTAAAATTTGACGTTTGGATGCCTTAGTCTTTTTTTTAAATAAGAGTAGGTACATGCAGAAGTTTCTAATTATATGCAATTTAAATTGGATTGTGTACAGTTATTGTTGTATTGGTCTATGGTATTGTATGATATATCCAACAGTATTGTTACTAACAGTTGGAAGACGAAAAGTCCAACCTAAGCAGTCAGTCATCCGAACAAGCGGGTGATCTAAACTCCCTTCGGAAGGAATTGTTAGCGGCCGAACAAACCCGAATGGAGCTCGAAGCTGATAAGGCGTCCTTGTGCGAGAAAATCAAATTCTTAGAAGCTGAGAGGGAGAAAGTAGAACTTGAATTGCGACAGGTGATGAGGTCAGTCGACTTTGAATGTTATACGTAGTGAATAAGGTCTAAAATAGATTGGTTCGTTTAGAGTATGACGTGTCAACTCAGTGAGGACAGTGGTAGACAAAAACGTGGAGTAAGCTGGTGTTTTTATTAGTAGAATTGCAGTCTTAAAAATAGGTGTGAAAGGTAGAAAATAGCGTAACGCAAAGTATATTTATTTGCAGAATCACATGTACAGGGGTTGGTAATGGTAATAATTTTGATGTCCAGTGTAATTCGACTGGCCTTTCAGCTTTGCCATCTGCGCCGTAGGTCGTGGGTTCGATCCCCACCGAGTACAAATGTTTGTGTGGTGAATGCAGATGTTAATTCCCTGTCAGGGTGTTATATTGTAGTTTAAGTCATTTTTAAAATAAAACAATAAATAAGTATTATAATGAGCTATCTGGTTCCCATAGTATTACAAGTGGACTGTCTACAATATTTATATTTATATCTAAAATGATTTAAATTTATATTTTCATAGAGAGCGCGGTGAACTGAGTTCCCAACTGACAGCAATGGTCCGTAAGAAAGACACGCTTAATGAGGAGATCATACGACTGACCCAACGGCTGGAACAAGCTACGGAGACCATCGGACGCCTGAATAGGACTCTAGAGGACCATGTCAAAGACGGGGAAGAGAAACAGGTATGGGGTTATTAATATTTCAGTAGTTTGTGTGAGTGCTTGTTATTTGTAAGAAAGACACGCTCAATAAGGAGAGTATATGTCTAACCCAACGGTCGGAATAAGCTACGGAGACCATCGGACGCCTGAATAGGACTCTGGAAGACCATGTTTAAAACGGGGAAGAGAAACAGGTATGGGTATATTCATATTTCAGTAGTTTATAACTTTTGAAACTATCATGATCATGGTTTTTTACAATATTTATTATTTATTTATTTTATTTATGATTTCCCTCAGATCCTAATAGACTCGTTAGACAAAGACAAGCAACATCTTCAAGAGCAGTTATGCGGCGTGCGTTCAGAGAAGGATGCTCTAGAAGCAGTTCTCTTCGACACCGCCAACATGCTAGATGACGCGGAGAGTAAGCGAGCCAAGCTGGAGCAAGAGTTGCACGACTGTCTCTTGCAGCAGGAACAACAGAAAGGTAAGCTTTTTATGTACTTCTACATGCGATGCCATAAAAAAAATGCACTTCTTGCTCGCACATTTTCCCCCCTTTTGAAAGATATAAAATGTTCTCAAATATTTCTATAATGTCCCAAAAGTTAAGAGCGGAGCGGGATTTGAACCCGCGACCTTCCCCTTGGCTGCGCAAGAGCACTGGTGGTCTAGTGGTAGTGGCCCCGCCTTCCGATAGAAGGTCGTGGGTTCAAATCCACTCGTGTACCAATGAGTTTTTCTATCGAAAAATTATGTGCACTATGCCAGTACTCTCAAAACGGTGAAGGAAAACATCGTGAGGAAACCGGCGTGTTGTAGAACCTAATAAAGTTCGAGCAACACGTGTCAAGGGTCACGCAAAAAGGGCCCACCAGCGGCCTACTTGCGGAAAAACTTGCCCGCACATCAAGTGTGCATGATAAACTTTAACTTGCCCCTTGGCTGCGCTAGCCGCTGCCATTGGATGCTAATCACACTCGACGAATAACTCTATTCGGCACTAACGCGACCGTGGCTCCATCTACGGGTTTGACGTTGCAGTCCGCTACTGGAGCAAGAGCGGCAGAAAACTTAACTTTATAGTTTTCTTGTAATATTCATCGAACCAGTGTGGTGAAAAGTTTTTTTAATACAACTAGCTGATGGAACAAGCACACCACCTGGTGTTAAGTGGTAACCATTGCCTATAACAAAGCTTGGCCTCGCAGGTCACGCACATCAGGAACTTGCCCTACGACGTACTGAATACTATTGCGTTAAGAATAAGCAATAGTTTCTAAGTAGTAATATTACTCCAGGTCAAATAGCCCGGCTCACGAAGGACCTGGAAAACAGCGAGAAGAAAATGCGTGAAACTCGCAACGCCATGTCGCAGCAATCCGGGAAGAAGGAGGCTGAATACCAACAGATCATTACAAACCTCAATCGCACCACCAATGAGAACATCACCAAGTTAAAAGAAGAAAAGGTAAGTTTAGAAATTGTTTAACAAACCAACTCTGACAGACTATAAAGCCCGTCACATACGTAACTAATATATTAATATGCTGTGCGATAATATGAATTACCGTATAAGTTGGTGACGTAATATAAATATATCTAAATATGTCTGTCTCTGCTCTCAGCTAGTTGGTCGTAACCCTGTGCTTTCTGCGCCGTAGGTCGTGGGTTCGAACTTCATCGAGAACAAAATATTTGTGTGGTGAACGCAGATGTTTGTTCTCTGTTTGGGTGTTATATTGTATTTTAAGTATGTATTACAAAAAAAAACTATGCAAGTATTACATCAGCTATCTGGTTCCCATAGTACAAGCTTAGTTAGGGGCAAGATAGTGTTGTGTAATCACACTCGACGAATAACTCTTAGGGACTGTTCGGCACTAACGTGACCTTGGTTCCATCTACAGGTTTGACAGTGGTCAGTCAATAACTTACCTGCTCGTACTATAATACTGTAACCCTAGTTTTTAGATTAAAATAAAAAAGTATAATTATGACAAATGCATAACAACATGCGACGCCAAAATAAAACGGCGTAAAATTATCATAGACATCTAGAAACAGCTAGGTCACTTATCCGTCACGTGTCCACAGGAACAATTACGCCAAGCTCTAGAACACAAGCTGAGCCAAACCATCGCTCAACTGACGAGCGAGAAGGAATCCAGCGAAGCCGGTGCGAGAGAAAGAGAGAAGAAACTCCTCACGGCGCGCGACCAACTTATCCTGCAGCACGATGAAGCTATGTTAAGAGCTGAGAATGATAAGCAACAGGCGTTGATTATAGGTTAGTGTTTAGTTTTCTTTTATTGATGCGAATAAGGCCGTTATTGTCTCGGCATAAAATTTGACTTATTAATAAATAGGGAATCCACGTAAAACTAAGTTTGTTATCGCATAGCTTCGGCATGAGCCGATTTGAAAAATCGCCACAAAGGTTGTACTTCATAAAGAGCACTGGTGGTCTAGTGGTGGCGGCCCCGCTTTCCGATCCTAAGGACGAGGGTTGGGAGTCCAGTCGTGTACAAATGAGTTCTTCTGTCGATTAATTTATGTGCAATATGCCAGTACTCTCAAACGGTGAAGGAAAACATCGGGGCATCAGGAAACCGGCGTGTCGTAGAACCTAAAAACATTCGAACAACACGTGTCTAGCGTAAAAAAGGACCGCCAGCGGCCTACTTGCGGAAACCAGTCCGCACACCAAGTGCGATGATAAATTTACCATTATGCCAATTATTAGTCCCATAGAAATTTCATCAATATCGCTTGTGCAGTTTAGCCATGAAGCTGGATTTTTATTTGACGAATAGCGTTATCGCGCGAAGCCGGTGGATGGTAAGAGCTCAGAATCGTTCTTCCTGGAAATGTGTAGGGGAGGCCTATGTCCAGTAGTGGACTTCTTCAGGCTGATGATGATGATGATGATATCGTTATCTTAATGGTTCCAGCTCATCAAGAACAACAGGCGTTGATCGAGCGCCTGGAAGACTTGAAACGTAGCTTCGACTGCGAGCAGAACAAGTTGGAACGTTGTCGCAGAGAGGCGCAGGCTAAGGCGGAGCAGGACAGAAACTATGTCAACCAGCTCAAGGACGAGATGGCGGCTCTGAAGACACGCCTTGAGGAATTGAAGTAAGTACTACTCTTACACGTATCAGAAACTATAATCAACTCTAAATATAATATGTGTCAAGTGCACGAAAGGAGCCTCTTTGAGGCGCACTTAAAATCCTTTCACCACACTTGGTTCGAAAGAATCAGTGACACGATAAGAAGATCAATTCTAATCCAGTTCTCTTATTCTTCGCCTATATCACCAAAAAGTAATTCTTTACGAGCTTTTGTTATAAAATATTTTTGTTTGTATGTTTTACTAAAACTTTTACTTATTTAAAACCAATCCGTGGCTGCCATTTTGTATAAATATTAAAAAACAAAATGGCGGACAAGTAAGACATCCTTCAAAATTCTCAACCTTGTAATCTTTTAAGCTTTTACTGTATATCAGGGCTACAGCTGAAGATGACTGCGCAAGATACGAGAACCGAATCAAGGAGATGCATTTAGAAAAGGAGGCGTGCATGCGAGAGTGTACCGAGGTGCGAGCTCACCTCTCATTGGCGGAGGACAAGTACGACAATGCGTATGCGCAACTACAGGAAACTATACGGAAATTGAAAGAATGTAAGTGATTTTGTTAGAACTTCACTACTTTTGATTATCGTTTTGTAAAAGGATCATACAGAACAACGATAGGCACAGGGAAATGAGGTTCTACTTTTCAGTGTTCTCTAGAAGGTTAGTAGTTGTAGTAATATTCTGAGCCCGAAGTCCCAGTGCATTTACAACATTTCGTTACCAAATGTTGTTTTCGATTTGCCAATTTGTCTCTGTCTATGTATGGAGAAAAGATGAAACAACAACTCTAACTACGTAACGTATTTTTGCCGTCTCATATTTTCTCCATACAATAGAGAGAGACAAATAGGCGAAACGAAAACAACATTTGGTAACGAAATGTGGTAGCAAAACTCCGACTTCGGGTACAGGTAGATCTATTTCACGAGTAATACCGCGTGCCGGTCCTACTAATAGTGATCCATGGTAAAACATGTTTTTCTCCCCTGAGTTGTCACTATGACAGTGACATATCATGACATTTGTTTGTTTACAAAAAAAGACGTGAGTTTCTGAATCAGAGTACAGTATGGCTGTGCTCACTTTTACTAGCGATGAAATATTGTCTACGAACTGCCATCTCTTACCACGGTGTCTCACACATAAGCAACGCTTCTAAGTAAGGCTAATGTTTCCAGTGGAGAATGAATCGGACAGTCTCCGCAAGGAACTAACGGACGTCCGTCGTCAGCTAACCAACTGTGTCGCCGAGCGAGACAAGTATAACAGCAGTTGTCGCGAGTTGCGCGACCACGTGAAGCGAGTGGAGGCGGAACGTCGAGACGCAGCCAGAGCGAGGGATGAGGCCTATCATAAGATTGCAGGTTCGTAACCCGGTATACTCCCGAATTCAAAAGCCGCGTTCTAACCTATTACACAGATCACAAAGGTTTTAATAATGTCCCGAGTGGGATTTGAACCCGCAACTAGACTGCTATGAAACTGGCGTAAAAGTAAGAACCCTTCATCATCATCATTATCAGCCTGAAGAAGTCCACTGCTGGACATAGGCCTCCCCTACACATTTCCAGGAAAAACGATTCTAAGCCCGTTCCATCCATCGACTTCCCGCGATCTTAACAATGTCGTCGGTCCATCTGGTGGGTGGGCGCCCTACGTTTCGTGTTCCGGTTCGTGGTCGCTATTCGAGAACCTTTATTCCCCAACTGTTATCGGAACCTTTCATACATCTAGACAATTACTCAAAACTTACACACACAAGCATATTACTACCACAAACATAATACTCCTATTCATTTACTGTACAGGATTGGAAGAAAACCGCACATCTCTAGAGCTAGAACTATCGCGCGTGCAAACCTTGCTGAAAGAGACTGAGACGGGCGGAGAGCACGTGGCACGCGAACTCAAACAAACTGAGAACCAACTGAAGAGAGAACGGGCGGCCTTGGAACAGGCTAGCCATGACATCAAGGAGCTGCAATCTAGGTAAGCATGGTATTCATACCTGTGTTTGGTGTCCTCCCTAAGTTCATTTTGTAAATTTTTTGTGTGAATTGGTTTGGTGAAAGTCCAGCAGATATTATTCAGAAATTAGAATTCTAGGCTTGGTCGCTTGGAACTGGCACCTAGCTTTAAAACGTTTCTAAGTGATCCTTGCAATCCTACTAAATAAATACACTTTTGATTTTGGTTTCGATTCATTTTTTATTTACTAGAAAATTATTATAAATAATATAAATTTATTTCGCAATAAGCACACATAAATTATAAACAATTTGATACAAACGACAAACTTAGGAAATCATAAATTAATTAGAAAATTATTATGTCTTAAAATCACGTCTTTTTGCTCGCCACTTAACACATTTTGTTAACTCAAACTCTAATAGGTCTCTCGCGATACATGCTAGTCTTAGTGGGGGGTCCATTGTAGACCTTCATTTTTGTAAAATAAAATTCTCGAATAAATAATTTTGAATTTTTTATAGGTAAAAAAATAATTTCTTCGTAATAGTAATTTTGCCGGCTTCGATGCAGTTTATTGCAAGTCTTGTTCAGACATTATGGGCTGAAATTCGTCTCCTGACTTCGGTTGCGCGCGCTGCGTTATTCCACCGCTGTTGAACATAGTGTTTGCTTGTACGCTCGATCGATCATTAGTGGCCGTCGTCAGCATGTTTTGAGTGGTAAATTGTTTGATCAGGCTTCAGAACGAGAGCGAGGAACGCGAAAGGGCGGCAGGCGACGCGGCTACGGCTAGACGTCACGGCGCAGAACTAGAGGCATTGCTAGGCGCCGCGCGCGCTGACCTCACAGCGAGCCGTCAGCACTGCGCCGACTTGGAGGACGCATGCCGTGCTAGAGACCAGGTACCTACTACCTACTCACTAGATATAGAAAGGGCGGCAGGCGACGCGGCTACTCACAGGGAGTCACACTCGACGAATAACTCTTATGGACTGTTCGGCACAAACGTGACCGTGGGATATTATAAAAATCTTTCTGATTTCCTTAGTGTAGTAAACACTATAAAATCAATAATGTTTATCTTGTAGGAGCTTGTACTACGTTTGGAAGACTGCCGGTCGAAGGAGCGGCGCTTGGAAGAGCTGAAGCATAACTTGGAAGTGTGCCTTGCTGATGCCACGCAGCAGATACAGGAGCTAAAGGTGAGCTAAACAAATATGTATTAATAAATCAAGCAGTTTTTTTATAGTATTTTTTTCAACAAAATAATTTCAATTTCCCTGGACAACATTTTTTTTTAAATATTTGAATGCAGTTCTTATTATCATCACAGTTGAGGCCGTGATTCCTTAAATTATTAAGCTTCCAAACTATGGCCGTTTGCCCTCGCTATTCAATTGAAAAAAAAACCCCGAAGTGGGTGCTGGCCTCCGACACAATAGAACGCCACCGGTCTCTCTCCTGCGCCACCTCTTCCTCGAAACTCGAGAGAAAGAGAACAGAGATCCTTCTCTACTTCGTCCTTCTACCGGTATCTGGGTCGGCCGACTGGTCGCCGTCCAACTGGCAAAGTCCGCTTAACTACCCAATCCTCCCTCATTCGTAGCACATGGCCGAACCATCAAAGACGCTGATGCTTTTGTTACACTGATTTTATTCGGCTCAGCCACGAGCACCGCGACCTCCCGAACTCCCGATTCTTCCTCACCCTCCAGGATCCATCTTTGCGTTGGACTGGGCCCAGGATTTTTCGCAGTACCCTTCGCTCTGTGACCAAAAGGTTGTGTTCTTTCTACTGGGCCAGTGTTCAAGCCTTACATCCATACATCAAGATCGGCCGAATAGTTCATACACTAATATACTATCTATTAAGATACAATTATCTTACAAAAAAAAGAGAATAAATGCTACTAACTTGCCCTGTATCCCGCAAGGCTCGTCTCGGCGGCAGTGAAGGGCGTTGCCGCGCGCTGGAAGCGTCGCTCATGCAGTGCGAAGCAGCGAAGCGCGAGACTGAAGCGAAGCTGTCGTCCATCGCGCACGCACTGCGGCGCGTTTGCGGCGTGCAGTCCGACGGCAGCGTGCACGCCGCCGCCAGGAGACGCGTCGCCAGCCCCGCCAGGAGATACAGCCCGCACAGAGGTCATACAACCACACTCGTCCCACTATCAGAATCTCGGAAACGGCTCCAACGATTCGCATAAAATTTTGTAAACAGGGGGTTTCGGGGGCGATAAACCGATCTAGCTAGGATTCATTATTAGAAAATGTCGTTTAATTCGTGTTTCAACAATCAGCTTTTAGCGCCATCTGTTGCCTAGGAGTCGAACTCACAAGTTAGTGTGACTAACGGAGAACGCCATCTATTGAACTACTACGTAAACACTCGAGGCACAAGTTCCAGATATATAAGATTTTCATGAAATTTTGTATACAGGAGGTTAAGTTGGTGGTAAATCGATCTTTACAGCTAGGATTCCTTTTTAGAAACTCTCGTTATGAGCCAATTGAAAAAAAACCCTTTATTTATCTGGAACCTTTAAAACTTATATTGTTATAATACAAATATCCCATAATATCATAGCATTTTGTATTCCAGGCCGTGATCACTCGGAAGACCGCAACGAGATAATCGACGTTGACCCCGAGCTCATAAAGAAGGGAATGCGGAACTTGATGCACGATGTCTGTCAAATTGAACGAGAAAAGGTAAATCATAATTTTTTATGCAAATGGTAGACAAACGGGCTTACGGCCCACCTGATGGTAAGTGGTCTCCGTCGCCGATAGACACCAACAACACCAAGGGTGCTGTCGTTTCTTTGAGGCGCACTTAAAATCCTTTCACCACACTTTTTCGAAGGAGCTAGTTCAGAAGAAGTTATATTATAAATGTATGTGTTTGTATGTCCAGGACGACTTCAAATCTCAAATGAACATGCTCAAGAAACAGTTAAAGGAAGCGAGCGAGCAGCAAGGCAAGGGCGATAACAAACTGCAGTCGGTCACAGCTAACCTCAGGAGCTTGCAAGATGAGAAGGCTAAGCTAATGTCTGCGTGCGGCCAGAAAGACGCGCAGCTTAACGCTTTGGTGAGTTTACTCGCTCTTTCTTGGGCATTTGTGGCTTTAAAAAGGAAATTGGGTAAGAAATAGGACAGTAAAGTTGCAAGACTAAACCATGACGAAGGAATGTGGTCTTTCTTATAAGCTCTGCCATAGAATGACAGCTTATAACGGTAACAACACGGAGATGTAGTTTGTTGCTTGTTCTTCTAGGCTTGGTCGCGTGGAACTGTGATACCACTGAATAAATATATACTTATTTGACTTTGACTTCATTATGAACTTTGTTTTGTATCTTAAAAGTTTTCTTCTAAAGAAACAAGAAATAGTTAAGCTATTTGCGGACGGTTGCAACGATCTAGAGATGGTCAACTGATCCAAATCAGTGCCAGTTTGTTAATTTCAGAACTTGCCTATATAATATTAAAAATCTTACATTTCTAAGTGTACTCAAAAAGTGAAATGTATTTCAGAACGAATCAGTACAAACAAAGACGGTGGAGGTCAGTAACCTGAGAGACAAGATAACCAGCTTAGAAGCCGCGCTGACCTCTGTTACTGAAGAGAAATCACAGAATGAGGTTTGTACAATACCTTTTTAGCTCATAAACAGTTCGTAAAACATGTGTCAAGTGCATAAAAGAAGTCTCTTTGAGGCGCACTTCAAATCCTTTCATCACACTGGTTCGAACGAGCCAGTGACACGATAAGAAAAAGAAGTCAATTCATGAAAAAATTCCCGCTGGTGTTTTGTCCAAATTCTACAAATCAACAAAAAAACAACGAACTACAGGAACTTTTAGAAGTCACATGATAATGCTACTTGCTGCTACGGAACCCTTCATGGGCCAGTATGACTCGCACTTAGCCGTTTTTTTCTGTTCTGTGTCAATGAGCGAAGCTATCAAAAATCACATGAACTTGTATTTGTAGAACAAAGGTGAAAATCTGCGCGTGCAGTTGACAGAAAGAGTACAAGAAGTTGGACAGTTGCGTGAAGCATTGGCAGCCGCTGAAGGTAAGGTTTTTCTGACTGCCTTCACAGCTCAGTTGGTAGTGGCTCTGCCTTCTGCGCTTGAGGGCGTGGGTTCGATCCCCACCGAGAACAAATATTTGTGTGGCGAACATAGATGTTTGTTCTCTGTCTGGGTGTTATATTGTATTCTATGTATGTATTTACAAAAAAAAATATTCAAGTATTATATCAGCTATCTGGTTCCCATAGTACAAGCTCTGCTTAGTTTGGGTCTAGATAGTGTAGTGTGGATTGTCCGCATTATTTATTTATTTATTATTTTAAATTAACTCTCTCTTAAGTTAACAAAACGTGTCGAGAACTTGCCCTATTTTTAAAACCTTCATACACTTGATCAAACTACATCAACAAAAAAAAATTAAAAACTTGAGCTCGCGCTGCCGTGCTGGCTTTTGATTTTTTTATACAAATAGCCGATAGAACAAGCAGATGGCCCACCTGGTATAAAGTGGTAACTAATATCGCCTATAACAAAGCATTGTCTCATAGGTCACGCACGTCAGGAACATGACCTACGATGCAGTGCCCTGCGTCCATCAACCTGAGATGTTCAGCCTCACGTGGCAGTAATTTCACCGGCACCCACATCCTTCAAACCGTCACACAGCAATGCTGCTTCACGGCAGAAATAGGCATGGTGTGTGGTGGCTTTTGATTTTACTGCATTATTGAATATTGGCAGTTCAGTCGGCGTAATTTTGCGGGTCTGACTGACGGCAGATTCGACTAATTTCAGGCCCCCATAAGTTACACTAGCGCAGAGGTTCCCAACCTTTTTTTTCTCATAGAACACTTTCAAAATTTTGCTTGTTCCGGTGGACCCCCCGCCCTGCAGCTACATTTTTACTATTTTCCCAGTCAACAAAAAATATGGAGATAAGATCTAACTATGGACATTTGCGTTGCGGCTGCGTCCTTATCACGAATTAACCGTTTAAAAAAAAATTGCCAGTAACAGTCGCCAAACTTCTTAAAATATTATCTGCTTACATTGATAGGTGAAGTCAAGCCAACATTTAGTTCTTCACAATCGAAACCAGGTAGATTTTCGTGGACCCCCACTTACATTAAATTTTGCATGTCGGTGTCCGACGAAGAATGTGGTACTAACATTATTATTAATAAAAACTGCTTCAAAATTGACCATACTTCAAGCGAATAAATACATTTCATTTCATTTACGAATTGTGAACACCCATTTTTTTGTCACGCCATCGTAGACCCCCGTCGAGTCTACCGTGGACCCCTGGGGGTCCACCTTGGGGACCACGTTGGGAATCAATGCACTAGCGGTTTGGTTGTGTTCTGTGTGTAAGGCTATTATTTGAAAAGTGATCTCTAATGCAGGTAGGGCGGCGCGTTTGGACGTGCGCCGCGCCCAGTTAGAAGGCGACGTGCAGAGAGCCGCTGTCGGAGCCAGGGACAGAGATCAAGCGCTCAAGGTAATTAGAAAGAACACTGGAAACTCAATATGTATATTTTGTCCTTCGAAATACAGCATAACATTCGCTTATACACTGATTATCTCTTAAGTTATTTTTTTTAAAGCTTGTGAGTTAGGGGATGTGTTGTCTGTACAAAATCAAACGCCAACTCCATCTTATAATGGATTCGCATGGATTTTCTTATAATTGAATTCTAAGTACATAAATAATTAGCTAACGAACAATCAACAGAAACTCCAAGAGCGTTGCGAAGGCTACACGCGAACCATCGCCCAGCTAGAAGACCGCTGCACGTCTCTCAAAGGCACCGTCGAACAGCTGTCCGCTTCGCTGCAGAAAGCGGCAAGCGCTGAAAGCGAACTCAGGTCTGAACTCGGCAAGGTGCAGCGACAACTGAACGAGGCGAAGAATAACGAACATAACGCGCTTGATAAGCTGAGACAGCTACAGAAGTGTGTCTGTAAGTATTATCCTACTACTATTATTGTAAACGTGAAATTTAAGTATGGATGGATGAATGTTTGTTACTCTTTCACTTAAAAACGACTGAATGGATTGTAATGAAACTTTACAATAGCCTATACATCAGAATAACACATAGGTGTCAATTTATAAAGATATTGTAACGGAGAACGGATGCAAGAAAGTGTAATGAAAGGATTTTAAGTGCGCCTCAAAGAGGCTCCTTTCGTGCACTCGTCACATGATTTTTGTAATTATTAGGTTCTTAGTAGTATTTACATAATATATTTATTATATGAGCTGTGGTTTTGTTCTAAAATAAAAATAAAATAAATTTAAAATCGTCAAGGTGATGATTGATGAACTTAATTATATGGAAAAAACGGGTATTTATCTCGATTACCTTTATTATTTACCGACGTTTCGACCGCGTCACAACAGCCGTGGTCGCAGGCAGACTCGAGTTCATACCCGTTCGTGATACATACCCGTTTCTTGTATATAATTATGCATAAAGATCGCGTTAATTTAGAAAAGGGTCGATGAACTTAACCTTTTTTAATTTTCTTTTTTAATATTTATTTATAAATTACAGCGAGTTGCGAAAACGAGAGACGCGTTCTAACAGAGAAGTTGGAGAGTGCTAAAGTGGCGCTCGGCGAGCTGAAGAGAATGAACGCCTCGCTTGAAGACCAGGTGCACAGACTCACCACGCAGCTCAATAACGTCGACGTACAACGGTAACTATTGTTATACTTGGCGGTTTTTGACGTGACAACGTCTTATAATTCGATGGAGCCGGCTGCACGCACCAAAAAACATGACTTCATGCGGCGTTACCTCACTCTGAGACGTTCCATTTAAGGCTTGAAGTGCAAGCGAGAGCGCGGAACGAGCGACAAAGAGGCACGCACGGCCTCCGCGTTCAGCAGCGTTCGACATCTGTCTCTCTCCTACTTGAGTTAGCGATGCGTCCGCGTGGACAGCTGTATGACGTTGGCACGTTCAACTATCGTCAGTAAACCGACTTTACAGATAACCGATTTTTTTTTTCATTTTACCAGAGCCGGTCTAGAATCCCAGCTACGCATGACCACGTGGGACGGTAAAGAGAGCAACAGCGACAGCGAGCTAGAACGCGAGCTACATTCTCTACAGCGCGAGCGCTCCGAGCTAAAGGCTAAGAACGACGCATTGCAAGACACTGTACGGAAACTGGAGGCGGACAGACGAATGCGACCTTCTGTACTGCGCTCTAAGAGCCATGATCGAACCGAGAAGAATGTCTACTACTCTGATTTAGACTCGGGTAAGATTTTACATTACTACATTCTTCTTAATGAATGGCATCTGTCCATTTCGGATCAATTTTGCCAGTGTCGAGTAATGAGGCTAAATTACATAAATAACATATTCCGTCAAGTCAAGTCAGACATAGACAAGTCGGCCCTACTTGGCTTTGAAAACAAAATAATGGTCGCTTGTTTGCAAAACCATCAGAAACCTTTTCGATCATATCAGAATATCACACAATACACTTTAATTCCAACTGCTAACACTTTGAGCTAAGACCTCAAGTAATGTTGGTTAAAATACCACCGAAATTACACAACAGAACTCAAAATAACACTAGAAAAACAACTAAAATGGAAAAGCTATGTGCCTTCCCAAAATGACAGAAAAAGAATCCCCATTACGACTTTGTTACGACGATATTGTTAAAATCGCGGAAAACCGGTGCATGGAAAGGGCTCAGAATCGTTCTTCCTGGAAATGTGTAGGGGAGGCCTATGTCCAGCAGTGGACTTCTTCAGGCTGATAGATAGATAGATAGATAGAAAATTCTTTATTGCACTAAAACAAAAAAAATTGCATTGTACATAGGCGAACTTAATGCTAGAGAGCATTCTCTTCCAGTTAACCTTTGTGTAATTCGGACATTCTTAGCGGGTAGTGCACATAAAATATATGAATACCTATATATATATGAAAGGGAATTGTTTTCAAAATAATTATCTGAACAAAGCAAAAAGGTAAGACACAAATTAAATTTTATATTAACTAAAAGTATATAATTATAAATAAGTATATAAAGTAAATAAGATGTATGAGATGTTTAAAAATGTGAGAAGGAACTGTGGATACAATGTTAGGATAGATAAATACAGTAAGTATAATTTCATAGGATAAAGAAGGGACTAACTTATACATACATACAGAGGATCCAAGCCACTAATCCCTCACGACGATTCTCCTCGATCTATAGTCATTGATCATGAGACAGAGATAGTGGTTATAGACTTTAGATCTGAAGACCTCAACAGATGACACATCACGAATCAAGCGCGGCAGGCCATTCCAAAGGCGGATTGCCATAACAGTAAAAGAGTCAGAGTAGCCGGCTGCATTATGACGGGGACACATCAATTGCAACTGCTGTGAAGGGCGTATCGAGCGTTCGGCTGCAGCGTACAAGTTGGAGAAGCGCTCTTTGAGGTAGTCCGGCGAATTGGGGTCGCGTAATATATTAAAGAGAAGACAGAGTATGTGGACGTTACGGCGCTCCCTGACTTCCAGCCACTTCAGCTCAGCGCGAAAAGCCGATACATGATCGTATTTCCGTAAGCCATAGATGTAACGAATGCCGAGATTTTGCAGCCTTTCCAGTCTGTCCAGCTGTTCCTCCGTGACATCCGTGTATGCGACGTCTGCATAGTCAAGCAAGGGAAGAAGCAGTGCGCTGGCAAGCGTTAGCCTTGCAGAAAGAGGAAGGAAGTTTTTCATCCTTTTCAGTGAGTGCATGCAACCGTACATTCTCTTACTGACCATAGCAATATGACGATCCCATGACAGATTGTTGGTCATGTACAACCCCAGGTTTTTGACCTCTGTGCAGTATTCTAATTGGGTGTTATTGTAAATCACTGGAGGAAGGGAATTGAGGTCAAGTCTTGCAGTGTAGTATCTACTACCAACGACCATTACTTGAGTCTTGCTAGGATTTATGAGAAGTCCGAATTCCTGGGTCCAATCATATACGGCCGCAAGATCGCTATTAAGGTTCTCAATGCTCTGTACCATCCCATCAGGCTCAAAACTGTGGTATAATTGAACGTCGTCAGCGTACAAGTGGTAGGATGAGAACTTAATTCTGCAGACGAGAGTGCCTATGAAAATGGAGAAAAGAAGTGGGGAAAGCACGCCTCCCTGCGGGACACCAGCACTTATAGTGCACCAGTCTGAGGAGATGTCGTTGATCCGGACACACTGCTGACGACCATCAAGATACGAGCTGAGCCACGATAATGCAGATTGTGATAGGTTAAGCGAGCGCAGAACTGCCAACAGTATGTCATGATCAACGCAGTTAAAAGCACTGCTGAAGTCCAACAATGTAAGTAAGGTAAGTTTTCGGTCATCAATAGCTACTCGAATATCGTCAGTTATCTTGACAAGTGCTGTGGAAGTGCTGTGTGACGGCCTAAAACCGGATTGAAACGGGCAGAGAAGATTATTTACGCGGAGAAAAACAGCAAGCTGGCGGTGGGCAACTTTTTCAACAATCTTCGACAGAAAGGGTAAAATAGAGATAGGCCTGAAGTCCTTTGAAGAAGTGGGTCCAGCTATTTTTGGAATGGGGATGACAAAAGCTTTCTTCCATTGTTCGGGAAAACAGTCGTTAAGAAGTGAAAAATTAACTATGTGGGTTATATGGGGAAGGACTATGTCGAGGATCGGGGATAGGAGTCTCCGACCAAGGCCATCATGCCCAACGGCCTTCGTGCCAATACTGGAAGCTATCCTTAATATCTCAGTCCCATCAACTGCCTGGAAGCGAAAAGAGGTGTAATTACCTATGGCTAAACGCGATAAGCGTGATATTGTTTCAGCCTTACGCACCTCGTTCAACTGGAAAGAAACAGCTGAAAAGTATCTGTTCAGAACATTCGCATCCACAGACGGGTCCACTGCGTTCTTGTTCCTGCCAAAGCCAAGGTCGTTGAGAACTTTCCACACGTTATTGGCAGTGCAATTTTCCATCAAACTGGAGATGTTGCGACGCTTTGCATTTCTGATGGATTGGTTGCACCTGTTTCTAGCTATTTTAAATTTAGCGAAGTTATCATCGTCAGGGGATTTCCTGTACCTACGGTACAAATAGTTACGCCTAGCCATCAGCTTCCGGATCTCATCCGTAAGCCATGGAGCCGGTCTCCGCCTCATCCTTATTGGTACAATAGGTGCATGGATATCAAAAAGATCAGTGACGTTCGAGTTGAATATGTTAACTTTTTGGTTGATATCAGAGGCAGCATAGAACGGGGACCAATCCATGGCAGCAGCATCCGAGCGGAGTCTATCTTTGTCCATTGCCGCAAAGCTTCGCTGCATCACAACCTTAGGCTTTAACTTGGGTGACTTTATTTTGAGAGATGCAAAGATAAGATCATGATGCGAGAAACCAGGGGCTGGAATTTGCCCATGGACAGGAATGCGCTCAGATACCCCTGTTAAGATCAGGTCAAGCTTCGTATGTGCATTATTTACATGGAAAGTTGCGTCAAGTTCTAAGATGGTCATATTGAACAATGTTGAAATCTCAAGCAGTTTATTACATCTCTTGTCTTTTCGTAGTAAGCAGGTGTTAAAGTCACCTAAAATGGCGATGTGATCGTATTGAGGCCGAAACTGGTCCAAAAGCGACTCAAAAGTGTGAAAATACTCCACACCAGGGGGCGAATATACAACCCCCAATAAGCACTTCGTTGACCTGATTTCTATCTCCAAGAACAAGTGCTCCATGGATCGAGAATACGAAGATGGTGAGGCCGAAATCACACGATATTTATAGCTGTCGCGCAAATATATGGCAACCCCCCCACCTCCCTTTCCAGTTCGATCATTTCGTATAAGCACATAGCCAGGGAGATGAAAGGATCTCGAGGGTAAGGTAGGTTTGAGAAAACTCTCAGAAATAAGGCAGGCGTCAATTGAATCACTGGTAAACGTTGCCAGTAATTCAGAGTGGTGAGACGGGATGCTTTGAGCGTTAATATGACACACATTAAAATTTGTTTTGTGAGGCTCAAAAACCGCACGCAAGGCATCGCAAAGCAATGGTTCCTCCCCACAACTGTCATCCAGTGCATCTGCGAAGTCATCCGACTCGACGGAGAGAAACAGATCCGAGGCAATTGAATCCTCCATTGCGGGTAGGTATGTATAATAATAAGTATGTAGGTACTTTTCCAAGGTGTAGAACAAAAGTAAGGTAATAAAATAGATACTGTACCTACTCAGGCATGCACTACAAAATAATATCAAATAAATAGGTTTCCTTATATACTTATAAATAAATATATTCAAACTAAAAGGTTTTCTTATGAACTTACTTATATAAAGATACACTAATAAAATAAACTAAATCCAACAGTAGGTTGTAGCTTAAGTGCACCATAGGTTAGCCACAAACACTGCCAGTTAAAAAGAATAGAAAGCTTTACATAATCAGGTTAATCTTAGGAACAAACTAATTTTATTATGGGCGTAGATCATGTTTACAAAGGCTCGAGCAACAAATGTAGGTAGAAACGTAAACAGTAAATAATATAAAAACGTAAACACGGGTAAAATATAATTATGATAGAAAAAAAAAAAAAAAACAACTAAATAAAAATAAAATAGGTGAAACTTGTGTTCGATACGGGTAAGGGTCAGACACCTGAGACCCCTACCTGCAGTCCACCCCTCAAACGGCTTTTAAAGATACTTGATTGCTTTAGTATAATCTATGGTGATTGACAGCTAAAAGTTCAATGTCATTCAAGACTTGGCCTACAACTATTTTTGTAATTTATCCTCACTAGACACTGGCAAAACTGATCAGAATGGACAGATGCCACAAATTAAGAAGAAGAACACATTCAAGAAAAATTACCATAGACAGACTAAATGACATTAATTTGCTTGTTTTACAAGAAAAATAAAAACAAATTCAAGAAGCCAGCTTCGGGTAGACTGCAGCCGCGATCGACATTGGATCGATAAGTTATAATATCTATAACCTACCCACTGGAAACGCTGTGTCTACGTATATCTATGCATGTGCGTTTCTACTTCTGCCTCACAAAGCGGCCGGTTCTAGTCGAGCGAGCTGCCCCCGCTGATGAAGACGCTGTCGGTGGCGCGTGCGCTCCCTGTGCTGTGGCTGGTGATGCCGCAGCATTGGCTGAGGCCACAACGGGGCTCGCCTCTGACGATGGCACTGGAAACTTCCGGATGATCTCCTCAAGATGTGATTGAGAAACAATTCTATGTTTTGTTCCATCAGACGTCACTAAGTAGACACTACCATCTTGTGACCAGCATCTGTTGACACCGTAGACCTTTCGGCCCTCATTGAAGAAGTTCCTCCTGGTGGGTGTTAAGTATTCAGCAACCGAGGTAGTGGACCCCTTGAGCTCTCTCTTGCTGCGCCAGATGTTAGACCGGACTTCATAGCTTTTCAGCTTTACTGCTATGGGTCTACTCCCGCCTCGTGTATTGTCCTTGCCTAGACGAAAGCTGAAGCGTATGCATTCAGGAGTGAAGTCCTTTATCTTAAGTGTTTTACTCACAACACCAGCTATAATCTCGCTCAGATTTTCCCCGTCTGTCTCTTCAATACCACGGAACAGGAGAAATTTACGACGACTTCTATTCTCCGCCTCATCAACCAGAGATGCAACCTGAGTCATTTGAGATCTAATAAGTTCAATGGCCAGTTTCATGCAGACTTTAAACTGTTTGACATCGGCGCAAAGCTGCTCTACTGAGGCAGGGGATGGTGATGCTGTTAACCGGGACTCAAAGGATGCCATGCAGCTATCCAGCTTGCCATCCAGCTCCATGATTGCAGCCAAGGGGTCAGATGTAAAGACCTTTTTGGCAGACATGACTTGACAGTGATAATTTAGTGAACCTGATTTATGATAGGTTATGTGGTAGTGCTTGTGGCTGGTATGTTACTAAGATTATAACATACCCTGTGCTCCCTCAGTGCTGGCGGTTTTTGTATTCACGCCTGGGATTGTTCTACAGTGATAACAACAACAACTGTTTGCACTAATTCCAATTGTAAGTATTTTAAACAATTAAATAAAAGTTTGAGCACAATGTTTAGATGTTGTATGTGCGCCTACCCACACCAAAAATCTGATGATGATGATGATGAAGAGTTTCAAATTAATATTAGTTTTAAAAACTTGAGTAACCGACTTTAAGGCGAAACTGCTGAACTGGATTGTCATGAAATTTTTAGAAAACCAATTTGAAAGTATTATCTTCTAGATAAAAAGATTAATTCAAATCGGCTCATAAATGACGAAGTTATGCAGTTACAAACATAATAAAACCGGTTAAAAATACTTTAAAATCAAAGATTTTTTTGGTGTTAAAAATGTGCTTATGACGCGATATTTTCATTCTGAAAAATCGCTCCAAATGTTAATTCTGTCTGAATGACTGATGATTAGATTTTTTTTCGAATAAACACGCAATAAAGAATTGAAACATTTCAGGAAGACCTAGGCGCATGTATCTCGATCAGATCGCAGACGTTTTAGAGAAAGGCCAGGTTAGGAGTACCCTAAACCGACGAGCATGTATGAAGAATGTTATGAGAGTGAATGAAGCGAAAGAGGTGTGTCAGGATCGTAGCAAGTGGAAATCCGTGGTCTCTGCCTACCCCCATGGGAATAAGGCGTGATTTTATGTATGTATGTACATTTCAGGTCCAGACTCAGCCAAAGATTCGTCCCGCTACAAAGACATCCCCTGCAAGGACAAAGGGTTCGTCACAGATCTCAGCTTCCTCGAGATTGAGAACCGCGAGCTCAAGATGAAGATACGCCGTCTGGAGAAGGAGCTGAATGATAAGGTACCAAGTAGCCAGTAAGGGCCGGACCATCACAAATGTGCTCATCAGTACCCAAAGTCCCAGTACATTTACACCATTTCGTTACCAAATGTTGTTTTCGTTTCGCCTACGTGTCTCTCTCTTTTGCATGGAAAAATTATGAGACAACAACTCTGACTACGTAACGTATTTTTGCTGTCTCATCTTTTCTCCATATAAAGACAGAGAGACACGTAGGCTAAACGAAAACAACATTTGGTAACGAAATGTGGTAGCAAAACTCGGACTTCGGGTACAGTACCCAAAGTCGGAGTTTCGCTACCACATTCCCCTCTGACCTTCGACTAGGGTGCATGAAAAGGACTTCTTCTTAAATTTAAGAGCTTAGCTATTGTCGGGGTTTTGATGCAGTTTTCTCCAATGAAGTCTTTCGAATGCGGCCTTCTTGACTTCCATACACGACATGACAGCGACCTTTTCTTTTATCTGGCTTACGTTTATTCTTGGCCTTCCTCTTCCCTTTCCCCTTCCTCTTTCCTTCTTAAAACGCTGTCAGCGCATTAGCACCGTCTCTGGTGTTGCTGGTGTCTATGTGCGACGGTGACTGTTTTCCATCAGGTGGCTGAAGTAACGAACAAAAAATAAAAAAAAAGTTAAATAAAATTGGGTTGTTTATGTTGACAGACGACATTGTGAAGATCGCAGAATGTCCATGTCGTCGGTCCATTAGGTGAAATTAATCATCATTATCCCGTAGAAGTTTAGGACTTAGCTAATCGTAATTATATTATTACAGGAATCAGAACTAGCTCTGACACGAACCCGCTACCTATCGGACTTATCAACGGAGAAGTGTTCAGGCGACGGCGAACGGTACCGCCAAGCCGCCTTGCAAGCCGAGCGGATGTTAGAGGCGAGAGAAGCTAGCTACAGGCATCAGATCATGCGGCTGGAGAACCAGGTTAATTATAACTTTTTATTAAAATGAAATGAAAAAAGTTTATTGAATAAACACAAACACAAAATATAACAAACTATATCCTTTAATGCAAACAGGGTACAGGGTGGATTGATTATTGATTTTACGAGTGTTTGCTACATATAAGGAAATCACAAAGTTAGTGCCGAACATGTTCTAAAGAGTAATTCGTCGAGTTTGATTAGGTACAAATGGCGCAGTGGTCGGCGCAGCCCCGTACCAAAGGGAAGGTCGTGGATTCAAATCCCGCTCGGCTCTTAACTTTTGGGACATTTAACAAAATTAGGCAGGTTAATTAATTATACTCTAGCCGAGTTCGACGTGGAATGTTTGTTAGCAGACCACAACCAAAATAATCTTATGTCTTCAACCAGAAATAAATTGTTAAGTTAAGTACTCAAATCATATCAAATATATATTTATTCATGAGTAATTACAAGGATCACTTTGAGACGTCTTACAGCTAGATGAGTCTAGGTGCCAGTTCCACGCGACCGCCTAGAAGAACAGGCAACAAACTGCGGCTTAATAGATACAGGCTACTACATTTTTTAAATTAACGCGATCGTTATGCATAATTATATGGAAAAAACGGGTATTTATCGCGATTACCTTTATTATTTCCCGACGTTTCGACCGTAATCGCGATAAATACCCATTGTTTTCATGTAATTAGGCTACTACATTTGCATCGTCTTCCTGCCCTTATCCCACACTAAGTGGGGTCGGCACAACAGATTTTCTTCTTCCACTCACTTCTATCATTAGTTCAGGGGATCGATTCCAGCAACACAAATCACTCAAGCGATCGCGTAAATCGATGTGAGTTGTCAATATTTTGTTTGAAAAATTTGAAAATGGAACGCGGTTTCAGCGATGACTCATTCGAGCCGTCTTGCTGGAATAAGCTGGGAACATATTAGGCGGACGCGGCTGACAGCCGCGACTGATAGATATCTAGCTAATGAATATACATTGAATTGTGCAAACTATCGGATGTAAGCCGCGGGCGTAACCTTGAGCGTTTGGACGTCCGACAGAAATCTGGCAAGCCAGGTCCCGTTCGACTGTGCACACTATCAGTCGCGGCTGTCAGCCGCGTCCGTCAGCCGCGTCCGCTAATTTGTTCCCAGCTACAGGCGCACAGTGCTCACTCTTTTCTTGCTCATGTCATCTTTGACACATTCCATTCCATCTATGCCCGGGAATTACGTGTGTTCCGACACGTTTGTGTCAGCGTCATTTTCTGTCTTAGGTACGTCATATTTTGTGGTAAAAAAGTTGCCGCCTTTTTCCTTTTGTTGCAAACTATGTGCAGATGGGATTTGAACCCACAATTTTATTATTTTATCTACCTATCTATTTAACCCGTATGCATCTGCTGCGTATAGGTCTTGTGCCAGTCTCCGAAATTGCTGTCCAACTACTCTGAAAATTTCCGACTGTTGGTAGTAGCTCTGCCTTCTGCGCTGGAGGGCGTGAGTTCGATCCCCACCGAAAACAAATATTTGTACGATGAACGTAGATGTTTGTTCTCTTTCTGGGAGTTATATTGTATTCTATGTATGTATTTACAAAAAAAATGCATACAAGTATTATATCAGCTATCTGGTTCCCATAGTACAAGCTCTGCTTAGTTTGGGGCTAGATAGTATTGTATGGATGGTCCGCATATTTTTTTTTTGTATATTATCCGACTAACGGGCGGGTGGTCTGCCTCGTGGTCGCTTAAGGATATTTATTAGTTTCCTTGTGTATTTGTATATTTGACCACGTGGAATGTTGGTAGCGTGCGTCAATCCCATTCACTCTCGCACTTTAGGACCAACGTCATAGAATGTAGAATGCGACTTGGCTAGCACATAGGAACAAATGCGAGGTTTTTTTAACAATAGGAAACACGAAAAGTGCCCCCTAGCTTGGAGGTCCTGCAATCCTGCAGCATTGCAGCACTGGTGGCTTAGTGCTAGAGGCCCGCCTTCCGATCTTAACGTCGCGGGTTCAAGTCTATTCGTGTACCAATGAGTTTTTCTGTCCAAAAATGTATGTGCACTATATCGGTACTCTCAAACGGCAAAGGAAAACATCGTGAGGAAAAAATAACGTAGAACCTAAAAAGTTCGAAAATATGTCAAGTGCATGAAAGCCGACATTGAGGCGACAAAAACATCGTGAGGAAACCGACGTGTCGAAGAACTTAAAAAGTTCGAAAATATGTGAACTGCACGAAAGGAGATTTTGACTTTGAAGCGCACTTTTAATACTTTAACCACACTTGATTTGAAAGAACCAGTAACACAATAAGAAGAACTGCTGGGCATTGACCTCCTTTAGTTTTCGCCTTAATAGTAAATGATTTTAATAAAGTTATTGTTATTTTAATATATTTGTTGTATGATGTTAGGCGTCTCAGCTCCGCGCGCAGTTGTCGGCGGAGATCCGGCGGCGCCAGGCTTACGTGTCGCGCAGCGGGCGCGCCGCACGGGACATGCAGCGACTCAGGTCCGCGCTCGGAGACTCGCTGAGGACCGTCTCACAGGTAACATTTACCCCAGGGCTAACCCCTAACTACAAAACCCTATACAGGGTTATTCATTATTAGCTGCAAATAATCAGGAAGGTTCAACAAATAAAAAATATTTATGAAATGATTTTTTAAAGTTTTGTTATGAAAATCCCGAGAAAATCGATAAAGAATATCCTTTGGAATCATTGGCGCCTGACCTATTTTGACCTTTAATCCCCGCTGCGCGTCACCGCCTGCGTAGGTCATCGTCCTGTTCTTCGTGGCAATCATTATGCAATAGCCGTAAAGAAATTAATAAAAATAAAATTTTGATACAAAAACTTGAATCAGTTTAGGAATTAAATTGATTCGGCCAAACCAATATTCACGACCCAAAAATAGGCCCTGTCAGTTTGTGTAGCTAATAATGAATAACCCTGTATACGAGGTTTCCACGAAACATACAAGGTACAAGGTTTCCACGAAAGAGGCTAACTACCCACAACACAGGTTCTCCTAGGGTGGGAGTTAGCGTACTTACGCATTTAATTCTGTGCAACTTATCATTTTTAGTTAATAAGTACCTGTTTGTTAAATGTAGTAAGTAACACTTTTGTAATATTGATGTATTGTTACCAAAAACAAAAAAAAAAAAAGTTACTGGAGGTCCTCCGCACTAGGACAAGCTTGTATCGCGGGAGGCCTTAGTGCAAAAAATATGATAATCATTTGGATTTCTACCGCCAAGCAGCGACTTTCAACACTATGCTCGACAATTTTGTGATAGCGCTACGTGTAACGTAAAATGTCGATATGAAACTGATATATTATTTTATGTCCCAAAAGTGAATCCCGCTCGGCTCTTAACTTTTGGGACATTCTAAAAATCTTTGCCTATACATTATACTAGATTGTTCTGGTAATGGAAAATTCGATTGTTGTAGGTATATAAGAAGAAACTCGGTGAATTAAAGTCAGTTTCATTCTGGTATTCAAACAGAACAAAAATCTGATTTCAAAAATTCTTCCACCACTCGAAAGCTATATTCACCCTGAGTATAGATAGTGCAATTCACGAAGACGCGCCCCTCGCGGGGTGCGGGGAGTTTGCTCCGAGCGGCAGTCGCCAACCGTAGTCCATTCATTGTAGTGTGCGTGTGCACTCATAGGTAATTAGTGTGTACCGATAACACTCAAACATTGACAGAAGCTTGCACACATATACTATATAAACGGTTAGGAGGAATAGTGGGGCGCGCCTCCGTGGATTGCACTATCTATAACATAGGTTATATTTATGTGTTTAAAAATAAATGTCCACCCGTGCGAAGCCGGGACAGGCGGCTAGTACATTATATTATATTGTTTGTAATAGATCAAAAAATCCCCTGATGTGTTCAATCGGGAAGTAATTAATAGCTCATATTTTTATCAGTATAAAACATTCGTACATAGGTAAATGCTCGTCGGGTAACTAGTGTTATTTGCTAGAATGTTCATTATCCTGTAATAATAACGTCATTAAATACTACAGTTGAGACGCAGACGTTTTTATCTGTCGTCAGAGTATTTTGTCACGTTTACCTCTGTAGCCTGTGATGTGATGTTGTTTAAACGTAGATTCAATTCTATGGTAGGACAAATGCTTGGATTTTATTGTGAAATTCTGGATCTACCCGTCTTGAATACCAAAGAAATCAAGAAGATAGTTGAACTAAACTAAGAAACTAAGAACAGACATATTTTGCGCAGAAACTTTATAGGTGTGAGGTATAACTTTTGAAACTATCATGGTTTTTAACACTATTTTTATGACGAACCCACATGGTAAATATCCCGTTGTTTCATAAAAATCTCTTAGGTACTTATTTTTTACTATGTCAATCCCTGTAAATGATTATGCCTATAAATGCCTTTGCCTTATTGGCCGTAGAAATAATAAATAAATATATATTGTGGACAATCCACGCAACACTATCTAGCCCCAAATTAAGCAGAGCTTGTACCAGACAGCTGATATAATACCATTTTCTTGTACATACATTCTTAGAATATAATATAACACCCAGGCCGAGAACAAGCATCTATGTTCCCTGTGGGTATCGAACCTACGCCCTCTAGCGCAAAAGACAGAGCTACTACCAACTATGCTATGAGGGCAGTCGAAATGGAGAAAACTGGCGAGAGATAATGGCCTCGTCAAAAGTCAGTTTTTTTTTGTAATAGAATTTTACAGTGGTCTTTATTGCCGGCCAGTTATATAAAGTTGGAGAAAACTGTAGGATAACAAAAATATTAATAAAAAACCAAAAAAGTAATTTTTTCGTCATTCTTTCTAACGGGTACTCGGCATTGAATACGTGAATGAGCTTAAAACATGTGTCTCAAAATAGTCGTAAAAGTCTGTTAGTTCTTTTTCTGAAGCCCCGACTGCCACGACCAACGGCTGCCACTCCATCTTTATATAACTGGCCGGTAATAAGGACCACTGTAAAAGCCTATTACAGCTATTTCAGTGTACATTAATACTTTATTCGCCCATAGTTGTGTAAATTAAGTTTGTATGGAAATCGTATAGATATACCTACCTAATACCATTGTTAATAATGATATACCTACGTAGGTAACAGATTTATGATGATCATTTTCCTCTTAGTCATTAGTAGACTATTTGAATAATAACAATTCCTTAAAAAAACCCATACGTAAAGCTGAAATTTTTTTCATCTAATATTATCAGAGTATTATTAAAATGCTTGCCATTTATAGCTCATATTTCCAATGGTCGCAGAACACAATACTCAAGAGAAGAACTCCGACTCTATACAAAAAAGGAACGCAAACTTAGTTTGTGGGATACAAAATAGATGGCGTTGATTATTTTGTACAATGCAACAAGACTACCGTTTCGGGGTTTAAACCTAGGTTCCTTGTTTTGTTACAATTGTCCAGAGCGTTGGTGGCCTAGTGGTAGCAGCCGATCCGATCCTAAGATCGTGGGTTCGAATCCAGTCGTGTACCGATGAGTTTTTCTGCCCAAAAAATTATGTACACTATGCCAGCGCTCCCAAACGCTGAAGGAAAACATCATGAGGAAACCGGCATGTCGTAGAATCTAAAAAGTTCGAAAAACATGTGTCGAGTGCATGAAAGGAGCCTCTTGAGGCACACTTGAAATCCTTCTAGCTCACCACTTGTAAGTAACCCCCACTCCCCAGCCACAACTCGACAGGGCCTGGTCAAAGCTATGAAAACTGAAAACCACCGCTGAGAACTCGCTCTCAGCTTATGCTGAGCTCAGGACTTTTTGTCTGTAATAAAATTGACTGCCCATCAGAATAATATTTACCTATCCGCGGCGCTTGCTGATAACCAAATTTAGTAATGTTCGGCATAGTTCCGCCCACCTACCAACTGATGTGATGTGTCTGCCTATACACTTGACCATGCGATTAGTTTACGCTCACGCAAAGCGATATCTATACCTATTAGGTACATATAAAAACGAAAATCTGTCATAGTAGAAAGAAATCAGTCTAGAAAGGAAAATAATCTTGTTAACTGACTTTAAATGAAAATAGAGAAGATTTTCTGAAAGTCCATTCGACTGGCTTCTCAGCTCAGTTGGTAGAAGCTCTGCCTTCTGCGCCGTAGGTCGTGGGTTCGATCCCCACCGAGAACAAATATTTGTGTGGTGAACGCAGATGTTTGTTGTAGGTATGCGTTTACAAAAAAATATATAAACATACAAGTATTATATCAGCTATCTGGTTCCCATAGTTCAAGCTCTTCTTAGTTTGGGGCTAGATAGTGTTGTGTGGATTATCTACAATATTAATTATGAAAAAACAGCTCTGAATATCATATTATCAATCAACTAACCAAGTCGTCAGTCGTTTTCTTAAAAACAGAATGATACGCCACTCGTTTTAATAAGATGAATTTGATCCTCAGGACCCGGCGCTCGACTCATACACCCTGGAACACGAGGCGAGGAAACTGGACAGCACGCTCACCCACAGTCTTCCACCGCTGAACGACAGCTACGACTCTTCCAAATAAACCGTCTACTACTGCGAGAAGAACGAACATCTTTCAAACCGATGTCCAGTTTGCCGCCTGTTTCACCTATGGGTCTAATTTAGAGCAGTGTCTACTAGCAGTAAAAATGGCAAAAGTTGACTTTCGCCAGCGACTTCCAAGGTGTAAACGCTCGCGTAAGTGGACTTCTGCTTTGCCGAACTTGCTGAAAGTCCGTGTCTAAAATAGCTGTCAGTGGAAACAGCTGTAAATTGACTTATGCAAGAAATTGCGAAAGTTACTTGCAAGTAGACACTTCGCGTATGGTATTGTTCATTCAAACAAGTCATACGGCGCCAATATCAACGTAATACACCTATAAGAGAGGATTTCTATATCGTTGTCATGTTAAAACGACATTAATGGTGTATGGAAATATAGATTGGCATACACCGGGAGGAATTCCAATTAGAGCACTTTAAGGTGGTCCCAGATAGTTCCTTATAAGGTTGTTTGACAGACTGTTATGTCGGTCTGTTTATCTCTTATGCACTTCTAGTTAGTATTAATGTGTGGATCAACGATTTCAAGGACAGGCGATTGTTTTTATAGGTGAAATGTTTATTGAATGGTCAAAGGGCTGTTTCAAGAAGACTGACCTGTATCATTTTAACGTAATGTAACATGATCAGTGTTCGCAGCGAGCAGAGCCGCTCGCCGTCGTTCGTTCGTGACATGTTTGTAACCAAAACGCTCGCTGCGAATGTTACGTTACGATTAAATTGTAATTTGCCACCAAAGCCTTTGTCATTACGTAATGGATTTATTGATTGAGTAAGTATTAGAATTGTACCGAGTTGATTCCGTGTACTTTTGCTATCAATTTGTAACAAGAAAAATAATGTCAAGGTTTCACAAAACGTAGGTCTTTAGCGATAGCTTTAGGTTGTCGAAGTAAAAAGGAATTTTTATTGTTATTCGCTTTGTACGGAAACAAGTAGGCGATCTAAATGGCTTGGAGTAATGCGTAGGTAGTATTAAAAACGAACAAAGCACCATTCTTGAATAACTAAATATCTCGTCTTGTCAGGATATTCTTTATGGCAAAAAACTGCTCAAATGTATCACATTATACTTCTACGGTAGAACTATGGCACGAGTAGAAGAAATGTGGATTTGTCACAGAGTAGCAATGATTTGTTTGATAATCATTTGAGTCATGGATTCTCGAGCGACGATGATTCACTATAGTACTAATAGTAATTTATTCTGTTGGCTCAGAGGTTATCCGGAAGTTAATAGTGCGTCGTTTTCGCGTGTGAGTCAGTAGGTATTTAATTTTTTTTATGTTCTAGTTCTTTGGTAGTTTATTATACTCAATTTGAAGATAAAAAAAATATGACAACGCAAAGCCACCAGTTGTTACTTTAAAATGAAAAATCTGTATTTTCAAAATAACGATTCGGTTGGCTTCAGCCACTGTACTGGTTAGTTAGACGGAACACTAATCGCTCAAGTAAGTTTTGCACTTGACCTATTTTATTTCTAGTACAATGTTCAAGGAAAATTATGTATAACAGGTTTAATGACGTTACTCTGTTTGAACGTCACATCATTTTATATTATGTACTTACAATTAACTACAATTTAGAAAGAAAGAAAGAAAGAAAAATAAATTTGTAACAAATTGTTTAACGAAGTTAGTTTGAAGGTTTTAGTCACTACTAGTCATTAGAATAATTTCCGACCATAATTGAAAAGATATACCATACTGTGGAATATTAATTAGAAATAGGTACTTGGAACCACATTTTTCCGCCTTATTTTTAAAATGTTTATCTAACATAATTTTTGACGTGATAACGTCTTATAAATCGATGGAGCCGGCTGCACGCACGAAAAAACATGACTCATGCGTCGTTACGTCGTTTCGTCGTTCCATTTACCTGAGCCCGAGCCCGGGTCGGGTAATGGGTAAGGGTAAATGAGGGTAAGGGTAAATGAGGGTGACGGTAAATGAGGGTCCGGAGGGGGTCCGAGAGTTCGAGTCCGAGTCCGAGTCCGCGAGTCCGCGAGTATTTTCTTATGACGTTATCACGTTCAACTATCGTCAGTAAACCGACTTTACAGACAACCGATTTTTTTTTAATTTATTTTAATTCATGCAATATTATTTTAAGCTTGAACACTAGTCATTTGGTAGCAGTATCACTGTTTATAAGGCAAAAGCAATCATGATAATAATATATAATCTCTATGGCCACTTATCTAAAAAATAATTGAGTAGATAAAACACAGTTCGCGTTGATAACTGCCAAAAATCAGGAGCACTTGCAGTGAGCACTGAGCATCCAGAGGATGTTATAAATAGATCGTTTAACAGCGCTGACAGCTGTAGCTACAAGTCGGCAACAGCAGTCAATCAACTGATGTACTGCACACCCTGTACAATGACCCCATAAAAAGTGCAAGATAAGGGGAGGACACCAGCAACACAGTTGCTAGATAAAAATGTCCACGCTCATTATCAAGTCGTGTCATTACGCGTCACTTTTACCCCAGAGAGTTCAATTGTATGTAGATTAAAGCACTCTCCCACAAGCTTTCAATCTCCTATTCACTACTTTATTCACAATTAAATTGTTTTTTAAAGCTAACACGCCTCATAGTGAGCTCGATCTATGCGTTAGACCTTGTTACACATCGTGGGACGTGTCGTTAAGAAAGTTAAAGAAACCCAACACTTGTTTTGCATCAAAGATTAGATGGCTTACTTATCCGGTTTCATAGATAATAATAGCTAAGTTAGGCGTATTGTGTTCATTTTCATTGGACTGTGTCAATTCTTATGTTACTAGAATGTCGACATACGCCCGCCACGTCACTGCCAGTGTTTTTATCATGTTTGTATTGTACCTATCTTAATGTTCAATCAGTATTGTATTTACCAAATGAAACACATTTTATGTACGTTTTTTACACATCAATAAAATAGTTGTAGAATGTGCGCTGTCGTTTCAATTAATTAAATTCTATTAAAATACCGAGGCAATTGATGTTTATTTGATTGTCGGAGGGGAGGCGCGGGCGTCTGGATGCATGCGTCACCGGTAGGTACATACTGCGCCGAGCCCGACCTCGATACTAATGGACATCACGGGAGCGACGCGGGAGACCAACCAAAAACATACCCCAATATCTTCTTAATTCAAATTGGTTTTATTGATAATTTGCAAAAAATAAGAAATGAATAGTTATAATTGTACATGTCGATAATTGATTGATAAGATAAAAATATACACAAGTTATTACTTTGCACAATATAAAAAATATAATTCAACTCAGATCAAAGTCATTAATTACCAATATCCTTGTGCAGTAATCCTTAAAGTTAACATAAATGATCGGTAGAAACATCTAACCCCGTAACAATATTTGAACACCTATATACTTAATTTACTTTCAACAAGGGTCTAAGTAGCGAACATAGGTTGTTAAATTTATCATTAACTAGTTAGCCAGTAATGATAAAGATTTATTAATTTACAATAACGATATTATTTAGAGATTTTTACTTCACCAATTAGGGTTAATTAGTCCACAGTGAATGGCACCCATGAGACACAACACGACGGGGCACTGGACACAACGTTGAGTTGAGACTACAGATAAGGTGCAGTACCTAAGGCTCACTAAGAATGTTATAAAGATATTCTAAACGGTGTCACAATAACCTTCCGTTGATACATTTTAATTACATAACAAGACAATAATATATCTGAAAAAATTTAATGTTTCCTTAATTTATTAACTTTACCCACTGGTTGATGCCTACTGGCACATTCCTAGGTCTCAGAGCCTATCCCGCTCTTCCTCTAGCTCTCTTCCCTCTTCCTGTTGTTCAATATTATGGGCTCCTAATCATATTAGATTAATAATACTAAAAGAAAAAATATTATAATGTCAGGTCCAGACAGCGTGACACTTCCATTGGTAGATAGGCACATGTTGGTAAATATATACTCTTGCATTACAGCTTCAGTAAAGAACACAATTCAGTAAAGGACATTTACAATGGCATTGATAGATTATATTCATGGCGAACCCAAAAGCATTTTCCTGTTAATTAATTGACAGAGAACTGTCTGTACCTAACATAGTTACAAACAAACATGCCTTAAGTCACATTCTTGTGATCGAGAATCAAACGAAAGGGAGTATATGGGAAGAGTATGCATAACAAGAATAAACAATGTTTCTTATTTGGAATGAGTTAATGGTTAGTATTGTCTTTAGGAGTGAAAGTACACCCTCCCCATACACTCCAGATATAACACATTTTGTTACAGCATAGCTTAAACTATACACTCGTAGATCTTCGATAACAAAAACTACTGATACTAACAGCATTCACAATCTCCATTGGAAATGGATTTGTGAAACAAAAGTGAAATGCATGGAATAGTTATTCCATCCAACATCATTTCATAACTTAGTAAATGTAATAGAAGTGAAGAAAATTGTGAACTTAATAATTATTACATTACTAAACGGAAACATAGAAATAATGAATCTATCACTGATAATAACTTCAAACTATCAAAATACAGACAGAAGAGTGTTAGCAATATAGAATGCTACACGGACAGGGATGCTGCCCTCTCCCGCACTCATAGCTGGCACGGCAGCATGGTGTGCAGCAAATGCAAGTTCTCAAATGCTACAGGTATTTTAAAATCAAGCAACAATGCTCAACACCCGACCTAATTAACTTCGGGAACAGTCGAGAGCCAAATTTGGGAATGAGAAGTCTTTCAAAATATGAAATATTTATATACCTACATGCTTGAGGCTCCATCTGCACTTACAGAATACAACAATTTCGTATTGGTTTTTTTGGTTTTGCTTCAGATTTAGGTGATTTCTTGTTGATCTGTCGCACTAAGTCATAGAATACATCGTTGACGTGTATTTTGGCCTTCGCGGAGGTCTCCATGAAGGCGCAGTTGAAGTGTCTCGCGAGGTTGGAACCCTGCTCTTTGCCGACGACGCGCTCGGCCTCCAGGTCCGTCTTGTTGCCCACCAGCACCATAGGCACGTCGTCCTTGTCCTTCACCCGCAGGATCTGCTCCCGTAGATCCTGTAGGTCGTTGAACGTCGATTGTGCCGTGATTGAATAAACTAGTACGAAACCTTGCCCGTTCTTCATGTACAAATCCCTCATCGCTGTAAACTGCTCCGTGCCCGCCGTGTCCAGGATCTCGAGCATGCATTGTTGCCCGTCCACTTCCACCTGTTTCCGATAGCTGTCCTCTATGGTGGGGTCGTATTTCTCCACAAAGATGCCTTGTACGAATTGCACTGTCAGAGCGGACTTTCCCACGCCTCCGCTCCCCAACACGACTATTTTATATTCACGCATTTTTGCTAATGTGCTTAGAGATGGTATACTCGACTAAACGTGGGATTTTAATGTAGGAATGCACTTAAAATATTTAACTATTGCAAAAAAAACTATAAAAGTCAAACCGCCATGACACCGTTAGCAGGGCGAGGCGATGATGATGGCTGCTGGCCACAGAATATTAAACTCTCTGGTCTGCTCGGTTGACTGACTGAACTTGACTGACGATGACTGAACAAAACAAACGAACTGACTGATCGTTGGACGAAGTATGGCTAAGGGGTATGGCGAAAGATGAAAAGAAACAAATCACACAAACAACTTGTTTTTATGCAGTAGCGTACGTTTCCACTGCAGAATAATTGGCTGAAACTCCTGTGTGTGAATGTACCCACTAAAAAACAAACAGTCATATTTTTTTGTGAACCTAAGTGCTTCGGCAGTTAGTTATTCTGTCTACGTTCGGCAGTAAAACTGTTGACACTTGACAAGAATGAATAACCATGGAATTAATATACCGAATTCCAAATCCTGCCTGTGCTTTCTCGGGTTATCTTATCTTATCTTGTAATATAATATAATCAGAATCTCGGAAATGGCGCCAACGGTTTTCACGAAATTTAGCATACAGGGGTTTTTGGGGGCGATAAATCGATCTAGCTAGGATTCATTTTAAGCAAATGATTTGAAACCCTGTTTCCAATAATTTCACATGAATATGTGACTGCTCCTGCCATCTATTGGCGATTGTGAGCAACTAACTTCAAGCATCTCCAGCAGATGGTGTTGTTATTAAAAGCTTTGCTAAGGTTTGGGCTAGATGGCGTTGAGTGAAATGTCCACATAGAGCCTGCGCCACCACTGAAGTCAGCTGAAATCCGATAGACGCGGGGCGCTGCTGTCGCAGAATTTATAATCTATGTTGTAGAATCCACAAGTTAGTTTTAAAGCGGCGCTCTTATATTTACGCAATATTCACCACGGCATGTTTATCAAAATTTTTTTTTAATTTTAATTTGTGCTTTTTGGGTTAAAGTTTTCTGTAATATTCCACTATCTTTCTTCATCTTCTTTCTTTATTCTTTCTCTGTAAGCTTATTTAAGTTAAATCTTACTGCATTCATCTATCATCGATTTTTAATGAAAGCTTTCATCATTTTTTAATAAGAAGTTGATGATACACACTAGCAAACATTTAGCAAACATTTTTTTTAAGGAAGTCAAATCTTCTCCTGCCTTGGCTTTTACCGAATGCAACTAGAATGTAAAAAAAGCGGTGTTTCTCACGACATGGAATAAAGGATAGTTAGTATGGGATAAGGTTCGGGATAGGGTGATGATGATGTTAGATTTCGTGAATCTAAGATATTTCCGAATTACAGATACGCTAGTAGTTACTATGACACGGGATGCTTGCTACTAACTATTATCTATTCTGTGACGGTTCGGTTCACAGAATAGATAATAGTTAGTAGCAAGCATCCCAAGGCGTTTTTCGTGACTGTAGATTTTATGAACTAGCGGCCGCCCGCGGCAGGCTTTGCCCGCGTAGTAGTGGTCATTGCTAACATCCATCCTGTGGAATGTTTGTTTTATTTACCTACATGATTTTGTAGATCTACTGCATTTAGTTAGGTATTATGAGTAAGGTGGGCACTGATGCCAACAAGCTTACCTGATGGTGGATTCAGAAGCTGAATACCTATGTTCAAAATGATTACCAGCTCTTAGGTAGGTAGGAGTTCTGTGTGTAAAATGAGACTTCTCAGCAAATCGGTAGATAGACTTGTCTACCTACATAGAGGTACCTTTTCATCATCATCATTAGGCCTACCTTATTAAGGTACCTACCTACCTATTATGAATAAGGTAGACAAGGCACTGATGCCAACGAGCTCCGGCAAATTCATCATCCACACTTGATGTGCGGGCTGGTTTCCGCAAGGCCTCTAGTGGGCCCTTATTGCGTGGCGCTTGACACGAACGAGTTGCTCGAACTTTTGTAGGTTCTACAACACGCCGGTTTCCTCACGATGTTTTACTGGCATAGTGCACATACATTTTTCTACAGAAAAACTCATTGGTACACGACTGGATTTGAACCCACGACCTAAGGATCGGAAGGCGGGTCCGCTACCACTAGACCACCAGTGCTCTCTGCCAACGAGCTTACCTGATGGTGGATTCAGAGGAGCGTGTAATCATAATACTTAATCATATGTATGTATTGGTAGGCGTTCTGTGTGATAATGGGACTTCTCAGCAAATAGGTAGGTATGTACTTATAGGTACTTAGGTAGGTAACATTGTCATCATCATTATTATACAGATTTGTATTTTGTAATGAATAAACTCAAAAACTACTGGACTGATAAATTTCTTACACCTCTTTAATGCTGAATTATCCCCGAGTAGCATAGTTACATTATATCTAGTTTGAGCAAATGAAACCTACAGGAAATGAGTCTCTTTCACCAATAACTCTGCATCTGTAGTTTAGTAACTACTGAGTAGTTCAACAGTTGGTACAAATAAAATGAAATGAAATATATTTATTTGCAAGAAGTATGGTACAATTATAAGATCATAGGGTATGTAAAAAAGTGGTTCACATACTTCATCGGCGACCAATATACATAATACAAACAAAAAGTAGAAAATATAAGTTAAATTAAAATAAATCAGCGTGAGAATAATAACAATAATCAATTCAGAATAATAATTCTTAAAGAAAATATAAAATAATTTAAATGAAATCTTTAACGCTATAAAAACATTTATACAACATTGTAGATATCTTTAGTAGGTAGTTACTCCATCACACACATATAGCAAGTTTCTTCATTCACAATCTGACCTATCACACTTTTGGCAGGGTTATAAACACACATCACACACCCACTAAAGTCGGGTCTACCACCTTCTAGCGCTAAGTTTGACACACATCTTCAGCCCACTGAAGATGAAAGCCCACGAGGTGTCTGGCATGCGGCAGAGGTAGAAGAATTAAACGTTCTTCTCATTATTGATGACTCTGCCCAGTTGTAACTATGCGTAGGAGTTGACTATGAGCGGTTGGTTCCCAACGCTGCTGGAGGTATTGGAGTCGTCTGTGCTGTAGGAAATGGTAAATACTCTTCAGATGATAATAATAAGACAGATGATTAATTACCGATGCTGTTGCAGCCATCGCATTTCTGTCTTATTTAATATTCCGGTGGATTTTATTTCGTAAATATTAGCTCGTATCTCGAAATAGCCTTATAAAACAGTAGCAAGCAGAAGCAAGCATGACATTGACCTCTTGATATTTGACAGTTTGAGATGTCAGTTTTGACAGTTGAATTAAAAGATTTACGCACACAAATGTAGATATACATACGTATACGCACACATACACCATAGAAATCTGCTTCTTCTTTTTTCGTGAAAATAAGATCGGCCGTTTTAAAGGCTTACTACTTTTGTACGTACAAAGGCTTAGTTCCCGGTTTAGCCGCAGGACAGTAGTTGCGGCGCGGACTCTAGATTGAAAATTATTGTTTTGAAAATGGGCGACCAATTCCATATCGTTGTTGGATGTAGTGTGTTAGGCCGTAGGTAAAGTATACCTATAAATTTGTACCTATTTATTTAATTCCTATTTAATTCTTTATATTGCACACAATATAAAACACAGGAAAAAAACAGAAATAGAGGACATGTACAAAGGCGAGCTTAACCCTGAATAGAGTTTTCTTACAGCAAACCAAAAAACGACTACTACGATTTATTGACACTTTGAACTTGGAAATACCAAACGCATCGTTTCAAACCGTCACAAAAGAGGGCGCTGCAGAGCGCTTTGAGCGGAAAAGAGCTGAAACGCTTTTGAAATATGTACGATACTTATAAACGCAATTTAAGTTTAATCATTGCTTAAAGTTAGCTCTGTCATTGTTTGTCATTACCCAGTGGTAAGAGATGGCAATTGTTTAAGGGGGTACGATTTCCATACAAACTTAATTTACACAACTATGGGCGAATAAAGTAGGTATTAATGTACACTGAAATAGCTGTAGGCTTTTACAGTGGTCCTTATTACCGGCCAGTTATATAAAGTTGGAGTGGTAGCCGTTGGTCGTGGCAGTCAGGGCTTCAGAAAAAGAACTAACAGACTTTTACGACTATTTTGGGACATAATGTTTTAAGCTCATTCACGTATTCAATGCCGAGTCCCCGTTAGAAAGAAGGACGAAAAATTACTTTTTTGGTTTTGTATTAATATTTCTGTTATCCTACAGTTTTCTCCAACTTTATATAACTGGCCGGCAATAAAGACCACTGTAAAATTATATTACAGCTATTTCAGTGTACATTTATACTTTGTTTGCCCATAGCTGTGTAAATTCAGTTTGTATCGGAATCGAACAACCTTAAGCACTGTTTAACTTTTGGCATATTTTTGTAAGTAAGGCTATAAGTAGGTACTTACATTCCTAGATACGTTTAATAAAACTAGGCAGAGGCGTCTCTAGCCCATGTAGCGCCCGTGTGCAAACATTACCCAAGCGCCCCCTAATAAGTGTGCGTTCAAAATGGAATGGATACAAAGTACAAGTAACAGCACATCAAGTTACCACAAACTGTCAAATTTCCCCAATGGGTAATTAACTCTAATATTGTTTGGAGATTTTTAAGAAGAAATTTTTCAGTTTGGTTACCACAATGTCCTGTTAACTATATTTAGAATTATTATGCAAGGTGTTCTGGTGTTTACCCTAACAAGCCAAAACGTATCCATGATTATGACGTTGACATGACTATCTTCTGCTTCTTTTTTCTTCTAAATATATAAACGTTACTGACTGACTGACTGACAATCAACGGATAGCCTAAAAGTTTCATGCTTCTAGGACTAACGGTTTAGGCCCTAAACCGTTAGTCCTAGAAGCATGAAACTTGGAGGGTGTGTTTATTTTATAGCTTAGAAATGCATTTGCATTGAAAATTCTTTCTTTATGAGGAGAAAACAGGGGGGGCGAGGGTGCCAAGTGCCAGCGGCGCTCGTCGGCCCCTATGATATTATTCATCAAATATTAGAAGAGCTCAAGATGCTATACAAAATTTATGCAGAGCGGAGCTTTTTTTACGTTGGTCATTGAAAGTGCGGCGCCCGGCCAACGCACCCGCCAAGTTGAGCTCCGTAGCGGTTCTAGGGGGCGCCGAACGCAGAGCGGAGCGCTTTTTACGTTGGTCATTGAAAGTGCGGCGCCCAGACAACGCGCCCGCCAAGGGTGAGCTCCGTAGCGGTCTTATAGGGCACCAAACGCAGAGCGGAACGCTTTTTACGTTGGTCATTGAAAGTGCGGCGCCCGTCCAACGTGCCCGCCAAGTTGAGCACAGTAGCGGTCCTCCGTAGCGCCGAGCGCCCCGCCGCGCCGCTCGGCGCCCCCTAGGACCGCTGCGCCCGTGTGCACCGCACACCCTGCACAATAGGTAAAGACGCCGCTGAAACTAGGATACCTAGGTATACTTTTACCTTAGCTTTTTAGGGTAGGGTTACTTAGTTAGGTAAGTACCTAGATACGTGCCATTAACTCTAAGGGCTCAAAGGTGTAATTTAAAGCCCAAATAGGTGTCCACCTAGCTAACCCACTTTAAAGTTATTACTCCCGCTAATTACCTACCTGGGTGGAAATGTAATTATTGCAGTGAGCTCGCGGATTTACGAGTGGCAAGACAGTCATAATGAGTGTGGAACGGTACATACATACCTACCTATCTACGTAGGTATCTACCTATGTAGGTATAATCGGCTGCAAAAATGTATTTTACAGGACAAATACTAAAATTAGATGAAAGTAATCAAACAGATTTCATGATTTTGGTGTTTTTTCCCTGTGTGTCCTTTGCAATGCTGCAAACTACTTTGCAAGTTAGAAATTCTAGATATATTCTAGTTTAGCTAAATTAATGCAATTAATAAGCTTATGCTACAAACCATCAGCATCATCATCTTGAGATAGAAGAAGTTCACAATTAGAAGTCCATAAAGATTTCCTCGCTCGAGTCAAATATTCAATAGTATCCGAGGATCACTTTGAAACGTCTAAGTCTAGGTGCCAGTTCCACGCGACCAAGCCTAGAAGAATTTTGACCATGAGATGCGACTAAAACGGCTTTAAAAACTTACCTTGAGAATTTCCTTGAGAAATTCATCGACGACCTAGTGAACGAAGAAAAAGTGAAGACGACGAAAAAGTGCGGGGTTGTGCAATGCCAATGTGTATATAAGGGACATTGAAAATCTCGGTCGGCCCGAGTATTAGGCCCCTGAGGACTTTGGAACCCTAAAAAGTTATCACTTGACCTGTATTTTATTTAAAAACCGTGGCTGAAATCCTTCTACGTATAATGTTTAATTACCATGATAATGCGTGCGTGATACTGTAGCGTTATTAGCGCTTTATAGCTAGGTACCTACATGTAGGTATAGCTATGTCGTGAATGCTGGTATAGGTGTGCCTTGGGATCATACCCTGGATCAAGTTTAAGGGGCTACAATAGTGTTAATAAGTGTATAGTTACGGGGTTCAAAACCCCCCCACCTCCTTATTCAATTACTTTTTGTTTCATTCTAACTAAAGGCTTGGTCGCGTGGAACTGACAGACTCAGACGTTTCAAAGTGACCTTTGACTCATTGCTCCGGTTCAAAAAATCAGTTTTTTTTAATATTAGTAATCATGCAGCTACTTAAATATGTACCTACAAGCCCCTGTAGTTCATTTTCCCCTTCTTTCCCTCTTCGCTACAGCCCTGGAGGGGGTGTGCCGGCGAGCCCAGTTAGAACCCCGCATATCATGTCGGTGCTCTGCTTTCATTTAACACAGCTTTTGCTTTACGAACACGAAAGATAAATTAATTAGTTTTATATTCGTGTAGGGAGGGACCTACATTTTATTTATTCATGGAATGTTTTGGGTTACTTAACGAGGTAAAGAGTAGTTTTGATAATAACCCAGTTCAACACAAAGTAGATATAAAGGCATGAAGTGAAATAAATCATTGCGATTCGGTATAAAAAGTTCATTCAATAATAAAAAAAAACAAAATCTGTTATCGCTAAACTCGATATGATATTGAATTTCTAATTTCTAAAAAAAAATAGTTCTAGTCGTCTGCGGAATGATGTAAGTTTATGAGTAGGTACTTAAGTTTATTTTTTTACAAGTATTTAAAACTTCTTACTGTATCTCGTATATCTCATTGGTTTGCTCCAGAAACTTGGGAAACTCCTTGCTGCGCATTTTCCAGCCTCTTTGGTTTGTTCCCACTCATCTTCGCATGGGTGAAACAGATTTGGATGAAGCTTTGACTATAACATAGTTCGTGACCTGGATTAAAATAATTAGCTTATCTACAAACAACTTTTCGTTTGTAGGTAAGTACCGCGCGGGAGGAACCGGTGGCGGATGCTGGTAAACAGTTAAATTAATTGTTTAATCCTGGGGAGGCTTAATTGGTTTGTGTTGTGTTGTTGTTGAGTTTTGACATGCATTCCGCAGTCTGGATTGTGTTCAGCTGAAATAAAATAGCTTTAATATAAGTAGTATAATACGTTTGTGTTAAAAATATATTATTGTAAAAAATATTATTGCTAAGTAAATAACTGTTGTTTTTTTAACGAAGAACCTATCGAAGAATAGGGATGTCAATAGATCGAAAAAATAATAGTGTGATCTTCTGAGTACGTAATTAGTACCAATTTTTGGTGAGCTATCTCGTGGATAAAGTGGAAATAAAAATAATATTATGATGATTATTCAATAATATTAAAGGTGGCATTTCACATAGCATGTAACTCATGTTATGAATGAAAAATCTACGAGGAAGGAAGCGCTTCAAACTCTTCGAACTACAAATTGCTACGTACCGTAGCAGGCGTCTACGGCACCTTCGGAGCCATATCAATTTGATCCAACTTTACCTTTCCACCAGTCGAAGTTAAATTGATCATTCAAAAGTCGTATAATAGGTGCTAGGAACGTTTCAAGACCTTGAGAGGCAGAACAAATAGCAAATTCTTTCTGCACGTCCCGTATTGCTTCTATTCAAATCGTTCAGCAGTTCGCTTCGACGAATACAATTGCCAGCTAAAGAATATAATGCACACTGCATTTTTTAAGTCTTTTGAACCTGCACAGTTTTGTTTTGCGAGCTTGTGTCTGGCTTGTGTGCTGATTTAATTTTCTTTGCTCGTTACGTTTCCTTTTGAGTGCGATAGTGTTTTCTTTCGAACTTGAAGTTACCTGGAGAAGTCGCTTTCAGAGATTGTTTGTCATGAAAATAAGAAACCTTTTGTGTACTATAATTATGGTTAATGTATTTTTGGGCGGGTTTAGTTAGTTACTACTTACTGTAAAACAACGAGCTTGAGAATAAAAAATAATAGACTATTAAGACGCTGAACTTCGTGAAATATTTATTTTTAGAAATAATAAAGAATGCAGAAGTGATGCCTTGTGTTTATTTAAAACGAACGTGACCAAAGTATTTCAAAGTAGGTTGTCACTCTCCCAAGCAAGTTTCAGAATTCAGACCACGGCTTGGCCCATGCACGTACCGCGGAGATATGCAACGTTGGTATATCCAAATGTCCTTTATAAATATGAATACCTACAGTAGCCTTCAGAAGTAACTTGGTGATTGAGGGTCAGAAAAAGTCAGGTATTTAAGGCGCAGACAGCCGTCGATGTTCTTGTCGCCCCCACCTTTTGACCCTGTGATATAAAATCACTGAACTAGTTTTTGAAAATCTACTTTGTGTAAAAAAGAATTATCTTTCAGAATTAGATAGGCCAACTTAGAAGTAGGAAAACGTGTTTAGGTCAAAAGTATTTTTAAGTTTAGCTTTGTGCAATTGTAATGCACACAATTTTCGTTGCTCGCAGTTTTCGATGAATAAGTTCAGTGATCTTTTCAAAGAGCCAAAAAACAGAAGAAGACAGAAGTTATTTCACGGTTTTCAGCGTCAAAATGAGTTATTTGTCTAGCTTTGGTTAGTTAATTTTATTGGTTGGGGTCATGTAAAATGTTGAATATCCCAAGACAATGTTGATAAATGTAGTATATTATGACCTAGGCACTGTCAATGTTTTTTTTTTGCACACCCTTTTTGGGTAATGGAGATCTTGTTAAAATAACAGCTTTAGGCTTGGAGTACTGCCAAGCAAAAAGCTGCTTAGTTGCTACGACGCACGCTGGCCACTGTACCAAAGAAAGTAGTGCTCAGACAAACGAATTTTAATAAGGGTGTATTTTGATAAGTAACGATTTTATATTTGTTTAGGACGGACCCGGTTTTCGCTGAGCAGAAGGTTACCTATCCTTATCCAAATTGGATAAGTATCTACTTGCTGAAAGCTCCAATACCTTGCGATGAAAAACAACCAGAAGTCTTAGCCAAAGTCGTATGTTTTGAGAAGATCACTGAACCTAGGAAAAGGGATTTTGCTAGCGTCTTGATAAATTTATTGTTTAAATTGACCAAATGCTAAATGGGATAGCCCTGTGTGCGAGTAATGACGCCATAGGTGACGCACATTATAACGTCATTACTTGGACGTCAGTGACGTATCTTTTGTTGCAATTTATTTGTCGTATCTGTCAGTTTTGACATTTATTTTGAGCTTCGATTGCATTTTACACGAATTAAAACAAAACTTATCTTTGACAAGGACGCATGAGCTTCGATTGCATTATAAAGCGAATTGAAGCAAAACTTATATTTTTCAAGGATATACACTATTATAGGGCTGAATGATGACGAAATAAACATGAGATAGCGGATAAGAACTTCGCTTTATAAAACTAGTATGGCAACCATCGACCTACAATATGAGTGTTCCAAAAACAACAAGATAATTATGACTGATCGCTGTTTCTTGTTAGTATCATTTATTTATTAGTATAAAACTTTTGAGTGCAACAGAATTACACAATCGCTCAGCTAAATGCTTTTTTATTTATTTATTGTTATTTGTTTTGTCAGCCATCCTAATATAGTTGTTACAACTATGGATTATAAAATGAAAACTTCAATGCTAGTTTAAATAAAATGTTGTAATAGCAATGCGCTTTTTGACTTTATTTGATTGATTAGATGATATTCATCTACCATTCGCTCGGTGTCGTATTATTGCAAACATCAACGCTAATGGCCTGCGCACACCTAGTTCGCTGGCGGTAGCGAACAGTGAAACGCTGTCAAATATCGCTGTCAAATCTCAAATCTGACAGCGATATTTGACAGCGTTTCGCTGATCGCTACCGCCAGCGAACTAGGTGTGTTCGAGCCATAAGTTCGTTTTTCGTACCTTGTTAGTGTTTGGGGTGTCGTAGCAGTGTTTTTAGTAGGTTGCAGAAATCACAAAATTTTCAATCAAATATATATTCACCCTTATTGTGTGTAAACAATCTAATAAACGCACGGTCCTATCATATTATCGATTTAGGAAATCTTGGGGTGTAATGCTTCATGTGGGTAATCGATAGCGAACAGATGTTTAACCTCCTTGCTCGCCACCTCTTTTTATCATCTTACTTTCCTTTAGCACAGTCACTGTGTAGTGTGCGGGCTTGAAAATAAGGGTGTTCTCAAGTTTTTGTTCCGCTAAAAAGTGTCAAATCACTTCGGGTGCAACAGAGTGATATGTGATTTAAGCGACATAAACACCTCTGCGTCTTCTTTGAAAATAATAAAACTGGCATTTACGACTATATGGTGTTTTTTTAGTCGAAAAATTTGATATTTTATTGATATCTAGCGGCCGCTTGTTCCTTCGTTCCCGTTGCGCCCTGTTCCCGTTACTTTTTCGGGATAAAAAGTATTCTATGTCTGTCTCCTGGTTCGAAGCCCCCTACCAATTTTCAGCCTAATCGGCCCAACCGTTCACGCGTGATAGCGTGGCCAAGGGCAATAAGGATTCATTTTTATATAATTAAATATACATATAAATAAATATCATAATAAATGGTAAATATTATTCAGCATAAGTCTAAATATATAACGAGGTTAAGTATCACCTTGTATGGTGGCCCTTAGCCTTACCCATGAGGGGTCCATTGAGCTGTAACGTGATGTATATGTCAAAATAATGCTCTTACACAATTAACTCGTGTGTAACGCCTTAAGGAAGTCAGTTTATTTCTTACAAGAAAAGATTCGGAACTTTGCGCGGAACTTTGCTCCGAAGTGTGAGAGGTTGTAACGTCGGTCTCGCCAGTAGATTCCAGGCGAAAGTTATTTGTTTTTTTCTTTTCCTCGTACACGAAATGTCACCGAACTCGACTCGAACAGCGCGAATTCTCGCTATAGCAAACTTATAGAGGATAATAAATCAAGAAAGTGACGTTTATCTATATTTATCAGTTTTATTGGATACAAAACACCAGCTTATGTCGTGAGCCCAGAATCCGAAACACTCTACGTCTCCTTCTTGTTGACTGTCAGTGGTGACTGAGTTATTTATCCTTCGTGGCGGTGAAGGAAAACATCAGGAGTCAGGAGGATACCAGAATGTCGTAGAACCATAAAAGTTCAAAAGCATGCGTCAAGTGCACGAAAGAGCCTCTTTGAGTTGCACTTGAAAACCTGTTCACCACACTACTGGTTCGAGAGAACTAGAACAAGACAAGAAAAAAATTGCGAAATGTATTTTATAATAACATTTATGGAGAGAGCACTGGTGGTCTAGTGGTAGTGGCCCCGCCTTCCGATCCGAAGGTCGTAGGTTCGAATCCACTCATGTACCAATGAGTTTTTCTGTCGAAAAATTTATGTGCACTATGCCAGTACTCTCAAAACGGTGAAGGAAAACATCGTGAGGAAACCGGCGTGTTGTAGAACCTAAAAAAGTTTGAGCAACACGTGTCAAGGGTCACGCAAAAAGGGCCCACCAGCGGCCTACTTGCGGAAAAACCTGCCCGCACATCAAGTGCGGATGATAAACTTGCCGAACTTGCCGAATAGTGATCATTTAATTCAACTATAACGGTGAAGGAAAACATCGTGAAACCGAAGAAAAGTTCGAAAATATGTGTCAAAGGGCACGAAAAGACGCCTCTTTGAGGCGCATTTTAAATCCTTCCACCACACTTGGTTCGAAAGAATCAATGAAAGAATCAATAAGAAGAAGAATTAAACTATAAAATTCACACAAAAATGAGACACCTTAGAGACTCTCATCCATAAAATAAAAATAACTGAGTAAATCTCGTTTTGTTCGCTTACTAGGCAGGTACTTATTATATAAAACCTACGCACATTTTAAACATAATTAAATAAAAATTAGGTAAGTGAGGTGAAAATTTCGGTGTATTTTCCTAAAACCTTTACAGTGCCTACCTAATAAAGGTTAAAACATAATTTGAACACAACCAAAGTAATTTTTTCATTAATCTAATATCAAATCAAAAGCTACTTCAGCATATTTTCCCCGCAAACCCTGTTTTGTTAAAGTGGTACTTTATTAAGGATTTGGGAATTAACACGGGTTTGTGGAACCTTCCCGGCGTTATTCCAGAACGACCTTCGGGGTGAGATCGAAAGCCTAAACTAGAAACTTTATAGGCGACCCCCATGAAAACCCCAATTAATATCTCTGCTCTATACATTTATTCGGAAGTCTGGTTTCGCGTCGGCTTAGCTTACCTCACAACAAATCAATACACTCTATTTTGTTTATTGAACCAGTGAACGAAGATAAAATATAATAGCATTCTTTCAAGGGAAATTGACGCGGAAATCGGTAGAAAAACTAATACACTGGAACTTTATCACAATTTCGTTCCTATTTCAGTTATTTTTTTATTTAAAAGCCATCCAATATTAAGAACATCGAGATTTTTTAATATCTTTTATCTTTATTCATTATCTCTCTTGTTATTCTTCTTCCTGCCCTAATCCCACTTTATGTGAGGTCACACAACATGTCTTCCTCCTCCATTACCCTCTGTCAACTGTTTCTCTGCATTCACTCCTCTCTTATCCATGTCATCTTTCACACAGTTGATCCATGTTTTCTTTGGTCTACCTCTGCTCACATATTCATCCACATCCATACTCATCAACCTCCTAGTCACATGACTTTCATCCCTCCACATGACATGCCCGTACCGCGCCAGCCTATTGGTCCTCAATTTTACACACTGTAATTAACACTGCGATATTAGTTTTTAAACGAATTACAAAAAAAAAGTTTTTTCAAACTGAATTTGGTATCCCCAGTTTGGAGTGGCATTTAATTAATTCATCATCATCATCATCCCAGGCTGGTATCACCTCTGGGTATAGGCCTTCTTCATTTTTATCCAACCTAAATAATTAGACAACAAATAAAACGCTAAGCTCAAGCCAATCCTATACCGGACTAAACCGTATTTTATCAATAAGAGTTACTATAGACACCATCCAGTGATGGGTTTTGGCAATAAAAGAGTTGTAATAGAATAAACTCGTATTAATATATTTGGAATCGACACACACCGTACAGTAGAGGTTAGGGCAGAGAAAGAGACGGGGCACAGCCCGAGAGCGAGACAGCCTACCGGCAGTGCTTGTCACAATGACAGTGACATACATTACATAATGAGTGTTTACTAAAGATCCAACACTAGGCCTTAAACAATACATTATGTACTTTCCAAACAATACATTATACACCTAATTTACTAGGCCTTAAAAAAATACATTATGTACTTTCCAAACAATACATTACACACCTAACTTACTAGGCCTTAGAAAACAGGATATTAAATATCTAACTTACATACCTAATAAAGATACAGATTTATTATTCAAATCTTAAGTACAAGGTGGTATTTTACTACTTGTCTACCTACTCCTATTTTTACTTAATAGCTTACCTATACTATGTTTTTCATTAATTTAGATACAAACTTTGAATGTTTTTCACATGATAGAGACTTTGTAAGTACATCAGCAAGCATTTCTTCAGTTGAAAGATAACTTAAATTAATGAGTTTCCTATTTATCAATTCTCTTATATAATGGTGCCTAATATCAATATGCTTTGTTCGTGAATGCGATACAAAATTAGTACACAACTTTTGCGCAGATTGATTGTCATTAAACAAATTAATCGTACATACACTACCACTACATTCTTTTACAAATGTTTGCAAAAACATAGCTTCTTTACAAGAGTCAGAAATCGCCATGTACTCGGCCTCAGTACTGGAGAGTGCAACAGTGCGCTGCTTGCGACTTTCCCAGGATATAATTGATTTACCAAGGCAGAAAACATACCCTGTGTAGGATCTGCGATCAATCTGGTCTCCACCCCAGTCAGCATCAGTAAAACCTGTAATTTCCAAATTACCTTTTTGAAAAATTAGAAAATATTTAGAAGTTCCCTTGATGTACCTCAGTACTCTTTTCGCAGCTTTCCAATGGCTCTCGCCGTAGCAGTTATTGAACTGGCTTAGATAGCTTACACTATGAGCGATATCCGGCCGTGAGCATACTGCTAAATACATTAGGCATCCGATAAGACTTCTGTAATCAAAGTTACAATTCATATTTTCTTCCCTTTGTAACTTTAATCCAACTTCCATTGGAGTCTTTGCTTCTTTACAATCTGCCATCTTAAATTTATCTACTATTTTTCTTATGTAGCTAGATTGATCTAAAGTGTAGCTTCCATCAGTTAATCTAGTAATTTTCATTCCTAAAATTTGATGAGCTGGTCCTAAATCTTTCATTTCAAATTGCTTCATTAACTTTTCTTTAATAAATTTCCTTTTCTGGGATGTTTTTGAAGAAAATAGCATTATGTCATCTACATATAAAGCAATGAACATAATTTCATCATCATCATTGTATATATAAACACATGGTTCTGAAGACAGCCTTCTAAAATGCAATTTATTGGATAAGACATCATTTATTCTCTCATACCATGCTTTAGCGGATTGTTTCAAACCGTAAATTGCTTTATTTAGCTTATATACTTTCTTTTTGTTCTTGTCTATGATGAATCCTTCTGGTTGTTCCATGTATACATTTTCTTCCAAATAGCCATTCAAAAATGCCGTTTTGACGTCGAGATGCTCGACCACCATATCATTTTGAGCTGCTAGGGCTAACATTATCCTTATAGTTGAGTATCGGACAACTGGAGAAAATGTTTCATGATAATCTATGCCATATTTTTGGGTAAAACCTTTTGCCACTAGACGAGCCTTATATTTCAATATTTCCCCATTTAGGCCTCTCTTTTTGGTAAAAACCCATTTACATTTAACTGGCTTTTGTCCTGCAGGCAAATCTACTGGAGTCCAACATTTGTTGGTCATGAAAGAATCATACTCATCTTGTATAGCTTCTTTCCATTGCTGTGATTCACTGCTGCTCAGTGCCTCCTCCACTGTTCCAGGCAGGTCCTCCTCACCAATCTCTGTTAGCCCAGCATACTCCAATGTGTCCCCTTCAATTGACATGAAGGAGTCCTGCGAGTCCATGCTTGATCGACCTGGAATGTAAGTTTCATCGGCAGAATCATCTGTCACAACCGAATCCTCTGATCTATTCAGACCTAATATTGTTTGTCTGCGAGTATTTGGTGATGTGCCATCAGATAGTGAATCATCATCTATTGATATAACTGATTGTGGAGATAATGAGTCTGTGTCTGTTGGTAATTGTACTAAATTAGGCTTTACAGTACTATCCACAGAACTTGTTGAACAAGATGGATCCAAGAACACTACTGTGTCTTGATTTATACGAGCTTCATCATTTGACACATTTTTATTCAAGAATTGGTTTTCCATGAACGCTACATGCCTTGCCTTAATGCACTTCTTAGGACAAGAGGGATCTATCAGCCTGTATCCTTTGCTATCATCACAATATCCTACAAAGATATACTTTTTGCTCCTAGCATCCAACTTCTTAGCATTCTCATCAATGGCATAAGCTACACAACCAAAAACACGTAAGTGAGAAACATTCACCTTTTCAGATGTCCATTTTTGTTCAGGTGTTGCTCCCATGACAGCCTTCGTTGGGGATCGGTTCTTCAGGTAAATGGCTGTGTTAGCAGCTTCAGCCCAATACCGCTTCTCCAAACCAGCCTCCTGGAGCATGCAGCGAGCCTTGTCCATGATGGTTCGGTTTGCTCTCTCTGCTACACCATTCTGCTCACTACAATGTGGGATTGTAGTCTGATGTTTTATCCCACTGTGCTTCAAATATTCCTGAAATGTGAGAGAAACATATTCACCTCCATTATCACTTCTCAAAATCTTTATTTTCTTGTTTGTTTCATTTTCTGCATATGTTTTAAATAATTTAAACTTTTCAAAAACTTCACTTTTTCTTTGCAGAAAATAGACAAATGTTTTCCTAGTGTAGTCATCTATAAATGTTACAAAGTAACGCGCCCCACTGAAGGAAGATGACTGCATGGGTCCACAAACATCTGTGTGTACCAACCCTAAAACCTCAGTGGACCTACTTTGACTTTTCTTTGGAAATGGTAACCTAGTTTGTTTACCTTTAACACAAGCTGTACATGGATTGAATATTGTATTTTTAAAATCCATACCTGTTACTAGACCATTTTTCATAAGATTCATACTCCGCCCATTGAGGTGGGCGAGCCGCTTGTGCCACAGCTCCTGTGCATGAGGTCCCTGCGCAGATACCAGCGCAACATCCGGCCTGTCCCCCGACAGCCCACTGACCTCACTCTCCGCACACACCGAGTTCATGACCATTCCTGACTCCTGTAATTGACTACTACACGTACTGTTTACACTTTGAATAATATCTAACTCATAGACGCCATTATTACATGTTCCAGTAGCTATAATCTCACTTTTGTTCATGATTTTACAACCTGTAGTACTGAAAGTTACACTATAACCTTTCCTACTTAATTCACTGACTGATAATAAATTCACAGAAAGTTTAGGAATATAGTAAACGTCACTTATAGTCTTTAACCCGTTGCTCAAATGCACCTCAACACTGCCATGTCCCTCAGTAGTCACCTTGTCTCCATTAGCCACATTCACTTCAAGCGATTTAGTATAAAAAAAATTGTTCATCAACCGTTTGTCATTACACATATGATGGGTAGCCCCGGAGTCGATGTACCAAGCATTTCCCTGTAGGTTAACACTTAATGCTGTCAACAAAGAGTTCTCTGGTGTAGCCTTTTCGTTGGGCTTTTGCACCATGTTCTTCTTTGGTCCCGTCCTCATATTACTTGTGCAATCCTTCTTCAGATGTCCAGGCTTTTTACATTTGAAGCATACACCCTTAGTGTATTTTCTTGTAGCTAACGCATTGATCCCGCTCTGTTCTTTGTCATCTCGCCTTTGCTGCTCTTGCAATAACTTAGACTTGACCGCATCACTTGACAATTTTACATTAGAGTTCTCCAACGCCATGATTAGAGGGTCAAAATCCACCGTTAAGCCGCTAAGCATAATAACAGCTAAAAATTCATCGTCCAAACCGGATCCAATGTCAGACAACTGTTGCCCGAGCTCTGTTATTTTTGTCAGGTAGCTCTGCATGGTTTCTGTTTCACATAGCTTCACACCGAATAGTGATCTTAATAATCCTAATCTCCTGCACAATCCTTTGTCTTCATAGGCACTTTGAAGATTAGTCCAGGCTTCGTATGGCGTCGTTGCATTGCGTACATGTGGCAGTGCAGATGGGCCAACTGACAAACAAATTTTTGCCAACGCCTTTTGTCTTTTCTTCTCATCCTTGCAGCATCCCTCGTCCTTATCGTCCTTGATGCAATCGTAAAGATCTTCGTGCATGAGGATCATTTTCAGCATAAACTTCCAATGGTTATAATCTTCCAAACCTTTGAGTTTCTCGACAGGAATTCCGATCGACATCGTGGTAGCCATGATTGCCGCGTGCGCAGTTTCGCCGGCCGGTGCGGTTATGTACTTTGAATAGGATAAAAGTACTCCCAAATACGCCAAAATCCTTATGAAAAATGCAATGGCCCATAACCTGATGGGTTTTGGCAATAAAAGAGTTGTAATAGAATAAACTCGTATTAATATATTTGGAATCGACACACACCGTACAGTAGAGGTTAGGGCAGAGAAAGAGACGGGGCACAGCCCGAGAGCGAGACAGCCTACCGGCAGTGCTTGTCACAATGACAGTGACATACATTACATAATGAGTGTTTACTAAAGATCCAACATCCAGTACATAGTAGCTACTCCAACGATTTACTCAATTTTGCACCCGAGTTTTTCTCGAAAATTCTATAAATAACTAAAAGGTTCGATGATTATTTACAGGGTGAAAGTTTCCGTTCTGTGATGAAACTTTTTGGAACTATTGGAAATTTTCCCTATTTTGCAATTTTCTGAAAAAAATCCCTTGGATCCTTTTCAAACCAATTTATATAATTATATTAGTAGATCAGCCTTTTGTGCTGAATGCAGACGAGTTTTCAAAATGTACGGACTCACCTCTGACTAACTTAACTAACAGACATCCTCAAAGAGTCTAGATTACCTAGAGATCCTAAACCTTGCCTTGGGCGCATCTAAGCGTTCTACGGTGGCGATCAGTAAAAGTAAAAGACTTTCAAATATCACTGTCATATTTGACAGCGTTTCACTGATCGTCACCGCAGAGAACTTAGATGTGAGCAAGGCTTTACAGGGTTTAGAATGGATATAGTCAACTCACTTCAATTTCCTAATTTTCTTTTTGTGCGATCAATGTGAAATTGACGTTCGAAAACAAAGAAAATTAAAAAGATCAAACATAGACATAGCCATGAATATTCACGCTAGGCAAACATTTGCTGTGCGACGGTTTTCAAATCTGAGGGTTCATTCTGAGTTTGTCGTTAGCGCAACCCAAAATGAGTTGTCTTTAGCCCTGATTTTGTATGGAAAAACGATGAATGCCCCTGGCGGGATTGCTAGAACTAATCTTTAAACGTAACGACTACGCTAACGATAAGTCATCGACATAATGATGTTAAATCTCAGAATGAGCCTACTGTACCTACATCTTGCGCCTCCTCCACCCATTGCGTCGCTAAGACTGTTCAAGCTCTTAATTATAAAGGTGTAGTAAACCCCCCTTGAGTTTGTTTTCTAAAGTGCTCCTATCCACCGTATCGGCAGTACGGTATCACGTCTTCCTGTAGCGTTGTTAGCTTGTAACAGCACCTGCGCAGTCGTAATAAGTGCTTTCGCTGGGTTTAAGTTGCATGGGACTGAAGATACAAGTTACAGGCGATGGTTGTATTATTAGTTTATTTTTAGTCTAGAAGACTGTTGAATAAAATTTATAGGCCGTGGTTTTACGTATGAGTAATATTTTTTTTTCAAGCCCAATATTTTGACAGTTGTTTAACTCAATTTAGTTAATTTTAGTTGACAGTTGTCAAAAATTGATTGGGGGAAGTTGAAAGGGTGTTTTCACGGATTGCAACGACTTGCCAAATTTGAGATAAACCAACTCCTAAAATATGAACTACTCTTTATTTCAAAATATGCTATTATTATTATGACTCTAGGTGCTCTAGGTGGTTTAGACTCTAGGTCCACGCAACCAAGCCTAGAAGAACACACAACAAACTACGGCTTGGTTCCTAACATTTTCTTGTTTTACAAAACAAAAATAATAATAGGAGTGAAAGCTATAAATGTTTTTAATAACCCGTGTTTTTCATATAATTAATAGCAGTTAAGTGCCGGTGTGTTGCAACTCCAACAAAGAGCATTTAAAAATTAAAATTATATTTAAAGAAAAGGTAAAATAAACTAGCGCATACCTATAACTATCATAACGCCCGTACACTGAGTGAAACCCTAAGCAAACTTCCAAAAGTTCTAATCGCTCTAATCCTCTCGCAAACATAACCAAACTAACGATAGTTGAGGCACGAACATCCCTGTTCTTACAGCGGCAAGTTCGACAGGCATCGTATCGGCATTACGCTCAGCTTACGAGCGCCGACATCTGCATCTTGTCACGAATTCGGGAAAACCACGAAAAAGAAATAAAATACAACACATTTAACTAAAGAAAACGAAAAGAAAGAAAGAAAAAACATTTATTCAACCACCACAATTACATAAGTACACAATTACAGTACCTTAAAAATAAACATAAAAAAACAGAAAACTTAATATTGTGCTAAGTAGAAAATTGTATTTAAAAATCAATAAAAATATTATTCTAACTAGGTAAATGCTATTCAATCTAAAAATCCTGGGCTCAGGCACGTCCCGTACATCGTCTATAAATCGTCTACAATAGACATAAAGTCCTGTTTTTTGACGTGATATCGTCTTATAAATCGATGGAGCCGGCTGCACGCACGAAAAAACATGACTCATGCGTCGTTACGTCGTTTCGTCGTTCCATTTACTTGAGCCCGAGCCCGGGTCGGGTAATAGGTAAGGGTAAATGAGGGTAAGGGTAAATGAAGGTAAGGGTAAGTGTTCAGTCTGGGCCCGGGTCCGGGTCCGGGTCCGGATTTTCATTCAGTTTCATTCAGTTCCATTCAGTTTAATTCAGTTTCATTCAGTTTCATTCAGTATTATTCAGTTTCATTCACATTCAATTCAATTCAGTAAAACTAAAATTTTCTTTTGAAAATGCAACCATTCCATCAGTATTTTCTTATGACGTTATCACGTTCAACTATCGTCAGTAAACCGACTTTACAGACAACCGATTTTTTTTAACTAACTATGTAATCCGAAAAGTGGACGAAAATCGACACTGCCAAGCCGACGATCGATCGACGGCCGAAGTCCTTTCACCACATTGGTTTTAAAGAACCAGAGGCACTCTATGAAGATTGTAAGTGGCTCATTGTGCCAGAGATGATGTAATAACAAAACTAATTTCAAAACAAATTGGTTTAAGCTTGGGTACCAAAATTATAACCTGCTGCTGTCACGAACCTCATAACTTTTCCTTGTATAAAGCAATATTTCACACTTGTAAAAAGAAGATGAAATTTTGCACAAATTGCGTGCAATTAGGCATCGCTGAGACCGGCCGGAGTTAATTGCAGCGGGAAATATGCTAAACTCAGACACCCCTCGCCCCACGTAAACATAACAGACCTGCGCACACCTAGGTCGGTGGCGATGGCGATCAATGAAAAGCTGTCAAATATCGCTAGCGTTTCACTGATCGCCATCGCCAGTGACCTAGGTGTGCGCAGGCCTAAAGCGATCACGCGCGATTGAGGAACGTTAACAAAACGATATTGAAACGATTCGTAAATGAGAAAAGACCAACCGAGGCACTAATGAGTTTCTTTGTTCGAAACTAGTGGTGAATAACATGATACACGTGATTCTAGTCTTGCTCTGTAACCCGGTTTCGAATTATTTAAGAAAAAAATCCTTCTACGATAGCTGGTTACGAAACCCAGCTACGTACAAGCTAATGGCACATAAGTTTCATAATAAAAATTCACTAGTCGTAGGTCGCGTTGAAATGAATAGCTATTGTGTTACTAATGTGTTGTTTTAATATCGTTTTGCCGAATTTTCTCCACAATTATAGAAGATTACCTGAGCAGACAGGCTCGCGTACAGATTATCCGACAGGTGGACTAGTTAAGAACCCTACACACTGACACATAACGTTTAATGTGTCAGTAAGAGGCCTTAAACTTATTTAATGTCCCATGTTTATTTCGGGAAAGCACTTACCGGACCCTTGAAATCCATGAAGCTTTATTGGGGTATTCTTTTTTACTAATTTTGGACACTAATTTTGGACAATTGAACAGTAAAAATGAAAATACTTACTAAATTGAACTTTTTTATTATAATTTGACTGACCTCTCAGCTCAGTTGGTAGTGGCTCTGCTTTCTGCGTCTTAGGTCTTGGGTTCATCTCCACCGAGAACAAATATTTGTGTGGTGAACGCAGATGTTTGTTCTCTGTCTGGGTGTTATATTGTATTCTAAGTATCTATGTAAGTATGAAAGTTCAAAAAAAAAACGTAGTATTGTATCAGCTATCTGGTTTCCATAGTACAAGGTCTTCTTAATTTGGGGCTAGATAGTGTTGTGTGGATTGTCCATCATATTTTTTTTAATAGTAGTGAAGTGAAAATGGTAGAATTTTTTCACTAAGTCTGAATTTGGTATAGATTTTTCAAGTTCCTTACCTTATTACTTTAACTTATTAATGGAATAGGTGATATGCCAATAACAGTAGATGATGAGTTATAGTGGGTAATTATTGCGTTATAAATCAGCAGGAGGCAATTCCGCCTAAGATCAGAGAGGGTTGGGCGGGAAATGACCGCCGGCGGCGACGCGCCCAATTTGTATTATGAGTGATTTGAGTTAGCACTGCATGTGACCACACTTATACAGGATGTTGTGGCCTGAATATTATGTTTCTATTTAATATTATTTACCTTCCTTTTCTCTTCTTTTTTTGTAGTAGTAGAGCTCTTTGTGAAGGGCTCGTCCGGGGAAGTAGCCTGAATATCATGTTTTTATTTAATTTTATTTACCTTCCTATTCTCTTCTTTTTTTGTAGTAGTTTGAGCTCTTTGTGAATGGCTCGTCCGGGGTAGTAGCCTGAATATCATGTTTTTATTTAATTTTATTTACCTTCCTATTCTCTTCTTTTTTTGTAGTAGTTTGAGCTCTTTCTGAATGGCTCAAACTCAAACTCAAACTCAATAATTTTTTATTCATTACGATGCAAGAATCACTTTGAAACGTCTTATAGCTAGGTGAGTCTAGGTGCCAGTTCCACGCGACCAAGCGTAGAAGAACAGGCAACAAACTACGTCTTGGTTCCTACTGTTTTTTTATATGATCCTTTTACAAATCAAAAATAGTCTAAAATAATAGCAGTGAAGTTCCAGTGTGGTGCCACTTCACTTAGTCAGACGTATGCAATGCAATAATACAAAAGCAAAAGTTTCAAAGACAGCACACGCTACGCTTCAAAGTTATACTATAGTATCTACACAGCTTATATAAAAATAAGATACGAAATAGTAGGTACAGACATTGCAAATCGACATGTTAGCTTCCTATGGGTAGAGTGACCGGGACATTGGGCCACGCAGTTTTATCATTCATATAGCTATCTAGAGTATAGTACGCTTTCTTTATTAAATTATTCTTAACATAGGCTTTAAACTTCCGAATAGGAAGCTTAGTTGCATTTTCCGGAAGTTTATTATAAAAGCGTACAGTGTTCCCCATAAAAGACCCATTTACCTTCTGCAGGCGAAATTTGGGAATATAAAGTTTATTTTTATTTCTAGTGTTAATATTATGTGAATCACAATTTTTCTGAAAGCTACAGATGTGTTTGTGAGTGTACAATAAGTTTTCATATATATATTGTGAAATTACTGTGAGGATATTAATTTCCTTAAATCGCTCTCTCAATGAGTCTCGAGATTTCATTTTATATATGGCACGTATGGCCCTTTTTTGTAAAACAAATATAGTTTGAATATCAGCTGCTTTCCCCCAGAGAAGGATACCGTAAGACATAACACTATGGAAGTAGCTGAAATAAACTAGCCTAGCTGTAGCTTCATCAGTAAGCCATCTTATAGTCCGAACTGCATATGCAGCCGAACTTAGTCTAGCTGCAAGTGCTTTGATTTGTGGCCCCCACTGCAATTTTTTGTCAATATTAAGTCCTAAGAAAATAGTAGAATCTACAAGGTTAAGTGACTCTCCATTAAGTATAATATTAGTTGGCCGGAGAGTCACATTTGGTAAGATAAATTTAATACACTTGGTTTTCTTGGCATTCAGTAAAAGATTATTAACGTTAAACCAGTTAAGTATTTGCGACAGAGATGCGTTAACGTCATCGTAATTAGTCTTCAATCTATCGACTTTAAAAATTAATGAGGTATCGTCAGCAAATAGTACTATTTCACATAGTTTTTTAACCAAAAAAGGGAGGTCATTTACGTACACTAGAAACAAGAAAGGACCTAATATCGAACCTTGTGGCACCCCCATGTCAATAATAGACCCAGAAGATCTCTCACCGCCCACATCAACTTTAAGGACTCTATCAGTCAAGTATGATTGTATTAGGTCAATAGAGCGATTTAGAATGCCGTAATGTTTAAGTTTAGATATTAATGTAGCATGATTTACACAGTCAAAAGCTTTGGAAAGATCGCAGAATACCCCAATCGCGTCTTGCGAGTTTTCCCAGGCATCATATATGTGCTTTAAGAGTAGAATACCGGCATCAGTCGTTGATCGACCTTTCGTAAATCCAAACTGGTGGCTATGAAGTATCCCATTTAGGTTAAAATGTGATAACAACTGAGTAAGAATAACTTTCTCAAAGATTTTACTTAGCGTGGGCAATACTGAGATAGGTCTATAGTTAGCAGGGTCACTTGCATTTCCAGATTTGAACAGGGGAATGAGCTTACTAGGTTTCATTAAATCAGGAAAAACACCCTCATCAACACACCTATTAAAAATATACGCTAGGCATGGTGCAATATCAGTTATAATAGCGCTGAGTAATTTTGTAGACATTCCCCATAAATCTTCAGTATTTTTAATGTTTAATGATTTAAATGTCTTCACGATTTTGTCAGCATTAATGTATTTAAAACTAAAGATATTATTACATTTTTTAACACTAGACTCTAACAATGCCATCGCACCAGATGCCGAGGAATTTAAGGATGATGTCACTACTTTAGGGATACTGGAAAAGAAACTATCAAACGCGTTGGCTACTTCAAAATTATTTGTCAAAAGATTATTGTTTACTTTCAAATGAATTTTTTTATTACGGAGTTTTGATTTGCCAGTCTCATTATTGACTATTTTCCAGGTAGCTTTAATTTTATTTGTGGATTTTTCAATTTTTCTTTTGATATGCAATGATTTTGCTGCGTGACAAGCTCTTTTAAATGCTTTAGAGTAGTTTTTAATATGTAAAATAAATGCTGGGTCATTAAGCATTGATTCCCTAGCAGCATATAGCTCATATAATGTATTCCTACTTTTGTAAATACCTGGGGTGGCCCAGTCAGCGAACGCGACACTAATACTAGCTTTACATGTTTTAAGTTTAAAGGTATCCTTATGTTCTTCATTGATTAAATTTGACAAGTTGGTGAAAAGGTCATTCGGGTCAGTCAGACAAGGCATGAGGGACACTTTCAGTTCAATATTGGTTTGAAACTTTTTAATACGGCTCTCTGTGATAGGCCGGTGGGTGAAAATCTCGTGTTTATCTATAATTTTATAAGCAAATCTAGCGCTATGACCGTAGTGATCTGAACTAAAATGCCTAACTACCGATTTACTAACTGGCTCATGACTGCTAAAAATATTGTCAAGACAGGTGGCTGTTGTTAGTGTCACCCTTGTTGGATCTTGAAACAAGCAGTGTAGGTCAAAACATTTAAACAAATTTAACAGCCTCTCAGAAAGAGGGTGAACCGGGATATCTACATTAAAATCTCCACAGATTATTACGGTTTTATTACAGTTAAAGATTTTACGCAGTACATCTTCCATAGTGGATTCATACAAGGTGAAATCCGCGTCTGGGGGACGGTAAACGCTCACAACTATGTGCCGCTCCAGCTCCACACACGACAGCTCAACAGTCCTCTCGATACTGAGATTTGCAATGTCTTTACGCTCCTTGCATTTCAATTGATTGCTTACAATAATTAAAGAACCACCTCGCATAGCGTTCTTTCGTTTAAAAGAGCTTACAATACTATATTTTTCATAAAAAGGGAGTAACTCTAGTTCTACTATCCAGTGTTCTGTAATACACATGATGTCTACACTGAAACAATTCATAAATAGTTCTAATTCTAAAACTTTGCTGGGAAGCCCTTGCATATTTTGGTGTACGACATTTAAAGTGCCTGGACTTCCCATTGTCGAGGACACTAGTTTAAATGTTGGGCAATAGGCCCTAAAGCTTGTTCACCCATATTAGTACTGCTACTAACTGGGGACTTGTCGGTGAACTGTGTTATAGTACTTATAACAGGATCAAAAATATTAAATGCTAACAATTTAGCAATAGTTATTTTACTACGTTTACTTAAGGACATAGTACCTCTAGTCAATTTACAATTACTAATAAAACTATTAGTGTCGAAATACAAAACGTCTCTATGACGACATGTCAAATTGTATAGCATTAAGTTATACTTAAATATACTCTCGTTTTGTTGGGCAGCCAGTGCATTTAAAAATGGAAATGCACATAAAATAATTTTTCCTAGCCCTAATGCCAACTTTCCCATCAAAGTTTCTATCAATTTAATTATTTCTGCATGCTTGACACCACTGCTCTCACCTAATTGAACTATTAGAGTGGTGTCTTTGTCAAGACTACTATCCTTATCAATACAACTTATAAGGTAACTTAATGGAGCATCTGGGAAGCAGTTATTATTTACTACCTGTCCTAATTGGTCACTAAGTAGCAGTCCCATCCCTATTCCTACCCTGTCTGAATATAAAACAGTCTTCCGGGGTTGGCAGCATGTATATGCTGGTTTAGCCGGAGAAACCAGCGGTTGGATTGGAGCTGCTGAGGGCTCAGTGGACACAGCATTTGTCTGTGATGCAGGTGGTGGCATCTGCTCAGTTACCAGTGCTGCCCCGGAGTGCTGTTCCTCAAACATGGAGGTTGCGTCGGTCTGGGAGCTACTATTACGCACCTGTATATATGTGCTGTCATTGTTTACTAGTTCTGACAGATTTTGTTTACATTTTTTATATTTATCTGATATGTCATAAAGTGTTTTTTCTAACTGTAAAATTTTAGCAGACATGGCATCTTGTTCTAATGAATTCTGCCCAAGCAATTTATAGCAGGAATTTAGTTCCTCATTTAACTTACATTTATCTTTGCACAGCCTTGCTTGAACAAACACATTTTTATGTTTTTTAAGTTTCTTCTCAGATTTTTTTAAAAAGCTACTAAGTTTTACATATTTTTTTATTCTGTTACTCCCTTTTATCAATGGAGTTACTCCTTGGCACTTAGGTGTAATAAAGTTAACTAGAGAGAAGTCTGGGTCACCGTTGACCAGCTCAGTCTGTATGTCCAGGCTACTATAATCTTCTGATATTGACGCATGAGCTGATTCATAATGCTTATACTTTAATCTACACTCGTACAACTCCTGCTTTAAGTCCTGGATTTTCTGCATTGCCAGTTCATACACATCCTGACATTGGTGCACACTGTCAAGTTTTGATCGCAGGGATTCCATTTCCCCACAAACATCTTCATACTTGGTGGAGAGCTCGGCCAGTTGCTTCTTGAGGGTTTGGTTTTGCCTCAGAATCGCCATCATTTCAGCCTCACTCTCATCTCGCTCTTGTAGTAGCTGCTCTTGAATCCTTTTTGATTCCTTGAGTTCCGTGGTGACCACATTCAGTTTAGCCTCAAAGTCACGCCTCACGGCTTTCCGGGTCATAGTCATGTTGAGTATAGTCTGAAACACAAGTTAGCAAGTGAGTAAAGGGTCTAGAAAAGTAAGTATAGTAAATTAGGTATAATCACTTATCTAAATGAGTGATTATAATGGGTAGAAAATTAAAAATGAAAGTAAAGTTAAATTTATACAAGGGTTGGGGTGGGAGAAAGATATTAGAATAAGATTGAAAAGAAATTAAAGAAAGTTACACTTGCTGACCATACATATACAATATGTAAGCATGCACCAATATTTTAAAGTAATATAATACAAGTACTTAGATATTTTCAAAATAATCTAAGTTCCTTGCACCTCAAAAAGTTTGGTATTGGGCCTGAGCGACCAATGATAAGTGTTAAATAAAACCAAATAAAGCACTTATTAGCTAGAGGCTAGGTTTGCTACTTATTCTGAAAAATAAATAAATATAATTGTTAGTTATAATTGTGTAATTGTAAGTATTTGGTAGTGTTTATTTGTGTGAGGCAGATGTGTAGTCTTCAATTCTAGCTTCCACTTTTTTGTCAAGCTATATGAGACTAACGTTACCAGTGAAGTGATATTTGACGTGACTCATCGACGATAACCGTTAGATGAGCGTGAATAATGTGAATGTTATGTTCTTATGTTGTGTTTTAGGTTAGTTCAAGTAAACACAATACTCCCCAGGTTTATCGGCAGCAATAAATAACAGTAGTTATAGTCCACAGGTCCACAAACACAGGTCAGATACCGGCAATCAGTCTATTTATTGAATTCTAGTCGCCATTCGTGGTCAAAAAGTTCGATACTTAGAAACACTTTTACTACTTTCCACAGTTATACCAGAGTCCACAAACACTTGTACAGTCTATTTATAACATCTACTAATGATTACACAGGTTATATTATTTTATTAATACGATAAAATTAGATAAAAACTAAATGTAAATACGAGCAGCTGTTTTTACGTCAAACTCGTCCGGGGAAGTAGCCTGAATATCATGTTTTTATTTAATTTTATTTACCTTCCTTTTCTCTTCTTTTTTTGTAGTAGAGCTCTTTATGACGGGGTCGTCCGGGGAAGTACTACCATCATGCCTTTTTCTGCCGTGAAGCAGCATTGCCGTATTTCGGTTTGTAGGGTGTAGGTACCGCTGAAATTACTGGCACGATAGGCTGAACATCTGTATGTTATGTACTGATGGATGCAGGGATGTGTATCGCAGGGCTCGTTCCTGAGGTGCGTGACTAAAGCAATGCTGTGTTATAGGCGGTGGTTACCATTTAACATCAGGTCCCGCCATAGGTCTACCGAGAATCAATTCCAAGCATTGATAAAATTCCGTAGAAGATGACCCTCTTTGCCAAGTATCTATGTTTGGATAGCTACTTGAAAAACATTTCCAGTCCAAATTCTTTGAACCTATTGCTATCGTGCAAACAAAAACATGGCCCAAGTTACAAAACCCGCAGAAAATGGTAAAAATACTTTTCAATTTTGCGAGCACCCTGTAGAGCAGAAAATGTTATTGGATAGATGCTGGAGGCAGCTCCAATAATGTCGTGATAGGTGAACGGATAGGACAAGTGGGTATATAGGGGAAATGAAATATTAGTTATAGACTGTGCCTGCTGTGGCTTCGCACGTGTTCAATTAAATTAAGAGCTACGTTACGAATAGACTGACAAATAGACATAAACTACGGCTTGAAAGTAATAACACCTCTCTTTTCAGTCGGAGGTTAAAAAGGAGTGTCATGACGTTCATCTGCTAAGCTCCGCTAAGCAGCATAAATAAATAATATCAGCTAAATTAGGGCCTATTTGGCATACCTAGTATTTGGCACAAGACGAGGCTATTTGCATCTGTAATTATTGATTTACTTTAATTATGACGGTTGACACCAATTACAATAATCAAATACCATAACCTAACTTAAGTTTTTAAGGTACTTTTTTATTAAATGTTTTTGTTTTTGTTATTGTTTTTTTTGTAACCTATTTAGGTACTATGTTTGCCAATATCTAAGCCATTCTGTGTATGTTTTGTCAAATTATATAAAATTTATTTCTTTCTTTAATGGATGCTTCCTTCGATAGACTATGTAGACCACGTACATATTCACCATGGTGGCAAAAAAATTATAGGCCTTGCGCACATCTTGGCGATCTGCTGCGATCTACGATGGCGATCAGTGTATCCCTGTAAAATTTCACGGCATGGTGTATGCAAAACCCTATGCTGAAACTGATCGCCATCGACATCGCCATCGCAGACTGCCTCGATATGCGCAAGCCTTGGAACTCGTACAATATGTGAACTTTTAGAACTGACATTTTGAAACTTTCGGGCCATGATATATTACTAAACTTGATAATAAAATTTGTTGGCCTAATAAACCCCGGGCAGACTAACAGGCCCAATAAAAACAGGCAGTAGGCAAGCAACGACTAATTTTACTATTACTGCTCCTGCTATCTTGTTTTTATGTAATTTTAACAGTTTAGACAGGACAGACTTAAAACGCTATTCGTCAAAACTGTTTTGATAAATTTCCGCCCGTTTCTCTTTCGAGCCATGTCTTTAGCAACACTTTTGTTAGTAGGGATATACCGGGTTAGTCCTACGAATGCCACGTCCATACAAATGGGAATTTTCATACATCCCAGCCAATGCCATGACGTATTTGGACCTTCCTTTTTCAAATGTTTTTATAATTCAAACGTCATGAGCGTGCTTAAGGACAGTAAGCATCAAATCTCTACTACATAACCTCAAAATACCTAGTGATGTTTGTTCAATCTCGCCATTCGATCGACAGATATCTCACTCGACGTGTTTAGTCAGTACATGATCGTTACGGAGCCAGTTGCCACAATCGCGATCGTCATGAATAATACTCGGCATCAATATCTCCCCGCTTGGTAAACTCCCGTACAGTCTCAGGTCTACGATAACCATGGTTTACAAATTTCGTGGATTTTTTCATCTTTTAGACACAAAAGGTCAAAAGACCAACAAGCTCATATTGACCTGTTTTTGAGATTTTCACTTGAATAGTAGGTACTGAGAGTCACTAAAAATCGAACAATGAAAACCTAGACTCACCTGGCTTTAGAGCCTTGCGCACATTAAGCGATTTGCGAAACGCTGTTAAATATGACAGCGTTTCGCTGATCGCCATCGTTATCGCCTAGATGTGGAAGTTTCAGAATGATCCTAGTGATAAAATTGAATAAATACATTTGAAATTCTGTTTACTCTGTTTTGTCGTATGCTAAATAAATAAAATCATTTTCCATACCTGTTTAGTTTATTAAATGTCACAGGATATTTTATATCCTACCATATTTTGCTCAATTTTAAACCCATTTCTCTTAAAACTTGCTACCAAAGCGTAAACTTGCTGAAAGTCAAATATCAGAGTTTCTTGCAGAGCCATGGTCACATGAACTGATATATCACCGCCGAGAAGACGATATTTCGTAAGAGATGGTAAGGTTCGATTTAATGAAAAATGTATAAGGCCCTATTGATTTCCACCTTTGGTATGTTATTCGTAAGTACTGGTATTTTTCATACTGTAAATGGAGGTCAGAGTAAAACACATATAGGTATACTTGCTACCAGATAAACAGACAAGTATTAAAAGAGAAGAGTATTTAAATTAAATAAATATTATAGACAATCCACATAACACTATCTAGCCTCAAACTAAAAAGAGCTTGTTCAAGGCCCAGATTCATAGACCGGACTTTGACTTTACTTTGATGGAAAGTTCTACTTTCAACCAAAAATATATTTCATAGTTCTGTCAAGCTCTTCTTTATTCAAAATATTGATAGGAAACTTCGATAAACAAAGCTTACCTACTTTGCGAAGACTGCTTTGCTGTAAAGCAAAGTGCGGTCTATGAATCTCAGCCTGAGTGCCGTTGAGTTCGGATTCCTTCTTTATCTCACCAGAATATCATGACCTACGACTTAAAAACGACTTCTTAGGATGCTCGTCCATCAAAATAATGCAACGTCGTAAATAAGCCATGCATTCGTCGTCTTGTGACGTTCCGCGGCAATTTTCCGCGCTCGCAACACTGACAGCAAACTGATGTGTTGCCATTTCTCAAAGCTCAAAATATGTTGTGTATTTGAATATTTTTCACATTGGCTAATTTGTAGTCGTTTGCGCGTTTGGGTCGGGTGCTCGGGTGCTCGACGTTTTACGCTTCCGTATTTCCATCAAAAAGTCACAAAAAAATAGATGAAGCTATGTACTTTTAGAAAAACGTTGGTGTAAAATAAATAAGCGATATGAAAATAATTTTACAGCACCTTTAATATTATAAACGCGAAAGTTTGTAAGTATGGATGCATGGATGGATGTTTGTTACTCTTTCACGTAAAAACTGCTAAAGGAATTATAATGAAACTTTACATAATATAGCATAGACATCAAGAATAAGTCATAGACTACAATTCATACAAATATTGTAACGGTGAACGGATGCAAGTAACGGCAACGGGGCGTAACAAGAACGGGGTGAGTGAAGCCGTGGGTGGCCACTAGTATAGTAGTATAGTAATATTTCACCCGCCTCATTGGGCTAATCTCGGAAAATATTTTTAACGAATTTTTTAGGTATCACTTTGATATCCGGAAGGGTTTTACGTGCAAACCCGGGGTGGGTCAGCATGTTTAATAGTAGTTGGATAGCTGTGTGACTTCGGTTTATAGGGTTAGATTGCTGTTAAACAGATTCGCTTACATATTTGTGCTTTGTCGTGATAAGCTATAGTATTTTCCTGGATTGTAGCGGTTAGTAGCGTTCATGATTATCAGAAGTAGGTAGTGAGTAGCAAAAGCAGCTATATTTTAAATATTCTATATGCCTTGAATTTAATTCGTAATTCTTTTTTGTCAGGCTTCAATATCTCTGGAAGTAGTTGAGCTGTTTTCTTGCGCTTCAAATATCAGGGTTAAACAATGTTTGAAAATAGCCCCTTTTGGTTACGAGCAAACTACGAGGTTTGTAGATCCTTCCTCTTTTGTTAATATTTGAACACTCTGAAAATAAACTAAGATGCTCCAAGGTATTTTCTCTTACCTTCGACGGGTGTTTCTGTGGCGACGTACATATTAAAACAGACTAGCAGTAAGTGACCGAGCTTCGCTCGGTATTTTTTTGATAACGTACTTATGAATGATGAAATCATATATTTCGATCTTACTAACATACTACATAATAATAAAAAATAAGAACTGGTTATTTAAAAAAAAATCACGAGTGCAATGAGATAGAAACTTCCGGAAATTGTCTACAGAGTGTATACGTAGTCCTTTAGTTCCAAAACTCGACAATAGATGGCGTTCTCTGTCAAACATAACGTAAAGGTATAAGATAATAAAACTGAGGGGAACTTTCATGTCTATTTATGCTAAGTATTTAATAACTTTTTTTTAATAACTATCCAAAACAGGATAGTCTAGAACGATACAACGCAGTTTTTACCATAAAAAAGTATCATGGACTATTACACTTTATTTACACTTTTAAAATCAATGCGATCGTTATGCATAATAAACTTTCTTCTTCCTGGAATAAGGTTTTCGTCGCGAAAGATCAGCGCAGTGTGTAGATACAGTTAGTGTGGAGCGTCGTAATATGAACGCGGACATTTCTAATTCTGATGACCAAGCGAGGGTAGTCGCAACTGCGACTGCCTCCGCTTCTCGATGGTAACTCCAATGAACTCCAGTTTACCCGCGATCACGGCTGTTGTAACGCGGTCGAAACATCGGGAAATAATAAATGTAATCGCGATAAATACCCGTTTGTTCCATTTAATTATCATGGACTGTCGTACAACTATCAAATTATATATCCACTTCATAAGATAATAAAAGAGAGGGACCAAACTCATTTCATGGTCCAAAATAATAACGTTAGTTTATTACAAATCAAGTCCCCAAATAAAGTCCCTTAAATATGAGAACGGATAAGCTGGCGGTCGGTAAAAGGCACCAGTAGTCGGATCCCGCCAAACTTATTATCCACAAAGGTATTCCTCGCAGAATACCGTTTTCATCATATTCAAACCGCACAGAATAACTGATAGTTACTACTCCTTAGGGATTTGAGGAACAAGTTTTATGACGAGTCTAACTTTGTTTCGAGATATAATGTAACGAACATGGATTGTTGTTATTGTTTATTTGTTGTTTTTTCTTTGTATAACTAAATTAATAGATACTTTGAACAATCCACACAAATTTCGCCCCAAATTAAACATACATTGTACTATGGGAACCAGCTGGTCTACCATGAGCTTCATATGGTTATGGTTATGGCTGTCAAAATTGCGTCAACAGTGTCAACACATTCAAACCCAAGAAGAAAATGAATGTGTGAGTCAGCCTATCTATACACAATTTGTCAGCCATAGCCATAGCCATATGGAGCTCGTGGTAGCCCTGGATAGTTGATGCTAGACACATAATTTTGTTTAAGTTTTTGAAAAATAAAGTCATAATACATTTTGTATATCTAAATGTTTTTTTGTAAAAACATACTTATAATAATTTAAGTTTAAAAAACTTGAGAAACCGACTTCATTGTCAAACGGCTAAACCGATTTTAATCAAATTTGTTTGGGACAATCTGGACGTAAGAATAACCTTCCAAATAAAAAAATAATTTTCTAAATCGGTTCATAAATGACGGAGGCATGCAGTTACAAACATTAAAAAAATTATTTAAAAAAAAATGGCAACACCGATTTTAATAAAATTAAAATGGGACCAATCTGGAAGCAGTACCTTTCAGATAAAAAAATAATTTTTCAAATCGGCTCACAAATGACGAAGTTATGCGGTAACAAACATTAAAAAAAAAAATAAAAAAAAAAATAAAAAAAAAAAAAAAAAAACATACAACCGAATTGAGAACCTCCTCCTTTTTGATTGGAAGTCGGTTAATAAAACACTAAAAATGATAGCTATATTTGACAACATTTGACTGATCGCAACCGCAGAATGCTTAGATGTGCGTAAGGCTTTATTTGTATGCAAAAAATACAGATTATGTGTAGTAGATGAGTAAGTGTAGTAGTGATGTGATGTGTGTAGATAGTAGTGACTTTAATTTTGTTTGATTTATTTTGTTGTTGTTATGTTTATTTTGTAGGTGTGTATTTCTTATGTTATGGCTTAGGTAGTTAATAATATGAATGTTTTCACTGTATTTTTTTTTGATGTGTTGCAAATAAATTCATTTTCATTTCATTTCATTTCATTTCATTTCATTTCATTTCATTTCATTTCAGATGCTAGGATATTTGAAAATTCGGTAGAAACGTGAAAGCGAGCATTCATCTGTACGTATAACGCTAGCGGATACGATGCGCATGCAACCGGCAGAATACCCGGAGCTTGAATATTCAATGCAAACTACACTTTCTAAAAGATAGCTTTGTATTTTTTTATTTCACCAGAGCCCTACCACAAGCTCTGTCTGCTCTGTCTCTGGCTCTGGTTTTGAATCTGTGTGAGTGTTGCCTAAATAAATATTACATCGAAACTTCAGACATACAGTATAACACACTGGTGAGCACTCACACAGACTCAAAACCAGAGCCAGACAGAGCTTGTGGTAGGCCTACAGTTCATCTAAAGGTTTTTGAAACAAAGTTTTTGGAGTGAGTAAATTGGTTGGATCAAACCTATTAAAAAAGTCGTGGACAAAATCTATTCTTCTATACTAATATTATAAAGAGGAAAGATTTGTATTTTTGTGCGTATGTTTGTAATGAATAAACTCAACAGTAGGTCTACCACAAGCTCTGTCTGGTTCAGTCTCTGGCTCTGGTTTTGAGTCTGTGTGAGTGCTCACCAGTTTATTATACTATGTGTGTGACGTTTCGAAGTAGGATTTATTTAGTCAACACTCACACAGACTCGAAACCAGAGCCAGATAGAGCTTGTGTTAGTCCTACTGTTCAACAAACTAAAGGTTTTGCAGTTTGGAACAATGTTTTTGTCAGTGAGTAAATTTGTCAAAGCTATCAAAAGAGTCGTGGACGAAATATTTTATATACAGGAACAAGACGAGACATTGTTACTGAAAAAAACTGGGAAAAATATGACGCCCCAGTAAAAAGGTTACTAAGGTTACTGAGGTAGTGATGATAATGAGAATACAACTTAGTTGAAATTACTGTCAGAATATCTAAGTTCAGGGGCCTAATTATCAGGCCGATCTCGATCATTTTGCAATTTATTTTATTGCTTCTTTTCACAAACCCGCACTTTTTCTACGTTTTCCGTATATCGTAGCTGTCGAGGCTTCTACGATGAGGTCGTTGATGAATTACTCAAGGAAATCAGCCATTCTCTCTTCGAAAAGAAGCAATAAGATAAAATCGCAAAATGATCGAGATCGGCCCGAGAATTAGGACCCAGTAAGTATGTAGTAGTAGAGTTCTTTGTGAAGGGCTCATTCGGAAAGTACTTTCTCTATGCCTATTTCTGCAGCAGTGCTGTGTTTCGGTTTGAAGGGTGTGGGTGCCGGTAAAATTACTGGCACGTCAGGCTGAACATCTATATGCCTCAAGTTGAAGGACGCAGGGCAGTGACGTAGGGCACGTTCCTGACGTACGTGACCTACGAAGTGATGCTTTGTTATAGGCGATGGTTACCACTTATCATCACAGTCATGCGTGTACCTTCAGCTAGTTGTATAAAAAAATAAAGAAGTATTGATTTTTTTTTGTATCGAATTACCTAATGCCCGAGAGTAATATCATTTTCTCAGCAAAATCAGTAAATATATAAAACACCTAGAACGAATTAACGTTGTATTAGCGGTAACGGTACATATTAATTTTAAAAGCTTTTTAGGAGGTGTATAAAAAGCTTTCAAAATTATTAAGAATCCCAAAGCACTTTATGAACATTGGAAATGCGACACTTTATCGAATAAGGTAGTATCGGATCATGTTTGCTTATAATGGAAAAGCAATTTCACAACAAAAAAACAGAGCTTGTACTATAGGAACCAGATAGCACGTATAACACTTGTTTTTGTAAATACAAACTTAGAATACAATATAACACCCACACAGAGAACAAACATCTGCGTTCACCACACAACTATTTATCCTCGGTGGGGATCAAACCCACGGCCGAGAAGCAGCGCAGAAGGCAAAGCTACCAACTGACCAGAGAGGCCAGTCAAAGTACGTATTAAAATTAAACTAATAGCAAACAACAATAAAGTTTTTAAACTGATAGCAACAATATCATAACCAAGGCTCCCAATGACAATTAGCCAGTCATTTCACGAGGTGTGAGCGCTATGCATGCATATGCATATGCCCACTAATCCACACCGAGCCATGAAACAATACGAGTGACGTCATTGGTTTGCCAACTAAGCTTATAGGCTCAGGGTTGTAATCTCAATAAACGGTAGACATCTCTACAGAGAACAAAAAATCAATTAGCGGGGTAATGTTTTTGAGGTTATCAATAAAAAACAAAAAATACCTAAAGGCTCGAACACACCTAGTTCGCTGGCGGTAGCGATCAGTGAAACGCTGTCAAATATCGCTGTCAGATTTGAGATTTGACAGCGATATTTGACAGCGTTTCACTGTTCGCTACCGCCAGCGAACTAGGTGTGCGCAGGCCATAACACGTAAGAAATGAAATGTATTTATTCCTTTTGAAATTAACGCGACGATCGTTATGCATAAAAAATAGAAGAAACGGGTATTTATCGCGATTATCTTTATTATTTCCCGATGTTTCGACCGTGTTAAAACAGCCGTGGTCGTGGGCAGGCTAATAATAAAGGTAAAAGCGGTAAATACCCGTTTCTTCTATATAATTTTGTATTTATTCGCTTGAAGTATGGTCATATTGAAAATCTTCTTATCTTATTAATAATATCGTTAGTACCATACTTCGTCGAAGACCAACATGCAACGTTTCAATGATATATTGCTAACATAAAGCTTAGGGGTTAAAAATGGAAGGACAAATTGGGTATCCAAATATAAAAACATAGAAAAAAACAGCTTAGTAAAAATAAAGTCTGCAATCCTATAAAAACATTTTTCTAATAGCCAAAATTATTATTTTTTTCTTAATCAGCTTTATTGGTAACTTAACTCTCTACTGTCCCTAGGAGTTTTATTAAATATCTTATTTGTCATCGCGTAGCTATTCCTTGATCTTGAACCAAGACAGCTCTAATTATGTTGTCCGTTCATAGTCCTTTGCCAAGAAGCTTTCATCTTTTCATTAGCACCTACCTAATGCTTATGAATGGTTCATTCTTCTCTGCTAGCAAGTTTATATTTTTGTGTAATATTTGCTCCTCGTTCATTTACGTCTGCTGTCTGTTTTATAGACGACAGTATTGCCAGTTTTGTTAAAGTGAATTATTTAAAAACTCTGCGTTATTTTGAGAAAAATGGCGGTAGTTTTCTTAAATGCCAGACTTGCGTTGAATACACTTTCATTTACGGCTCTTCTCTGTGACTTTTTCTCTTTTGGCCATAACTACTGGAAATGAATATCAAATGTCAATATAAACCAGAGATTCTCAACCTTTTTTTCTCATAGAACATTTTCAAAATTTTGCTGGTTCTGTTGGACCCGCTGCCCTGCAGCTACATTTTTAATGTATTCCCAGTCAACAAAAAATATGGAGATTAGATCTAAGTATGGACATTGCGCTACGGATGAGTTTCTACCACAAATTAACAATTATCGAAAAAAAGGTTTTACAAGTCAGAGTCGCTAAGCTTCTTCAAATAATAATATGTTCTGCCTCCATTAATAGGTGAAGTCAAGCAAACTTTTATGTTCTAACCAGACAAATTTTCGAGGACACCTTAACTAATTGTGAACCCCCATTTTTTTGACACGCCATTATAGACCCACGTCGAGTACCGTGGACCCCTGGGGGTCTTGGGAACTTGGGAACCTTGGACCACGTTGGGAATCAATGATATAGACCATGCTTTGGCGCAGAAGTTTTAGGTCATCGTTTTTAGGAATGTCATCATACAGTCCGTTTCGACGCGTCGCTTTGTTCATTAGTTTGGGATTTCAAATATTCTGGATTCATGCTTTCGTTTCAAATGGTAATTGCATTGTTTTCATGCCAGTTTTACGCTCTGTTTAATGACATAATCTATGTGTTGTGCATGCGTTGGATCTGCTTAGTGGATGTCATCATAATAAATTGTATTTTTGGGTGGGATTTTGAGCAAATAGGTGACTTGACGGTTATCGGTTATCAGCAATGACAGCTGCCTTTATTTAATCAGATGGGTGATTATGTAATTTTGTTGCAATCAAAATTTTGATACAAACAAGGAATAGCGATCGCACATCTTGTTGACATCATTTTTTGACCACTATCTATATCTGTTGTAACAAAAGATCTGCAATCACCCACTGATGTAACTTTGATGAAAGTTTTAGAGTTCGTTTTGACTTGTTTTCCAAATCTGTCAACATCCTAAAAACCTATTTTCAAAGGTCTTATACACCATGTAGTTTCCGCTACGCTGCATCTAAGTGCTGGAATAATATTCCTCCGCCAATAAGGAACCTGCAACATTTACATGGCTTTAAAGATAAACTAAAATGTTACTTGTTTGAAAATCAGAAGAAGCAGGAAGGTTACAGAAACGATATAAGCATCATATAATATAGTACCTTCTATGGTACATTATAGTATTAAAATCAAGGTTTTTACCTACCTTGGTTCTATAAGGTTATGCCGTTTTTATGTAGGTAGGTATCATGTTGCGGTTGTGCACGTGAATTATATATTAGGTCTTGAATTCATTCGCTTTGTATTTATCATTTTCATCTGTGTATTTATAGCAGTTTATTTTATACTGATTATAATATTATATGTCATACTCTTTTGTCGAAATTTTTAATTGTTTTAGAAAGTACATCTTAATTCGTATGCATTTTTGTCTAGTTGTTGTACCTAGTGGCAGGGTCCGTGACATCGCCGAACCGGCTCTGTCGGAAGACCAGCGTTGGTTGCTAGCCAACCAACATATGCTGAGCCAGAGTCCGTTTTGCGAAGCACAAAAGCTCACCTCTGTAGTTTGATAAGTTGTTAGTTTATATTGTTAGTGTGAGTTTTCTTTGCTTTGCAAATAAATATTTTTTCTTTCTTCTTTCTTTCTTTCTTTCATCTTATAGTTTAAAAAGAAGTACGATTTAGAAGCTCCATTAAATGTTCCTGGCTTTGCGTCAGTGTTCTCGTCTAAACCGTCGCTTTACAATACAAATTGCCTATTAGCCCGTCTCAGAGGACGGCTCTGCAACAATGCCTAACACGTCTTACAGTCTGTTGAGCCAGTAAATTGTCGCAGGTATAGTCAACAGAGAATATAGTTCTGGGTTACTTAGCCAATGGGAGTTACCTGGCTCGGTAACCTAACCGATAGCGAGATAATAATTTAAATCACAAGCTCAATAAACATTGTTGACTGTCCTGTCAGCTCAGTTGGTAGCTCAGCCTTCTACGCCGTAGGTCGTGGGTTCGATCCCTACTGAGAACAAATATTTTTGTGTTTAACGCAGATGTTTGTTCTCTGTCTGGGTGTATTATTGTATTATGAGCATCTACGTATTTATAAAAAATAATGCAAGCAAATATTATATGAGCTATCTGGTTCCCATCGTACAAGCTCTGCTTAATTTGGGGCTAGATAGTGTTATGTGGACTGTCCACATTATTTATTTATATTGCATTTTATTTCCGTCGCTCAATTTAGAGATAAATATAGTATTCTTTTCTCAATTGTAAATCAATTGCTCGTTGAGGTCGGGGGCTCACAAAGCCTCAAGAGACTTAATATGTCAGGCCCGGCTTTGGTAGTCTGACACAGAGTAGGTATAGGTGTTCTTAGTTGAAAAAGTGGCAATATTTAGTTCATTCACATTTCAGTTTGTGCTTTGTTATAGGCCACGGTGACCACTTTACATTCTACTAATATTATAAACGCGATGGTTAAGTTTGGATGGATGGGTGTTTGTTACTCTTTCACGTTAAAACTACTGAATCGATTTTAATGAACAATAAATTGCTTATACATCAAAATAACACATAGGCTTACAACTCAGAAAGGTAACGAGAACGAGGCGTAACTTTTGTTGGTTAGTCTTCTGTCCCAATCCAAAGCAATATGATCGAAGAAGTTTAAGAAGAGAGAGGATTTATAAAGAATAAATAAACTGTGAATCGCCGCTGTTGCAATTTTAGTCTACAACCAAGAAGAAAATAATAAGCACTGAGTTCTAACTAAAGAATAACGAACGCAATTTCGATACAAAAAAGCCGCATAATGAAGACATTTTCCAATTACAGTTATTCAATTAACTGAGAAAAGCGAGAAAATGAATTCAATAACACACCCAGTTTAGATCAAAGTTATTTTATTTATTTAACTCTTTATTGCACAAAAACTTAATGTTATGCACAAAAGGTGGGCTTAATGCTTTAAGCATTTTCTACCTGCCAACCTTAGAGGTAGGAATGGCGTTGGCGTGCTTACATAAAAAAAAGAAAGCAGATAGATTAAAATAGATAATAAAATTAACAACATGGTACAATACTTATTAGTTAATGTCCGATTTGATCTGCTTCAGGAAATGCTAGTTGCAAAAAAGTGCAAAAAAGTCTGCAAATGCAAAGTTACGCGTCTGTCTAAATAGTACAGATGTTCATAAATACATAGGTGTGTTCTAAATAAATATTGTGGGTAATCCACATAACGCTATCTAGCCCCAAATTAAGCAGAGCTTGTACAATGGGAACTAAATAGCTGATATAGTCTAAACTGTTTTTTTTTTGTCAATGCGTAGGTACGTATAACTCATGTAACACCCAGACAGAGAACCAACATCTGAGTTCTCCACTCTAATATTTGCTCTCGGTGGGGATTAAACCCACGACCTACGGCGTAGAAGGCAAAGCTACTACCAGCTGAGTTGAGAGGCCAGTCAAGTGTTATTTTCTATAGAAGTAGGCAACAAATATAATAATAGTAATGGCTAATTTCGGCTTAATTCAGCGTAGTGCGATGTTCAATATTAATTGCCTACAACGGTACGTGATGTTTGCTATGACAGCAGCCTTAGCATGGAGGTCCTCAGTATTCTAAGCATTTGTCAAGATGATCTAAATTCCTTCACCCACGTTAACACCAAGACATAAGGTTGAAAACAGCGTGCCCTGCATCACCACATTTCCCGTATGAAATTGTTTTCTAAGAAGCAAAAACTTTGCGTCGGTCTGTGGTAAATCCATCATCCCATAATCGATTGTTCACTGAAGGATGAATAATTTTCTGGAAAATAACCGGCGAGCGAGGCGAAGCGACCCGGCGATAGCTCGGCTGTGGCTTAGCGAAAATGCTTGAGGAAATAGTAATTCTTGGCTGTTATAGGCTCTAGTGCTAAAATAGCACCTAGTTACCTGAATGAGGAACGCCTACAACTTTAGTCCTAAGCACTTGGGTGTTGTGTATTTAAAGATAATACGATACGATGTTCAGCAAATTATTTTTGGTACCCCCTATGGTTATGCAACGTTCTGACTTCTGAGGATGGGTGACCGCACAGAAGCAGAAGCCGAAGCATATATGTACCCTCCGAAGATCAGAGCACTTATGTGTGCTTCTGATCTTCGGAGGGTAGTACACAAAGAGTCAATCAAACCATGACGGAAGTCTTCAGGCGGCTTAACATTTTATCACAATATTTAGCCACTAGCTCAAACTAACCCCATCAACCTGAAAGGTCCACTGGACAAAAGCCTCACCTACACATTTCCAGGAAGTACGATTCTGAGCCCTATCCATCCATAGACTTCCCGCAATCTTTACAATGTTGGTCCAACTAACTTCAATAAAAAACACTGTTATATAAATCTGTTTATAAACATACGTAAAAGTCCCGGTTTCAGCGAACCACCGAGCGAATTTAATTAGGCGGAAGTCAGGCAGTATTCTAACTCGCTCGGGACTGTGGTAATTGTCTTATTCGCAAAGTTTTTTCATCAACTTTTAGCCTCTGACCAGATTGCAAGCTCGTCTCGTCTGTCATCGCCGAAATTGAGGCAGACAATAAAACCACACTGTGACAGTGATAAAATTGTGAAGCGCTAACTTCAAAAAATGGATATGGTTTTATATAAGAAAAATTGTGGACAATCTAAACAACACTATTTAGCCTCAAATTAAGGAAACGGGATAGCAGATACATACAGGGTGGATACGACTGATGAGACAAAAAATAAACTGCATATACTAGGCACCATTTTCAAGCTCTGTACCAAAAATCTTTTAATTAGGAGCAGTAGTTTAGCCGCAAATAATTTTTCAAGTTTTTTCATATTTGGAACACGATGTATTTTTCATAGCAGATGATTACCTATACCTACGAAGCGTATTTGCCACTCCGACGCAAGTAATACACACACAGACTCGCATTTTCACTACGAGAGTGACATAGAGAGAGACAATGACATAGCAAAAATCCCGCGGGTAAAAGAAATAGACATAGGTCAGTGCGTTCTTTCTTATTGCTACCTAACTACTGTCAACTTCAGTTCGCGACCGCTGACCGTTCGGAACGGATGTGCCTACCTACCGGAACACGGAAGCTTACGTTTTTATTTTTACGAATTGAAAGCGAAGGCAATTTGTGATAGGACACTAAATAAGTTTAGGACAGTATTTCTTTTCTCTATTGTGACAGGATACGTAACTTGGGATTATTATTATTTAGTGTTACTGTTTTTATTGTGATTGACTGTTTTTTATTGTGATGTGATGAAGACACGTTATTAAAATTTGGTTTTGTGTGTTCAACAATGCCTCGTGTAACTTACACGGCGTCAGAATACACTGACATGATTTTTATTTACGTTTGTTGTTGTGATCGTACCTACCCAATTCAAAGGCGGCTCAGGCCTCCACTCGCGTCGCGCCAGGTCATCGCCCCGGCCGCCGCGCCGCCTGCCTGGGCATGTCGCGCGCTTGCCGGAGCGCGTTTTACTATCAAGGGTGTTTGCGTTTTACTCGGATCGGTAAGCTATTTAGTTTGTTTGAAATAAAAAAAATCTCATTTTTGTAGCTTTTTATTTTTATACCGTATCGATTTAATACTTATTACGTATAGTGTACGTAGTGTAATTTAATGCCCATCTGTCGTATCCACTCTGTATATAGTAAGTAATACAGATACATTTAAATATCTGCTATATATTTTTGTAAATTCATGCTAAAAATACAATAAAGCACTCAGACAGAGAACAAACATCTGCGATCACCACACAAATATTTGTTCTCGGTGGAGATCAAACCCACGACCTACGGCGCAAAAGGCTACCAACTGAGCTGAGAGGCCAGAAAGTTGTGGGACGCTAACTTCAAAAATTGGATAAGGTTTTCATAATCGTTCATAGTTATTACGTTATTAGTAATCCCTCGCTATGCTTGCTAGTCAACCCTTGTTTTTTGAGCTCTTTAAACATTAGTTTTTTTTATTTTGTAATGGTAAACATGGGTACCTACGTCTCAGACACTAAATGATTTATGCAGTGACATACTCGTATATAAATAACTAGTGGCCGCCCGCGACTTCGCTCGCCCGTTCCCGTAACACCCCGTTCCCGTTACTTTTTCGGGATAAAAAGTATCCTATATCGTTCTCCTGGTTCTAAGCTACCTCCCAACCAATTTTCAGCCAAATCGGTTCAGCCGTTCTTGAGTTATAAGTGGAGTAACTAACACGACTTTTTTTTTAAATAGATAGATACTCTATGTACACAAAGACACGCATCAGACTATGCACTGCTAGCTCTTATGTCCTTGCAGTAAGCTTCATTTTTCTATGTTTTTAGATAACTTGAGCTGTATCCTACTGTACTAATACACAAACACTCCCGTTGATACAAAAAGCATCCTTATTATGTATAATGTAGGTACATTTTAATTATGTATCTACCTTTTTCTATCTGATCTTACGTTTATTTTTCTCTGCATGTTCAGTTCGTTTACAGGTTGAGCCAAGAATTATTCGAAGTAATGGAAAGATCTATGTAGATAGACCGTCCGTCTTCTCTCCGGGTTCGACTCTATATGCCCGTGTCGCATCACATATTCTTTTGTGTCAACGGATAGGATCGAAAGAAGAGAATACAACGAAAGAAAACACGACAAGAAGATGATGAAAAAGAAGTAATATATAAGTTACAAATTCAAAGTCAAATATTTCTTTATACAGTGGTCACAAAAATCACCGCAATCAATGAAACACTGTCAAATAACGCTGTCAAGTTTGACAGTGTTTGACTGATCGCGTTCGCCAGCGGCCTAGGTGTGCGCAGGCCTTTAGGCTTGATCGCGTGAAACTGGCACCTAGACTCACCTAGCTTTGAGACGTTTCAAAGTGATCCTAGTGACCACTGAATAAAGAAATGTTTGACTTTGTCTTTGTAACTTATAAACTACTTCTTCTTCATTTTCTTCTTGTCGTGTCTTCTTTCGCTGTATTCTCTTCTTTCAGTGTGGGGAAAGGGTTTTGAGAGATTTCCTTTCGTGCACTACTAATTTACCTCGATATAACTTTAACCTGACATAGTTATAAAGACTACGACGCAAAGCCTAAAGAAACTATTGGTCGTATAGAGGCTTATATCATAATACGCAGTACTTAAAAACGAATTCTTATCATTTAACCCATAGAAAGGTGCAGCAGAGTTTGAAGGGCAGGATGAAAAGGAGAATAAAAGAAAATTACAATAATCTAACTTCCCTAGTGAGTTAAGCATAGAAAATTGTTGGTGGCAAAGACGTAAGACTCAAAAGGATCAAAACTGCCAATGAACACATTCTTAGTACCTATTACTTTTTTATAAAACTAAGCTAAAATGACTCAATAGCCTACTAGGCTAGATTGTAATATTAATTAGGGTACCGCATAGACGAAGTACACTAATTTAGTAAAAAAAAAATGGCGTACGAGTGCACAAAATGGGGGCTGACCTTGATGGGTCTGAATGAAAGTGTCGTTGATGATGTAGTTTCACCTTTTGCTTTTCTTTCGTTTGATGTTTCCGCTTTGTTTATGAAGGAAAAATATCTGCCTCTGAAAGTTTTTCTTAGGAAATAAGACATATTCGTAGCTAGTGTATTTATTTTGCGGAGCAGAAACACGTACGTGATGTTTTTGTAGAAGCTTTGCTGAAAATATTTTGAATTTAACAAAATGTGTACTATTTCATTGGTCTTCTCCTTTAATGTCAAAACACGAAACGTTTTAGAGAATTTTCTTTTATATTTTAAAATTTGTGTGTTTTAAGTTTTGTTGAGTAATTTTAGAGGAGTGTAGTACCAATCCTAACATCATTACTCGATAATATAACTGTCGGTTTTCAGAGATATATTCTTAACAAATATCTCTGAAAACCGACAGTTAAAAATTTGAAATTAGTAACTAAAAAGTTACTAATTTATTTCAAAATGTTTGCACGTCGGTCTTTGATAAGTGTACACACTAAAAAAAGCAGCCAAGTGCGAGTCGGACTCGCCCATGAAGGGTTCCGTAGCACGACGAACTACAAGAACCTTTATAATAAGTTACTTGATGTAACATAATAAGGTTCTTGTAGTTCGTCGAAAGGTAAATTGCGGTTTACGGTTTATGACGTATAAAAAAAAAACTACTGACTAGATCTCGTTCAAACCAAATATCGTTGGAAGTTTACATAGTAATGTACAACATATATTTTTTTTAGTATTATCATTCTCTTACTTTAGAAGTTAGAGGGGGGGGGGACCAACTTTTTTCCACTTTGGAAGTGTCTCTCGCGCAAACTATTTAGTTTAGAAAAAAAACGATTATAGAAACCTCAACATCATTTTTGAAGACCTATCAATAGATACCCCACACGTATGGGTTTGATGAAAAAAAAATTTGAGTTTCAGTTTCAAGTATGGGGACCCCCGAAATTTATAGTTTTATTTTTATTTTTATGTAAAAATCTTAATGCGGTTCACAGAATACATCTACTCGCCAAGTTTCATCAGTCTAGCTCTTACGGTTTCGGAGAAAAATGGCTGTGACATACAGACGGACAGACAGACAGACAGACAGACAGACAGACAGACAGACATGACGAATCTATAAGGGTTCCGTTTTTGCCATTTGGCTACGGAACCCTAAAAATGTGTCCGTGGGGAACCGAGGCTTTGCAGATCTTCATAATTTTGTCTAGGTGACAGATCTATGCGACTCGTGACACAAGGGCTAGTCTGGCGCAGCGCATTCGCATTGCTATTTATCGCGACAATGCCGCCAGTGTTTCGGGGACGCTTCCATCTGGCACTGACTTGGATCAGTTGAGCTATCTCTATATCGTTTGTAACGGTCTACAGATGGCTCAATTCTCATTACTGTGTTGTGTATTTACTGCATTTTGTAAATATTTGTTTCATCGTAAGTTTTTTTGTGTATACAAATGAGTAGGTATACTTACAACAATTTATTTCATAATCAACAGTACCAAGAATCTATTCTGCTTTCAGTTAAGACCCCAAGGGCGTAAAACCGTCCCTAAACCCACTGGTTTCATGAGAAAGCTAACCAAAATTACCTTTCTGTAATAAAAAATCTTATTGGATAATAAAAAAGTAACGCGGCAAGTTACAAGTAACTCCATTCAAAAGTATCGTGTTTGCGCCTTCTGTCACAAAGCATGAAAACATCCTTGGAAATAAGTTTGGATAAAATATCACTTTTCTTGTTTCCATACGTCTGGGCGGGTCACGGAGGTGGCGTGAATCAAAAACTTTACGCCGATATGGAATTTAGAGTTTTGAAGTAATTTGGTAGTTCTATTGGATCGAGGGACGTGACTGCAGATTATTAAGTACCATTTAAAAACGATCAGATAAAAGCCGTTTGTTTCAGCCTAAAAGACTTGAACGTGTTGTACTAGCTTAGATTTACAATACAGAATTTTTTGAAGTGAAAATTGTTTGGATGGGCTTGAACATTTTTGACGTAAGAAAAAACCAATGAACTCGCGCTACCGTCACCTCTTCGGCAAAGATCGTCAAACTTCGCCAAAAACGGTGGGATGGGTGAAGTCGCTTGTGTAAACGCTGATTGGTGAAGAAAATATCGTTCAGTTTCTTTGTTTATGAATAGGCGGTGAAAGTTAAAATTAAATCATGATTTATTTAAAGCGACATGTCTTTCGAATATGAGCTACGAGTATACAGACTGAAGGGACAACCTCTGTGGAGTCCCTTCGCACACAAAGGCACACATCTAGCGCGATGGCGATGGTGATAAGTGAAACGCTGTCAAATGCCGCTGTAACATTGATCGCACTAGATGTGCGCGATGGCGATGGCGGTTTTACACTACCTGGGGTGCAAGGTGCAATTCTAGCAACACAAATCACTCAAGCAATCGCTGAATTCGAAGTGAGTTGTCAATTTTTGTTTGAAAATCGAACGCGGATTCAGCGATCATTCAATCGAGCCGTGTTGCTGGAATAAACGCCCAGTTGCGCTTAGAAATTCATCTATATTTTCTCGCCCGTTGCTTAGCCACACTTTCTCAACTGGAGACTGGAGCAAGCCATAACAGTATACGTACCGGAAAATAAGGCAGGTTTGCATTAATTTTTACTACAACAGCATTATGTTTAACCTTTTGCAGATGCATGACATAATTTTTCAGGCTGATCTTTTCGCAAAAGAATGTAATAATAGTATGTATGTATGAAGATTGTCTTTCTTTTATTTTGATTCTTCTTCTCTTCTTTTTATTTAAGAGCAATGCTCTTTCTTGGCGGCGTAATGTATGCATTTTTCTCCCAGGTATTTCTTTTGAGGGCAACTTCCTTGACCTCCTTATATAACATGACGGCGATCTGCGCTTTTATTTGGCTCATGTAGTTTATCCTTAGTCTTCCCTTTCCTCTCTTTCCTTCTACCTTTCCTTAGATGATATTGCAAGATGACATGGGTAAGAAAGTAGTGACTGCTGAAATGACCACTAATAGGAGAGTGGAGAACGAAAACCTGATGTTTACCCCACATGAAGTGGGATAAGGATAAGAAAATGATGATGATGATGATGTTTAAAAATTGTCTTGGAAAAAAAAACTATTTTTGTCACTGTTTAGTTTTAAAACTGAAAACAAAAGAGGACAGATTTGTTCTTCTGCCTTACAATCTTTCTACAGGAGACTCTTATGAAAACGGCCTCAATGTTTCATACCAAATGTTACACTTACAACAATAGTTATTTGTTATACAAGAGTGCAAAGCTGCTTTGCACTCTTGAAAAAAAAACATGGCGCCACTAAAAGTATCACACCAAGAAGGTTTCGAGTATGAGTTACCAAATTTAAAAAGGTTGTATGATAAATTCGGCACCATGGAGTAGAGAATATTCCTTGCCATGGAGGTAGAAGTAAATAGGTTGTGTATTCACACACTAGTGAACACGATATTCTAAATTCAACTGTACTTTATCCTATATCGGATAAAACGGCTTTTGCAGGCAGAAATTAAACAGCAAAAACACACTTTCTGAGCTGGTGGGATGAAAAGGATTTTTTTGTTTGAAAATCTCTCGCAAAAGAAATAATTCTATGAAGACTCTTCACTAACTCTTGAAACTCTTCACCTGCTTTCATTTCAGTACATGCACGCTCTGAATTTCATAAAAAGAAATACTATTGTAAATACTTACAATAAAGAAATATTGAAATACTTACTTTTTTTATAACGCTTTTATTAGCTTCACCTGTATGTATGTATGTATGTATGTATGTATGTATGTATGTAACCGACCCCTTTGAGCTCGATTTTGTCCTACTTTGAACGATCAGATTTGATTCAAACTTTGCACACCTGTCAAAGGTCGATGACAATGCAATAATATGAAAAAAAAAATAAAAAAAAATGAAAAGAAATAAAAAAAATAAAAAAAAACCACACTTTGAACGATCAGATTTGATTCAAACTTTGCACACCTGTCAAAGGTCGTTGACAATGCAATAATATGAAAAAAAAAATAAAAAAAATGAAAAGAAATAAAAAAAATAAAAAAATAAACCTACTTTGAACAATCAGATTTGATTCAAACTTTGCACACCTGTCAAAGGTCGATGACAATGCAATAATATGAAAAAAAATATATGAAAAAAAAATATGAAAAAAAAAAAAAAAACTAAAAAGTAAAAAATAAATTATAGTTTAAAAAACTAAAAAAACGCTTTTATAACAAATTGAACTAAAAAGTTAAAAATAAAACTGTAATAATCAATTGAAAATTTATATTATTGTACAAAAAGCGTGGGGGGCTTGATTTTGATTGTTGTAAATATTTTATCAATAGTTTATTATATCTGAAGTTATTAAAAAAAGCACCCCACGCTTTTTGTAATAATATAAATTTTTCAATTGATTATTACAGTTTTATTTTTAACTTTTTAGTTCAATTTGTTATAAAAGCGTTTTTTTAGTTTTTTAAACTATAATTTATTTGTAAATACACATAAGAACTCACAACCTACAGTGTAGAAGGTGGAGTGTAGTAACTTCCAACTGAGATCAAAGATAAGGCAAACAACAACAGCACAATATAAGCGATAATATGTCCTCGTCTGTCGCTTTGTAATTGATATTCCTTGTACCCTGATGTGCCAGTAATATCAATGTCAGTTGATACAAGCAATTTCAATTGCTTAAAATTCAAATGAAGTCAGCTTATTTAGAAATTCAATTCAATTTATTTATTCTTGAACAATAATATATCGTATTAGAATGTCTTATAATTTACTTAACAGATGATTTATTAATTTATTATGAAAAAAACTGTCGAGTATTCAAATATTAAACAAGCGAAACTCGGAAACTTTTCGTCCGTCTGTCAAAACTTCATTTCTCTGTTCATTGTACGCATTATTGAACAAAAGGCCCAACGAGGTTTGTTGCTTTTGTGTTGTTTTCCATGTTGATACAAAATTATATGTTTTGTGTCAGTTGGAATGATGAATTAATCTTATTCTCTTCTCTTGTATCTTTGTGTTTGACATTCTGTATTGCGAACGACAAAATTTAATATAATGGTAACTTATAAAACCGATATTTTAGGGGAGAATTTCGCTCACTTGGAAAAGTCAAATATTTTATTTAATCAGTAATATCACAAGGATCACTTTGAAACGTCTTAAAATTTGGTGAGTCTAGGTGCCAGTTCCACGTGACCAAGCCTAGAAGAACAGGCAACAAACTCTGGCTTGGTTTCTACCGTTTTTTTGTATGATATTTTTATAAAACAAAAATAACAATAATAGCAGTGAAGTTCCAGTGTGGTGCCACTCCACTTAGTGACGTAGAGACACCACGAAATCTCCCATACTAGGTTTGATATTTCAGGCCAGTAAGCCTACCACAAGTTCTGTCTGGCTCTGTCTCTAGCTCTGGTTTTGAGTCTGTGTGAGTGCTCATCAGTGTATTATACTGTGTGTGTGACGTTTCGACGTAGGATTTATTAAGTCAACTCACACAGACTCAAAAACAGAGCCAGAGACAGAGCCAGACAGAGCTTATGGTAGGCCTTCAGGAACTACAGACAGAATTTTTTTTTTAAATTTGCACCGGAATATATTGAAAAGGGGCATCGAAGTTTGTTAGAAAACTTCACGCGAACGTTATCGTGCGAAATTCCAATATAATACGAGTAAAATGAATTCGGTATATCCGTTCCTAGTTTTGAAGAAGTGCTCAACAGTTCCCGCAATAAGGGAAACCTTTGAATTCATATGAGGTGAAGGGTGTCCCACATACTTACATACGCTCAACTGCTTTAGAGTGTGTTGGCAAGAAATTCTATTCGTTATAAAGGGAATATGTTTTATTCATTGCGTATCCTTTCAATTTCATAGATATATATTTATAAATTTTAATTTTTGTCCTAATTACACACAGGTTAACTGGAAGAAAATGCTCTCGAGCATTAAGTTCGTCTATGTACGATGCAATTTTTTTTTAGTGCAATAATGAATTTTCTGTCTATCTATCCTTAATCAAGGTTTTGACAGAAGGTATGTTTACCTACTAGAGATATTTTGTGTGTGAATTGTTTTTGATTTTATCTTTGTGTTTGTATTGTATTTTATGTGATATGGGGATATGTATTATTGTACAAATCGTGCCTGAAATAAACAACTTTTATTTAATTTAATTAATTAATTAATTTAATCTACCTATAATAATATTAAGATCAATACCTATGATATTAATATCATCAGTCCATTTCATCCAAAGGTGAGTACCTAGAGATCGCTGTTTTGCGATAAGACCACCCATTGTATGAGGCGAATAGATTTATTTTTTTCTATGTACCTAATCTTTTATAATTTGTTGTGTTTCTATCTATCTATTAATAAGACGAAAACTCTTCATTGATTATAGCTACAACTCTGTTTTACTATAGTAGACCGCCAACAATACAATTATCCATCATGACGCCATATCTCCTTTCTCTTCTTCTTTTTCTCCGCTAGAGCTGTAACTCTTTGCTTGATTCGATTAAGGATGTCCTATTCCCAAAACTGGTTAACACTATCTACGTATATCTAAGTCTGATAACTGGACGTATGTTAACGGAATTCTAAATAAAAAAGTTGATGTTTTTCATGGTAAGGTTTTCCACGAAATATGCCAAAACAATTTCAAATTTAATAGAATAAAGAAAAATTATTGCCATTGGGAGTTTCAAACTTTTTATTGAAAATTTCTGTTTTCCGTTCAAACCGAATATTTAATTTTTAACAAACCGAGGTATATTCGGTATTTTTAAGCAAATGTGGCTTTCATCAGGGAGGGTTTGTGTTGCAGATTAAACGGTAGCGGCAATAAAAGGATTTTCAACCAAAAACAAAGAAAACATTAAACAAAATGTAAACACGTTCGTTTGAGACCGTAAGTGGACCGTAAAAAATCTTAAACTAAAAATTCCCTGTGTTTTTGGTATTTTTTGTACAAAAGCAATTTTGTGTAAAAAAATGCTTTAATCAACTTTAAAAGACTGGGCGGGCCACCTGATCCGCATGAACCCTGAGAGATGGGCTAATGTAGTCACAGGATGGATACCCGCAGAAGGTAGAAGACGTCGCGGCCGCCCGAGGAAACGCTGGCGTGACGACCTTGATTCCTTCTACACCAACTGGGTACAATTGACCGAGGATCGCGAAGAGTAGAAGAAAGTGGGGGAGACCTTTGCCCAGCAGTGGGACAGTATAGGTTGAATAAAAAAAAAAAAAACAACTTTAAGCATACAGATGTTCAGCCTCAAGTGCCAGTAACTTCACCGCCATTCACACCCTTCAAACCGAAACACAGCAATGCTGCTTCACGGCAGAAATAGGCATGATGGTAGTACTTCCCCGGACGAGCCCTTCACAAAGAGCTCTACTACGACTGCCCCCTACTGTCTTCCCCTTCTAGCAGTCAAAAATGACAGTGATTTTTGACAGCTTTTCTCTGCAGAACGATTACTCAATACTCAATACATTTAGGGTGTTATTAATAATCCTGGTGCAACGCTGGAGTGGTTAAATCGTGTTTTGTCACATTTGTTCGAGTTGACAATTGCATGTCAATGCAAGAGACAAAACACGGATCAACCAGTCCAAGGCTACGCCAGGATTATTAATAAGACCCTTATTGCATAAACATGGTTTTGTGGCGGCACGATATATTTCTGCGCTTCGCGTCTTGCTTGCCGCGCGGACGGCCAGCCGCGGGGAGCACGCGGGACGAGACGGGGGCGGCCGCCGGCCGCTCGATAAAACTACATTGCGCCCGCGCTGCGGACACACTAGCCTAGCGCGTTCCGACGGTGAACACGTACCGCTCCTCGCCCGCGACCGACACGCAAATACTCACGCATTTCACTAAGTTTCGTTTACTATTTTCACATTCTTGTATTTCTAATTCTAACTCCTGTATCTTCCGCTATCTCCATTAAACCTAAATTCTATTCATTTGTGCTGTTTCATATCGCCTGCCTACCTACCCGCTACCTAGCTGAAGTAGACGTAGGCGACACGAATAACGCTTCACTGGTGACCTACGACTAAGAAGATGGAGAAGTCGGATGCAGCACAGCCCGGACCTTCTGGAAGGACCGAAAATCAAGCCGGATCTTCTGGAAAAAGTGAACATCAGCCTGGATTATGGAGAGTGGGCGTACGAGTGCCACCATTTTGGCCTGAGGAGCCCGCTGTCTGGTTTGCGCAAATTGAAGGTCAGTTTATCATTTCCAATATTACCTCGGATCTAACGAAATTCTACTACGTTGTGGGGCAGTTAGATCCACAGTACGCCGCCGAGGTTAAGGATGTTATTTTGAGCCCGCCAGATACTGGGAAGTACGAAAAGATAAAAACCGAACTGATTAAACGATTATCGGCTTCTCAAGAGCGTAAGCTACAACAATTACTGACTCACGAAGAACTGGGTGATAGGAAACCTTCACAATTTATTCGACATTTGCAGAATCTTGCCGGACCGACGGTCCCGGAGCACCTAATTAGGCAAATTTGGTCAAACAGGTTACCTACCCATATTCAAACGATTATTGCTTCACAGACAGGCGGTACGCTCCAGGCCTTAGCTGAACTGGCGGACAAAATCAACGACATTTCGACACCTACGCAACAGGCAGCAAGTACGTCAGCATGCGAATCACAAGGTACCGTGTCAGCACTGGAAATGATGGCAAAACGTGTCGACGCACTGGCGAAGCAGGTACAAAATCTTTCTACCCGTAACTCTCGATCCCGTCACAACAGTACGAACTACCGAAGCCGGTCAACCTCCAGGAACCGGTCAAGATCACGCGAACGCCCTGACGATCATCCTCACTGCTGGTACCATTTTATTTATGGATCTAAAGCGAACAACTGCAGGCAGCCGTGCACATACAAATCGGCGGGAAATGCGAACGGAAGTCACTAATGGCGGTAGCTGACTGTCCGCAATCATCAGGCCGCCTGTTTATGACTGACCGGAGATCTAAGGCACAATTCCTTATCGACACGGGTTCGGACCTGTGTGTATTCCCCAGGTCAGCTTTACGGGAGCCGCGACCAAAGACTAAGTACCAATTATTCGCAGCAAACGGCACGTTAATCTCGACTTACGGGCACATTTTGTTGAACTTGGACTTGGGACTACGACGAGCATTCAGCTGGCGCTTTACCGTGGCGGATGTCACGAAGCCTATTATAGGAGTGGACTTTTTATGTTTTTATCACCTTTTAGTTGACTGTAGACAGCAACGCCTTATCGATGGGATAACGAAGCTCGGCATCGACGCGCCGCAGCCGAGGGGTGAACTATCCGATATTTCTTCAATACGTACCACAGCCGACGACACGATTTTCGATAACCTGCTGCGTGAATATCCGGATATCACCCGCCCCGCTGGTAAGCCAACGCCACCCAAGCACTCTACAATGCACCACATACGTACCACGCCTGGTCTTCCTGTCTCAAGCCGTCCACGCCGCTTGGACCCGGAAAGGTTGCAGATCGCGAAGCAAGAGTTCGACGAAATGCTTCAGAACGGAACTGCACGCAGATCCGAGAGCCCCTGGTCATCTCCTCTTCATCTAGCTAGGAAAAAGAACGATGGTTGGAGACCATGCGGCGATTACAGAGCTCTGAACGCACGAACGATCCCGGATCGATATCCCGTACGCCACATCCACGATTTTACCAACCAACTCGCAGGTAAAACAATATTTTCTACGATCGACTTAGTACGAGCCTACAACCAGTTACCAGTCTTCGAGGACGACATACCGAAGACGGCCATCACTACTCCGTTGGAATGTTTGAGTTTCCGTATATGACCTTTGGCCTCCGGAACGCGGGCCAAACATTCCAGCGCTTTATGGATGAAGTCCTGAATGGACTTGACTTCGCATATGGGTACTTAGACGACGTACTTATCTTCTCTAAAGATAAAGACCAGCACTTAGAGCACCTCCGGATACTTTTTGGACGTCTCAAAGATTACGGCGTCCTTATCAATACCTCGAAATGTCACTTTGGTCAACCGGAAATAACCTTCTTAGGATTTAGCGTCTCGGCTGAAGGGATCAGCCCTCTCGAATCGAAAACGCAAGCGATACTCGACTTTCCGGTGCCGAAAAATACCAAGGAGCTCCGAAGATTCCTGGGAACCTTAAACTTTTATCGCAGGTTCATTCCAGACGCGGCAAAGAAGCAGGCACCTCTCAACGCCCTGTTGGTTGGTTTGCAAGGAAAGACTTCAAAACCAATCGACCTCACACCCGACCAGATGGAAGCCTTTAAAGACTGTAAGTCTAGTATTTCTCACGCCACTCTGCTGGCTCATCCGGATCCCGACACAGAACTGGCAATACAAACCGATGCTTCAGATGTAGCTATTGGAGCTGTACTTCAACAACGCAAAGGTAACGACTGGCAGCCCATGGCGTTTTTTTCAAGAAAACTGAGCCCGCCGCAACGAAAATATAGCACCTTCGACCGCGAGCTCTTAGCGATATATGAAGCCATACGATATTTCCGTTTTATGGTGGAAGCAAGACCATTCATTATACTTACCGATCACAAACCGATAACGTTTGCCTTCACCACTCGAAGAGACAAATGCTCACCGCGCCAATTCCGATACTTAGATTTTATTTCACAGTTTACGACAGACATCAAATTCATCGCAGGTAAAGACAACATCGTGGCTGATACTCTTTCTCGCATCGAAGAATTATCAACGCCCCTAGATTACGTCAGCCTTGCCCGAGCCCAAGAGACAGACGCAGAGCTCCGAGCCCTACTGGTGGATGGATCCAGTCTACAGCTGCAAAAGGTTTCCCTTCCTGACGCAAAAACGCAAGTATACTGCGATACTTCTACCTCGAATCAGCGACCTTACATCACACCTGCATTCCGCCGTCAAGTGTTCGAATCACTTCACGGCCTCAGTCATCCCGGCGCTAAAGCTACAGTACGACTTGTAACTACTAGATTTATATGGCCGGGTATAAGGCGAGACTGTCGACGATGGGCTAAGGAATGTCATCAATGCCAGCGCTGCAAAATTACGCGACATACGACTGCACCATTCACAACATTCCAATCACCTTCAGCTCGATTTCAGCATGTCCATATGGATATAATAGGTCCTTTACCTTTATCTGCTTCCCACAGGTACTGCCTCACTCTTGTCGACCGCTTCACACGTTGGCCTGAGGCGTACCCACTCACCGACATCACAGCTGAAACCTGCGCTACAGCCTTCATCTCTGGCTGGGTGGCACGGTTTGGCTGTCCCGAGCGCATCACGACCGACCGCGGTCGCCAATTCGAGTCGCGCCTCTTCAAGTCCATCGCCGCCTTGATTGGAGCCACTCACCTAACGACGACCGCGTATCACCCGGCGGCCAACGGCCTGGTGGAGCGCCTTCACCGCCAGCTCAAGGCTGCCATTACCTGCCGCGCGTCATCTCAGTGGACCGAAGCGCTTCCGATGGTGCTCCTGGGTATCCGCAGCGCGTGGAAGGACGACATCCAATCCACAGCAGCAGAGCTTGTCTACGGCGAACCACTTCGCTTACCTGATCAGTTCTTCAACACTGCACTTGAAGACGACGTCGACATGACAGACTTCGCTGATCGCCTCCGCAACCGCATGAGTAACCTCGCTCCAAAACCAACTTCGTGGCACTCACTTCGTCCCTTCTACATACCAAGAGACCTGAGTACCGCGACACACGTCTTCCTACGCCAGGGTCCAGTCCGCCGTCCACTACAAGCACCATACGCTGGCCCATACAAGGTCGTACGACGAGGTTCAAAGACGTTCGACATAAAAGTCAAAGAAAAGGTACTCACCGTCACAGTAGATCGACTAAAGCCAGCGTACAGCGCTAGTGACGACCAGACGATAGCTCCGACGACAACCCTCTCGCCAACACCGACGTCGACACCAACGCCGACGCCAACGCCGCCAACACCAACAACGACGCCAACGCCCATTACAGCCTCCGCTCCTGCTCCAGCTAAAGATGGAATACCTACCCAGCCTACCAAGAGGACAGCGAGTGGAAGAGTTGTGAGATTCCCAGGTTACTATCGATCGTAGTCACGATCTCGGAGGGGGAGTACTGTGGCGGCACGATATATTTCTGCGCTTCGCGTCTTGCTTGCCGCGCGGACGGCCAGCCGCGGGGAGCACGCGGGACGAGACGGGGGCGGCCGCCGGCCGCTCGATAAAACTACATTGCGCCCGCGCTGCGGACACACTAGCCTAGCGCGTTCCGACGGTGAACACGTACCGCTCCTCGCCCGCGACCGACACGCAAATACTCACGCATTTCACTAAGTTTCGTTTACTATTTTCACATTCTTGTATTTCTAATTCTAACTCCTGTATCTTCCGCTATCTCCATTAAACCTAAATTCTATTCATTTGTGCTGTTTCATATCGCCTGCCTACCTACCCGCTACCTAGCTGAAGTAGACGTAGGCGACACGAATAACGCTTCAGTTTAGTCAAGGTACATACATAGTTCTTAGGTGTAAGTCAGTATCACATGGACCCTGTGTATAGGGTAAAGCAACATGGAGGTAGGCCGAGGTTTATACACAGTAGTTGGTACGTGTATATTATTATAGATAGAGAATTTCCAGGCATTATAATGTAGATAGTTTGTTACATTATTTTAAATTAATAAGTGAAGTAAAAATCGGTTGTCTGTAAAGTCGGTTTACTGACGATAGTTGAACGTGATAACGTTATAAGAAAATACTCGCGGTCGCGGACTCGGACTCGGACTCGGACTCGGACTCGGACTCGGACTCGGACTCGGACTCGGACTCGGACTCGGACTCGGACTCGAACTCTCGGACCCGGACCCGGAACCCGACCGAACCCTTACCCTTACTCTCATTTACCCTTACCGTCATTTACCCTTACCCTCATTTACCCTTACCCATTACCCGACCCGGGCTCGGGCTCAGGTAAATGGAACGACGAAACGACGTAACGACGCATGAGTCATGTTTTTTCGTGCGTGCAGCCGGCTTCATCGATTTATAAGACGTTATCACGTCAAAAACACCTTATTTTCTGCAACACAATTTTATTTCTCCACTGAACCAACACTTTTTACATTTATTCCATTAATACGCCATATCGTGTACTTTTAAAACTCTAGGTATAATTTTAAACTCTATGTACAATTTAAACACTGTCGGTGGGGCTAGGTTCCCATTTTATGACCGTTCTTCAACTCGACTCAATGCCGACTGCCAAGCCACCTCGATCACTCCCGTAAGAAAACTTCAAACGGGAACCTACCCTTCCACCAATAAACATGAACAACCACCATCCTTTTTTTGAATTCTACCGGAAACTACATTAAATACTTCCAAATCCTACCATTCGATAGACAAAAACGGAAGTCATAACTATGATTATTTTACTTGCCGATCGTTTTAGAACAATATTTCTTGATTTAAACAGACTAAAATATATTCTACAAAAGAAGCTAACATAAGCTTGGTAGAACAGATTAAACGATAATGTCTAGGTGTGCTTAATGCTTGATCGTTCCGCAGTTGAGTTGTCACTGCCTTGGCACAACTCAAAGTGTCACATGAAACACGTGTAGTTTTTCATGGTAGACAGCATTTACGATATAAAATACGTGCGGTGTCGATTCGCTCACTTCTACTGAAATGTTGGTAAAATTGTTTATCGTCCACTCGTTTTTATTGGTTCTGACTTTTCACAGTTCATGTTTTACGAGTGTACACTTTACAAGATATGGGTAAGTTAGCACCAGACATAGCTCAGAGTGCTTCTTCTTGTGTCACTAGGTCTTTTGAACCAGTGCCAGTGCCAGTGTGGGAAATAATTTTTAAGTCAAAATTACAAGAATCACTTTGAATTACTCAGTTAAATTACAAGAATCACTTTGAAACGTCTTAAAGCTAGGTGAGTCTAGGTGCCAGTTCCACGCGACCAGTGAGACTACTAAATACTTAATGCACAAAAGGTGCTCCTTTTGCGCATTTGATATTTAGTAGTAGTAGAGCTTGTGGGTTATTCCCACGAATGCCGCGTCCATACAAATGAGAAATCTAAATTTTCATGCTAATTGATTCCTAGCCGATTATTCGAATATTAAAAAAAAAAAATATTCCTGATTTGCTAAGCATTTGGCTGCCATCACACTTGTAGGCCTACCACAAGCTCTATCTGGCTGTGTCTCTGGCTCTAGTTTTGAATCTGTGTGAATGCACACCAGTGTATTATAATGTGTGTGTGACGTTTCGACGTAGGATTTATTTAGTCAACACTCACAGACTCAAAACCAAAGCCAGAGACAGAACCAGACAGAGCTTGTGGTAGGCCTACTGATGGAAAGTGAGGGTGGACTACCTGCACCTGTTCACTCTTGTCATAACACATCCTTTATATATTTATTTATTTTATTTTTATTATTAAAACCGTTATCTTTATTTATTTCTTCTCATATTTTGTGACTAACATGCCAGCAAACTTGTGCTTAACTATCAAAAAGCAGTTAAGTACTTGCATTGCAAGTAGAACAGGAACTAAGTTATTGAGAACTACAACTCCTAGTTTCAAAATATGATCTTCTTTTAAAGTTAAAGTTACTTGATATCAAACATCGTGGAATAATAAAGTATACCAATGAAATACTAAATAGGAAATATCAAATTACTGGCACGTGAGGCTGAATATCTGGATGCCTCAAGTTGATGGACGCAGAGCAGTGTATTGTAGGGCATGGTCACGTGGCCTACAAGGCTATAGACTATGGTTGCCACTTTACATCAAATTGGCCATAAAGCTCCATCTGCTTTGTATAAAAAAAAATCTGCCAAGTTGTAAATTCGATCCCGGCCGAGGACAAATATTTGTGTGTAGCATAATAGTTGTTTCTGTGACATGAAAAGGTAATTTTTCTAATACTATTTCAAATCAACTATAGTAGCTACGTGTACTCAGCGATCCTGAGCTAATGGCGTAACGAGACACTAAAATAAAATAAACTGCGTCCCTTATGATACTGTTACTTTTAAATTACGAGTAACCATCTTCAAAACCAACTCCATCCTTTGGTCTAGGGGTAGCTAGATCAAAGGATAGATACCTCGCCTATGCTGCGTTGTACGTTGAAGTCGTTTGCAGTCGTAGCAGTAGGTCTACGAAGCCTACGACGCTACGAGTGTGCTACGTACAATGTGCTACAAAAGCTACGAATAAGCTACGTGTGCTAAAAATTGTGTGAGCTAGCCGAGTGAAAACTTGATATAAAATATGTATGAAAATTAGAGACGCTCATGATAGGACGTGATTGAGCCACAATCAATCCAAATATAAACATGTATTAAAATGCAGTAGGATGTCAAATTCTAAACGAACAGTCTTAAATTTCTTGAAGTCATCTTCAAAGGGCAATATCCTAGTATATTACATGCGTGTATCGTCATGTTGAAACCCGCTTTTGTAGATTTTCTAAGAGTTATCAAAAGCACTTTCATGCTTAAATTTATTATTGACTGAAACGTTCGCCGTTTTTCTGATAACAAAGGCCTTCCTGTAGGCACCACTGTTTGGCTCTGTCTCTGGCTCTGGTTTTGAGTCTCCGTGAGTGCTCACCTGTGTATTATACTGTGTGTGTGACGTTTTGACGTAGGATTTATTTAGTCTAATAGAGACACAAAACCAGAGCCATAGACAGAGCCAGACCGAGCTTGTGGTACCTACTGAAATGGAAAGATGCTTATCATTTGTCTCAAGTAGTTTGTGTAATAAGATGCGTGTTGCGGTTCGGGTAATATTATGAAGATGATACTCAAACACGCAAGCCTTAATTATGTGTGGTTCCCGCCTTAACTTACAACTTAATTGTCTATACGAGTATACCTTACCTTGAAAGCTTTACCTGTATGGAAAAACTGGAACAAAATAACTGCTAGATAGATAACTCTTTATTGATTACAATGACACACTGGGAAAGTAGGATACAGTTTTTAGCTTAAAAATAAACACTACTTTTTTTAGTTTTTTCGAGCAATTGATGTGGTGAAAGGATATTAAGTGCTTATGCGCAGTAGGCAGTGGGTTCGAATCCTTCTGAGAACAAATATTTGTGTGGAGAACGTAGTTGTTTGTTCTCGGTCTGGGTGTTATCTTGTATTCTTAGTATGTATTTAAACAAATAAATTACATAGGTATTATATCAGCTATATATGGTTCCCATAGCACAAGCTCTGCTTAATTTGGAGCTAGATAGTGTTGTGTGGATTGTCCACAATATTTATTTTATTTATTTACTAGCGGCCGCCCGCGGCTTCACTCGCCCGTTCCGTTTTTGTTTGGTTTGTTTTTGGGATAAAAAGTATCCTATGTTGTAATTTTCTGCCAAATCGGTTAAGCCGTTTTTGAGTTATAAATAGTGTAACTAACACGACTTTCTTTTATATAATTATATAGATTTATTCGAAAATATTTGTTTTAGTCTCCAGTGGTTATCGGTTCCACGATCTATCTTTAGAGCATTACTACATCTTCAGAGAAAAGGTGTCCATTGCTGGATACCGGCCATTCCTATACATTTCCAGCAAGAACTTTACAACTTCCCACAATATTTAGAATATCGTCGGTCCATATCATATCATAGGATGTGGGGGAATCAATTCGTTTTATTTATATACAAAAATGCTGGTGGGGCAAGCATATGACCCACCCGATGTTAAGTGGTAACCATCGCTGATAAAAAGCATAAAGTCAACTTCTGAAACACTGGTTATGAATATCTACAGACTCATGATTTTGTATTTGTATTCATATTCATATTCATTTATTCCAAAATAACAAAATATATTTGTTTGCGGAATTTAAACTAAAACTAAAATTAAAAATTAAAAAATAATCACAATTATTTATTGTTTTACTTTATTATAACGGTTAACACCAATTACAATAATTAAAGACATAATAGACAGACAGAAAATCGAAAATAAATAAATTATAAGTAAACGGTTTTGGTCAAATTTAAATAAAATGTCAATAGTAAAAATAGTAAAAAAAAAGACGGGTTGCACTCCGGGAGTGCCGGCAGAAGTGAAAACTTGCCGCTCGTATTAAAACTTGGTCACGTGATCCTGACGCGAGTTCAGGTCACGTGATCCTGACGCGAAATCAGGTCACGTGATCCTGACGCGAGTTTAAGATTTTATACCCACTAGAGAAAGTGCTCAACGCCGCTAAAGAAGTTTTCACTTCAAAAATGATATTGCGGTTTGTACTACCAAGAAAACATACTCGCAGCTTCACAAAGTAGGCTTTAGAAAGAATCACGAAGTAGATCATGGAGGTGTTAGATCAAACGGATGGCAGTAAACTGGGTCAAATGCGGTTCAAGCCCGCAAACCGGATTCAACCGGACAACTTTTGTTCGCGAACACTTCGCTTGAAATGCCAATACTGAGGGGGCTTGCAGTTTTTAATCATTATGCATATGAAAAAAAAAAAGAAAATTATCTTTATGTTTTTCATTTCATTTGGCGTGTGCGAGTAAAAGCAAATGACAATACTTCTTTTAAATTAATGGCATCTGTCTATTAGAACAATTTTGCCAATGTCAAATGAAACTATTATTTAAATTAGTTTTTAGTCAAGTCAGTCGATAGACAAGTCGGCCGTCATTGGCTTAGAAGAAAATGATAGCGTTTTTCTTCAAAACCATCGGAAAAATTATCACTTATTACACTTTCATTCGGAAATATTTCCACATATTACACTTTCATTCCAACTGCCCACACTTTGAACAGAGACCTCAAGTAATTTTGGTTAAAATACACAGCAGAACTGAAAATAACACCAGAAAAACGTTGAAAATATACATCTGTCAAAAATTAGATCGGTGGATTAGTTTTTTTTTTTTTTGGCGTAGGGTGGATTAGTTATCCATGAGACGGCTCCTAATTACAATATAAATAAGGTAGGGATACACAAGATGTTTGATCTTATAACTACATACACACGTAATTGCGTGTTGTTGATTGCGTGTTGATGATTGATCTTCTTAAATACTTTGTCATGCCTCTTTGCGTTTAGTTTTAAAACTATTTTCAAATTCTTTGAGCATCAAAGAAAATACTATTTTCTTTTTGCAACCTTTTCCTTTGTGGGTATAATTATTATGTTGAGGGAAGAATTTAAGGCTTCACTATATATAGTGGGACCTTAAATTCTTTACAGTCTAGACTAGATTATGAAAGGCTGTTTTCTTTTCTAAAAAACTAGTATCCTACACTCAATTGTAATGAATTTGGGTCTCGGTTATCATTTTGAAGACTGGGAGCACAGTTTTAATAAATACGTGGTATTTTATAGATGTCTTAATTTATTTTTGAATTTGAACGGAAATCCATCTAAGAATTATTTTTTATATAAACTAATATTATGCAAAGGTAAAGTTTGTGAGTTTGTGGGGTTTTAGGGAGTAATACCGATACCGAACATAACTTTCGAAAGATAATATTATTGCTGTTTTTTTACCTACCTACTTACTTTATTGCTTACATAATGTAGATTTGAATTGGTTAATGTATAAAATACATCGAATAGCTTCAGATAAACAATATTGTAACTGTGAGTCTAAGATTAAATAAATAAACATAAACATAATCTCTGGATCTAATGAACCGAATTCGAAAATCTTTTACCAATAGAAACCCACGTTAATTTGGGAGTGTGGTAAGTTCTCTTCTTCTTCTTTATCGTGTGACTAGACAATTCTTCTAAGCTAGCTATATTTCCTACTTAAGACTTGCCCCGGTTTCACATGGATGTAACTTAGAAAAAATGAGGTGAAAAATGAAGTTGGCATTTAATTTGAATTTTTTGAACTTTGAGAAGTCGGTGCGAGTCGCTTAGTTTTGAAATAAGTTGGTGTTTAGTTTCGAAGATTTTGGGGCTGGTGTTCGTGACCTGGATTTATTGGTATCGAGTGTAGATGTCATGTACGTTGCAGCTGGCACGCGATCAAATCTCGACTGTCTCTAGGGCCGTGTTCACGTGACTCATACGGCACGCTGCTCATGTGGGGATAGTGACATTTTTGCTATAGGTACACCGTAAATCGTATAAAAATGGAAAATTAAATCTTTTTAAATAACTAGCTGATGAAACAAGCTTAATAAATAAAATAAATTAATGTTGTGGATGCTCCACGACACTATCACCTACACCCCAAATAAAACAGGGCTTGTAGAATGGGAACCAGATAGCTCATATTTTGATACTTATATATTTTTATACATTTTTCTAGTAGCCTAGTGGTAACTCCACCTTCCAATCCTTGGAGAGTCAAGGGTTCCAATCGAGGCATGTACTAAAGGCATGTACTGTGCTGGTACTCTCAAACGGCGAAGGAAAACATCGAGACGAAGCCAACATGTCGTAGCTAAAAAGATCTACAACACTGTCATTAAAAGAGCCTCTTTGAGACGCACTTTAAATCCTTTCAGTACATATAACTAGAACAAAATATATTATTTATACAACAAGCAGCATTTGCGGGTGTTGCGTAAGGTACACACAAGTCTACATAATTTTTTTTGTTTTGTTATTATTATTTTATTCGACGAAAGATAGATTTGACCTAATGTACCTAATTTGACATGCTAAACTTTTTTTTGTAATAATTTTGTTAAATTAATTATGCATTAGAATTGTAAATTACCTGTTAAATTATGGAAATGTAAATTACCTATTAATTTGTGTAATTGGTCTCAATACCGTTCTAATTAATTAAATAAATAAATAAATGAAAGTTAACTTACATAGATTAGAATAGCGAATTAGTACTAAATATTTGTTCTAGTTTTATGTTTAACAATGGAATTCAACAAGTCACGCCCGAATCAATTAATTATCCTTTCACCACACTTGGTTTGAAATAACCAGTGACACGATAAGAAGAAGAAGCAATAAGTGATACTACTGCTGAATGAATGAAAAAAAAAGCCTCCCAAAATTCAGTATTCACCAAGAAATCTTGTTGGCGTTTCGAAGAAAAATGGGGATGATAAAAAGGCATTCAGGCTCGATGTTTGAGAGTTAAATAGTCACAGTGTATAAGTTCGCGATGAAGATGGAATGGGAAGTACTCTAGGGGGTACTCGATTCTTGCAAGGCGAAGCGAATTCTACATTAGAAGCATTATGTTATAATTTCTTCCCAGTAGTTCGGTTGAAAAGTTCTATGAACAGAATAAGTATTAAGAAAAATATCAATGCTAGGGTGTACTTTTTTCGTAACAGAACTAACTACATAGTAATAAAATAATATATGTGTAAAAAACATGAGAAACCAACTTCATTGCCAAACGGCGGAACCGATTTTGATGGAATTTATATGAAACCAATCTGCAGTACCTCTTAGATAAATAAGATTCAAATCGACTCATAAATAACGAAGTTATGCCATAACAAACATAAAAAAAACTAATTGAGAACCTCTCCTTTTTTTATTTGAAGTAGGTTAAAAATTAACGTGAGTGTGATAGTAAAAGAACAAGGTTTATTTTAAGGTTTTTAATCCTTATATACAATGAAGTGCATCGATAATGTAAATCCTTTTAGGCCAATTCAAAAGTAACAAACTGTATTTTTGTATACTTTTTTACCAACATGAGGTGTATTAGGATCGTAGCAGGCTTACCCTCATAGAAATGAGGCGTGATTTTATGCATGTGTCGTATCTAGTAGATAATAGGGGCTAAAATTTATTCAAAATAATAGATTTATTTTATTTTATTATTATATTTTTAGAAATGAGTAATAATCTTTATAAGTTTTGAAATGATTGATAAGAAATTGGTTTTTATAAATAGTTTAATTTGATATTTAAATGCTTTTATAAATGATTATTGAAGTAAGACTGAAGGATAGTCTTTAATGTTTAAAATAAAAAGCTATTTTAGTTTATTTAATTTAAGAACATTGTACTTGCTTTAAAACCATTTCATAAATAATATTATATTTTATTATTATTTGTTCGAAATTAATAACAATTTATTATATCAATAAATTGTTATTGGTAGTCAGAAGCTACGCAGAACGGAGGACGATATTGCCGATAGGGGGCGCGGTCTATCAACTGTCATGTGGGTCGCCTGACTGAGGCTAGGCGAGGCGGTGGATTATTCTGGGCTTGAGACTCGAAGGCGGAGGTTATCGTTTCGTTCTGTGTACTGTCGATGTGATTCGGCTCTGAGTACACCCCTTGATTGTTAAGATAAGTACCTAGTTCTCTTTGTAGTTGATATATTTTTACTGTAAGGTAGTTTTGTGTTGAATAACGTGTCTAAAGCTATAATTTAGTTAAATAAAGTGTAAATTTTAAAGACATTGATGTAATTAAACCATTTACTTACTATTTCATATTTTCTTTATAATATAAAGTTACCCTGATCTAATACATGTATGTATACCTATATTCGAAGTAGGTATAGGACTAATCAAATTAAAGGCAACTTCCTTTAATTTAAGAGGATTGGCAAATCAGGCGTTGATTTCCTTGTTGAAGTTGCTTTTCCAATTTCCTCGTACCTTCAATGTTAAGTAGGTGCTATTACTTTTTGATCCTTGAGGCCGTGGCCTCAGTGCATAAGCTGAAGCGGGCGCGGTCTGCGCTTGAGTCTGAGTCGAGCTTCAAGCATAGATTTTTTGACATTTTTTTATGGAGAACTGTAAAAAAATATACTTGACATAAAATAATCTCATTGTACTGGTTTAGTAAATAATATAAATAAAGTTTTTTATAATCTTTAAGTCAATCCACGCAACACTATCTAGTCTCAAATTAAGCAGAGCTTTGACTAGGGGAACCAGATAACTGATATAATACTGCGACCGGGCAACGAGACACATCACTAGTCGGAGGAGATAGAAAGATGGCGTCGGAATGCGTGGAATATTGTTTTTTCCATGTTATAGAGATGTACAGAGTTCTAACTGTATTCAATGGGTCGTTTTCACTTTATTCATACATTGTTCTTTGTAATTACATACTTTATTACACAAACAATGTGACACCCAGACAGACAATCACCCAGACAGAGAACGAAAATCTGCGTTCACCACACAAATATTTGTTCTCGGTGGGGGTTGAACCCCAGGATTTAAGGCGCAGAAGGCAGAGCTACTACCAGCTGTGCTGAGAGGCCAGTCAAACTAAATACATGATGATATTATATAACACACAAAATACATCAGAGAACTGGTGAATATTGAAATGATATACCGTTTGTATACACATCCTATTTCGAAACACTCCAAGATGCAGTCATATCGCAGACAGCACGTGCCATTCCAAATTGCTTCGGTTATAGACTCGGCTATTAGTGATATTAGTTTCCTCGGAGACAAGTCTTCACCTGTGGCATAGTATTCAGTTTCCAATGTTCCTAATAACAGACAGTTAAATTAGATTTTACGAGTATTGTCATTGCGAAATCCAAATTTTATAATTTTTCGTCATCTTCTCGTGTCACTGGTTCTTTCAAACACAGAACACTATCTAGCCCCAAACTAAGCAGAGCTGGTACTATGGGAACCAGATAGCTGATATAATATGTATATACATTTTTTTTTGTAAATACATACTTAGAATACAATATAACACCCAGACAGAGAATAAACATCTGCGTTCACCACACAAATATTCGTTATCGGTGGGGATCGAACCCGGTACGGCTCAGAAGGCAGAGCTACTACCAACTGTGCTGAGAGGTTGGTCTACCAAATCATCAATTCAACAAAAATTTAGGACAACTTAATTAAAACCAACGCACAATCAAACTGAAATCTTTGGTGCGGAGGGGTAGACAATGAAATAAATTCCTTAAATACGACCCCTAAAACGATGCGGGTTGAAGTTTGTATAAAAATATCTTTACGCGAGCGAAATCACGAATTTCCATTGGTACTTTTACATCGATTATATTTTAAGTAACTGAGATTTAACGGTTGATATAAAATTCGGTGGGTGGACAGGAATATGATTGAGCTAACGATGCTACTTGCTAAGTGGAACAACACGATGGCGACAGGCGTGTGTCGCTGTCGTGTCGCCTGGGATTGATTCCGGCTCAGCATTCCGGACTTGTTAATCTGCATTTGGCGGTCGACGTCTGTCTCCGTGTGGTAGCTAGCTGCCTGAGTTTCCAAAACGTTGGTCTTAACTAATGAGGATGAAAACTCGTCAGGAAGACTGGAAGTATAACATGAAGTTACTTCGGTTACGTCACGTCATTACCGACGCCCACAGAACGCTCTACAGGCCAAAAATGACTTAGCTTAGAGTAACGATTTAGTCAGAACAATAAAATAAAAAAAAGTCAGCTAGTTACATACAGTAGCCCGATCGGAAGGAACAGGAATAGTGTAGCTAGGTCGCGATATCCGAGTACCCAATCAAAGTTTATTGAACGCCAGGTGCGGGCCGGCGCCTCTTCACGAATTCGAAGACAGCTCTCACTAGAGCGTAGGCTTTATGAACCTCATTTTGTGATAGGGGGGAGAGAAAGTTCATTTGCTTGAGAAATTCCGTTTGCTTGGCAAATGCATAACGGAAGATCAGTTTTTGTTTATGGTTGCTTAGAGCCTGCCCAGATGGAGCGTTTTACGCGCGAGTGCCCTCGCGCGTTTCAATTTATATTGCGTCCAGATGCCGCGTTTTACGCGCGCTCCTACCAAATAGTTGCTCGCGTTTCACGCGCGATTGAGGAATCGCGCGTAAAACGCGCGTAAAACGCCCCATCTGGACAGGCTCTTAGCATAGGTTAGCTACGCAGCGTTTATAACAGAACACTTTTTTTTAACTGATTTCAAATTGAGTTTATAATTTTTTTATTTTTTATGAATAGCATAACAAATTAAGCCAAAACATATAATAATGTGTGTAATAGAAATATTATTTAATCTTTGTTATCGCATAACTTCAACATTTGTGAGCGGATTTGAAAAAAACAATTTCCATAGATTGGTCCGATAGAAACTCTTCAAAATCATTTCAGCAGTTCGCAGACCATGAAGTTGGCTTCTCAACTTTATAAACTTGTATTATTTAACTAAATGTTTTTATGGTTAACCCCTACGCACATCTAAGCGTTACGTGGAGGCGATCAGTGAAACGCTGTCATAGTGCGTTTCAACTTCATTTTGAGTAACTACCTTTTATTTGTTCATTCAGTTTGTACTAGTTTCTCCATATTCTTCATAGCTACATGCTCAAGAAAAGTAAGCGTCAAGTAAATATGCGTCTTGGAGACGCTTCCGTCTGGCACTGATTTGGATCAGTTGAGCTATCACTAGATCGTTCGTAACGATCTGCAGATAGCTCAACTGTTTCTTGTGTATTTTGTACATTTTGTAAATATTTGTTTAATTGTAAGTTTCTTTGTATTTATTAGAAAAGTTATGTTTTCTATTACCACCAGACCAGTTGCAAAATATGTCCAGAAAGTAATTACGGCATACTGTGCCGTTCATTTTGCACGATGACACGAGTTATAGCACAATTTTGCAAGTCGTTATTTTCTTCAAAGTTTTTTATTATCTTATTACTTTGGTCGGTTTTCCCTTGTTTAAAGGAGTTTACTGTTTTATGACTCATTATTACACTTTATAGCCCCATGGTCTTGGAAAAAAAACAAAATTGCTTAAAAGTTCACAATATACGAGTTGCTTAATTCTTTTAATGGTAAATAAATTACATATATTTAAAAGTTGTTTTTGTTGCGCATCAAAAAAAAAAACTAAGCTAAAAAACTAGCCAACTAAGAGTTTATCAAAATTTCCCTATGCTCAAGTTTAAATCCCATCAAAATTTGTGTCAGTGGTAGAAATGCAATTTTACAAGTTTTACAATACAATTTTATCTATATTTACCTAAGGAAGTGCGATTTCAAAGAAAAAATATCAGAATTTCACCAACCATAATGGTGTACATTCTATACGAAAAATAATACTTTCAGAGAAAGAGAGAAAGAAAGAGAAAGAAACTTATTTATTTATGACGACACATGACATTTAACAAAGAGACACATATTTATATTAAAGATAAACTATGAACAGAGACTAAAGTAATAAAAAACAAAATAAGTACACAAAAAAAATAAAAATAACGTAACTAGAACTAAACATAGACTACAGCGTAACTTAAAAACTAAATATAACGTGGAAGAGTGTCTCTCAAGCCAGTTGAAGGCGTCATAAAAGGGTTACCGACTCAGCTTGATGTTGCGTTTTGTAAACGCAACGCTGATCTTCCGTCGGAACCGAACGTTAGGACTCAGGACTATTTAATTAGACATTTCATTGTACGTGACTGGTCAAAACTAAGCAGGTAGAGGCTGGCACACGATAAAAATAAATAAAGTTAAAAAAAAAAAAAAGAACCACATCATTCTTAAGGAGGAAAAGAATAGGGAGATAAAAGAAGGCAGTTTACATAATTTAGGTGGTCAGAGGAATTTAATAGTGAGAGTAGTGGAGACAGTACGCATAACATAACATAATCTTTAGAGCTTATAGCTAGAACCAAGAGGCTGGTATGGTATGCATGCTACTGAAAGTCGGAACAGTTGCATATTGAAGCAGATTATAAAATAGATACCTCATTTCTGAGGTGCCCATGCTGTTTTTGGTGATCATTCAAATATAATTTCAATTTTGTTCGAAAGTTCTGAATGCCTTGGATGTCTCTTATTGGCGGCGGGATCTTGGATGTCTCTTATTCAGATCTCATAAGACATCAAAGCGTGTGTAACCACTCTTCAATTCAATATTGTGGGCAATCCCAACAACACTATCTAGACCCCAATTAAGCATAGCTTGTACTATGGGAACCAGAAAGCTTATTTAATATACTAGTGGCCTGTTCCGGCTTCGCACGGGTGGACATTTATTTATTAAACACATATAGCAAGTGTTACTTAGGGTGAATGTAGCTTTCCAATGGTGAAATAATTTTTGAAATAGGTAGGTACATTAGTTTTAGAGTTTATTAATTACGAACATACACACAAAAATACAAATCTTACCTATTTATAATATTAGTATAGTTTATGTTTTTGTAAACACGTACTTTGAATAGACTATACCCCCGGACATACGCCCTCCGGCAAGGTGCACCGACGGTCTTCGAAATGTAGCTTGCAAGCACTGCAGGAGGAGAGCCAAGGACCAAGCTCAGTAGCGCATCATGAGATTGACCAACGTCCTGAAATAGGATGACCATTAGGGTAAGTGTAGACTTTAATCATCATCACACATTTTAACTCATCTATCAAGATAGGTTAAAATGTGTGTAAATCTATATTTATAAAAGAAAGTCGTGTTAGTTACACTATTTTTAACTCAAGAACGGCGGAACCGATTTGGCAGAAAATTTGTGGGGAGGTAGCTTAGAACCGGAAGAAGGACATAGGATACTTTTTATCCCAAAAAGGCAACGGGAACGGGGCGTTACGGGAATGGGCGAGCGAAGCCGCGGGCGGCCACTAGTTATTTATATAAACGTGGGAACATTAATCAAATCAAATTCAAAAACTTTTCTAATTCGGTTGTATCACACGAATAATTTTGAAACCTCTTAAAACTAGGAGAGTTGGGTTAGTCCGACAAATGCCATGTCCATATAAATGAGAAAATAGGCCAGTTCCAAGCAGCCAAGCCTATAGAATAACTATTGAAGAACAGGCAAAAGACTATTATTATATTATGAAAATAATAAAGCAGCACACTACGACATACACACACATACACATAGCCTTCTAAGCTGTATATGTATCTATGAAAGTAGCCAAATGAGTTATGAGACCAGTAAAATGATGAAAGCTGTACAAAATTAGCTAGAAGTATTTCTAAATTCCGTTACTAAGAGTTATTAGGTGCTAAATAAGCGCCTAATGTTGGTCCACAGTGGCCAATATTAGGCGATAGCCGTAAATGTGCCAGTGTGACACCGCAAATAGTTGGTTTTTGGCAGGCTGGTAGAGCCGTTGTATCAGAGTACTGAAGCTCCCTAATATGTGTATATTAATACCAGTAGCTCTTACAGTAGCTACCACAAGCTCTTATGTCTGGCTCTGGTTTTGAGTCTGTGTGAGTGCTCACCATTGTTTTTTACTGTGTGTATGACGTTTTGACGTAACATTTATTTAGTCAACACTCACACAGACTCAAAACCTGAGCCAGAGACAGAGCCAGACAGAGCTTGTGGTAGGCCTACAGGTCTTCATAATGTAAGTTTTCTAACAGAGGTTTATTCTCTATATCTCATAAATGACAACAAAAATATTCAAAAAAACACCAAAAAATCTTTCCTGATTTGACCCTGTTTCAATGACGATATTCTTAAAAATAAAGGTTCCCGATGGAAAGGGCTCAGAATCGTTCTTCCTTGAAATGTGAAGAGGCTTATGTCCGGTAGTGGACTTCTTCAAGCTGATGATGATTTTGTCGCACTGCTGGGCAAAGGTCTCCCCCAAAGACTGCCACTTATCTCTCTCTTGAGCCTCCTCCCACCATCTCCTCTCACAGGTGTCCATATCGTCCCGCCAACCGCCCGTCAAGGATCAAAATTAAATCAAGATAAAAATATTACTTAGCGTAGCTGTGTGTACTTTAGACGGCCCTTTAAAATACTGGAAAAATAATTCACGCTTTCTCGAGTGGAGGAAGCGATAATTTACAAACAATGATCTCTAAAAACATTTTCCTTATGAGAATAGATAACTCACATTTTCGACAAGCTTCAGGTCATAATGTCACGTCCCCAAACAATTTATCATCGAATAATATAACTCTGGAACATTCTATTAATAACATTTTCAAGCATTTTGAAAAGTAGGTACGAGTATGTAAAAGTACCATTTATTTAGAACAGAATATACATTATTGACAAAAACTATTATTATAAAACATTAAATCAGTAAAACAACAAAACTACATTTTGAAAGAATTAACCTAGAAAATTTCATAATTAACTCTGTTTTCCAGCTGTAAATATTACAGGTTACAGGTAGAAAACAGAGTTCAGATCTCCAACCGCAGGCAATGCGCCCAAAAAACTGGCAGCGTTACCTCTTTGAATAGCTAAACTTATCTCTTTGAATAGCTTTGACTGGCCTTTTAGCTCAGTTGGTAGTAGCTCAGCCTTCTGCGCCGAAGGTCGTGGGTTCGATCCCCACAGAGAACTAACATATGTGTGGTGAACACAGATATTTGTTCTCTGTCTGGGTGTTATATTCTTATAATGTATCATCGCAGCTATCTGGTTCCTTTAGTACAAGCTCTGCTTAGTTTGGGGTTAGATAGTATTGTGTGGATTGCCGCCAGAGGTCTTTCCCCTCAGCTATAACATGAATAGGTTTAAGAAAAATGTAAAAAAGTTCCTTCAGGGTAGGCAACGCAACAACAGCACCCTCGGTGTTGTTGGTGTCTATGGGCGACGGTGACCGCTTACCATCAGGTGGGCCGTAAGCCCGTGTGTCTATCTTTAGCATTAAAAAAATGTAAACTAATTCTTTGCCTTATGTAAGCGCCAGCCCTTTGGCCACCAGTTTCTTGCAAAGAACTTGGCACAAAATACACATTGGTCTTGACTCCACTAGGACTTTTTGTATCGAGGGAATTATAACCTTTGAATAAATGAGAACTCATATTGTATTCCGCATGCCTTTACATATTTTGTACACGTGTAAAAAGAACTTTGATCCAGTTTAATAACAGATAACCTACACGAGTCAAGGTCACGTTTGGCTGAATTCATTTTTATTCGCGCCAAATCAAGATCGTATTCCCTGAAAGAAAAATAAGCCTCTTACGTTTTTTATTTCACCGCCTATCGAACTTGGCTTTTAGCCATTAGTATTGGAAAAAATAATGTCATATAAATGATTGATTGGACTTATATAAATTTTTCAAGCCCAAGGTAGATAGGCTCTTAGTAAAATAGATAACATCTTTGCGCGTAATTTCTTAGACAACCAAATCTTTCACAAATATAACCCATCATAATCATCAGCCTGAAGAAGTCCACTGCTGGACGTAGGCCTCCCCTACACATTTCCAGGAAGAACGATTCTGAGCCTTTTCCATCCACCGACTTCCCGCTATAATTAAAGAAGTTTTAAGCTATCATTATCACCAGTCAGATTAAAACTACTACTGTTGGCCTACCACAAGCTCTGTCTGGCTCTGTCTCTGGCTCTGGTTTTGAGTCGGTGTGAGTGGTCACCAGTACCCCTACCGGGAACCAATTGGTACACCAGCCGACGTGGACACGTCACCGTCTCGCAATCGCTATTCATGCTTCTTGAAGAATCCACTAGGGGTGCTTTTGGTTTCTTCATACAAAATGGTGGCAGAGGTGGGCGATACGATCGGCGATAGGCGTCAGGCACCGCACACGGCGTCAGGCACCGCACACCGATTTCATACGATTGATTCCCGGTTGGGGTACAGTGTATTATACTGTGTGTGTGACGTTTCGACTTAGGATTTATTTTGGCAGCACTCACACAGATTCAAAACCAGAGCTAGAGACAGAGCCAGACAGAGCTTGTGGTAGGCCTACTGGAAATATTATCTATTATAATGACCCTTTCATATGCAATTAAAGGAAGAACGATTTAAGTTCTTTCAATACAACATCTTCCCGCAATCATTACAAAGCCATCGATGCATCGGTTAAATAGTAATAAAAAAAACTGTGCATTCATCTAATTTAATACGCTTTAGAGTTATCAAATATTGGCTCACTAACACGATTTCGATAACCCAACATTCATCTTAGAATCAGAAAAAGTTGTAATCAATATTACTTACTACTTTTCCTGAGTAATCAGTATCACCACTTTTTCTTAGAATCAGAAAAAGTAGTAATCAATATTTACTACTTTTCCTGATTCTAAGATGAAGGTTAGTTTATCGAAATCGTGAAATGTTGAAACAGAAAATAAAAACTGAAGTCGATCGTAAACTTTGATCAACATTGACTTCGATATTTTTGTGAAAGCTTTATTAAATAAAAGTACAATCTGTACACCTGAAGAAAAAACTTATTGTCTGAGCGACGAAAAACATCTATCTTCCAAGAACTTGTATCAAGAAACCAAAAATACATTATTGGTAAAACGTCTCTTTATTCAAAAGCCTACAAAAATATTTACACGACCTAATTTCTTCACAACAGACGGGTAAGCGTCTCAAATTTCGTCACCTTAATTTTAATAAAATTTGCTTCTCGCCTGCTATTTAAAACTATCAATAACGGGTGCTCGAATTACGTAACACTGTATAATAGGGGCCCATCCACTAACGGTCTTTCCTGCCGGAATAATCGTGAAGGATTGAACGCCTGCCAGTGCGTGCAAAGGGGCTTCAGGGATTCGAATTTTTCCCTTGCATGTCTCACTATCTTATAAGTCACCACATTGGAGTTTGAAAATCACAAGGGTTTATTAAGTATTATTTCACGTGTTTGTTGATGATATCAAATCAAATATACTTATTTATTTGGAAACAAGGTACAAGGTTGTACAAAAACAAGTGTAAACGACTGACTGCAGAAGTATAAAACTGTGTCGCACCCAACCTAAAAAATATATAGTAGTTAGACATATTTCAAGAAGGTATCACACAAGGAAATATAGAATCAAACCGTAATGATAATGTTGTCAGTTTAATTTAATTGAAAAAAAAACAACGTTTTGTCTTTGAATTTGTACAGCAGGACAAACTAAAAGAAAGTTAATGAATGGCCCCCTGTAAAGGGAACACTTGGAATCATTAATCGGCGCTTCTCTCTAGCGGAAGTAATTTCTATTTTGAACGCAAAATGAATTGTTTTCGAAAAAGCCGAATAATGATGGCACTCAATTTCTGTTTCTTTGATAAAGAGTGATGACTAATCTTTTGTGTCATTTGTTCTTTAGTGACAGCGTAGTCATTCATTCTTCAAAGAAAATTTATAAGGATTGACATAATCATAAAAACCGTCCTAAATTCAAAATCAATAATTTTCAATAATGTGAAACATTCTCAAAGAATTGTTATTTTTTATCATAACATTTAACATTTTGGTCATATAGCTCGAATAACCGAAAACTGTTGGGGAATAAAGGTTCTCGAATGGCGACCACGAACCGGAAGACGAAACGCACGGCGCCCACCCACCAGATGGTCCGACGATATTGTAAAGATCGCGGGAAGTCGGTGGATGGAAAGAACTCAGAATCGTTCTTTGTGAAAATGTGTGGGTGAGGCCTATGTCCAGTAGTGGGTTTCTTCAGGCTGATGATGATGATGATGACCCGTTCCTAAGTAATTTGAGGTTCATATTTTGGTAGGTAGGATTGTTTTATAACAAAACTATTGGAACTAACGGTCTATTCCGGCCCGTAGCGGATATTAAATAAACTAGCAGTAAGTGACCGAGCTTCGCTCGGTATTTTTTTGATAACGCACTTATCAATGATGAAATCATATATTCGATCTTACTAACATACTAAATAATAATAAAAAATAAAAACTGGTTATTAAAAAAAAAATTACGAGTGTAATGAGAACTTCCGGAACTTGTCTACAGAGTGTTTACGTAGTCCTTTAGTTCCAAAACTCGACAATAGATGGCGTTCTCTGTGTAACATAACCCTTGAGTTCTCAGGATCTCACAGAGCTTGGTTTTTGCTTCTGAGCAACAGATGGCGCTAGGAGTAATGATATTATGAAAAAAATGTTTGTTCTTAACTCCGAACGCCGATATTTTCTAAAAATAAATCCTAGCTAGATCAATTTATCGTCCCCGAAAACCCCTGTATACTAAATTTCATGAAAATCGTTGGTGCCATTTCCGAGATCCTAAATATACATATATATATATATATATATATATACAAGATTTTCTCGTTTAAAGGTATAAGATAATGCGGACAATCCACACATCACTATCAAGTCTCAAACTAAGCAGAGCTTGTACTATGGAAACCAGGCAGCTGATATAATACTTAATACTTTTTTTTGTAAATACATACATAGAATACAATATAACACCCAGACAGAGAAAAAACATCTGCGTTCACCACACAAATATTTGTTCTCGGTGGGGAACGAACCCACGACCTACGGCGCAGATGGCAGAGCTACTGCCAACTAAGCTGAGAGGCCAGTCAAAATATTTACGGTACCTTCAGGAAGAATAAAATATGTGAAAACATTTGATATTTCAAACAGGCAGTGCAAACTTATAGCTACGTTCCAAATACTTCAGCTTCGTTGGACTGGAAGTTTAAAAGCCTTATCTAAACTCCATTCAAAATGCATGCATGAATAAAGTGGATACAACAACTTCCATAACTTGGAGCGAGGTGGAGGTAGCTTAAGCTACGTCCAGAAGACAGGCGTTAAGCTCGTGTTGAGCATGCGTTTATTTTTTGGGTTGTGAAATAATTGACCAAAATGATTTTTATTCTCAGACACAATTGAAGAGAGCGCTGGCGGCCTAGTGGAAGCAGCCCCGCCTTCCGATCCTAAGGTCGTGGGTCCAGTCTTGTACTAATGAGCTTTTCTGCCCAAAAATATGTGATGTACACTATGCCAGTGCTCTCTAATGGTGAAGGAAAACATCGAGAGGAGACCTGCATATCGTAAAGAGTCTGTGTGAGTGAGGACTAAATAAATCCTAAGTCGAAACGTCACACACACAGTATCACTGGTGAGCACTCAGCACAGACTCAAAACCAGAGCCAGAGACAGAGCCAGAAAGAGCTTGTGGTAGGCCTAAAGGTCGCTCTTTGTTTTGCCAAAAACCTGTATAAATCCTGTGTTATGTTTCTGTGTGGAGAACACTTTTTTCTTCAGAATATTCTGTGAAAAATATGTCTAATTTACAGTTATTGCTAAACTAAAGCAAAAATGTGCGATATTATACTTTTATAACACTTTACCAAATAGAGTGCTGATAAAAGTGGATGGATAATGTTCGTTAAACATATTTTGACCAAAATGAGGGTACTTGAGAGATAACGTGAGTATTACGAGTTTTTTCAGGCTGTAAATCTCGACATGCTCATTTTTTTGGTGTAAATTATTAAAATGATACTCAGTAGATATTTACACTGAAAAATATTTAGAAATGCCGAGGCAATTTGAAGCTTAAAATAGCATGTATTTTCGGGATGGAACATAAAAATCATGATACCTAATATATTATACTCTGTAGTAATTCTAGATTTACTTTTAGATCAAAACTCTTTAATGCACAACGCAAAGAGGACATTTTAACAAACATTAAACATTTTCAAACCATTTATTTACACAGAGAAACTTACGACTAATACAAATTTGATCTGAAATCTTTTTTCTACTTTCTATCTACAGGTGGAAAACAGAGTTCAAGGAAATTGTTCTTTTAAAATGTACTTTATTATCCTATTTATTTAATATAATAATGAATACAAGTACCTATTTAGAAAATGTACAAAATACACAAAAAACAAATGAGCTATCTGCAGACCATTACAAACGATCTAGAGATAGCTGAACCGGTCCAAATCAGTGCCAGACTGAAACGTTATATTTTTGATTCAAAGCTATGATGCTAAAATTATAATTCACGCTTTATCGATCAGATAAATGCCCAAAACTTTGTACTTACATAAATACTTTTCACTCAAAACTGATCGGAATTGTGAGTGACATCAACATTTTCAATTTATATACATATAAATACATAAAATCAAGCCTCATTCCCAAAGGGGGTAGGCAGAGATCACGTATTTCCACTTGCTATGATCCCGACATACCTCTATTGCTTCATTCACTCTCATAACATTCTTCATACACGCTCGTCGGTTTAGGGTACTCCTAACCTGGGCTTTTCTCTAAAACGTCTGCGTAAAACGTTCTCTAAATGCGCCGAGGTCTCCCCCATCCAGCAGTTCCATTCACACTTGCGTGATGCACCTGTTTTCCCATTCCCCAACCCCCATCCATTCCCCTTTCATACATTCTCTCTACATGCTCTATACACACTTAAACACTCATAAATACCGCTCATATTGCTAGAAATATCTCGCAAACCATTTTAACGTTGCATTTTGTTGTTTGTGGTTTCATTTCGAGGCACTTTTGTTATTTTATCTCAGTGGTTTCTAGGATTATAGTCCCACACATACAGAGTGTAAAAACACTCTCGGAAATTGAAATACCATGCACAGCTGTTCTTTTATAGCCCTTGTTATGACAAAATGGTTACTTATCATTATGTGTATTTTTTTATACAACTTGCTGATGGAACAAGCATGTCACCTTATTTCGTAGGTCAGGCACATCAACAACGTGCCCTACAATGCACTGCCTTGCGTCCATCAACTTGAGGCGCATACAATTTCACGGGCACCGGCAACCTTCACACCGAAACACAAAGATGCTGCTTCACGGCAGAAATTGGCATGGTATTCTTTATGGATATTCAAGATATTTCAAAAAGGATCTATAGTCTGAATCATCGTATTTACAAGAGCTCGGGAAATCTCGCTTTTTTTTAGTTATACAGAGATTTACCATGGCCACAGGATTTTTTTTTATTTTATAAATTCAACTGAAAAATAATTTCCGCATTTGAAAAAAAAGTCATGTTTATTCCTAAAACCGACATAAATAGTTCATATAAAAGGTACGATTTCTATACAAATTTGATGTTTATTACTGATTTATGCAGCGAGCGTAGTACAGCTATTTGCTCAAGGTATGTTTTAACTGCTGTTTTCATTACTGACCGCTGTCATATATGTTTTATGTTCAGTGGTGAATCTACCAACTCCTAGCAGAGTGTGACTGGCAGTTTGGCAGAGTTAGCACTAGTTTTGATCATCTACATAGTGAATACGTCATTTACTGCCTTTGAATCTTTGCTTTTGTATTGCCTACATCTCACCTAGCTTTAAGACGTTTTACAGTGATTCTTGTGATGCAACTGAATAAATATATTTTTTATTTGAATACCTAAAGGAAATCTACTTTTTTAAGGGCTTTTGGGCAAGATAAAATTTGAATTATCGCTGAAGATATGTTATATTATGCACTAAAATTTCAGTTTTTGGCTTCTTGGATAACTATTAATCATTTACCAAGTAGTCTAGTAGTATTCTTCTTATCGTGTCACTGGTCTTATTAAACCAAATGTGGTGAAAGTATTTTAAGAGTGTCTCAAAAGGGCTCCTTCGTCTACGACATGCCGGTTTCCTCACGGGTACTGGCATAGTGCACATTTTTGCACAGTTAAACGCATTGTTACACGACTGGATCAGAACCCACTACCTAAGGATCTGTCTGTGTGTGTCTTATGAGTGTTATGGTGCTAAAAATACACTTCCGAAATAGTTTATTTCTATTTTAGTCAGCTATTCCTGAAACATCAGTTACTCCTCATTCCTCCGGAGTGCCAGATCTAGAAAACTACGGAGTTAATTAATACTACAGAAAGCTGATAAGTTGCGTGTAGGCTTCGAATTTATGTGCCCACATGCTTTTCTTATGATGCATTTTTTTATATAACTAGCCGATGGAACAAGCACATGGCAAAAAGCACTGCTTCATAGGTCACGCACATTACAAACGTGCCCTACGATGCACTGCCCTGCGTCCATCAACTTGAGGCATGCAGATGTTCAGCCTTTTAGAGAACAACAGAGAGGATTTCTACAAGAAATAGAATTAAACTAGGTATGCTGTACCCATAGCGCTTCTGAAACGTGCCTTGAATTGAATAGAAGAAGTCGTTTGACGCTGTTGATTCAATTCCAGGAATTAAATTACGTTGGAAATGTGTTAGAGCGAGCTAGAGGATTGAAAAGTGGAGAGAGAGATAATTATCAAAAACGTATCATTCATTTTCATCAAGCATGACAGCTGACTTGGCTGTCTTTTGTTTTTACCCGCTTGACATTGACAAATATTGTTCAATCAAGATGACAGGTTGACAGGGAGAACATACCACCAAACATAGAGTCGGCGCAAGATAACTCTGCATGTGACAGGTGACAGAAAACTTGATAAATAGGCTGGATATAGATCTTCCGATCACAAAAATGAATGGGGTAAATGAACTTACAAGATAACTAACTATTACTATTATTCACTATTTCTATTACTTGTGCTAGCTGTGGTTGCCTTCAGTGGATGAGCACGGGGAAGGATATTTTTTTGTTCGAACCTAATTTTGATTTTTGTGTAGTCTTGGTGATCCTAATAAATAAACAAATAAGATCATTATTTGTGATCGGGAGACTCTTCCAAGCCAGTTTTTCAATTTCCACACCGTCACGCGCAATGATATCTTACGCGTACTCTATCACCATTTACAACACTGTACAATGATTTGCTTTAGCATGCGGTTTCGTTCGCATCTCGTATCTAAAGTTTTTAAAAACCGCTCTAAGTTAAAAACATAAACTTTTTAGGCCTGCGCACACCTAGGCCGCTGGTGAACGCGATCAGTGAAACGCTGTCAAATTTGACAGCGATATTTGACAGCGTTTCACTGATCGCTGAACTTTAGGTTTATATTAATTTTTGACACATGTGTCAAGTGCACGGACGGAGCCTCTTTGCGGCTCACTTTAAATCCTTTCACCACACTGGTTCGAAAGAATCAGTCAGTGACAGTAAGACAGTGACGGTAACAAGAAGAAGAGTTGGTGTACACTGCGCCAAGATGATAAACATTAAAAAAAGAAGACGAAAAACCACAAAGTGCGACTGAACGCTGAACGGGGGTGTAGCTTAAAGCTTTAAGAAGGGTGCAAATCTCTGAAATAGCTTTCGAGGTTAAGCTATCGATTTCTGAAAACGGTTCTTCGAGACGTGTGGAGATTGCATGTGATACTTACCACTGATTTATTAAGAAAGAAAGAAAGAAAAACATTTTACTGATCTTAAGAATCAGATTACACCATATACTAATAATAAATAATATGGTCAATTCACACAACACTATCTAGCCCCAAATTAAGCCGAGCTTATACCATGGAAACCAGATAGCTGAAATAATACTTAAAAACATTTTTTTCATAAATAAATATGTACTTAATACAATATAACACCCAGACAAAGAACAAACATCTACGTCACAGATATTTGTTCTCGTTAAGGATTGAACCCACAATCTACTGCGCAGAAGGCAGAGCTACTACCAACTGAGCTAATAGGAAAACGAAAAACTCAATAATTGTTTCCGCGATCTTTGATTTTTGCCCTTTATCTGACAATAAACTATTTTTCTAAGTATGAAAAAACTACCGGATTCATAATTCATTTATTGCAAAACTGGTGGTGTGAGATCTTCCAATCTGAGGCCCAGATTCATAGACCGCACTTTGACTTTACTTTGATGGAAAGTTCTACTTTCAACCAGAAATATATTTTATAGTTCTGTTAAGCGCTTCTTTATTCAAAATGTTGTAGGTAAACTTCGATAAACAAAGCTTACTTTGCGAAGACTCCTTTGCTGTAAAGCAAAGTCACGTCTATGAATCTCGGCCTTAAACTGCACGTCCCACTACTTCAGTCAGTCAAAGTAAATTGTTCTATAATACCTACATCACAAAGATCATTTTGAAGTACTTTGCTGTGAGCCAACTTCAAGAAAACGTGGTGGAGGGGCGTGCATTTTTAGATTGGTTTATCTATACATACATGTCAAATTAAAAGCAGATCTATCAGATATCCCATTTAAAGTTGAGACACCAATTGGAATGGGTTCAAAGGGTTTAACTCCAACCTCGGTCTGCAGCTATAAATAGAAAACCGAGTTCAGATCACTGACCTAAGCTTTTCAAAGCATAATGTGAAAAAGAAACATTGTGATTTAAGTATGTAATGATCAAAGCACACGCATTTCATCACATTTGTGAGGAGAAAACAGAAGTGTATTCACTTCGCTTGGCAGACGGATTTAACCGACATAGCCTTTCTAATCGACTTCAAATAAAAAAGAGAGGAGGTTCTTAATTCGGTTGTATGATTTTTGTTTGGAAGGTTACATTCCAGATTAGTCTCAGCAGTTGGGCCCTGAAGTAGGTTTCTCAAGGTTTTTAAACTTCACTTGCCCATAAGCTGGTTTATAATAGGTATACATAAAACCACAGAGCACCAAACACGCTTTTGCTTAGCATAAAACAAATCCTATCTGCATTGTAAAATTTAATTTGAGAACTTAATTTCAGAAATTGAGAACAATAAAATACAAGCTTTAAATTGCTGTCCAAATATTTTTGGTATTCCAATGTCTGTTGAAATGAAACACGCAGAGGACTAACAATTTTAATCCGTGTGCCCGTGGACCTGTGTCATTCTATTTGAGATATTTGGAACTGGAAGCTTAGCGGTGTTGATGGGCTTGCAGACTGTCACGTACTCATCATTTGACTATTCTTATCCCACTACATGTGGGGTCGGCACGACAGGTTTTTGTTCTCCAATCCCTCTATTAGCGGTCATTTCAGCAGTCACTTCCTTCTTACCCATGTCTTTCCCTCACACAATCTATCCATCTTTTCTTTGGCCTACCTCTACTTTTATATCCATTCACATCACTAGCACTCTCGTTACTCAATTGGAATTAACTCTGCCTTCTGCGCCGTAAGCTCGATCTCCGTCGAGAACAAATACAATGGTGGACACAGACGGTTGTTCTCTGCCTGTGTTATATTGTATTCAGACAGAGAGCAATCATCTCTGTTAAACAAATATTTGTTCCCGTTGGGGATCTAACCCACGGCCTACGGCGCAGAAGGCAAGGATTACTACTAACTGAACCGTGCCGCATGCCAAAAGAGTTGATTCAAATATTATCCTGCCATAACACAAATTCATTTCTTCTTAGGTTTGAATGTGTGGGTCAGTTTTGACAGCCATAATCGAGCTTCCGGTAAACCAGCAGTTGACATTGTCAAGGTGCACTGTATTTCAATTAAATTGAAATAAATAATGCATCCTGTGCCTTGCGCACATCTAAGAAATCTGCGATGGTGATCAATGAAAGACTGTTAAAAATTACAGCGATATTTGACAGCGTTTCACTGATCGCCATCGTCTAGATGTGCGCAGGCCTTTAAAAGAAGTACGATTGAAAATCCCCCATGACGCTGAAAAATACTCTACAGTAGGTGCAAAGACCAACCCACCCTCTAATACGAATTGGTTTCAAAATAGCCTCGTGTGCGGAGGCTAGCGGAAATAAAAAACAAAACTATCAAAAGGTCGGATTCCATTGATATTAATTGCTCAGTCGCTGGATCCGAAGAGTGATATATCGCCTGCCTGTTTGTAGCGTCGACTTAGGACAGTTTATCACACAAGAGAGTTAAGCCATGCCATTGACTGTGTGCAATTTTGCTATCATCATCATCATCTACCTATATCAGTCCACTGCTGTAGACTTACCATGAGCTCTGCCTGGCTCTGTCTCTGGCTCTGATTTGAGTCAGTGACTGCTCACCAGTGCATTATACTGTGTGTGTAACGTTTTGATGTAGGATTTATTTAGTCAACACTCACACAGATTCAAAACCAGAACCAGAGACAGAACCAGACAGAACTCATGGTAGGCCTACTGGACGCAGGTCTCTCCCAAGACGTGCCACTGAGCCTGGTCTTTGGCTCTTCTCCTCCAGTGCTTGCCAGCTACATTTCGCAGATCATCGCCCCACCTTGCCGGAGGGCGTCCTACACTACGCTTACCTAAACGCGGTCTCCACTTTAGTATTTGTTTGCTCTAACGATTGTCTGTTCTATACGGCAAATATGACCAGCCCATTGTCACTTCAGATTACTAATCCTTTGAGGTATACCGACTCTTTGCTATCATACTTTTATTTGATTACTTGCGGCCGCCCGCGGCTTCGCTCCCCGTGTTCCGGATTCCGTATTTTTTTCGAGATAAAAATTCTATGTTGGTTCTTTTCCCGGTTCTAAGCTACTTTCCCACCCATTTTTAGCCAAATCGGTTCAGCCGTTCTTGAGTTAAGTGTTGTAATGTGCGTGCTGAAGAGCGTAAATCACTTGTGTTTTTTTCTGATTCCATAATTTCTTTGTCTGAATTTAAGCTTTTTATTTAAATAAATAAATATTATAGACAATTTACACCACACTATCTAGCCCCAAATTAAGCAGACCTTGTACTATGGAAACCAGATAGCTGATTATAATACATTTATATGCATTTTTTTTGTAAATACATACTTAGAATACAATATAACACCCAGACAGAGAACAAACACCTGTGTTCATCACACAAATATTTGTTCTCGGTGGGGATCGAACTCACGACCTACGGCACAGAAGGCAGAGCTACTACCAACTGAGCTGAGAGGCCAGTCAAGGATCGCAGCAGATTTAGCAGGATCGTTGAGTCCTACTATTCACTAGTACTATTCACTACTATTTACTAGAAGTGTTTAATTTATTGTCTCCGATGTTTTCCATGAAATTTCCCTCTACCACAGATAAGATAATACTATACTAGTAACTCTACTTATATTATAGCAAAGTAAGATTATAGCCACCAATAAATTTCCGCCTCCAAACAAACTGCGCCATATCATTCTTCTCAATCTACGGGAAATATATAGACTATTACAATTAGCTTCTTATTACATGTATATGGAGGGCGTGGGTTTGATCCCCATCGCGAACAATTTGTGTAGTGAACACAGATATTTGTTTTCTGTCTGGATGTCATGTTGTATTCTAAGTATTGTATTTATAAAAAATAGATAAATAAAAAAAATATATTATGGACAAGACAAGATGGTATTGGGGTTAGATAGAGTTGTGTCAATTGTCCATAATAAAAAAAAGCAATAAAAACATAAAAAAATTATATCAATGTTACGAAATATAAAACATAGTACAGTTTTTATTTTATTTTAAAGAACTATTCACATGTAAGTGACTGGGTATTTTTTGTGAATATATCTTCTTATGAATTAAATTCGGTTAGCAAGAGAAATACTACGAAAGATTCTAATACTGGTAAGTAGGTCATTAATAAGTTATAGGACATTAGCTTACGATAAAAATTTTATGCCTTGCACTGCCGTTGTTACGGAATCCGTAGACATGTGAAAACACACTTATCGTGCTAGGCATGAGTTATGGGTTGTTATGGTAAATAGAGATGGCGAACCTACAAAGTTCTCTCAAGGGAGTACAATTAAATGAGCCAGTGCTGGGTAAATAAGGTGATATTTTATATTTGAGGGATGTATAAATGGTAGAGGGCATTTGCACCCCTTTATCAACAACTTAGCCTTAATTTTGCACTGTGAGGCCTTATTTAACAGGCTGAAGCTCAAACTCAATAAAATTTTATTCAATACGATACAAGAATCACTTTGAAACGTCTTAAAGCTAGGTGAGTCTAGGTGCCAGTTCCACGCGACCAAGCCTAGAAGAACAGGCAACAAACTACGGCTCGGTTCCTACCGTTTTTTTATATGATCCTTTTATAAATCTGAAGGGCTCAAAGTCAAAGTCAAATATGTATTTATTCAATAGTATCACTAAGATCTATTGAATAAATACATATTTGCTTGAATAAATAAATGGGTTTGGGTAGCTATGGAATAAATGGGTTTTTTTTTTTATCACTAAGATCACTTTGAAATGTCTTAAAGCTAGGTGAGTCTAGGTGCCAGTTCCACGCTCATCCGGGGAAGTAGTACCACTATGTCTATCCTGCCGTGAATCAGCATTGCTGTGTTTCGGTTTGAAGGGTGTGGATGCCGATGAAATTACTGCCACGTGAGGCTGGACAGCAGCCTCAAATTGATGGACGTAAGGCAGTGCATCGTAGGACACGTTCTTGACGTGCGTGACCTACGAGGCTTTGTTATAGGTGATTGTTACCACTAAATATCAGGTGTGCCTTAGGTATGCTTGTTCCATTAGCTACTCGTAATTATATGATTAAAAATAGGCTCAGTTGCATGAAAACATCCTCTTTAAGGTACATTTGAAATCCTTTTATTCTAGAATGATCTAAAATAAAAAGAAAACGATTTTTTCTACCTGGGCATCGAAATAAAGATAACATAATATACAAATTACTACAAACACAAAATAAGCGGAATCAGCCCGCGGCATTCAGTGTAATGTTTGAATAGAGCTTTATTAAAGTAGCAAAAACCCCAAAACAATGCCTAGAATTTATTTGTTAGTCAAACTTTATGTTTATTCAGGATGTTCCTGTCAAGGTCCTGAGATTTCGGTCGCTTTAAAGGTCACGCAGAGGTCTTATAAGATCACGGTCGCTAGGTACCTACGAATGTAAGTTATGTAGTAGTTACGTACGGATGTGCTAAGAAGCTAATAAAATGTTTATCTATGTTTGTATAATTTAAGTGTGAGCAGTTAGAATGAAAGTGTATTATGTAATACTAGTTGCCGTCCGCAGCTTCACTCGCCCCGTTGCCGTTACGCCCCATTTCCGTTATTTTTTCGGGATAAAAAGTCATATTTCCTTCTCCTGGTACTAAGCTACCTGCCCACCAATGTTCATGCTTCTAGGACTAAAAGCTTAGGCTGTGTGTTGATTTTTCCTTTAAAAACTCCTCTTTTTCTCCTCTTAGGGAAATAATTTTTCTATTTTTTTTCTTACGCTATAAGAGGAACATCCAAATTTCATGCTTATAGGACTTACGGTTTAGGGTGTGCGTTGATTGTCAGTCAGTCAGTAACGTAAGAGTTTTATATATTTAGTTTCTGATTTAAACGAAAATGTTTCCTATGGTTTTGTAGAAAAACGCCACCAGTTTCTTCAAAGCCAATGACGGCTGATTTGTCTATTGACTGACTTTTATCTAAAAAATATTATTCATATGGCCTTGATTCAACGATAAAAACGATAAAAATATTATGTAATGTAGAGTGGCATTTTTTCATCTATCATTATACGTTAAATAATTTTGAAGAAAGCATAATTCATTGATGACGTTTCTGGCTACCTCCTCAGCAAGTAGGAACCCAAACCGTATAGGCTCAAACACCCGTTAATATTTAATTTTATGCTCTCGAGTAACCAACTCGAAAGAGGGAGAACCCTTTTTTCGATTTCGACTTATCCATGTTTTGGGCTCTTTTTCTCTCGTTCTTTGTAAACCCAATCGGTTAAATATTGACGGTTTAATATTGTAACGCCACAAGACGGTACCTATATTTAAGAAAACCCTCGTTTATGGAATTTGTCTTTCTTGAAATATTAAAGGGTTGTTCTCAGTTATCTCCATCGTTTGTTGTTTTATGCCCGTCTTGGCCTTCCAAGATATTGTTAATATTAATATTTATGGTAGGTATAAAGCTACTGGTATTTGTAACAACTATTGATGGTATTTGTTTGAATCTCAAGAAGGTCAAAATCTTTTGTAAGCCAATTTTATTTACTTTATTCAATAACAACATTCTATGGTGCCAGTTCTATGAGAACGAATTTTATGGAAAACTAGTGGAATCCGGCACAATTTTCCCTAACAAACATCAACCCCCGCTGCACTTGTTTCAGAGTTGTATTTATAAAAATCATTTCTTTGTGTAGCCAAGAAAAATGTAGTTACATTCATCATCATCATCAACCTGAAGAAGTACACTCCTGGACATAAGCCTCCCTACACATTCCCAGAGAACAGCCATCCTTCAAATTTCAAGTCACTACGACCAACGGTTATGGTTGTGCGTTGCATAAAAGTCACTCACGCCACTCTTGCATACATGGTAGTGAGCAACTTTTTAGAATGGAAATTTATTACTTTTTAACATCGTTAATATTTCCAGACCTTGGAATTTTCAAGTCTAGAGTGAACAAATGGATTATTGCTAAGCGTGCTCGACCTTTCTGCATTTTTACTATATCGTCAGTTAAAAGTTTTGCTCTCAGTCATAAAAAAAAAACTGGCGTGACTGTTCACTCATTCGTGTTCTTCTGTAGGTTATACGCGTTCAGTCTTTTCCAGCTATAATTCGCATACACCCTGCATGTTATCACACGGAGGCAATGGCACGCGTCGCTGAACGCGGCTGCTGCGTCAGATAAAAGGATTTCCACTTAATGCCGTGTTGTCCGTACTGACCTGTAGGGTTGGGCGCGGTGACCCAATCGCGATGATATAATTTAATTATAGATATACGTATTATGCAGTCCACACAACACTACAGTACAATCTACAACAGGCTTTGCATCTATTGTAGATGATTTGTATAGCACAAGCGGCCGCCCGCGGCTTTGCTTGCACCGTTTCCGTTTTGGGATAAAAATTATCCAATGTCCGTTTCCTGGATTTAAGCTACCTTTCCACCAATTTTCAGTCAAATCTGCTCAGCCTGTCTTGAGTTATTATAAATACGACTTTTTCTTATACATTATGATTAAAACCAAATCTATCCCACGAGAACCATACATTTTACCAGGGTACAAAATATAGGCTTGCCCAGCACCTATACCATCTTTTAAGCTTAGTTGGCCTAATCCACAGGAGGACATGGAGTATCGTATTGACACTATCTAGTTTTTTCTTTCTTATCATTTTTTTTTGTAAATACATCACACTTAGACAGAGAACAAATATCTGTATTCACCACACAAATATCTCCAATATCATACGTTCTCGGTAGGGATTCTATCAACGATACAATATGTAGTAACAATGGCCTATAACAAAGCATTGCCTCAAAGGTCACCACACCAAGAATGTGTCCTACGATGCACTGATCCTTCCATACTCAAGGCGCACAATATTACATACCATTTTGGCTCAAAAACAAATACTTTACTTACCTAATTGGATACTGTCGGCACCCTTTTCAGCAATAGAACTAAGATTATGTGTCTACTTATTTCTTTCTATGTGTTTCTGTATGTGTTCTATGTTTTATTTTCTCTTATGATTTCTTGTGTAGTACCGTACCTTTACTCAATGTTCTTCTCTTTCTGTGGTCTCATTTTCTTTGTAAGTTGTGTTTTTTGAGCCAAATAAAAAAGTTATCTATCTATCTATCTATACTGATGCATCCATACTCGAGGCACACAAGTTTTTTTTGCAAAAATAATATTTTCCGAGTTGGACAACTCTACCAGCCTTTGAGGGAAGTGGCAAGCGCGGTTTTTCACCCCGAATACAACAGAGGAAACGAACTCGGTCCATTATCCCGCCCACTACGAGTATACCAACTTATGCCCCTTTTCAAAGTTTTTACCCAAACAAAAGCTCTGCCTAAAACAATAATCAAACTCATTCAGACCATTTTCTTTCATGGAGCAACTGCTACTTTTACTTTTTAAAATTGATCTTTTGTAAACCTCTCGGATTACGGTTAAAGTTTTTTTTATAAGACCTTTGGGGATTGTATAAACTGTTGGCCCACTTAATGTTAAGTGGTCATCACCCATAACATTTTATTATTGTTTCACAAATATACCTATCTAATCTTTAAGGCCAGAGATATCTATTTAATATGAAAGAAAGGCGTGTTCGTAATACTATTTATCGCTCAAGAACGGCTGAACCGATTTGGCTGAAAACTGATGGGTAGGGTGGTAGCTTAGAACCAGGAAACGGACATAAAATACTTTAAAACCCAAAAAAACACGGGAATGGGGTTAGTGAAGCCACGGGCGGCCGCTAGTATATTATATTTTTCTCCTCCTCGCGTCGTCCTCCTCACTGCTGAGGGTCATGACCCCCTCCATGGATCAATTTGTCCCTGACAATGTTTCGCCACCTGGATCTGTCGCCGGCAACCTGAATGTCTTAATGGACCTTCACGTCGAGAGTGGAGCGGATTTGGTCGGACCAACGTATCGGACTTCGGCCTCGTGGTCTCTTGCCTTCAATTTTGCCAGTGATGACAAGTTTTTCCAGGTTGTCACCCTATTACATTTTAAGCCTAGCATACATACATACATACATAAAATCACGCCTTATTCCCATGGGGGTAGGCAGAGATCGCGGATTTCCACTTGCTACTATTTTTTTTTTTTTTTTTTTAATAATAGATAGCTAAGCATTATTTAAGCCTAGCGAACGATACAAATTAACAAACTGAATTTTGTTAGTAACTAAAGACGCGAAATGAAATTATAAAGTTCCTCTTTGAGCATAACGAAGTGGTGAATGAGCTAGACAGTACTAATGAGTAAAAGCTACGATGGGCGCTTTTAATTAGCACTTCGAAGCAAATTTTTACTTTATTTTCGACAGTAAAATATTTTATCGCCTGTCCTTATTTACCTGTACGTTTTTGGAATACTAATTAGGTCAGTATTTTGTACAGTAAAATATAAAGGTAATTTATTTCTTTGAACATGTTTAAAATTGTGATGGTGAGCAATTGAAAATGGAGTTATTAGACAGCGTGTTAGGATCAAAATTATTTTTTTAACTGTGTTTAATCGGTCTGCACACAAAGTAGCTGCTCGCAATTTTTCATAAATAATTTAAGCTAAGAGCCGAGCGGGATTGGAACCCGCGACCTTCCCCTTGGTACGGGACGGCGCTGACCGCTGCGGCATCGGATCCAAATCACACTCGATGAATAACTCTTATGAACTGTTCAGCACTAAAGCGACCCAAGCCCCGTACCAAGGGGAGGGACGCGTGTTCAAATCCCGTCGGCTCTTAACTTTTGGGACTTTATAAAAAGTTTAGAATTTAAGTGTTTTTATGTCTTTCAAAAGGTTTGTAGGCCTACCGGGAACCAATCGTACACCAGCTGACGTGGACACGTCACCGTCTCGCAATCGCTATTCAAGCTTCTTGAAGAATCCGCTAGGGGCGCTTTTGGTTTCTCCATACAAAATGGTGGCAGAGGTGGCGATACGATCGGCGATAGGCGTCAGGCACTGCACACGGCGTCAGGCACCGCACACCGATTTCATACGATTGGTTCCCGGTAGGCCTATTGATGTGCTAGTTAAAAATGATGACAAATCTTATTATGAAAACGTGATAAAAAAACTAGGTAAATAACTAATTAAGTCCAAAGTCAGCAGCTCTCACTAGCCCATTGTCTTATTGTACCGGCATCGCGACTCGCAAACACTGCATTAACTCAAACAATGGCTCAAGGCAGACCTATTTTGTTTCACAGCCACCAGAGGTTTATTTACTGACCCATTATTACGTAAGTTGCGACAGGCGGGGTTATTGTGCTATTTGCGACCGGTAGCAAGAGTTATTACTTCTGTCACCATTGCTGTGTTTCGATTTGATGGGTGCGGGTGAAATTACTGGCACGTGAAGCTAAATATTATGCCTCAAGTTGAGGACGCAAGGCAGCGCATCATATGGCACGAATAATCAGGATTCTTGAAATAATAATATAGTAATTATTGTTTTAGGTAAAAAAGGATTTAAATATTATATACCAGTCCACAAGCTCTGCCTGGCTATGGTTTTGAGTTTATGTGAGTTTTGACTAAATAAATTCTACTTCGAAACGTATACAAACACACAGTATAATACACTGGTGAGCACTCATACAGACTCCATTATTTATTTATTTATTTATTTATTCTGCTTGATTTGGGGCTAGATAGTGTGGTGTGGATTGTCCACAATATATATTTATGTTTTTTGGTTTATGTTCAAAGTATAGTTAGTTAAGTGTGTATCCCATTACTAAGAACCTACAAGTAACGAGTATCAAGGGAGATATTAATCATCATCATCATCATCAGTCTGAAGAAGTCCACTGCTGGACATAGACCTCCCCTACACATTTCCAGGAAGAACGACTCTGAGCTCTTTCCATCCACCGGCTTCCCGCGATCTTAATAATGTCGTCGGTCCATCTGGTGGGTGGGCGCCCTACTTTTCGTCTTCCGGTTTGTGGTTGCCATTCGAGAACCTTTATTCCTCAACGGTTCTTCGAGCTATATGAGATATTAATGTTTCTTCGAAATTCAATATTGCCATTCTGTGCTTGAAGTTACCGAAGTTGTGGTCACAATATTCAGTATAAGTACGTATAAAACTGTTCTTGACTGTGTGAACTGTTTTAAAATTAATTATAAACTTGCTGGCAGAACTGGGGTCTGTACCAGAAAGGCATTTTTTTTTGTTTGTGATGATGATGATAATACAAATAATTTTAATTATAGGGCTCCCTCTGTGCTAACCAGACTCTTAAAAGACTGGAATCATGGAGGTCTACCCTCAACACGCTTTCTCTCTCTCTCTCACACACATACACATACTGTAATCTGCTATTATAGAAAATAGTTTTTATCAAGTTTTTGATATGCTACAAAAGACTGAAAACTTCTTACACTAGTTATTATATGCTTAAAAAAGGATCCCAAACCTATGAAATGTATCCTGGATCAAGTTTAAAAAAAAATATTTGTATTTATTTATATCATTTAGAGCAATACAGTTTGGGCTAACAGCTAGCTCCAAAGCGCCTAAATGCTAGGCACAATTACAAAATAAACAATACAATAAATAGGTGAAGATAGTCTAATAATAAATACATTTTTCAACAAACATTATCAAAATGTCAAGGATACAAAAATATAATTTCCCATTATAAATCAAAAATAGATGAAAAGAGTCAAAAAGAATAAGTTTATTATTGGCGAAATTCATTTTGAAACAGTGGAGTTTTTTACACTTTTAATGGTGATGAAGGTTAAGTCAAGTATCACATTGTAGTGATTTGACTTAATCAATTTCGATGAAACTTGTTCAAAAAGTAATCAACTTTGGTTCATAGTTGCTAAATAAACAAAACTTGTTAGATACTGTGGTACGGGGCCCTGATTGTTACCTTAAATAATATGCCAGTATGGATAATTGTTAAAAGTTTTTGTTGGGTCTCGAAAGAGGTTTTCAATTTATTGTTGTGCTAAGAAAATTAAATTTTCCTCGCCTGGGAAGTGTGTTTGACGGGTTGTTTGCAGTTATTTTGATAAACTTGGCTCAGATCTTGGAAGAGTGGCGTTCACTATAAATTAATTATCTAGAGGTTATAATGATGCTAATCCAATCTTTAGGCCTATCACAAGCTCTGTCTGGCTCTGGTTTTGAGTCTGTGAGAGTGCTCACTAGTGTATTATAATGCGTGTATGACGTTTCGACGTACATTATTTAGTCAGCACTCACACAGACTCAAAACAGAGCCAGAAAGAGCTCCTGGTAGGCCCACTTATCCTATTATTATAAAAATTAAGGTTTAGGTGATGTGGTTCAATCACGCCTCAACTGGACCGATTTGGATGAAATTTGGAAAAAAATAGAAATTATAGTCTGGATTAAAATTATGTTTAGGCTTCTTCTTATTGTTTTTAATTTTGTTCTAAAAAAAATAAGAATACAAATTCCGATAGTTATAGAGTTGATTCTCGAGTGCCTTAATAAAAACCTCTCCACTGCGCTTTTCTGACTGCGTAGCATGAGATACGGGCAGGTAGATTATTGATTACCTATAATAGTATTTCAATAGAAAGAAAAGCATTTTATTGACCTAGCATAAGTACAAACAAGAATAACTACCTACTTAAAAATAAAACATAAAAATAAAAATCACATAAAAATGAGAACAGAAAAAGAAAATAATCATTAAACGCAGGTCATACAATATAACACTGAATAAGTAACAATATTAGAGGTCAATTAGGCCCCGGCTCAGTATTTGTTGCACTGTGTAGGTCATCCCACTCAGTGCAACACTGGTATTCTGCCGGAGCCTAGAGGCGAGAGCAATACTTGACTTGAAAAGTGTGTATCTGTGTAATTATAATCACGACTTTGATAATGTCTTGTCATACAGAAGGGTTGAGGTCCTCACAAAGGCCTTACGGTTGTTGGGTAATAAGTTTGAATGCCAATTTGGGCCTAATTCCCTGTAGTGTGCCATAAATGGTCATTTAACCCGACTGAGATGTCACGTCGTCGAACGTCAACTTTCCTCAGGTTCGTCTCTTGAGGAATGTCACGGGGAATATGATAGAAATAGACAGGCAGGGTTGACGGTTTTAGAAAATAGTCAATAAGAAAATCTGGACGAAAAGTTGCTCTTCAACGAATCATAACAGTAATGCTTTTTTTTCTTATGTGATTTGTAAAAGAATACAATAATCTTACCAGTCTGTAAGATATCAATGAACTATGTGGTGATTGCATTATCTTTTGTTGCAATCGAAATCAAATCGCATCTGTCAGATTTGATATAATTTTGAGCATCAATTGCAATAAATAACAAATTGAAACAAAGCTTATCTTTCTTTTCTCTATTTATTTTCTTTTTGTGAAAATTAATTATTTATTTAAATCACAGTAAAACATTTGCACCGGTATCTGCTAAAATAGTCACAGACACACACTATTAATTTACACATCTGTGTTGCTACTAAGTTGCTACTATATTTATTTACTAAAAAGTTTTCATATCATTTTATCAGAAAAGATATTGTATCACCAAGGAGGATTGCATAGTTGAACTGTAATGAACTATAACATATCAAGCATAGTGTGCGTTCCATTTTCAAATCACTTGCTTTGAAAATGGAACGCATTTATAATGCACTGAGTAACAAATGCCTACTTACACAGCGTCTTTGCACAGTAAAACTTGAAACTGGATAGGCCTACGCATATCTAATGGCAATAGGGATTGCAATCAGCTGAAACGCTGTCAAATATGACAGTGATATTTGTCAGCGTTTCGCCATCGCCATTGCCTTAAAGAAAAACCGTAGTCAGAATGACGGAGCACAATGAACGAGACTGTAGCGCCCCTATCGCTGGTCAACTACAGCTCAAGTTAAATTGATCAATTAAAACTTACGGAGCGTTTCAAAGATAGTTTCAAGTTCTCGTGCCATCGACTGGTGAGCTACAGTTTTAATTATATATTCTCTGTGTTTGAATAAAAAAATAAAAGCGAATTATTGGCATTATTGAGAATTTAAACTCCAGATTTTGTATTAGATTAATTTGAGAACTTTGAAGTTTCTCAAATTATTAATGCAATTACATTTTATATTAGACGTGCCTTGAGAAAGACTAACGTAACGTAATATAACACTCAGACAGAGAACAAACATCATTGTTCACCACACAAATATATGCAGGCCGATCATGTAACTTTTGTTGCAATGGTTTCAATCAAAATCTTGTTGAAACTGTCAATTTTTGAACTAATACGTGATTGCAACCAACAAAAGTTACATAATGATCTCGGTGGGGAAAAAATATTGGTGATTCGTCCTTTAAATGGCAAAGTTAAATAAAAGCCACTTTGTCCAACCGCTTCAAGACATAAAAAAACACATTTCTAACAAACTTTTATAACAGTTGCTGTAAGTATTGAAATCGAACTGTAGTTACAGAGAGAAAATAACTCTAGAGTAATGACTTCAAAGTTTGAAGTACTATTACTTCTCAGTAGGCCTACCACAAGCTCTGTCTGGCTCTGCTTTTAAGTCTGTGTGAGTTTTGATTTAATCAATCCTACGTCAAAACGTCATAATACAGCGGTGAGCACTCACACAGACACAAAACCAGAGCCAGGGACAGAGCCAGACAGAGCTTATGGTAGGCCTACAGTTGGGAACTGTGATCGGATACACGTTATTTGACTTCCTTCGTCTTGAGCTTGTTGAATCGTATTGTTTCAATGAACTTAACGAAGTGAGTCATGGTTTGAGCGTCAAAGTGCGGGCTCCTACAATGAAGTTTTAGTGTTGAACCTTGTTAGAAAAGATAGATTGATAACACTTTATTGTACAAAAGAATGCATCACAGTAACTTAGCTGAACTAAAACTGAAATATCATAAATATTGTGGACGGACTAACACTATCTAGCCCCAAGTTAAGCAGAGCTTGTACGATGGGAACCAGGTAGGTAATATAATACATACTTAGTAGGATTTATTTAGGCAACACTCACACTGACTCAAAACCAGACACAGACACAGAGACAGAGCCAGAGCCAGACAGAACTTGTGGTAGATCTACTGGTTATAATTTGAGGTTAAACAAACTTACCTGAAGTGAAGTTTGACCGTAATTATACGAGTCGCTGCATCCGAACTGATTTTATATTTACCAGGTAGTCCATTGCTTAATGTACTGGGCACCAAACACTTTTTAGAGCTAAAAAACCCTTAAAACAAGTCGCTGTAGGTGGCGCCACCGCGCCTCGCTCCGCTCAGTCCGTCAGTCAAACCTTCATTCTTTTCAGAGAACAAACGATTTCAATAAAGATACTCAATTTAAAACGGGATACGTTTTCATGAAAAGAAAACGTATAAGGGAGGGAGGGACTAAAATCAGTTCGGATGCAGCGACTCGTATAATTACGGTCAAACTTCACTTCAGGTAAGTTTGTTTAACCTCAAATTATACGATGTCGCTGCATCCTCTTGATTTTATATTTACCAGGTAGATGTTTAGAGCTTTAGGGAAATCGTGTTAATCGTGTTAGGTATTAATCAGAAAAGTTGAGCATAAAAAGCCATATTTTGATTAATTCTCTCCTTAAACATACAATTTCATAATAAAAGAAGACATGAATAGAGATAGAGAACATACTTTATCACTGAAAGGCCAATCCAATATATAGCGCAACAGGCCTATTGTAAAAGTTTTGAAATAAGAGTAAATAATACCCGGTCACCCTGGCGCGTTTTGAACATTCTACGAGTAGATAGAAGCAAACACCCCTACGATCAGCTGCTAACGTCACTGCAGTGTGATGGGTGTGAATGTGCTGAGAAGACGTTCGTATTTACGACGTTCGTTTACGACGTTCGTGGTTACTTTATGATGTGGCATTTTTCTGTTAAAATTAACTTTCCATGCAACTAACTGCATCTCTACTGGAACTTGTTATATTTAAGTAAGCTGATAAAGCATATAATATTTGTACATTATTTTTCTATTTATCGAGAAAATAGGGAGTTCCTCAGGATATGAAGTAGTGATTAGATCGCAAGTCATTATCTCAACAATGCAAATAATGTCATCATCATTTTTTATATTAGATAACATGATAGACGATAGTTCCAGCGCATTTTGTGCAGTCAACAATTAAAGGGAAAAAAGGTGAGTTTTGTACACTCTTGAGCAGCCAAGAAACGCTGCATCTTAACTGAACTTAATCCTTAATATTAGAGTGATAACCAATTGAATTATGTTTATTGTTGAACATTATGCTCCCAAACTGAATTGGTCAATAATAAAGTTCAATGCAAATAGAGCTATGATAGACCATCAGTCGTCAAATTAATTTTTGGGTCTAAAAATCCACAACCTTACACATATGATATGACGTATTGTTTCAATGCTCTGTGGAAAGTGCTGCAATTATAATATCAATAATTTATTACCAGCACGACAACCTTGTAAGGCTCCAATTGGCTGTCATGCCTGAAACAGGATATTAGCGAGTCATAATCAGACAAAAAGTTTGCTAACTCTGAAAATCAAAGTTCTGAAACCATAGGGTTGAGCTATTTAAGGGCAACAACGATGCCTGACAGTTCTTCATCAAAGATTTTGCGTAAATATTTCAATTCATGTGAGATGGGAAGAATAATAAGAAAATAAAACGAAAGCCCGTTTATAGAGTAAACATCAATATTAGGGGCCGTTTGGTCTCTATTTTGAGAAACTTAAACGAGTAAGTTTACGGTACCCAAGTCTATTGGATATTTTATTGAAAGCATTTATAGATAAATTGTTCTAGACTCTCTGTCTGCGTCTACCCATCTTTAGATGTCTGTTGAAAATATGAAGAAGCGACGCTATTGATTTCGTCGTGATCATTGTACCGAATAAAACTAGGTTCTAAGTTATGATTCAAATTCATCAGGTACTTAGCTTAATTTTAATAATAATTTTTCATGATTTGAAGTGCAAATTTGGGTTAAATTTGCTCCTTCAAATTACTTCGTTTATGCAGTAAGTATAGGCAAGTTCTACAGCTGGCTATTGCAGAGGTATACCTACATAAATAGGTACAGATTCGTAAGAATCCTAATTAGCATTAAGTTATTTATTGTGCAATAAAAAACTTTTCAAGAATATAAATAAAAATTTCGAATATACGAGGTATGCTAAATCTATACTTGATCATATCAAAAAGTTGTATTTTGCCAACGGTAGGTAGAAAAGGTAAGTAGAAATATTTTACATTGGTCATCATTATTTCTGCCCCACTGGTGGGGTTATGCTTTATAATAAATCTGAAATCGTGTAGCAAGCTAACAGGTTCTTTGAACATTTTATTCATAATGGAATTAGCCTTTCCCCATAAAGTCAAATTATGAAACATGGTTAGAAGGACATCGCATATCCTTTACCAAAACATGAATAGTTTTAAAAAAAAAATATAAGTTTTAAGATTTAATATATAAATCCATAGTATTTCCCATCCTACGTTGGCTTATGAGAAAGTAGCTCGCCATTCTAATGGGAGTAACTTATTTGTCTTGTACTTATGTATTTAATGTGATCATTAAGTGGGTAAAACCTCATTAAGGCGCACTTAAAATCCTTTTACCACACGGTTTCTAGGTTCAATAGAACCAGTGACCCGACCGGAGGAAGATTATGGAAAAAAGATAGATGATTCCATAGGTATTCGCAGTTCCAAATACCGATGTTACTAGTTACCATATTTTATGAAAAAATATGTATATACATATGTATATATTATATAATAGGTAATATTATAATCTATCAGCGAACCGTTGCCACTGTTAGTTCTTGGCCTCCAGTAAATTGGAATGTTTTTCCGTCTTAGTGATATTGATAATTATATTGTACGGATTGGTAGTTGCTGGAAGACGTCTGGACGGTTGGAACCCGCGTCCATGCCCACCTCTCCGACCTCTCAGAGTCGGTGACTGTGCCTTGGAGGGGCTGAGCTATTTTACCTGGCCAGCCGATCAATTGCCACTGATGGCTGTGACTCAAAATTATCTTTTGATTATTTTCTTTCTTATAATAATAAGGATTAAAAACTTGTTCTTTTCTCTTTTTGTTAAAGAAATACATGTACAAACCATGGATTTTTCTTGTTTAGAGCTATTAGCTGAATAATTTAAAAAATCAAAAATCGCAGAATCGCAAGAATCACTTTGAAACCCCTAGTCTAAGGAGCTATTCGACGTGTCCAACGTTATCAACTTTTGTTCAATTTCTTAGTTTCAAGTTGATTAACCCTCTGGGACTGACGTGGTAGTCTGTCAGACACCGCAAAATATAAAATCATTTGTAATTTCGTTAATTTTTTAATTACAACCGCCACGTTCTCAGTACCTTCCGAGCGCGCGCGTAGGCGTTGTTCAGTGACCTGCGGGCAGTCGTGGGGTGCGTATGCGTCACGCTACAAGGGAAGGTGTCTACGAATCAACCACGTCAGCGTTAAGGTATGTGTCTGTGAAACAACCATCTCAGTAAAATCGTTATATTTTCATAGTGTTTCCTAGACTACACGTCAGCATAATTATTTTTGTAACTTGAATTTTTTTGTTTGTTTGAGACTTTATACCTTCATAAGTTACTCCAAACATGTTTTCTGAGTTTTGCTTAAAATTATTGTTTGATTTTAGGATGGCTGAGTCAAGTAAATCTCGCAGATCTAAAAAAACGACTTCTGGGGCTTTTATAAGCCATAATGAGATGATGGGAGAGTGGTTGAATGTAGAAAGCGAACATGAGTTCAGTTTCAGATTGAATATGACAAGAGAATTGGTGCTAGATCACATGAAAGCTCGCATATACAATGAGAGATTACCAAGAGAACTGCGAATGACGATAAGTAGAGTTGTGGGTAATTTACCCCCTCCACCTCCAAAGACTACACTAAATCCACCAAGTGGAAGAAAATTGTGCCATTTTGTCCAACTAAAATAAAAAGACAGGCAAAATACCGATGCTGTGATTGTGAGAAGCTCATTGTTCGAAGCAACTTTGTGAAAATTGCCAAAAAATTTGTAATAGTTTGTTGTCATGTCAATGTTTATTGAACCATTGAATGTTGCTCATATTTTATATTTTATATGATAAAACTGTTGTCTTGCATAAACAATTAATGTTCTTATTAAAAGTACTCATTTTGTAATTTTTTTTTATTTTTTTGTAGAAGTGTATGTTCTGAGGCTGATTTAGACGTACTTAATAAATGTTTAAAAATATCATCTTGTTTATTTTTCTCGAACTTAGTACTAACATTAAACAATGAAGAAAACCGTAAAATTTACATAAAAATCATTAAATCAAATTTTTGCAAAAAAACTACAAAGTTATGAGTCGTTAAAGTGGTGTCTGATGTACTACCACGTCAGCAGATTCGTGACAATTAAGGCACGTCAGTCCCAGAGGGTTAAGCAACTTAAAACTTTTTGAATGCGGTAATTTTTCATGAATTAGTATGGATTTTTGCTAATCCAATAGACAAGCATAATGATTACTCCCCAATGTTCAGAGATCTCGTCTCTAATCTTAGGCGCAAATGTTTCAGGTTTATTATTGGTAAACAAAAATATCGTTGGACCGGAACTCCTGGTGTACCAATCAGTTGCATTGACCGTACAGGACGGTAGTTTATGCTGCTGTGCTGTGCGTGGTCGAGTTTATACCATCTACCAGGTTCTGAAGTTTTACTGCTGGTCTGGATCTGGTGGTATACTTTATACTGGTTGACCAAAATGAGTAATCAGAAACATAATTCTGTGAGGGTATGATACCACGGTCACTCGTCAGAGTTTATTAGGAGGTAGGTAATCGCATTACCACTCAACTCAGCAATAAGAAGTGGGGTTAAGATCGTGATCCCGTCACGATTCGATACGTAGGTAATTAATTCAGTATTCGGTAGTGATCGCATCACAACTCATCTTAATTTTTGATTTATTTTGCAGTAATATGCATTTGTCATATTGTAGGTATGTCTACTGGTCGTAATTGCATAACGACTCAAAATGATACTTGCTTATTATATGGTAGGTATTATGCCTATTGTGCAGACTGTAATCGCATCACAGTTCTTAAAAAATGTTAAATACTACCCGTGAAGGTAGGTAGATATCTTGGAAAAATTGGCAAGAGGCCGTAATCACATTACAACCGGATGGTACATAATTATGTATGCATAACTACATATAGAAAAAATATTATTATTGTGCAGACTGCATTCGCATCATAATAGCTATCAGCATATCAGCTATCTGGTTCCCATGGTACAAGCTCTGCTTAGTCTGGGGCCAGTCAGTGTTGTGTGGATTATCCGATTTTTTTTTTTTTTTTTTTTTTTATAATTCTTACAAATTTTTTTTTTTAAAATACGACAAGTGAAAGTAGGTCGTAATCACATCATGATCCAAGGGTAGATTTATGTCTACATAAGCACATTATAGAAAGATATTATTATTGTGCAGACTGCAATCGCATCACAGTTCTTACAAGAATGTAGTATTAAATACAAATGAAGGTAATTATATATCATGGAATAAAAATTGCAAGAGGCCGTAATCGCATTACGACTCGAAGGTAGATCATGTCTGCATAAGCATATATAGAAAGATATTATTATTCTGCAGACTGCAATCGCATCACAGTTCTTATAAAAATGTAGTATTAAATTCAAATGAAGGTAGGTACATATCATGGAATAGAAATTGCAAGAGGCCGTAATCGCATTACGACTCGAAGGTAGATCATGTCTGCATAAGCACATATAGAAAGATATTATTATTCTGCAGACTGCAATCGCATCACAGTTCTTATAAAAATGTAGTATTAAATACAAATGAAGGTAGGTACATATCATGGAATAGAAATTGCAAGAGGCCGTAATCTCATTACGACTCGAGGGTAGACCATGCTTGCATAACCACACATAGAGAAAATGTATACATAATGCATAAATATTGTTGTGCATACTATAATCACATCACAGTTCCTCCAAAAAATTTAAAAATACGACGAGTGAAAGTAAGTTGATATGATGTAATAAAAATGATAATAGACCGTAATTGCATTACGATTTGAGGGTAGATCTATATAGCCCCATGTAGAAAAGAAATAAACCAAAATACTTTGATAATTGGGTAGATTGCAATCGCAACACAGTTTTACAGGAAAATACTATGAGTGAAGGCAGGTATAACACCGAACAAAAATGACAATAGGCCGTAATCGCATTACGACTCGAGGGTACAGCTGTATAGATAACTATATATAGAAAAATCATTTGATTAAGCATCTTCGTTCATAAACCGGTAGGCAGGTATGCCTTTAAAATGTTTTGCACTCAATAGCTGCTATTTTGTGGCGATAAAGCACAACTCAATCAAGCAGCTAAGTAAAAATTTAATAGTTTATAGATAAAGTGCAAGCGATATAGTTATGTCGCTTTCATTTAGTTATTATCGCAAGCCCGTAACTGTAATGAGCGTTTAGCGATAGGCATAGTTAACAAAACAAAATTCATAAGCAAGTATGCGTGTAGGTACTTACATGCATTTTTTGCTTTTGTTCCATTTCAAAGTGACGTTCTTAACGTCGTATTTCTTCTGGATCTTCGCCATCAAATACACTATACTAATACAAACTACATAATAAACTTCGAAAATTACTTCGAGAATTGTAAAAAATAAAATTTAAATAAGACGTGTTTCGATGCCCAAACACAAACAATGAATGAAGGTTTGACTGACGGACTGAGCGGAGCGAGGCGCGGTGGCGCCACCTACAGCGACTTGTTTTAAGGGTTTTTTAGCTCTAAAAAGTGTTTGGTGCCCAGTACATTAAGCAATGGACTACCTGGTTAATATAAAATCAAGAGGATGCAGCGACATCGTATAATTCACATGTACTTCCAATAGGAAATTTTATTAAAAATAAAATAAACACTTAGCTTGTTTTGGGTTCATATGAATTGATTATAAAGCCATCAGTCTAAATTCCATGTGTCTTTTTCGTCTTTTCGTTCTTTCAAACAGCCACACCACACCACAACCACTCGTCTAGAATTATGTAGTTCTAATGAAACTCTTTTATACGAATTATTAGAGAAATTTATTATTTTGTACTGCAAATATGCGGTCAATTTTATGCTTAGTTTGCTGCGTTAGTAATTGATTTGTACAGGCCAGTGGGCATCTAATGCGATTTCAGCAGCATTCAGACGATTTGCTATACATTCTTTTTCATTTGACAATTTATTTTGGGCATTGATCTCGAATCAAACACAATAATTATATTCTCTTAGACTTTTTTTTTTAAATTAGACATTGCAAATATTTAGTAAAAATCCGACAAAAGACTAAGTTCAAACCACGTTATAACTCTAGGAAGACTGTTGCTATCTCTTACTAATGCGTAATGACAGACAGTAACAAAGCTAACTTTGAGAAATGTGTCAACTTGACCTACATTTATAAAGTTATTTTTTTCGTTTTTCTTTTCAAGTTTTGATTTCAACGGTGTGGGTGCTGGTGAAATTACTGGCCCCTGTATGCCTCAAGTTCATGGACGCAGGGCAATATGCATCGTAGGGCACGTTCCTGACGTACGTGACCTACGAGGCAATGCTTTGTTCTAGGCGATGGTTCATAAACTTGTTCCATCGGCTAGTTGAATAAAATAAATCGGTTGTCTGTAAAGTCTGTTTACTGACGATAGTTGAACGTGACAACGTCATACAGCTGTCCACGCGGACGCATCGCTCACTCAAGTAGGAGAGACAGATGTCAAACGCTGCCGAACGCGGAGGCCGATTGTGCCTCTTTGTCGCTCGTTCCGTGCTCTCGCTTGCACTTCAAGCCTTAAATGGAACGCCTTAGAGCGAGATAACGCCGCATGAGTCATGTTTTTTCGTGCGTGCAGCCGGCTCCGAATTATAAGACGTTGTCACGTCAAAAATATAGATAGATAGATAGATAGATAGAAAATTCTTTATTGCACAAAATTAAAAATTACTGTACACAGGCGAACTTAATGCTAGATAGCATTATCTACCAGCTAACCTTTGGGTAATAGGGAGATAGGTTGGGTAGTAGTAAATATAAAGGTATTCAGTATGTTTATTGCCTTATTATGCATGTAAATTTAACAGAGTTAAAACTTAGAACTAATTTGCATTCCTCTGAGTAGGGTTTGTGAATTTAACCGATTGACTCATATGAAAACCTTCAAAAATGTTATCTCATAATAATATGATTAATCGACGAGTGGAGTAAGTAGCTCAGAAATGATTGAATACCGGAAAGAACATGTGTTCCCGAAATTAAAATTAAAATTGATGGTTATAATATTTCATTTTGAGATGCTGATGTAGACTTAATGTATTCTTTTCAGAAAATTCATATACATATACAGGGTGAGTTTTAAAGTTGATTAAACCTGGAAGGCTTAATAAGTAATTTAGTTTTAGTCGAATGTTGATTATACACTGTCATGGGGATTAATTTTAGTTTTTTCTTTATTTATTTTCGTGAATTTCTTTATTTCATTATGGACTCATTTTTCAATCCACAGATAATGTTATCGGTCAGGTATATACCAAAATTTATCTAAAAATCTAAACCTGAATAAAAAAATTGAAATATCTTTTTTAGACTTTGTCAAAAACAAGGACTGACTTATACGACGAATATACGTGATTCCGTAGATGAAAATAAGTTTGGTAAGATTTATGATATTTTTGATAACAAAATTAAAACAAGATCAAAAAACAGATCTAAACAAATAATTTAGATCGATATTTGGTCTCAACTCTTAAAAAAAAAGCACTTTGTCTGAAATAACAACAGGTAATAATGATATAAAATAATGTTAAAAAATATTGAGGGTCATAAAATGGTGAATCAAACCTGCAACGCTTGTGCCTCAGTCAAACAGTTACCCATTACGTTGGTTCGTCGAACAAAGGAATCTAAAAAGCACGTAGACCTCCTAGTTCATTCAGTAACTCGTGATCGCATAAAAAAGTTGTGATATCGTTAGAGGGAATCTCGACGCTATACCTGCCCGAAACTTTTCAATCAATATTAGTAGCCAAATTCACATCAGTACCCGAAGTCGGAGTTTTGCTACCACGTTTCGTTACCAAATGTTGTTTTCGTTTCGCCTATTTATCTCTCTCTATTGTATGGAGAAAATATGAGACGGCAAAAATACGTTAAGTAGTTAAAGTTGTTGTCTCATCTTATCTCCATACAATAGACAGAGACAAATAGGCGAAACGAAAACAACATTTGGTAACGAAATGTGGTAGTAAAACTCGGACTTGGGGTACTGGTCAGTCAATTTACGTAAATTATTTGTATGTTTCATAAATCTATCATAATATTCCCTCCATAAATAAATTCCACTAAGTATGTAAATATTCAGTTTTGGTTGTATTTTATTTATATTTATTAATTATGTGTGATGTCACCCTTTTTGGCCCTGCCTGAAAACCAGCGTTGCTTGACATGGTAGCTACTACCATAACAAGCAGCAAAAAGCTGAGTCAGGGCCTATTTGACATAATCTTTCTTTTATCCATTCAGCACAGGACGGGACTGGTTGTGCCCAGTTCTGTTTGTATGATTACTTGATTACCTTCATAGGTAGCCTGCCTGCCTGCCTTCAGTTGTCCGTTCTGTGTGTTTTATTGTATTTGTCTTACGTATACCTACTTATGTCAAATAAATATATTTTCTTTCTTTCTTATTTTTTCTTTCAATTTATACCATAAGTAATTAAACTGCTTTGTTGAAAAATCTGTTAAATAAATAAATACTGTGGACAATCCACACTATCTATAGTCATCGCGTTACCAAATGAGTCGTTCGTCGGCCCTTTTCAATACTATTTACTATCTACTATATTTCTATCTGATTTTATTCATATCAATATGCGCCTATAACCATCTTACGCACATCATTATGCGGCTCCATAAGACTCACAAGAGCGAGCGAGATAGACATAGTGAAATGATTTATGGCCGCACGACACAGTTCGTAACGCGGTGACTATAGCCCCAAATTAAGCAGGGCTTGAATGGGCTCTTGATATCTGATTTTTTTTATAAATACATACTTAGAGTAAAATATAACACCCAGACAGAGAACAAACATAACGTTCACCACACAAATCAAATATTTGTTTTAGGTGGGGATCGAACCCACACCCTCCAGTACAAAAAGCAGACCTATGAGCGAGAGCACTGATATAAATCAGTGCTTTGCAGGAAACGATAAGTTCATAATGCTTAATTCAATATTTAGTTTTGTTCAATTCAATTACAAGTATCACTGTGGTAAGTCCTGGTCAGAATGTACTACGAAAGAGCGAGACTCTCTAACACACATTTCCATACTTAAAAGAGAGTCTCAAACCCATGAAATGTACCATAGATTAAGTTAACTGAAATAAATTATTTGTATTTGTATTGGTCATGTCCTGTGATGAATAAAGAAACGTATACTGACTAGACTAAACTAGACTCGTAGACTGAACATCGTCACAGCACAGTGACGATGTTCAGTCTACGAACCCGTAGTCGTAGCAAGCCTCTACGAGAATTCGTAGAGGCTTGTAGACTTGCTCTCACATTCATAGATGGAATTAATTGAAATAAAAAATCGGTTGTCTGTACAGTCGGTTTACTGACGATAGTTGAACGTGACAACGTAGGAGAGAGACAGATGTCGAACGCTGCCGAACGCGGAGGCCTTAATTGTGGCTCTTTGTCGCTCGTTCCGCGCTCTCGCTTGCAATTCAAGCCTTAAATGGAACGCCTCAGAGTGAGGTAACGCCACATAAGTCATGTTTTTCGTGCGTGCAGCCGGCTCCATCGAATTATAAGACGCTGTCACGTCAAAAATATTTACTGGTTACTAAAGCAAATACATTAAACGGATTTGGGTTGTGCAAACAGACCACCGTTACGGTAACGAGTCAGCTGTGGCTTCCAACTAAAACCGTTACTAGACCTACGATACCGGTGAATTTCCACGAAGGATCGACCGCAGTAATAGCCGCAATGTAGCGGTGAACAAGAATCAACTTTGTTACTGCCTATTCAAATGCTACCTTCGATCTCTCTAATATACCAATACAAGTTACTTAGAGGGAAAGTCAGTGGACAATTTCCAACGTTTATATAACTGATTTTGTTATGCATGTTCATTTATGTTTCTCTTAAAAAGCCTTTAACTGATAGGTTTTCACGTTTTCACCCATTCTCAGTAGGTCAATATACAGGGTGGAATTTTGTAATGCCACCTAGAGGGAAAGTACTCTTAATACTATACATAGAAAATTTTACTCAAAGGAAACATTCCTTTATTTTTAAATAGAAAGCAAACTGCATTCAAAGATTTTCGAAAATTCTCTTCTACCACACCCGGAAATCGAACCGGCTAAAATCTGAAAAAATTATACCCGTACAGGGTATAATTTTTTATTGCATCGATCGTTAGGGTCAATTATAAAGATGAAATTTCTCTTTCAAACATGATAAATTAAATGAAAGGAAAACTAAGAAAAAAAAACTTCAATAATAATTAAGTTGCCATGCTTATGTCAATAAAGTAATTTATTATTTGTACTAAAAATATACAAGAAAGTAAACTTAAAACTAAGCGAAATTTACGAACAGTGATTACCAGTTGGTTGCATTTGAATATTCAAAACAGGAATCCAAACTTCGACTAGCTAACTTATTAACGGTTAAGTCGAAACTAAACAGCAACTTTACATAAATTGAAATAGGAGCTTCTTACTTTGGAAAATGCCAATGAGAAACTAAGCTCATTAGTGAAGTTTTTACCATAAGCCACGTTGGTATTTACTATTATTTATTGCCAAAACAAATGTTATTAAAAAGGCTTGGATAGTGTTGAATTTTAATACTACAAAATCTATAGCAAGTTGATTTCATCTCTATCTACAGGGAGTAGTAAAATAATTGTGGAGGTCCAGAGAAGGTTTAAAAGGTTTTTTTTTTCAACGGGAACGGTAACGGTGAGTGAAGCCGCGGGCGGCCGCTAGTTTTATATATTATAAGTACACCGCGTAAGTACGATATTTCAGACACATTTTTAAACTGTCTCATTCTATACATAATATTCTGTTACCTTCAAATACTATCGGTAGTGATCTTTTTACACCCTCACTCACTGCCGGGTCTATACCTACCCGAGTGAAGGAGTGTGTAGGAGAGGCCAATGACCTCTACTACGCCAAGGTCATTGATCTTGAGAAAGTTATAACGAGTCCATAACAAGTGTGAAAGCCGTCTAATAACTTCAAGCCATACTACGCGTACTCTGATGCTTAGGTTTGGATAATACGAGTATTTCTGCTTACGAAGTTGTCTGAAAAAGGTGTAGGGAATACCTAAGAAGATAGTACCTTGGCTCTTTGTGATACATAATAATCTGTATTTATAAAAGAAAGTTGTGTTAGTTACACTATTTATAACTCAAGAACGGCGGAACCGATTTGGCAGAAAATTAGTGGGAAGGTAGCTTAGAACCGGGAGAAGGACATAGGATACTTTTTATCCCGGAAAAGCAACGGGAACGGGGTGTTACGGGAACGGGCGAGCGAAGCCGCGGGTGGCCACTAGTATATATATATTATATATAATTAATGTGACACCGGATAAGTAACATAAACCATTCTTTTACATCACCATGTGGAAGTAGAAGTCGATATCACAGAAACAAGCACATATGGCCCACCTGATGTTAAGTGGTAACCATCGCCTGTAACAAAGTATTGCTACATAGGTCACGAACGTCAAGAACGTGCCGTACGATGCACTTTCCTGCGTCCATCAACAGATGAGATGGTTCATACAAGTGTTAAGTCTCACGTGCCAGTAAGATTCTTGCGATTCATTCTATTTCAAACCTGAGTAATTTATGTCTTGATATATTAAGTTCTCTGACATCAAAATCGTTTTAAAGGAACGTTTTATCTTCGTCGTATGGAAATTCAACATTTCCATTTGTAAATTAGATCTCAGCGTATTTATCTAGAATCTCGTTAGTTTGATGTGATTTATCTAGTACATTCATTCACAGGTAATGAGTTTAGATATCCTAAGATCCTAAAGGTTGTATTCCGATCTCGGCAGCACGCAGTGTCACGTGAATGTCCTATTCCCAAAACCAGTTAACAGTACTTAAATTGGTACATTTTAAATTAATTATCTTATCCAAACAAGCCCTTAACTGTTTGTAAAAAAAAACTGATTTCGGCAGCAAGCAGTATCGCGCTGAGTTTTTCATACAAGAGGCATGGCAGCGCCATACGATACTACCCCGCCACATGCACAGAATTTGTATCAAAAAATTGATTTTCTGTAAAGTCGGTTTACTGACGATAGTTGAACGTGAGAACGTCATACAGCTGTCCACGCGGACGCATCGCTCACTCAAGTAGGAGAGAGATAGATGTCGAACGCTGCCGAACGCGGAGGCCGATTGTGCCACTTTGTCGCTCGTTGCGCGCTCTCACTTGCACTTCAAGCCTAAATGGAACGCCTCAGAGCGAGGTAACGCCGCATGATTCATGTTTTTTCATGCGTGCAGCCGGCTCCATCGAATTTTAAGATGTTGTCACGTCAAAAGTGTGTTGAGTCTCGCGTGGCAGTGCTGCTTGCTGCCAAGGTCGGAGTCATACCTTTAGGGTATGACTCCGACCTTGGCAAGCATAAAGTGGCAAGCTCAAAGGCAATGGTGATTCAGTATCAAAGATAATATTATCTTTTGAAGAAGAAGCGATAACTCAACTGTAAACCGGTTTCTGAGTTGCCTCGCAGGGTAATCAATACGAATGTTTGCGTATTGTTTTTCATGGTAGACTCACAGCCATACTTATAAACGCAATTTAAATTTAACCCTTCCTTAAAGTGAGCCCTGTCACTGTCTGTCATTACCCAGTGGTAAGAGATGGCAATTAGTTAAGGCACTGTTTATCTTTAGCCAATAATTAGCGCATTGTTGGCGTAAGTTTTACCAAATGGGCTAAGCAATCGGTAGGGATCAAACCCACCTTTTTCAGCGCAGAAAGCAGAACTACTACCATTTGCGCTGTGAGGGCTGTCTAAAATATTTCAGTATGATTAAAGCTTAGCTGCCATTTTTGATTCGTTCCATTATTGGCGCGGGTCCATAATGGTCGATACCTAGTCTTGGGGAAACAGCTGCACTTTGAGGCGGCTAACTAGCTAGACTAGTACCTCGATCAACGCGACAGAGACGTGAAGCGAACGAAATCGTTTTTCATTTTAACAAATGGGACCTTTTTTATTAGAAAAGTTTTCGTCTCCTTCCAATATTTTAATGTCGACTTGCTTATTGGATTCCGACGCGGCGGCGTCTTGAAGTTTGTTTTGACTGTGTCCAAGAATATAAATGTCACTTCTAGAAGATTATTCAGTAGGCTCTAATTTACTGATGATAGATAGGCTCTGTCTAGACCATTGATTCCCAACATGATCTAGGTGGACCCCCAGGGTTGCGCGGTAGACTCGCCGGGGGTCTACGGTGGCGTGACAAAATTTTTGGGGTCTACAATTCGTTAGCAGGGGTCCATGAAAATTTATTTGGGTTCGATAGTGAAGAACTAAAATATTGGTTTGACTTCACCTATCAAATGTGGGCAGATAATATTTTAAGAAGATTAGTGAAGTTATAAAAACTTTTTCAAAAACTGTTAGTTCATGGTAGGAACTCTACGCAACGCCATAGCCATAGCCAGATCTTATATACATATTTTTTGTCGACTGAGAATATAGTAAAACGTTGCTGCAGGGCAGAGAATCCACCGGAACCAGCAAAATTTTGAAAATGGTCCATGAACAAAAAAGGTTGGGAACCTCTGACTGTCACGTCAGGTTAATTTTTAGGGGCCTGACAATGATACCTTTCAAATTTCGCTTATTCATGAACCTTCTCGTCTATTACTGTTATAACGTAAGTAATTAAGTAAATAATTGAATAGAATATCATTTTTTTGAACACCAAAGTGAAAGTACTAAATTTCGTCGCGGGGCAGCAATGGGTTAGACTGGCACAGGATCGAGGTAGACGGCACAAACTAGAGGAGGCTTATATACCCAGCAGTGGGTGAAGTTGGGCTGTGGATGATGATGATGATGATAAGGATCTCTTTGAAACGCCTTAGGCAAGTTTTATCATGCGCACTTGAAGTGCGGGCAGGTTTTCCGCAAGTAGGCCGCTGGTGGGCCCTTTTTGCGTGACCCTTGACACGTGTTGCTCGAACTTTTTTAGGTTCTACACACGCCGGTTTCCTCACGATGTTTTCCTTCACCGTTTTGAGAGTACTGGCATAGTGCACATAAATTTTTCGACAGAAAAACTTATTGGTACACGAGTGGATTTGAACCCACGAGCTTCGGATCGGAAGGCGGGGCCACTACCACTAGACCACCAGTGCTCTCTTTGAAACGCCTTAAAGCTAGGTGAGTCTAGGTGCCAGTTCCACGCGAACCCCAGTGGCTTCTAGAAAATAGTTGAGCTGTGAAGTTAGCAAGTCGTTTCGCTATGCACTTAGAGACCGAAGTTGTAATGATCTTGCAAGAGTCGTAAATAGGTGGGTTGACTGCTAATGAAAGTCTGCGTCGTCCCCATATAAATGCTGCTCTCTGGAAGGTTCTATAGTTTGGTTTTCTTCTTCGTCAAGGATTGGTTTTAATAAGTACAGTTGTAAGGCAAAAATATTGCAAATCGGCAAATTTCGCATGCGACTAAGTTTTGATTGCAACAAAAGATGATTGCATCTTTTGTTGCATTAAAAACTTAGTAAAACCCCACTGTAGGACTACCACAAGCTCTGTCTGCCTCTGGTTTTGAGTCTGTGTGAGTGTTCACCATTGTATTATACTATGTGTGTGTGACTCACACAAACTCGAAACCAGAGCCAGAGACAGAGCCAGATAGAGCTCATGGTAGGCCTACAAGTTCTATAAAAAGGCTGCCACTTGAGTCTTTATCACATATTGCATTTAATACCACCTTTTTGATTGCTAATACACACTGAAACAAGTTGAACTAATATTCATTTGTGGTTATTAAACCAAATCAAAAACAAAAGATTCGAAAATGTTTTTATTAAAAAATACAGGAGTATTTTGTTTACTGGTAGGCTATTATTCAGTAAGGCTTTAAAATACATACATCAAGGCATTGTCACAGAACGAATGGAATACAGCCAGTAGGCCTACCATGATCTCTGGCTGGCTCTGTCTCTGGTTCTGGTTTGAGTCTGTGTGAGTGCTCACCAGTGCATTATACGGTGTGTGTGACGTTTTAACGTTGGATTTATTTAGTCAACACTCACACAGACTCAAAACCAGAACGAGAGACAGAGCCAGACAGAGCTCTTGGTGGCCTACTGGGGTAAAGCTGGCAACGAATATACCTAGTTACGAAATTCTTTTAACTATTCCAAAGGCTAACGAAATAATATTGACTGACCTCTCAATTCAGTTCTTTGCTTTGCCTTCTGCGCCTTAGGTCGTGGGTTCGATCCCCGTCGAGAACAAATATTGGTGTAGTGAACACAGACGTTGGTTCTCTGTCTGGGTGTTATAGTGTATTCTACTCTTAGACCATCTAAGATTCTACTTGTAAGTATTTATTTCCAAAAAATGTAGGGATATAGGTATTATATTAACAATCTGCTTGCCATCGTACAAGATCTACTTAGTTTGGAGCTAGATAGTGCTGTGTGAATTGTCCACGATATTAATATGTATTTGCAGACGCTTAGCAATTTATTCAATTATTTATTTATTAACGAATACAATACAATACAATCATTTATTTGCGAAACACAGGTTATAATAATTACAGCATGGTACAAATTAAAAAGTTCAGCCATGTTCTGCCTTAAAGCATGCAAAATATTTAAATGTCACAAGTATGCAAATATAATAAAATGTCAGCGCTTAATTAATACAATATTATTACTCAAATTTATCACACAAATACTCCTTAACACTATAATATTCCTTTTCTATCAAAAACTTTTTTAACATCTACAACGAACGACGATATACATGCAGAAAAATCTAATTCATAAAAAATCCACGGTTCGTCAATAGCCAAACTCTGCCTTCAGCCACAATAAACCGTGTGATTACCACCACATGTTGAACCAACATTTGCGTAGATACCGTCAAAATGCTAATGAATAGTAAACCTCTGACGTATTAGTTTTATCTTTTCGTTTGTGTTACAAAGCAAATAGAAACTAAATAGTGAATCACTCGAGGGGATATTTAAACTAGTTCAACGGCTTCAAATATCGTAATGTGTCCGTGGGGTAAGCCCATAGTTTTCTAAGCCCATGTTTTTCTATTATTGCTTGCGTCTCACTAAGTGGAGTGGACACTGGAACTTCACTGCTGTAGGCCTACCATGAGCTCTGTCTGGCTTTGTCTCTGATTCTGGTTTTGAGTCTGTGTGAGTGTTGACTAAATAAATCCTGCGTCAAAACGTCACACACACAGTATAATGCACTGGTGAGCACACTCATAATTAAACCAGAGCCAGTGACAGAGCCAGGCAGAGCTCCATGGTAAGCCTACTGTTATTGTTATTTTTGATTTGTAAAAGGATCATACAATAAAAACGGTGGAAACCAAGCCGTAGTTTTGTTGCCTTTTCTTCTAGGCTTGGTCGCGTGGAACTGGCACCTAGACTCACCTAGCTTTAAGACGTTTCAAAGTGATCCTTGTGAAACCATAATAATAAATACATATTTGACTTTGTCTTTGCGTGGATTGTCTACAATATCTATATTATTTATTTTATAGCTGAAAACCCTTTATTCTCATTGCTCGTGCCAAACTATTAGCAAAAACCGTGTGTGATTCTTTTAATTGATGTTAATTGGTCTATATCATGAATTCATCGTTTATTTGTGTTGACGTCCATGTTTTATGAGTTTTTAAAGCCTCTGAATTATTTTCCACGGATTTTTCGTTATAAACAAACAGCATAAACAAATACGTTTCCTGTATGTATGTTATTTTACGTGTAGAGTTTGTAAGTTATAGTGGCAATGGGCAGGTCATACTATAGCTCGTAGAACCGAAAACCGTTGAGAAATGAAGGTTCTCGAACAGGAACCGCAAGACAAAACGTAGGACGCCCGCCGATGGACCGACGACATTGTTAAGATCGCGGGAAAACGGTGGACGGAAAGTGCTCAGAATCTTTCTTCATGGAAAGGGAGGCCTATGTCAAGCAGTGAACTTCTTCAGGATGATGATGAAATGAATACATTATAAGACGGAACTTGTTTGCTAACAGTAGAAGCGTTTTTATATTAAAATGTTCAGCCTCACGTGCCAGTTATTTCACCGGCACCCACCACCCCTCAAAACTAAACACAGCAATGCTGCTTCACAGCCAAAATATTTTTTACCAAAGTTCCGTCATACGACAATCGGTTTTCGGTCATAAGAGTTATGTGACCTGTTCAATTCTAATATACATTGACCTAAAAAATAAATGAGCAAACAAGCTCCCCAAATCTAGAAAACTATAAAAATGTTGTCAATAAAATAACTGTGCATGATATACAACTCTCCGGGGGGTAATTTCCACAGAATAGTGTATATTTCTTACAGTTATTATTGCAATAAAATTTATAGCTTTCGTCTGGACCGCCAATTCTTGTTTTATAACGGCAAGACGGTAAACATATCCTGTCAGCAGTAGATCAACTATGGCAAAGTACTGGATGGTCGTATTCCACTTTACTGCGAAAACAATTGCACCTAATGGGTACGTCCAGTATATTGTGAACCTTTCATAACTATACACCACTATTTTGTAATTACCAAAAAAAAAATGCCCATATTGGCTGCTGATACTGAACACATCCACGAAAAAACAAAAAAATTAAGTCATTTTAAAAATATCTATAAACAACCACAATTTTTAGTCAAATATTGAGAAATGATTCAACAAGCAAAAATCATTTCATTCATAAATTCGCTACCCCTACTACATTACCCTATATTTTTTTTTTTTTTGGTATTTACAAAATAGTGGTGTATATAACAAATCATCAATCTAACACGCAAAGAAAGTCACAAGGATCTGGAATTGAACTCATTGCTTGTTTTTCTTGACCTCTACAATCTCGACCTCTTCAAGGCAAGATTGAATAGGTGTCTTCTAGACCAGTCTGCTCCATCAGGTGAGATTGTAGCCAAAGGGTATGTGTATTATATCATGTAAAACTTGAGTATCAAAGAGTTTGTATCGATGTGTACGTACATTTTATGCAGTGACTTGAAAGCTCTGTATTTTTTCTGCTCTTAAAAATGTCTAAGCAAGCCCTGTTAACAGTGGTTACAGTGTTACAGGTGAAACTTTTCCATGCGTTCACAAAACTTAGTACCCATACTACTCTTTGCTAAGCTCTATTTGTTACTGTGAGCGAATTTTTCCGATGGTTTCAGAAACGAATAAAACTGATATAATATATTTGTTTGACTTTGACACATTTAGGTGTTTTGCAAAAGAGAAAAATAAACCAGGAAAGATGTATTTTTGTCTGTGGTTGGCTGGTAGAGATTGCTGTTCAGCAGCAACACCGCTCATTATTTATAGTAATTGATCATTTTCATGCTATGATTTATAATGTTCTTACAATAAAATATTATCTACCTATCTAATAAAATGAACAAATATTTTGCCATAATTTTCCGCTTCCCGGTTCGTCAATTTTTCTTGGAATCGCCCTACATTGAGACAATTTCTACAAATCACAAATCAATAGTGGAATCAAATGATCAGCCTAATTTCATAGTTTCTTTTATTCATCATCATTCTCTTGTCCTTGTCCCACTTTATTTAGGGTCGGCACAACAGGTTTTCGTTCTCCACTCTCTTCTATTAGCCGTCAATTCCTAGTTTCTTTCATTGTAATGCTGTAAAATGGATGCTAGGAATGAAGGCATTCGTAATGGTGAGGTCACAATAGGTTAAAAAACAGGCATTTGTATCTGTTGTAAATGATTTATGTAGCGTCAGGGGCAACTGGTGTTTAGTCATATGACCCTCCTTAAGGGACGCTATAGTGCCTGGGACATCATTTTAGATGGTATAGGCTTGCCCAAAACTTAAGTATACCATCCTAACAGCTTAATCGGCCTATAACAGGCTATACAATAGGCTCATATAGTTTGAGAACTGACACTGGGAAATAAAGGTTTTCCACTAAGAACCACGAACAGAAGACAAAGCGTTTGACACTCCTTCACCCGATGGACTGATTATATTTTGAAGGCGGCGGAAAGTCAGCGAATCGTTCTTTGAAAAAAATAAAGACATGGTTATTATTATGATAACTAATCCGATGGCTAATTCTTGCAAGTTATGTTACTATATGAGTAACTAGCAGATTGCCCCGGCTTTACACGGGTGTAATTTAGAAAAACGAAGGTAAAAATATGAAGCCACTGCTTTTGAATTTAATATTAGTATATAGTGAAAGTAAAGATTACGTTTTTGTTTAGCAACAATCAAACAATTAAATCTTTAATATTAGTACGCATAGTAATGATAAAGATTACGTTTTTTTAAGCACGGATCAATACTTCCGGTTAGGGGTTGGAAAAATCACAACAGGGAAAAGACCCAAATAAACACCCTTTTAGTAAGCACCGTATTCAAAGAAAGCAGATTTTTATCCGACGGTTGGATTTAGCTAAAACGATATTTTATTATTAGTCTACTTCAAGAAAGGAAGATATATTTTCATTGCGTATTTTTTATGTATGTATTTTCTTTTTAAATATTTTCATATTCTTCTTCTTGTCATGTCACTGGTTCTTTCGAACCTTTCGTGCATTTGATGCTTAATTATTTAAAGTACGCAAAGAAATTTACAATTATACAAATATTTACAAAATACACAAGAAATAGTTGATAATAGCTCAACTGATACAAATCAGTACCACACGGAAGCGTCCCCTAGACGCTTGCGTGCTATATGTTTATTTTATTATCATTTACATTATATGATCATTAGATATTATTTTTATTAAACAACGGGATATTTACCATGATTAAACTTTTGAGTAGACTTACGATATTTCGAAATATGAAACAACGAAATATTTACCATGATTAAATTTTAGAATTGACTTCCGATATTTCGAAATATCGGTTTCATAAAAATTATGTTAAAACCCACGATAGTTTCAAAAGTCATTTCATATTAAATAATACCTAAACTGATTGATCTTGAAAGAGGTAATATCGCTAAAAAAGTAGGTCACCTAACATTTCAAGTCTCCAAATATCTTGAAGACTCCAACAGTTTATTCGAGGAGCAAAGCTGAGAAACAGATATAAATAGGTCGAGATTTGAGACGGACCACGGCGGTCGCAAGTTTGGCCCGAACATTAGTCAGACATACTCGCCCGGAGCTACGGAATAAATACTGTACTACAGTATAGAGCTATGAAGATATTGTGCTGTAGAATAACCACAGTCACGACTCAAGGTCGTGACTGTCAGTTTTTCTAAGAATAAGAATAACGTTTAGTCCAAACAAACAAAGACATACAGTTATTTGTATCTACTACTAGAACTAATGACATATTTGTGCCTTTTATTTCCAGATTTATTTTTAATATTTAAATGAGCTTGCAAAATGATTAGTAATTGGTAAAGCATTGCCTCGCAGATTACTCAGATCTTCTTTGAATAGAATTGCATTAGAAATTAAATTTCAAACGCCTTGTACACCGTGTAAAGAAAATGTTGGTTTCTTCAGTGGAGTGATTAAATCAATGCCTAGTTCTGTTATATTTACAACTCTATGGAAGAGTTGGGAAATAACAAGACGCAGGCTATTCAGTGAAGTGTCTGGAAAATTGTAGCCTCTGCTACTGTCGGATGTCGAAATACAAGCTGAGGTGAACTATGTGTACTTCACGCTTGGCAGGGAAACTTGGATCAAGTTCTAGCTCAAATATTAATTCACCTGCTGTTTAAGGGTCAAATTTTTCTGTAACCAGTATTTATTTGTGGAATAAAAAAATCCTTTTCATTATAAGGTTCGTTAAAAACTAGGACTGATATTTTTTATTCGACGGATTCATTAATATTATTTTATTTTAAACAGTGATCGAAATTAATAAAAAAGCCCCAAATTTAGCAGAGCTTTTACTATGGAAACCAGATAGCTGGTATAATACTTATTTACATTTTTTTGTTACAAACGTAGAATACAATATAACACGCAGACAGAGAACAAACATCTGCGTTCACCACACAAATATTTTGCAGTTGGGATCGAACCCACAACCTACGGCGCAGAAGGCAGAGCTACTACCAACTGAGCTGAGAGGCCAGTCCATCACTATGTTTTATTTGTTGCTTTACCCTGTACTGGGTCCATGTGATACTGACTTACACCGAACTATGTATGTACCTAATCTAAACTATGTGATTGCAATGAATATATTGAGTACTAGCAGCTCGTCCCGGCTTCGCACGGGGTAGACAATATTGTTGTATACATTATTTTGTTCTATCGCTAATAGTTTCGGCAGCGCATTCGACGAAAGACATTTTAAGACTCTTTTTTTCTACACCTTCGGTTACATTGTTCAAGTTTTACCAAGGATCCCTAATTTTTTTCAAAATGAAATGTAGCCTATGTCAAATTGGAAGAATGTAGCATTCTATTGGTGAAATAATTTTTTAAATCGGCCCAGTACTTTTTGAGCCTATTCATTACAAACATACAAAAATAGGTACAAATCTATTTTTGTAGTATAGATATAGATTTGGTATTTGAGCATTTTATAATACTCTCCAAATATACCTTAAGTATTTTGTTCATTTTGTAAATATTTGTTTTATTGTAAGTTTTTTTGTGTAAATAAATTCATACTATCCAAATCAGTCAGCCTCTTTCATGTTCGAAATACAAATACAAAAAGCGTACCTTTTTATACCAATATTTGTACATTGACAAATATGAAAATTCAAATACTGCCCGAAGCTATAATTCATGAAAATAATATGACAAAACTCAGATCGAAAATTCAGTACATCGAAAATGCAGCCTGAAACCCTCATGTAGTTAATCGACAAAATAGAATTGCTTTGTGTAAACGAACACGGGTCAATGTAACATAAGCTCATTGTTAGAGCAATACATTTTTGTGACAAAGCAATGAGTGCCTTTATTGATAGAAATGAGATGGGAAGGTTTTTTGCCCTCCGCTTTTTTCCTTGTAGTCACAATAACAAATATATATTTTTTTGTTGAACATTTCAAGGTATTACGTAAATGCTCCTGATCTCTGACGTACAAAACAACAAAGAATAAAATACTTCATGACTTTAATCCCGCACATCTCCTCAGATCCGTTAATACTAAGAACCTACTAAATATTCTTTGAGGTAAAAGCACTCGTGCTGTTTAAACACCTGTATTTTCCAAATTTATTGGAAATTAGACATAATTTCATTTTTAATCAAATTACTTTTTCTTTGTTCTCGGTGGAGATCGAACCCACGACACCAAATCGCTATGACTATGCACCGTGTTTGGGGTTAAAACTTGTAAGGCTGTTTAAATTCATTTAAATAAAGCACTCGCTAATGTATGTTTAAAGATTTATTTTGGAAGTTGAAACTCTCGGAAAACTTCGTAGGTAATTCTACCTGTCTTCGCTTAAATACTGTTAAATGATTCTTGGTGAAACTTAGCAGAATTTCAGTATTGATTTCCTACAGACCATTATCATTCTTGTTTAAGATATTTTAATCTCAAAAAAATATGATAATGGGTCACTTATATGAGAACATTAAGTAGGTATGGGTAATATTTAGGTATTTCTTAGTGTTTGACGTTCTAAGCTAAATATGTTAATGTATTACATTCGTTAGTTAGGTCGTACATCACCTTAAAAACACGGCCAACAATGATCTACGCATTCCAACGCCATTTTTCTATCCCGAATAGTGGTGTGTCTCGTCGCCCGGTATAGGGATGTCGTATACCAAAAACCGGCTAACAGTATGTAAATTTCTGTTTTTTATTTAAGAGTGCGTATGGTCTTGAAGTATATATTGGCCAAGTTTGAGTTTAAATACTTTAAATGAGATTTTTTTTTTATTTCTGCGTGTATTTTGCTATAAAGTACACTTATGTGCAATTTCATAGGTTAACATATTTTTGTCGATATTTTTTTAATAAACTGTGTTAATAAATGGTGAAAAAACTTTGTCATGATTACGTATGAGTATAGTAACCCATGTCTCGCAACCTGTTACGTATGGAATATTAATAGCTATGGCAAAATGTCGCATGGTATGCCAAATACATGCATATTAGACATTTTCAAATACCTATTCGAGAATGTGTGAGCGTATATTTTTTTAATTGCCTATTTTACAGTGCTTAGTTACAGAAGATTGGTCTCTGAAAAAGGGACCTTGTATGTCAGCCTGGTTTTTGATTCAGTGGCATAGCTCGTCCAATCATTGCGTATCCAAACTTGTTTTCAACCGTAGCAGATTTGTTATCTCCGTAGCAACCGTCGTAGACCTTTCGTAGAAGTGCGCTACGAATCTGTTATTGCTGAAGCTAGCAAAAAGTTATATTATGAAATCTTGTATTTCTCAAGTTTGAATAGAAATATGCAATACTACCACTTTTGGAGGTTTAATATAAATTGGAAATTTCAATATAAAGCAGGGGTTAATATAACTTTGGTTTTAGCTCAAAACCATATATTTTGATTGCTTTAAAGACTTGTTTGTGTTAAATTCAAGTATTGTACCTAATTAGTTATATCAGATAATTAGGATTTTGTATTTCATAATAGTTTCCTTTACCATATTCAAATCAAAAGAAAATGAATAAATATTATTTTAAATAGCGCTACAAAAGAAAGCAAAATAACATTTTGAACCGCAACTGTAAGGGATTGAGGCAAGTCCTAACATAACAGTAAAGTAGCGTAGCCCTTCTTTAAAATTGATCCAAACACTTTTATATAATATACTATGATTTATGGCTTGGACTTATTAAAAGTAATAGGATTTTGGACATCAATTCTCTTTATTTTATTCGCTCTCCAAAACAACAATAAAAATGTCCCGCTCCATAAAATTTTACATCACAAAATAAAAATATAAAGTAATCAAATAAATCAAAGATAGGAGCTGTAAAAATAAGCGAGTTCTAATAAATAATGTAATCTTTTATAAAGATTTAAGGAATTGACTCCATTCGTAAGATTTTTATCATAGTGCTCGTAAAGTAGAGAGCTTCATCTTTCGACAAAAGCCAATGCGTTTATTGTAAGTAGGTATTATTCATATGTTCTGTGATTTGGATGGGTGACCAAAAAGGTTGGCCTTTTTTGGAAAATTTATTTCACATTTGGCGAATTGATTTACAATGACCATGGTTTATTTTCAGTAATATTATAATACAAGGTTATTCATAATTAGCTGTAAATACTCAGGAATTAGGTTCAACAAATAAAATCAAACAAATTTAAGAAATGATTTTTTTTTAAGTTTTGTTATGAAAATCCCGAGAAAACCGATAAAGATTTTGACCTTTGATCCGCGCCCGCGCGCCGTGAGCGACACTGCGTTCAGTCATCGTCTGGATGGGTCATCGTCCTATTTTCCAGGGCAACCATTATGCAATAGCCGTAAAAAAGTAAAAAAAAAAATTGATACAAAAACTTTAATCAAAACTTAAAAAAAGTCATTTCATTAATATTTTTTATTTTATTTGTTGAACCTAATTCCTGAGTATTTGCAGCTTATAATGAATTACCCTGTATAACTGAAATTTCCGATGCGTTACCCGCGAGAAAGGTTTTCAAAATTCCGTTGAATTTTAATTTAACTAATACAATAAAATAAATTAATCGCACTGCTTTCACAATATAACGATGACACTATTATATTCTACTCACAATTTTTCAATGAATTAATTTTGTTGCGATGGTTTTCGCTCTAACCACTCAACTAATTGGGTTGAAATTCAGACATATTTAATAATTATATGTAAGTACCACGAGATTAGTCACAGGCCGCTACTGGTATTTAATTTTTTTATCGACGCGATGTTTAGTTTTTGTGACCAAACAAAAACATTTTCTACTCTGTTTCAACAAAACATTCCAATATTATAATTGACTCTTGGATTCTTTCCTGAAAGCTACTCAACAAAACAAAGCATCGACAAAGGGAATACCTAAATAATTCAATTTAAATATCTGAATTACAATAAATAAGTGAAACAATCGTATTTTAAGTGATCACTCATCTTACACTCAACTCTCTTTTAACGAATGGTTCCTAGTGGATAGATTCAAATATGACCTAGCTTATTTTATCTCAGAACCTTTTTTAGCGCAGGCCATCTCATTCCCGCGATCATGAGTTACTTTTTATCCTTTAGAGAATTTTTTGCCAGCGAGCGTGGAATTTCTCGGAACGTCAACTAGCGTCGTGTGTCTGATCTTAGAGCCTGTTTTAGAAAAGTACAGTTCGCACCGTGCGCCTGTGGTCAACCTGCCAGCTGCCGAAAGCTATTTATTTTGTAAGAATATATAAAAAATCTATTTATTCAAAGATATCTAAGAACAAAGCTACATAGAAGATAAGTATTGAGTATTAAAAAAAGAAGATACGATAAAGTTTTATTAATTAACCAAAGTTCACAGCGTTGGTTGAAGTTGAAAGATCTTTGTAGGTACTTGAAAAGTGGGCCATGTTCCTGAGTGCTACATCAGCAAATGCTTCTGAGCTCGGCTTAATATGCTCAGCATATCGTAACCATAACGTTACTGGCAACTGCTGACGTACCATCAAAGGTTCAGTCTAAATAAGTTTGCTTGGGTTTGGCAAAATGTTAATGTCAGTAAATGTTACTTTCTAACTAATTCAGAAACACATTTAGGCAACATTTCTAAATATGAGGTTGAGTGGATTTTATGGTATTTTTTCATGGTCGTGGTTGAATGAGCGAAACGAGTAATATTACTGGCTCATGTCTGTTCTTCTAGGCTCAACTAGCTCTTAGCTTTAAGATGCTTCAAAGTATACTTGTGATTCAAGCGGATAAATAAATCTTGTTTTGACTATTAGTTCATACACTCACTCATAACATTGCTTAAAATTCTGTCAATCGATGACGTAAAATGCCCCTCGTTCAACTATATTATCTCACTTGCATCTCAAAAGTAACTATTGGTCACTATTGAGTGACTACTTAGTGACCTCGAGTTATTTAAAAAAATACTCTAATTCCCTATTGAGTGACTTTGAGTTGTTTTTGAGATACAAATGAGAGTAAGCCAATAAACGAAGGACATTCTGCGTCATCGAGCACAAATGGTAATTCCTTTATAATTGGGTATCTATCGGATGAAGGAATGTCGCAAATTAATTATTATTTACTACTGTTTTTGACTACTAAAGCTGCACACAGGGCGTATGCTAAAGATTTTATTTATATTCCAAATAATTGTCTTTCTACAGGGTTCATACTATTAAATTGGTATTGTTGTAGAACGGTTTTAGTTTTCAGAAGCAAACCCTAATAAAAAACAAAACAAAAATACATTGGGTGGCCTCCTTGCTAAAATTGAGTTTTTCCAGACTACCATTGATGTCTTTAAATTGTTTTGAGGCAGATTTTATTTTTTCTATTTTAACTTTTTCATTCAATTAAAATATTTATTCAGCAAAAACCAATCAAATCATTGAATTGTAAAAAACAAGCTGTGTTTCTGGTAGGGTCAGACGATCTGCAAAAAGTAGCTGAAAAACACTGGAGGAGAAGAGCCGAAGTCCGAGCTCAGTGGCGCGTCCTGCGAGAGACCTAATTCCAACAGTGGACTGATGTAGGTCGATGATGATGAAGCTGTGTTTGTATGTATTACTGGCGTAGTAAAACAATGTTAGAGCACAGCTAGAGTGATGTATCCGCGTGTCCGCAACACCACAAATAGAAACCCACCTGCTGCTGGACGGACAGCCGGTAATGAGACGGCCGGCGGCCTTATTGCGGAACTAAATGGGAATAACTACTTATAGATCCCGGCATTTTTACTAGTAGTAGTAGTAGAGTAAAGATTAAACAACTTAACTGTGAAAACTGTACCTACCTAGCCCAATAAGATCTTTTCTGTACAAAAATTATGCAATAAATATTTCTGATTTCTGATAACCACTTAACTTAGTTTAACAAACTTTATTATAATTTATTAAGGCCCCTCTGTAAGGGGGGGGGGGGGGGGGAGAATGGGTTACTTTTTCAAAATTTCACACTTACATTATTTCGCATTACTTTTGCGCTTATAATCTACTAATTTTCAAATTAACCGTCAACTTCGTCTACAAAATCTAAAGCTTCCTGCTTAGCCGTTTTAAACAAACTAGGCCGTTTCCAGTACTGTCCAATTCCATTTACATCCGTAATTGGCGACTGATCTGCATTCGACAGAATCCTATTACTCAATCTATGTATAAACTGACGTGCGGTTTCTGGTAAAGTGTAACTTTCTGATTGAAAAACATTTCAATAATAATTACTGTTTTCCCGAAATAAGTGCATATTACTCGTATTATTACTAGCAAAAGTCGACTTTTTCTTCTTCTTTTTAACCAGTGTGGTGAAAGGATTCTAAGTGCATCTCGGAGAGGCTCCTGTCAGACACTTGACACAATTGTTTCGGAATTTTTAGATTTAACGACATGCCGGTTTCCTCACGATGTTCTCCTTTACCATTTTTTATTGATTTTATAATGTGCGTGGAACCACGGTCGCGTTAGTACCGAACAGTCCCTAAGAATTATTCGTCGAGTGTGATTAGGATCCGATGGCGCAGTGGTCAGCGCAGCCCCGTACCAAGGTGAAATTCAAATCCCGCTCGGGTCAATTTTGGGACATTATAATATTTGTGTTCTCCTTTACCGTTTGAGAGTGCTGCCATAGAATTGTTTTTTCTTAAACATGCGCGGAAATATTGTCATTACTTTTGAATATAGAACACGCGAAGTATCATATTTACGTAGACTGAAAAACCAAAATCACTTCCCGGCGCGTTCTCGCTCCGGCAATGTTGTATGAAACGGTGTGCTGTTTGAATTTAGAACTCTTTCATCTATCGTACACATTGCGTTCTCGTGGCTGTATAGCCACAGATGCGTTTACCTTTCGGCAAAAAATGTAAAATAAAAAAAAAAATTGGCGGTAAAGCGGAGTTCGTTGTTATTTGGTTAGTAAAAAATAAGTTTATTATGTAAAAGACCCTTTTTTATTTCCTTGCATTTTTTTAAGAAAAGCACTATATTTGCCTCGGCCGAAATGGCAATTGCCTGTCTCGTATCATTGAAGTCCTCGCCTGCGGCTCGGCCTTCAAACTCATACTCGACCTGCAATTGCCTATTTCGCTGCCTTTGCAATAATGTACTATATTCATCAATTGCCTTCAAAACCAGTGACCGGAAAAGCGCATCGCAGGTAACATTGTTATTTTAATAAAAATATGGCTTCCTTAAAAACCTCTCGGTACTATCGGCGACGTTCATTTTGTGGCGGACGGTCAAGCCACGGTCAATTGAGCTCTTTGTGCTAACCGGTGATTCGTTGAGAATTTTTACGGTGAAACTGTAGTTCGTTTACAAGGATTTTATTATTGTATCCAAAGATAATAGCCAAGTCAAAAAAAAAAAAAATACGGGTTGCACTCCGGGAGTGCCGGCAGAAGTGAAAACTTGATTATTAACGTTGAGCATGTTTGATATTTTGGAATGGTTAGGGGGGGCTTGTTTGTTATTTGGCACGCTGTAACATACACGAACATTCGCGCAAGCGCCCTGCGCTGCCTAAACGAAACAGTAGGCCCAGGCATACATTTTCGCTGCGCCGTAGAGAGGGGATAGCTGTCTACTCTCCATCCGTCTTACGCTTTTTCGATCAGGTCACGTGTCCTGACGCGCTGACGCGAGTTTAAGATTTTATACCCATTACAGAAAAAGTGCTCAACGCCGCTAAAGAAGTTTTCACTTCAAAAAAAAGACGGGTTGCACTCCGGGAGTGCCGGCAGAAGTGAAAACTTGCCGCTCGTATTAAAACTTATAAAGTACTCACTCATTTTCTTTCGCTATTCATAATACCTAAATAAATACAGTAGATCTATAAAATCATGTACCAATGACCACTACTACCTGCCGCGGGCGGCCGCTAGTTCATAAAATCTATAATAGGTATGTACCTACTACAGTCACGAAAAACGCCTTGGTATGCTTGCTACTAACTATTATCTATTCTGTGACGTTACCGTGTCATAGTAACTACTAGCGTATCTGTAGCGTCTTACAGAAAAAGTGCTCAACGCCGCTAAAGAAGTTTTCACTTCAAAAAAAAGACGGGTTGCACTCCGGGAGTGCCGGCAGAAGTGAAAACTTGCCGCTCGTATTAAAACTTATAAAGTACTCACTCATTTTCTTTCGCTATTCATAATACCTAAATAAATACAGTAGATCTATAAAATCATGTACCAATGACCACTACTACCTGCCGCGGGCGGCCGCTAGTTCATAAAATCTATAATAGGTATATACCTACTACAGTCACGAAAAACGCCTTGGTATGCTTGCTACTAACTATTATCTATTCTGTGACGTTACCGTGTCATAGTAACTACTAGCGTATCTGTAGCGTCTTACGCTTTTTCGATCAAGTCACGTGATCCTGACGCCCTGACGCCCTGACGCGAGTTTAAGATTTTATACCCATTACAGAAAAAGTGCTCAACGCCGCTAAAGAAGTTTTCACTTCAAAAAAACTGTTGTGTCATAAAGATCACATTGAAACGTCTTAAAGCTAGGTGAGTCTAAATCCGAGTTCCACGAGACCAAACCTAGGAGAAGTTTTTTTGTATGATACTTTTACAAATCAAGTATTAAAATAGCACTGAAGTTCCAGTGTGGTGCCACTCTAACTTAGTGAGACGTAGGCAATACAAAAGCAAAAGTTTCAGACAGCCCACGCTACGTTTCAAAGTAATAATAAAGTATCTACTACCATAAGAATAAACTACAAAACTATTAGCAGGTGCAAAGTGACATGTGATGTCCCGATGGGTAGTGGGACCGGGACATTGGGCCACGCAGTTTTGTACCGCACCAAAGGAAAAGGATACAAAAAACAATACAGGAATATTTAAAAAAACTAGAGGATAGGAATAGGATCAGTGTTTCTCGTATTCAAGAGAATTAGTTCCTAGAAGCCAAAATTAATTAAACTCGAGCACATATTCATTGCCATCAAAAGAGCTAGCCATTCTCCGAGTAATCAGGTCAAACTGAAGCCTAAAAGGATTTCCCTTCTATGTGACGTCACGTCACTAAATGCAGCATCCGCTCGCACTAATTACAAGCTAATGCGCCACTGAGTCCGTGCTATTCAATGAATATGATGGGCCAAGAGCTAAAGGCGGGTTCGTACTTTACTCCGTTAAATGAGTACACTCGGCTACACTATCTTCTAATCTAAATATATAAAACTCTTGCGTTACTGACTGACTGACTGACTGACAATCAACGCACAGCCTAAGCCATAAGTCCTAGAAGCATGAAACTTGGAGTGTATATTCGTTTTATAATATAGGGGTGCACTAAGAAAGGAAATTGTAAAATTATTTCCCTAAGGGAGAAAAAGAGAAACAACTTTTAAAAGAAAAATCTACGGGCGTAATGGCTACGAGGCGAGCGAAGCCGTGGGCGGCCGCTAGTTTAGGTATACAATTCGTAAAATGGTTGGCAAATGGCAAATTCATCATCAGCTCTTGGTGTGCGGACTGGTTTCCGCAAGTAGGCTACTGGTGGGCCCTTTTTGGGTGACGTTTGACATGTGTTCTTCGAACTTTTTCAGATTCTACAACACGCCGGTTGCCTCACGATATTTTCCTTCACCGTTTGAGAGTATTAGCATAGTGCACGTAATTTTTTTGACAGAAAAAGTCATTGGTACACAACTACACACCCTGTACACCAGCTGGCCTACCATGAGCTTCATATGGTTACGGTTATGGCTGTCAAAATTGTGTCAACAGTGTCAACACATTCAAACCCAAGAAGAAAATGAACGTGTGGGTCAGCCTATCTATACACAATTTGACAGCCATAGCCATAACCATTATGGAACTCGTGGTAGCCCTGCACGTTACACACCCATCACCATCATCAGCTTAAAGATGTCCACTGCTGGACAAAGACTAAACGAAGAAGGGCTAGGAATCGTTCTTCCTGGAAATGTATAGGCTCCCCTATACATTTCCAAGAAGAACGATTCCTAGCCCTCTCTATCCGTCAACTCCCATAAAAATCCATAACTAAGCTACTTACCGAGCTGTGGATTTTGCAAGCACTTAAAGTGTGCAATTTACGGCATTTTGAGGAGCAGTTCTGCTCATCATGCCGAAGATCCTCATTGGATATTCAAATTTTTATGACACCAATTTAAAGTACTACCTTTTAGATAAAAATAATCAGCGAAATCGAACTCATACGGCGGATATAAATAAATAAATAAATAAATATTGTGGACAATTCACACAACACTACCCAGCCCCAAACTAAGCAGAGCTTGTAATATAGGAACCAGATAGCTGATATAATACTTGAATACATTTTTTTTTTTTAATACGTACTTAGAATACAATATAACACCCAGACAGAGAACAAACATTTATGTTCACCACACAAATATTTGTTCTCGGTGGGGATCGAACCCACCACCTACGGCGCAGAAGGCAGAACTACTACCAACTGAGCTAGAGGCCAGTCAAAATATAATCCAGTATACCCCGTTTTTGTCTCTTTTTGAGTAGGTATCACAAAAATCCCACGATGGCAAAAAATACCATAAAGCCATGTAATCTGGGTACCAAGTTTCGTCTAGGTTGAATGAAAAATGCAACTTGTGGGCGAAAACAGACTGACAGCGACAGACGGCGGGACAAATGCATTTTTAGAAAATTAAGCACTGTTTTCCACCTGTAGGTATTGTAGGTAGAAAACAGAGTTCAGTACCTGAAGTCGGAGTTTGGCAACCACATTTCGTTACCAAATGTTGTTTTAGTTTCGCCTTTTTGTCTCTCTCTATTGCGTAGAGAAAATATGAGACGGCAAAAATACGTTACGTAGTTAGAGTTGTTGTCTCATCTTTTCTCCATACAATAGACGGAGACAAATAGGCGAAACGAAAACAACATTTGGTAACGAAATGTTGTAATTGCAGTGGGACTTGGGGTACAGATAACCAACCGCAGGCAATAGGCCCAAAAGGCTGGCAACTTTACCTCTTTGATTAACTAAGCTAATTCTTTGTCCTAGGTAAGAGCCAACCTGTGGTCACCACAGTCTCAAATATAAAATTATAAAGTTGGTATTCGTGGGAGCATAATGGGATAGCAAATAGAAAGGCGTCATGGATCAGTTGGAAGTATCCCTGCCTTCTGCGCCATAGGTCATGGGTTCGATCCCCACCGAGAACAAATATTTGTGAGGTGAACGCAGATGTTTATTATCTGTCTGGGTGATGTATTGTATTCTTTGTATTTACATTAAAAATATTCAAGTAAGATATCGGTCATCTATTTACCATCATACAAGCTCTGTTTAGTTTGGGGTTAGATAGTGTTGTGTGAATTGACCTCATTATTTATTCATTTATTTATATAGCAGTGTAAATAGTATAATGTATAAATTGTGGGCCAATGCTTACATTATCGCGATTACATTGGCAGATAATAACATTTTACCCGATAGTGTGATTGGTCAAATTAAATTTATGCTTTAAAATTGGTTCACGCATTACATTTTCACAATTAAAATTTTGATAAACGGAACAACATTTTGGATAATATTGTGTATCATACACGCAATTTTTTTTTATGCGTACATCTAGACGATGGCGATGGTGACCACGTGAAACGCTGTCAAATTTTTGACAGCGATATTTGACAGCGTTTCTGCTGATTGCCATCACATCGCCTAAATATGCGCAGGTCTTTAGAAAAAATAATAACATGCATTTTTTGGGATTTTGGGCCTTTAGATGATACAATGTGATCTTTTGATACAACTGATTAGACATTTTTTACTTTGGCTTTGACTGCCAGACTGAGGTAGGAAAAGTGCGGTTTGATTCCCGATTCTGCAAATACAAACTGCTGGCCTACCATGAGCTTCATATGGTTATGTTATGGCTGTCAAAATTGTGTCAACAGTGTCAATACATTCAAACCCAAGAAGAAAATGAATGTGTGGGTCAGCCTATCTATACACAATTTGACAGCCATAGCCATAACCATATGGAGCTCGTGGTAGCCCTGCTGTATTTACATTCTGTAATCTGCACTGCATACCTGGCCTTCACCGATTATTATGACTTTTTTCTTAAGTAATTCAATTTTATTCGTTTCTATTTATTTTACTAATTACACGTAAGTAACTGACTCTGAACTAATTAAAAGTTCAGCAACTAAACCTTCATTTTACTTGAGTTTTGAAATTCTAACAACTATGATAGTTCAGTAAACGAGTTGGGAGAGCCATACAATTAAAAATTACTTTGCCTGCTTTCGACCCAAAAACAAAGGTTCAAAGGTTTGAAATCTCACTAACTTTTTGGCACGGCTTTGTTTGAGACACTCTTTTTAAAAAGCGGCCTTGGTAGGTATCCATGTGCAATATTTATTAATATGTTTATTAAAGATGTCCAATTAATGGATTAGAAATTTTAAATTCGAATCTAAATGAAAAAAAGATGTAAATTTAACACTGAGCTTGTGTAAATTTACATATTTACTTCATTTTAATTCGAATTTAAAATTTCTTTATTGCCTAAAAGAATACGAAACAATTGACGGCTTGGTTAAATCAGTTTTTTTTGTAAAAATTGGGCACCAGTAGGCCTACCATGAGCTCTGTCTGGCTCTGTCTCTGGTTCTGGTTTTGAGTCTCTTCTAAAAGGCCTAAGTCATAAAATGCTTACTGATGTTGTAATGGAAAATAAATAACATAACTTTTAACTTTACTTATTTAACGCTTCGCTGAGGTCAATTTAGTAAATACTTAGAAGTGAGTCTCAGACTAACGCAATGCAGAGCGTCTCAGCAACAAGACGTGAAACTCATAACGTATTTACGCAAACTTTCAGTGAAATCAACGCAACAAATTCCACCCAACTATTTGTAAACTCAATATTTCCTGGATATCTTAAGAAGAGCGCTGAGTGAACTTTGTGCTTCCTTTGTCGCAACTTTTCCGTTTTTAAGAACTTCGCCTGAAGTTCCTGGAAGGTGTCGCGAGTAGTTTTCAATTATGAACGCGATATCGGTAATCGTGTTGCTCTCAAATAAAGTTCTAAATAAAATAAATAATAAATAAATGTAGTGGAAAATCCACACAAAACTATTTAGTCCCAAATTAGGCAGAGCTTGTACTATGGGTACCATATAGCTGATACAATACTCAAGAGCTTTTTTTTTGTAAATACAAACCGTTATTTTTTATTTCGTCGAAAAAAAATTAGATTATAATAGTTTAATAACCTCACAAATGAGCCTTTTCAAAAGCGTACTATATTGTCTACGATAAAAATACTACATAGGTACCTACATGCTTAATAATTTATTGAAAATATAATGTATAAATTTCCAATACAACAACGGATATTGTTTTTAAGTTGTGAAAAAATACGAAATCAATTATTAATTTGTACCGATATTTTGGATATTGCTTAGATTAAAGTAAAAAAATAAGGTGCCTACAGGAAATACCAACATAAATAATATAAGTAAGCCCCGGTATATTGAAAGTAACCTTATTTTGATAGCGCTAAAACCAAGCTAAAAAATAAACAGCAAACCTTTCATAGATCATTACATCCCATTGATTTGAGGCCTGGCTCGCAAAACATGTCTAAACATGATTTCTGGTGAGCGTTACAGGCTGAGCACGTATATTTTGACAAGTAGAATGGTCATTGGAACAGATGTAGCTATGTATCGTCCGTTTACCCCCTAATGGGAAAACCGTAGCAAAGCCGTAGCAGCACGTAGCGCAATTATTTTTTTTACTCTACATCACACTCAGTAAGTAGGTTTTACATCATACATGCTCACTAAGTAGGATGTATTGTTGTGCAAAGAGGCTGTCTAAGTAAGCATTTGCTGTTAAATGCACTGTAGAAATGCGTTCCATTTTCAAATCACTTTACCGTCACACTATGCTTGATTTGTTATGGTTCATAAGATGTCAAGCTATTCAAACCTCCTTGGTCAAACAATCTCTTTTCTTATGAAATGATAAAAACCTTTTTACTGAAAAAATATAGCAGTAACACTGCGACTGCGACTATTAACAGATAGCGACTTTGTAACAATCTACTATACGTAGCTCGACTACAAAACTATGACAACCGAAGGCAACGCAGGACCTGCACAAGGTTTTTTTTTATCTCAATGTAGGTTCTGCCTAATATATTAATATGTAACAAATCACTAATGGATTTACGCAGTTTAGAAACTTGTGTGCGTGAATGATAAATATAAGCTTTAGTTACTTAAACTTGACTTATTTACTTATAAGAGCAAATTCATGTTGTAAATATTTATGCAAAACTCGATTTCAACCTTGTTTACGTGGAGTTGTTTACGCGTTGGATTAAGATGTTCTGTCGCGGGGAAAAATAATCTATTTTTGTATCTAAATTGTTTTCTTGGCTACCTTTTATCGAGACAGACACATTCTTAGCAGATGGATTTTTATATCACATTTTGGACATATTTCCCCACTTCGGCGAAGCCATAAGAAGGGTTATTACATTTATGCTATAGAAGACTCACCCTGGCTACGCACTACTGCAAAAATATAACAATAAGTGTTATTTGGCAAGTGACGATACACTTTTCGCAGTCCTCAGAGTTTAGTTGTGGGTTCAATCCCCACCAAGGACAGACATTTTTCTGTGATAAGCATAGATGTTTGTTCGTTATTATGCAGTTGAGCTATCTGGAGACCGTTACAAGCAATCTAGAGATAACAACAAACTGAACAAATCTGTATTAGTAAAAAAAAAGTTGTAGTCATTTCTAAGCTCAAAATTCAACTTGATTAAGCATTTAAATTTTAAAATCAATACATAATTTATTTATGAGAATCACAAGAGATTATTAATTTAAAATAAAGTAACAAACTATCTACATTATAATTCCTGGAATTTCTCAATCTATTATAATATATACGTACCAACTACTGTGTATAAGCCTCGGCCTACCTCCATGTTGCTTTACCCTATTCACAGGGTCCATGTGATACTGACTTACACCTAAGAACTATGTATGTACCTAAACTAAACCATGTTTATGCAATAAATGTATTGAGTATTGAGAGTATTGAAGAGTCTCTTTGGTTGATCATGGTTTGGATAAACCAACCCCAATTTTGTTAAGACGAAGTCGCAACTCTGCAATTTTGATACGCCGTGGTCCTACGTTCTACTTAAATGCAAAACATGTTCGGCTTGGGACGTATAAATTGTGCAGACGAGACGGATGCTTTATTGCTCTTGCTTTAGAGGCGAAATTTGAATGAATACTGTTGGCATGGTGAAGGATTTTAGATGGCTTTTTGTGTCTTTGAACGAAAGTGCCTTGCGTGTGACATACGAGAAATACAGACTGATGGACTGTCGCCTGAATATTTTCGCTAAACTTAAGTGTACTTGTGTGTCAAGTGTGAGTAAAACTCGCATATGACGCCAGTTTTAGAACACAGTAAAAATAGAATTTAGGTACTGAAGCCCGAAAGCAGGTTTGATGTAGGTTAAGTGCAGGATAAATTATCCAAAGCACAAACGAAGACAACCTTGTTTCCATAGCATTAGTATTTTTATATAATCAGCATTATAATAAAATACAAAAAATCTTTGCTACAAAAATCCGAGAGTGCCGAGAAAAGTGAAAAATTAAAAAATTAACCCCTGTTTGATCCAACACATAACGAATTAGTTGTTTATTTTCCACGTCAAAACTTACTTCAATAATAATATTATCTAATTGATAAAAATATGTAATTACAATCTAAAGTAGTAGGATCTTTTTTCTCTCGATCTAATTTAGTTTTTACGAGCCGGTATGGCCGAGCTTCGCTCGGGTTAAAAAAAATAATAGTACCTATTATTATTTGCCAATGGATGTCAGGAAGAGTCGTATCTTTATTGGCTTATTTTTAATTAACAACGCCTTCTAGCTTGCAGTTAGTTGCTCACAATCGCCAATAGATGGCAGGAACAGTCGTATATTGAGTTTATGTTTGATTATTGCAAAACACCAACTTCTCGTCATTTTCTAAAAATGAATCCTAGCTAGATCGATTTATCGCCCCCAAAAACCCCTGTATAGTAAATTTCGTGAAAATTGTTGGTGCAGTTTCCGAGATCCTAAATATATATATATATATATATATACAAGATTTTCTCGTTTAAAGGTATAAGATTGGTGCTCTATTTTTTTGTCTGTTATCCTAGCCTAGATAGTTTGAATGATACAATTAAATATTCTGTAGCCAGACAAAAGTGTTTATTTTTTTACAAACTAATCAAAATATTAAAAAGGTACTACCCACTGCCACCGCTAAATTTGTTAAGCTATTTCACATTTACCTTGAATAAAAAAGCGGTATCTAATAAAGGTTCCCAAATTATAATTTGTAACGGAAAAGCAAAAAATAAAATGAGTACACGCAAAGTAAATTAAGGTCCAGTATCGTGTAACAAATTATGGGAACATCCACAATCTTTTTAAGGGGCCCTAAAACGAGTGTTCTAAACAATTTTCGTAAATAAAAATGCTTTTGGAATGATCCCCCCATTCTTCTCTGTCACAATACTGACATAGGGTTTGAAATTGGTTGCTTATAATGCTGAGTCCGTCATGGCGGTGGAAAATAATGCTTATGATAATTAATCATGAAAAATAATAGTTTTTGAAGTGAAAACTTCTTTAGCGGCGTTGAGCACTTTTTCTGTAATGGGTATAAAATCTTAAACTCGCGTCAGCGCGTCAGGACACGTGACCTGATCGAAAAAGCGTAAGACGGATGGAGAGTAGACAGCTATCCCCTCTCTACGGCGCGGCGAAAATGTATGCCTGGGCCTACTGTTTCGTTTAGGCAGCGCAGGGCGCTTGCGCGAATGTTCGTGTATGTAACAGCGTGCCAAATAACAAACAAGCCCCCCCTAACCATTCCAAAATATCAAACATGCTCAACGTTAATAATCAAGTTTTCACTTCTGCCGGCACTCCCGGAGTGCAACCCGTATTTTTTTTAGAGCATGTCCTATATCTATGTGGTCACCTATCCAAATTGTTTACTTCTGTTGGCATTCTCGGAGTGCCACCTTTTTATATTAACTTGGTGACCAACAGCTTTTTAATAATTAATAACGAATTATTCTAATCTTGGTAATCAGATAGGCCAATTAGCGGTCCTCACGAATGGCTACGGACTGGTTGATAGAATACGCACAAACAAAAATTTACGGCTATTAATTATCACTAACTATCTAATATTTTTTTTCTGTATCTATCACCTACATTTTAATCTACTCTGTTATGAGTAAATCAGACCTCAACTTCGAATGTGGAAGTCAAAGAGCAAGATGCAAGATATACAGTTTGTGCAAGTAAGCGGGAGAAACATCATAAAATATGACGGTCGCCGTTTTCCAAGTCCCTAGCTTTACGTGCGAGCATACATTCGCTAATGACTACAAACCATTTGTGATAAAATCTAGACGAGTGTCATCGTCGGCACTCATAGAAAGCATACTAACATTCTCACCCTCGACACTACACAAACTATAAACAGCCTTATTATTGGTAGCAGAGAGTGCAAAATTCCTTTTTGCGAGTCCTGTATGCGCTAAAGCTTTTTATCGTTTTTCGCTTTGAAATTCTAGTATTCTGTATGATCGTGTACGCTCCGTAATTTATTCATTTGAGTCGTGGAATATTTTTTATTTGGCTTTGTGTCGACGCACCGCGCAATCACCGGTATATTTCGGTGTCGGTGAGTGCGTCCGAAAAGCTATGAAAACAAAATGGAAAGGCATTTTTTTAATTGCTGGATTGATACTGTAATTCCCCCATGGCTTCTCATCAGATTTACTCAACGTATTTTTATAAAAAAGGTTTTTAAAATTTTGGGTAAAATATGAAATGAAATATTTTGTTTCTTGAAATTTTAACGACAAATTTTGCAAGGATGTTGTGTACATACTTTAGAAAGTATATTATTATATACCTAGAGATTGGGAAAATGGGAGGTGGTTTGTGTGGTAGAATCCTAACTTTCCATCAGCTGTGATGGCAGCCAAATGCTTAGGCTATCCATAATAAAAAAAACTATGTTTTTCCTGACTAACTCGTAATGAAACTCAACTATGAATAATGTGACGTTTTTATTTACAAGCGTGGCAACACAATAACAAAATATCAAATAACATAACAAGATAATTCAAATATACTTCTGAATGAGCTCATAAGCAAATATTGTAACGGCTGAAAATTACTAACAAACTTTATGCTTACGCTTTTTATATAAACGACTGTAAGTTGCTTTTTCACTTAACTGCTTTTTTCAACTTTTACTTTCTCACTTTTCAAAAGTAGATTATAAGGTTCAGTGAGAATGGCGGTGATGGCCAAGTTCAAAACCACGAGAGTTAGGGAAAAGTCGCGAAAAGAGTCATGCCCTCGATTAAAAAGATAACTTTTACTACTTAAACATCTTTTACTTTTGACGGCAATGTTAAAGACAAAGTTAAAAATTAAAAAAACAGTTATTAAATATCTTGGACTCGTAAACGAGGGCATGATTCCTATCACGACTTTTCCCTAACTCTCGTGGTTTTGGACTTGGACATAACACACCCTTCTCAAAAAACCATCCTAAAGGATGTGGGAGGAGGTGTTTGGTCTGGTGGACTAAAGTCCACCAGACCAAACTGAGATGGATGTAGCAACAACGAAAATTTTGAACAAATTAGTAGTCTTGGTCTGTAATGAAATAAGCACAAAACTGTTTGAGAAGTTCTTAGTTTTATCCTTAAATTACATACAGTAGTTCGGTAGTACCAATGATAAGGGTTTTTGTTGCTAAACTCGGGTTTAATAAAAAAACAAGTATTTTCAGCTCAAATTGTAAAAATAACAAGTTGTGTTTAGCCGTTAGGCAAGCCGAGGGTTAAGGTATGTTTATTTTATAAGCAAAAAGTAGAAACATGTTTACCTAAGGTTTAGTTTACATTATTACCTAGTGCTCGCTCTTTCTGCTATCTCCTCGTGAATAAGTGTGGCCGGTGACTTATTGCGTACATTTGAGTTTTACTGTTGCTCTGCAGAAAAGCTAAGGTCGTTGGAACAATAACATTTTATATGTACTGCGCTATTGTTTTATGTTTGTGTTAGGGACGTTAATACAAGGTTTTATTTTTTAAAAGCTTTTGTATTTGTTTGAAAAGTATAAAGCTTTACTAAACTTACTTACTTTTTTTGTATTCTTGCCCGGAAAAAATCTCTGTCAGCGGTAAGGTTGCCAATTGTACTTTGACGTATTCTTGTGACCAATAAAGTGTTATTTATATAAATAACATGTTTTTTTGTGTACCTAGTATTAGCTGTACCTACCTATAATTAAGAGTTATAAATATTCCTGTAACAATTTGTACAATTAAACACAAACCTAATAACGATCAAAAAATTCATCATGTAGAAATATTGTTTGAGGATTGTTTATTGGAATTATGAAAACAAATATTTAAATAGTGCATGAAAACTTTATAAAAGGGAAATTTCTTGACTGAGACACGCTAGGCAAGTCTTAAATACTGTAAATTAGCAGTATATCAAGTATATATAACGCCAAGTGTAAATCACAGTGTAGATTAATGTGAGCGAGTATAAGGAGTGATTTGTGACTTACAAAATGTTACTTCAGTAAACTAAGGCTTGGCACAAACGAGCCACCAAGCCACAGCCACAACCACCGGTGGGCAAAACACGTATTTGCATACATTTGGTAGGGAGTGTGAGTGCCATGAGCAATGCGCGTACGGCGAATTGGCAAACTTAACTATAATAATAAAAAAAAAACTTGAGAAACCGACTTTATGGCCCAACTAAAACCCGATTTGTATGAAATTTCAATGAAATCTATCTGAAAGTTATTATCTCTCAGAAAAAAAGTTTTTCTAATCTTCTCATAAATGACGCGATAACAAACATAAAAAAGTACCACCGAATTGAGAACCTTCCTTCTTAATTGAAGTCGGTTAAAAACCGCGTGAACTTCTTGTCGCTGGCCACTGGAGCCGGTAACGATGATTTCGCCGCGGTGGCCTATATGCGCCGAGCCTAAAGTCGCAACCTACTGAAGGCTCAAAGTTGTCCTTCCTGGTAATAAATGAGGAAGTTTAGTGTACTTCTGACAGATGATGATAAGTAAATAATAAATATTGGTTGACATCACAACGTTTTCCGGCCCAAACAAAATAAAAATACAATACAAATACAAAATAAAAATACAAAATTTAGCTTTTACCTACCAGCAAGCGGCAAATATAAATGAACATTTGAGTTTGAAATGTTGTCAATTCACTTTTTTTTTATTCAACTAGCTGATGGAACAAGTATATGGCCCACCCGATGTTAAGTGACGCACATTAAAAATCATTTCACCACACTGACACTGGTTCAAAAGAACTAGGGATACGACAAGAAGAAGAACTGAATAAATGTCTTTTGATTTTGGCTAGGTCTGGTGTTTCGATCTTCGCATTCGGTGTTTGCCAGCTACATTTCACAGATCGACGCCCTACCTTGCCTGAGGGCGTCTTATGCACGCTTACCTAAACGAGGTTTCCTCTCAAATATTCATTTGCTTCAGCAATTGTCGGTCTTATGGCAAACACAGCCAACCCATTTCAGTGTGCTAATGTTCTGATATCAATCTAATATTTTAGCTAAAATATTGTGTTACCTATCAGAAATACCCTTGTAGGAAAACGTAACGGTATCAACAAAATACCAATAATAACAAAAGGAAAAATGCTCTAGTCACTGTACGTCCGGATTGTTCTTAGTACAGTGGAAGTATAACCATCATACTAGGTATGGTATTTTTCTGCTATGTAGCAGCATTGCTGCGTTTCGGTTTTAAGATTGTGAATTCCGGTGAAATTACTGGCACGTGAGGCTGAATATGCATCAAGTTGATGGACACAGGGCAATGCATCGTAGGGGACGTTCCTGACGTTTGTGACCTACAACAATGCTATGTTAAAGGCGATGGTTATCTACCAATTAACATCAGGTGGGTCATATGCTTATTCACGCTAGTTGTATAAAAAATAAATACCTACCTACATTGTTTCTGGGTTAGAAAAACTTGGGCCAGCGCATTAGCATTGCTATTCAGCGTGGCAATGCCGCTTCTTGGGCACGCTTTTGTCTGGCACTGATTTGGATCAGTTGAGCTATCTCTAGATCGTTTCTAATGGTCTGTAGATAGCTCAATACATTTTTGAGTATTCTGTAAATACTTGTAAGTTTATTTTTAACAATAATGAACTTTCGTTTGGACATGTAGAGAGAATGGATGAAAGGAGATTAACAAAACAATTGCATCAGGCGAGTGTGAACGGAACTGCTGGAAGGGGAAGACCAAGGCGCATGTTTGTCGATCAGATCGCAGACGTTTTAGAGTAAGGCCAGGTTAGGAGTACCCTAAACCGACGAGCATGTATGAAGAATGTTATGAGAGTGAATAAAGCGAAAGAGGTGTGTCAGGATCGTAGCAAGTGGAAATCCGTAATCTCTGCCTACCCCCATGGGAATAAGGCGTGATTTTATGTATGTATGTATGTATGTAATGAACTTTCGTCTATGTTATAAAGAGTAGGCCTTCAGCACACTTTTACTGCAGTAGATAAATAAAACCACACCACAGTAAGGATTATGATTTTCATTTGTGGTGGCACGCAACCCCAGCCCTAGGGAGTGGTTATAATGGTCATTTACTAAATTCAAGGAAAAAGTTGTCATTTTAATTTGCATGAGTATTTCGGTCACTGAGAGTATTGTTTTCATAATGTGACTGTTAAACTGATTATTTTGACGTTGATTATAACGTACTAAATAAGCTATGAGGTCACGAACTATGAATAAGCGAAATGCCAATCTACATTCGTTTCAAACATACTCAAACATTACCCTTAACCCACTTCATGTGGGGTCGGCACTAAAGATTTTTGTTCACCACTCTCCTCTATTAGCCGAACCTCAGCCTTCACTCCTATCTTATACATGCCATATTTTTATAATAAATAAATATTTTAGACACTTCACACAATATCTGGCCCCAAACTAAGCAGAGCTTGTACTATGGGAACTAGATACCTTATTATACTACTTATATATAGGTATTTTTTTTGTAAATACATACTTTGAGTCAGAGTATAATATTTGTTGTTAGATTAAAATATAATACCAAGACTGAGAACAAACATTTTGTGTTCACCACATAAAGATTTCTTCTCGGTGGGGATCGAACCCACGACCTACAGCGCAGAAGGCAGAGCTACTAACAACTGAGCTGAGAGGCCAGTCGATCTTTCACTCAGTTCATCCATGCTTTCTTTGGTCTACCGCTGCTCACATTATCCATCCACATCCATACTCATCACTCAAATTAAAGATCCGAGGATATTATGAAAATGTTTCGTGTTTTATTTGCAGCAACATGCACAATTTCCTAAATTGAGCATGAGAGCCCAAGAGGCGAGAGACCTGACAGCTAGATTAGGCGGGAATCTCATGTGACAGTGACAATGACATTCACACAATACACTACAGAAAGGATAGGACTAGTATAACAGAATACGAACAAAATAGCACATGTTTTTATTGTTAAAAGCGGTAATACGTGTACCTACGTGTCGTTTCTCCCCCTTACCCATAAATTGTGGAATGAGCTACCTCCAGAAGTCTTTCCCCTCAGCTATAACATGAATAGGTTCAAGAAAAATGTAAACAAGTTCTTTCAGGGTAGGCAACGCAATGGCAGCACCCCTGGTGTTGTTGGTGTCTATGGGCGACGGTGACCACTTACCATCAGGTGGGCCGTAAGCTCGTTTGTCTATCATTAGCATTAAAAAAAAAAAAACCTACTGGACGTAAATTTTTCTTCATAAAATATAAATATTCTACTAAATTAGCCTTCAAAAAACGGACCAAACCTCAGAAAGTTCAAAAACAACTCGGTAACAGCATTTTCTTTGCAAAAGTTATAATTATCGCAATTTTTAATTTATTCCTTGTTTTGGAATTTTCAGCTTCCTAATTAGGTACCTACCAATACGAATAACGGAATGCCTCGAGCGAGGCTTCCGTCGACTCGGACCGGTAGGTACTCGGACCGCAGTCCCACTCGCCGGAGTAATTTTATTTTATTATTTTTCTTCCGGCGAGTCGGACCACAAACCACGTGACGTAAATTGTACAGTCGTCGTCAGAAACAGACCTGACATTAATACGAAATGTTAAGTAGTAGTGCAATGTAATTTTGTTTTTTTTTTTTTAAATCAACCTTTTTTTGTTCCACTGCTGGGCAAAGGTCTCCCCCAAAGACTTATCTCTCTCTCGAGCCTCCTCCCACCATCTCCTCTCAAATGTGTCGATATCGTCCCGCCAACATTTCCTTGGGCGGCCCCGGGACCGCCGCCCGTCAGGAATCCAAGGTGTACTGATGGTCGCCCACCTATCGGGAGGCATCCGGCTAACATGCCCTGCCCAATCCCATTTCAGCCACTTCACTATAAATTCGAAAAAATATTATTTTATCAATTTTTTTTATAAATGTTATATGACTATAAAATTAACTTGAATATAAACTTGCATCCTATAAATGTATTGATGATTTGTACCTTCCTATCCTAGACGTTGCAATATTGACAGAATTGCCTTCAACCCAGTGTTTCCACTTAAGATTTTGGGTTTGCCCTGAATTCTTTAATGGTTATAATTTATAGTCAAAAATCTCAAATTTTGAAGAGTATTGACTTATGTGAATAAACATCGTTGCTTGTGTTTTCACGTACCGTAGTATTTATAATGTTAGGTATTTATCATGTTATTTTATATAATATGATGACTGGCCTTTCAGCTCCGTAGGTCGTGGGTTCGATTCCCACCGAGAACCAATATTTGTGTGGTGAACGCAGATGTTTGTTCTCTGTCTGGGTGTTATATTGTATTCTAAGTGTGTATTTAAAAAAAAACGTATATAAGTATTATATCAGCTATCTAGTTCCCATAGCACAAGCTCTGCTTAATTTGGTGCTAGATAGTATTGTAAGGATTGTACACAATATTTATTTATTTTTTTAGAGCCTAGGTCAGATTTATCATATTATTTTTATTACATTTTAAATAACAAAGACCGTATTATCTAAGTAAAACGAATTAAGACTGATTTTTAATATTGTTTTCTTGTCTACTTCTTTTTAATTTGTTCATTATTTGTAGTATGATATATGTATATTTTAATAACTGTTAATAATTCGATTTTTTTAAATAAATTGTGTCTTCAATCAAAGAGTTATATTCTTTATGTTTACTTTCTACACCTACTTTTTCCTTTGACTGTACTTCATTGCCTTGAACAATAGATTTTTTCGATCATTTCAAAAGTGGTCCGAGTCGCCGGAAGAAAAATAATAAAATTAAATTACTCCGGCGAGTGGGACTGTGGTCCGAGTACCTACCGGTCCGAGTCGACGGAAGCCTCCTCGAGCCACGTCACGATCCTTATAAATTAATGAGATCGTACATTTGCGATTATATACCTACATCTCATAACCATTGATATAAGTATATGTTTGCAACTGTTCTGTACAGATAATAATTGATAAGGCCCGTTTTTGTAAATTAAAGAACTTGTTTTTTTTTTAATTTTTTAATTAACAATAATTTAAAAAAATATATAGTAAGGTCTAAAAAAAATTTTCTTTTTCAAGTATTTTATATAACTTTGAGTTTAGTTTTTTTAACTAATCTGAAATAAAACAAAATAAAAACTATAGAACTAGCGCGACACCTTTTAAAGCTCAGATGCGTTTGAATACTCAGCTCGTTTTAGATAAGTAGGAAAAGTGAAATTGGATTTTATTAATACACATTTTATTTTTGGTTGCCATTAGTAAGTACTTAGGTAAAAAAGAAACCCGCGGCTAAGTTAGCTCCGTACGTATTGACCATCTCTTTCCTGTGGATTCGACCGACTAGCCTTTTTCATCTAAAATTTTGTCCCAGGAACTCAACGTCACGTAAATAGTCTTTGTATAATGTAAACTTTACATTATACAAAGAAGGCCTGTTCAATTTTGATACTTACTGCTCTTAATGAGTGAAATACTCGCCTTTACCAGTATTAAACTTGCACCTCTTTCAAACGTGCACCTCTTTCAAACGGTAAAGCAGTAGCCGCGCCATATATGTTAAAAACACATTTGTATTGCCGTGAATATAATAAAGCCGTAGAACGTACATTTTGTTTATACAGCTAAGAGAATACGTGTTCAATTTTAATTCCGCGTAGTCGCTTTCAGAATATTACTCGCAATCAACTCGAACGTTTTGTTAATAGACGAATCCAAAAAGCTGAACCTTTCAAGCGAGAGGATACAATACAGATATTACTTTTTACCCAACAACAGTAGGCCTACCACAAACTCTGTCTGGCTCTGTCTCTGGCTCTGGTTATGAGTCTGTGTGAGTGCTCACGAGTGAAATGAAATGATTTTTTTTGCCAAACGCCAGTTACTTATTAGGTAGGAGTGAATATATCTATGCTTATAAGTATACCTAGTAGGTAGATGTACATATTTGATAGCACTATACTAGATAGGTAGCTAAAATAGACAGAAACCCAAGTAGGTAGATAGGTGTAGGTAGGTGGTGACATGCACTGGCATCAAAAACCACGCTAGGTTGAAAAACCTACGCTGTGGTGTGAGTGTATTAAACTGTGTGTGTGACGTTTCAACGTAGGATTTATTAGACAGCACTTATACAGATTTAAAACCAAAGCCAGACAGAGCTTGTGGTAGACCTACAGTAAAACAAAGAGTATACAAATGATTATGAAGCGTGCCGCGTTATTTGATTGAAATCGTTAGGAGAATGCATAATTCGAACATGCGAAGATTTTTCAAAGCGCAAATGATGTTGACAGTTGTCAGGGATTTTCCCGCTCACAATTATTAACATTTTTGGGGTTAAAAATCAGTTAATCTATACTAAAACATCGCAATCTTGGGCAACACAAACAAAAACAACAAAAACTTTGCTAAACTTTGCTAACTTTACTTGTTTTGTTTTTGTTATAACAAAAAAATACTACGCACTAAAATCGCTTATTTTGTAAATACATACCTAAATAATATCATGTATGTGCTGTGGGTAAAAAAATATATTTTCATTGCTCATACTCTGAAAGAAGGTCTGAAGATGCCTGAGGGGCCTAATTGAAAGTAATACTTTCAGCCCTAGGGAGAATCGCTTTCTACTGACAGCTGTCAAATTAAAAAAACAAGTTCTATTTTATTCAACCATGTTCCAACTTTCTTAAGTCTTTCTAACTGCAAGGAGGTTGTTGAACCAAATTCCAACTTTTTATTCAGCAAGTAGGTTGGAAACCCATTATACAACGGTAAGAAGTTTAAAAAGTCTAATTAGAGCGCAATGTAAAACTTAAATTTAAATAACATAAAGATAGTATTAAATAAATAATATATCTTCTAAATTACTTGATTAATATATAGCTTCAACTATTTCTTTAAAATAACATAGATTTGAGCAAACAATTTACCATTTTTTAAATTATGAAAATGAAAATAATGGCTGAATAATGCTGGCGAGCCGAAGCCAAAGGCCCGCCAGAGAAAAAGAAAAAAAAAACCAGGAAGGCGGCAATTCAATCTTCATTTTCACTAATTTTTCTTTCATGTTTTTATTTTTACTTTCCTTGTATTCGTAATGAAAAGCACAGTGTTTACCTCGGGTGAAAGTCTTTTAAGTCCTTCAAGCTCAATTGGCGCCCTCGCTACGCTCTGGTGCCAAACCCGTCTCGGGACTCAAAAAACGTGACTTTCAACACTCAGTTAACAATGTACTATTTATTTTCAACTGTTGAAAATTATACATAGTTATGGGCTAGATGGTATGTGTTAATAATTGTCCACACATTTTATAATTTTTATTTAAGTATTTATTATTGAAAAATAATTAACAATGATCGGATATAACTCACGATAAAACCATTATTTTGAAACATTGTTTCTGCTAATGGAACTGAAAATGAAAATCTCTTCCCAATGACATTTTATGGTTGCCAGAACTGATCAAAAAGCTTTTATTTAGCCTTCGATAACTCCCATTAAAGCCTTAATGAGCTTATCAATCAAAATAATTAAACTGTGAAAGGAAGTTGGCATTGAAATGTTTGGAGCTTGATAAGAATGAAGTTGAAATAAACAATGTCTAGTTAATTATTTTGTTTAATTATCAAATTCTCAGAATTATGGTTTGTTGTTGTTATTCAAGTAAAATGTTTTTGAGGACGGGGTTTTGTTGAGAAAGCGTAAGAGAAAACCTTGATATGTTCAAAGGGGTGTTAGGAAAACGGGTCCGGTTAATGCACGGCCAGTTAATGTACACACTGTTAAAACGATGCCACTTTTTTCCACTGGTAAATTGTTAAAGCCTGTCTACACTGGAGCAGATAAATATTTCGATTATTAATTTTGTTTATTTAGCGATGATTAATTGCTTTTTAGAGGATTTCTGGCACTGCGGCGGCTGTTGCCGCGGCACGCTCGCTCTGCTCGCTCGCCTTGCGCGTAATTTTTATGTTCTAACATAACCTAACCAATTCTAGTCGGATCCGCCCTATAAAGTATCAAGGGCAAGTTTAAGTATCTAGTGCCATACCAAAAAAGTAAAAATTAATGTTTGAATCGCTACAGTTTACATGTGGCTTAACTGGCATCGTAATAACAGTGTGTACAATATCATGATGTAAATTATCGCCTCCCAGGAAAACAACACAAGGATTAGGATAAGTGGAAGAATAATTTATGGAAGAGCTTTGTCTCTCATGTCCACAACAGGCTTAGAAAAAGATGCATAAATCCAGCACGAAAACCATTACTTAATAAAAAATGGGAAACGAAACTAAAAAACAAATCTGAACTGAACGAACTGTGAAGCAGCATTGCTGTGCTTCGGTTTGAAGGGTTTGGGTGTAGGTAAAGTTACTGGCACGTGAGGCTGAATATCTGTATGCCTCAAGTTGATGGACGTAGAGCAGCGCATAGTAGGGCACATTCCTGACGCGTGACTTACAAAGCAATGCTTTGTTATGAACGATGGTTGCCACTTAACAAAAAGTGCGCCATAATATGCTTGTTCCATCGACTAATATAGTTGCATAAGTATATTAAGAAAGTCTGAAAGTGAAGTGACAGAAAAATTGAGGAAAAGGCTGGCGTGGTATGGGCATGTCATGAGGAAGGATGAAAGTCATGGTGACTAGGCGAGTGATGAGTATGAATGTGGATGGATGTTTGGGTAGAGTAGGCCAAAGGAAAGATGGATGGACAGTGTGAAGGATGACATGGATAAGAAAGAAGTGAATACAGAGATGACGGCTGCTAGAAGAGAATGGAAGAGAAGAACATGTTGTGCCAACCCCGCATAAAGTGGGATAAGGGCAGGAAGAAGAAGAATAAAAACCGTAGCCAATATTTTTGTGATTCTTTGTCATAAGTTTGTACATAGTACTACCGAGTGATTTCCATTCACTAACATTATAAATGATGTATTTGTTTTTATCTGGTTTTTGTTAATGATGAACACTAAAGAATACCTTTATTAAAATTTGAGGAGCCCATTGTAACAAAGTGTCGTTGACGGTAAATATTTGCATTTTATCTCCTTTCCTATAAAAGCAACTGAACTCCGTCCCCACCCCGTTTACTACCCCATCTCTAACACAATTTATAAGGAAATTCAGAATCAGGCTTTCGCGGGGAATCCGTAGAAATAAATTATCTATCAAAGTTGTAACCTGCAGCTTACCTGTGGTTTTATTTCTGAATTGGTATTGTTTTGTTGGTTTTCTAATGTAATCTTAGCAACTCATTGATTTTTAAGATCACGTGGAACTAAAAAGACTTACCTAGCTTTAGGATGTTTTAAAGTGAGTCTTTTCATACGGAATAAATATTTTTTTGAATTTAAAGTTAGATTTGAACTAACAATAATAGAAAAATCTACGGGTTATAACTTTATACATGTGTATTTTTATATAAAAATTTTGAAACTATCATGGTTTTTAACACTATTTTTATGAAACAACGGGATAGGTATTTACCATGATTAATATCCCTTTGTTTCATAAAAATAGTGTATTTATACAGGGTTATTCATAATTAGCTGCAAATACTCAATACATAATAAATTAGTTTCAACAAATAAAATAAAAAATATTTATGAAATGATTTTTTTTAAATTTTGTTATGAAAATCCCGAGAAAATCGATAAAGAATATCCTTTGGAATCATTGGCGCCTGACCTAGTTTGACCTTTGATCCGCGCCCGCGCGCCGTGAGCGACACTCTGCGTTCAGTCACCGCCTGGGTGGGTCAACGTCCTGTTCTCCATGGCAATCATTAGGCAATAGCCGTAAAAAAATTAATAAAAATAAAATTTTGATACAAAAATTTAAATCAAAAATTAAAAAAAATCATTTCATAAATATTTTTTATTTTATTTGTTGAACCTAATTCCTGAGTATTTGCAGCTAATTATGAATAACCCTGTATAGTATTTTTTATGTATACTACAGAAAAATTACGGATATCTTAGCTTGTATTATTTTTAATATTGTATAGGTTCTTATACTTGTCAAACAAGATAATTAATTTTATGATCTAATGAGGTTTATCGTTGAAGAAAATTTGACCTACAATCTACGCAGCAGACAAAGCTGCTACCAAATGAGTTACAAGCAAACAGAAAATACCTGCGATCTGTCAACTATGACATCGATCGATGATCGCCACTGCAAAATGCTTAGATTTGCGCAAGGCTTAAGCCAAAAACCCTTTTTTGTGGGGCAAAGCACCTTCTAACGCTCGCCTGTAGCCCGGCTACCGGTCGGCAATCGTCATTCGATTACATCAGTACTTCAGTCAATTCGAAAAAAGGATGAACCTTTATGATAATGTACCTAACGTCAAATATAATAAAAACAATAAAAAGGGTCGGCGTAGGAGTTGCTAAGAGCATCTTTTATACCGTTATGCAAAAACGGTTATAAAATATTGAATTATAGTACCCATTTACCTGTAGGAAGGTATTCCTGGCGACGAAGGTACGGATTATGTATCCGAATTTTTAAATCCTGATATATCCAGGCTTTGTGGGGCTAAGCTTTTGATTGCTTGTTCTGAAAGGTACCTAGATTCGAGAGGCCTTAACGTTTATTGGCATTTTAAGTGTTAAGTGTTGTAATTTTTAAAATAATGTTACGGCGAAAACTATCCATCTAGTTTTATTAAAAAAATCGATTGTCTGTAAAGTCGGTTTACTGCTGACGATAGTTGAACGTGGCAACGTCATAAGAAAATACATAGATGTCAAACGCTGCCAAACGCGGAAGCCGATTGTGCCTTTTTGTCGCTCGTTCCGCGCTCTCGCTTGCACTTCAAGCCTTAAATGGAACGCCTCAGAGCGAGGTAACGCTGCATGAGTCATGTTTTTTCGTGCGTGCAGCCGGTTCCATCGAATTATAAGACGTTGTCACGTCAAAAAAACTCAACGCATAACTTACTTACTTACAGCCTGTCCAGTCCAAGCATAATAGGTACACCTTACAAACCACCCCCATTATATCCCTAGAACAATTTTGAGTCCCTTTATCTAGCGACCTCCCCCCAATCCCGGAAGAACAATTTTGACCTTCAACTAGCGACCTCCTGCTATATTCAAATTACGAAGATTCATTACGTTAACGCTTCTTTTAGTTCATGGTCACTATTCGAGCACCTTTACTCCCCACTGGGGATCTACCACAAGCTCTGTCTGGCTCTGTCTCTGGCTCTGGTTTCATAACCAGAGCCAGACAGAGCTGTGGGCAGAGCAGAGAGAGTTGTGGGAGGAGTCTGTGTGAGGGCTCACCAGTGAATTAAACTGTCTGTGTGTCGTTTCGAGGTAGGATTTATTGTGACAGCACTCACACAGACTCAAAACCGGAGCCAGAGACAGACCCAGACAGAGCTTGTGGTAGGCCTACTTGGCTGCTGGTTCTACGAATTATATTTATCTATTTCAGTCTCAGAGATATAAAGTTTCAAAGGCTTTTTAACGTACAAAGGAAATAATAAGAAACTTAAATCACGTACAAAATACACAAGAAACAGTTTCACCTTTATGCAGACCGCTGCAAATGATCTGGAGATATCTTAACAATCTATAAAGTTACCCGTAATACTACACTTACCCTTATAAATATGTATATCGAATACAATATAATACAAAAACCTGTTTTAATCAGATAAGAATACGAAGTAATACACCTGCGTGCCTACTTACTTTCTTTTTATCATTTATGCATACATTCATACTGCCCGATATTTTTCATGTGTTACTGCTCTAATGTCTTATTGCCGGATAACGGGGCTGATTACACTCTAAGAACTACATTATGCTGTTAGCCGGTTTTGGAAATAGGACATTCCTACTGAGACCGGGCGGCGAGAGATGTCACTAGTGGGGATATAGAAAGATGGCGTCTGGTTTTTCTTTGTGATAAAGTTTTAGAGAGTTCTAGCTATATTCAATTGATAGTTTTCCCCGCAATACCTACTCATTTTTTTGCAATATGTGAGTACAATTGATTGTAGGGGGTGTAGTGGGGTGTCAGCGTTTCATTCTACCAGTCGGCCGTAACAGGCGGTGGAATGACATCTAAAAACCGTTGACAGCCTGCAAACTCTCACCAGTGGCTCCAAGTAGCTGTCCTGCATGCAGCGGCCACACCCCGGTAACCACGTCGACTCGTGGGCTAAACCTGGTGAGGGGGGCTTGAACGTCGTCTGACATTCAAGTTTTTGCGGATGCTCCCCGCCTAGTGCACTAAGTCTACCTTGGCATTCTAGCAATCCACCTACGGTGGCAAGGTAGCAAGGCAATGTGGATGGCCTTAAGACGACGATGGGAGCCACATAGTCATCGTCGGCTAGAAACAAACCGCAAGTATTCCCAAAGAGGGTTGACGTCAGGCAGGCGGCCGGTCATAAAACACCACTAGCCAAATCTTTTTACAACATGGTTAATAGAGTAAATGGAATATCGTCGGTGCGCCTGCCAAAACCTGTATGTGTTTTTGAGCAAGTTTTCAGGAGAGACTAAAAACTATTTTATTTAATTATTAATTGATAAATAATTATTTGAGGAATGCATAATGATGGCAAAAAATATCTTTTTATGTAAATAAGTAATAAATAAATGTTTTAATGCAACGTTAATGCGTAATTATTTTTTTTGACATTTTTGTGCACTTATCAGATTTGTTTTGCGGGTGTCATTTCTTACATGTGAAGGTTATGCACATGTCAGATTTTATGGAACTCATTAAAATTATTCAATTCCACTAAGTGCAAAAATAATATTAATATCATGCAACTTTTGCCTATTTATTACTATTTTGAATAGTTTATTGAACCTTATTTTAATAATAAGTCATCGTTATCAAGAAACTAGGAACTTTATTCAGTAAGTATCAAAATGGTAAGAACTTAACTTTAAATTAAACAGTGTTTTCTAATTAAAATAATAACTTATATCAAACGAATGCTAACCTTAAACAAAACTTCAGTAACATCACATGTAAAAAATAATCAAATAATAACAACCTCTTTACTATCATTAATTAGTATTGATGTTACGTAATAGGAATCAGTTTAATACTTTAGGAATCAGTCTTCTGTTTTGAACTAGTTAGGTAAGTTTTCATGTACCTACAAATTTAATTTAATTATGTTTTAGGTTGTCATAAAAGTAATGGTAGTCTCGGTGCATGTAGCTTTTTAATGTTTGCAAGCTTTCGTATTTAGATTTTTCTATTTTTCTTGGTGTGCTGTAAAGAGCATTGAGGCTGCTGTTTACACGCAATCTTCTTTGTGGTAAGATTTTCCATTCGTCAGGGTGGCGCAGTTTGAAAAATATGTCTCCATCTTTATATAGCAACCCTCTGACATCTGTAACTACAGGATCTCCTGTCTTTTTCCCAGGTCGAATTGAGTCAAGCTGACATGTGCGCTCAAAGTTTTTAAAAAAACCGTATTCTAGGTGATGTACTACATAGGGCTTCGTTAGTCGAGCTTGATTCATGAGGTTAATGTAATCATTGGGTGAGTAAATGGGTGGCTTAAATAGGTGCTCTAATGTAGAGTGAACGCTATCCACCTGCATCATCGTATGTCCTTTTTCAAGAATTATTTGTTCTATTTCTATACATTTGTCCACGGAAAGGCTCAATAAGGCTGAGGACAACACTTTATTTCGGTTTTGATAACAGCAGCCATCGGATATTAATATGACTTTTTTGTAACCTTCTCCCAGCTTTAGATTTAGAAAATCTATGACACAAGTTACAAATTCGTTTGCGGTAACTCCTCCATCGCCTTCGTGCCATACATACAGGTGGACATCTTTGTCATTGCTGCAATACAACGTATAATTGTGAATTTGCAGTTTTTGTTTGTAATACTGCACAGACACCTGTAGTTTGGGTGAGAGCAGGACACTTTGCACATCCATGGTGACCACCAAAACCTCAGGGGAACATAATGCCTGTGCATTTGTCTTGGCCTTGTAAGCTTCTTCTTTTTTTGCTTTGTGTGTTTCGTATTCTTCTTGCGTTAAATTTCCTTCTTTAAATGCAGTGCAGGTATCACATTGATCCTTTCTTGGCTTAAATATCGATATCTTTTCAGCCTTCAAAACCAAACAAAATAATTTTCGTTTTGCTGCTTCCTTTTCATTTTCGCTACACCACTTCTTGTAGACTTTAAGCATGTGTGTCTTGCTTCTAAACGAATCTTCAACATAGATGCGTGATGTACTTGCCCTGCAGTAATGACTAGGTACTTTTGGCAGTAATTCTAACCATTCTCTCACTGAAGCTGATTTAGAGGTTCTTGGTTGGCTGTTTTCAACATGCGATGAGTCTGATCTAGATTCATGCAAGTGTTTTATCCACGTGCTTAACGTGTCATTTGTCATGACCAGAGTTCTTAGTAAAAAGTTTTTGCACACTCGAATTAATTCGTTGTTTTCATTAGGAAAAAAGCAATCAAACCCTTGCTCTTTTACAAGGTTTGCAGTTCTTTGTGTTGATTTACGTCTTCTTTTAATAGGGCGAAGTCGAACTAAGTTTTTAAGGTAAGCTTTTTTTGCATCCCAAGTGTCTAAGCTCCAGTAATAACGGAAAGTAGCTTCTCTTCGCTCTTCGCTTATAGCTCCACACAAAAAAGTCCTAGCTGACTTTGCTTCAATTCCACTATGAGAACAAGCCTTTGTTTTCATCTCTCTTTTGTGTTTTGCAATGAAGCTGAGGGTCTGTTTGTTGTCTTCAACACTTTTTTCCATTTTTCTTCCCGTATATGGCTTCCCCGTGACTCTTTGTTTCTGATTAAAGTTTCTGTTTTTCCTCTTTTCAAGTATTTCATTCAGATCAAATTCGTCACTATTTTTGTCTCGTTCTGCATCTATTTCCGTCAGTTCTCCAGTTTTCTCATCTAAAAGAAAGTGTCCAGCCCCCGTACTTTTATTTATAAACACTCCAGTAACTTCATCTAAGCAAGATGTTTCATTGCAGACAGGTGTTTCTAAATCTGCACTCGTTATCGGCAATGGTTGAGCGGTGAGTTCAGAGTGATGGTGTAGTATTATGTCAGCAGAAGGGTCAGATGTTGCTGGTATGTTCTCATCATAGTATTCAATAGGCTCTGTAGCAATATGCTCAAACATTGGCATGGTTATGTCGCCGTAATAAACAGGCTCTTTAGCAAACGGCTCAGGTGTTCGTATGCTCATATTAACATTTTCCATAGGTTCTGGAGCAGATAGATCGGGTGGTGGTTCTAATTCCCTAAATGTTTCCATTACTGATGGCGAACTGAGCCTTGATTCCTCATGTTGTTTTTGATTCGCAGCTGTTGGATCGTAACTAAGTGATATGAACGTATCTGATGTACCTTGTCCAGATTTATCAACTGAAATATTTCCCGTGCTCAAGTCTACTAGAAGCCTCCCTCGCCAATTGCTACGCGACGTCATGTTGATAGATGTAGCAATTAAATACACCTGGAAGAAGAAAAGCAATAAAGCAAAATGACCGAACCACCTGTGAATCTACGTTGGTAGCGAAAATATACTGTTTACAGTATTATAAATAAATAAAAAATCAATATTACGGACGAAAAATCGTTAAGGAGCAAGACACCAAAAGAAAGAAAACGGAATTAAAACATAAATCGTATTTTAAACCAAGATAAGATCAACGTGATACCCTCTTTGCATTCAAAGAAGACAATTTATTACATAAGGAGTACAAACTACCTAAAGCTAATAAAAAAGCTTGCAAGGCCAAGACAAAGCATAGTCCCACCACCACCACCGATTTAGTTCCCCACATTATAAAATCTCTACCTGGAAAACTGACTCGAGTAGACCTAGAAAAAAGACTGGTGTACCTAATTTTCCGTTAACATTAAATAAATTCCTATTCACGTCAAGATTGCGTCAAGACTAATAGAAGATGAAATAAAAATGTCCGAGCAAAACTGCGGAAGTCGGCTAGTGAAATAATAAAAAACAAAACAGCCAAACACAAAAAAACCATGCAGAGAAATTATTTTTAGGTTAAGTACTGAGGTAGGTACATAATTTTAGAGGAACAATACGAAAATAACATCTAATAACATAACGTAGTAGCAAAGTAGCAATGTATATGTATGTATATTATATGTAATTAAATCACTTTGTACTTACTCACCCGTGTTTTGTTTTACTGAGATAAACAAAAGTTTTAATAATTTTCTGCCGCTCAAAACACATAGTATACTGCGCGGGATAGGAATGTTGCCATGATTTACCGTCTATGTGTAATCCAATTCTGATAAGTGCATACATTTGACCAAAAACTTTTTTGAGGACACATAGCCGATTTTTCATTGCCACAGAATGAAAAAACGTGCACAAAACGGTTTTGTCAACTCGGCTTCTAAAAGGAATTTACACATGATTGTTTTTTCAGCCTACGCGAAGTTAAAAAATGATTCCAGCTAGCAAAAAAAAAAATTGTAAAAAAAATACACATAGTGGTTTTGGCAGGCGCACCGACGATATGCGACTATGCTAGGGCGTACCCCCAAGGCGACGCGCAGGGGCAGCACCCGGCACCTGTGGGAAATGGACTAGGGTTGTTGCATCAGGGACGGGTGCAACGTAAGACGCGAGTCCGGGAAGTAAGACTGAGGATTGGAAATTGGAATGTTGGGACGATGACTGGAAGAGGAAGAGAGTTAGCTGATGTTTTAGAAAGGAGACGAATAAATGTGGCTTGTTTACAAGAGACAAAGTGGAAGGGTACGAAAGCAAGAGAAATTGGGGCGGGCTACAAATTTTTCTATTGTGGTAGTGATGGTAAGAGAAATGGTGTAGGGATTGTACTAGACAGTGAGATGAAAAAGTGTGTGACGGATGTTAAAAGAATAAATGATAGAGTGATTGTCTTGAAATTGTTGTTAGGAGACATAGTTTTAAACATAATTAGTGTGTATGCACCGCAGAGTGGATGTGATGACGTAGTGAAAGAAAAGTTTTGGGAGGATTTTGATGCGGTGATGATGGATATTCCAGAGAATGAGGATATATACATCGGGGGGGATTTTAACGGACATGTAGGAAGATTGAATGGAGGATATGAAAGAGTGCATGGGGGATGGGGTTTTGGGAACAAAAATCGGGAGGGAGATACATTACTGCAAGCGGCAGCCGCGTTTGATCTGGCAATAGTGAACACATTCTTTAAGAAAAGAGACCAACACCTGATCACTTACAAAAGCGGTAACCACAACACCCAAATAGACTATTTCTTAATGAGGAGAAACATGATCAAAGCAGTCAAAGATTGTAAAGTCGTGCCAAGTGAAGCTTTAGTCTCCCAACATCGCTTACTTATAATGGAGATGAAAGTTAAGATACAACCTGTCAGCAACAAAACAAAACCTCTACCTAAAATTAAATGGCATTTATTGGAAAAAGATGAGTATGCAAAAGAATTTCAAGGAAGAGTGGTAGATAAAATGATTGAAATGAAGGATATGGCAGATAAATCAGTGAGTGAATGCTGGAATGAAATGGCGAACTGTATAAGAAGTGTAGCTAAAGTTGTTTTTGGAGAAACGAAAGGAAAAGGAAGAATTGATAAAGAAACTTGGTGGTGGAATGAAGAGGTGCAAAAGTGTTTGAAAGAAAAGAAAATAGCGTTTAAAGAATGGAAGAGCGTTGAAGATAGTAACGTGAGTGTAAAAGAGAGTAAACGTGTAACATATTTGGAATGTAAGAGAAATGCTAAGAAAGCTGTAGCCGTATCAAGAGCAAAGGTACAGGATAAACTTTACCAATCTCTAGATAGCCCCCAAGGACAAAAAGACCTATACAGACTAACAAAAGCAAGAGAAAAGAATGCCAGAGATATAGTGCACATAAAATGTATAAAAGATGATGGAGGAAAGGTGTTAACGAGGGATGAAGAAATTAGAAAACGTTGGAAGGAATATTTTGAACGATTAATGAATGAAGAAAATGACTGGAGTGGTGTTTTGGGGTATGCACCTGTAAACATAGGTTTGGTAGAAGAGATAAGTATGAATGAAGTTAAAAAGGCAGTGCAAAGTATGAAGAATGGAAAAGCTGTAGGACCAGATGGTATTCCAGTAGAGGTGTGGAAGTTTCTAAAAGCGAATGGATGGCAGTGGCTGACTTTATTCTTCAATAAGTTGTTGCAAGATGAGGCGATCCCTGAAGAATGGTGCAACAGTTCACTGGTGCCCATTTTCAAAAACAAGGGTGATGTACAGAACTGTAATAACTATCGAGGAATAAAGCTCATGTCACATAGTATGAAGGTTTGGGAGAAGGTGATAGCGAGACGAATGAGAGAGGAGAGTGAGGTATCACAGAACCAGTTCGGGTTTATGCCTGGACGTGGGACAACGGACGCCATATTTGCTCTACGCCAACTTTGCGAGAAATACCGCCATGCACACAAGAACTTGCATATGGTTTTCATTGATCTGGAGAAAGCGTATGACCGGGTCCCCCGTGAGGTTCTGTGGTGGGCTATGAAAGAAAAAAGAGTGCCTGGAAAGTATCTGCAGCTGATTCGGGCCATGTATAGTCAAGCCAGTACACAAGTCAGGTCCGAAGCTGGCGTTACCGATAAGTTTAGTGTGGCTGTAGGCTTGCACCAAGGATCGGCTTTAAGCCCTTATTTGTTCCTCCTGGTAATGGATGCATTGACATCAAACATACAGGAGGAAGCACCTTGGTGCATGCTGTTCGCCGATGACATTGTACTTATCGGAGAAGACGCAACCGAGGTCCAGAACAGGCTGGTAAAATGGCAGGGGAAACTGGAGAGTGTCGGATTGAAGCTCAGTAGGACCAAAACAGAGCATCTGTTTTGTGACTTCGGTGGTCCCTCCAGTTTTGCCACTATTGCCTTAGATGGTGTATCCCTACCAGCCTGCTCCAATTTTCGGTACCTCGGTTCAGTAATACAGAATGATTGTGAGATTGACAGGGATGTAAAGAGCAGGATAAACGCAGGATGGATGAAATGGCGACAGGTCACAGGAACAACGTGCGATCCGCGAATGCCCCTTAAACTAAAGGGGAAGATTTACAAGACGGTTATAAGACCTGTCGTTTTGTATGGGTCTGAGTGTTGGGCCACCAAAGGGATTGATGAAAGAAGAGTGCATGCAGCGGAAATGCGAATGTTGAGATGGATGTGTGGAGTGACTAGAATGGATAAGATAAGGAATGAGTATATTAGGGGCAGTTTGAAAGTGGCGCCAGTGACTGAAAAGATGAGAAGCAATAGGTTAGCATGGTACGGGCATGTCATGCGAAGGGAAGAATGTCATGTAACGAAAAGAGTGTTAAATATGAATGTGGATGGTTATAGAAGTAGAGGTAGGCCAAAGAAAAGATGGATGGATTGTGTGAAGGATGACATGAGTAAGAAAGGAGTGACTGTTGAAATGACGGCTGATAGAGGAGAGTGGAGAACGAAAACCTGTTGTGCCGACCCTACATAAAGTGGGATAAGGACAAGAGAATGATGATGTGAGTACAATTGATTGTTGACTTAAGGGGGTACGATTTCCATACAAACTTAATTTTTATGTTATTTTATTTTATTTTTATGTAACTTGCTGATGGAACAAGCATATGGCCCACCTGGTGTAATTTACACAACTATGGGCGAATAAAGTATTAATGTACACTGAAATAGCTGTAATAGGCTTTTACAGTGGTCCTTATTACCGGCCAGTTATATAAAGTTGGAGTGGTAGCCGTTGGTCGTGGCAGTCGAGGCTTCAGAAAAAGAACTAACAGACTTTTACGACTATTTTGAGACATATGTTTTAAGCTCATTCACGTATTCAATGCCGAGTACCCGTTAGAAAGAATGACGAAAAAATTACTTTTTTGGTTTTTTATTAATATTTCTGTTATCCTTCAGTTTTCTCCAATTTTATATAACTGGCCGGCAATAAAGACCACTGTAAAATTCTATTATAGCTATTTCAGTGTACATTTATACTTTGTTTGCCCATAGCTGTGTAAATTCAGTTTGTATCGGAATCGAACAACCTTAAATAAAAACTATAATTTATACTAATATCATAAAGCTAAAGAGTTGGTTAAACGCGCTAATCTCGGGAACTGCTGGTCCGAATTGTTTTTTTTTTTGTGTTGGATAGTAAATTTTTCGAGGAAGGCTATAGGCTACATACATAACATCACTCTACGACTAATAGGAGCAACAACGATGCTAAATGTTGCAAAAATCTATGTTTATCCTTTTCTATAATAGAAGGACTTCTTGATTTTGTCAAGAATGGAATGCTCCCAAACGTTCTAGAATGTTCTTTAACATTCTGGAATGGTTTAGAATAATCAAATTCCCAGGCAACACCGGGCTTAGATATTATAAAGGGTCATAACCCTTTATAATATCTAAGAGATCCAAAGGTGTCAATTAACTCAAGGCCTTACCCCGACTAACGGTGTCAAGCTATTAGTATCTTGCTTTGTAATTATACTCCAGCTCAAAGAAAGTGCTTCAGAGAGAGAATTTTTCAACGAGGTCATTAGAGGAAAGGTTTCTCCTTAAATCAACAACTACCTTTTTGCTTCGAATAAAAACTACCAACGTGCTTTATACTAACTATTCGTTTGATCTAAAAATATTTACTTTAAATTGACGTAAAATCAATTGAAAGGTATTTTGGATGCATGAAACAACGAAAAATGGCTTCTTAAAAAACCTTTTGACTTCCACCATTTATACGAAAACAAGTATTGGCAACCCACTTTAATCCTCGGATTTCAAACGAGACTGCATGCACCAAATAAATAAAATAAATATGGTGGACCATTCGCACAACACTATCAAGCCCCAAATTAAGCAGAGTTTGTACTATGGGAACTAGATAGACTTAAATACATTTTAAATATGCATATACTTCATTGTAAATATATACTTAGAATACAAAATAGCACCCAGACAGAGAACAAACATCTGTGTTCACCAAACAAATATTTAATTTTGTTCTCGGTAGGGATCGAACCCACGACCTACGGCGCCGAAAGCAGAGTTACTACCAACTAATCAGAGAGGCCAGTCGAGATAGTTTGGCTCACGAAAAAATTATGAGAGAAAAATATATTTTTTCCCAAAACAAGCTTAGCGTGCAGAAAGAATCGTGAGAAAGGCAGCTGGTAGTGCTGATAGGCTGTCTTGGGTGAATTACTAGATAACTTAAAAATTCGCAAAAATGAAATATGATGCTGTATTAAAGTTTAGACAATTTTCTCTCAAAGGTTTCAAGTATCCAGCTCAGCAAAGATTTTTATCCATGAAAACAATATTTTATTCAAATTGCGTACATATTCAATTATTATTTTGTGCATGTCAGACAATCCCAGAGTGTTTTTCTTAAATACGCAGAAAATAAGTTTTACAACCAACAATGTATTGACATTGCATGATTTATTTTCCGGTAACAATAGTTATTTGGACGAATGTACGCGAAAAAAGAATCTACATTCAGTCAGGTACTACGTACGAGTATTTTCAGTTCTCGCAAAGCCTTCACAGAGGGAACCCGTGTCGCTCGCTCCCGTTTCTGCCCATTAGCAAAATACGAATCGCACGTTCCATTTATGAAAATGTTTCTTTATTTTCAGCCAGTTTGAGTAATAAATTAAAAAAAAGTGGTGCGTGGAATAATAATATTGTGTAGTGTTCAAAATGGTAGGACAAGGATTTTTTTGTGCTGTTTTGTTCCTGATGATGTTTGGAGGTGAGAAATTTTAATTGTTTTGGTATTTTTGCCTAGAAAATTAAAAGTTTTTAAATAACTTCTAATATAAACACATTGTAATGATGGTTTAATACTTTGATTGAAAATACACGATCACATAATAATATTATAATGATAAAAATATATTAATTATAGAATTTATTTTACGTTTATTACTACGTTTATTTTCTAGTGTGTTATCATATTATCTTTTAAATTAATTATGAGACATCAATTATGCTTGTCATTATTTTAATACCCTCTATTTATATAACCTCTTCGAAAAAAAATAAGAACTGAGCCAACTGGCTGGTATTGATTGATTGCACGGGAAAAAATATTTTAATGTAATATTTGTGTGAATTTTATTTTTAGTTTTTAGTCAATAATAGGACTTGTTTTATGGACTACTAGAAAATATTTCACTGACTTCACTGACACTTCATGTATGCAGCCTAGTACTATATCACATAACGCCTGTCTCAAGGAACGATTTTGTGAGGCAATGCAGTTGCTATAGGCTGGAGTAACCGCTCAATATCAGGTGGAACTACTGCTTATTTTATCACTTTTTTTAAATTAAATTAGGATCTTTTTAAGGATTAGGATTAGGATCTTAGGAACGTACCAATCATCACAACAGTCTTCTCTTCGATTTTGGGCATAAATTAGACTTACAAATAAAATTGAGAGGCGTATAACTTGAGGAAATAATATGAGAATTTTACAACATGAGTTTCCTTGTTCGTAACTAATGGTGAACAAGGATCTGATACACGATAGTCTAGTCTTGCTTCGTAACCCGAAACAAGAAATACAAGATTAACGCCCTTGCCCTTTCCATCCATCGACTTCCTGCGATCTTAACAATGTCGTCGGCCTATCTGGTGGGTGGGCATCCTACGTTTCGTCTTCCGGTTCGTGGTCGCCATTCGAGAACCTTTATTCCCCAACGGCAGTTGGTTCTTCGTGCTATATATGTCCTGCCCATTGCCACCCCGTAACCCGGTTACGAAATAAGAACTTTAAGACAGAACTGTCATATTTAGTTCATAACCCGGTTATGAACTAAGAAAACAATCCTTCTACGTAGTTGGTTACAAACCCCGGTTACGTACAAGGTCTAAAGGACTTTTCCACGTGCCGCACGGTTTTATTTTTGTTCCACTCACGAACAGAATCAAAAGTCAGCGAGAAAATTGAATTTTCTCAAAATGTCAGTCATAATAAATAGCGTCGGATGGCAACAAATGAGATAAAATGGTTTAAAGTAATTGCATAATGATGAGTCTATGACGACGCTTTTCGAGAAAGGACGGTAAAGAGACGTGTTTGAATATTCATCGTTGAGGGACAAAATCTGTAAGCCTACCACAAGCTCTGTCTGGCTCTGTCTCTGGCTTTGGTTATGAGTCTGTTTTAGTGCTCACCAGTCAAGGATTTTTTTACCAATCACCAGTGTATTACACTGTGTGTGTGACGTTTCGATGCAGGATTTAATTAGTCAACACTCACACAGACTCAAAATCATAGCCAGAGATAGAGCCAGACAGAGCTGGTGGTAGGCCTGCTGATACACGTCTGATAGAATTATTCAACTTGGGTATAGAATAATTTTACATGATGCAAATTTTATGAACAAAATACCAACACTCGTATTTATAAATAAATATTATAGACAATCCACACAACACTATCTAGCCCAAAACTAAGCAGAGCTTGTACTATGGGAACCAGATAGCTGATAAAATTCTAGTAGGTAGGTACCTAGTTTAAAAATATTTAGCCATCAAAATCGATTCAGCAGATTGGTGATGAAGTCGGTTTCTCAAGTTTTTTAAACTTAAAATTAACAGAGCCAGACAGAGCTCAGGTAGGCCTACAGGACGGGTAGATAATTTTAAACATTTATGTACCTGTCAATTAAAAAATCTTTTTAAGCAAATGTTTTTTGCCGAATCTACACTAATATTATAAAGAGGAAAGATTTGTACCTATTTTTGTATGTTTGTAATGAATAGGCTCAAAAAGTACTGGACCGATTTAAAAAATTCTTTCACCAATAGAATGCTACATTATTTAATTTTTGACATAGGCTACATTTCATTTTGAAAAAAATTAGGGATCCTTGGTAAAATTTGAACAATGTAACCGAAGGTGTAGAAAAATGAGTCTTAAAATGTCTTTCGTCGAATGCGCTGCCGAAACTATTAGCGATAGAACAAAATAATGTACAACAATATTGTCTACCCCGTGCGAAGGCGGGACGGGCTGCTAGTAAATAAAAATTTTATTCTAAAATCCCAGTTTCTGATTTTTTCCAGCTGAATTTATATTTCACCGTTGCCCTTATTATATTTCGAAGCAAACCCGGACTCTAGCACTTTTGTATTACTTATACAAAACTTTGAATAGCAGGACCCAAATTAAAACATTTAGATAAAGCCACTTTATCTAAATGTTTTAATTCTGATAATAAATTATGATAAGCGCATGGAGGAGGCCTACACCCATTTTTGGGTGCCCAAAAGAAGTGTTAGTATGTAAGTTGTATATAAATGTTTAGATGTAAAATTAGAATTAAGTATCTACCCTTCCTTTGGAAATAAATGGCTTATTTATTTATTTATTTATTAAAGCCACTTTTACTTTATAAGGGCGTTCTTTGGGATATTATATAATTGAGTAAAAATAAACCAAAAAGATCAAATAAAGAACAACGTCATCAATAGTGTGCGAGAGAGAGATGGACCGCAATGGTGGCCAAGAACCAGCTATAGGAACGTAGGCTGCCTTGCAGCAAGATGGATGGACAACATAGTCAAATTTGCGGGTGGAATGGGATATATTGGTCCAGGATCGAGGAAGATGTCGCAAACTAAAAGAGGATGAAGATGGGCTGTGGATAATAGATAGAAAATTCTTTATTGCACAAAAATAAAAATTACTGTACACAGGCGAACTTAATGCTAGATAGCATTATCAGCCACCAGCTAACCTTTGGGTAATAGGGAGATAGGTTGGGTAGTGCACATATAAGATGATAATAATGACCCGTGATGATTATCGACGGCCATTTTAAATTCGCTTCTTTATTGGCACGGGCTGTACCTTGGGTTTCAGCAATGACAGCAACCCTGTATGTAGGAATCGAAATTAAAAAGTTTAGAAACTTGAAAGCCTAATTAGTAATTTGGTATGTAGGTATTATGTTACGGCTAATACCCGAAGTGCGGCTACACCTAGTTTTAACCGGTTAGAACTAGGTGTAGCCACTTACTCTTGGTTAAACCTAGTACGAGCCGATTGTTTTCGGGTAAAACTAAGTCAAAATCAAACTCGGGGCACCCCGACTTAAGTCACAAAAGTAACAATAGGTTGTTAGGTTTTTTATTTTTTATACCTACTTAATTTAGTTGTAGCCGGCATGATGAAGGCTAGTCGAAAACAATCGGCTCGTACTAGGTTTAACCAAGAGTAAGTGGCTACACCTAGTTCTAACCGGCTAAAACTAGGTGTAGCCGCACTTCGGGTATTAGCCGTAACATATACATATATGTATGAGCACAAAAATTTTGGCGGGTCACTGTCATGTCGTTAAGTCAAGGAGGCCGGATTCGAAAGACTTAATTGGAGAAAATTGCATCAAAACCCCGACAAGAGCTAAGCTCTTAAATTTAAGAAGAAGATGCATTGGTTTTTGATTTGCTGTACGCCCTGTATGGTAGGAATTTCTAGCCTAATAATAAAGTATAAACGGAAAGTTTGAGCTCAAAATGAGCAAAGTGTACATCAACTACACGACGATAACAGTAACTGAACTGGCGTAATAAAAGTTTCCTTTTAATTAACTTCTTATTTCAAATTGTCTTCCAAGATCTTGCTAAAGTAAAACTTGAACTTTGGAGAGAAGGCGCGTCCATTATTTTTGACTGACCTCTCATTTCAGCTGGTAGTAGCTCTGCCTTTTGCGCCGTAGGTCGTGGGTTCTATTCCCACCAAGAACAAATATTTGTGTGGTGAACACAGATGTTTGTTCTTGTAAGTAAAAAATTCTATTCTAATACTAAAAACATGTAGACAATAAATAATTATATCAGCTATCTGGTTCCCATAGTACAAGTCTGCTAAATTTGGGGCTAGATAAGGTTGCGTGGATTGGCCATAATATTAACTTCATTAATTTTATTTTTAATCAAACGTTTTATTTCTTTGATTTTATGTGGCCGGGTTATTTATTAATCTAATTGACTCCAATTAAAATTTTGTTGATTTTTCTTATAGATACGGTAGCATTTTTTAAAGTAATCAGAATCGACCTATGACCCATATAACCCCTTGTCATATTTAATTTAACCTATTTAACTGACGCAATTATGCGTGAAAGATATGGAAATGAAATATTTTTGCAACGTACAGTAAACCATATTATCTGTACACTTTCAGAATTTATGAAATAAGGTTTTTTCAGCTGTCAAAAATATCATTATATGCAAAATCCCTATGTGCATGTCTCCAGCTTCCTCATATGGAAATTGCGAATTCTGAAAACGCCAACATTTAAAGCATAATTGGAGCAATCATTGATTTGAAGGAAAATTTAGCAGCAAAAAAAACAACGACTCTATGAGACTTTATAGGTGTGTTAGCTGGAGAGCGGCTCCACAGCTTCCTCATTCAGTGTGGGCAAACGGCTAACGATAGAGCTATATAGTAAACGCCAAATTTTAGAGCATAATTAGAGCACCCGGCATAAAAAAAATCAAGTCTCTAGCTCGAAAACTCTTTGAGTTAGAAGACTATAACAACGTGTTTGCTGGGAAGCCATTTCTCCAGCTAACACATGTGGATCTCAGGAATGGCTATAGCTAGAAAGTTGCTTGATATCTCCAAATTTAGAGCAAAAAATATCATGGATGCTCCAAATATTTCAAGTGTCTAGGTTCAAAACTCACCGAGTTAGAAGCTTTGATGACTGTGTTAGCTGGAGACACGTTTGTCTGGCACGCACATGCTACATCTGAGGATCTACAATAGCTACAGATTCGGTTGACGTGTCCAAACCGAGCTATGAATTAGAGCACTCGGCTCCAAAATTTTGGACTCTCTAGGACAAGTAGTTTCCTAGTAATGAACAAAAGAACATTTTGCCGCCAGAATTTTCAAATATTATGTTCGCACCCGTAAAAATGCGGCGTTGCCGCTCTGAAAGTATGGTATCAGCGTAGGAATTTGAACGTTAGTCGGATGGAGTTGTGTGTTGCCCGTGCCTGGTAAATAGTTACCCTAGGATTCATGTCTTAAACACTCATTACGTAGCTCAAGAAGCGGAATATAGGTTAAAATGAAACAAAAAAACACCAAAGAAAAGTTTTATAATGGTTAGTTTAAGTTTAAATATGTTTATTAAGAAACCTGACTTCAGATTTTTTATTTTTAGTTTTAAATATCATGAAATTATATCTCTAAGTCTCTCAACTAACCAACAATGTTTTCAAATCATGAGTTACCTACTCTTGTCACACTAGGTGTAAATGGCATCGTGCGAAACTATCATTGTGTCTGTGAGTACGTACATAACTATAGATAGTGCAATTCACGAAGACGCGCCCCTCGCGGGGTGCGGGGAGTTTGCTCCGAGCGGCAGTCGCCAACCGTAGTCTATTAATTGTAGTGTGCGTGTGCACTCATAGGTAATTAGTGTGTACCGATAACACTCAAACATTGACGGAAGCTTGCACACATATACTATAAACGGTTAGGAGGAACAGTGGGGCGCGCCTTCGTGGGTTGCACTATCTATAGCGAGCTGCAGTAAATACTCACGGGAAAGCGAAAGGAAATATTAAAATATAATAATTATGAAGAAAAGTGGGGGGGCTCTATTCCGGAAAACGTTTTATTTTTTTTCTTCAAAAGTTGTTAACGTAGATACCTATTGTTCTAAAGGTTTTTAGGGCTCTAATTGTGAATTTGACATTCATTTTTGAATTCAAGATGGTGGCTTCATTTTTTTTCTTAAATAATGGATATGGGTATCGTTTAATAGGTTTTTGGGGGCTCTGATTGTGAATTCAACATTAATTTTTGAATCCAAGATGGTGGCTTCATTTTTTTCTCAAAAAATGGATATGGGTATCGTTTAATAGGTTTTTGGGGGCTCTGATTGTGAATTCAACATTAATTTTTGAATCCAAGATGGTGGCTTCATTTTTTTCTCAAAAAATGGATATGGGTATCGTTTAATAGGTTTTTGGGGGCTATGATTGTGAATTCAACATTAATTTTTGAATCCAAGATGGTGGCTTCATATTTTTCTCAAAAAATGGATATGGGTATCGTTTAATAGGTTTTTGGGGGCTCTGATTGTGAATTCAACATTATTTTTTTAATTCAAGATGGCAGCTTCATTTTTTTTCCATAAAAAATGGGTATGGGTATCGTTTAATAGGTTTTTGGGGGCTCTGATTGTGAATTCCACAATATTTTTTCAATCCAAGATGGCGGCTTAAATTTTTTTCACAATATATTGATATGGGTGTCGTTTAATAGGTTTTTGGGGGCTCGGATTATAAATTCGACATTGTTTTTTGAATCCAAGATGGCGGCTTCATTTTTTTCCTTAAAAAATGGGTATGGGTATCGTTTAATAGGTTTTTGGGGGCTCTGATTGTGAATTTGACATTATTTTTTGAATCCAAAATGGCTGCTACATTTTTTTCCTTAAGAAATGGGTATGGGTATCGTTTAATAGGTTTTTGGGGGCTCTGATTGTGAATTCGACAATATTTTTTCAATCCAAGATGGCAGCTTAATTTTTTTTCACAATATATTGATATGGGTATCGTTTAATAGGTTTTGGGGGGCTCGGATTACAAATTCGACATTATTTTTTGAATCCAAGATGGCGGCTTCATTTTTTTCCTTAAAAATGGGTATGGGTATCGTTTAATAGGTTTTTGAGGGCTCTGATTGTGAATTTGACATTATTTTTTGAATCCAAAATGGCTGCTACATTTTTTTTCTCAAAAAATGGATATGGATATCGTTTAATAGGTTTTTGGGGGCTTTGATTGTGAATTCAACAATATTTTTTGAATCCAAGATGGCTGCTTCATTTTTTTTCATAAAAAATGGATATGGGCATCGTTTAATAGGTTTTTGAGGGCTCTGGTTGTGAATTCGACATTGTTTTTTGAATCAAAGATGGCAGCTTCATTTTTTTTCTAAAAAAATGGTTAAGGGTATCATTAAATAGGTTTTTGGGGGCTCGAATTATAAATTCGACATTATTTTTTGAATCCAAGATGGCAGCTTCATTTTTTTTCTTAAAAAATGGGTATGGGTATCGTTTAATAGGTTTTTGGGGGCTCTGATTGTGAATTCGACATTATTTTTTGAATCCAAAATGGCTGCTTCATTTTTTTTCTCAAAAAATGGATATGGGTATCGTTTAATAGGTTTTTGAGGGCTCTGACTGTGAATTCGACATTGTTTTTTGAATCAAAGATGGCAGCTTCATTTTTTTTCTTAAAAAATGATTATGGATATCGTTTAATAGGTTTTTGGGGGCTCTGATTGTGAATTCGACATTATTTTTTGAATCCAAGATGTGGGCTTCATTTTTTTTTCTTAAAAAATGGATATAGATATCATTTATATCTTATAATCTTATAATTCAATAGAGCCAAATGCACGCAATGCAATTGAGAGCGTGGAAAGAGTGCCAAAGAAGCACAATCGGCCTCAGCGTTCGGCAGTGTTCGACATCTGTTTCTCCTTTTTGAGTGAACGATGCGTTCGCGTGGACAGCTGTATGACGTTGTCTCGTTCAACTATCGTAAGTAAACCAACTATACAGAAAACCGTTTTTTTAAGAAAAAAAATGTAGCCGCCATGTTGGATTAAAAAATTAATGTCGAATTCACAATCAGAGCCCCCAAAAACATATTGAACGATACCCATATCCATTTTTTGAGAAAAAAAATGATGCCGCCATCTTGGATTCAAAAAATAATGTCGAATTCACAATCAGGGCCCCCAAAAACCTATTAAACGATACCCATGTTCATTTTTAAAGAAAAAAATGAAGCCGCCATCTTGGATTCAAAAAATAATGTCGAATTCATAATCAGAGCCATCAAAAATCTATTAAACGATACCCATATCCATTATTTGAGAAAAAAAAGCAACCATCTTGGATTCAAAAAATAATGTTGAATTCACAATCAGAGCCCCCAAAAACTTATTAAATGATACCCATATCCATTATTTAAAAAAAAACTGAAGCCGCCATCTTTGATAAAAAAATAATGTCGAATTCACAATCAGAGCCCCCAGAAACCTATTAAACGATATCCATAGGTATCCATTTTTTAAGAAATTAAATGAAACCACCATCTTGGATTCGAAAATTAATGTTGAATTTACAATCAGAGCCCCCAAAAACTTATTAAACGATACCCATATCCATTATTTGAGAAAAAAACTGAAACCGCCATTTTTGATAAAAAAATAATGTCAAATTCACAATCAGAGCCCTTAAAGACCTATTAAACGATACCCATATCCATTTTTTGAGAAAAAAAAATGATGCCGCCATCTTGGATACAAAAAATTATGTCGAATTCACAATCAGAGCCATTTAAAACCTATTAAACGATACCCATATCCATTTTTTAAGAAAAAAAATGAAGCCACCATCTTAGATTCAAAAAATATTGTCGAATTCACAACCAGAGCCCCCAAAAACCTATTAAACGATACCCATATACATTTTTTGAGAAAAAAATTAAGCCGCCATCTTGGATACAAAAAATAATGTCGAATTCACAATCAGAGCCCCCAAAAACCTTTTAAACGATACCCATATCCATTTTGAAGGAAAAAAATGAAGCCGCCATCTTGGATTAAAAAAAGAATGTCGAATTCATTATTAGAGCCCTCAAAAACCTATTAAACGATACCCATAATCAATTTTTTGAGAAAAAAAATGAAGCAGCCATTTTGGATTCAAAAAATAATGTCGTATTCATTATCAGAGCCCCCAAAAACCTATTAAACGATACCCATATCCATTTTTTTAGAAAAAAAATGAAGCAGCCATTTTGGATTCAAAAAATAATGTCGTATTCATTATCAGAGCCCCCAAAAACCTATTAAACGATACCCATATCCATTTTTTTTGAAAAAAAATGAAGCCGCCATCTTGGATTCAAAAAATAATGTTGAATTCACAATTGTAGCCCCCAAAAACCTATTAAACGATACCCATATCAATTTTTTGAGAAAAAAAAGGAAGCAGCCATTTTGGATTCAAAAAATAATGTCGTATTCACAATCAGAGCCCCCAAAAACCTATTAAACGATACCCATATCCATTTTTTAAGGAAAAAAATGATGCCGCCATCTTGGATTCAAAAAATAATGTCGTATTCACAATCAGAGCCCCCAAAAACCTATTAAACGATACCCATATCCATTTTTTAAGAAAAAAAATGAAGCCGCCATCTTGGATTCAAAAATTATTGTCGAATTCACAACCAGAGCCCCCAAAAACCTATTAAACGATACCCATATCCATTTTTTAAGAAAAAAAATGAAGCCGCCATCTTGGATTCAAAAACTTATGTCCAATTCACAATATAGGAATATAGTTGAAAATGAAACAAAAAACCCCAAAAAGTGCTTTTTCTTCTTCCTGCCCTTACCCACCAGGTGGGGTCGGCACAACATGGTGAGATGCCCCCCCTATCACTTGCCATCTGGTGAGATGGCAAGTGATAGGGGGCAAGTGTGCGTGAGTACGCACACAACTAGCAAGCCGCAGTAAATACCTATTTTCCGTCCGCCTGGTTTACTCGATACGCTCATAAAAACCTGACTGAATACAGTAAAACACAGAGAACAGACGGCTAACAACAGGCAGAGTAGGTAGAATCATCAACACTGGCCTAGCAGGTACCTATTTACAGAACCAAATAAAGTTTTTTTTCTAAGAATACCTAAAAGACACGCATTACTAAAGAAACTATAAAACGAACAAGAACGGGCAACACACAATTCTCATATAGATAGAGAGAAAGCTCTCAACCTAACAAAAAGAGAAAATATGAGTTTGAGGTTTCAGAAATCAAAACCGCTAAGCGCATACGAAAATGACTCGTATCGCGATCTAAAATAAACCGAATAACGTTCAAATTCCTACGCTGATACCAAACTTTCAGAGCGGCAACGCCGCATTTTTACGGGTGCGAACATACATTTGAAAATTCTGGCGGCAAAATGTTCTTTTGTTCATTACTAGGAAACTACTTGTCCTAGAGAGTCCAAAATTTTGGAGCCGAGTGCTCTAATTCATAGCTCGGTTTGGACACGTCAACCGAATCTGTAGCTATTGTAGATCCTCAGATGTAGCATGTGCGTGCCAGACAAACGTGTCTCCAGCTAACACAGTCATCAAAGCTTCTAACTCGGTGAGTTTTGAACCTAGACACTTGAAATATTTGGAGCATCCATGATATTTTTTGCTCTAAATTTGGAGATATCAAGCAACTTTCTAGCTATAGCCATTCCTGAGATCCACATGTGTTAGCTGGAGAAATGGCTTCCCAGCAAACACGTTGTTATAGTCTTCTAACTCAAAGAGTTTACGAGCTAGAGACTTGATTTTTTTTATGCCGGGTGCTCTAATTATGCTCTAAAATTTGGCGTTTACTATATAGCTCTATCGTTAGCCGTTTGCCCACACTGAATGAGGAAGCTGTGGAGCCGCTCTCCAGCTAACACACCTATAAAGTCTCATAGAGTCGTTGTTTTTTTTGCTGCTAAATTTTCCTTCAAATCAATGATTGCTCCAATTATGCTTTAAATGTTGGCGTTTTCAGAATTCGCAATTTCCATATGAGGAAGCTGGAGAAATGCACATAAATCCCTCTGAGCCGGATAAAATTCTGACTCCTAACTAAAGCCGTATAACAGAGCCAGCAATGAAAAAAGAGCCAGCGGTAGCCAACCCTTCCGGGAAGGGGTAGCCAAAGTTTCAACAATAAAAGAAAAAGAACCAAAACTTTAATTTCAACCCCATTCTGGCCAGTTGGTGTAATTACAAAATAAAGTTTATTGAATTGTTTCCTACCGTAATAAACGTGTTTTTCAATGAAAATCCCTGGAAACTTTGTTTTAATTTCACTGTGGAGAGTGCCTAATTAAATAAGTGGGGAATGATGCAAAAAGTTTTGTGGTTTACAAAATAAAACCTACCCACTTGAAAAAGAATTCAACACGAGAAATGCGGGTGGGTGTAAAACCAGCGTTCCATTTTGAATTTAAATAAAACTACCAAATGGCCTTTTCATACTTCAGAAAGAGACCCAAAGGGTTAAAAGTAGCCTAAATGGTAATCTAGGGTACGTACATACCATATTTATTTCAAGTTTAATTTAATCAATTATACATAAATAAATACTGTGAACAATCTACACAACACCAGCTAGCCCCAAATTTAGTTGAACTTGTACTATGGGAACCAGAGAGCTAATATAATACTAAAAGTTGTTTTTTTTTGGTAAACACGTCCTTAGAATGCAATGTAACACCCAGACATGTTTTATTGACGTGTAAGGTTATATTATTGTATTTTAAGTATGTAGTTACAAAAAAAAGTTTTTTAAGTTATCTGGTTCCCCATAGTACAAGCTCTGCTTAGTTAGGGGGATAGATGGTTTTGTTATGGATCGTCTATAATATTAATTTATTTAGGTATTAGTACTTTTTCAAAGTCTTTTCAAAATTATCCTTTCGATTCAAGTGAACAAATAGATGAATTTTAGCCTTTTACTTAAGGGGTGGGTACATATAAGCAAGTAGCGATATAATATTTGAATTAATATAATAAAACTAATTGTATTATATGAATTCAAATATTATATCGCTATGTACCCACCCCTTAAGTAAAAGGCTAAAATTCATCTATTTGTTCACTTGAATCGAAAAATCGTATTATATTAATTCAAATATGATATCGCTAGTAGTATAAAAGTAAATTTAATTAACTATCACGTTCTCAAAATGACTCAACAGTAATTAAAATATTTTAATTCCTCGAATCATTATTTAAATTGAGTGTCCCAGTAAAACAGTAAATGTTCTTGGAGTAATAATAACCTGTTGTTTTGACGCGAAAACGTCTTATTATTCGAAGGAGCCGGCTGCCCGCACGAAAAAACATGACTCATGCGTTACCCCGCTCTGAGGCGTTCCAATTAAAGCTTTGGTCTGGTGATCATGACGCACAACGCTGCGGTATGCGGTATGCGATGCCGGACACTCAATCTTATGAAAAACGTCTAGAATGGTCTCTTGTTCCGTCGCAGTTTGCGTCAGCGGCGAAGTGCAATCGTGTGAAGCTTTGGTCTCGCGATCGTAACGCACAACGCTGCGGTATGCGGCTTGACGCAGCGTCACGACGCAGCTATTACTGTCCCTGCGGAGAGGTGGTCAGTTGATTTTGCCGCAGCTACCAAAATCCATATTGTCGACCTTGACGCATACCCGCACACCGCAGCGTTCAAACGAGATTGACGCCACGCTGTGCGGCAGTACACCTCCCCACTTCACCGCGCTTGCCCCTCGCCGCTGACGCATACTGCGACGGAACAAGAGACCATTCTAGACGTTTTTCATAAGATTTTGTGTCTGCCGCCGCAAGCCGCATACCGCAGCGTTGTGCGTTACGATCGCGAGACCAAAGCTTTACGCTGCGTCAAGCCGTACACCGCAACTTTGTGCGTATCGCGAGACCAAAGCTTTAGGCTTGAAGTGCAAGCGAGAGCGCGGAACGAGCGACAAAGAGGCACAATCGGCCTCCGCGTTTGGCAGCGTTCGAAATCTGTATCTCTCCTACTTGAGTGAGCGATGCGTCCGCGTGGACAGCTGTATGACGTTGTCACGTTCAACTATCTTCAGTAAACCGATCTTACAGACAACCGATTTTTTCAAATTTTATCAGTATGAACTATTATCTTAATAGCCTAACATTTAAATTTTTAGTAGGTTTGATCATGCCAAATGGAGTTCTATTTAAAAAAAATGATTTACCAGTTACCCAAAGACCATAATTTTTTTTCGGAGTTTTCAAATCTCCAGGCCTACCACAAGTTCTGTCTGGCTCTGTCTCTGGCTCTGGTTTTGAGTCTGTGTGAGTGTTGTCAAAATACTACGTCGAGACGTCAAACACACAGTATAATACACTAGTGAGCAGAGCCAGACAGAGCCAGATAGAGTTTGTGGTAGGCCTACTGAGATAGAGATAATTAAAAATAGATCAAATCGAACAGAATAATCCATAGGACTGGATTCAAACCCATATTTTGAATACATATCATGTATTGAACATTGAGTAAAAGCACTGCCAACTAAACTATGCCAAGTGCTGTAGAGTTTAATTTTCATTTAGCACTTAGTAGATTGCATTGGACAAGACAGTCCCAGTGTTCTGTATGTATTACCTTAGCATAACAATACTTTCAGCCGCGCTCTATAGCTTGCTCATTACTACCTTCAGATAATTGAAAGCTTCACTTTAAACGCGCGGGAGAGTTTCTGAATATTTTTTAAGCAAGATAAAGTGAATTTTGGAGTCTTTCCAAAACTTTATTTTAATTTTAACGGAATTTAGAATTCGCTTAAATTGAGTTTGGTGACTGTCATAAATAAAACCTTTTGAAGCACACTATAACACCACTTAATATTACTTACGCGTTTGTGACGCCACAACATCTATCCTAAAAAATATCAAGTTACAATGTATAGTGTTTGCGGCGCGTTTTACTTGCGTTTTTTAAGGACTTAAGAGGCCAGCGGAGGGTGAATTTTCATACAAACTTAATACCAAAATTATTACTAGTTTAGGCAGATTTTCACTATATTATTGTAATAACTGTGTTCGTATAGTATTTATCAAGGTTCCTGAATAATTTTGATTTTAAATTACTTACCTCAAATAAAATAAACACAAATCGCATTTTACACATTTTTTTCATTGCAAAATGTGATTGGCGTTAATTTTATTTGAGGTTAGTAATTTAAAATAAAAACTGTTTAGAAACCTAGATAAATGCTATACAAATACAATTACTACAATAATATAGTGGAAATCTGTTTAAATTAGTAATCATTTTGGTATTACGTTTGTATGAAAACTCGCCCTCCGCCAGCCCCTTAAGGTCTCAGATTGTGCCATTTAGTCAAGTTTTTGTGAGAGCCCGTGTCTTACAATCCTCTAAGGGTTCAAATACACTCGTATACAAATGCGTTTTTTGTAAAAAAAAAAATATTATGCTAGTTCTACTTTATATGGTGAAAGAACATCGTGAAGAAACCGGCATGTCGTAGAACCTAAAAAGTTCGATAACATGATGTGTCAAGTGCACGAAAGGAGCTCTGAGCCTTTTACCACACTGCCTGGTTTGAAAAAACCAGTGACATGATTATAAGAAGATCTATAAATAAGGTGTCGGATTAAACTTGCCTCAACATGTAGGTAGGTGAAGAAAACTCAGAGGTAAGCTGTTTTTAGGGTTCCGTAGCCAAATGGCAAAAACGGAACCCTTATAGATTCGTCATGTCTGTCTGTCTGTCTGTCCGTATGTCACAGCCATTTATCTCCGAAACTGTAAAAGCTAGACTGATGAAACTTGGCGAGTAAATGTATTCTGTAAACCGCATTAAGATTTTTACACAAAAATATAAACAAACAATAAAATTTGGGTGTCCCCATACTTGAAACTGAAACTAAAAAAACTTTTTTTCATCAAACCCATACGTGTGGGTTAGTATCTATGAATAGGTCTTCAAAAATGATATTTAGATTTCTAACATAGTTTTTTTCTAAGCTTAATAGTTTGCGCGAGAGACACTTCCAAAGTGGTAAAATGTGTGCCCCCCTGTAACTTCCAAAATAAGAGGATAATAATACCTACCAAAAAAATATATGATGTACAATGCAAACTTCCACCGATAATTGGTTTAAACGAGATCTAGTAAGTAGTTTTTTTTTTATACGTCATAAATCGTAAACCGCAATTTACCTTTCGACAAACTACAAGAACTTTTATACATATTATGTTACTTGTTGCTAGGGAACCCTTCATGGGCGATTCCAACTCGCACTTGGCCGCTTTTGTAAAAAAAAGAAAATAACGTGGATGTCGTTTAGAGGTTGAGAAGCATTATCTCCAATTCTAAGCGACATTTCCGTTTTGTGTGTTTCTTTCAAGAACATTAATTTAGGAAAAGGTTTAATCTTCCAAAATGCGTCGGGTTTTCTCCAACCGCGCTTTTGCTTTCACCCACATTTAGGAAAAGATTGAATCTCCAAAATGTGTGACGGGTTTTGTTCCGCGCGTATGTACCTACCTTATAACATTTTATACCTCGACGGTAAAGCCGAGTAAGCTGCCTTCTCGGGCTCATAACTCATATTGTTTTAAAGTTTTATTTCGACGATATTACATGCTATCTGAAATTGCACGCGTTCTCCCATCTCGACGTATAGCCGAAGTATAGCCTTAAAATGGGTTTCACGGTGTGTTTTTATTTAGTATTCCGCGGTTGCCCGGTTCTCAATTTATCAGTGAGTATAAAATGGCAAGCTGATAGTTCGTGGCGTAAAGACGGATATTGGATACTTTTTACCCCAGTCAGGAGCTCCCTTGGGGGGGATAAACTTACCCTCATTTCGTGCCGTCCACATTAGGTCCCGTTCTAACTTTATCAAAATTAAATATCTTTCTTTTGCACGTTACGTGACAATTACAATGAAAAGTTTTATTGTTGGTCCCCGAAAAAAGTTTGAAGCATAGCGAATATGCTGTCACTAAGTTGTAGTGGCACTAGACTGGAAATTAGATTTGCTATTTTTATTTTTGTTTATGGATCATACAAAAAAACTAATCAATGGGAAGAATCAAGTCATAGTTTGTGCCTGTTCTTCTAGGCGTGGTCGCGTGGAACTGGCACCTAGACTCACCTATCTTCAAAGTGATCCTTCTGATTATATTTTTTTAAATCAGAGGAATATGCTTCATCATCATCACGACGTAAGTATCTCCCAAGACGCGCTACTGAGCCCAGTCTTCGGCTCTTCTCCTCCAGTGCTTGCCAGCTACATTTCGCAGATCGTCGCCCCACTTTGCCGGAGGGCGTCCTACACTACGCTTACCTAAACGCGGTCTCCACTCTAGTATTCGTTCAATCCAACGATTGTCTGTTCTACGACAAACATGACCGGCCCACTGCCACTTCAGCTTATTAATCCTTTAAACTATGTGGGCTCCCTTGGTTCTCTATCAGATAACTCGTTCCAGAGTTTATTCTTCAAAGAGACTCCGAGCATAGCTCTCTTTCTATAATTGCTGAGCGACTTTCACTGGTCACCACCGCAGAACGCTTAGATGTTCGCAACGCTTAATTTTTTCAAACATCGTCAAGACATATTATTAATTATGTACTCTAATAATAAATTCCCAAAAAAATGTTTTTAAATTACCTACCTATTAGCTAAAGTATTAGCAAATCATTATTTTAAAATATCAAAGGACGGAAATGAAACCTATCCATCTGAAAGTGTGTTTGGGAATTGCCAAGGGAATTTGCCTTACGATGCTCTTATCAATTAGGGACAAAATGAGAGATTCCTGTTTGATGTTCCCTCAGATTCTTTTATTTGACGTCAAATAAAGAGTGCCTGTTCTAATTTATCTAGGCTCCAATTTGGAAAGTAAATAAGAAAAAATATGTAATTTAGTAAGCAGGTACCTCACATTTCAGTAAAAATCGTGTCTAATAATAAGACTTGCGTAATAACCCCAAACTCTGGAGAAGACTGGATGAATCTGGGGAGAAATAGAGACGTATGGAAGAAGTTAGAGGAGGCCTTCACCCAAAGAGGGGTCTTTACATCAACCACACCGCAAACATTAAATATAGATTGGAATAGTATTAAACGACTTTTTTATTTATTTATTTAATAATGAAAAGGCCCATAATAGTGTAATTATTATCAAATATAGTAGCAGTAATGTAGGACAAACATTTATTCACACAAATAAACTTACAATCAAATAAATATTTAAAAAATGTACAAAATACACAAGAAACAGTTGAGTTATCTGCAGATCGTTAAAAATGATCTAGAGATAGCTCTACTGATCCAAATCAGTACCAAACGGAAGCGTAATAAAAAAAAAACATTGTAGACAATCCACATACACTATATAGCCCCAAATTAAGCAAAGCTTGTCCTATGGGAACCAGATAGCTGATTTAGTACACATATATATATTTTTTGAAAATACATAATGAAGTAGTTAGAGCTCTTTGTGAAGTACTCGTCCACGGAAGCACTACCACCATGCCTATATTTCTGCTATGAAACAGCATTGCTGTGTTTCGGTTTGACTGGTTTGACGGGTGTTGTTTGGTGGGTGCCGGTGTAATTGCTGGCACGTGGGGCAGATCATCTTTGCCTTAAGCTGATGGACGCAGGGCAGTGCATCGTAGGGTTCGTTAATTATCTATAAGCTATACTATAAACAAATATAAAATAATAATTATAAGTTTAAAAAACTAGAGAAACCGAGTTCATTGCCAAACGGCTAAACCGATTTTAATGAAATTTTTTTGGGACAATCTGGACGTAAAAATGACCTTCCAAATAAAAAAATAATTTTCTAAATCGGTTCATAAATGACGGAGGCATGCAGTTACAAACATTAAAAAAATTATTTAAAAAAAAATGCCAACACCGATTTTAATAAAATTAAAATGGGACCAATCTGGAAGTATTACCTTTCAGATAAAAAAATATTTTTTCAATTCAGCTCACAAATGACGAAGTTATGCGGTAACAAACATAGAAAAAACAACCGAATTGAGAACCTCCTCTTTTTTGATTGGATGTCGGTTAAAAATGGGGTTAGACTACTACAACCACTAGAGTTAAATAAAAAGGAATGCACTCTCTGAAGGAAAACACACATAGGCATCTACTACGGTTGCCTGGAAGAAATCGCTTTCAGCTATAAGGCCGCCCATTGTACTTTATTATAATACGCTGTTACTTGTGATGTAACCTTGTGTACAATAAAGTGTTATCTATCTATCTATCTACATGACAAGCTAGACTTCAGCCATCATTCAGGCACAAAAGCCTCACAAGTGAATACGGCCCACGCTTATAGCTAAGCATGTCTATGGCGCTTTTTGATATTTTTTTGATTATTCGAAGCCTAGACCGGTTAAACCGAGTTCCAGGTAATTCCACAGCGTCAGTAGTAGTCAGTACTGATTCAATTACTGCGGCTTATAAAAGCTCTAAGCATTACAAAGGTCCTTTGATTAATTCCAGTCTTTTGAGTCTCAAGGGTATCCACATTTCGGTGAATCGAGACTCGTCTCAAGTGAATTTTAGCGAAACTTTATTAAAGGTCAACGGTCTATATTGTTGGTTTTACTAATTATTTTGTAACTTGAAGAATTTCGCGCGTCTTCGACACCCCTTTTCAATATCTTGGGGTGTGAATATTAATAAAGTTTTTAGTGAACGCCAGCACCCCTCAAAATGTCTATGCCACATTAACAGAATGGTTTTGTAGTTTCAGAAATTTAGTAAGAGGCTTGCTTAATAAATATGAAGAAAAAGACTTACAGCCCTACTTATAAACGCACTTTAAATTTAAACATTGCTTAAAGTTAGCCCTGTCACTGTTTGTCATTACCCAGTGGTAAAAGATGGCAATAATTTAACCACTGTTTATCTTTTGACATATTTTTACTTCTTTTTCTTCATAATGAATGGCATCTGTCCTTTTCGGGTCAATTTTGCCAGTGTCGAGTAGTTCAATGAGAATGATGATAATATATTACATAGATACAATACTTTTCCGTCAAATCGTCAGTCGTCTGTCAGATCGGCCCTATCTAATTGTCTATGGAAAAAATATGGCCGTTTTTTCCAAATCCATCTGAAACATTTTCGATCAAATCAGAATATCACATAATACACTTTAGCTCCAACTGCTAACACTGAGATAAGACCTCAAGTAATGTTGGTTAAAATACCACCGAAATTACACAACAGAACTCAAAATAACACCAGAAAAATAATTAAAATCAAAAAGCTATGTTCCTTCCCGAAATGACAGAAACCGAATCCGACATATTTTTATAAGTAAGGCCATTAGTGTTATGGTAAATTGTTTCTTTTTAGGGTTCCGTAGCCAAATGGCAAAAACGGAACCCTCATAGATTCGTCATGTCTGTCTGTCTGTCTGTCTGTCTGTCTGTCTGTCTGTCCGTCCGTATGTCACAGCCATTTTTCTCCGAAACCATAAGAGCTAGACTGATGAAACTTGGCGAGTAGATGTATTTTGTGAACCGCATTAAAATTTTTAAATAAAAATAAAAAAAAAACTATAAATTTCGGGGGTCCCCATACTTGAAACTGAAACTCAAATTTTTTTTTTTCATTGAACCCATACGTGTGGGGTATCTATGAATAGGTCTTCAAAAATGATATTGAGGTTTCTAATATCGTTTTTTTCTAAACTGAATAGTTTGCGCGAGAGACACTTCCAAAGTGGAAAAAAGTTGGTCCCCCCCCCTCTAACTTCTAAAGTAAGAGAATGATAATACTAAAAAAAATATATGTTGTACATTACTATGTAAACTTTCAACGATATTTGGTTTGAACGAGATCTAGTCAGTAGTTTTTTTTTTATACGTCATAAACCGTAAACCGCAATTTACCATTCGACGAACTACAAGAACCTTATTATGTTACATCAAGTAACATATATAAAGGTTCTTGTAGTTCGTCATGCTACGGAACCCTTCATGTGCGAGTCCGACTCGCACTTGGCTGCTTTTTTTATTATCGTGTCACTGGTCCTTTCAAACCAGTCAGTGTGTAATACATTATTATCTAAAAGGAGTTGGCTATGATAAAATTCGGTGGCAGTTGGTACTAAAATAGTACCATCTGCCCCCATTTCTGAGACGTGAGGGTGAATGGACATAGGTAGTGTCATATGCCGCCACTTTTCAAATTCGGGGGCGAAAAGTGGCGGCAGATTAAACCAATTCATTTTAAGTGCGCCTCAAAGAAGCTCCTTTCGTGCACTGGAAATTATGTTTTCGAACTGGTAAATTGTCGGTATAAGCACATATTTTACCCGATATTGAGTAGTTACCGATACACATTGCATTACCTTATACATAGAGGAGGAACAAGAAACTTCGGTTATTCAAAGTTTGAGATCGGGAAAACACTTTTTGCTATTGGGAAAATGCGACCAAAGCCGCGGTCCGAAGCTTGTAGTTTAGTAAACAAACGTTGTTTTGATGTTATCTTCTGAAGTATAAAGGGATAACAACCAAATATCTGCTTTTATCTCATGTTTCCAAAAGATACATTGTTTGAACACCCAAAATGTAAACAGGTCTTTACGGGATAAATATCTACGCACATTTACATAAACTCATCCTAAAATTTGTCAGCCATACGTGCGTAGCAATCTGTTCGGCCTTTCAATCTTGTCTACAACAAAATCAACCTTATACAGACGAGATAGGGTACTGTATCGTGTGTACAAAGGGTGTTAAGTTTTGCATAACAGTACCTAGTTATGTGACATAGAAGTAACTATTCACAAGAACGGCGCTGTCAACGACAGTACTTGGATATTAATTGTAAGTATTGTTATAATTGTAGGGCAGCAACGGGAATGTCGCTTTGCACAGTTAGCAACAGAAGTGGTCCATTCGTATAATATTCGAACTTAGGACCGCATTCAAAAACAATACTTGAGTCTGAGTCTAGCCTCAAGCAATGACATTTTGACAGTTGTCCATTTTAAGAGGGCATCACACAGGCGATTCTCCATACAAACGTAGTCCCCTATTTCCTTCCTGGATAATGCCTCTAGTGTAACCATTTTGTCTCATAAAATCCAGATCTGCTTTATACGTGCTCGTATGTTTTCCTTTTTTTCAGAAACTTATTGATAAAGAAAATATGACCCTCATATGATTTATATGAAAAATAAGTTTCTTAAAAAAAGGAAAGCATACGAGCACGTATATACACTGAAAAAGTATAGTTGTTGAATTTACTAAACGCGCATGGTTTGAGCTTACAAGCAATAAATTAACCAAATTCTTCGTTGTTTTTACAAAATACAATTATTAATTTTACAAAACCAGTAAAGGTTGACACTTGCCATTTTGTGCTTAGTAGAATTTACGAAATCAATGTATTGGTTACACTAAAGTGTGATTTGTAGGCGAGTGCCATAAGGTGGCACTTCCAACGTTACTAAAGTCATTTATTATATTCAACAATCCTCAATGTTGGTTTTACTAAACCTGATACTACAACTACGGTTTAGTTTATTCAATAGTAATACCTTGTAGAATATACACATGAACGTCGTTGTAATCAACAACGAGCTTTCGTACAAACAACGTTCTAGTTTTGTAAGATAGTTCCCGTAAGAACCGTCAGATGGCGCATGCATTGCTACTTAAGTCATTTGCATATTCAACAATCCTCAATGTTGGTTATACTAAACCTAATACTACAACTACGGTTTAGTATATTCAACAGCAATACTTTGTAAAATTTACACATGAACGTCGATGTAATCAACAACGAGCTTTCGTAGAAACAACGTTCTTGTTTTGTAAGATAGTTCTCGTGAGAACCGACTGATGTCGCATGCATCGCTACTAAAGTTATTTGTAAAATGATCAATCATGGTTGTTCTTTTTACTAAACACTATTCAACACCCATTATACTACAGTAATTAATTGTACAATTAGCCGTATATGTATATATATTACAAAAGAGCCGTTGTTTTAAGAATTGTAACTATTTTTATTTTGGCAAGCATTATCGACTAAGATTCTCTCATAAAAAATCGTATCAGCTTGTTGTTACCTTTTGTTTTGTATTTAAAATATCTCCAGATAGTGCCTAACCGGAAGTTGTGAAACAGGCCTTAAACCTAGTGTCCCTTCAATTATAGGTAACCACAACGTGCACGTCATTAGATTGAGACCCGTGAAAGTATACAACTAGTCAGAACAATAAGTCAAGGGCAAGGTAAAAAATAGTTTTTTTCTGACACGACTACTTTCTGTAAACTTTCATTACACCGGCCCATCGTCGTCATCGTCACAGCCTTTAAACGTCCACTGTTGGAAAGCAATTGAGGCCCTCCAATGGCTTTGCCATAATCACTACTCAAGGCAGACGGATTAGTGATCGCATTGGTGTTGAGTACTCAGGTGGATGCTATCTACTGTACTGCTGTATACCTACTGTAAACGCGTACCAGAAACAATTTTTGTTCTCGCAGGCATTGATTTAAGTGCTTGTAATATACCTATAATATATGTCTATGCTCGCTGGCTTATCCAACCCACCACATTTTTACAAAAAAAACAACAGCCAACTGCCAGCTGAAGGTAGTTCCTCAAGATTGCCATGAAGTTTGCCATATTTCATTGCCATTGAAGTTTTGTATTCACTGATGTTTGAAAATTCATACAAATTAATCGATAACTGTAGGCAGGTCGCCTCGCTATGAGTATGAGGCTCACAGATGTCAAATGTGACCTACTATAATGGCTCTACTTTATGGCCTCATACTTTAACACCCTGTTAGCGGGTATTAAAAATATTACCTATATCGATGCAAGTAACTGTCTCTATTAGCAAGTTAGAAACCTACTAGTTAGTAACCTACCCTGTTTAATTATATTCAGCGTCCGATTATAAAACGAAGAGTACCTAGCAAAGAAACTTACTTTATCATAGTTTTAATAGGTACCTACCTAGGTAATATATTTTATCGCCATTCGCATGCGAAAGTCAGGTTCATCCCGCCAAAAAACAAACTTATTTGTTCTTACTAAAGTGATATTGTACAATCGACCCTCGTGTTTAGTTTATTTAATATTTTTGTTTAGTAACTGATAACTCTGATAAGTGATGATTGGATAGATCTATTTGTCTGTCGTTTTAGCGTCTTGACGGAAACTAGCATAGCGTAGTGTTGCAAGGTAAGGCATTTTTTTGCCGTATTAGGGCACTAGCACAACTTTGTCTACGTGGACTCCATAAAAAGGCAAAAAGCATCCACCCTGCTGCGAGTTCATCTCTGCGCGTTCGGAGTGAACGCAATATGCCGTTTGCACGTGATTGGCGTGAGCGCAGCGACCGACAGGATAACAGCGTCACTCTGCGTCGCTGCGACCCGCAGTGTACTACTTAGCCTCACACTAAGAGCACGCCCGTTCGCGCCCGGGACACGCGTCATTATAATGTAAATGCCTAGCTCCTAACTATGACTAATTATATTGTGACTGTCTTGTGAACATAATATTAATAAACTCTCTATAAAGTGACTCCGCTGTTTCCCCGACGCTAGGTGGCTAGGCTACAACATAAAACAATTTAGTGAAGTAGAAAATATGTGAAAAAGACATACCTATATTCCTGCGAGAGGCAAACTTGTAGACCGATACCACAACCAACGACGCTTGTTGAGAAAATCTGGCCTCATTGAGAAAAAAATCCTGCTGAGAAGAGCCCCTTGCTCATGAACATTGTTGAAGGTATGAACCATGTTTTTATCATTTGTCATTAACGCTCAGTACCTACCCACTTCAGTTTGATTTTATTTCAGAACACCAGTCTATATTAACGACAGAGGAAGAAGTATCCATGAAATTGTTTCTCATATTCAATAGAGAACTTTGGACAGGAATAACGAAAAAGTGGAAATTGAGACAAAAATTACGAAGCCAGGATTTGTCTGCAAAAGACAAATATCCAGCACATAATTAACGAATGGCTCAAGGCAAGCTTATGCTACAAGTTGGTAAGTATTTATTGATAAAAGTTAGCCTATGTGTAATTCCAAAGATCCAGCTATCTACATACCAAATTTCATTGGAATTGGTTCAGTAGCATTATTATTTATTTAAAATTATAAATAAAATAATATATTATATAGATGTAGATATATTATATATGTATATTATTTATTATACATAGAAAAAACCCAGAACTCTCGGGATAAATATTTGCAGGTCGTACAAACATTTGTCGATTATGTCCAAGTCATTGTACCTACTTTATGATCCGTGTGGTCATCATTATTGCGTATTTAATTTTAATTATTTTTTTGTTACAGAACCAGAGTGAAATATTAACAAAAACCAGACTTCGTCAAGAGGAGCACCTGGCCAAAGGACTTACGTGCCAACCGTTGATAGGGGGCCATCGATCAAAGACATTACGGACTTTTGCATACCTTTCGAAACTGTCTTAGTAGTAAATAATATATATTAGGTAGTAAATAACATAACATAAGTACAAATTCCTTTAAAATAAAATGTTGCAATTTTCACAGTCATTGTTATTATTGAATCCTTATCCACCCAAATCAAAGTTTTTTTTTGAATTGTAACATTTGTTCATGTGGTTAATTAACAATATAATATCGAAATGACTGCATGCATGTTCAATGTTTTTGATTTGTGATTTAATTGTGTATATTATAAGGGTCATATTTTGTATTTTTTCTTTGTGTATTTGCTTTTACTTAAGGTTGTTTTACACCATTTGCTTTCGTGTATTTAAGTCTACTTTGTACCTGTAACATTGTACTGTTTCTGAAAATGTTTTGTGACATTTGCTTATTTGGTTGTTTGCATTTAGGTATTTAGCAGGTGAGTAGGCACTCTACGAACACTACCAATTTTGAAGATGTTGCTACGTGCATGTTTTAGTTGCCTGTAACCTCTTAGGTGATTGGATCTACTCATGAAATTAAATATATTATGTGTTGTATAACCGCAAAAAAAAAACATAACCACCGACACACATAATTTTATTTCATCTAAGAGGTTAACAGGTAACTAAAACACGTAGGTATGTAACAATCCAAACTTCGTGGAATACTTACTATACGAAAATGAATAAGTAAATGTTACATAAGCAGTTTTGTAAGCGGTACTAAATTATAGGGTAAAATAATACAATTTATTCTGTAGAATATACCAAAGTGATACTTATAAAATATATGAAAGCAAATCGTCAGAATTACAAAACTGATTTTGATAAAATATACAAAATAAGACTTTTAAATTATACGAAATCTTATGAGTAAATGCTACAAAACTAGTTTAGTATGATGTACAAAATTACGAGTGTAGAATATACGAAACTGATTTTAAGAATTTCTAAACATGTTTCGTTATTTTTGCGAAACGATCTAGTAAATGCTACAACATTAGAATAGTATTACGTACAAAATAAATAGCGTAGAATATACTTAACTGATTCAGTAAGAAAAACTAAACTTGTTTCATAAATATTATGAAACAAAATGTAGTAAATGCTACAAAATAACTATTTTATTATGTACAAAATTAATGAGTAGTATACACAAAATTTATTTAGTAAGAAATACTTAACATGATTCGCAAATATTACAAAACCAGTGTTGTATTTTCTATTTAAATTTACCATGACTTTTGACGAATTTTACGATTTCTTGTGTTAATATTACTCAACCAGTTTTGTAAATATTCAACAATTTTTGTTTAGTAAAATCAACAAAGATGTGTGTAGGACCTATATTAACCCTTGATTTTCGTATAAAATACTAGGAATTTTGTAAATTCAACAACTATTTTTTTTCAGTGTAGCAGATCTGGATTTTATGAGAAAAAATGGTTACTCTAGAGGCATTATCCAGGGAGGAAGGGACTACGTTTGTATTGAGAGTCGCCTGTGTGATTCCCTCTTTAATGGCCCTCCTTACAAGCGTTACTTAGGTGTGACGTACTGCTTAAAGTTCACCCTGTCACTGTTCGACATTACCGGATGGTAAGAGATGACAGTTGCTTAAACACTGATTATCTTTTGAAAAACGCTTGTTAGTAATGGGGTAAATGACAAAAAACTAAGCTTGAGGCTCGACTCAGGCCTGAGTTCTGTTTCTGAATACGGGCCTAAGACCATCGTTTAAACTAGGTAGACTAAGCTAGGCAGGTGTAGGTATGTATAGCTATCATTAAAAGCTATCATGCTCAAACCTACATACCTACAAAAAAAACGTGGCTCGTAAAACTCGACCTCTGGTTTTTTCCTCCATCAAGCCCACTTTAAATCAAACAAAAAATATGTGGTATATCTGTTGTTGGTGTTAAACACGGGTTATCTGTACGGGGGTCTGTGTAAAATATTATGTCCGTTTTTAAATGTTTATTTCGTTTAGCGTTCACGTACTACCGTGCATCTTGGCCCAAGAAAGCCACTCCGTACAAAAACAAAATGGCTGACATCCGTGAAATGTCAGTTTGACAGCAACTTTAATGTTCATAGTGACAACTGGCAAGTAGGTATTTATGTATTCTATCTTATCTACGAATGGTGTTGTATAGGTAAGCTTTGCTTATCTAGTACAAGAAAATTATGTATGAAAATAATGTCTACCAACATTTATTTCATGTGTTGAAAAAAAACGAAAAGCATAAATCGTCAAAGTGAGTGAACTTTGTGAAATGTGACCTGTAGGCCATTGAGACCCAGCCTATTCATACAGTGCCCTCATTGTCAGGGCATTGTTTGAGAAATGTTTGTTGTGAGTTGCCGGCAAGTACCCTTAGCACGCATTTCATAGAATGTGGCCGACTTTAAGTATATTTCTGCTTATTTAACGCTGTAATATTTTATTTGTCTCCATTTGAGACAGCGTATTGTAGGACGCCCTCTGACTTGACAAAAGAAATAAAAAATGTGTGAAATTTCTAAAGACTGTTTTTTTATTTCAATAAAGATAGCTAAGCATTTGACTGCCATCACACCTGATGGAAAGTGAGAATGCGGCCTCAGATGGAGAATGCCTATATAGCCTATTCTACCTGTTCACTCTTGTTTTATAAAAAAAACCTAAATTGAAACGTTCTAGAAATACTGACGCCGGCAGAAAACTGACTTTATCTGTCAGTCATTGCTAGTTGATGATGATTGTTTTTTTACCACAAATCCATTAAATAATTCAAGACAAATTAACAAAGCACTCGCATTAAACGTTTTTAACCGAATTCGGCCTGTTTCAACACATTATAATTTCATTTGTTATATTTTCAATTAATTCGTTGGGGTTTCAAATAAGCCTTTCACCAAGTATTATTGTTTCATCAAACCTTTTGCGCCTCGTGGAGCACGTTTCTGACGTGCGTGACCTACGAGGTAACGTTTTGTTAAAAGCAATGGGTACCACTTAACATCAAGTCTTAGGCTTGTTCCACCAATTACTTTAAAAAAACATTATCTTTGGAATTCCTAGTTTACTTTTGCTCAATGAGTGGACCTAGACATAGATTCGCATCAGGCACTTAAAGTCACTACAGCATCCAATACTCTCGAGTCCATTATATTCATTGGTCCTCTAGTACTAAGCCGCGGGATTCCTCACAATGTTTTCCTTCACCGTTGTCCATGTCTCTCCTGTGAATTAGGTTGACTAAGCTGCATGTCAGGATGGTCTATGTGCTGGGCAAGCCATCAAAATAAAACCCTGTCCCAGGCACTATAGCGTCCTGCAAGTAAAGGCATGAGTAAACAGCAGTTGCCCCTGACGTTATATCAATCATCTAAAATAAATGCAAAGGCCTGTTTACTTACATTTTTTTACCTCTATTATTCAACAGGCCGCTAAACCTGTTGCCATCTCTATTTTTATACATGAAAGTGACAGTGAAAGGAAAGGCTGTCTAATATGACAGCGATATTTGACAGCGTTTCACTGGTCGCCATCGCCATTGCCTTGCACAGGCCTTGTATCTTTAAAAAAAAAAGTTCATTTGTTTTTTAAAAGTGTCCATCGAGAACATAAAGATAGATGCACACTTAATAAAGTGTTCGCCTAGTTTTTATAATGTATCCTAGTGTACAATACCTACAAGCACGACGAATACCCAATACAAGGATACCTTATAAATAGTAGGCGTATCAAAATAAAGTAAAATGGGTGAAATAATCGCTGAAAACGATTTCATCCAAACAACCTTCACATAAATACGCGTCGAGCGAAATGCTTACTTAAAGGACTTTCCTCCTAAAATTGCTACAATATACCGCTTGCAACAATATACTAACTCTAGGGTAAAAAGGGTTTAACTAGGGTAAACTGAATATTTTGCGGTCACCTCGGTCGGAATAGGGAGAACTAAAACAACTAGCGCGTAACCGCACCTGGTTTGGATATTCTAACCATTTTCAACAAGTTTAGATTGTGGTTTTTCTTTTGAGTAAACACTTACACTCATAATCATATTATTTATTATCTATCTATTACTATTATTTTTGATTTGTAAAAGGATCATAATTATACAAAACGGTAGGAACCGAGCCGTAGTTTTTTGCCTGTTCTTCTATGCTTGGTAGACTCACCTAGCTGTAAGACGTTTCAGTGATTCTTGTAATTCAACTGAATAAAGACTATTTTGATTTGATTTAATGCAATTATTGTTACATGGCGAGGTCTTATAGTTTAAATTGTTTGCAACACTATCTAGCTCCAAATTAAGCAGAACTTGTACTATGAGAACCAAATAACTGATACATTACTTATACCTTAGCATTTTTTTTCGAAATATGTACAATGTACATACTTACAAATACAAATGAGAAGAATACAATATATAATAATAACAATATACAATATAAGTTTAAACCTATAATTTAAAGACTACAATTTAGTTCAACAAGTGTTTTCAATACACCCTATGATTATTTTATTTGATCTAATGCAAAAACAAAACCCTCTATTTGACATAATATACGAATGTTAAGTGTTGCTAATATACTTTATATCCAGTTTGCAACAATTTATTTTATTGCGTATCTTCCTTCATTGCTTTGATTGCGCTTTTCTACAAAGTGCCGAGTGATTTTCTTTACATTTTCTTCGATAGTAATATTGGTTTATGGATTTCTCGCAATTAGAGCTTTATTCGATTTTAGTCCGAGCATAACTTTCTAGAAATTGTTCGGTTCTATTTTTATTCTTCGTCAAATAAATAAGACACGTTTTATAGATCAGAACAATTGTTTTCTTTTTCCTGCCCTTATCCAACTTTATCTGGGGTCGGCACAACATGTGTATTCCTCTTCCATTCCCCTCTGTCAGCCGTCATCTCTGCATTTACTCCTCTCTTATCCATGTCATCTTTCACACAGTTCATCGAAATTGTTTATTGTTGTGTACACCTTAAACTTAAGGGCATGTATTCACCATTTTTTGCTTTAAGACCTCACCATGTAACATAATAATTGTAATAAATAATATGAGTATTAGTATGATGAAATCTACAGTTGGAATTGGGTCATCAATCATCATTATTCACCTAAATAAGTCAGCTGTTTAATATAGGCCTCCCCATCATTTAGAGAGCAAGAGATTGCCCTGTGTACCGGGTAAGACACGTGTAACCCTGAGAGGGTAATAGGTACCTACCAAAGGGATAATGAAAAAAAAATCTTCATTTTTTAAGGATTATTCTCTTTGAGGCACACTTAAAATCCTTTAACCACACTTGGTTTGAAAGAATCAGTAACACGGTAAGAAGAAGAAGGATTAAGCTTATTATTTTTTCAAAAGCGTTTAAGTCTCTTCTATGCCTTAAGCCTCAACGTGGGATGGCCAATACAAAATCGATTGCCCTGTCAGACTGTCAGAATACAAAACTTCCTAATGCTAGTACCGTCATGATAGCGTCTTTATTACTGAGCCCCTATCCCTTACAAGCCTTCAGGGCCGTTATTCGCTATCGCCAAACCACGCGCGTTACGTGAACACGTTAAGACATCGGTTTAGCAATCGTCGGATTTTGGACGAATCATGTGAAATAACCAAAACATCAAACGTGGGGCATAGACAACTAGTCTTGTGGCATACAGAATACCATTTTTCGATTCCACACCAAGGCGCGTTTGCGTTTAGATCACGTTGTGAAGTCACACGTTTTGGGCACGGAATCTCCAATGTAATAGCGAATAAGGCCCCTGGGCGCCCACGCCTGTCCTAAGTTGACGTTTAGTTTGTTTCTCTTCGTACTTTTTAACCGACTTCCAATCAAAAAGGAGGAGGTTCTCAATTCGGTTGTATGTTTTTTTTTTTTTTTTTTTTTTTTTTTTTTTTAATGTTTGTTACCGCATAACTTCGTCATTTGTGAGCCGATTTGAAAAATTATTTTTTTATCTGAAAGGTACTGCTTCCAGATTGGTCCCATTTTAATTTTATTAAAATCGGTGTTGCCATTTTTTTTAAATAATTTTTTTAATGTTTGTAACTGCATGCCTCCGTCATTTATGAACCGATTTAGAAAATTATTTTTTTTATTTGGTTATTCTTACGTCCAGATTGTCCTAAACAAATTTGATTAAAATCGGTTTAGCCGTTTGACAATGAAGTCGGTTTCTCAAGTTTTTTAAACTTATAATTTATGTTGAAATGTTCGAATAATGACATCTATCGTAAAGCTTTTATGTTTTAATTGTGATTGCAAACAGCTAAGACATTAGGCTCGAATTCAAAAACAGTGTATGAGTCTGAGTGGAGCCTATATTTTTGACCAAGCATAGATTTTTGACAGTTCTTCATTGAAAAGTGTCAAAAATCTATGCTTGAGGCTCGACAGACCCAAGCATTGTTTCCGAATACGAGCCTTAAATTTGCGTAAAGCTTAGTTATAGGAAAAAGTTACAAGGAATATGTAATAAAAGAAACTGATTTACAAATCTTCGAAAAAACGAAGTTAGTACAAAATGGTCTTCTTGGAAATCAAACCTTTTTGATTGCCTAAAAAGAAACGTAACGAAGTTAATATTTTTAACTGGTAAATAAAATACGCAAAATGAAACAAAAACCAATAAAGAAACATAGAACTCGGTGTTTAATTTAAATTAATTTTTTGTAGCAATAGAGCTCTTTATGAAGGACTTGTCAGGGGAAGTAATTACCACCATGCTGTTTTCTGCCGTGAAGCAGGATTGCTGTGTTTCGGTGAAATTGCTAGCACGTGAAGCTTCACTTTGTGTGAGCTTTTGGTTTTTTCGTTTTTGCACGTGTTCGGCTGAGCATGTGTATTAAGTTGGTCGCAGGGCAGTGTTTCATAGGGCACGTTCCTGACGTACGTGACCTACGAGGCAATACTTTTTATATGCGATGATTACCTCTTAACATCAGGTGGGCTTGTTTCATAAGCAAGTTGTCTAAAAAAAACAAAGTTTTAATAAAATTGCTAATAATATTGGTAAATAAGCAGAAATAGGCATTGTACTTTCCTGGAGTCCTAAACAAAGAGTTTCTACTTAGACCAAGAGCTTAGGACTAAGTCGTCCAGGACTAAAATGTTTATTTAGAAGTCTAAATTAAATTAATATTTAACAGGTAGTTCTAAAACGAAGGTATTCTGAAAGGCCACCACCTACCTGAATCCACTTACAATGGCAATGTTATTAGCTGAATAAATATTATAATTTCATTTTGGCTGTTTTGAAAGTCCATAATGGAAGCAATCTTCACCTATTGACTGTATTACAGAAGTGAAACTCCCAACATAGTGTTTTCACGTCGCAGTTTTTTTTTATGTAACTAGCTGATGGAACAAGCACTGATGTTAGGTGGTAACCATCGCCTATAACAAAGCAATGCCTCGAAGGTCACGCACATCAGGAACGTGCCCTACGATGCACAGTCCTGCGTCCATCAACTGGAGGCATACAGATATTCAGCCTCACGTGCCAGTAATTACACCGGCACCCATACCCTTCAAACCGAAACACAGCAATGCTGCTTCACGACAGAAATAGGCATGGTGGTAGTACTTCCCCGGACGAGCCCTTCACAAAGAGCTCCACTACGTGACTCTACTCTCTATGCGATTGCCACAAATGAATAGTAAAATCCAAACTTAATACATGTCCCATTGATAAAAAAAGAAGTGTATTCTACCGATAATTGGTTCTAGTATTTTTCAACAGCTTTTGCATTTATCACAACGCTAGTGTTCTCAAATCCATGGTGAAAGAAAACATCGCGAGGAAACCCGCGGCTTAGTCAGCTCCGCATGTCTTTCCTGTAGATTAGGCCAACTAAGCTAGTTGAATAAGCCTATTCTATCTAAAATACTGTCCCAGGCACTATAAGGTCCTGTAAGTATTCTTAAACCACTTTAAAAAAAATGAATTAATGGTAGTGAATATTTTTAATCATAAATAACTTCACCTGGTTTTTTTTAAAAAAAAACAAAGTTCAAAACTAAGAAAAATGATTTTTTTAGAAAAGAAAAAACGAGATGAAAATAATGTTTTCAACCTGTTATAGTTGGACTTCTATGCACTATAATACCTATACTACCCACGAGATTTGGTCACGGTTCAGTACTCGCGGCCGTCGGCCCCTCACATTGTTCGGGAACTTTGTAATTTCAGTTCTAGAGCCTTTTTTGAGCCTCCTTTCAAAAGCTTAGCAGGAAGACTTTTTAAGTTTTTTTTATTGACTTTTAGTTTAACAGAACGTGGCTTTGTTGATCCCAATTTTCCTAATTAGGTGGAAAATGCCGGATTAGTTCAGGCTGTTTTGTTTTTGTAGAGTTTCTAAATTGTTAATTGGATGTTTTGCAAAACCGTTGACTAATTGTACATTGTTGGCTGGCCTGAATACTTTGCTAGCTTATATTATTAGTAGCTTTGCCTTCTATGCCACTTCCACTAAGACCACATTTAATCCCACGACCGTATTATTATTAAAAACAGGACAAGACTACCTGGTGTACGTACACACCTACTTTTACATAATATTTGGCAACACCGAGCATATTTACAAAACCACTTACTATGTACATAAATAGCCAGTCTGCATGAGCTAGCACCAACGTGGAAACCTCTCGGCGAATCATATAGAGACTCGCGAGTCAGGTAGTTATGACGTAATACTATCCACCACCATGGGCTGGATATGATATTTAGATATCTCGTTGAAACGAGAATTAAATTTTAGCGACGTCACTCCCAGAATCTTCTGAGAGAGATCTTTTAACATTCCTTTTCTCTTCAAGATTAAAGTATGTGATTTTTTATTCTTCTTCTTATCGTGTCACTGGTTCTTTTAAACCAGTGCCAGTGTGGTGAAAAATGTTTAAGTGCGCCTCTAAGAGGCTCTCAATTTTTATTTAAAGTCACGAACTATTTTTATTTTGAGCTCTATTAAAACCCACCAAGTCGCGGTGGCTTGCTAATCAATGCTGTTTTATCAAAACTTTCCCATGTAGATATTAGTTCGATGAAACCACGGCCATCATTCACAAGAATTCATCGAAAGAATTTAAACTAGACCATCAGTGCTCTCACTCGAACTTGTGTTAGCCCCTAGAGAATTGAAGACTAACTTTTGGCAGAACGATGGCACTCACGATCCACAGTTCTATTTGAAGAACCAGATCTGAAGCATAATTGATTTAACCTTTAACTAAGCATCTGTTTTTCTCAATCAGTATTAATATTTCTTCTCCAAGGTTTTTCTTAAACTTAAACTTATCAATATGAATGAGTGATGGTGAATTGATTTTCATAATAGAAAAGTATTTTTTTACTTCATGATCATATTCTAAAGTTTTTTTTTTGATTCTGGAAGAACAAGGATTTATTATACAAAAACTGTAGTTTTTTTGCGAATATTTGAAATCTCATGCTAAGTATTTGAAAACAGAATTATGTATAACAACCACAACTGCTTTAGGGTTCATGATAAAGACCAAGGACGAGTTAATCTCGGAAAGTGCTGTAACAATGACCAAAGACAGCTGGAAAGTATAATTTTCCCGAGCGAAGCCAGGGTGCGCCAGCTAGTAAATAATAAATAATCTCCCAGCTGGCACGTGAGTAATTAGTCTTGGGGTTCTACCACGCTGAGCCATTTTTTAAAAAAGTTTTGTTTCAAGCTTAAGTTCTTAGAAACACATACGCTAATTTTTGATATCCGTTGATTTTTGTCTCTAAAGGCCTGCGCACACCTAGGTCGCTGGCGTCGGCGATCAATGAAACGCTATCAAATATCGCTGTCCCTTTTGACAGCGTTTCACTGATTGCCATCGCCAGCGACCTAAGTGTGCGCAGGCCTTAAGCGACTATAATACGTGCGTACGTATTTGCTTGTGTGCGAACCTGTCTGAATTTGTATTGCGGTAGTCGCCTAGATACTAATTGGCAGGTATGGAAAATGTGTGTAGCGTTGTGTACGAAGGGTCTTACTGTTGTGTATTTTTAACCGACTTCCAATCAAAAAGGAGGAGGTTCTCAATTCGGTTGTATGTTTTTTTTTTTTTTTTTTTTTTTTTTTTATGTTTGTTACCGCATAACTTCGTCATTTGTGAGCCGATTTGAAAAATTATTTTTTTATCTGAAAGGTACTGCTTTCAGATTGGTCCCATTTTAATTTTATTAAAATCGGTTTTGCCATTTTTTTTAAATAATTTTTTTAATGTTTGTAACTGCATGCCTCCGTCATTTATGAACCGATTTAGAAAATTATTTTTTTTATTTGGTTATTCTTACGTCCAGATTGTCCCAAACAAATTTGATTAAAATCGGTTTAGCCGTTTGACAATGAAGTCGGTTTCTCAAGTTTTTTAAACTTATAATTATTAAATCACTTTACCGTCACACCATGCTTGATGTGTTATAGTTCTTAGCATATTAAGCAATGCTATACTCCTTAACCTCTCAAGCTCTTTCATTTTGACTGAACTTATTTTTTGGACATTTGCCCTGTAAACATCCATTGCAACGCTCCTTCTTTTTGTGCACTTGATTTTGAACTTTGTAGGTTCTACGACATGCCGGTTCCCTCAAGATTGCAACGCTTAAACATGAAACTAACGAATTGTATTTAATGCAGTGCAGCTAACTGTAGTTAGAAACGAAGTTACAAACACGAAGTGCATAAAAGCTTCCAGGAATCTCAGAAAAGGTCAGGAGCAGATCATCATTAAAAATGCAGAGAATACATTTCATTCAGCAAACCAGAATTTCAACTTCGACGAAAAGCTAGACGAACCAAAATACTAATAAATTTAAATCAACCAATTGGATTAGGGTAGTTTTGTAAACCCACGAATTCATTGATCCAAAGTTTCACTAAACGATTAATAATAAAATAACAATTAAGTTAAACTCTTTTGCACAAGAAGTGAATACAGTGATGACGGCTGTTAGAAGAGATTTGTTTGCCGTGTTATAAAATTAAACAGAGTTCTAGATAAATTCAATGGATAGTTTTCGACGTAATATTATAGATCCTACTATGGATAGATGGATGGACGGATGGATGGATGGATGTTTGTTATTCTTTCACGTAAAACTTACTGAATGGATTTTAATTAAACTTTATAATAATATAGCTTATACATCAGAATAACACATTGGCAACAATTTATTAAGATATTGTAACGGAGAACGGATATAACTAACGGAAACGAGGCATATCGGGCGGGCGAAGCCACAGGCGGCCGCGAGTACGAGTATAGCGTATAGCTTTTTATTTTGACAGTGAAATAGTATATTGTTACCTGAGTGTTGAAAGTCACGTTTTTTGAGTCCCGAGACGGGTTTGGCGCCAGAGCGTAGCGAGGGCGCCAATGGAGCTTGAGGGACTTAAAAGACTTTCATCCGAGGTAAACACTGTGCTTTTCATTACGAATACAAGGAAAGTAAAAATAAAAACATGAAAGAAAAATTTGTGAAAATGAAGATTGAATTGCCGCCTTCTCGGTTTTTTTTTATTTTTCTCTGGCGGGCCTTCGGCTTCGGCTCGCCAGCATTATTCAGCCATTATTTTCATTTTCATAATTTAAAAAATTGTTAATTGTTTGCTCGAATCTATGTTATTTTAAATAAATAGTCGAAGCTAAATAATAATAAAGTCATTTAGAAAATATATTCTTTATTTAATAGTATTTTTATGTTATTTAAATTTAAATTTTACATCGCGGACTAATTAGACTTTTTAAACTTCTTACCGTTGTAATGGGTTTCCAACCTCTTTGCTGAATAAAAAGTTGGAATTTGGTTAAATAACCTCCTTGCAGTTAGAAAGACTTTAGAAAGTTGGAACATGGTTGAATAAAATAGAACTTGTTTTTTTTTATAATTTGACAGCTGTCAGTAGAAAGCGATTCTCCCTAGGGCTGAAAGTTTTACTTTCAATTAGGCCCTTCAGGCAACTTCAGACCTACTTTCAGAGTATGAGCAAGGAAAAGTCTTTAATCGAATAAAAGTTTTTCGAAAGAGCATTGTGCTAGTTAGTTAATCGTTTGAAGCTTTTACGTCGCCTACCTAAAGACGTTAGGTAGTCGACGTAAATAATCCCAAAGGGAGACTAAATAAAGAATCCGATGTAAGTCTATTTTCGGTAGAACGCTAATTACTCTTGTCAGTGTTTGTGGAATTCAGCGTCCGTTTTCACGACTGGTAGTTAGTTTGGAGTTTGTCGTGACTTTTTTTAAGCTCGAAAGTTGACTATTGTTGAATTATTTTTCTGTTTTTTTATAGCATGTGTGACTCAATATCACTCGCACGATAGGACACACCACAGAGTGACACGATGAGAAGAAGACATATTTTACATTGAGCCATCAAACTAAAATTTTTGACGTGATAACGTCTTATAATTCGATGGAGCCGGCTGCACGCACGAAAAAACATGACTCATGCGGCGTTACCTCGCTCTGAAGCGTTCCATTTAAGGCTTGAAGTGCAAGCGAGAGCGTGGAACGAGCTACAAAGAGGCACGCACGGCCTCCGCGTTCGACAGCGTTCGACATTTGTGTCTCTCCTACTTGAGTGAGCGATGCGTCCGCGTGGACAGCTGTATGACGTTGTCACGTTCAACTATCGTCAGTAAACCGACTTTACAGACAGCCGATTTATTGCTTATTTTTTTTTAAATCAAGGCTTACGTCAGACACAAATATTTCTGTCATTGTTAGTATACTTATATTTAGCTATAATTTAAATTAATATAAATTATAGCAAGACATAATATTACGACACATTTTCTATACAAATATTCAAGTGACCGCACACGCAGCTATAAAATATATTTCTATGACGTCACCAACTAAAACCGTAATTTATATCATCATCATCATTATCAGCCTAAAGAAGTCCACTAGTGGACATAGGCCTCCCCTACACATTTCCAGGAAGAACAATTCTAAGTTCTTTCCATTCCGACTTCCCGCGATCTTAACAATGTCGTCGGGTCGGTGGGTCGTAATTTATATTATCGCATATCTAATAAAAGTTGGTGACGTCGGTGACGATATAAATATATTATAGCTAACGTGTGTGACGGGCTTTAGTCGAACTCACCCGTCAGGAGAATAGAAATTGGTGACGTTATTCCCATAAAAGCAATCCCAATTCAAATGAAAGCATTCCAAAATAGTTCAATTTCGCAACTCCACGTATGCCGTAGATATAGGATGAGAGAAGTTGGTAATCCCTAAGAAGGGTAATCCCTGAAAGTTCCCGATCTGACAACTAGAAATGGAATCAATATTGAATCGTTACCTGACTGCAGCTGTGTTAGACGGCTATGATTTATTAGGCTAGGTTTTTGTAAAGCACTTTTTGGCATATAGAGTTATTTATGCCTATAAAGCTTAGAAGTGTTCAGTGCAGGCACCAATACCTCTGTTTTAATGAGCACTTATACATCTGGGTGACTCACCCCCGAATACTGAAACGCAACTCAGATTTAAGCACGTCTCAAGCGACGAATATTTGACAGATTTTCATTGAAAACTGTCAAATATTCGTCGCTTGAGACGTGCTTAAATCTGAGTTGCGTTTCAGTATTCGGGGGTCTATGTATGACATAAAACAAGCAACTAGTAGTTCTCCCCGAATCGAAATCTCGTGATGCGATCCAAATGCTCCAAAAAGTTAAGTAGGTACATAGATTAAGTACGTAGATATATATATATTATATGTATATTATACGCAGCAAAAAATACCATTGTGGTATAACTACTTTGAGAAAGTCTTTTTGTCCAAATTCACGATTCATCTGATTTTACCTTATTGTCGCTCGTTCCGCGCTCTCGTTTGCACTTCAAGCCTTAAATGGAACGCCTCAGAGTAAGGTAACGCCGCATGAGTCATATTTTTTCGTGCGTGCAGCCGGCTCCATCGAATTATAAGACGTTGTCACATCAATAAAATAAATCATTTCACCGCACTGAACGGGTGACACGACAAGATGCGGAAGATAATAAAAATAGATGCTTGTAAACCATAAATAAAAACGTTAGAACACGGACAATGCAACGGTATTTTTTTATAACACATTATGTTAAGACGGTCATCACCTTTTCTACAAAATACATTCAGTTGCCTTTCTCTGAAGTCTAAACAGACAAGGAATGTAATGTGAAATATATTCAAAGTTAAGAAAACTGGCATACGTTCAGAATTCTGAGTGTTCTGAGCAAAATTTAAGCATCGTATTTTATTTTATACATTTCTTTGTCTAAAAATTCCAAGAGTGGAATTCCATTGCGTCTATTTTACCGAATACATAGGTAGGTATAATTTTCATATTTAAAAAAAAAGAATGAAATAGTATCTTAGTATCTTCTAGGTAAGCGTAATTTTTTGCTTCTACTAATTTTTGTATAGGTAATCATTTTTACAAATCAGCAAATAAAAAATACTTCCAGGAAGAACGATTTTGAGCTCTCTCCATCCACCGACTTTCTGCAATCTTTTACTCTGTACGAAATCATTAGGAGGCTTTTCTGATGATAGATGAGGGTAGTTTAAGATCATGGTGAATGGCAAGAGCAAAGAGAGGCCTATGCCTAGCAGTGGGTTAAGTCAGACTGCGGATGATGATGATGGCTTTCCTAAAGCGTGCTCAGTGATGTAAATACCACGAATAGTCACCCATCTAAATGGTGGCTTTGTAGATCGTTGCAATTTTAGAGTGACCTGGACCCTGTTTAATAAAGCTGACAATTCGACATATATGTCACAAAGTGACAAAATTGTGGAATTGTCGTGCTTAGTCTATTAATAAAAGTGACAAATATGTCACAAAAGAACGACAATTAAGCCAGAGAGTGATCAGAGAGAGAGGTAGGCCACGAGAGTTTCTATACATATAATAGGGTTATTTTGAATTTATAGTAACCATTGTTTTGAAATTCGTTTACATAACAGTTGGAGTTACAAACGTTCCAAAGCTTTAATGTAATATTAAATGGGTATTAAGGCTGGTGTTAGTGTTAAAACAAAGCGTAGTGAAGCTTGGGTTAATAATAGTTTAGTTAGACGCTTCTAAACAGGAAACTTTTAAAGCAATTATTGCTTAGAATGGAGCAATTAATTGCCGTAACGCACCACCCGACGCATTAACTCCTCACGAAAAGATTAATGTTTTGCAATATTCGCACGCGATAAATACCACTAAATTACTATGTGTTGAAATTGGCCCAAAATGAAAATTGGTGGAAAGGCAGCCAAATTATCAAAATTCCATCCTTGCATAGTTTTTTAAATAAGGTAGAATGAATGTTGAACCTCTGGGTCACCTGATGTTAAATGATGAGGCGGTTGAAAATACACGTAGTGATAATTATTATACAGCGTTATGGGGATGATTCCGTCTAGTAATGATTTGGATCAGTTGAGATATCTCTATATCGTTTGTAACGGTCTGCAGATAGCTCAACTGTTTCTTGTGTATTTTGTACATTTTATAATTATTGTTTCTTTGTGTAAATAAAACAGAATATACATTATTTACAAAAACTATTACTAAACAACATGAAATACCTAATTAAAAAGAAAAAATAAAAATTACATTTTATAAGAAACTAGAAAATTTTATATGAACTCTGTTTTCCACCTGTAGGTACTACAGGTAGAAAACAGAGTTCAGATCACCGACCGCAGGCAATGTGCCCAAAAGGCTGGCAACGTTACCTCTTTGAATAGCTAAGCTAATTCTTTGCCCTAGGTAAGCGCCAGCCCTTAAGTCACCAGTCTCAACCACCAGCCTCTTGGATAATTCTTCGAATAGAAGCCACGCCTGTGGACCCCATGGTCCTAGCGTTTCCACCCCAAAAGGCAGAAATATGTATCCATCGCCGATTGATGCATATTTCCGCCTTTTGAGGTTTTCCGCTGCCGTTGCCGCCGCGCCCGCCGCTCTTGAAGTGGACGATACGTGTGAGGCAGCCAACGTATCCACGCAAGTAGCGTCCCACACCAAAGGCCTGCCCCGACTCCAAGGTATCAACGACATCCCGTCGGGTCTCTTTCCATCATCACGTGTGATACCGTTCGGCTCAAGAATGGCCGGCACGTGAATGGTGGCTAGAGCCCTACGGATAATGTCGTTGAGGCTTGCATGACGGGATTGGCGGCCTGCACTGCGGCGACAGGACAGTCCGTGGTGACCATGCCGGTCAACGGAGCTGCCGCAGTGGCACTGATGGGGTTCATTGGTGGTGGCTCCAATTCGAATGCTGACAGCTAAAGAAAATGTGGTGTTATCCAAGAGTGTTCCAATATTGGCAGAAGGCAGCGCATGGAGCCAGAAACCAGATTCCCGAGTGCCAGAGGCAATGAGGCGAGCCCTTTAAATAAATGTAATATACTGGAAAAGATGTTGGCCTAATTACGAAGCTGATTCATACCATTATTAAGTCATCATAAACCAATAACTTCAAAATAATTATATTAAAAAAATATCGAACATCCGTATGAGAAACATCTATAATGTATAATGCGTCTATTTCATTGCTTAATGTTAGCCCTGTCACTGTTTGTCATTACCCAGTGGTAAGAGATGGCAATAGCTTATCTTTTGTCAGATTTTTATAAGTTAAGCCTAGCACATTTAAGCGTTCTGCGGTGGCGGTCAGTGAAATACTGTCAAATATAGCTGTCATATTTGACAGCGTTTCACTGATCGCTATCCCTGATCACTTAGATGAGCGCAAATGTTTAGTAATTTATCGCTCGTGTACAACTGTCTCTAGTAAAGCTCAACGTAACTAACACTGAGGGTATGTTGTTGTAAGCAAACTAACTATAATTAATATAACATTACAAAACAATGAAGCTTTGATGTAACAAAGTAAAGAGTAGGTACTTTAGGGTTGTAGAGCTCTTAAGGGCATGCCTCCCCTACACATTTCTAGGAAGAACGATTCTGAGCCCTTTCCATCCACCGACTTCCTGCGATCTTAACAATGTCGGTCCATCTGGTGGGTGGGCGCTCTACTTTTCATCTTCCGGTTCGTGGTCGCCATTCGAGAACCTTTATTCCCCAACGGTTATCAGTTTTACGAGTTATATGATGATGTAGGGAAGTACTACCACCATAAATATTTTACTGCCTTTATTTTTATTTGGTGACCTCTCAGCTGGTAGTAGCTTGACCTTCTGCGCCGTAGATCGTGGGTTCGATTCCCACAGATAATAACATTCCTCACTTGTAGGCCTACCACAAGCTCTCTCTGGCTCTGTCTCTGGCTCTTGTTTTGAGTCTGTGTTAGTGTTAACAAAAAAAATGTATACTATAAGTATTATATCAGCTATCTGGTTCCCATAGTACAAGCTCTGCTTAGTTTGGGGCTAGATAGTGTTGTGTGAATTGTCTATAATATTTTTTTATTTATAATACTTAAATTTTTTTTTTTTGTAAATGCATACTTAGAATACAATATAACACCCAAATAGAAAACAAATATCTGTATTCACCACACATATATCTGTTCTCGGTGGGGATCGAACCCACGACCAACAGCGCAGAAGGCAGAGCTACTACCAACTGAGCTGAGAGGCCAGTCAGTTAACTAAATCCCTTGTAATAAGTAAAACCAGTGCTTCAGTGTCGTACTGTATTATCTAGAAGTGCTTTGTTAGTGGACAATAGTATGACGTGCGGTCGGCAATGCGATACATCGTACATTGTACGGGGGACAGTTGAACAATGCGTTGCAATACGATAGGCTACCTTCAAACGATGCGCATACTACACATTGCGTTTGTATCGTTAAGAGAAATGATTGTGTATCTGCACAGAGCAGCAAACACGCTTTTGTACCTGTGTATGTGTTGGCAACAACAAACTCGTCGGCAAAGAGTTGGATACCGTTTTATGACGTCTTGATATATAATTACAACTAGCAGTTGGTACCCGAGCTTCGCTCGGTATTTTTTTGAAGTGAAAACTTCTTTAGCGGCGTTGAGCACTTTTTCTGTAATGGGTATAAAATCTTAAACTCGCGTCAGGGCGTCAGGGCGTCAGGATCACGTGACTTGATCGAAAAAGCGTAAGACGCTACAGATACGCTAGTAGTTACTATGACACGGTAACGTCACAGAATAGATAATAGTTAGTAGCAAGCATACCAAGGCGTTTTTCGTGACTGTAGTAGGTATAGGTACATACCTATTATAGATTTTATGAACTAGCGGCCGCCCGCGGCAGGTAGTAGTGGTCATTGGTACATGATTTTATAGATCTACTGTATTTATTTAGGTATTATGAATAGCGAAAGAAAATGAGTGAGTACTTTATAAGTTTTAATACGAGCGGCAAGTTTTCACTTCTGCCGGCACTCCCGGAGTGCAACCCGTCTTTTTTTTTGGTAAACTGTTGTTGTGAATTATATTTAAATACGAATTACTTACATACTGATTAAATATTAATATTTTTCGATCTTACCGACATAATAATAAACTCCACTACTCGTCAATAGATGGCGTTCTCTGTCCCACTAACTCATGACTTAATCATCAGATGGCGCTAGGAGTTATGATTTTATGATAAAGTTGATTATTTACTTTACGATTAAGGGGACATTTTCTAAAAAATAATTTTAGCTAGATCGTTTTATCGTCCCCGAAAACCCCTGTATACTTAATTTCATGAAAATCGTTGGCTCAGTTTCCGAGGTCCAATATATATATATTTATATATATATACAAGATTTTCTCGTTTAAAAGTATAAGATAAAATAATAATAATGCTATAGTAATAACCTTTATAGAAATCTAAACACTAGTTTTAGAGTAATGATAATATTGAATCCATAAAATCTTATCACTATAGTTTTACAAAATATTATAATCTATGACGTTGGTAGTAGTATGATTTTTTGACTGACTATGACCTGGCCTTTCAGTTAGGTTGGTAGTAGCTTTCTCTTCTGCCTTAAGGTCGTGGGTTCAATCTCCACCTAGAACACATATTTGTGTGGTGAACACAGATGTAATGTTCTCTGTTTGGGTGCTATATTGCAATTGAGCGAAAAAAAATAAGCATTATATCAGACTAGCTGATACCCGCGACTTCGTCCGCGTGGATATTTGAGTTCGTTTTTTTAGTTTGATATGACCAACTGCTAGTTGCCATTGTTTTGAGCTTGTAATTTAGAGTGTATTTGAATTTGAAGGTAAGTGCTGCTGTAGCCGATTTTTTCGCAGCAGTGTTTAGTTTAAGTATTATAGATGTTTCCCGCGATTTTGTCTTAGTTGTTATCATCAGTTTTTTTGTGAACCTCTGTGTGTAATCGAACCTGGTGCCAGATGCTGCGGTAGTTGAAATTTTTTTAATGTTTTTTATTGCATATTTTGTAAAGCTCTTTTTCGTGATTTTGTTGAAGTGGCTAATTTGGGCTATCGTATTCGTCGTTGGTGTATAATCGAATCTGTTTTTTTTATTTGACATGACTTCAGCAGTGTTTAGTTTAAGTATGATAGATGTTTCCCGCAATTTTGTCGTAGTGGTAATCATCGGTATGTTTGTGAACCTTTGTGTGTAATCGAACCTGGTTCCAGATGCTGCGGTAGCTGAATTTTTTTTAATGCTTTTTTTTTTCTTATTTTGTAAAGCTACTTTTTGTGATTTTATGTTATAATTAGTGGCTAATTTGGGGTTTCGTATGCGTGTTGGTGTATAATCGTATCAGATTTTTTTAATTTGACATGACCAATTGCTGGTTACTATAGTTTGAGCTTGTACTTTAGAGTGTATTTGAATTTGAAGGCGAGTGCTGTTGGAGCCGATTTTTTTCAGCAGTGTTTAGTTTAAGTATGATAGATGTTTCCCGCGATTTTGTCTTAGTGGTTATCATCTGTTTTTTTGTAAACATTTGTGTGTATTGTACCTGGTAACAAATGCTGCGGTAGCTGAAATTTTGTAATGTTTTTTTTTTCTTATTTTGTAAAGCTACTTTTTGTGATTTTAAGTTATATTAGTGGCTATTTTGGGGTTTCGTATGCGTGTTGGGGTATAATCGAATCAGATTTTTTTATTTGACATGACCAATTGCTGGTTACTATAGTTTTGAGCTTGTACTTTAGAGTGTATTTAAATTTGAAGGCGAGTGCTGTTGGAGCCGATTTTTTTCAGCAGTGTTTAGTTAAAGTATGATAGATGTTTCCCGCGATTTTGTCTTAGTGGTTACCATCGGTTTTTTTGTGAACCTTTGTGTGAATTTGAACCTGGTGCCAGATGCTGCGGTAGCTGAATTTTTTCATGTTTTTTTTGCGTATTTTGTAAAGCTATTTTTTTGTGATTTTTGTTTAAATCATTTTCCTTTTTTTCTTCTTTTAGGGGAAGAATTTTCCTATTTTCTTCCTTAGTGCACCTCTGCTCTATTAGAGGAACACACCTTCTAAGTTTCATGTTTCTAGGGCTAACGGTTTCGGCTATGCGTTGATTTTTCTTCAAACCATTTTTCCCCTTTTTCTCCTTTTCGGAAAATAATTTTCCATTTTCCTTTCTTAGCGGATGTCTACGTCATAACATCTACCTGTATGCCAAATTTCAGCCCGATTTGTCCAGTGGTTTGGGCTGTGCGTTGATAGATCACTATGTCAGTCAGTCACCTTTGAGTTATATATATTTAGAAGAAGAAGATTTGAATTTGAAGGTAAGTGCTGCTGTAGCCGATTTTTTCGCAGCAGTGTTTAGTTTAAGTATTATAGATGTTTCCCGCGATTTTGTCTTAGTTGTTATCATCAGTTTTTTTGTGAACCTCTGTGTGTAATCGAACCTGGTGCCAGATGCTGCGGTAGTTGAAATTTTTTTAATGTTTTTTATTGCATATTTTGTAAAGCTCTTTTTCGTGATTTTGTTGAAGTGGCTAATTTGGGCTATCGTATTCGTCGTTGGTGTATAATCGAATCTGTTTTTTTTATTTGACATGACTTCAGCAGTGTTTAGTTTAAGTATGATAGATGTTTCCCGCAATTTTGTCGTAGTGGTAATCATCGGTATGTTTGTGAACCTTTGTGTGTAATCGAACCTGGTTCCAGATGCTGCGGTAGCTGAATTTTTTTTAATGCTTTTTTTTTTCTTATTTTGTAAAGCTACTTTTTGTGATTTTATGTTATAATTAGTGGCTAATTTGGGGTTTCGTATGCGTGTTGGTGTATAATCGTATCAGATTTTTTTAATTTGACATGACCAATTGCTGGTTACTATAGTTTGAGCTTGTACTTTAGAGTGTATTTGAATTTGAAGGCGAGTGCTGTTGGAGCCGATTTTTTTCAGCAGTGTTTAGTTTAAGTATGATAGATGTTTCCCGCGATTTTGTCTTAGTGGTTATCATCTGTTTTTTTGTAAACATTTGTGTGTATTGTACCTGGTAACAAATGCTGCGGTAGCTGAAATTTTGTAATGTTTTTTTTTTCTTATTTTGTAAAGCTACTTTTTGTGATTTTAAGTTATATTAGTGGCTATTTTGGGGTTTCGTATGCGTGTTGGGGTATAATCGAATCAGATTTTTTTATTTGACATGACCAATTGCTGGTTACTATAGTTTTGAGCTTGTACTTTAGAGTGTATTTAAATTTGAAGGCGAGTGCTGTTGGAGCCGATTTTTTTCAGCAGTGTTTAGTTAAAGTATGATAGATGTTTCCCGCGATTTTGTCTTAGTGGTTACCATCGGTTTTTTTGTGAACCTTTGTGTGAATTTGAACCTGGTGCCAGATGCTGCGGTAGCTGAATTTTTTCATGTTTTTTTTGCGTATTTTGTAAAGCTATTTTTTTGTGATTTTTGTTTAAATCATTTTCCTTTTTTTCTTCTTTTAGGGGAAGAATTTTCCTATTTTCTTCCTTAGTGCACCTCTGCTCTATTAGAGGAACACACCTTCTAAGTTTCATGTTTCTAGGGCTAACGGTTTCGGCTATGCGTTGATTTTTCTTCAAACCATTTTTCCCCTTTTTCTCCTTTTCGGAAAATAATTTTCCATTTTCCTTTCTTAGCGGATGTCTACGTCATAACATCTACCTGTATGCCAAATTTCAGCCCGATTTGTCCAGTGGTTTGGGCTGTGCGTTGATAGATCACTATGTCAGTCAGTCACCTTTGAGTTATATATATTTAGATATCCAGTCCCTAATGGTACAAGCTCTGCTTAATTTGGGGCTAGATAGTGTTGTTTGTCTAAAATATAATAATTTAGGTAAGAAGAATACGGAACACTGGTTTTGTAATTTGCTTTTATAATACTTAGAATACAATATAGCACCTTCACCACACAAATTTTTGTTCTTTATGGGAATCGAACCCACGACCTACAGCGCCGAGCTACTTCCAACTGAGCTGAGAGGCCAGTCAAAAGTGTCTTTGATGATCATGTACTTTTCAGCTCTTCCAAAACAAATAAATTCATTTTTATTCCCTCACATCATACACTGGAATAATGTATGTTCCTTGTTCTTTCAGCCTTCACACGTCATTTTCATTCGTTGAGTGCTTCATGATCTATATGAAAATGGCTCATTACCCATCCTGCTTCAACATACGCAGCCGATATCTATTTATCTTACTCACACCATAACAAATTGGTTATCTTTGGTTGTTACACATCCGGCCTTTTGTGTTCTTTTCCGGCTAAAAGCAGATAAGTTTTACAGTTTATACGGCGCAGCAAGTAGTTTACCATTTCCAATCCGACGAATCTAATCATCTGAGGATGTACTATGTTGATACCCAATATGTGGTGGATGCCGGTGAAATTACTGGTACGTGAGGCTGAACATCTGTGTGCCTCAAGTTGATGGACGCAGGGCAGTGCATTGTAGACTTTTAGGGTTATTGTTCTAGGCTGTCTGGCAATCTTTCTTTATCAAAAAAATACTTTTCAAGCGTCATAAAACGTCATCTTAAAACAAAATTATTATTGTTTGGTTTCACTGCGTTTTATCCGGCTTTTAGTCCTGTCAATCTCCTTCACGTAGGTACACTTGTCAACAACAAGTCATAAGAGTACTTTTTAAACTTTCATGATCATAACACGTAGGTAATAGGACATTATTACGTGTTATGATCGCGAAAGTTTCAAAAGTGCTGGTTTTCACAAAAATGATCCGTTATTTTTTCCGTCTTTTCTTCACTACAGCCTTAATCTCGCCGACTCATCTCTTCATGTAATAGGCACTTGACAACACATTTCATGAGTGTGTGCGTCAAGATTTGGGTCGAGCCATGGCGAGGAAAGAATAATGAAAAATGTGTAATATAAGCTTTTGCTATGAATTTCAGGTTATAGAATAGAATAGAAAACACTTTATTACACACCTTACAACAAACAATAGAAAAACAAAGATTTTTATAATGTCCCAAAGTTCTTTATTGCACACCTTACAACTAGCATAAGAAAAAAAAATATTTTTATAATGTCCCAAAAGTTAAGAGTCGAGCGAGATTTGAACCCGCGACCTTCCCCTTGATATGCTGGTTAAAACTTTAACCTAATCAACTATAAAATCGATAAATAAGCTGGTTGGCTAGGACATCAAGGATAGGGTCATGGGTTCAAGCTCCACTTGGCGCACAACATTTGGAACATTATAAAAGCTTATTCTAAATAAAACTTTTTAAGACGTTTCAATGTGATCCTTATGATTCAACTGACTGAATAAAGACCATTTTGATTATACCCTTGAAAACTCAGTATTTTGTAAAATTATTGGAGCCAAATTGGTAATTTGATATTGCTCTTAGAAACCCCAATTCTGTAAAATAATTTTATTCACTTATTTATATTATATTATTAAATATACGTATTTGAGCTTGCGATAGATTTTCTTGCAAATGTGTATTTATTGGAAAACTCGTAAAACAATTTTAATTTCTCAGTGAAGTAACTTAATTTGAATTTTTCTTTTGTCCAATTTGTTTGATATTAGTCGAATCCATTTTGAGATCAACAGTATATTAAATAATATTGACTTCCGGAATGAATAAGAATGTATTTCAAAAACAAAAGTTTCTTGAGCAGTCAATTCAGTTGTAAAGTAAGTTAAATTTTTGAGCATTTAAATATAATAGAATATTAAATTATGCAAATAGTGAATAAAAGACGGGTTTCAAACGAGGATCATAGATGAATCACGAGCAAGTGAAGGATCTGACTGATGATACACAGTTCTGAAGTATTAGAATCCTGAGCGACGCGAGTGATTCATGGCCTTTGACATAAATTAGTTTTAAGCGAAAATTGATATTAAATGAAAAAAAGAAGGTTAAATGTAAGATTTATACAATATCGTTCGCCCTCTTTTTCATAAACTCAACACATCTTCATCACTAGAGCATATTTTCAATAGATTTTTTATTACTGAAACCCTTGGCATATTTTTTACATAGTGAATTGAGTTAGGTATCACCTGCTAAATACAGGTTTTATTTTCACTTGCACATGACACACCGTATATTGGCATAGTAGATTAATGTGAGCGGAGAGTTTCACGTAGGTAAGTACAATTTTTCGCTGTGCGGTTTAAGCCCCGTTATTTATTCACATCCCACATCGCACCAGTTACATCCAGTTTAATCCATTACTTACACGTAGAACCAACCACCACTGGGGAATAAAAACTTAATTCCCGAGAGATAAGAATTCGTAAAATAAATTCGTAAAGAATTCGTGTGAGGAGCCGATTTTTAAAGATGGCGGGAATGTGAACGGAGAAGCCTCAAACATTCCAATTGAATTTACAAATGTCAAAAAATCCTTAGTATCGAATGTAAACAGCATGGACTGGCCTCTCAGCTCAGTTGGTAGTAGCTCTGCCTTCTAAGCCGTAGGTCGTGGGTTCGATCCCCACCGAAAACAAATATTTGTGTGGTGAACGCAAATGTTTGTTCTCTGTCTGGATGCTATATTGTATTCTAAGCAGTAATTACAACAAAAAAATATATACAAGTATTATTCATATTCATCTAATAAGTATAATATCAGCTATCTGGTTCCAATAGATACAAGCTCTGCTTAGTTTAGGGCTAGATAGTGTTGTGTGGGTTGTCTATAATATTTATATTTATTTATGGAAATGTTACCAACTGACGAACTGACAAGACCGCGGGAAGTCGGTGGATGAACTCGAGCAATTTCACCGGCACCCACACCCTTCAAACCGAAACACAGCAATGCTGGTTCATGGCAGAAAAGGCATGGAGGTAGTACTTCCCCGGATGAGCCACACACAAAGAGCTATACTATTATTTAACTTCAACACGTTTTAACCGAAAGGTGCATGAAAACAAGATGAAACTGCAAATTAATTAAGATAACATCATGGTGCTCGTTGAGAGAAGTGCAAAATAAGCCTTTGAAAAATTACAAAAAAAGATTTTTCAAGTTATGCTATGGTTCCTAATAAACGGTAACCGTAACATGATGACCGCCATTTGAGCATTTTTAATAACTGAACTCAATAAAACGATCTTTTCATGAATACCAATCACTTTTTCCCTTAGGGTGTGCAATAATTGAAAATTTGTAATACTGATAGGTGATTAGGAATAAGAACTTGTAAAAAGATATTATTATTATAAGATATATAAATAAGATTATATAAGATTGGTAAATACATTTATTTTATTATTAAAATTTGCATCTGTTTTGTTTGTAGGTAATTTGTATATGTATTGTATATGAAAATAGTCTACGAAATTATAAAAAAAGCATGGAAAATATATAGCGGTTATCGTATATTAAAGACTTTTGCTTTAGGCCGCTGCTCCGCTGCTTCATTAGACCTTTTTAATTAAAAAGCAGATGAAACAATAGCCTCCAATAAAAATGGCTGCATTTTGTAATAGCAATGTTATGCTAATATTGACTTACCTTCTTGTTTTAAGGCAGTTGGTGGCCCTGTTTATAAACAACATCAACAAAACTGAAGGTGTTACGTTTTACTCTCATAATGAAGACCAGGAGCGTTTTTGAATCTATAACACGGGTATTTATTGCGTATTTTTTTATTTTCCCATCGCTTCGGCTATAGTGAAATAGCCGTGGTTGCGGGCAGACTGAACAAATATATTTTAAAAATATATAAAACTCTTACGTTACTGACTGACTGACAATCAACGCACAGTCTGAACTAATGGTCCTAGGAGTATAAAATTTGGAGAGTAGATTTCTGGTGTAGTATGGGGGTGGACTATGAAAGGGATGCCTGAAACTCAACCCTTAAAGGTGTGCAGCGGGGGTTGAAGTTTGTACGGAAAAACCTTAACGCGAACGAAGTCGCACGGGATTTCACGAGTCTCAAAAGGGTTGAAAAATATCAATTTTATCATTTTGAGAACTATGACCATTATCTTGCAGACAACTGTACCTACGAACATTTTATAATTATAAATTTAATTACAACAAGTTGTACCACTTAGAATGGTTTTCTGCCTCCATAATGTAATTTTAGGGAATTTTAAAGGTAAGGTTAATTTGATGTTTTAGTAATTTATCTACACTAGCGGCCGGCTGCGGCTTCTCTCGCCTCGTTTCCGTTACTTTTTCAGGTTAAACGTATTTTATGTCCTCTCCTCTTTAACGTCAAAGTCAAAGTCAAAAGTTTTTAAACTGTTCTTTTTTTTTTTTTTTTTTTGCATATTATAGGCTTGCGTTTGACCGCAATCTCACCTGCTGTTAAGTGATGATGCGGTCGACGGTGTAGCACGCTTACCTAGAAGATACCTGTTCACTCTACTCTTAAAAACATCAAAGTTATAAGTGTCCGGAAAAACAGACGCCGGCAAGGAATTCCACTCCTTGGCTGACAAACAACAACTACAAATATCTTGAGTTACAAATAGTGTAACTAACACGACTTTTTCTTGAAAGTCGTGTTAGTTACACTATTACGAGATAAAAAGTAGCCTATATGCTATTCTAGAATATAGTTTAAATTTGTGCCAAATTTCATCCAGATCTGGCGTTTTTGAGTAACGAACATCCATCTTATCTTTCACATTTATAATAATAGTGGGATTGAAAATATTAGAAGCAAAACGTTGTGCGCCCTGCGTAGGTTTAAAAACATTTGCTTCTACGTCATAATAGAATTGAAATAGGTTAACTTTGAAAGTTAAAATCTCCATTATTTATTGAAATGAAACTGGTCCCAAAAGCTCGTGAAAGTCGTATTAACTCAATCGAAATAGTTTTGCTGCAAACCCATTTTAGATAACAATGCCCAGTAATATGGCGATTGCGGGTGTTCTAAGATTCGGCGAACGTTTTATAACAGCAACCATACAGCGGATAATAAGGATCTATAATACTGGCAACGAGATTATTCTTGCTCACCTAGCTTTAAGACGTTTCAAAGGGATTCTTGCAATTCAACTGAACAAAATACACTTCGGTTTATAAAACTTTATTTTCATTACTTATACTCTGAAAGTAGGTCTGAAGTTGCCTGAGGGGCCCTAATTGAAAGTAAAACTTTCAGCCCTAGGGAGAATCGCTTTCTACTGACAGCTGTCAAATTATAAAAAAAACAAGTTCTATTTTATTCAACCATGTCCCAACTTTCTAAAGTCTTTCTAACTGCAAGGAGGTCGTTGAACCAAATTCCAACTTTTTATTCAGCAAGTAGGTTGGAAACCCATTACAACAGTAAGAAGTTTAAAAAGTCTAATAAGATAGCGCAATGTAAAATTTAAATTTAAATAACATAAAGATAGTATTAAATAAATAATATATCTTCTAAATTACTTGATTAATATATAGCTTCAACTATTATTTTATTTAAAATAACATAGATTTGACATTTACCATTTTTTAAATTATGAGAATGAAAATAATGGCTGAATAATGCTGGCGAGCCGAAGCCGAAGGCCCGCCAGAGAAAAAGAAAAAAAAAAACCGGGAAGGCGGCAATTCAATCTTCATTTTCACAAATTTTTCTTTCATGTTTTTATTTTTACTTTCCTTGTATTCGTAATGAAAAGCACAGTGTTTACCTCGGGTGAAAGTCTTTTAAGTCCCTCAAGCTCCATTGGCGCCCTCGCTAACGCTCTGGCGCCAAACCCGTCTCGGGACTCAAAAAACGTGACTTTCAACACTCAGGTAACAATGTACTATTATAACTCATACAGACTTGACTACTTGATTGGCCTCTAGCTCAGTTGGTAGTAGTTCTGCCTTCTGCGCCGTAGGTCGTGGGTTCGATCCCCACTGAGAACAAATATTTGTGTGGTGAATGCAGATGTTTGTTTTCTGTCTGGGTGTTATATTGTATTCTAAGTATGTATTTACAAAAAAAAAATGTATTCAAGTACCTATTATGTCAGCTATCTGGTTCCCATATTACAAGCTCTGCTTAGTTTGGGGCTGGGTAGTGCTGTGTGAATTGTCCACAATATTTATTTTTATTATTACTTCTCCGTCCACTTATAATGAGCTTAGATACTAGGTAGATAAAAGCTAAGGTTGGTAAGTAGTTTGTTAGTAGGTAAGTAACATTTTTTTAGATTAGAATACATTTCTTTTAATTTTGTCAAGATCGCGAGAAGTCGGTGGATGGGAAAAGCTCAGAATTGTTATTTCTGGAAATGTATGGGAAATGTATGGGTGTCTAGCAGTGGATTTATTCAGGCTGGTGATGATGAAAACGTTATTATTCTACTAGATAAAAAACATTTCATTCATACGAATAAATATGACACTTAAAATATTTACGTGGACCTGGCACCTAGTCCACGTAAATATTACAAGTGCCGATAAAGATAAGACGATTTATAGTGATCCTTTTGATACAATTGAATAAAGTTTTTTTTTAATTTGAATTTACGATGTATTTTCACCAAATTACGCCCGTCTATGACGGTAACCGCTTCTTGTAAAACCAAAGCTTAGTTTAGAAAATTATCTGGGTGACTTACGATTTAGAAAATGGCTTCTATTGTTAATTTAAAGAGACATTGCCAAAACAATTCCACAGCCATACAAGAGTTTTCACTTTACGTAATTGCAAAAATAAACTTTGATTATTTTGGTTCAGTTTTTAATTTATTTAGAGGATTCTCAAATATTTTAGTTGGAACAGGACCAAATGATGTGTGATTGAGGCACTTTTATTTTTTTAAACAATTTTTTGGGTAACCTTTATCCAAGGATTTTATAAATCCTTGCCTTTATCTCACCTGATGTTAAATGATGATGCGGTCGCTGGTGTAGCGCGCTTGTATCTTTAAATACTTACCTATAATATAATTCTACTGTTCGTGTGTAGGTATATCACTAAACTCCTCCTAAACGGCTGGACCGATTTGAATATTTTTTTGGAGCCTAACTCTCGGGGCAATCGAGATCATTTTGCAATTTTATTTTATTGCTTCTTTTCGAAGAGAGAATGGATGATTTCCTTGAGAAATTCATCGACGACCTCATCGTAGAAGCCTCGACAGCTACGATATACGGAAAACGTAGAAAAAGTGCGGGGTGGTGCAATGCTACTGTGTATTTAAGGGACATTGAAAATCTTGGTCGGCCTGAGAATTAGGCTCGTGGATGGTTTAGATTCACTTAAAATTGTATTATTTGTCTTTTATTTCATGCTTTGTTTAATACCCTAATCCCTTAAAATATCAAGCAGGACAACGTCTGTCGGGTCCGCTAGTAATATTGTAAAAATTGGAAAACTACGAACAGGATCCCAAACACTTTTTCGTTTACTATATTGCTTAAAAATAAAAATGTAAAGCTCGTTTACCATATTTAACTTTGTCGTCGAAAGCTTGTAAAAAGACTAGTGCATTTCCGGAGACCCTAATGTTTCGTCCATGTTATCTACCAGTGTCCCAGTTCCCGTTAGGAGCGATATTTAGTAGCTGCTATCTCCTTTTACGGCATTCTGTAAGCAATTTCTTTGCCTTTGTGTGCTTTCCGCATGGAAAGCTGCTCTCTTAAGTTTTTTATGTTGTGAATTTGTTTTTATCAAGCAACGTCGTATTTTTAATTACATTTTCATTTTTATGAATTATATTTTCAGCTTTATAGGACTGGCCTTTCTGCTCAGTTGGTAGTAATCTGGCGCAGAACCATAGGTCGTGGGCTCGATCCCCACCGAGAATAAATATTTGTGTGGTGAACACAGATGTTTGTTCCCTGTCTGGTTGTTATATTGTATTCTTAGTAGGGATGTATTTACAAAAAAATATGTATGGAAGTATTATATCCGATATCTGGTTCCCATAGTACAAGCTCTGCTAAGTTTGGGGCTAGATATAGTTGTACAGATTGTCTACAATAATTTTTTATTTTCGTTTAGCGCGGTTTTTTTTGTTATGGCTTTTCTATCTTGCCGTTGTTTTCATACAACGAGCCGTTGGAACAAGCGTATGACTCACCCTATGATAAGTGGTATTGACCCGTAGGTCACGCACGTCAGGAACTTGCCCTCCGATGCACTGCTTTGCGTCCATCTACTTGTGGCATGCAAATCCTAGCTCTACAAAAAGTATAAGTCTACTCAGTAGTTATACTTAATTCTCGTTGGTTACTCTTCAATTTTCTTATTTATTTTAAAATTTTGTAATGAATTATAGCAAATAAAAATAAACAAAATAAGTTTTTCACGAGTATGATCTTTTCATTAAACCCAAAAAAACGATTCAACAGACCAATTCTCCTAGGTGAATTACCCCAGGTGAACTAAGTCTACCGTGCCACAATTTTTACCCGCAGACAAAGCCACGCGTGGTAGGTTCGAACTCCCGACGGACACAAAGGGTAACGGGACGGTTCGGGAGCGCATAGCCAAATGAGACGTTAAATGATCTGAATAGAAAATCTCGGGCTATTGAATCTAGGGTGACCTTCGTTTAGCTTTTAGGTGCCACCAAAAACGTATTATCGAAGTTATATTCAATTCAGAAGTCGTTTGCCTTCAGACCCTTCTGCAGCCGTATTCACCAAAGTAAAAGTACCTAATAGACATCTTGTTCTTCGTCAAATCGCTCTTTTTTTCGGCCTTTATGTAGCCATCAGTCTCAACACTCGTAGAATAAACGGCCTTTGAATCTATTGTAAATGATTTACTTAGATGTATAGCATCAGGCGCAACTGCTCTATAAATAAATAAATAAATATTGTGGACAATTCACACAACACTATCTAGCCCCAAATTAAGCAGAGCTTGTACCATGGGAACCAGATAGCTGATAATAATATGATTCCTTAATGCTTTTTTTTTGTAAATATACATAGCATACAATATAACACCCAGACAGAGAACAAACATCTGTGTTCACCACACAAATATGGGGATCGAACCCACGCCCCCCAGCTTAGAAGGCAGAGCTACTACCAAGTGAGTTGTGAAGGCAGTCAATACATTTACATTTACACAAGCCCTAGTACGCTTTAGTGCCTGGGTCAGGGTTTTAGATGGAGAGGAGGCTTGCCTAGCATCTCTATCATCCTGTCAACTTTGTCAGCCTAATCCATAATAATCCTCACGATGTTTTCCCTCACTGTTTGAGAGCACTAGCATTGTGGACATACATTTTCCGAATAGAAAAATTCGGGTAAACGACTGGATTTGAACCTGCGACCTTAGGATCGGAAAGCTGGGTTATTAACACTAGGCCACTGTGCATTTAAAAGTCATAAACTCTTTATATTTTGCTTTATTTAATATTAAAATGATTAAATTCACTCATTTAATTCACACCTAAAATGCTATCGCAGTGAGTAAGCAAAAATAGAAGATTTATATTTCCGATAAAAGATGGGGTCTACTGCGAAAAAACAATACATTTTAAAACACGACAAGCCACTTCACATTAGTTAACAACTGTTAACTAATGTGAAGTGGCTCACTTAAAACCCTTTCACCACACTGGCTCAAAAAAACCAGTGACAAGTTAAGAATAAGTTGACAATGAATACAAATTGGGCCATAAAATGTAAAAAAATATTGTGTCAAATAACTGAAGATAGAAGTGAGTTATCAAAAGCTCATGAATAAGGTCGCTTGTTCAGGCAGACATTGGAACGACAGTGGCTTTTGAGTAAACTATAATTTAAGAAAAATATTAGATTTTCCAAGTTTTTTGTAGAAAAATAAAACAAGGAAATTTAAAATAGCTAAATACTTACTTGTAAGTAAAAAAAGCTATTGAAAATTTTCATGTACCTATGAATTCATATTATTCCGTCCGTTTCTGCTTCTTCACTACTTTCCATCCTAAGGTTGCTTGGAAGAAATCGCTTTCAGCGATACTGCCGCCCATTGAATTTTATTTTATTACGCTGTTACTTGTGTACAATAAAGTGTTATCTATCTATCTATTAATTAATCGTTTTATTCTTTCTACAAAGAAACATTCCAGTAAGCATCCAAGTATTGTTAAAGCGAAAACTAATTATCCATTGAATACAGCTAGAACTCGTTATAACTCGATATTACACAAAACCCATCCTTTACGTTTCCCAAATTCCCGTCGCCATCTTTTCCCACCGACTAGAGATGTTTTCAATTGCTCGGTCTCACTAGTGATGTCCTATTGCTAAAAACCGCTTTTAGTATTGACTAAATGTTGTTGATCGTTTGACGATTCTTAATAAAAAAGTTATGTTTATTGACTTAATAAATTGGTTTCACAAATCATTTTTGAACCCATAGTCTCCCGAACTAGTAAAAAAACTGTGTTTCAGGAGCAGATTCTTACAGCGCTACCGGACAAAATGGTGGGGCGGTACAGTATTTATTTTAACTCAGTTTATTTACACATTCAAATCCTAAGTTAGGTGAGGTTGATAAGGGTTAAACAGGAAATGCTGTGTTGTCGGTGCCAGACCAATCAAATAAAATTGAATGGAAATGAAAAAAAACCACTGGAAAAACATTTTTCATTTAAGAATGTTTCTCACAAAATATAGGTACCTACTGTCAAGATTGGTCAAGGCAGTCAACAGTCATATCAGTGGCAGCTTCTCGAATGGCAACCATAAACTGAAAGACGAAACGTGGGGTGCCCGATGGACCGATATTATAGTTGATTACTCAAAATACTATTGTAGGCCGTCAAACTGTTTAACATATTACCAGTTGAGTTGAAATGTTTGGAAAGCCCTGTCAAATTTATCACACACCTGAAAAAGCTCTTGTTTTTATTAAATTGATGAATTTATTGACTCTCAAACGTGACATTTTGATTTATTATTTTTATTGTTTAATCGTGTGTTTGTAATTTATTCTGACATTCGATTCTATTTGTTCATATGTTTTCGTTTTATAATTTGTAATGCTGAAAATCTCCTAGTTACGGGGTAGGAAGATAAGAAACACTTATATTACAAAAGTTTTTATTTGTGCTTTATTCGGTTAACAAACATAGGAAAATATTAGGTTCTAATTATTCTAAGGGGCCCGCTATGTCCCTAGGCTTCTTCGGATCCTTGAGAACTTATTAGGTGCCTATAACTTATTACTATCTAAACTTATTGTCCGTAACTAGAAATATCTTGGGTTGGTGACCTGCCTGCCTCGAATTCGGTTTGGCTACTAATAAGGAGTTGCGTTAGTTTATCCTACAGTGGTTGAACAGGATTAGGTCCGTCGTAAGGGTATCTGGTCCGTGGGAGGACGGTGTGATAGTGGCAACAGGGAACAACGGCGGGCCTTAGGGCGCCGAAGATAGCGGCCGCAGCCGGTGTGTTGGTGCTCCCACGAGCACCTTGACTAACCTCGGAGGCTGAGATCTAACCAATATCACGTTCGCAAGTCGGTAGCGGGCTCGGAACGGAGCTGGCGTGGGCAAATGCGCGCTGGTCCTTCAGCCGAAGTTTCGACCACGGGGAGTGACAATCGGTGCTCCCTTGCCGAAGGGACGAGTGCCAATATTCAGAGCCTGGGGCCCGTATGCGGCAGGAGTCTCCAGGAGCTACCAGACGGCCTCTACTGAGGCTGGAAAATATTATGCGTAGGGTATATTTTTATCCACTACGGGACAATAAAATCGACAGAAATCTGTTAAATAAGATATCCAAGAATCAATTCGGTTTTCAATGGGTCGTTGCTCTCTCTGTCAGCCAGCTGTTTTCAAAAATTCAGACCATAGACTAGAGTAGAGAGATTCGCGCTAGCGATCTTATAATCGATTTTCAAATGAAATCGATGGAGAAAAAAAAACAAACGAATCGGCCCGAATTCAGCCGTGAAAAGGCGGACGGAGGTCTAGGACGAATGCATAACGTTTTGAAAATCCTGTATCCTGTAAAAACAGGGCACATTCTCGTAACAATGGCAATATGTTAGTAGGATAATCGATTCTCGATACTCGATGGCGATCAATAGACAATCCCTCGGATCGACAACCTCCTATTCGCAATAGACAGTCTGTGGCACGTCGCGCCGGCATGTTGCCAGCTACCGGTTTGCGGTTACCCTAAACTCAACTGCGCAATATCGACCGCCAACTCGGATCGTCATTATTTTACTATGAACAAGACCGTAAGCTCGGATATGGAATCGCGTAAGCATTTTAAGACGTAGTAAGTATTCAATGATGGATAATATGGAGGTATAAACAATTAAATGGGCTCTCGGGGTTGGGTGTCAAGCCGACTCACCTAACCCTTAGTGTGGACCGTACCCGAACCAGTTGGCGTAAATACGAACAGAAACTATGCTTCCAAGCTCATGTGATAATAAAATAATATGTTTTGTGGACACTGTGACAGAAGGACTGATGTTCCTGTCGCACGGCGCCGAAGGCGACGTGCGAAAAAAACTAAATAATGCGGAGCCGTTCCATTTGGCGATGTTCTGATATAAAAACTATCTCGCTGAAAGGAAGCTTCAAATTGAATGGCGGGAACGTTTGAAAAGGTATGAGTTTATTCGATCGTTACCATGGGGTTTACCTATTAGAAATCGGGTGTTACAAATTATGAATTGTTTTAGTATATTTTGATTTCATTTAAGCTAGCATTATGTCATAAGGTTTTGGTTAATCTACTTTGTGAAGAGAGATATAAACAATGTGAAGAAATTTAGTGGTTCCTATAATAAATGCTCTGCTTAGTTTGAAGATAGTGCTGTATGGATTGCCTATTACAATTTTTTTCTTCTTAAGGCCGATAATAAGTCAGCAGTTATTATTTTAAGACAAGTAACTGCCTCAGTCTAATCATGTCATATCGTTAAAACTTACATAGGAATAATTATAGAGACTCCGTGATTCCCGAAATTACAAACTTTGCGAGGGGTTACCGTAGTATTGGGTGACAAGATTCTCAATCTGCAAAGTAATTAAGACTGTTGAGCACTGAGGGAAGTTACACCATTCAGTAATTATGGAGTACTTGTGTGTGTACGTGGGTAATAGGCTCCTATGCGTGAATTATAAGGCTTATATTCATAATGGTCTTATAGTAGTCATTTAGCTTAACAAACTTATAAGTCTGTTGCCGTCTCTATTTGCTGATCAAAAAGTGATAGTGAATAAAAAAATTTAGCGAACCGTTAAAAAGTGTCCGGTATTATAAATGAGTGTTAGTCTGAAGGATAAATTATATGATGCACACAGTGAAAAGGGAAAATCTTCCATCGAGCGGAAAAACACCACCATTTTCTTCAAAGCCAATGACATTTGACTTGTCAGTTGACTGACTCGACTGAATCTATTTTATTTATGACTAGCGGCCGCCCGCGGTTTCACTCGCCCCGTTACCGTTTCGCCCCGTTTCCGTATTTTTTTCGGGATAAAAAGTCATTTGTCCGTCTCCTGGTACAAAGCAACCTTCCAATTTTGCTTCCAAGAGAGTTATTTGTGAGCTTAGACTGGGTCTTGATGTTTCTTTTAAAAGTTTTTCCTCATTTTCTCCGCCTATGGAAACAATTTTCCAATTTATTTTCTTAGTGTACCCCTATGCTATAAAAGGAACATACCCTCCAAGTTTCGTGCTTCTAGAACTTACGGTTTAGGCTGTGCGTTGATTATCAGTCAGTAACGTAAGAGTTTTATATATTTATAGAATATACACCCTTACTTGGCAAAATTTACCAAATGAACAGATGACATTAGTTAAGACATTAGGTTTTTGAAGTGAAAACTTCTTTAGCGGCGTTGAGCACTTTTTCTGTAATGGGTATAAAATCTTAAACTCGCGTCAGCGCGTCAGGACACGTGACCTGATCGAAAAAGCGTAAGACGGATGGAGAGTAGACAGCTATCCCCTCTCTACGGCGCGGCGAAAATGTATGCCTGGGCCTACTGTTTCGTTTAGGCAGCGCAGGGCGCTTGCGCGAATGTTCGTGTATGTTACAGCGTGCCAAATAACAAACAAGCCCCCCCTAACCATTCCAAAATATCAAACATGCTCAACGTTAATAATCAAGTTTTCACTTCTGCCGGCACTCCCGGAGTGCAACCCGTATTTTTTTTTATGACGCTCGGTCGTGTATATAATATGCTCGATTGCTATTTTTAAGTTCTTTAATACGATTCCCTACGGGTTTGACCTTAGTTTGACTTCGACTCACGACTTTGGAAACTAGGGAGCTAGGCACATGTCAGCCTAATTGGGGTGGTGTAGCGGCAATTATATAAAGCACCTGGGTTTCAGATGACGATCATCAAACATGTGACAAGTTCAACAATTAATTTAATGGTTCTTGTTTAAACATTATCAACGACTAATTTGTCTTTACAAGTTAGAAAATTGCATCAGGCGAGTGTGAATGGTGAACAACTGCTGGAAGGGGAAGACCTGGCGCATGTATCTTGATCAGATCGCAGACGTATTAGGAAAAGGCCAGGTTAGGAGTACCCTAAACGGACGAGCATGTATGAAGAATGTTATGAGAGTGAATGAAGCGAAAGAGGTGTGTCAGGATCGTAGCAAGTGGAAATCCGTGATCTATGCTTACCCCCATGGGAATGAGGCGTGATTTTATGTGTGTGTATGTATATGAAGTAAGAAAATACTGAATTAATTAAGTACAAGCTTTATTTTGTCTGGAGCCGTTATTATTGTAATGTTCGAATTATACTTACTCGTGATTTTTTTATAAATTTGAAAATAAAAGGCAACAAAGAGATGGTCTAATGAACACTGGTGGCATAGTGGTAACGACCTCGCCTTCTTGTCCTAAGGTTATGGGTTCAAATACAGTCTTGTTGTTTTTTCAGCCGAATATTTTTATGAACCATGCCAGTACTCTCTAACGGTGAAAGAAAACATCGTGCGGAAATTGGAATACACATCACAACTTTTTAAGTTCGAAAAGATGTGTAAAATGCACGTAAGGAGTCTATTTGAGGTGCACTTAAAATCCTTTCACCACACTTGGTTCGAAAAAAACAGTGACAGTATAAAAAGAAGAAGCAGCAATTTCGGATTGTTCAGTGTCCAATATGATTAAGAGGGTTGAATTTAATCCTGTGAAAGATTATGATGTACGCCAATAACAATGTATGAGCTCACATAAGACTCTGTAAATTGAGTCGCCGCGGAAGGGAACGGAAGCGACGAAATTGTATATAGCACAATGAACTTTATGTCAGTTCTATAAGGCACAAATTAAATACGAGCCAAATTCTTGCAAGGGTTCCACGGAAGACGCGCGCCCAATGTTTTTTGGCTCGTATTTAATTGTAATTTGTGTGTTATACAATTTATATGAAATGCTGTTTACAAAAAAAGTAGCTTTCTTTTCATTCCGCGGCGGGTGTAAATTGAGCCTATGTAACTACGAGTAGGTATCGCAAGCTCCCATTAACTGGTACTTTCTGAGTATTAAGACATTTGTCGTATTGTGTCTAACTTCCAACTAAGGGTAGTTTATGCATCAATAAATTTTATTAAACTCAGCCGTAGAGTTGAATGAAACTTCAGATCACATTGTATTTGTGTAAGCAAGCCATTTTATTGCTTAATTTGTAGAATATTTAGGCCCGTATTCACAGATGTTTAATCGAGCATTTAAATATTTGACTGGGCGATTAGTCTTTGGAGAAACGGTGAAGTGTGGCTTTTCTTGAATTCTTTATTGAACACAAACATAAATATTGTATAAGATATAAATTATAATGTATCATAATATAAAATATTTTTTTCAAATAATTATGCAATAAACTTAAGGGCTGATTCGTATCTCAAACTCAATAAAATTTATTCAATACAACTTCAAAAATCACTTTGAAACGTTTTAAAGCTAGGTGAGTCTAATATGTGCCAGTTCCACGCGACTAAGCCTAGAAGAACAGGCAACAAACTACGGCTCGGTTCCTACCGATTTTTTATAATAAAATGATCCTTTTACAAATCAAAAATAGTCTAATCTATCCCTTGAGGTAGTCTGTCCCTAATAGTCTTTCCCTTGAGGTTTTATACATAGATCCTAATTCTAGAAGGTAATAAAAATATTACGCTTTTATTTCAAACTTGATATTGAATCATTAGGCTTCCAGAGATAATAGAATACTCTGCATAACTAGGTACTTCAGGCTCACATCACAAGCATGTAAATCAGGAATATGGAAATGAAAACACATTAAAATACGATGAGCGCCTGTTCAAACATTCACAGGACACAAATATTGGTACTTTCGCCTTTTTCTGAAACGGAAAAAAACTACTTTTATTTTCTCTGAGTATTAACCTTATCGATCGACATTTTTATTAAATATACGCCATGTTATAAGTAATTTCCTTTCGGCCGACATCGCAAAAAAAAAGTGATTGCTGTATCCAGCCCCTTCAAATTACAGGTTAATTTTCCCAGAGCTGTGATGTGGATGTGTAATCATGTTTATTCAGTTATGGCCCGAACACACCTAGTTCGCTGGCGGTAGCGATCAGTGAAACGCTGTCAAATATTGCTGTCAGATTTGAGATTTGACAGCGAATATTTGACAGCGTTTCACTGTTCGCTACCGCCAGCGAACTAGGTGTGTTCGAGCCTTTATACATCCACATCACACCACACAGTATGACAAGGATCACTTTGAAAAGTCTTAAAGTTAGGTGAGTCTAGGTGCCCGTTTCACGCGACCAAGCATAATCAAATCAAAATAGTCTTTATTCAGTTGAATTGCAAGGATCACTTTGAAACGTCTTAAAGCTCGGTGAGTCTAGGTGCCAGTTCCACGCGACCAAGCATAGAAGAACAGGCAACATAGAACATAGAACTTGTCAGTCGGCTTTCGAAAACTTTTCTTTAGTGACATGAATAAAACGTTTACAACACAGTCCCTTGACTCTGATTTCGTACACTTCTATAAAATGGAATTACAAAAAATACAAAATGGTAAATAATTACGTTTTTAACGTTTTCCATATCCGTTGAACGACAGTTGAAATTTTATGTGACACGACTTTTATATTTTACAAAACTTCGTTATCAAAACTGGCAGAAGTAAAAAGCTTTTTCATTACTCATACTCTGAAAGTAGGTCTGAAGTTGCCTGAGGGGCCTAATAGAAAGTAAAACTTTCAGCCCTAGGGAGAATCGCTTTCTACTGACAGCTGTCAAATTATAAAAAAAACAAGTTCTATTTTATTCAACCATGTTCCAACTTTCTAAAGTCTTTCTAACTGCAAAGAGGTCGTTGAACCAAATTCCAACTTTTTATTCAGCAAATAGGTTGGAAACCCATTACAACGGTAAGAAGTTTAAAAAGTCTAATTAGAGCGCAATGTAAAATTTAAATTTTAATAACATAAAGATGTATTAAATAAATAATATATCTTCTAAATTACTTGATTAATATATAGCTTCAACTATTTATTTAAAATGACATAAATTTGAGCAAACAATTTACCATTTTTTAAATTATGAAAATGAAAATAATGGCTGAATAATGCTGGCGAGCCGTAGCCGAAGGCCCACCAGAAAAAAAGAAAAAAAAACCGGGAAGGCGGCAATTCAATCTTCATTTTCACAAATTTTTCTTTCATGTTTTTATTTTTACTTTCTTTGTATTCGTAATGAAAAGCACAGTGTTTACCTCGGATGAAAGTCTTTTAAGTCCCTCAAGCTCCATTGGCGCCCTCGCTACGCTCTGGCGCCAAACCCGTCTCGGGACTCAAAAAACGTGACTTTCAACACTCAGGTAACAATGTACTATTAAAAATTTTAAATAAAGTCAACGCAACTATGCTGTAGTAAACTTAATACAGCGTAAAAACTTAACTTTTCCAGCACATTATTTTAATAACATTTTATTTTGTCATCATTATGTATTACTAGTGCGGTGTTACCTGCGATAAGTTAATCCTCTGTAGTAACTGGATGGGGAAAAAAACCTTTTCTAAACATGGTCTCCTGCTATCACACAGAACCCGTGTATTTTTCCAAGATAAAAATTAGGCTGTCATTTTCTGACCCCTAAACGACCACTATACCTACCTACTTATGCAAAAAAAATCAGTTGTCTGTAAAGTCGGTTTACTGACGATAGTTGAACGTGACAACGTCATACAGCTGTCCACGCGGACGCATCGCTCACTCAAGTAGGAGAGAGACAGATGTCGAACGCTGCCGAACGCGGAGGCCGTGCGCGCCTCTTTGTCGCTTGTTCCGCGCTCTCGCGTGCACTTCAAGCCTTAAATGGAAACGCCTCAAAGCAAGGTAACGCTGCATGATGTCATGTTTTTTCGTGCGTGCAGCCGGCCCCATCGAATTATAAGACGTTGTCACGTCAAAATCATGTCGGTCGTTTGCTCTATGAAAATTCAAAACAAATCCATCCTCAGGTAACCATATATTTTACCAGGATAAAAAGTAGTCTATGTGCCATTCCAGACTATAATCTATCTCTGTGCCAAATTTCATCTAGATCCGGATCCTAAAAATAATCGGTTCTCTGTAAAGTCGGTTTTCTGACGATAGTTGAACGTGACAACGTCCTAGGAAAATACTGATGGAATGGTTGCATTTTACAAAAGAAAATTTTAATTTTATTTGATAGGTATTTTTATTTTGAAATGTATTATTGAATAGCAGCTGTCCACGCGGACGCATCGAGCGTTCGACATATGTCTCTCTCCTTCTTGAGTGAGCGCACTCAAGTAGGAGAGAGACAGATGTCAAACGCTGCTCAAAGCGGAGGCCGATCGTGCCTCTTTGTCGCTCGTTCCGCGCTCTCGCTTGCACTACAAGCCTTAAAGAGAACGCCTCAGAGCGAGGTAACGTTTTTCGTGCGTGCAGCCGGCTCCATCGAATTACAAGAGGTTGTCACGTCAAAAGAAAAACTGCAGATCTCTTTAAAAAGGAAGGGTTAAAAACAGAGAGAAGAAAATCTAATTTAGCATTCATGTCCAGCACGATTTCTGTTTTAATTGAAATGTAAAAGAAATACCGGTATAAAGCAATTTATATTATTTTTTGCTCATATTAATACAATTTCAGTGACTTCGTGCGAACATGGATTAAACAGGATCCAATTTCAGGAATGTTTTATGTAGGTAATGAAGTTCATTAATTTTTATGATGAGAATATGAAATTGAATTCTCGTTTGTTTTTTTATCAAATTCAACGATAAACGAATGATAAAACGTGGTTGGTATTAATGATGATTAGTTCAATAATTTCATATGAGTAAATAAATAAACCGAGTAAATAGGGGTGTGAGTGAGTAAATAGGGGAGGCCTATGTCCAGCAGTGGACTTCTTCAGGCTGATGATGATGATGATGATGAAATAAATAAACAGGGTGCCTACGTATATTATTCAGTTAATCTAATCAACAAACATATTTCTCACTGATAGTGGGCTCTCAGCTCAGTTGGTAGTAGCTCTGCCTTCTGAGCCGTAGGTAGGGTTCGATCCCCACCGAAAACAAATTTGTGTGGTGAACACAGATGTTTGTTCTGTCTGGGTGTTATATTGTATTCTAAGAATGTATTTGCAAAAAAATATGTACGTAAGTATTGTATCAGCTATCTGGTTCCCATAGTACAAGCTCTGCTTAGTTTAGGGCTAAATATTATTATAATATTGTATTGGGGTTGTGTGGATGGTCTATAATATTTATTTTATATACAAAAGCATGGAATAGTTTTGTTTGTATGCACTGGATTAGAAACAGTTTTTTTCTGCTTTAAATTAAAACAGAAGTTTAATTTTAAAGTACAATTTAGTTCAATTACATACCTACTACAATTTAGTTCTATTATATAAATTAGTGTCAGTAGATGTTTCTCTATTATTTTGGCTCAAAAGCTCCTACTTCCTACTCCGCATAACACAAGAAAATATTAATTAGCGTTCGCCTATGGACTAATTTTTTGTGCAATATTCTTTTTTTATAATCTCACATTCCCAAGTGTCACGAGAACGAATGTGAGCTATGTATTTGATTTTATGCGCCGATGTGCACAGCAGGTAGGCCACGGTTCACTGAGTCCAACAGAGGCTTTGCAGGAGAGGCTTTGCATAGCGTGGGGTGTCTACGTCCTCATAAATGATCAAAATGAAAAAATCCGATAGGATAAACGGACGAGTTCCATTCAAAATATTCTTAAAAAAATGATTCTCCAATGTGTAAAAAATATTCATCCGTAAAATTTTTAAGAACTTGCAATCTTTTGAAGTTTACATGAGTAGTTTTATTATAAAAAGTGATTTTGAATAGTGTTTTTTTTATATAACTAGCTGTTTGAATAAGCATATGACCCTAACGTTAAGTGGTAACCATCGAGCAAAAAATTGCCTCGAAAGTCACAAATGCATTGCCCTGCGTCCACCAACTTGAGGCTTACAAATGTCCAGCCTCACTTGCCAGTAATTTCACCGGCACCCTTCAAACCAAAACACAGTAATGCTGCTTCACGAGAAAATTAATTTATTTACGTCTATTTCATACTGAAGTAATTATGTTCTATCTAACACAAAGATTTTTATATTTTTATACGTGTAGTGTACTATGACAAAATATTAATAGAGACTTATTTCTCGTCACACGTTTTTCACCCTCGTAGAAAGAAACCTACCCAGCGTTGTAGATATCTTATTTATCCAATTACTCTCGCTAGTTGGGTAGTTACAAAGAGTGCAAACGAAGCCTAATGAGATCCATCCCAGTTCCAACTTTTGCTTATTCAGTGTGTTCTAGAGTATTTCAGGCTAGGAAGACAGATTCGCGAGTTGTATTCAGAATTTCAAGCTGTAGATGAAGTCTTTGCTTATTTTATGAAGCGCTAATGTTACTTAAGAATAACTGCAGCTTTGATGGTTTAAGCTTAAAACGACGTAGATTTATTCAAACACACAAAAACTATGAAAAGGAAGGCCTGTGAAATGAAAGATACTGACGATATTATAAAAGAAGCCGGCAAAACATGAAGCGTGCATAATATAAACTCTTCTAACATACTAGTTTTGTTAAATCTTTGATAGATAATCTGTCATGTATAACGAATTCTAAAACTGCATAAAGGCCTGCGCACACCTAGGTCGCTGGCGTCGGCGATCAGTGAAACTCTGTCAAATGTGAGAGCGATATTTTACAGTGTTTCACTGATTGCTATCACCAGCGACCTAGGTGTGCGCAGGCCTTCACCCCAAGAAAAGACAATACGGCAATCTTCTAAAATACAATTATCAGACGAAACTGTTATTTTATTCTCTGTAAGTTGAAACCAATAAAGCCTTGCGTACATCTAAGCGTTCGGCAGTGGCGATATATTTGATATAATGAGGTTTGTACGTAAAAAAATAAGGTCGTATTCGAATTATTCAATTGGAAGAACCTGCTTCGAACCCTGAACAAGAGCTAAGCTCTTAAATTTAAGAAAAAGAAGAAGAGATTGATGCAATACCTACATTTCTCTGAAATGTCATATAAAAACTAATAATGACACTGGGTGAATTGCACACGACTGCATGATCTTTGTTCCTATTGAACAAAAGATCGAAGAAGTTACTGCATGCATCGAACCGGCTTGAGCCTGTAATTGCTCAAATTACACTTGATAGCTCAACCAATTGTGTTATATCTTGGTACAAGGTGTAGGAAAAAGCGATTTCATCTTGTAGCAGAATAAATGGTGCAAAATTGACTAAAAGCCATCTCAATGTGGAACGTTCTGAAAGTAATCAAAAACTGGTTAGCTTAGCAACTTTATGGTGAATTTTAGAAAGTTTCAATACGCCCCTGTGAAAACTTTAACGCTTTAATGGTATAATGCACACGAAAAAATTTACAAATAAGTGATGGGCATGCACATAGGTGAACTTACCCTAAAAATAATTTTCTTCCAGCAATTCTTTGCGCCATAACTATGTAAAAGAAAGTCAAAGCTCTTCTAAGAAGTCAACCAAATCAAAAAGCAATCAATGAAATAATTACTCTCAAAGTTCAGTTGGTATAGGCCAGTAGACTTCTTCAGGCTGCGCTAATGAAGTGTGCTTATAAAATAAGTGAGACACCATACTATAGAGCTATAGATAGTATACTTATAAAAATAGCGATAGTTGCTCGCGATTTTCGATATTAAATTAATATTAAATCTTTCAAAAGATCGAAGTGTGCACCAAGAAGTCGTTTCACAAAGTTCAGCGTTCTATATAATCGCTACCGCTTATGAGCTATGCGTAAACGCTTGCCTCTTCTATTTTACTCCACCGTTAAATCCGCTAGAGCCTCTCAGCGGAGCTAACGTTTAACTAGCACCAACTTGAGGGTAGTTTTGAAAACTTAAATTGTCACGTTACGTGGATTAAGAGACTTGTAACATATTTTTAGATACGTGCGGTAATTAATAATTTTATATAGGGGTTGGGATGATTAAAAAAAACCGTTCCACACTATTATTGTTTTATTGACTAACGTATACATGCATTGACTGGCCTCTCAGCTCAGTTGGTAGTAGCTCTGCCTTCTGAGCCGTAGGTCGTGGGTTTGATCCCCACCGAGAACAAAATTAAATATTAGTATGGTGAACACAGATGCTTGTTTTCTGTCTGGATGTTATATTGTATTCCGAGTACGTATTAACAAAAAAAATATGCAAGTATTATATCAGCTATCTGGTTCCCTATGGTACAAGCTCTGCTTAGTTTGGGGCTTGATTGTGTTGTGTGAATTGTCAATAACATTTATTTATTTTTGTTTTAATGAACACAACAAAAAATGAAAAAAACTAAAAGTAGGTAATGGTGCCCGTTTAATTGTTAAAGCTTTTGAGTAAGTAAAAAGTTTTGTTAAATTAAGTTTAAGCATGCTAGTCTTTCTTATATTCGCTTACCGTCTTTTCTAAAGTTCTTCCAATTATAATAAAATACAGAGCTTTTGCAAACTTTCCGAACCTTCAATGACCATAATTTAAAGTGAGGACTACCACTTCAGTTAAAATTACCTGGGTATTTGCAAAAAATATATTGAACTCTATGCGAACTGAATACAAGATCCAAAATTGATAATTTTGACCCAGAACCTAAGAACAGGGTGTCTTTAAATTGACCTGTGAAATGTACCGGAAAATAGAATTTCCCTATGTATATAATGTTATCGATAAAACTTTACTGAAATAGGTGCTTGAGGTCTTTTGCCGAGTAAGAATATTATATACGTGGTCGTTCCAACTTAAATCAGTATTGTTGTTTATATTTTGCCTTGAGATAAGCTAATCTGTGAATTGCTAATCTGTGAAACCACGCTTTTTGTACAATAATATAAATTTTTCAATTGATTAATACAGTTTCATTTTTAACTTTAGTTCAATTAGTTATAAAATCGTGTTTTTTTAGTTTTACAAACTATAATTTATATTTTACTTTTTAGGTTTTTTTTTTATATTGTTATTATTTTTCATATTATTGCATTGTCATCGACCTTTGACAGGTGTGCAAAGTTTGAATCAAATCTGATCGTTCAAAGTAGGACAAATTCGAGCTCAAAGGGGTCGGTTACATACAATTACAAGCAATAGTACATTGTTACCCGAGTGTTGAAAGTCACGTTTTTTGAGTCCCGAGACGGGTTTGGCGCCAGAGCGTAGCGAGGGCGCCAATGGAGCTTGAGGGACTTAAAAGACTTTCATCCGAGGTAAACACTGTGCTTTTCATTACGAATACAAGGAAAGTAAAAATAAAAACATGAAAGAAAAATTAGTGAAAATGAAGATTGAATTGCCGCCTTCCCGGTTTTTTTTTTCTTTTTCTCTGGCGGGCCTTTGGCTACGGCTCGCCAGCATTATTCAGCCATTATTTTCATTTTCATAATTTAAAAAATAGTAAATTAATTGCTCAAATTTATGTTATTTTAAATAAATAGTTGAAGCTATATATTAATCAAGTAATTTAGAAGATATATTATTTATTTAATACTATCTTTATGTTATTAAAATTTAAATTTTACATTGCGCTCTAATTAGACTTTTTAAACTTCTTACCGTTGTAATGGGTTTCCAACCTACTTGCTGAATAAAAAGTTGGAATTTGGTTCAACGACCTCCTTGCAGTTAGAAAGACTTTAGAAAGTTGGAACATGGTTGAATAAAATAGAACTTGTTTTTTAGGGTTCCGTAGCCAAATGGCAAAAACGGAACCCTTATAGATTCGTCATGTCTGTCTGTCTGTCTGTCTGTCTGTCTGTCTGTCTGTCCGGCCATGTCACAGCCATTTTTCTCCGAAACCATAAAAGCTAGACTGATGAAACTTGGTGAGTAGATGTATTCTGTGAACCGCATTAAGGTTTTTACACAAAAATAAAAAAAAATCTATAAATTTTGGGGGTCCCCATACTTGAAACTGAAACTCAAAAATTTTTTTTTCATCGAACCCATACGTGTGGGGTATCTATGGATAGGTCTTCAAAAATTATGTTGAGGTTTCTAATATCGTTTTTTTCTAAAACTATAAATTTGGGGGTCCCCATACTTGAAACTGAAACTCAAAATTTTTTTTTTCATCAAACCCATCCGTGTGGGGTATCTATGGATAGGTCTTCAAAAATTATGTTGAGGTTTTTAATATCGTTTTTTTCTAAACTGAATAGTTTGCGCGAGAGACACTTCCAAAGTAAAAAAAAGTTGGTCCCCCCCCCTCTAACTTCTAAAATAAGAGAATGATAAATCCAAAAAAAATATATGTTGTACATTACTATGTAAACTTCCAACAATATTTGGTTTGAACGAGATCTAGTCAGTAGTTTTTTTTTTATACGTCATAAATCGTAAACCGCAATTTACCTTTCGACGAACTACAAAAACCTTTATATTATGTTAATTGATGCTACGGAACCCTTCATGGGCGAGTCCGACTCGCACTTGGCTGCTTTTTTTTATAATTTGACAGCTGTCAGTAGAAAGCGATTCTCCCTAGGGCTGAAAGTTTTACTTTCTATTAGGCCCCTCAGGCAACTTCAGACCTACTTTCAGAGTATGAGTAATGAAAACATACATACAGGTGCAGCTAATAAAAGCGTTATAAAAATTATAACATTTTTATTTTTTTATGTGGACGTTCGTAGCATCTACGTAGCACATTTGTAGCACATTCGTAGCACCATCTACGATTTTTCATATCTGTAAGACTTCAGAAATTCAATAATGGGATGGGGATAGAAGCTGTTAGCAGCTTCGAACGTGATTTTGTTCGCCAACCCGCAGCCTAAAAGGTTTCTAATTAGATGGTGACGTAACAAGGAATTATTATGGCCTCCGTATTGAGAAATAGGGGCTGATTTTCTATATTGTGGTTGTTCAGAGCCCATGTTTGGTTAAAGCCTCAGGCGTATTATACTACTTATATTACTTACATCGTCTATTACTTATATTGTCTGGTAGAGGTCCCTGCTTAGCGATAAGACCGCCTATTGTATTACAGAGAAGCTTATAAATTTTAAATAACTCAATCATAAAATAATTATTGTATATAAATATATATAAAAATATATAGACTGGCCTCTAGCTCAGTTGGTAGTAGCTCTGCCTTCTGCGCCATAGGTCGTGGGTTCGATCCCCACCGAGAACAAATATTTGTGTGGTGAACATAAATGTTTGTTCTCTGTCTGGGTGTTATATTGTATTCTAAGTATGTATTTACAAAAAAAAATGTATTCAAGTATTATATCAGCTATCTGGTTCCCATATTACAAGCTCTGCTTAGTTTGGGGCTGGGTAGTGTTGTGTGAATTGTCCAGAATATTTATTTATTTATTTATTTTATTTATTTATATTAATTTGTTTGGCCTCTTAGCTCAGTTGGTAGTAGTTTTTCTTTCCGCACTGTAGGCCGTGGGTTCGATCCTCACCAAGAATAAATATTTATGTAGTGAACACAGATTTTTGTTTCCTGTATGGGTGTGATAATTATTTTCACCATAGATTATAATCATCATTGTAGATAACTTCTTAAAAAAAACAAATAGTTTTTTTTCGCAAGTGAGTTTTTTTTAGTTTTTGTAGTTTATTTCTTTATTATCTATTGCAAAGTTTCTTGTTTTGTTATTTATTGTAAAAACATTGCATACTTTATACATTTATTTCATCGGAATATAAATTAGGTGTTACTATTGGGGATATCTCGAATATTTTGATTCAATTCCAATGTTTTGTATCTCACCGAAGCTGGGTATATTTCTATCAATATTCTTGTTTCGGGTCTCCAAGCAATTCCACAGATCGGGCACGATTTATAAAATTATGTTGAAAAGAAACATTATTTTCTTCTTGTTTTGTTGAAATAATTTATTATTATGTTGTATCACTAGTTATTTTGAGAAAAAGGATTTGAAGTGCTCAAAGAGGAGAGCATTCACTTGACACAATGAAAAATATTTGATATTAGCAGCGCCCCGCGGTGTTACCCGCGATTCAAAAGTATGCAATTTTCTTTGATAAAAAATCATGTCAACCCTTTGCTTTAGGAACAAATAGAACAAATTCACCCCACGGGAACCATTCATTTTACCAGGATAAAAAGTAGCTTAAGTGACTTATAGCTTATGTAAATATACCTCAGTCAGTGTAGTTTTTTCGGAAAAAATTAAAAGTACCAAACTTTAGTAGTGAAGAGGCACCATAAAAAGAATAAATATTTTTACAGCTATCAAGTTTACGGAATCTGTAATAGGCCGAATAATACACCTCGTAAAATGGACGTAAAAAAGTAATATTGTCACCGTTACTCTTTTTACTCCCATTTTATTACAAATATAAAAATGTAGATTATTTTATTCGTAGTACAAATAAATAATAAATAAATAAATATTATAGACAATCCACACAACACTATCTAGCCCCAAACTAAGCAGAGCTTGTACTATGGGAACCAGATAGCTGATATACTTAATACTTGAATACGTTTTTTTTTTGTAAATACATACTTAGAATACAATATAACACCCAGACAGAGAACAAACATTTATGTTCACCACACAAATATTTTTTACACAAAAGCGAGGCACATGGTTGCTCTCTGATTGTTTGAGTTTCTCAAGAGTTCGAAGAAAGGACGGCAAACATACTTATTCTTTAGTTATACTAGCTAGAACACGATTTTCAGCAATTTTAGTAGTTATTTTTATTCTAAAGTTCTATCTGTTTAAGTTTTTGTAAAAGGATCATATTATAAGAAAAGGGTAGGAACCGAGCAGTAGTTTGTTGCCTGTTCATTTAGGCTTGGTCGCGTGGAACTGGCACCTAAACTCACCTAGCTTTAAGACGTTTCAAAGTGATTCTTGTAATTGAAATGAATAAAATATTATTGAGTTTGAGTTTTTATTCTATCATAATTCTAATAAATTGAAGATTTGTATTTACATAATATATATATATTGGATCTGTATGCCTCAAGTCGATGGACGCAGGGCAGTGCATAATAAGGCACGTTCAAGGCAATTCTACGAGGACCTACGAGGCAATGCTCTTTATATTCGATGGTTACCACTTAACATCAGGTGGGCCATATAATGTGGGCTTAATAGAAACGAAAATCGCCGGGAAGTTGCCCTCAAAAGAAATACCTGGAGAAAAAATCATACATTACGCCGACAAGAACACTCATAAATAAGAAGAATAATTTATAATGGTACAACTAAAGGCCTACCACAAGCTCTGTCTGGCTCTATCTCTGGCTCTGGTTTTTTGTCTGTGTGAGTGTATTATACTGTGTGTGTGACGTTTTGACGACGTACGTTTGGAAATGGTTAGGTTTTTGATCACAACATTACTATGACCCACTTGATGTAAAGCGGTTACCTCTGCCGTTGCTTTACTCTCACAAAGATTATCTGTGTCGTGGTCAGAGCGGTGAAGTGAGTATGGAATGGAACGATAACATTATACGTCAACCACTATAAACTAAAGCGCACGCATGCTATAATAACAATCAAACTATATAAATATACAAGCGTGCTTCAGCAGCTAGTTAATATTTGCCTTGTAATCACAGTATAATATACCAACCTACATACAACACTGGTGGCTAGGGGTAGCCTTCAACCCAAGGAATAACCCACAACGCGAGCAAAGCCACGGGCATCCGCTAGTATTTAATAAGTGAGCACTGGCCTCTCAGCTCAGTTGATAATAGCTCTGCCTGCTGCACCGTAGATCGTGGGTTCAATCCCCACCTTTGTTTTTTTTGTGTATTATTATTATTGTTCTAAGTATATATTTACATAAAAAAATAATGTAGATAGTTTTGTGTGGATTAAATATTAAGTTATTTTATTTATTTAATTAAAGCCATAACTTGATAAATAATTATAATTATTCACTACTGATTAAAAATTTCGAAAATAAGTGTCAAGTGCATGAAAGGAGCCTCTTTGAGGTGCACTTAAAATCCTTTCACCACACTTCGTACAAAATAATCGGTGACACGATAAGAAGAAGATTACTGAATAGTACGTCTATAAATGATTCAACCCTAACAGGCTCTTGGCACAGACAAGGTACCTAGACCTACTACCACCTCTTGGCAACAAAACAAATCCCTTCCGGCGAAGTGCTGGAGCGTCTGATAGCACTATTTGTAGAACCTTCGATGTGAAACGGAAAGAATGAAGGCGCTCTATCACAGAAAACACACTTTCAAGTTACTTTGTTGAATTGTATTTAAAAACTAAAATATATATTTATTTACACAAAAAAACTTACAATTAAACAAATATTCACAAAATGTACAAAATACACATGAAACAGTTGAGCTATCTGCAGAGTGTTACAAACGATCAAAAGATAGCTTAACTGATCCAAATTAGCGCCAGACGCAAGCGTCCCCAAGATGCTGGTGGAATTGCCACGCTGAAAAGCAATGTAAAAGCAAATAATAGCTATCAGACCTTAACGAATATAAGTTTGTAAATTTCTTGAGTTTTTGCATGTTTAGTAATAATTTGCACTACGATACACTGCGACCCTGCGTTCATCAACTTAGGCATACCTACAGATGCTCAGCCTCACGTGCTAATAACTTCACCAACACCCAGACCCTTCAAACCGATACACAGCAATGCTGCTTCACGGCAGAAATAGGCATGATGGTAGTACTTCCCCGGACGAACCCTTTACAAAGAGCTCTACTACTACTGGGTTAGATTCTTCTTCTTATCGTGTCACTGATTCTTTCGAACCAAGTGTGGTGAAAGGATTTTAAGTGCGCCTCGAAGAGGCTCCTTTCGTGCACTTGACACATATTTTCGAACTGAATGGGTTAGATTGAATGTGATATATATATTTTTTTTCCAGGTGTCACAAGTCTTCGAGACGTAATGCTTCTGGTCCAGCCCGAGGTGGTCATCAGGGGTGGCACCGCCGCTCTGATTTGCTCACGAGACATGCAGGGAGCACCACTGTACTCCGTCAAGTGGTACCGAGGCAACCATGAGTTCTTCAGATACACGCCTATGGAGGTTCCGGATACCAGAGTGTTTGGGTTACCAGGAATCTATGTTGATGTGAGTTAACTAAGAAAATTTTATATATTTTATAAAAAAATGGTTTTTTACCATTTTGAACATTTCAGTCAGGACAAAAACTTAACAGTAAACTTGTCGTATTTCAGATGAACAGATCCAATGGAACCCAGGTGCTGCTTCGAAGACTGGATCTCAGCCTCGCTGGGAACTTCAGCTGCGAAGTGACCGCTGACTCCCCTTCGTTCGCCACGCAGATCGCCACTGTCTTCATCGACGTTATAGGTATCTATCTATTTTATTAGCATGTGCAGTAGGATACAGCTCAACTTACTTAAAAACGAAACAAAATGACGCTTACTGCAAGGACATAAGAGCTAGCAGTGTATAGTCTGATGCGTATCCTTTGTAAAACCGACACGTTGTAGAACCTAAAAAATTCCAAAAAAGTATGTCAAGTGCACGAAAGGAGCCTCTTTGAGGTGCATTTAAAACCCTTTTACCACTCTTGGTTTGTAAGAACCAAGAACCACGGTAGGAAGAAGATTAGCATATAAATTGTTGAGGGTTTATTTCTATTTCATGGGAAAAAAACTGTAATAATTTTAATTTTCAGTAGGGCAAGTAAAAATAGAGTGAAAAGGCTCTTGCGTCTATTGTAGATGATTTATATAGCGTTCGGGGCAACTGGTGTTAACTCATGCCCCTACATTGGGACGCTATAGTGCCTGGGACAGGGTTTTTAGACGGAATAGGCTTGCCCAGCACTTATGCCATCCTGACAGCTTATTCGGCCTTAACCGAGGGGTTACTCCCACCAATGCCACGCTTTTTTCCCACTTAATGCCACGGATTTTGAAAAACAAGTCGCTACTCCACAGCAAGTGCAAACACTGAAGTCCACAACAGCATGTTAGTAGGTTCATCCATCTCGCCACTAGAATAAGGGGTACCCACCTAAAGACGATTCGATTTTACCGATTGGCATTTTAGTGCCACTTAATTATTAGTCATTAACCAAAACACTAGGGGTGGTTTAACGTGGTTTATCTCGTCGCCAGTGGGATATAGATAGTACATTTTGGAGCTCGTGAGTGAAACACGCAAGTCAACGAACCAACTGTTTATTGAGCGGTTAACCCGCACAATATTGATCTAGGTAAGGTAGGATACCACATTTTGATTGGACAAAGTGCAGGAAAATATATAGGTACAGAAAAACTTAGTGCTACGAATCTATAGCAATTCGGCAATTTTTCATCATCCGCACTTGATGTGCGGCTGGTTTTTCCGCAAGTAGACCGCTGGCGGGCCCTTTTTGCGTGACCCTTGTCACGTGTTGCTCGAACTTTTTTATGTTCTACGACACGTCGCGTCGGTTTCTTCACGATGTTTTCCTTCACCAATTGAGAGTACTGGCATAGCGCACATAAATTTTTCTACAGAAAAACTCATTGGTACACGACTGGATTTGAACCCACGACCTTCGGATCGGAAGGCGGGGCCGCTACCACTAGACCACCAGTGCACGACCACAAGTACCTATAAAAGTTATCCCAACTTTATAATAAAGTCTGTTTGTCTTGGCCCGACTATCAAAATATTCAACAACTTAATGTCTGCTAATTTATTCCTACACAAAAGTTTTCGCATTATGAAAGCTCTGTAAGGTACTTAACTTGGTCTTCGCCAATGCTCTACATCAAAAGTTCCACCTGCATCGACTAACTAAGTTACACGGGGAACTAACTAAGTTTTGGGAATTAAAGCTGTATTCCCAATTATGTTCAGTTCAAATTCAAATCAGGATATAAGAGACTTTCATGACGGAAATCTATCCTTAGATTATTTGCAGTGGGAAATTAGATTTGCTGTGAATACTGTGTCGGCATACATAATCATAATCTTTTTATCCCATATCCGCTTTGTGTTATTCATCTTGAAACTTTGACGCTTTACTTTCATCTCTTGGCGTTTGTTAGACTTGGAGGAAGAATTATAGTACTGTCGTCGCTAGGTCACCCTTCAAATGACTGACCACCACAGAGACAAAAAATATGAGACAGAATAACAGTTAATACATAAGCAGCCATATTAATAAACGCAATTTAAATTTAGTCATGGTTTAAAGTAAGCCTTGTCACTTTTTGTCATTACCCAGTGGTAAGAGATGGCAATAGTTTAAGCACAGCACATCTTTTGACATATCTTTATTAATAGGGCTACAAAAGTATAGTGAGAGTGTTATCGTTTAGCAATACCTAATCTCTTCCAGACTAACCAAATTCTATTTCATGGGTGATCGCTATTGGCATTTATTTGGACAAAAAATACAGTATATTACAATTGGAATCTTTGTCCATCGCTATAATGCCCGGAATACACGAGGATAGGTTTTCAAGCGAGGATAGCAAGATGGTGATAGCATAGCAAGCTATTAGTTCTAGCTTCGTGTAAACATATCTAACTAGCTTCATTTTTAGGGTTCCGTAGCCAAATGGCAAAAACGGAACCCTTATAGATTCGTCATGTCTGTCTGTCTGTCTGTCTGTCTGTCTGTCTGTCTGTCTGTCTGTCTGTCTGTCCGACCCTGTCACAGCCATTTTTCTCCGAAACCATAAGAGCTACACTGATGAAACTTGGCGAGTAGATGTATTCTGTAAACCGCATTAAGATTTTTACACAAAAATAGAAAAAAAACTATAAATTTTGGGGGTCCCCATACTTCAAACTGAAACTCAAAAAAAAATTTTTCATCGAACCCATACGTGTGGGGTATCTATGAATAGGTCTTCAAAAATGATGTTAAGGTTTCTAATATAGTTTTTTTCTAAACTGAATAGTTTGCGCGAGAGACACTTCCAAAGTTGAAAAAAGTTGGTCCCCCCCCCTCTAACTTCTAAAATAAGGGAATGATAAAACTAAAAAAAATATATGTTGTACATTACTATGCAAACTTTCAACGATATTTGGTTTGAACGAGATTTAGCCAGTAGTTTTTTTTTTATACGTCATAAATCGTAAACCGCAATTTACCTTTCGACGAACTACAAGAACCTTTATATTATGTTACTTGATGCTACGGAACCCTTCATGGGCGAGTCCGACTCGCACTTGGCTGCTTTTTTATATACTCGTAGCAGATCTGTTTCCGTGAGGCTAGAACTGCTAGCTTGCTATCGCTATCTTGCTATCCTGGCTTGAAAAATTAGCCTCGTGTATCCCGGCCTTAAGAAGTAAACACTCTGGATTAATAGTTCAGGGCATTGATATTCAATATTCTGTTAGTTAGATTGCCTAAAACATTAATCAGGGTGCGTATAGGTAGTGAGCATTGATTAATTACACAGAAATGCTGACACTATCACATAATTTGAATTAATAGATCAGAAAGGGAGATATTTTTTATTACTTTCAAAATACCTATTGAAGGTAAGCTTCCAATATTTCAATTATGCCTATTTCACACTTTTTCTTCTTATTCTTAATGAAGGCATCTGTCCTTTTCGGATCAATTTTGCCAGTGTCGAGTAGTAGGTATAATGAGTATAGTGATGGTAAATTACATAGATAAAGTACTTTTTCGTCAAGTCGTCAGTCAAAGTCGGCCCTACCTTAATTGGCATTGGAAAAAAGATGGCCGTTTTTTCCAACACCATTTTCGATCAAATCAGAATATCACATAATACACTTTAATTCCCAACTGCTAACACTTTGAGCTAAGACCTCAAGTAATTGAAGGTATAAGCCTGGCTTTAGGCAGCTCTGTTCTTCATCAACAGTCTTCTTCAGAAAGTGATTAAGAGAATTATGTCTTCCATTAATGTCCTTACAATGAGAAAACCGAACATTTTGATGATAAATCCAAAGTTGTTACTCCACTTCAGAAGGAAATTAAAATAATCGTTATTAAAGGAAGTCGATCACAACTTACTTTACTTACTTTACAGGATTACTTCTCTACTAAAATAAATGGGGGTTTTAGGAGATTTCAATGGTGGAAATAAATTTAACCGACTGTGACATAATTGTTGGGAGCGCTCATCTTAGCCTTGGTCAAACAAAATTATGCAAATTTTACTCGATTTACTTGGGGTATTGAGACGGCTGTCTGGACAATAATAAATCAATTATCATCATCATCATCAGCCTGAGAATTTATATATTTATTTATGTATGTATTTATTTATTTATATATTTATTTATTTATTTATTTATTTATTTATTTATTTATTTATTTATTTATTTATTTATTTATTTATTTATTTTATTATTTATTTATTTATTTATTTATTTATTTATTTATTTATTCAAGTATTATATGAGCTATCCGGTTCCCATATTACAAGCTCTGCTTAGTTTGGGGCTGGGTAGTGTTGTGTGAATTGTCCACAATATTTATTTATATATTTATTTATTTATATATTTATTTATTTATTTATTCGTAAATTTGTTTATTTGTTTATATATTTATTTATTTATTTATTTATTTATTTATTTATTTATTTATTTATTTATTTATTTATTTATTTATTAAAACAGCTGAGAAGTTGAGAAGTCCACTGCTGTACAAAAGCCTCCCCTACACCATATCCAGGAAGAACGTTTCGGAGCCCTCATGCAAAAGCTCAAAGTCGCGCAGCGAGCTATGGTGAAAGCTATGCTCGGAGTTTCACTACGTGATAGAATCAGAAATGAGGATGTCCGTAGAGAAACCAGGGTCACCGTCATATTTCGTAGAATTAGTAAGTTGAAGTGGCAATGGGCAGGTCATACAGCTTGAAGAACCGACAGCCGTTGGGGAATAAAGGTTTTAATGGCGACCACGAACCGGAAGACAAAATGTAGGGCGCCCATACCAGATACACCAACGACATTTTTGAGATCGCAGGAACTCGGTAATAATAAATAAAAACGCGATATACTAAGTTTCTACTGACCAACACTGAGACGTGTGTTTTGATGTTTACCACGTTGTGATAAGGCTCATCACTGAAATACAAAGTTACCTACTCATTTCTTTGCTAGGCAACGGATAGGTAAATCCGTTTTGCAGTCCAGCTGGCCTGCCATAGCCATAACCATATGGAGCTCGTGGTAGCCCTGCTGTTTTAAACTCCGTGTGACTTAAAACGTCAATACAAAACTCCAGCTATCGTTTTCCAGATACACCCAGTAGGTCTACCATAAGCTCTGTCTGGCTCTGTCTCTGGCATCATCAGCAGTGTTGACTAAATAAATCCTACGTGGAAACACACGCAGTATATTAAACTGGTGAGCACTCACACAGACTCAAACCAGAACCAGAGACAGAGCCAGACAGAGCTTGTGGTAAACCTACAGGGACATGTAGAGTTGAGGCGACTAATCCGGTTATTTAAGTTTAGACGAGCTGAGCTGTGAAGTTAGGAATGCCTACAGTCGGCTGTACTAGAATGTCTACATTCCTTGCTTTCATGGTAGTGTCACAGTATAATATTGAAATTGCAATACCTATAGGAACGGTTGTAGGCAATAAATAATTCACATCGGCTTTTTTGCTTTCGTAGAGCGCCATCTCTCTCTGGCGCACACTCCTTGCGCACACTACTCTCTATGCCGAAATTAGCCGATGTGCAATATTTGTTGCCTTCTACTGTACGTATCGGCACCGGCCAGAACTCGAAAGGTATAATAATATTATTATATGGCTGTGTAATTCTGTTTAAATCAAAAGTTTGATACTAACAAGGAACTGCAATCACATATTTTTTGCCATTAATTTTTGAACACTATCTGTTACTATGGTAACAGATAGTGTTCAAAAATTAATGGCAAACCTACAACCTACTAGTATGCAACCTACTAGTGTTACAAAGCGATTTTCCTATTCGCTATCTCATTTTTATTACGTCAACATTCAGTCTTGTTGCAATCATTGTCAAAGATAAGTTTTGTTTCAATTCGTTTTTTATTGCAATCGAAGCTCAAAATAATGTCAGAACTGCCACATGCGACTAAATTAGGATTGCAACAAGCAATACGCGAACACCCTACAGTTGATAAGTGATTATTTGTTGATAGTGTTTGTCCTTTGCAACACTATCTTGAAAACGAAATGAGTACATTCTACTGCAACCAACTGTTCGTACTAAAATAATTACTAAGTTGCTATTATCTCATTCCAGTGCTGCCAACATCAGGTCCAGTGTTGCTAGCTGACAAGGACCGCTACCAGGCCGGAGAGATGCTCAATGCTAACTGCACTTCATCACCAGCAAAGCCTGCTGCCAACCTCACCATCTACATCAACGAGGAGCCTGTACGTATGCCACTAATATCATAAATGCGAAAGTTTGTAAGTATGTTCATGGATGTTTGTTACTCAATAACTCCAGGACGACTGAATATGGATTTGGAAAAAAAAAAATCTACGTAGCTGGTTACGAAAGGAATTTATAGGGGAGGTTTATGTTCAGCAACGGGTTTCTTCAGATAATAATTATAAAACACTTTGAATGTGCAACCAATTTCAATATCTTTGATCACAACCATGAATTATTAAAAAATCTGTAGCATACTATTTTATAAAATCACGTTTGTTATCCATAAGCAGCGACTTTGAAGCTACTCGTATTTATATTGATTCTTTACTTTTTTGCTTCAAAATGCATAATGTTTGTTTTTCACAAAAACATAATTATCTTTCTTGTCTCAAGCTTAAAATTTTCCAAAAGTTAAGAGCCGAGCGGGATTTTAACCCTCGACCTTCCCTTTGGTAGGTACAGGGCTGCGCTGACCGCTGCGCCATTGGGAGATTATAAAAACCTTTGCGATTTTTTATGTGTAGTCAACACTATACAATCAATCTATAGATTTTTATAATGTCCCAAAAGTTAAGCGCCGAGCGGGATTTGAACCCACGACCTTCCTCTTAGTACGGGGCTGCGCTGACCGCTGCGCCATCGGATCCTAATCACACTCAATAAAAACACGCTTTAGAGAAAGGCCATAGGTTAGGAGTACCCTAAACCGACGAGCATGTATGAAGAATGTTATGAGAGTGAATGAAGCGAAAGAGGTGTGTCAGGATCGTAGCAAGTGGAAATCCGTGATCTCTGCCTACCCCCATGGGAATAAGGCGTGATTTTATGTAAGTATATATGTAATAAAAACACTTATAAGTCTTCTTCCCATGTTTCAGCTCCTTTCAACAGAGACCAGTTTCCATCCATCAGAGAGTGGCCTCCTTTGGACTACTGTGAAGTCCAACGTGGAGGTCACCAGCGACCGGTTCCACAGTGGCAGAATGAGAGTTACATGCCGAGCTAGCGTGTTCAATGTATACAATAGCTCAGCTAGGCTGGACTTCTTCACGCCTGACACTGATCCCAGACCTGAGAGAAGTTAGTACCTTTCTTCTTCTTCGTCTCATCAAAATCAAAAAAACCAAAATCAAAATAGCCTTTATTCAGTTGAATTTCAAAAATCACTTTGAAACGTCTTAAAGCTAGGTGAGTCTAGGTGCCAGTTCCACGCGACCAAGCCTATAGAAGAACAGGCAACAAACTACGGCTCGGTTCCTAACGCTTTTTAGGGTTCCGTAGCCAAATGGCAAAAACGGAACCCTTATAGATTCGTCATGTCTGTCTGTCTGTCTGTCTGTCTGTCTGTCTGTCTGTCTGTCTGTCTGTCTGTCTGTCTGTCCGTCCGTATGTCACAGCCATTTTTCTCCGAAACCGTAAGAGCTAGACTGATGAAACTTGGCGAGTAGGTGTATTCTGTGAACCGCATTAAGATTTTAACATACCATCGAACCCATACGTGTGGGGTATCTATGAATAGGTCTTCAAAAATGATGTTGAGGTTTCTAATATCGTTTTTTTCTAAACTGAATAGTTTGCGCGAGAGACACTTCCAAAGTGGAAAAAAGTTGGTCCCCCCCCCTCTAACTTCTAAAGTAAGAGAATGATAATACTAAAAAAAATATATGTTGTACATTACTATGTAAACTTCCAACGATTTTTGGTTTGAACGAGATCTAGTGAGTAGTTTTTTTTTTATACGTCATAAACCGTAAACCGCAATTTACCTTTCGACGAACTACAAGAACCATAATATGTTACATCAAGTAACATAATATACAGGTTCTTGTAGTTCGTCGTGCTACGGAACCCTTCATGGGCGAGTCCGACTCGCACTTGGCTGCTTTTTTATAAGATCCTTTTACAAATCAAAAATAATAGCAGTGAAGTTCCAGTCACTGGTTTATTTTTGTCGAACCAAGTGTAGTGAAAGGGTTCTAAGTGCGCTTCAAAGAGGCTCTTTTTCGTACACTTGACACATATTTTCGAACTTTCTAGGTTCTACGACATGCCGGTTTCCTCACGATGTTTTCCTTCGCCGTTTGAGAGCACTGGCATTGTGTACATACATTTTTGGCAGATAAACTCATTGAAACACGACTGGATTTGAACCCAAAACCTTATGCTTGGAAGGCGGGGCCGCTACCACTAGCCCACCGGTGCTCTCAAAATTTATGTTATTGTTATTTCCCCACAGCGCCATCTAGTTTTAAGTTAGGTAAACGTTGTACGGTTTATGTTTCACTCGTGGTTCTCATCTTAGCAAACATAATAGCAACCATCCGTTGTATTGTTATTTAGGGAACCTATTTTGTTTGCTTGGAAATAATACAAACCTACATGAAGGCATATTATTATAATAAATATTTTATTTAGATAATACAAACTTAGGTGAATCCAAGCGTCAATTCCACGCGGCTGTCTAGAATTAAATAGCAAAAAAATTGTGTTTGATAACTGAAGGTTTTCTGATGCAAGAATGACGTAATTCTTTTTTTCTTTCTTTACAGGAAAAAACAATGAATCATATGTAAATAATTATAAGTATAACTTATGTATTTGAGGACTAATCTAGAAGATTTTTTTTAATGTCCCAATAGTTAAAAGCCCCGCAATAAGGGGAAGGTCGCGGGTTCAAATGCCGACTCGGCTCTTTACTTTAGGGACGTTATAAAAATCTTTGTGATATCCTTAGGTGTACTGTACTAATCACTATAAATACAATAAAACATAATCTACAAGGATTGTTTGTTTTCTTTCCAGTAACTCTCAACCAGGCTGAGACTACGCGCTTCCAAAGTTGGTTGGTCTGCCTACTCCTGGCACTACTACTCATCAATAAGTCCACTTCAACCTTCTAAAGAACCCACTCATTATGGATATGAAGACTATCTAGTAACTTGATTATTTATTATAAGGAAAACTCTGAATATTTTAACTTGGGACTTGCATTAACTATTTAAAAAAACGTTTTTAGTTCTGATCGGACGTGGCTCTGAATCTCCAAATGCTCAATGATCAAGTTCCAATTTCAAAATCTGTCTAGGAATTGCGACACTGTCGTGAGCATATTCGTTTTTGAATTGCCACCATGCCTATTTCTAACGTGAAGCAGCATTGCTGTGTTTCGGTTTGAAGGGTGTGGGTGCCGGTTAAATTACTGGCACGTGAGGCTGAATATCTGTATCTTAGAGCATATAGATTGATGGACGCAGGCCAATGCATTGTATTGCACGTTCTTGAAGAGCGTGACCTACGAGGCAATCTTTTTTTATAAGGGATGGTTACTACTTAACATCATGGATGGCCTTAGACTGACAGGCTGTTTAAAAGCCGTCATAATAACTCGGCAACTGCTTGTTCACTGTCATCTGAGGTGACCAGATACTGGCCAGAGACTGTTTAGAACTGCTGAGAGGCTGTTTGATGGTTAATTTTTAGGCTGTCGTCCAAAGAAAGCAATGCGACAACCTGGGGCGCTGCGACCTCGGTCAAAGCTTACTCCTTGGCAACATGGATCAGCTCCACGGAATTAAAATCGAATACAGTTATGGCAAGTGTTCTCTGAAACAGAGCCTCTAGCGGATCATTTACGAAACTTATCGCATGGTAAAAACAATTATGATGTTTTTCCGACTGGTTTAAACTAGTAAAAATAGGAAATAACAATTAAATTGAAGCCTCGAAACTCCTCAATCAAGTCTCAAGTTTTTGTTCATAAAAACTTACATTCGTTTAGGTCTAAGCTTATGTTTTGAATACGAATTTAGATTTTTTTATTACATAATTATACATTAGCTTATAATCACAGCATTGTAAACACCATGCACTTTTTTACCTGACTTTTGAATAAAAATGATTTTGAAGTGTTCCACGAAAGTTCGCCCACTGACTGTTTGAACAAAATTGATATTATAATTGCAATTCCTCCCACTCAAATTGTGTAGCCTAGTATTGTCAAAAGAGTGAAGATTTACTACCTCTAGAGTACTTCTCAATGGCTCAATTGCATAGTTTTAAAACCAAAAGGTTAATTTGGCAACTGACAGTTGGAAGAAAGTCTTTTTTTTAATAATCACAAAGCTAAAGGTTAGGTGCAAAGGTATAAAATTATCGTGGCACAGTGTTTTATACTAAATTTTTATCAATAAATTTGACTAAACTTATCTCACTTATAACTAACTTATACTTATTTTATAACTTATATACTTGGTGGTGGAACGAAGAGGTACAAAAGTTTTTGAAAGATAAGAAGAATGCATTTAAAGATTGGAAGATGGTTGAAGTAAGTAATGGGGCTATGAAAGAAATTAAAAAGAAAGTATACATGGATTGTAAGAAAAATGCTAAAAGAGCTGTTGCGGTTGCACGGGCTAAGGTACAGGACAAACTGTATAAATCTCTAGAGAGCCCTCACGGTCAGAAAGAGCTGTACCGAATAGCGAAAGAAAGAGATAAGAATGCAAGAGATATTGTTCACATCAGATGTGTAAAAGATGACGTAGGAAAGGTTTTGACAAAAGATGAAGAGATAAAAGAACGCTGGAGAGGATATTTTGAAAGATTGATGAATGAAGAAAACAACTGGAGTGGTATGTTAGATAAAGTAGCGGTGAACATGGGAATGATAAATGAGGTAAATATGTATGAAGTTAGAACGGCTGTACTAGGTATGAAGAATGGAAAAGCGGTAGGACCAGATGATATACCGGCGGAAGTATGGAAGATTTTAAAAGCGGATGGATGGAAGTGGTTAGCTTTATTCTTCAATAAGTTGATGCATGAAGAGGCGATCCCTGATGAATGGTGCAACAGTTCACTGGTGCCCATCTTTAAAAACAAGGGTGATGTACAAGACTGCAACAACTACAGAGGAATAAAGCTAATGTCGCATAGTATGAAAATATGGGAGAAAGTGATAGCGAGACGGATGAGAGAGGAGAGCGAGGTATCACAGAACCAGTTTGGGTTTATGCCAGGACGTAGTACCACGGACGCCATTTTCGCAGTACGTCAGCTGTGCGAGAAATACAGACGCGTGCATAAAAACATGCACATGGTATTCGTGGACCTGGAAAAGGCTTACGACAAAGTGCCCCGAGAGGTTCTGTGGTGGGCATTGAATGAAAAAAGAGTGCCTGGGAAGTATGTGCGACTGGTTCAGGCTATGTACAGTCGAGCCAGCACTCACGTTCGGTCGGAAGCTGGCGTCACCAACAAGTTCAGTGTGGCTGTAGGCTTGCACCAGGGATCGGCATTAAGCCCTTATCTGTTTCTCCTGATTATGGATGCACTGACGTCGGACATACAGGAAGAAGCACCCTGGTGCATGCTGTTCGCCGACGACATCGTTCTTGTTGGTGAAGATGCGCTTGAGGTCCAGAGCAGGCTGGGAAAATGGCAGGAGAAATTGGAGAGTGTCGGACTAAAGATCAGCAGGACAAAAACTGAGCACTTGTTCTGCGACTTTGGTGGTCCATCCAATTTTTCCTCTATTGCCTTAGACGGTGTATCCCTGCCAGTCTGCTCCGATTTTCGGTACCTCGGCTCATCTATTCAAAACGACGGCAATATCGACCGAGATGTGAAAAATAGGATAAATGCAGGATGGATGAAATGGCGACAGGTCTCAGGAACAACATGTGATCCACGAATGCCCCTTAAACTTAAGGGGAAAGTATACAAAACGATCATAAGACCTGTCGTACTGTATGGATCTGAGTGTTGGGCAACGAAAGGGACGGATGAGAGAAGAGTGCACGCTGCTGAAATGCGAATGTTGCGATGGATGTGTGGAGTGACAAGGATGGATAAAATAAGGAATGAGTATATTCGAGGAAGTCTGAAAGTGGCGCCGGTAACGGATAAGATGAGGAGTAATAGGTTAGCATGGTATGGGCATGTCATGCGGAGGGATGAGAGTCATATTACGAGAAAAGTGTTAGGAATGGATGTGGATGGTGGTTATAGAAGAAGAGGTAGACCAAAGAAAAGATGGATGGAATGCGTCAGGGATGACATGAGCAGGAAAGGAGTGAGCACTGTGATGACGAGTGATAGAGGTGAGTGGAAGAAGAAAACCTGTTGTGCCGACCCCACTTAGCGTGGGATAAGGGCAGGAAGATGATGATGATGACTTATTTTATAACTTATTAAAAATATAATAAAGAAGTTTTTTATCAAGATTTTTATTATGTCCCAAAAGTTAAGAGCCGAGCGGGATTTGCATTATGTTAGGGTTAAGTTTTTTATTGTTATGATATAATTTTTTAATCATTTTGTTTAGTAACTATTTGTATTATATTATAACGAATTCTTTATTTAATATATAGATACTTAGGTATATAATACGTTTTAAAATAATACAATAAGCTAATTGATAAGATTTTTCTTGTACAAAGCCACCACACTATAATCGAGTATCTTGTAAAAAACATCGAATTCTATAGTTATATGTTAGAAATCGGTAGTGTGTACAGAAATTTTAATAAGAACGAGTGAGAGAGAACTGAAAGGATGTGCTAGACAAGCCTACCGCTTTACAAACTGGGCCTGGGAGTCTCAAAAGTTCCCAATAAGCCCACTAGGGGCGCTTATCGACGCTCCATACAAAACACAGTGAACATTTTCTGAATTTTAGGCACACTGTGTTTTGACAAAAAGGGGTCGAAAATAGCCACTGGCTTGAATATCATTTGATTAGATTTAAAGGCCTACATTAGAAATTGAAAATTACATGAGCAAGGAGTGAGCACTGAGATGACGAATGATAGAGGTGAGTGGAAGAAGAAAACCTGTGTGTCGACCGGGAACCAATCGTATGAAATCAGTGTGCGGTGCCTGACGCCGTGTGCGGTGCCTGACGCCTATCGTCGATCGTATCGCCCACCTCTGCCACCATTTTGTATGGAGAAACCAAAAGCGCCCCTAGCGGATTCTTCAAGAAGCATGAATAGCGATTGCGAGACGGTGACGCGTCCACATCAGCTGGTGTACGATTGGTTCCCGGTAGGCCTACTGGGGAGGCAATAATGTACGACCCGTTATTGCACAGCATGATAATGTACAGCAGGTTAATGTACACACCATTATTACGATGCCATGGTTTGGATTAACGGGGCGTACAATAAAAGGTCGCGAAATAACATGCTGTACAATGTCGTCACGTGTTGTTATTGTACGCACCGTTATTACAAGCCAGTTAAGCCTCGTGCACACTGTAGCAATTCAATATTGTTTTTTGCTGTTTTGTTCTGGCAGAGGATATTTGTACTTGTCCTTGAGACTTTATAGGGTGGATCTGACTTGGTTAGGTTAGGTTATGTTAGAACATATAAATAATGCACAAGGCGAGCGAACAAAGTGAGCGTGCCGCGGCAGCGGCCGCTCACTTTGTTTGAGAAAATGTTTTTTTACATTTACCCCAAAGGGGCTATTCTCTTATGGAGCAGTATCAATTGCCTACAAAAAATAAGAAATAATTGAATTGCCTCAGTGTGCACGGGCCTTAATGGCATCCAATTAACACGCTGTACAATAACATCACGTGACAATTTTGTGCACCCAGTTAATTCGCAGCCAGTTATTGTACGGCAGGTTAAAACGAATCCAAAAAACGAAAAAAGGTTTCGTTTTAACATGGTGTACAATAACTGGACGTACATTAACCGGACCCGCCTACTGTTGTGCCGACCCCACTTAGCGTGAAATAAGGGCAGGTATTGTAACTGTGTATTCGTTTCGTTCACCGATAGATGTATAAAACACTAAGTGATATCTAGAAAATAGAACATTCATAAATGAATGGAGACAATGCTAAGATTATGGGATAAAAAATAATTCAGAATATTATTTTGTTGCAATAATTATAAGAAATATGCAAATTAAATAATAAAACACAATAATGTTGTATCTAAATAACTATCTAGGTATCCAAGCAAATTCATGCCTATTAATAGATTTTGTTATTTTAATGTTGTACCTACTTTCTTTATCTTTTACTGTTTTTTGATACCTACTGTTTTTTTTAATAAGTTTAGTGTTTGACTTATCAATGCAATCAAAAAAATTAATTCCTAAACACTTTTGATGTGGGTATATAAAGTAATCCAAGTAGGTATAAAGTTTAAAATATCTACCTAAAAAAATACTCCTAAGTTTGTAGTATAATTTATTTTATTTCAAGAGATTCTAGTATGTCATAAGATATTGTCCTTAAATCACACGCAAACAAATGTTTTTAAATGTAATAAGCAATTTTATAATTATTATAAGATAAGTTATATACTACGAGATATTCCTTACACATTATTTCCGATCTCACACAATCATTTTCAAATAATATCAGTGTTATACAAAATTATATGAAACCAATAGATTACTTGCAATCTTGTACATACAATAAAGTTATTATAATATTTTAATGCATTTTATTGGTAGATACTAGAACCATAGCGGCCTGTAGGCCTACCACAAGCTCTGTCTGGCTCTGTCTATGGCTTGGTTTTGAGTATGTGGGAGTGTTGACTAAATAAATCCTATGTCGTAACGTCACACGTCAGTATAATACACTGGTGAGCACTCACACAGACTCAAAACCAGAGCCAGAGACAGAGCCAGACATAGCTTGAGGTAGGCTTACTGGCCTATACAACTAGCTAGCATTATACAAAATACGGAACCCTAAAAACGGTAAGACCCAAGCCGTAGTTTGTTGCCTGTTCTTCTAGGCTTTGTCGCGTGATACTGGCACCTAGACTCATCTAAGCTAGTAAGACGTTTTAAAGTGACCCTTGCGTTGTGATGAACTTAAAAAAAATGAATTGAATAGTACCAGAATAGTGTAAATGCATATCAGGTAAGCATCAGTCCTGGTGTAGGAATCGAACCTGCATCTCTTGCGTCTCAGTCGCTGTTTTGAAGAGCTTATCTTTAAAGAGTAGTAAGAGGTATGTAAACAATATAAATGGATACTTTCTAACGGTTTTTAAAACAAATTGATGAAACTTGAAACGTATTTGCACAGAAAAACAAACTAATTGCTAGCGTAAAATCAGTAGAGAATAACGCGACGCAATTAGAACGCGCTAGAAAAATCAAGTTAGTGCCTCTAATGAACAAACGTGGACCGTCGCCGTAGCTCGCGCAGAGTAATTCTTAATTGTGGTACAGAGAAAACCAAATAAATACAAAATTGTTAAATTAAACGCGTTTTGATAATTAATGAACTAAACTCAAAGTACGTTATTGTGTGCGACAATAATACGTGCAGTTGTTTTTTACTAGCTGTTAAAACAAACATAGACTATAGAAATGTCTTGCAGGTCACACTCGCCAAAAACGTGCACTAAAAACGTGACCTGCGTCTATTGATTGGTAGCATAATAATAAGCTTCACGTTGTAGTGATTTCATTACGATATTGTTTTTTGATACTTGTAACTAAACTTCTCTTCGTGTATGATTTCTATTGCAATCATGACTTTTTGAGGTACACTTAAAATCCTCTCACCGCACTGGTTTGGAAGAACCTATGACACGACGAGAAGAAGATGATAGCGATCATGTAGTAGTGGTATTCTGGGCCCTTTCCGTCGTTCTCAAGATGTCTTGAGTTGCACGAAAGAAGTCTTGTTGAAGCGCATTCAAATGCGAAGAAGAAGATGATGTCTTCTGATCTCGACATCAAGGCAAGGAATTCAGGTTGAAATGGACTGACTGGCCTCTAGCTCAGTTGGTAGTAGCTCTGCCTTCTGCGCCGTAGGTCGTGGGTTCGATCCCCACCGAGAACAAATATTTGTGTGGTGAACATAAATGTTTGTTCTCTGTCTGGGTGTTATATTGTATTCTAAGTATGTATTTACAAAAAAAAAAAGTATTCAAGTATTATATCAGCTATCCGGTTCCCATATTACAAGCTCTGCTTAGTTTGGGCTGGGTAGTGTTGTGTGAATTGTCCACAATATTTATTTTATTTTATTTTAAATACCAAAAAAGATTTTTTTGCTTTAAAAAAAAAACAACGCCATCTATTAGTAAAATATAAAATGAAACCTCATTGAGGGACACTTAAAATCCTTTTACCACACTTGGTTCGAAAGAACCGGTGATATGATAAGAAGAAGAAGAAGTAAAGTATATCTAATTTGGAAACCGTAAAATAAGAATCTGTGTTCCCTTCTTTTTTTTTTATATCACAGTTGATTTTTTTTTGCATAGACTCGGATTTCTTCTCCTGAGAATATCAGTGTATCTGTGACTACAATACTGTCTCTAGATTTACACTAGTCTACATTCGAATGAGGTGTTTCCGCGCCCGCGGCGAAGCCTTAGCCAAGAATTCCTATCTCTACTGCAATTATTTGCATAGCGTCATTCTGCTACATAGAACGTCTATCTCGACAGTTACAAAAAAGGTAACTACGTCCGTTTGCTAATGCTTAGGCACTGGTTAAAATCAGTGGGAAGAATTCTACTAGAATGCTGGACAAAGATTTCCAGGTCGATTTTCAGCTATCTATAGATAGTTTGCAAGCATTGTCAGATAGTTCCACGTGTTTTAAAGGAACAACAGCAGGTAAGAGAGAGTATACTGTCTAGTACTGAGACTGAGAGTTTTTTGGGGACACAACCTAAATCTAACCTAAATCTGGCCTTCAATTAAACAGAGCTTGTGCTGTGGGAACCAGATAGACACCAAATACTTTTTTTTTAATACATTAAAACACCTAGACAGAGAACAAACATCTGCGTTCACCACACAAATATTTGTTCTCGGTGGGGATCGAACCCACGACCTACAGCGCAGAAGGCAGAGCTACTACCAACTGAATTGAGAGGCCAGTCATATAGGTAGGTACTTTATTATAAGCGTAGCGTGTGCAGTCTTTGACACTTTTACTTGTGTATTATTGCCTACGTTGGAGTGGCACCACACTGGAACTTCAATGCTATTTCAATTTTGTTTTGTAAAAGAATCATAAAAAAACTTTTTCATTACTCATACTCTGAAAGTAGGTCTGAAGTTGCCTGAGGGGCCTAATAGAAAGTAAAACTTTCAGCCCTAGGGAGAATCGCTTTCTACTGACAGCTGTCAAATTATAAAAAAAAACAAGTTCTATTTTAATCAACCATGTTCCAACTTTCTAAAGTCTTTCTAACTGCAAGGAGGTCAACCAAATTCCAACTTTTTATTCAGCAAGTAGGTTGGAAACCCATTACAACGGTAAGAAGTTTAAAAAGTCTAATTAGAGCGCAATGTAAAATTTAAATTTTAATAACATAAAGATAGTATTAAATAAATAATATATCACAAAGATTTTTATAATGTCCCAAAAGTTAAGAGCCGAGCGGGATTTTCTAAAAAGTTTTTAAAAATCTTTGTGATTTCCTTAAGTGTAGTAAACACTATAAAATTAATAAAAAATAATATATCTTCTAAATTACTTGATTAATATATAGCTTCAACTATTTATTTAAAATAACATAAATTTGAGCAAACAATTTACTATTTTTTAAATTATGAAAATGAAAATAATGGCTGAATAATGCTGGCGAGCCGTAGCCAAAGGCCCGCCAGAGAAAAAGAAAAAAAAAACCGGGAAGGCGGCAATTCAATCTTCATTTTCACAAATTTTTCTTTCATGTTTTTATTTTTACTTTCCTTGTATTCGTAATGAAAAGCACAGTGTTTACCTCGGATGAAAGTCTTTTAAGTCCCTCAAGCTCCATTGGCGCCCTCGCTACGCTCTGGCGCCAAACCCGTCTCGGGACTCAAAAAACGTGACTTTCAACACTCGGGTAACAATGTACTATTGTGGCGTCACTAAGCCTAGTCTTTGTCTGTCCATATTATTAAATCTAACCCTCAGACAATTCTATTAATTGCCCACTTCTTTGTGCAAGTCATAACTATAATATCTAGCTCGATATTATACGAAAAGCGGTAGGAACCAAGACGTAGTTCGTTGCTTTTTCTTCTAGGCTTAGTCGCGTGGAACTGGCACCTAGGCTCACCTAGCCAAAGTGAAATTGTGATATTATTAAATAAATATTTTTTTGTATTCAAATTTGATATTATTTCAATTACAACACTGTACTACTGTTACTGTATGACAATTCTCAGAATATACTCCAAGCTCATAAATGTAGCTGAAACTTTTTACATAAATGCATTTGAAAAACAAAGAGCTCTTCTAAATCCAGACCCGGCAGCAACTAGAATAATGCAACAATTTAAACTGTGTCACATCTAAATCCTTACTAGCTCGTTGCAAATACCTGCTAGAGCTCAGAGGGGCATTATTGTAGAGGCAACGCGGTCACTTTGTTATGAGCTCAGTGTGTTTTTTAGGGTTCCGTAGCCAAATGGCAAAAACGGAACCCTTATAGATTCGTCATGTCTGTCTGTCTGTCTGTCTGTCCGTCCGTATGTCACAGCCATTTTTCTCCGAAACCGTAAGAGCTAAACTGATGAAACTTGGCGAGATTTTAACATAAAAATGAAAAAAAAAACTATAAATTTCGGGGGTCCCCATACTTGAAACTGAAACTCAAAAATTTTTTTTTCATCGAACCCATACGTGTGGGGTATCTATGAATAGGTCTTCAAAAATGATGTTGAGGTTTCTAATATCGTTTTTTTCTAAACTGAATAGTTTGCGCGAGAGACACTTCCAAAGTGGAAAAAAGTTGGTCCCCCCCCCTCTAACTTCTAAAGTAAGAGAATGATAATACTAAAAAAAATATATGTTGTACATTACTATGTAAACTTTCAACGATATTTAGTTTGAACGAGATCTAGTCAGCAGTTTTTTTATTATACGTCATAAACCGTAAACCGCAATTTACCTTTCGACGAACTCTACAAGAACCTAATTATGTTACATCAAGTAACATATATAAAGGTTCTTGTAGTTCGTCGTGCTACGGAACCCTTCATGGGCGAGTCCGACTCGCACTTGGCTGCTTTTTTTTAAGTGAAAACTTCTTTGGATGGGCTTGAGCGGACGTCACGCTTAATGCGTCAGGTGACAACTCTTCGGCAAAGATGGCCAAAAGCTAGGAGGGGGTGTATTTTTTTATACAACCAGCTGGTGTAATAAGCATATACCTGATGTTAAGTGGTAACCATCACCTATAAAAAAGCATTGCCTAGTATTTGTTCATGTTTTGACTTTTGTCAGCATTCCGAGAGTTCCTCGATTTTTTTTGTTTAGGTATGAACCCGTGACATTTCACCCAGCAAATGAACCGGAAGATTTATACAATATAACATGTACTAAGCATAAAGTAGCAAGAATTTAATTGAGAGAAAACATGTCGTTTTTTGGACATTAGTTTTTTTTTGGGTTAATCCTAACCAAACTGCAGATTGTAAAGCCTTGCGTACATCTAAGCGTGCATAAGGGGTAGCGATCTATGAAACGCTGTCAAAATGGTCAAATATGACTGCGTTTCACTGATCGCTGCCTCAGAACGCTTAGATGTGCTTATGACGACAAAGTGAAACAAGTAAAAACAAAATAATTATCGTTTTTTCGACGGTATAATATTAAGTTAACTCGTAAAAGGCTTACAGGAAAAAATACATTCTGGAACAGTAATGATCACTGGTTGTGACAGTTATAATAGGTACTATATTTCAACGCTTTACAACACACACATAGTCTTCACATAGTCTTACTCTGAGATAGAACTATTCTCCGAGAAAATCCAGGCTCAGGGACTTCTCAATCACAGGACGGGATTCCTTAGCAAATATTCAAGACAACTTTATTATTAAAACATTCTAAGTATTCTTGGCAGATAATTGACTGGCCTCTCAGCTCAGTTGGCAGTAGCTCTGCCTACTGCGTCGTATATAGGTCGTGGGTTCGATCACCATCGAGAATAAAAATGTATTTGTGTGTACACAGATGTTTGTTCTCTGTCTGGGTGTTATATTGTATTCTAAGTATGTATTTACAAAAAAAAATATGTAAGAATCATAATATTTGTATTTAAGATCAGCTATCTGTCCATGAGCTCTGTCTGACTCTGACTCTGGTTTTGAGTCTGTGTGAGTGCTCACCAGTGCATTATACTGTGTGTGTGTCGTTTTGACGTAGGATTTATTTAGTCAACACTCGCACAGACTCAAAACCAGAACCATAGATAGAGCCAGAGAGAGATCATGGTAGACCTACTGGTTCCCATAGTACAAGCTCTGTTTAATTTGAGGCTACTTAGTGTTGTGAGGATTGCCCACAATATGTATTACTTTTAAGTAATCCATAAAAACAAATATGTATTTGTATAAACAATTTTAGATCGGAGATCGGGATGAATGGAAGGTTTTGGGGGAGACTTTTGCCCAGCAGTGGGACACAATTGGTTGATAAATTAAAAAAAACAATTTTACTACGTTTGTCATAAATAAGAATCAAACCCCATTGGGAAAATCGCGGGAAGTCATCAGTGGCTATATAGTGAACGTTAAGAGACCTCCTTCTGAGAAATATTCTTCTTCCTGTTTTGGGTTTTTTTTACAACTAGCTAATGGAAGCATAAGCCTGATATTAAGTCGTAACCATTGCCTGTAACAAAGCATTGCCTTGTAGGGCACGCACGTCAAAAACGTACCCTACAATGCACTGCCTTGCGTCCATCCATTGAGGCATTCAGATATTCAGCCTTATCATCATCATCCACAGTCCGACTTCACCCACTGCTGGGTATAGGCCTCTCTCTGTATGTGCGACTGTTGCCGGTCTTGTGCCGATCTCATCCCAGGTCTTGCCTGCGATGTTCACCACATCGTCTGCCCATCTTGCCGAGGATGACCAACGCTTCTATACCCAGTTCTTGGACGCCATTCAGTTAGCGCCTTAGGGCCTTACCTCACCGAGATGCCATGGCGACGTGGCCAGCGGCGTTGCCAACTAGTTCATACTTAGATGTACGACGGCTAATTCACTTGGCGACTGACTGGCGGCGTTGCCAAGTAGCCAGAGTAGCCAGAGTCGACCGCTCCGCATGCGGCGACTGGTGACGCTGGCTACCTGGTAAGCAAAAGCGTGTTTGGTGCTCTGTGCTACCTGGCAACGCCGCCAGTTGTTTTCACGTGTTTGTATGCTCCGTTCCGTTCCGTCACTCACTCAGTCGCCAACCAGTCGCTGCGCCGCGTTGAACGCACGTACGTTCCTGAATGTGTCAGAGTGTGAGACAGAACTGAATGTATTGGCGACGCGATTGGGCGACTCAGTCTGGCGACGCAGGGACACCAGACGTAGCCATGACAATGTCGCTGGCCACGTCGCCATGGCATCTCGGTGAGGTATGGCGCTTACTCCACCTGTCATCACCTCATGTGCCAGTAATTTCACGGAGTGGCAATGGACTTTTCTAGTTGATGAAGATGGAACTTCGCTAAGTTCCTGTAATGTTTCAGTGGATGGACTGGTCTTCAGTGATGTTAGTCTCCACGTACCTACACTAGCAAACTTGCTTCAAACTTGAACTACCATGTTAGAGCAACTATGTACAGTCAACCTTTTGGTTTCCTATCGCATGAAGTAATTTTTGCAATTGACCACAGGATAAAGAATCCAATAGAAAGGCAACCATGCGCCGTTTATATGGGGGCTGCTGTCACCAGATTTACATTTTCACTGTTTTATTTAAAACTAGCGGCCTGTCCCGGCTTCGAATGAGTGGACATTTATTTTTTAAACATATAAATATAGCCTATGTAACTCAAGGTAAATGTGGCTTTCCAATGGTTAAAGAATTTTTGAAATTGGCACAGTAGTTTTTGAGTTTATTCATTACAAACTTACACAAAAAAATACAAAAATAAAAATCTTTCCCCTTTATAATATTAGTAGAGAAGTATAGGTATAGATAGCATAGAAAACACTAAATGAGGATTCTAAGAAAAAGAAAGGAAGGAGGATTGAAGGAAAGTATTTCTTTATTTTACTTTGTTGCTTGACTTCTTGTTCAGAAAGTAATTATTACGCAACAATTCATTCTACGACTACCGACAAATCTACGGAATTTGTATGAAGATATGACCACTTGATTATTTTTAAAAAAGTTGCGATATTTATACATCATATTGCCGCTGACTGTACTTACCTACATGAACACAAACTCGAGGCAAGTCGCTGTAGATGTAGAAGCCACAATTAACATTGCTAATGTATCCCACTGCGAAGCTGTTCACCATTTCTCGGTACGTATACATATGCTAATAAGGTGTTCGCGAGAAAAACTGGAGACTAGCGGCTGCATCTGACGTTGCTTGCGATTGTATCAAAGTCAGTCAAATACATTTATGTAAAAAGATTCTGCTACATTTATGAGCTTGGAGTGTATTCTGTGAATACAGAGGGGAAATATTATTAAATTCAAATTCAAAAATATCTGAGTTCAATCATTTACAAGCATCACTTTGAAACGTTTTATAGCTAATAGGTGAGTCTAGGCGCCAGTTCAACGCGACCAAGCCTAAAAGAACAGGCAACAAACTACGGTTTGGTTCGTACCGGTTTTTTGTATGATCCTTTTACTAAAGAAAAATAACAATAGCAGTGAAGTGGTGCCACTTCAACTTTTATTTTTGTCTTGCAAAATGTGACGTATGATGGAAACAAAAATTTTCTCTTCTTTGTTTTCGCTACCTGCTACGTCATTGCAGTTTTTAAGATAATCTTTGACATTTTTAAGGTGCAGATCATCACCTATGACCTTCTCACTTCTTTCAAAAGAAGAGCGCTCTCTTGACCTTTTGAAAGATATAATATCACTGAACCTTCTTCATCGACAGTATATTTTTATTTTGTTTTATTCGGGAAACAGACAGGAAGTAACTATAGATAATAAATTTAAAATAATACATATACCAGGGAAGTTTCCACTGTTAAATAATAAATAAAAAGCGCGTGAACAGACACAAAGTTAAATAAGTAGCTAAAAAATAGGTTACAGAAAAAAATATTGAATTAACACAGTTAAAAAAAACACGTAATCAAAGAACACGTAAAACGACTTTGTCAAAAGGTTATGAAAAATGGCGTGTAAATTGATTTCAAGTCAGTAAAGTAGACTTGAAATAAATTTACACGATGGCAGTGCCAGGTCAGCACTGACTTCGGCAGTCGACTGACGTCAGTTACTGACCCTGTGTAAAACTGCCTTAATTGATGCTTTCCATGTTTTATCCGAGCGATGTCTGTCTGTCTGTACAGTTCACCCGTTTTATGTATATGCAGATAGCTTATCCTGTTAAAACTCGCGAAACTCCTGTTAGCGGGGTGGCTTCACTCATATCTGTAGATTGAGTGAGTTAAGATTTTGTTGGATGTTAATTTATGCTTGTTCTTCTTTGAACTGTGGTTTGGTTTATTATTGTACGAGTATGTGAGCATTTAGTTAGAAAAAAATGCAATACATTGGCAATGTGTATTCAACGGATTAATGAATCAACTTCGGTCCTATCAAATCTTCTTTTTTTACCCCTCACACTGGGGGTCTCTAAAAAAAAATGTTGTGGGGAATAAAAGAGGTACTAAATACTATGTGCAAGAGTTCGTATGGGGATAATATCACCGAGTTTCTATTTCGGTAGGTGAGAATTGGTGCTAGCATTGCTTTAGAATAAATTCAAGAGTGTTGGTGAGGCTTTCTTTAAAAAAAATTTAAAGTCACATGATTATCACTGAAAAGGGGTGGCTTTGCGCACATCTAAGCATTCTGCGGTTGCAATCAGTGAAACGTTATCAGATATGACAGCGATAGTTGACAGCGTTTCACTGATCATCGATCACCATTGCAGAACGTTAATGTCGTCAAATGAAGGAAAATAAAGGAAGCTCCTCCATGGCCATAATACTTAAATGATGTACCTATAGTTCAATAGGTATAGGAGATAACTGTTGAAAATGAGACTGGTTCTTGTTCCGTCACTGTATTTGGTAAATGCCGATAGTTGGGTGTACACCAATTGCTTAACTCTCTAAACCGCAACCAATTATATTTTAAGAGAAAATCCCAAACATAGCACTTCTAGAATCAGGTTTTCGAAGCTTAATACATCCAAAATGTGGGTATTGGATTTTATTCAATTTCCACAGCACAATAACGTAAATAAATCCAGCAATGTTTTTCAATAAAAACTGCAATAAATCGCTTTTTATTTGTTAAATATTTATTACGCTGCCAGCAGTAAGGTCATCAGATACGTATGTTGCATTCACCGAAATGAAATCTTTTTTGACTGGATTTTTGGTGTTATTTGTTAGTTTTAGATGCGTTGAAATGAAGATGCAATATAACACATATCCACAAGAGATTTCTAGATCGACTGCCTACAAACCCAAAGGTAAAATTAAATATTTATTTCACGATAACAAGGTTTAAAATTTAATTTGTAAAATTAACTGAGACGTTAATATTTTTATCTTCAACCAAGACAATATCACTGCATTTGCTTTTACCACAAAATATAGAAGAACGGAAAAGTGTTGTTAAAATACATGAGCGCATGCTTCTTTTTTAAGTATACATATTCAGTAGTTTAGTTCCATTCGACCAAGCCTAGGCATCAAACTACGGCTTGGTTCCTACCATTTTTAGGGTTCCGTAGCCAAATGGCAAAAACGGAACCCTTATAGATTCGTCATGTCTGTCTGTCTGTCTGTCTGTCTGTCTGTCTGTCCGGCCGTGTCACAGCCATTTTTCTCCGAAACCATAAGAGCTAGACTGATGAAACTTGGTGAGTAGATGTATTCTGTGAACCGCATTAAGGTTTTTACACAAAAATAGAAAAAAAAACTATAAATTTTGGGGGCCCCATACTTAAAACTGAAACTCAAAAAATTTTTTTTCATCGAACCCATGCGTGTGGGGTATTTATGGATAGGTCTTCAAAAATGATGTTGAGGTTTTTAATATCGTTTTTTTCTAAACTTAATAGTTTGCGCGAGAGAAACTTCCAAAGTGGAAAAAAGTTAGTCCCCCCCCCTCTAACTTCTAAAATAAGAGAATGATAAAACTAAAAAAAATATATGTTGTACATTACTATGCAAACTTCCAACGATATTTGGTTTGAACGAGATCTAGACAGTAGTTTTTTTTTATACGTCATAAATCGTAAACCGCAATTTACCTTTCGATGAACTACAAAAACCTTTATATTATGTTATTTGATGCTACGGAACCCTTCATGGGCGAGTCCGACTCGCACTTGGCTGCTTTTTTTTGGATGATCCTTTTACAAAACAAAAACAAAAAGCAGTTAAGTTCCGGTGTGGTGTCACTTCAGCTAAATGAGATGTAAACAATACAAAAGTAAAAGTTTTAGAGACACTTTGCTTCAAATTAATGTAGTACTTCCCCGAACGAGCCCTTCAAAAAGATATAGATGTTGTTGTTTTGTTTATGTGGCATATGGTTATGTCCAAGTACTGAAATGTTATATGTATAGTGTCTTATATATCGTTATTCATGTATGTTTATACTTATATATTGTGTGTATGTTTATGTAAATTATGTGTAGGTATATTTAGTTTATTTATTGTGTTATTAATATATTATACTTATATTATATTAATATTTTCAAACCCCCTTCTTGTACACGTACCCACCTCTATTTACACATATATCTATCCTTAAAGGTTTGCTGGAAGAGAACTCTTTTTAGGGTTAAGCTCGCCTTTGTACATGTCTTAACTTTACATTTTCTAAATGTTGTCTATGTGTGCAATAAAGAATAAAGAATAAAGAAATGATTTCAGTGACTCGGAAAAGCTGTCTTCTAAAACCTGACCCTGGCCCATGCCGAGGTAACATCCGAATGTACTACTTCATTCCTGAAAGAGGTGATTGCGAGATGTTCTACTGGGGAGGATGCCAGGGAAATGGCAATCGGTTTGACTCTTATGCAGAGTGCAAAGACGTTTGCTTGACCAAGCCTGATGAGAAATGTAAGCATATCTAGTTTTCTCAGAAAAATATTTCTATTGCAGTCTTCTGTGTTTAGTAATATTGAACTGGCGCCTCATTTTATTCAAATAATAAAATGTTTAATTATTATTCTTGTGTATAATTGTGTGTCCCTTCTCTAAAAACCACCCTCAGTACTTGTCTTCAAATCATTTTCACTATATTTTATGTTCGATCCTAGTTTTCTTTATTTTTCCTGGAAACGTGCAAGAAGTATGCATAACAGTGGACTTACTCAAATTTGTTCTTAAAGATGATTTTATAGTGTTATGCCTATTTTGGCTGCTTCATCATCTTCCTGGCTTTATCCCATGCTAAGTGGGGTCGGCTAAACAGTGTTTTTTCTTTCATTCATCTCTATCATTCATCATCTCACTCACACTCTTTACTTTTTCATGTCATCTTTGACACATTCCATCCATCTGTTCCTCTTCTTTCTCTCCTTACCAATCAGTGTGTTTTTTTATTTTGTACACAAGGATACGCATCAGACTATACACTGCTAGCTCTTATGTCCTTACGGTAAGCGTCATTTTTCTTTGTTTTTAGGTAACTTGAGCTGTATCCCACTGAACAAAGCCTTCGTACAAAATCTTCGCCTTCTTTCTGAATCTTTTGACGATGATGTGTTGCTTATGTGTTTGGCAATTTGTTTCTACAGCAAAGCGGCCCAGGTTTTGTGCCTTATCGTTTGACTACGGCTTCTGCTTTGGAGCTGTAAGTCGATGGTACTATGACCACCTGTGGAAGGTCTGCAAAGAGACCATTTACTCAGGATGTGGGGGAAACAAAAATAACTTCTACAACGTGGAACAGGTATACATACTAAATTATGATTTTTTGACAATCAGACGATAGAAACCACCAGTGACTTCATTCATGGCTCTTATCCTAGAATGTCAAAATAAATTAATGAAAGCCCAAACTATATTTCTTCTTCGAATGTATAGGGAAGGCACTTGCCCAGCAGTGGACTGCTTCAGGATGCTGATACCACCAAACAGCGCTGACCACTTTGCTTCAACTTATTATGCAGGCAGACTAATAGAGAGTGTGGTCGGCACTTCATGACTGAAGATCATGATCACTAGGATATCCTCGTAGACTGGACAGCCTGCTTCCAGTGCGTCTTATTTGTAGCCATTTTTACCAGCACCATGAAACTGGCTTCTCCTCACCTTGTTACTCTCTAGAAGTTGCGATCAATAAAAAAAGGACAAATATGTTTTTCAGTTTCACAAATTCAGTTGAATCGCAAGGATCACTTTGAAAAGTCTTAAAGCTAAGTGAGTCTAGGTGCCAGTTCCACGTGACCAAGTCTAGTAGAACAGACAACAAACTACGGTTTGGTTGCTACCGCTTTTTTATATGATGAGAGTCTAGGTAGGCTAACAGACTTATATCGAATTGATAACTAAGTCTAACATTCTGGTAATATTAACAGTGTGATGCAGTCTGCCGTCTTGGCATTGGAAAGATCGGAGACGCCGACAAGAAAGACCGTGGTGCTAAGAAAGTAATCGTCATCAACCCGTTGAACACCACTCCATCTAAGAGCAAGGACCAGGTCGTCACTAATGCTACCACCACCACGAGTCCGTAGTGCCTAAAGTTATATAGTATGTTTATTTGTGTACTATGTGTAATGCACCGATCAGATGAAGGGCCATTTCAGGGATTGCTAATCGACCATCAAAATATGTGATAGTTGTTTATTTATTTACACAAAGAAACTTACAATTAAACAAATATTTACAAAATGTACAAAATACACAAGAAACAGTTGAGCTATCTGCAGATCGTTACAAACGATCTAGAGATCCAAAAACTGATCCAAATCAGTGCCAGACGGAAGCGTCCCCAAGACGCTGGCGGCATTGCCACGCTGAATAGCAATGCTTATACGCTGCGCCAGATACCCACCAGCTCTTGGGTCACGCGTCGCCTCGATCAGTCGCCTAGACAAAATTTTGAAGACCCGCGATAGTTGTTTAATTTGAGATAAACAATCGTCTAATATTCTAATGGTCCATTATTATCAATCCGTGAAACCAGTTCATTTAACCGATTTTATGTAAAAAAAAACGTTGGAATAAACAATGATCTAAGTTGATTGTTGTTTTTTTATTATTGTATTTGGAGTATAATATTTATGTCATGAATTTCATCACATGAAAAGATTGGTCATCTTCTTCATGTCATTCAATGTGTATTTATATTTTTGGTCATTTCGAAAAAAGGGGACTTTTTCTTTAGACCCTTTTTGCTCTCAGTTAAATCTAGTTTCGATTTTCTTATTATTTATTTATTTATTTATATTATGAAGAAAACATGGGTAAAGTTAAACAATACACGCACACCTAAAACATTCAGCTACATATAAACATTATAGCAACGAATTATGAAGATAAAATGAAAAACGGAATGTATGTCAATAGTATAATATCTTTTATCCATTTTTTTCTCTTAAATAATGTTCAAAGTCCTCTTCACCAGACCTTCCAAGAAGGCTATGTTTAATTATATTCCTACAGAGCTCTCTTTATGAGTTCTGCGAAGTTGTCGCTTATCCACTCCGATCTGAAAAATAAAGAAATGTTTTCATTTCATATTTCTTAGTGACAGACTCGTTGTGCTTTTTTCAATTTTTGTTTTCTTTTTGCTTTTCGACACTTTATATGGATACGTTATAACTTGTTCTCTTCCCTTCTGTCAGGCATCATGTACTCACTCTTTTCTTATTCTGTTCTTATCATCTTTCACATAATTCATCCATCTTTTCTCTGGCATACTTCTACCCCATACGTTTTTTTGCATGATTCGGTACCAATAATTACATCAAAAAATAGGCTGGCTAAAATGTGGCGTTGCATGTGCCTGTAACTGTATAGGTACCCATATCTTCCAATCTAAGCCCAGCAATGCGATAACCACAACTTGGTGGGGTTGTTTTTTATACAACCAGCTGATGGAAAAAGCTTATGGCCTTAATATGTTCAGTGGTAACCTTCGCCTATAACAAAGCATTGCCTCGTAGGTCACGCAAGTCAGGAACGTGCCTTACGATGCAATACCCTGCGTCCATCAACTTAGAGGCATACATATTCAGCCTCACGTGCCAATAATTTCACCCACACCCTTCAATCCGAAACACAGCAATGCTGCTTGACACCAGAAATAAGCATGGTGGTAGTACTTCCCCGGATGAGCTCTTCACAAAGAGCTCTATTGCTACAATTATTATTATTGGGGTATTCCCAGGTTACTCACTTTCCACTGCTGATGGTTTTCATCAGATTGAAGATGTAGCCAGGACATGTCTCCGGCTGCATGACTCTCGCGTTCATGAGCGTGCCTTGACAAATGCAGTACAGCAGCTCTGGCAGCGGAATGGTGGTGGGCAGAAGCTTCTTCTCATACAAGATGGTCGAATATAGCTGCAAAGGAGAGATTTATGTATAAAAACTACACCAGTCTCAGTTCACATTTTTTAAGATACCAAAAAAAACAATGCATAAATTGGTTCGTCTAATAAAGAAAACACATGGAAATATTTCCGAAAAAAAAAAATATAGTGGACAATCAACACAACACTATCTGGCCCCAAACTTAGCACAGCTTGTACTATGGGAACCAAATAGCTGATAAAAAAAATAAAACAAAAAAAATAAAAAATATAAGTATTATTCAGCTATCTGGTTCCCATAGTACAAACTCTGCTTAGTTTGGGGCTAGATAGTGTTGAGTGGATTGTCTAGAATATTTATTTATTTATAATACTTAATATTTTTTTTTGTAAATACATACTTAGAATACAATATAACATCCAAATAAATACCAAATTCAATTAAATATGACAGCACAACGATAAAAAAGTATATAAGAAATATATATCAGAACAATAATAAATAAAAATAAAAAATAAAAAAGCCTATTTATTCCAATTTTACAATATTCACATACTTAATTATAGTTCATTTTCACATGCATTTCTAAAAATTGTATATTCACATTTTTTATTTGTAATCTTATTGTTTATAAATTATATAATATTCATTTATTTCATACATATTTTATAGTTTATTTATTATTTTACAGTATTTCTTTGTTAGGACCCCTCTCGGGTAAAGGCCTCCTCCAGTTCTTTTCAGCGGTTTGTCATGTTTTATATACCAAATTTTAATATTAACATTCTTTCTTCTGTGGACTGGACAGTGGTCTTGCATTGTAGGTACATATGGAAATAAAGTTTTCCTGTGTCCCTGGTTGGGTATTTTCTTTTCTTGAACTGGAGGGTTTTGGTCTAGCTCTCCCGCGGTGACCAGCCGTATTGGGATGCTTTTTTTTTTTTTTTTTTTGTGTGGTAATTTTAATTGGGGTAATTTGGAGAAGGCGGTGCTGATTGCTAGAGATCATTTAAGTTGTTCTTAGTTTTGGTAATTGGCTCTTTTTTGTGAAGCGAAAGGTAGTGCGTTATATTTCTGTTTTCGGTATATATTTTGCTCTTTTTCGCTGCTCTACTGCTTTCAGTTCTACTCGTGCTTGGGCTTGGTTCTCTAGGTGGAGCTCTCTTTTTTGTGGCTTTTCCATAGCTGGCTTTATCATAGTGTGTGTTATTTGACTCTCGAACGACTAATTTGTTGTATTTAATGAAGGCCTGATTTCCCTTTTCTGTTTCTATCTTTAGTTGCTCCTGTAGGTCCTTACGTTCCTGAAGGACTTTTGGGGGGAAATCTTCTTTTATATAATAATCAGTGTTATCAAGATTGTGTTTACTTTTCATTGCTAGAACTTTTTTGCCATAAGTAGTAAGACCCACGTTGATGGGTCTAGGGTTTTCTCCTTTTTTCCCGATGCGTCTTACGTGCTGAAGTTCGTTCGAAAAGCATTCTACTTGCAGGTCTTCCGAGAAAATATTTAGGATATTTTTTCTAGGTCCGAGTAAGACTGTTCTTGTTCAGGCACGCCAAATATGACTAAATTTCGAACCCGTATTTCTTTTTCAAGATAATCTAAACGTTCTTCTTGTTTTTCTTGTTTTGTTTTTATTACTTCAATTTGTTTTTGGAAATTTATTAGTTTTCCATCTAACACATCCATTTTTGATGAGAGTTTAGCGTCGGTTTCTTGGAGTTGTTTCCCGATTGCCATGATTGCCTGCATTAGCTCGTCCATTGTCACTTATTTTGTTGTTCTATGTTGTTAACAAAAGAGCTATTTCAAACCAGGTGTGTTCAAAATAAAATATTGGTCCAAGAATCAAAAACTTGAATGCAAAAAGTAAAAATATGTCGGCCAGACGCGAACTCAGGTGTTTTACTTGCCAGTCGGCGTATGCTAACGCACGACTAAGCAGTCGTTATGACGTCGGTCGAATTAAGTGATCTGGTCGCTCGTATTATTTTTAGGTGCCAGGTAGTTCTGTTTTAACTGCGTTTGAATAATATTTTGCCACCGTCAACTATTATTTTTAACGAAAGGCACTGTTGTTTTGGTCTTTTTGTCCAGATTTAATCACTTTACACTGCACTGAAAGTTTATGCATGTATTATTTATTGAACACAGCTTTTAGCTTTTGCACCTTACATAAACAATTTCACTTTGTTTATTGTTATTTTCGAGTTCACTGTCGTCACTTTATTTCCCACTTTATTGTTAGTAGTTTTGCGTATTTCGTTAAACAAACATTTACCCAAGCTCTTAGTTTATTAATTTAGCTGCTGTAGCATTTAGAACACCCGTTTATTGCTTATTTATATTTTTTTTTTATTAAAAGTTTACGGAGCCGATATGCACAGTGCACCGTAGCGCCATCTACCTCCATCCATATCAGAACAATACCCTACAGTATTTACGTAACGAGCTATAATTAGACCTTTGCAAAGGATCTATAGATACTCGTAACTCAACTAGTCTGAATTAAAAGATTCCAACCAAAGCAATTCCATGATTATATTCCTATTTCTAGGAATATCGGAAATTAATGGAAATGCTTATTTGATCAAAGCTACTGGTATTATCAGCTTACATCATTATCAGTGTTGTGGTTGTGCTGATTACCGTAAGTATAGTATTTACTATAATATGCCTAGTGTTTTCCATACATCCCCATACTTTTTCCTAAAACATCACAGGGGTCGGAGTTCGGCTTTATGTGATTACTGTTACGTGCGTTTAAAAGATAGGTAAATTGTTATTTGTCTCATTTGATGACAAAACTCGTGAGGTCGTATCAGTAGTATCAGAATGGATAGTCTCAAAAGTAGCCAGCTACTTTTCAGTTGGCTCACATTTGAGCATATTCATGAAGGGTAAAAAAATGTGAAAGTTAGTAAATTTTCTTGGTGTGTTATCATTATCATACTATGTGGTACTAAGGTTGCTACGCGACAAAACCCTCCAAATAAATAAATCAACTAAATATGCTAAATACTTTGAAACTCCTTGCTCGTGGGGTTCGGTTTAAACTATTTAATAATTATTATGAACTTGAATTTGAATTTGAATTTATTATGATTACTTCAAGTGTTTTAATCTTTTTACGAGACTTTCAATTGGATCAAGCTTGATTTAGTTGTAGATGAATTTATTCATTTACTCAAGGTAATTCTTTGTTGATCAAGTGCTTGATTCATCAGCTAGAAGCATTTTATAAAGAAAGTCCTTACCTTGAAAGCTGCAGTAACAGACGCGATGGACAGTCCTAACGAAGGACTGAAAATGAACGACAGTCCTGCCAGGTAGCCTGCGGGTAGTGCGTACAGAGCCGAATCATAGCCTTTCTTACGGCATAAGTAGCAGATTACAGCCTGGAAGAAGAATTTTGATATTTGGATGTTTGTGGGATTTTTTTTTCAATCAAGTTAGTTCCTGGTTAAGGAGTTCCAAATTAGTCTCACAGACCCCTGTCTCTGAGACTGATTTGGAGTTGCCTATCAACTGAAATTTTTGATCGGCTAGCATTTCAAGAAAAGGTTTGTGATTTCAGAAACTGGTCGTAAATCTGTCAAAGCTAAAACTAAGTCGTACTCTGTAAATACCGATATAGCTTCCGAAGAACAGCGCCAGCTTGAAGTGCTTGCCTCTGATGGAAGAGATGGCTTTCAGTGGCGACCTGATGCCGGGGAGGATAGCCCGAGCCAGGGAAATACCAAGACCGACACCAAAGTACGTCGCGTAACCCTGGAAAAAACACAGTTAATATAAAAAAAATATGAGAATCGCTTAGAAATTACTTCACGAACGGAGCGTCTCTAAGGTGCACTTAAAATCCTTTCACCACACTGACTGGTTCAAAAGAACTAGTGACACGAAAAGAAGAAAATACTTTTAGTCATTGTTCTTTTGTATGAACTTGAATTAAAATACGTAAAAGAAAATGTGCAAATTGGGAGATGAAGCCACAAAACGTTGCTCAATCAATAATAAAAATTGTGTCTCCTGACACTACCTTACCTAAATTTTATAAAAGTAGTATTTTAATTTCAATTATAACTAAGAATGCTTTAAGAAAATGACTCACCTTTCGATAAGGTAGAGTAGAGCTAAGATTAAAGGGACAAAACTCAAATCAAAAACGATCTCAAACTATCTTTGTTTTCTTACCTAACCAGTTTAGTTAGGTACTTAGATAAACCATTGATGCCTATTACTTATTGATTAGCTAATAGTGGCCGTCCATTTAACCTAGACCTATGTTCCATTTGCAATGATAAACGGAGTTAATTTTAGCCTCGTGTAGGCAAGCGCTTTGTTCGGAGTAATGTAGCTATTTAGCAACAAGAATATTGTGTTGCTTGGTAGGTACACCTATATTCTATCTTTGTAGAGTAATTAACGGCAATTTACTCGTAACGAAATACTCAAAACCTCTAATAAACTAACAAAAAGCCTATCAAATCACTTGTTCTTTCGAGCCAAGTGTGGTGATAGGATTTTTATTGGTGCACCTAGAATCTTTTCTCTACACTTTGGTGGTCTTCAAAGTGGGGTTTTTCGTGCACTTGACATCATGCTTTCAAACTGGTTAGGTTCTACGGCATGCTGGTTTCCTCCCGATGTTTTCCTTCACCGTAAAAACTAGCATTATACTAGGGATTAAATAGTGGAACAAAATGATTAAAAAGTAGTGACCACATGCAGGATGATTGAGGAAATTAGAAAAAAAAATCTGTTGGGCCGAGAGATGAGAGCAAAATTGATGATGACAATTTCATGATTATGTCAACAACAATAGGATAGGTACGGTTGTAGGCAATAAATATTGCACATCGGCATTTCAGCTTTGTAGAGCGCTATCTCTTTCTGACGTACGTTACGCTCTATGAAGCCGAAGTTAGCCGATGTGCAATATTTGTTGCCTCTTGCTATAAGTTTGTTTATTTACCTTAGCTACATGTATCTGGCAAGGTCCATTATGTGGACACACATTTCTTTGAGTGCCATCTTTTCTTCTAACTTTTTCAGGAGTGTACAACCTGCAACACAAATTAAATAAAAAAACATTCTAAAAAACCAAATTCAAGTAAAATAAAAATCATTCCGAAGAGAATTGGGTTTACAATCGATTCCTAGATGGAGATAACCAGAAAAAAAGATAGAAAATCCCATTGGAAACACTCACCAAAACAATGGCGTCCGCTCTTTCTTCTCTCCCTCTAACCTCATGAGGTAGAAAAGGAGAGAGCTACCCAGCATGAACATAAAAGTTTGCTGTGTTTTTGTCACGGATAGGTAGCCAGCATGTTTCATATTGCGAAGCCAGTACTCGATAAACTGGAAAAACACTTGTAATTTACCCACTCATAAAAAAAATATTTACATTAATAATTGTATAATAATAAATATTTTACAAATCTGTAACAATTTTATTTACTTAATAAAAACAATAATGACGAAAATATAATAAGATCCAAAGTCGTTTGCTATAAATATTTTATGAAGAAATATTTATTGTCTGACAAAATAACTACTTAGGTTATTTTATTTGATCGAAAAATTTTGATCCGTCTCTTTGAAACTGAATTTGGCAGTAGGAGTAGGGTAGGCATTGTAGGTTACTTATAGATTCTTTTGAACTACGTGATTATAAAAAGTACCTGCCTACCTAACCGATTATGAACCTATATAATAGTTTAGTATTTGTTAAACAAGAGTGCAAGGTTGCTTTATAACCGCGTGCTCAATTTTGATGACCGAGCAAGCGAGGAAATCAAAAGATAACAAGGTGAAAAATCTTTGCGAGTGCAACACGAAACTTTTCATCCCACCTCAGCGAGGAAATGACTAAATTAAAAAAAGAAAATGGTGCGCGTAAATTCTAAAGAAGTATTACACCAAGAAGGTTTCGAGTCTGAGTTTTTAACAAATTAAATAAAAGGTTGCATGGTAAGTTCGGCACCATGGAGGTAGAAGTAAATAGGTTTAATTATGTTTTGAATTTACAAACTCAGTGCACACGATGTTCTAAATTCAATTTACTTTATTCTCTAGCGGAGCTTTTGCACTCAGATATCGAAGAGCAAAAATACTTTTTCCGAGGTGGGGGGATGAAAAAAAAACTTACCAAATTACAGAACAAGTTTATAACCAGCCCCCTTCTACTCGGAGGTTCCAAGTATATGAAGAGGCCTGTCAGCGTGAATGGGACCCAGAGGTATCCGTAATAATGGAATTTACCACCAGTCATGTTCCTGAAATTTTTAAAGTTACAGTGATACACAGTTTTCTTCTGAAAATGCTTCAGCTTCTGCCGGGGTTTTTAGCACTATTTTTAATTTTAAACAACTCTTTAATAGAATATTAAATCTTCTTATTTAGATACCATATTAGATAAAATCTTCTTCTCTTATAGAATATTCTAATATCTTATGTTCAAATCCAGTTGTGTATGAAAGAGCTTTTCTGCCCAAACGTCTATGAAAACTACGCCAGTACTCCCAAACGGTGAAGAAAACCATCGTTAGAAAACTGAGGTGTCGTATAACCTAAAAATATAGAAAAGTAAGTGTCAAGTGCACGAAAGTAGCTCTTTAGGCGCACTTAAAATCCTTTGAACACACTTGGTTTGAAAGAACCAATGAAGAATATAATATTTGGATATGACACTAACTACTCTTGGCAAATTGGCAAATTTTTTATCATCCGCACTTAATGTACGGGCTGGTTTTTCCGCAAGTAGGCCGTTAGCGGGCCCTTTTTGCGTGACCTTTGACACGACCGTGTTGCTCGATCTTTTTTAGGTTCTACGACACGCTGGTTTCCTCATGATGTTTTCCTTCACCGTTTTAAGAGTACTGGCATAGTGCACATACATTTTTCGACAGAAAAACTCATTGGTACACGACTGGATTTGAACCCACGACCAGCGCTCTCACTACTACACTAACTACTCTTTAAATGCTTTCAATATAATGAGCATCAAAAAATTGTGGACACAATTTACCGTGTCTATCTGTATATTTGTATGTTTTTCATAGACTTTGAGAGTAAGGAAGGATCTGTAATGTCCACGTACCTTACCTAATAAAGCAGCTAATAAATGGTGCTGTAGCGGTGACTAGAAGACCCAGCATGGTAGACCTGACGTAGTATGAGCCCATTTTTATCCATTCTTCCTTTTTCAGCATCTTCTTTCCGCGCATAGCTATTTGTGCCTTGAAAGAAAACAAGAAGATTGTTAACGGCATGCACACAATATTTATTTTTCTTCCATTCTCCTCTATCATTTGTTATTTATTTTATGCCTCGCAAGTTAACTTGTGTAATCACAAGGATCTTAACAAGTAACAATGACATATAAAAAATACAGTCAATGCTGTAAAACTGTCATGGCAGCGCCTTTTAGTATTCATCTCTACCAAAAACCACTTCTAAACACTTTTGTACATCGTTTTTGCTTTTAAATTCGTGAATTTTCCGCATTTTTAGCAATTGTTCACAGATTTGGAGCATTTCGAAACATCTCCTTTGTAAGTTTCTATTATTTAAATATACCGAGAGAAAAAAGTCTATTGTCTTGTTTTTTGTTAGGTTTGTGTAGGAACTTTTTATATCATTGTATCTATTATGTAACATTTATACAAATATTTTAATTATCATAATTAAAATATTGAACTGTTTATTTTTTGCTAATCTATGGGAAGGTTTCTATATAAATAACAATGCTTGTAACAATTTTTGAAGAGTGTTGTTTAACAGAATCTAAGCTTAATTGGTAATAGCTCTGCCTTCTACGCCATAGGTCGTGGGTTCGATCCCCACCAAGAATAAATATTTATATGGTGAACACAGATGTTTGTTCGCTGTTTCTGGTGTTGTATTGTATTCTAAGTATGTATTAACAAAATAAATATTTATTCATTGTGTAGTATTATTTAATCTATTATCAGCTATCCATAATACAAGCTCCGCATAATAAGGGACTAGATAGTGTTGTGTAGATTATCCACAATATAAGTTAATTAATTATTATTAATATTAACAATGGGTGTACGTTTCCTTAAAGTACCCATTGTTTGAAAATAGTATAACCTGACCTTGTTAGGTAATCTCTGTCTTAGTGGACGTAGTTTTATTTACTTTTTCTCTTTGGCTATAAAGCGTTATTAACTATCGCTAAGCAATGAAACGATTATGAACAAATGTAAGTTTTATGCATGTCGTGGCTGCACTGCGCGACACTGTCACCTCCCCGCGCGCACTGAATTTATTCAAAATAAATTATAGTTTAAAAAACTAAAAAAAAAAACGCTTTTATAACTAATTAAACTAAAAAGTTAAAAATAAAACTATAATAATCAATTGAAAAATTTATATTTTTATACAAAAAAGCGTGGGGTGCTTTTTATAATAACTTCAGATTTATTAAACTATTGATAAAATATTTACAACAATCAAAATCAAGCACCCCACGCTTTTTGTACAATAATATACATTGTCATCGACCTTTGACAGGTGTGCAAAGTTTGAATCAAATCTGATCGTTCAAAGTAGGACAATATCGAGCTCAAAGGGGTCGGTTACATACAAACTTACAAACTTACATACAGGTGAAGCTAATAAAATCGTTATAAAAATCTGATCTGTTCCTAGTGGTAAGTCTCCTGGGTACAATGTTTCCAGTGGTCCTACTAGTAAGTCTGTTGGGAAGAAAATTCCCAGCAGTTCAACTGGTAAGACTACTCGGTAAAACTACTGGGAACAGCTCAAAAATCAGTGTCAACCCACAAAAGTGCTGCCACAATATATTCAAAGGCCTGTTTTTATTATTTTCGATGCAATTTTTTTTAGTTTGTTTTAATTATCATATTGTTCAATTATTAAGTGTACCATGTCATCTTACTGGAATAAAATAAAAAGCAGCCAAGTGCGAGTCGGACTCGCCCATGAAGGGTTCCGTAGCAACAAGTAACATAATCTATGGTTCTTGTAATTCGTCGAAAGGTAAATTGCGGCTTACGATTTATGACTTATAAAAAAAAAAACTACTCACTAGATCTCGTTCAAACCAAATATCGTTGGAAGTTTGCATAGTAATACACAACATATATTTTTTTAGTTTTATCATTCTCTTATTTTAGAAAATTAGAGGGGGGGAGACCAACTTTTTACCACTTTGGAAGTGTCTCTTGCGCAAACTTTTCAGTTTAGAAAAAACGATATTAGAAACCTCATTTTTGAAGACCTATTCATAGATACCCCCACACGTATGGGTTCGATGAAAAAAAATTTTTGAGTTTCAGTTTCAAATTTATAGTTTTTTTTCTATTTTTGTGTAAAAATCTTAATGCGGTTCACAGAATACATCTACTCGCCAAGTTTCATCAGTCTAGCTTTTACGGTTTCGGAGAAACATGGCTGTGACATACGGACGGACATACAGACGTGACGAATCTATAAGGGTTCCGTTTTTGCCATTTGGCTACGGAACCCTAAAAATGAATGAATGAATGAGTCAAGCATTTCACCAACTTCCTCGATAACTTACAGTATAAACAACGCCATAGAACTTGGCACTGCCGATGGTGGATGCCAGGAACAGCGGTGGGAAGGCTTTGAGGCAGTTCTCCTCCCAAGGATGCAGGATCTGATGACATGGTGCGCCTCGACAAGCGATGTCGAAGAGATGCTTGCTGACCTGCACCATTGCGGCTTACTACATTGGCTCTGCAAAAGAAGTTTCAGTTTCATTAATTATGGTCGCCGAACGTTGCTGGAGGAACAGAAAAAAAATTTTTTTGGCAAATGTTTATCATCCGCACTTGATGCGGACTGGTTTTTCCGCAAGTAGGCCGTTAGCGGGCCTTTTTTGCGTGACCCTTGACACGTGTTGCTCGAACTTTTTTTAGGTTTTACGACACGCCGTTTTCCTTCACCGTTTTGCGAGTACTGGCTTAGTGCACATATTGTTTTTTCTACAGAGAAACTCATTGGTACACGACTGGATTTAAACCCACGACCTTCGGATCGGAAGGCGGAGCCGCTACCACTAGTCTGGGTTCGATTCCCATCGAGAACAAATATTTATGTGGGTGAACATAGATAAATAAATAATAGTTCTCTGTCTATGAGGTCATAATAAGAATATTATGACCCCATAGACAGAGAACAATTATTTACACTAAGAATTACATTAATTAACTATTTTTATACTAAGAATAGTATAGGTACTGGTGGCCTAGTGGTAGCGGCGCCGCCTTCCAATCCAAAGGTTGAGGGTTCAAATCCATTCGTGTACCAATGACTTTGTATGCTAAAAAATATGTACACTATGCCAGTGCTCTCAAACGGTGAAGGAAAACATTGCGAGGAAACCAGCATGTTGTTGAACCTAAAAAGTTCAAAATTATGTATGAAGTGCACGAAAGGAACCTCATTGAGACGCACTTCAAATCCTATCACCACACTTGGTTCGAAAGAACCAGTGATACGTAAAGTAGAAGAAGTATGTATTTACAAAAAAAAATATTAATAAGTATTATATCAGCTATCTAGTTCCCATATATCCCATCTAAAATCCTGTCCCAGGCACTATAGCGTCCCGTAAGTAGGGGCATGAGTAATCACCAGTTGCCCCTGACGCTATATAAATCCTCTACAATAGATGCAAAGGCCTGTTTACTTTTTTTAGTTCCCATAGTACAAGCTCTTCTTAATTTGGGGCTATCATAATCAATAGTTTATTATTTTATACTATTAGGTACTGAGTAACCGATTACCTATACCTATACACGTTCCGGACGCAAGCGTTTTGTTTCGTAAGGCCAATGTTACAATCCAATGAACATAAATGGTATGAAAAAGTCTGGTACATAACGTCATACAATTAGCATTGCAACATTACCACAACATCACCTAATAGAAATTAACATGCATTACGAACTGAACCTAATTAGAAGTTGCTCAGAAATATAGATAGTGCAATTCACGAAGACGCGCCCCTCGCGGGGTGCGGGGAGTTTGCTCCGAGCGACAGTCGCAACCTTATAAGTACTATAACACAGTTCACCGACAAGTCCCCAGTTAGTAGCAGTACTAATATGGGTGAACAAGCTTTGGGGCCTATTGCCCAACATTTAAACTAGTGTCCTCGACAATGGGAAGTCCAGGCACTTTAAATGTCGTACACCAAAATATGCAAGGGCTTCCCAGCAAAGTTTTAGAATTAGAACTATTTATGAATTGTTTCAGTGTAGACATCATGTGTATTACAGAACACTGGATAGTAGAACTAGAGTTACTCCCTTTTTATGAAAAATATAGTATTGTAAGCTCTTTTAAACGAAAGAACGCTATGCGAAGTGGTTCTTTAATTATTGTAAGCAATCAATTGAAATGCAAGGAGCGTAAAGACATTGCAAATCTCAGTATCGAGAGGACTGTTGAGCTGTCGTGTGTGGAGCTAGAGCGGCACATAGTTGTGAGCGTTTACCGTCCCCCAGACGCGGATTTCACCTTGTATGAATCCACTATGGAAGATGTACTGCGTAAAATCTTTAACTGTAATAAAACCGTAATAATCTGTGGAGATTTTAACGTAGATATCCCGGTTCACCCTCTTTCTGAGAGGCTGTTAAATTTGTTTAAATGTTTTGACCTACACTGCTTGTTTCAAGATCCAACAAGGTTCAAGACACTAACAACAGCCACCTGTCTTGACAATATTTTTAGCAGTCATGAGCCAGTTAGTAAATCGGTAGTTAGGCATTTTAGTTCAGATCACTACGGTCATAGCGCTAGATTTGCTTATAAAATTATAGATAAACACGAGATTTTCACCCACCGGCCTATCACAGAGAGCCGTATTAAAAAGTTTCAAACCAATATTGAACTGAAAGTGTCCCTCATGCCTTGTCTGACTGACCCAAATGACCTTTTCACCAACTTGTCAAATTTAATCAATGAAGAACATAAGGATACCTTTAAACTTAAAACATGTAAAGCTAGTATTAGTGTCGCGTTCGCTGACTGGGCCACCCCAGGTATTTACAAAAGTAGGAATACATTATATGAGCTATATGCTGCTAGGGAATCAATGCTTAATGACCCAGCATTTATTTTACATATTAAAAACTACTCTAAAGCATTTAAAAGAGCTTGTCACGCAGCAAAATCATTGCATATCAAAAGAAAAATTGAAAAATCCACAAATAAAATTAAAGCTACCTGGAAAATAGTCAATAATGAGACTGGCAAATCAAAACTCCGTAATAAAAAAATTCATTTGAAAGTAAACAATAATCTTTTGACAAATAATTTTGAAGTAGCCAACGCGTTTGATAGTTTCTTTTCCAGTATCCCTAAAGTAACGTGACATCATCTTTAAATTCCTCGGCATCTGGTGCGATGGCATTGTTAGAGTCTAGTGTTAAAAAATGTAATAATATCTTTAGTTTTAAATACATTAATGCTGACAAAATCGTGAAGACATTTAAATCATTAAACATTAAAAATACTGAAGATTTATGGGGAATGTCTACACTATTATAACTGATACTCAGCGCTATTATAACTGATATTGCACCATGCCTAGCGTATATTTTTAATAGGTGTGTTGATGAGGGTGTTTTTCCTGATTTAATGAAACCTAGTAAGCTCATTCCCCTGTTCAAATCTGGAAATGCAAGTGACCCTGCTAACTATAGACCTATCTCAGTATTGCCCACGCTAAGTAAAATCTTTGAGAAAGTTATTCTTACTCAGTTGTTTTCACATTTTAACCTAAATGGGATACTTCATAGCCACCAGTTTGGATTTACGAAAGGTCGATCAACGACTGATGCCGGTATTCTACTCTTAAAGCACATATATGATGCCTGGGAAAACTCGCAAGACGCGATTGGGGTATTCTGCGATCTTTCCAAAGCTTTTGACTGTGTAAATCATGCTACATTAATATCTAAACTTAAACATTACGGCATTCTAAATCGCTCTATTGACCTAATACAATCATACTTGACTGATAGAGTCCTTAAAGTTGATGTGGGCGGTGAGAGATCTTCTGGGTCTATTATTGACATGGGGGTGCCACAAGGTTCGATATTAGGTCCTTTCTTGTTTCTAGTGTACGTAAATGACCTCCCTTTTTTGGTTAAAAAACTATGTGAAATAGTACTATTTGCTGACGATACCTCATTAATTTTTAAAGTCGATAGATTGAAGACTAATTACGATGACGTTAACGCATCTCTGTCGCAAATACTTAACTGGTTTAACGTTAATAATCTTTTACTGAATGCTAAGAAAACCAAGTGTATTAAATTTATCTTACCAAATGTGACTCTCCGGCCAACTAATATTATACTTAATGGAGAGTCACTTAACCTTGTAGATTCTATTTTCTTAGGACTTAATATTGACAAAAAATTGCAGTGGGGGCCACAAATCAAAGCACTTGCAGCTAGACTAAGTTCGGCTGCATATGCAGTTCGGACTATAAGATGGCTTACTGATGAAGCTACAGCTAGGCTAGTTTATTTCAGCTACTTCCATAGTGTTATGTCTTACGGTATCCTTCTCTGGGGGAAAGCAGCTGATATTCAAACTATATTTGTTTTACAAAAAAGGGCCATACGTGCCATATATAAAATGAAATCTCGAGACTCATTGAGAGAGCGATTTAAGGAAATTAATATCCTCACAGTAATTTCACAATATATATATGAAAACTTATTGTACACTCACAAACACATCTGTAGCTTTCAGAAAAATTGTGATTCACATAATATTAACACTAGAAATAAAAATAAACTTTATATTCCCAAATTTCGCCTGCAGAAGGTAAATGGGTCTTTTATGGGGAACACTGTACGCTTTTTTATTAATTTTTATAGTGTTTACTACACTTAAGGAAATCACAAAGATTTTTCCTAGGGGAAGGTCGCGGGTTCAAATCCCGCTCGGCTCTTAACTTTTGGGACATTATAAAAATCACTGTACGCTTTTATAATAAACTTCCGGAAAATGCAACTAAGCTTCCTATTCGGAAGTTTAAAGCCTATGTTAAGAATAATTTAATAAAGAAAGCGTACTATACTCTAGATAGCTATATGAATGATAAAACTGCGTGGCCCAATGTCCCGGTCACTCTACCCATAGGAAGCTAACATGTCGATTTGCAATGTCTGTACCTACTATTTCGTATCTTATTTTTATATAAGCTTTGTAGATACTATAGTATAACTTTGAAGCGTAGCGTGTGCTGTCTTTGAAACTTTTGCTTTTGTATTATTGCATTGCATACGTCTGACTAAGTGAAGTGGCACCACACTGGAACTTCACTGCTATTATTTTAGACTATTTTTGATTTGTAAAAGGATCATATAAAAAAACAGTAGGAACCGAGACGTAGTTTGTTGCCTGTTCTTCTACGCTTGGTCGCGTGGAACTGGCACCTAGACTCACCTAGCTATAAGACGTTTCAAAGTGATTCTTGCATCGTAATGAATAAAAAATTATTGAGTTTGAGTTTTTGAGTTCGTAGTCTATTCATTGTAGTGTGCGTGTGCACTCATAGGTAATTACTGTGTACCGATAACACTCAAACATTGACGGAAGCTTGCACACATATACTATAAACGGTTAGGAGGAATAGAGGGGCGCGCCTTCGTGGATTGCACTATCTATACTACAATTATCATAATTATTAACCACAAGTCTGGAGAAGTTCAGTGCTGGACATGATCTACGGTTCAAGGAAGAATGATTTTAAAACTTAATACTTCTTAACCGACTTTAAATAAAAAAGAGAGAGGTTCTCAATTCGGTTGTTTTTTTAATTTGCTATGTTTGGTATCACATTGCTTCATAATTTATGAACCAGTTTAAAAAAATATTTTTGTATCTGAAATGTAATACTTCCAGATTGGTCCCACAGATATTAGGTAAAATTGGTTAAGCAGTGTGGCCTTATAGTCGGTCTCTCAAGTGTTTTAATCTTCACTTATTCGTATAGTGTCAGTGTTTTGAACCAATGTGGTGAAAGGATTTCAAGAACGCCTCAAAGAGGCTCTTTTTGTGCGTTTGACACACGTTTTACTTTACACACTTTTTTTAGGCTCTACACCGTACCGTTTACCATACGTTTTAGAGTACTGGCTTAGTGCACATACATTTTTGGACAGAAAAACTCAGTAGAAACTGGTGTTTACTCTTGCCCCCACTTACGGGACGCTATAGTACCTAGGACAAGATTTTAGATGGAATATAGGCTTGCCTAGCACTTATACCTTCCTGACAGCTTAGTCGGCCTGATCCACAGGAAAGGCATGGTCAATACGTGTGGAGCTGACTAAGCCGTGGATTTCCGCATGATGTTTTCCTTCACCGTTTGCACTAGCATTGTGTACATAAACAATTCGAACAGAAAAATCCATACACACGACTGGATTCGAACCCGCGACCGTAGGATCGGAAGGTAGAACACCGTAGGCCTACCACAAGCTCTATCTGGCTCTGTCTCTGGCTCTGGTTTTAAGTATGTGTGAGTTCTGTCTAAATAAATCCTTTGTCGAAACGTCACACACACAGTCACACACAACCTAGTGAGCACTCACACTGACTCAAAACCAGAGCCAGAGACAGAGCTTGTGGTCTCAGTTCTCTCGGTAACATGTTAAGAAGGTGACTATACCTAGTTCGTTTGTTGGGTTACAAACCAAAACAAGACAAATCCCTAATATGCGTATGTCATAGACTTATTTACGGTAAGTCCAAATTACGTTGTGATAAGCCGACACAAATCTCGCAGCCAACATGACGTGATCCTTATTACCTCGAGTTAGGGCTGCTTTTGCAACTTATCCCTAATTGTTAAACATCAAACATAATGTGGACTGATGACGCAAGAATTAGGTTTTAGTATCGTAATCGTAAGCCTTTGGTTATCAATTAATACGCAGAATTAGTGCGTTTAATAGTATTTCGTAACTGTTTTGATATTCGTAACTAGTATTAGTAGAAGTTAGTTGCCTAGTTTGTATTTCTGTAGTATTTGAAATGATAAACATAATTTTAATATTAAAATTAAAAAAAAATCTAGTATTAAAATATTTAAAACGTGCAGTAATTCATGGATTTTTATTGTATTTTTAATGATTACCGATAGGAAAATAGTATTCAATTCAAAATCACTTTTAACCGACTTCAAATAAAAACTAGTACCTAGGTTCTCAATTCATTTAAATTTTTTTTAATGTTTATTATGCATAACTTCGTCATTTAAGAACGGATTTAACATTTTAATTTGTAAGGTCTAGATTGGTCCCTTAGAAATTTTGTCAAAATCGGTTCAGCAGTTTGACCTTGAAGTCTCTAAAGTTATTTAAAATTCACTTGTTATTTTAATGTACACAACGACAAAAAGAACATGTTATTATTAGTTTTTTTAAATACGTGTCAGCAACATTAATTACGAAAATTTTCAAATTTGTTAAAAATTTATGACGGAATTTTGAAAGTTTTACTTACTTCAACCTTTTTTCCACAAATCAAATTCACTTTAAAATTTTTAAAAAATATTTAATTGTTTCACAAGTAATCAATGCACTGGATCCGACTTCCACTAGACGTCTGAGCAAGTCTTGGTCACGCATTGAACGAGTAATGTTATGCGTTCAGTCAAGCGAGGTGTGTGGCCAAAGAATATAAAATACAAACAGATAAGATTCACATTTCCGACACTTTAGCTATTTTCCTGACGTGCTTGACCTACGAGGTAATTCCCCTGAATTACCTCGTAGGTCAAGCACGTAATGGCCCCCATTATGGCCCCATTATGCCAACAAACATAATGGCCCCCTGGCCATTATGTTTGTTCCATCAACTAGTTTGTATGTAAAAAAAAACATATACCTACTGTTAAAACTATTATAAACGCAATTTTACATTTTTTTAAAGTAATTTTATAGTGTTTATACTACACTTAAAAAACACACAGATTTGTATAATGTCCCAAAAGTTTAACTTCCTGCTTGGTTCTTAACGTTTGGGACATTATAAAAATCTTTAAAAAAAATACCTATCTAAAATTTTTCGTAATTTTACATAAGCAAGTTACGTTCTACATTATATCGATATAAAAATGAAGACAAATACTTTTCTCTTATTTCATAGTGAATTTATGCATCTCACACCGCGTAGAAGTACCTATAGGTATACACATATTTTTGTAAGAAAGAGGTGGATAAGAATTATTTTTTTAGTTCCAAAAGATTGTGCGTGAAGTGCTCAAAAGGAGCTTTTCTGAGGCGCACTAAAAATCTTTTCACTTTGCTCGTCGTTACTTTGCTAGTCTCGCAAAATTGCAAAAACTCCAGTTCAGTTCACAATTCCCCACTAAAAACAATGAAATTACTAATTTTATAGCCCCCATTAACACTAAACGCTGTTTGTTTATTTAGTGGGGCGCCCCATAAACCGCTAAACGGCGGAACCGAACATGACCCTTCTCAACCGGTAGTCTTCACCTAATAAATTATAGCGGTTAAATTTTTAGTAGCACATAAATATTAGAGCAATTTGTGTTGTGTTTGAGAGCTTTGAGTTATGTAAGGATATCACTGGGAGTACTCTAGAGCTCTCAAATAATGAAGGCACAAATATATTGCCGCGGGTGAAAACCTGCTTTTTAGTCAGCAAATATTGCGGACAATCCACACAACACTATCTAGCCCCAAATTAAGCAGAGCTTGTAGATACCAGATAGCTGATATAATACTTAAATACTTTTTTTGTAAATACATACATGGAATACAATATAACACCCAGACAGAGAACAAACATCTATGTTGAACACACAAATATTTAATAGATTCAGGCGTGACTTTGCGGAATTCCATTGTTAAACATAAATTAAGTAGAACAATAAATATATAGTACTAATCCGCTAATCTAATCTAAGTAAGCTAATTTAATGTAGACTTGTGTGTGCACCCCACGCCGCGAAGACTTCTTATAGCCCAGTTGTAAGACTAAGCTGGTTTTAAACAGCCCGTACAGACAAGTGGCAAACAGACGCAATGGCCCAGTTGTAAGACTAATGCTGGTTTTAAACAGCCCGTACAGACAAGTGGCAAAAATACTTAATAGATTAGTCTTACAACTGGGCTGTTGAGTCTGTTTGCCACTTGTCTGTACGGGCTGTTTAAAACCAGCTTAGTCTTTCAACTGGGCTATAAGAAGTCTTCGCGGCGTGGGGTGCACACACAAGTCTACATTAAATTAGCTTACTTAGATTAGATTAGCGGATTAGTACTATATATTTATTGTTCTACTTAATTTATGTTTAACACAAATATTTGTTCTCGGTGGGGATCGAACCCACGACCTACGGCGCAGAAGGCAGAGCTACTGCCAACTGAGCTGAGAGACCAGTTCTTGTTTCTATTGGCCTGTGGATCAGGGTCAATATGCTGTGAGGATGGTGCATACAAAAATACGAGTAGAGGCCGGCAAAAGTTGATCATCCATTACCTACTGTGGTGTTTAGCGGCCAGATAAATTACCTAGTAATTTGAAAATGGAACGATATTTTACTCCGAAAAAAAATGCAGCCAAGTGCGAGTCGGACTCGCCCATGAAGGGTTCCGTAGCACGACGAACTACAAGAACCTTTATATAATGTAACTTGATGTAACATAATAAGGTTCTTGTAGTTCGTCGAAAGGTAAATTGCGGTTTACGGTTTATGACGTACAAAAAAAAAACTACTGACTAGATCTCGTTCAAACCAAATATCGTTGAAAGTTTACATAGTAATGTACAACATATATTTTTTTTAGAATTATCATTCTCTTACTTTAGAAGTTAGAGGGGGGGGGACCAACTTTTTTCCACTTTGGAAGTGTCTCTCGCGCAAACTATTCAGTTTAGAAAAAAACGATATTAAAAACCTCAACATCATTTTTAAAATACCTATTCATAGATACACGTATGGGTTCGATGAAAAAAATTTTTTTGAGTTTCAGTTTCAAGTATGGGGACCCCCGAAATTTATAGATTTTTTTTATTTTTATGTAAAAATCTTAATGCGGTTTACAGAATACATCTACTCGCCAAGTTTCATCAGTCTAACTTTTACGGTTTCGGAGAAAAATGGCTGTGACATACGGACGGACAGACAGACAGACAGACAGACAGACAGACATGACGAATCTATAAGGGTTCCGTTTTTGCCATTTGGCTACGGAACCCTAAAAATGGTAACCAAGGAGGTAACTTATCAAAGGTATTATTTAAATATCGAACGGGCTTGCAAAATTAAATGCTGTTATTTTTTTTTTTATGGGACATAACAGAATAACAGGTGGAGAATAACATTTACGCAAGGCAAGAGTGAGTTGCTGGACAATGTTTGTACATAATGTGATATGCAGAGCCTACACTAAGAATAAAAACCTTGTGTCGCAGGTCCTGCGTTGCCTTCAATTGTTACAATATTGTAGTCGAGCAGCTAAAGTGTCAACTGGTTTGTCTAAGGTGAGTTAATATTGTTCCTGCTAGATTAGTACAATGTAAAAACCTGATATAATAATATACCTACTTAAACGCATGCAATAGTAAATATTATAGAGTTTTCATGTATGTAATATGAGGGTGTGCGTGAAGGGTGGAAAGGATGGGTGTGTGGGTGTGTGTATGTGGGTGTGGGGTTGTGTGTGGGAGGATTTGTGTGTGAGGAAGTGAGTGTGAATTGGAAAAAACAAATGAACGCTTCGACGCAAGAAAAACTTGTGTCGTTCGTTGTTTTCCGAAATTGTAATTGACAAATAGAGTTCAAGTACCTAAATAGTTTAGATTTCCTCGCATTATTTGAGAAAAGTACTAAGCTACAAGGCTTGGCCACAACTGAGTATTCTTGCTGTAGGTCTATCACAAGCTATCTGGCCCTGTCTCTGGTTTAGAGTCAGTGGGAGTGTTCACTAGTGTATTATACTGCGTGTCTGACGTTTTGACGTAGGATTTATTTAGTCAGTACTCACACATACTCAAAACCAGAGGCAGACAGAGCTTGTTGTAGGCCTACTGGCCGCTGCAGTTATTTAACTGAAGGATGAATGTATTTGCAGATTTAAAAACTAGCTCCTACCTTTACTAGTAAGTAATGAGTGGTCAAAGCCTCATATTTGGTCGGTTCATCATCATCATCATCATCAGCCTGAAGAAGTCCACTGCTGGACATAGGCCACCCCTACACATTTCCAGGAAGAATGATTCTGAGCCCTTTCCATCCACCGACTTCCTGCGATTTTAACAATGTCGTCAGTCCATCTGGTGGGTGGGCGCCCTACTTTTCGCCTTCCGGTTCATGGTCGTTATTCGAGAACCTTTATTCCCCAACGGTTGTCAGTTCTTCGAGCTATATGACCTGCCACTTCAACTTATTCATTCTAAGAGCTATGTCGGTGACCTTGGTTCTTCTACGGATATCCTCTTTTCTTATTCTATCACGTAGTAAAAATCCCAGCATAACTCTCTCCATAGCTTGTTGCGCGACTTTGATCTTGTGTACGAGGCCAATAGTTAGCGACCAATAAATAGATTTAGACGGTTATAAATAAATAACGTTATATTATAATTTTATTTAACATAAATTCTGCAGAGAAGTATTCAAATTAGTTTCCGTGATTCAATACTTATGTAAATTCACCATTTTGTATGCAAAACAAAACATTACCAAGTGTTCATTGTAATTTCATAATTATAAAATAAATATTGTGGACAATACACACAACGCTATTTAGCCCCAAATTAAGCAGAGCTTGTGATGCGCTGCTATGGGAACCAGATAGCAGATATAATACTTACATACATTTTTTTGAAAATACATACTTATAATACAATATAACACCCAGACAGAGAACAAACATTTGTATTCACCACACAAATATTTATTCTCGGTGGGGATCGAACCCACAACCTATGGCGCAGAAAGCAGAGCTACTGAGCTCTGAGTGTATTATTTTAGTTTTTATAGTATTTTACAATAAATGAATCATAGAATTAGTTACTATGTTGTGATTTCTTTGTATGTTTATGATATTATTGAATATAATTACAAACGCCATTTATTTCAATAATATTAAAAATCATACGAATTGATAGATAGATTAATAATTTATTGTACATATAAGAAACATATTATAACAGAAACATTACAAATATAGGTACAATGGGCGGCCTTATCGCTAAAAGCGATCTCTTCCAGACAACCTTTGGATGGAGAGATTTGACTTCAGCCTTGCGCACGTCTAAAGGCCTGCGCACACCTAGTTCGCTGACGGTAGCGATCAGTGAAACGCTGTCAAGTATCGCTGTCAAATCTCAAATCTGACAGCGATATTTGACAGCGTTTCACTGATCGCTACCGCCTGCGAACTAAGTGTGCGCAGGCCTTAAGTGATCTGCGGTGACGATCAGAAAAAGTTGTCAAATATGACAGCGATATTTGACAACGTTTTCAAAAAGATCACTGTAAAGAAATTTGACCAATTAAAAATTGACTGGAATGTTCTAAGTTTTGAATCCAAAACCTTGAAGCATATACGGAGCTCACTATCACTAAGCTCTAAGCAATCAGCATTCTTGTTTGCTATGATGAAAGTAAACCTTTTTTATGCAACTACCCAATGGAACAAGCATAATGGTCCACCTGATGTTATGTGGAAAACCATCTCGCCTACAACAAAGCATTGCCTCTTAGGTCGACGCACGTCAGGAACGTGCCCTACGATGCCCTTCCTTGCGTCCGTCAACTTGAGGCATTTAAAGGTTCATTAAATAAAAAAAAACTGTTTTAAAAAGCTGTATACCTTAAATATCAGGTTTCAATATTAGGATATTAAGTGCAAGAACTCCCCTACACCTAGTTCGCAGGCGGTAGCGATCAGTGAAACGCTGTCAAATATCGCTGTCAGATTTGAGATTTGACAGCGATATTTGACAGCGTTTCACTGTTCACTACCGCCAGCGAACTAGGTGTGCGCAGGCCGTTATTTATTCACTTCATATTCTTTTGGTATGAGCAAAGTTTATCAAAACTTCAGGGTCAAAAAGACTAGTTTTTTGACCCTGAAGTTTTCGCAACTCTTTTTAGGGTTCCGTAGCCAAATGGCAAAAACGGAACCCGAAAAACGGAAAAGATTCGTCATGTCTGTCTGTCTGTCTGTCTGTCTGTCTGTCCGTCCGTATGTCACAGCCATTTTTCTCCGAAACCGTAAGAGCTAGACTGATGAAACTTGGCGAGTAGATGTATTACTGATTATTATTACTGTTTATTATTACTGTGAACCACATTAAGATTTTTATACAAATAAATAGAAATAAACGTTAAATTTTTGGGGTCCTTGAAATACTTGAAACTGAAACTCAAAAAAATTGTTTTTGTCAAACCCATACGTGTGGGGGGGTATCGGGGGTATCTATGAATAGATCTTCAAAAATAATGTAGTTTTTTGAGGTTTCTAATATAGTTTTTTTCTTAACTGAATAGTTTGCGTGAGAGACACTTCCAAAGTGGTAAAAAGTTGGCCCCCCCCCCTCTAACTTCTCAAAATGATAAAACTAAAAAAAATATATGTTGTACATTACTATGCAAACTTCCAACGATATTTGGTTTGAACGAGATCTAGTCAGTAGTTTTTTTTTTATGCGTCATAAATCGTAAACCACAATTTACCTTTCGACGAAGTACAAGAACCTTTATATTATTATGTTACTTGTTGCTACGGAACCCGTCATGGGCGAGTCCGACTCGCACTTCGCTGCTTTTTTGTGTTTGGCATTGAATATTATTTCGATCTTTATCCTCTTATTTCCTTAAAATAACATACCTACTATTGTTTTTATTCTTGTATTTGAGATATTATTATGATTGTATGCTGCTGCAGATCAAAACCCTCAAGATCAATGAACTCTAAATTTCCACTAAGAACTGACTAAATAAATAAGCGATACTTTTCTATCTAAAATACCTTAAACGGAGAAGAATAAACTTAATACAATACATGGAATACACGAAACAATTCTGGAGGAGGCCTATACTTGTATAGAGAGATCCTTGAATTAATAAATGTATATCCACACAAACCAATTAAACAAACATACCTACATTAAAAAATGTTACAAACCAAAAATAATTCTATATAATTGTTTTATAAAGCATGCCTTCAATCATATTATTAATGAATTTTTTTTTTTTTTTTTTTTAATGAATTAAATATAATAATTAACTTAATTAGTGTGTATAAAAAAAATTAATAGCTCTGAGTAAATTTTATTAAGCCAATGTTATTTATTAAATGTACACTGTTCAATGGATTAATAAAAAAAAGGCTATTATAATAATAATTTGAGATATGATTAAACGCTACAAGTACATAGACCAAGGACTATAATATTTATGTGCAAGTCTGTATTATAATGTCGTGCCCGTTTCCTTTCCAATGCAATGTGTGTGTTGAATTTTGTGCCTTAGTATCCAGACATTTTGAGAAACTGACTTTTTGCTAACTAGACTGCTATACACAGTCCATCTGATAGTTAGACGTTATGCTACATGGTCTTTTTGCTAATTGGATTTACTGTTCATTATACCGTTTGCTCTGTTGGACATTTAGCTACTTAGGCCTGATAAGGAGGCGAAATAGGCATGGTGGTATTACTTCCCCGGACGAGCTATTCACAAAGAGCTATTTCCGGACTCGCTCAAAATATCAATAATAAAACCTATGCATAAAAAATGTTTAAAAACCGATCCTAACATCTATCGACCACTTCCTACTTCGTCAAAAATGCTAGAAAAAATTATGTGCAGCCGTGTTTATTCATATTGTGAGAAATTTAAGTTATTCGATGAAGCCCAATGCGAATTCCGGAAACATCGATCTACATAATTATTATAGACAAAGCCTACTAAAGACTAAATAAATAAAACAAAAATGTGTAACTACTCACTAAACCTAACTTTGACTACTTTTAAGACCTAACTTTAAGACCTTGACATTATCGTTTAATCTGTTCTTCCGCTTATTAATTTAAACTAGTAGTTAGCCCCGAACCGAGATCTCGTGATGCGATCCAAATGTTTCGAAAATTTTAGTACATATAAGTAGATGGTAAACAGATATTCAATGTTTGGCCTTACTTACCTACCTACCTGTTTTTTTATTGTATCTAGTTTTTAAGGCTTTTTTCCTGTTTTTGTTTTAAATTAAGTTATTCTTTTTTATGTATAAGTAAGTATAAATTGGCAGTAGGTAGGTACCCATTGTAGTATTCTTTCTTAAGGTCAATAAAATCTTTTTCTTTCTTTTCTTTCTTTTCTTTCTTTTCTTTCTTTTCTTTCTTCCTTTCTTACTTCTGACTATCCGTCACTAACTTTGTATGATAAACAAGTTTTAACTTACAGTTACTAACTACAGTTATACTGTAGAGTTAGTAAGTTGAAGTGGCAATGGGCAGGCCATATAGCTCGAAAAACCGACAACCGTTGGGGATTAAAGGTTCTCGAATGGCGACCACAAACCGGAAGACGAAGCGTAGGATTCAAGATTCAAGATTCAATAAACGTTTATTCAATACGATACAAGAATCACTTTGAAACGTCTTAAAGCTAGGTGAGTCTAGGTGCCAGTTCCACGCGACCAAGCCTAGAAGAACAGGCAACAAACTACGGCTCGGTTCCTACCGTTTTTTTATATGATCCTTTTACAAATCAAAAATAGTCTAAAATAATAGCAGTGAAGTTCCAGTGTGGTGCCACTTCACTTAGGGCGCCCACCCACCAGATGGACCGACGGCATTGCTAAAATCGCGGAAGTCGATGGATGGAAAAGGCTCAGAATCGTTTATCCTGGAAATGTGTAGGGGAGGCCTATGTCCAGCAGTGGACTTCTTCAGGCTGATGATAATAATGATGATGTATACTTAACTTATCTACTATTCAATAATAATAATATTATTATCAAACTAGATAATGTTACTAATATTAAAATAGGGTATTAAATCGACCGATAGAACTACTATCTACCGATACTGCTATTAATAACCTTATTTCTGTTATAATCTGATAATAAGGAAAAAAACTGGCTATAAAGTAATATTACGCTAGTTTTATATAACCTTTTTTTTTCCTTGATTCATAAGGTAAAACTATATCTGACTTTTATTAGACTTGCCAAAAAACAAAGACCTAATTACCTATGTCCAGTGGACGTCTTTAGGCAGATGATAATGGTGACAATTTATTATTAGAAACAGTTTAGTAATTACAAGTTATAAAAGTTTTAACGGCTTTTTTCCGTCTGGTTCTATTTGGATCCGTTGAGCTATCTCTCGATCAATTGTAACGGTCTGTAGATAGCCCATCTGTTTCTTGTGTATTTTGTAAATATTTGTTTTTTTTTGTGCAAATAAATGGTGTTCTTACCTTATTCCGTACGCAACAAAAGTGCTAATAGCGTTATACACACAACTGACCGAGACCAAGCATTCAACTACACTGACTGTGTCTGGGACATACACGTTCCTTGTTATCAAAATCAACTGATCTATCTTCTAAATATATAAAACTCTTACGTTACTGACTGACTGACTGACTGACTGACAATCAACGCACAGCCTAAACCGTTAGTCCTAGAAGCATGAAACTTGGAGGGTATGTTCCTCTTATAGCATAGGGGAGCACTAATAAAGGAAATTGGAAAATTATTTCCCTAAGCGGAGAAAATGAGGAAAAACTTTTAAAAGAAAAAGCAACGGGGCGAGCGAAGCCGTGGGCGGCCACTAGTAATTGATAAAAGAAGGGGGTAAAGTGCGTTTTGTCACTAAGTCACAAGGTCCAGAATAGCTTGATTCTAGATAGTTCTGACTATCCTCATGGTTCAATTTTACGTGGACTTAGTTCACCTGGGGTAATTTATCTATAGGTGAATAAAGCATACTATTGCGTAGACTTAAATACCCTATAAGACTTTACTAAAAGGTAATATATAATAACGGGTTCAGCTGTGTCGTACATAAATAAGTGCACGGAAGGATCCTCTTTGGGGCGCACTTAAAACCCTTCACCACACTGGTTTTTAAAAAATGTGACACGACAGGAAGAAGAACGAATCAGGAGAGCCATTATGGAGTTTTTTTTATACACTACACTTATTTATATATTTTTTTGTTCGTGATTTTGGTTTATCCCACCACGGCAAGGAAGTTCAAGTGCACAAAAGGGGCCTCTTAAGGTTGCACTTAAAATTCCTTCATCACACTGGTTCGCAAGAACGAATGACATGACAGGAAGAACAGCGTATAGAAACATAACAAATACTTACTTAGTAGTGAAGTCAGTTATTTTTCTTGCTATTTCATAATATCAAGATATTATATTTACGGTTTCAGTTCCGAAAATCCCAGCTCATTTTTCACTATCAAAACACTTCCGCCATGGGGCGTCAACCATTTCTTCTTATCCGTACCCACAAACAATTCTGACATAAGCACTCCAATAAAAATTATATACTAGCCCATTTAGAGATGAAACCGTGTACCCTGGCTGTAAGCCAATACAATTATATCGTTGGTAAGTGTACTCAACTGAATAATTCCTCGGATCGCGTTGGATTACCTTTACCTTCTGAGATGTTTGGCACTTGATACATTCAAATTCCATTGCAAATATAGGTTTCATAATGGTGGTATGTGATACCATCTTTTAGGCTTGATCGCGTGGAGCTAGCACCTAGACTCACCTAGCTTTCGAAGTGATACGTTTCAAAGTGATCCTTGTGTTACTACTGAATAAAGACATCTTTGACTTTGACACCTTTTCAGAGCTACCTTATCACAAAAAACATGATCACCACGTGCTGTGCTAAACTGCGGGCTTCTTCATGAGGTTTTCCACCACCACGCAAAACCACTGTCAAAGAAGTCGTAGTGATAAGAGTAGAGAAGGGTATGTTAAGATGGTTTGGTGATGTAGAGAGAATGGATGAAAGTAGATGAACAAAACAGGTGCAGACGAGTGTGGATGGAACTGCTGCAAGGGAAGACTCTCGATTAGATAGCAGACGTTTTAAAGAAGAAGAAAGAAGAAGAAGCTAGGCCAAGAGTACCCTAAAACGACGAGCATGTATGAAGAATGTTATGAGAGTGAATGATGAGAAAGAGGTATGTCAGGATCGTAGCAAGTGGAAATCCGTGATCTCTGTCTACCCCTATGAGACAGAGGCGTGATTTTATGTACGTACAAAATGTATGTATGTTTGTATGTATTCGAAAGCAGTGAAATGAGAGCAGCAGAGAATTTTTTCAAAGGTATAAAACGGTAATCACATTTTTGACCTTCCATGTTCGGTCTGGAAAGTTAAATGAGATCAACGGCTTAATGTAGGTAATTTGAAAGAGCCTAGTTTAAAAGCACCTTAAGAGAATCAGATAATTCGGCAATAAAAATTCTCGCTACTTTTTAAATGGTAGTTTAAATTTTTTGGCGTGGAAACCAAGAGGGCACTTAGTAATAGCTGTGTAATATCTAGTTCCATAATGCATGCAGGTTTCACCCGATCCCGGCGATAAATACACTACCACTGTAGAATTATACTGGCTACAGGCCAATTTTAATTTCACATGTAGTGTGTGAAAATGCTGGATATAGACCAAACTTTTCATTTTGAAATACAAAATCGGTTGTCTGTAAAGTCGGTTTACTGACGATAGTTGAACGTGACAATGTCATACAGTTGTCCACGCGGACGCATCGCTCACTCAAGTAGGAGAGAGACAGATGTCAAACGCTGCCAAGCGCGGAGGCCGATTGTGCCTCTTTGTCGCTCGCTCCACGCTCTGGCTTGCACTTCAAGCCTTAAATGGAACGCCTCAGAGCGAGGTAACGCCGCATGACGTCATGTGTTTTCGTGCGTGCAGCCGGCTCCATCGAATTATAAGACGTTTTCACGTCAAAAAATGTGTTGGTGATTTTTTGTATTTGCTTAACCCTCTGCAACTGAGGTGGTAGTATGTCAGACACCGTCAATCATAAAATTCGTTGTCATTTTGCAATATCGCGTGATGTAGCTCTGTCTGGCTCGGTACCTTCCTGTATTGGTCCGCGGCATCGGGCAGTATGGCGGGAGCGGTCGCGCGATCTACACTTTTGGTGATACGAGCATTTGGTGTCTCTCAGGCGTAAGTACAGCAATAAGATCTGATTCTGATAGACGTTACCTCATAAAGATTGACTGTAGTTCCATAGTGTCCAACATTCGTAACCTCAGTAAAAATATGTAAACTCCTATAGTGTCTCTCCTACGTAACCTCATTTAATATTTTTTCTTGCAATTATATTTATTCTTCAAGTATGTTTTTTACTTTTAGATGTTGAATCCAGGGAGTATATAGATAACAGACCCTCCAACGAAGTTTTAATGGAAGGCCAAGAAATATAGATAACTACATTGAACACTGGCTTGAAGATTCAGAAGAAGAAAATAACTTCAGTGATGTTGACGACTCTGTTGAAGACTCTGACTTTTTAGCTGACGAATAAGTGGGATATTTTGAGAATGAAGGAAACAGATAATTTCAAGAAGATATTACAAGGGAACCATATGAAAGTGATGAGAGCAAAGGTAACGACAGCGAAGATGAGGACGAGCGGCCACTAAGCTCATTTTCTACCCAAGAACGAGGACGAGCTGTTTCTAATTCGAACTCCTGCTCACAACATCCTACACGTTTCTCGATCGACTGAACCACTGATCTTTCAAAATTTATGGGTCTTTGGTCAAAACTGTTTGATTCCGACATGATGCCCCAGAAGATTGAAAAGGCAGACAAGATTCAGCTGCTGCGCTTGCAAAAAAGCTATTTGCTTGCAATGCTCAGCTCAAGTTTGCAAAGACTGTAAGTTTTAGATAACAAAATTAGGGTTGACTTTGAGACTGATTTGGGCCTAAACCTATCATAGGATATTGTTGATTTTATTTTTCATAGCTTTTGATTGTAATGTTAAAAATAATTATGTTTGCTCAAAGATAAAATAAGCACTAAGTTTTTTTATAAATCATATTTTGTACCTGTATGTCACCAAATGTGTAAAAAATTGATCTCATTAAAAATGATTCGTATTAGTCAATGCATTGTTTTATTAATATTGATATTTATTTAAATTGATAGCATAAGAACAACTACTACATTTACTTTTAAAATATGCACATATATAATAAATCGCCAAAATATAGGGAATTAAGGCTACTAAAGCGGACGTCTGATAGACAACACGTCAGTCAAATGTTACCAATAAAGTCACCTCAGTTGCAGAGGGTTAAAGGTAAAGATATAGATTATTTATTTGCAACATGATGTGCTACAATTAAGATGGTGAACAGATTAGTTGTTACAAACATCCTTTACCGATGTCGGTGTACAAATACTGAGAAATAGCTTTTAAATAACGTCAATGTAAACGATAATTGAATTTAGTAGAAAACGAAAACAAGAAAAAAAAACTTTATTTTTCCCTGTATCATTTTCTGTATAAACAATTTTATTAAAACTCGAGAAACCGACTCCAGGCCAAACTGCTGAAACTTTTTGTCTCTTTGTAAAACTTTTTTATAATATTATTCATATTATGGAGAATCAACACTATTTAGCCCCAAAATAAGTAGAGCTTGTATTATGGGAACCAGATAGGTAGTATATTACCTAATTTTTTTTTGTAAATGTCTATTTCTGCCGTGAACCAGCATTGCTGTGTTTCGGTTTGAAGGATGTGGGAAGTGTGAGTGCCGGTGAAATTACTGGCACGTGAAGCTGAATATCTGTATGCCTCAAGTTGATGCACCGTAGGGCACGTTCCTGACGTGCGTGACCTACGATGTAATGCTTTGTTATAGGCGATGGATACCACTTAACATCAGGTGGGCCATATGCTTGTTCTATCAGCAAGTTGTTTAAAAAAAAATTATATTATAGAATTAAATAAATTTGGTCTGTGTCCTGCATATCACACCATGACCTGTAGTGTTACGCATATATTTCAGAGATATACGGGTTCGTTCACTACTAAATATGCTCGGTCAGGTTATTTTCTTGCTTTTTGTGCATTCAAATTGTTTTTCTAGTGAGAAAATTTGCTGCTTATTTGGAAATGGGGTCAATAAATGTATGAGTTTGTTGGAAATGAAAATATGCGGCAGAGTCATACACTTTATTATTACTATTTGATTAGAATTTACTCAAAGCTATTTGAAGATTTCTAAATGTCTAAAAGGGTAGTCAAAGCCACATCCAAACATTGGAACACTGAATGTTTTTTTGGGAAAACATTCTGTTTGTGGTTGTAAGTTTATGGGAGAGGTCTAATTAATTATTATGTATGCGTATGCGTCCATACTATTACAATAATATTTCTATCCACTTATGTTGTCTGGAAGAAATTGCTATTAGCGATAAGACCGCCCATTTAACCTCTAATTTTTAAGTATTCTTTTAGTCCATGTTCACCGTTTAATTCTGTAATATTATATTCTATTCTATTCTAACATACATCCAGAGTGGACTGAATCAGGTTGGTGAAGATAAACTAGATCTAGATCCGCCAGGTGGCGTCACAGTACGATTGTTCGGCTCCGCATATAAAATTATATTAAAAATAGTCTAAAGTGAATAATCATAGAAAATAATGCAGAATAGTGAAACTAATCGTACAAGTTACATACACAAGCGTTTTCAAGTGAAATAACCAAGGATTTATTCTAAAAGTTATGACAACAAAAAATTTCTTTGGCTTACTCTGCTAAGCCATAATTATGAACGGACAAATTTTACTATTTGTGAAACATTTACCAAGTGAATGAACGCAGTGAGTACTATTAAAAGTGTCATAGAACTGTGATAATAGCATTTGTTTTGCTACAACTTTGCATTGCATACAAAATTGCTAAAATTAAAGTGACGGTGAAACAATAAACTTATGACTCATTGTGTAACAGCGCTTGCGTACTAGAACTCTGTATTTCTACACCAGGTCCTTAATTTCGCCTTGATGTGTATCGGCTCGCTGGCACAGTGGACGTGAAACCGACTTTAATAGCGTCCGCGTTTAACGGTGACGAGTTCAAATCCCAGCGAGCGCTATAGACTTTTTGTGGCTGAATCTTTTTTACTTTTGTTTTATTTTGGGATTCTTAATTTCATAAATCAAATTTGTAAAGATTTTTAATAACGAAATGTCAACAAAAATTAAAAGTACCAGCAGAACACACAAGACATCGCCCCTAATTAGATTACCAGCAAAGAAAGATGAAACAAAGAAAAGTCGTGGTACAGCAAACTCTGACCCTACCTACGTCACTAGGAGGAAAAAACCACCATTGCCATCATGCGAGAAAATTTCACCGACCACGTCACTGCAATCTCCCATTATTTTGAGCTCTCAAAACAACGACGACGATGACGTAACTGAGGCAAATCAGCCAAATGAAATTTTTTTTACTCCACCTATGAACAACTCACTCTCACTATCATCACCATCATCATCATCAGTGGCTTCAATGCTGACAACAGCCCGCTCACAGAGAGTGTCAATGATAAACTCGCCTTTATTGATCAACAAATCGACACCACTGCACAACAACGAGGCCGAAAAAGAAATTCATGTCATTAATATCTCCACGAACAATACCTTTAGCATGCTCTCTGAAGAAGAAGATGGGACACTGGACCTCCTAGACCAACCGCTTCAGCATGCCGACTGTACTCTCCACAGAAGCTGCCCAGATCTAACATCCTATAATCTGGAGAATCCAGAAGAGATTAAACTAACGCTACACAAGTTGAAGGCAAATTTAGCTTCTGCTCACCGTGAGGTAGAATCACTTTTGTCTGAAAAATTCGAACTTAATAAACAAATTACTGGATATAGAGCAAAAATCCAACAGCTGACCCTTCTATGTCAATCAACATCCACATTGTCTGAAAAGAAGCGTTTGAAATACAACAGAGACAGTTTGAACTCCACACTGGAGACAAGCCAGGAGGCTATTGATAAAATCAAAAAACCAGCTGTTAATCATCAACTTAATAAAAACAAATCCCTTTTGCAGCCTATGTTACAGTTCAGAAATAAGACTCAAGGGGCACACGACGTGACAGAAAAGACAAAGATGGAAGTGAAAACGCCAAAAAGGGTCACTACAAGTGCCGACAAAAACATGAACACTACAAAGAAACAGACGAAAAGCAAAGTAATTATACTAGCCGACCAACAGGGACAAGGGGTACAGCACTCATTACAGGAACTACTTGGATCGCACTATGAGGTCTTTAGTTTCCTGAAATTAGGAGCTTCGCTAACAGACATCTTATCCTCCTGTAAATCAGAATTAAGTAAACTAACTTTAGACGACTATGTTATACTGATAGGTTTTAGAAATGACACTAATCTTTTTTCAATACGCTACGTTCTTGCATCATGGCTGTCATCATTGCCAAACACAAATTTAATTGTATGCGAAACTTCCTTCAACAGACATCTTAATGAATGTAAATTAAACAATGAGATGAAGTTTATATGTAGTCAATTCAAAAATGCTGTCTTCCTGGATATGGGATATGCCCGTTTCATACCTGGCCGACAGTATTATACCCTAAATGTATGCCGTAACATTTTACAAGATATTATGCGCCTATCTTATCATAGGAGATATAATTTATACCTTAAGCAAGTACAAATGAAAATAATGCCCGTTGACTCCAAAGACTCTGGAACCCAAACTGAAAGAATGTTTTTGACTGACCAGAGCACACAGACAGAACGTGACTTAATTGATGTGACAAACATTATTACTCATGCACAGAATTATGCCAAAGCGAATGCAAATTCTGAATCTGTAGATTCAGAATTTTTTCGTGACCAATAAAATACTAATACTGCATCAAAATATTAATGGACTCATTTCTAAAGCTGATATTCTTACGGTATGCCTTGATGACGTTGCGGAATTGGGAAGAAGTGTGGATATTTTATGCATAACGGAACATAACATGATTCAGGATGATGTGTGTTTTTTAACAATTCCTAATTATACACTAGCATCTTTATTTACAAGGACTAATAGAAGCGGCGGATCCTGTATTTTGGTAAGGAATAATCTTAAATATAAATCTCTTGATAATATTATATCTAAATTTAATATACCAAATATTTTAGAGAATTGTGCCATTGAGTTGATTGACCACAAAATAATAATTCTATGCATGTACAGAGCCACCAAGTACAATGTTTATCACTATGAAATCTTTTTTAGAAACTTTGACGATATATTTGACTTGCTAACAGAAAGAAATAACAAAAAAATTATTATTTGTGGAGATTTCAATATTAATATCTTGGAAAAATCTAAATACTCAGTCAATTTTTTGGACATGATCACAGGTAATAATCTGCGTATATCGGTAAAGGAAATCACACGACCCAGCAGTGGAACGTGCTTGGACAACATTATACACAACGTAAGGGGTGCAAAAACTGAAGTACTTGAACTCGCTGTCTCGGATCATAAAGCTCAATTAATGACTTGTCCGGTAAAAAAGGTATGCTCCTTTGATTTCTGGCTTTCCAAGAGCCGTGACTATTGTAAAGAAAACTTAACTAAATTTGGAAACTGTATCGCGCAACTCTCTTTTAGCGACGTTTATAATGCCAATGAAGGAGAGGAAGCTTTTTCAATTTTTTACGACCAATTTAAACTATTTTATGACCTATGCTTTCCCTTAGTATGGAAAAAGAAATGGACTAAGCAGCGCTCCAAATGGATTTCAAAAGGAATAAAAACATGCAGCAAGATTAAACGGACTCTTCTATGGAAATACAGAGTTTCCAATGACCCTAGTGATAAAAAAGCTTTTAAAGTTTATTCAGCCAGGTACAACAAAATAGTTAAGTTAACACAAAAATCCCAGAATGATTACTACATATTTAAATCTAAAAATAAGTCCAAAGCTACGTGGGACATTATAAACAAAAACAAACAGAACATACCTAGAGAAAATATAACCCAGGTATATTTAAATGGTAAAACTATAACACATCCAAACTTAATTGCAAAGACTTTTAATGATTACTACGCAGACTTGGCACCCAATGATTCTTTACCCACAGTGAATAAATCCAGGAAAATATCTGTGACTAATACATATAAATCTGTTTTCTTAGAGCCAACAGATGCTGCCGAAGTATGCGCCATAATAAAAAATCTGAAAAATACTAATAGTACTGGGATTGACAACATCTGCACTAAAGTTGTCAAATATGTAGGCCACTTAATATCACCGATAATGAGCTACGCCATTAACTTGTGTTTAGAACAAGGAGTATTTCCAACGAAACTAAAAACTACAATTATTAAACCAATACACAAAAAAGAAAGTAGACTAGACATTCAAAATTATAGACCCGTTGCGTTAATACCGATTTTTTCTAAAATTTTCGAAAAAGTTATTTTTAAAAACCTATACAAATTTTTTGAAGGTAATGAAATACTTATAAAAGAACAAAAAGGTTTTCGTAAGACTCAATCAATTGACGCTGCTATTTACGAATTTCTAGAACATATATACTCAAGGATGGATAAAAAGCAACCAGTATACGCACTCTACCTCGATATGACTAAAGCGTTTGACTATGTAGAACATGGGATATTGTTAAACAAGCTAGAATCATGCGGTGTACGAGGAGTGGTGTTGGACTTACTTAAATCTTATTTAAGCAATAGAGTTCAGATGACATCTATAAACAAAATTTGCACTAGAACTAAACGGGAAAAATCATACACATCTCCTAAGAGAATCATGACTTATGGTGTACCACAAGGCAGTGTTCTTGGGCCACTTCTTTTTTTAATTTACATCAATGACATAATAACAGCAACAAACAACCCAATGATACTGTTTGCAGATGACTGTACTGTAGTGTGCCATAACAAAGAAGAAATTAGTAAAAACCTTGGACTCTTAATAAAGTGGCTAAATGATAATAATTTGAAAATAAACCTTAACAAAACTAAACTAATGAAATTTAATCAGAAATTGAGTCACGATTTCCCTACCGAAATTATTTATGATAGCAAAGAAATTTGTGAAACAACATCAACAAAATTTCTTGGACTTTTTATTGACAACAACATGAAATGGCAATCGCACATACAACTTGTTCACAGTAAAGTTGTTCAATATGCTTATGCTTTACGTCAGTTAAGAAAGGTTGTGAATGAGAGGGCTGTAATTACAGCATATCATGCTAATGTTGCTTCCAGGTTAAGGTATGGGATCATATTTTGGGGGAACGCTACCAAAATTGATCGGCTTTTCATTGCTCAAAAGAGTTGTATTAGAGCAATATGCGGCATAAAAAGAAGGGAGAGTTGCAAACCTTTTTTCAGGAAGTTAAAGCTGATGACACTGACTTCTCTTTATATTTATGAACTTGTGCTGTTCACTAAACGATATCCACATTTATTTCCAAACGTAACAAGTGCACGGCGTTGTGATTACTTACAACACAGAACCAACGTTACAACGGCGCTTTTTAGTAATAGCATCTTTGTAAGTGCCGCGAGAATTTATAATAAACTACCGTCTGAAATTCGGAAGTGCAACGAGTTTATAATATTTAAGACAAAATTGTTTAATTATTTAATAGAAAATACATTTTATTCAATTCAAGATTATATTGACAAAACTAACTAATTTTTACTATTTCTGACATTACCTACTTCTAATTTGACTAATTAATTATCAATTTCATCATTTTATTGATTTTTAGCATAATAATTAATAATACAATACTCGGGCATTATTTTTATTTGGTCCTGTTGTCTTATCTTACCTGTGTTATTTGTTTGCATGCTTAGCAATACATACTTTAAATATTTGTACGCCTTAGAGCAGATCACAGTGATACCTCAACAATTGTACTGTAACAACTATAAACCTGTGTTTCACAAATAAAGAATTGAATTGAATTGAATTGAATAAACTTATAATTATTTTAATTAATTAACCAATTAGAAAAAATTACAGACATAAGCGGCCATTTTGTACACACTCATAAACGGTTTCTCTTTTCATTGCAAAAAAAACTTTAAAATTCAAACCAAAATACATATGGAACTATATTTTCTTTACCGAAAAGTGATCTAGAAAATTAGGTTTCAGCTCACATGAGACCAATAACTTCACATTCATGACCTAAAACATCGTAACACAATGCTTCACTATCACCACCTATTACTTCAACTAGGTCAAATTCATACAATTTGTACTATAGAGGAGACGCCAGTGAGTCGTGATTTCAAATTGGGACAAATAAAGACGTATAAAAGTTATAAAAGTCAATCAATGAACGCGTAAATATACAGGGTGTAAGTAACGAAAATATGAACAAAAACTGTAGACTGTAAACTGTTTTGCGATGTGCTGATTGCTTGATCAACTGCCACGGGAAAGTAGAAAAATCATACAATTTTGTTGTAATTTGGTTCATTCATACATCTTATTTTCAGTTTGAGGTAATTACTATTTAATTCATCATACTGTGGGATGTGTTGTTAGCAAAGCAGTTTTAGAGCTTCGGACAAATTTCGACAAATTATACTCACACTCCTTATTCACGGTGCTTATTACTTTTAATACCAATTTTTTATTTGATATTTTGGTTTATATATTTTTTTGTTTGACTCTGTTAAATCTCTAAGTATTCGATTCACATTTTAAATTATAGGCCCCATTTCATTGAGGTTTTCGATGTGAATATTCTAGAATTAAACTGTGAAGTTGGATTTGCACCCTGTATTCCTCGTCTTGTTTTATTGGATGGCATGGTGACTGTGATCTGGATATAAAAACAGGAATCAATTGCTTGGAGATTGTTCGTAGGAGAATAAAATATTTGTAAATAAGCAAAATGCATAGAAAATACGCTCTCGTCCCGTCCCGTCCATCAATTATTTCGATTTGGATCAGTTGAGCTATCTCTGGATCGTTTGTAACGGTCTGTAGATGACTCGAAAATTTCTTGTGTACTTTTTGTAAACAATTGTATTCATTGTAGTTGTAGTTTATTTGTATAAATGTACAAGCAAAAAATATTCCAAGTTTTTATCTAGTTCCGAAATAATTATGAGAGGCAATGTAGAGAGAAGTAACCACTTCCACTCAAACTCAAACTCGATAATTTTTTATTCAATACGATGCAAGAATCACTTTGAAACGTCTTAAAATTACTTTGAAACGTCTTAAATCACTTTGAAACGTCTTAATCTTATACGCTGTTCAATCACTTTAACTTCAAAAGAAATAAAAATAACTAAAAGCAGCAACTAAATGCAGCGTTTTAATGGAAAAACAATACTGCAGGTGTGTGTGAATCTTGCATAAGAGTTGATAATAATTATTCTGAGTGAAATATCAGTTAAGTTAGCCAATCTCTGTATAGTCAGTCTTAAAATAATATTACATAAACATAGGTCTAAAACTGCTCTATTAATTACCCTAGTCGTGTTTTGGTTGGAGTTGTGCCCTGCGAGGCAAGGATCATCAAAGGTGTATTACTATGATCTACGAGCACGTATCTTTAAAATAGATAACCCTCTTTCATTTCATGCTCATGACCGTGTTGGTCACCTCACCATTAAGTAAAGCCAAACTACCCTGTGCGGTCAAACAAGCGTTTTTTACGCGTATAAGTTGGGCATACCTACGCGCTCACACGCGCGCTTCAAAAAGCCAAACGCGCGTGTAAAAAGGCTTACTCCAGCGTGTAAGCTTGAACTGCGAGGAGATGGCTCACGTTTAAACGAGTTTATAAACGCGTCAACGCTCTTACAAGTTTAATGTATGGCACCTTTAAAAGTGGGCCGATACGCTCGTATAAAACGCTAGTTTGAAAAGGCTCACCGTACATTTTACAGCTTAGCGTCAGCTCGTTGGAATACGGATAGATATCGGACATCGTTCCGGAGTGCTGCTCAGTCGTATATCCTCGTTTGTAACGTCTAGTGGATACCTGTAATTTCTCACTGCGGCGGCTAATAGCTGGGTACTCACTGTGTTTAAAAACGTAGCGTTTTTAGTGGGAGCATTTTGCAACCTGTATAGTTATAGCTTAAAATATGATATAGGTAATTAATAGATTCAGGCGTGACTTTGCGGAATTCCATTGTTAAACATAAACTAAGTAGAACAACAAATAAATAGTACTACGTACAAATATATAGTACGTGGGGTGCACACACAAGTCTACATTAAATTAACTTACTTAGATTAGATTAGCGGATTAGTACTATATATTTGTTGTTCTACTTAGTTTATGTTTAATGATATAGGTACATAGATTTAAGGCTGTCCCCTCAAAGAATAACACTTTTTTTAGTTTATACTTATGATTTAGTATACTGCACAGGAGGTATTTAACTATTACAATCATGGGCAACTTTTACGCCACTAGTTAGCTACACGTTGGTTTGTTTCAAACTTTACATGAAATTACTTTAGCACCAAGGAAAAGTGATAACGAGTTAGTAGCAATCATGAAGCTATGAGAACAGCCTATTTATTAAGCGAGAAAGATTGTTGCTTATTTTTATTGACTTTTTATGAAATACAAAATACTGTGTCTTTGCTTAAATTTTTAAATAGTTGTCTATATCCTAATAGTTGCGCGTGTTCTCAGATAATTAAATTTTTCCACGAACACAATCACCCCTCGTAAGTAACATCATCAAACGGTAGTCTACAATACAATACAATACAATCATTTATTTGCGAAACACAGGTTATTAACTACAGGATGGTAAAAATTAAGTAAGTTCAGCCATGTCTGGTAGAGGTTTCTGCTTAGCGATAAGACCGCCTTTGTTTTTACAAATAATATGTGCTTGAGTTTTTAAGTTTTGTCTGTTTCTAAGTTTTTGTGAGCAATAAAGTTTTATGTTGTACGTAAATAAAAAAACGCATGTTTCTAGACCCAGTGCGTAAGGAAAGCCTTGACGTACACCTTTCACTATAAACGTTATGACGTACGCCTAACCGCTGGCCGCTCATAAAATATGCGCGTGAATAACGAGCGGTCGGGCTCAGAAATACAACTGGAAATTAAACGCGCCGTTTTCAAAGTAAATATCGGTGATACGGTTACCTTGTTTATGTTGGGTTGATCTTATTTTGATGGCGGAGAGAAATAGGAGTTTCGTATCTACAGGAATTTGTGGAATTATTAATTCTACTGTAGTTTATTTATAAACACAAACCGTAGTAGAGTAGTAACCGAGATAGATAGATAGATAGATAACACTTTATTGTACACCACAAGAATAGGACATTACACATTTAATGAAAATACTTAAACAAAAGCAAAGTACATTGGGCGGTCTTATCGCTATGAGCGATCTCTTCCAGACAACCTTTGGATGGACAGGATTTTATTGAAATTCCAAAAGGCGGTGCCATAAGGGCTTCTACACTAATTTGACTACTTATTTAAACTAAAATTTGCATGTACTTAAGTAGGAACTATAAATAAATAAAATACTGTAGACTACTACAGTCAGTGACGACAGACAGACCGTAGTGGACGGTTAGTCATCGAGGATGATTAAGATCCGATGGCGTAGCTGTCCGTGCAGCCACGGACGAAAGGGAAGGTTGCGGGTTCAAATCCCGCTTGGCTCTTTTGGGACATTATAAAAATCATGATTATGTTGTTGCTGTTGATTGGGCATAGAAAAAACATTTTTTTTTGTTTTTACACCTCATACTATTAAAGACCGATCAACATCAAGTGGGAGTTGAACGTTACCTCTCATAAAAGATACGTGCGTATACGTGTTGGAGCTTAATTTTTCTCTCGTTGAAGTGTTCATTTGTTTCTTTTCGACAACGGCATTTAATTTTGCAAGTCCGTTCGAAATTTAAATAAAACTTTTGATTATGTTACCTCTTTTGTTGCAAAGTTTCGGAGTAAAAGATCGTTCCATTTTTGAATTACAAGACGGCTAAAGGCCTGCGCACACCTAGTTCGCTGGCGGTAGCGATCAGTGAAACGCTGTCAAATATCGTTGTCAGATTTGAGATTTGACAGCGAATATTTGACAGCGTTTCACTGATCGCTACCGCCAGCGAACTAGGTGTGTTCGGGCCATAAGAGTTTTCTATGTACTTGCCGCTAAGAACGTGTGTAAATGGATTTTCATACAACTTTTGCCGGCCGCTACTCGCATGTATTTGACTAGCAGGGCTACCATATGGTTATGGCTATGGCTGGCAAATTGTGTATAGATAGGCTGACCCACACATTCATTTTCTTCTTGGGTTTGAATGTGTTGACACTGTTGACACAACTTTGACAGCCATAACCATAGGAAGCTCATGGTAGGCCAGCAGTACATAAATTTCAATTTATTTCGAAGAAGGGTGAAAAAATAATGCCACAATTTCCGAGCATGTTTGAGAAAACTATTTTAAAACATTAATGTACCTACCTACAGTGTGTTTTTTATCTGTTTTCTACGAAATATGGAGGAAAATTGAAAAAAGTCTGGCATGGTGCATTGGCGGGCATTCCCCGATTTCACCGCTCTTGTTCTACGCTTCCAGCTGTCTTGTATCCGCGTTTTGCAGTGAGTTTAGACAGTTGGACAGTGTACATTGCTGGGCGTTATCATTAACAGCCTGAAGAAGTCCTAAAGTGAACACAGGTCTCCTATAATATATTTAATTCCCTAAACAGTTCATTTATTAATCCCCTCCCCTATAATTAATATAGATCGGACTATTTATAATTTAATATTGAAATGTCAACTAGCCTTAACATTAATATTATGTAGCCCTATAGGAAGAAGAATAGATAAAAAGATAGAAAATTATTTTTTTCACAAATAAAATGTTCTGTACACAGGCGAGCTAAATGTTGGATAGCATTATCTACCACCTAAAAATGTAGCCTTTATCATGCATGATATTCAATTGAATTTAGAATTCAACCTCAGGTCACATTAAAGCTAAGTAAGACCTAATCAAATATAAAATGTAGCATACATGAAATAAATAAATGTAACTAGGAGAAAAATATTATGAGCCCTCTTCAATCACCGACTTCTAACAACTTCGAGTCGTCTTTGACTTTGACAGGTCCCATAGCTAACAAGAATTTCTAGCAAGGCGTCCAGAATACGTACGAAACTTCTGCTTGTCAAAAAATAAATAATGCACTTTTTGAATTAACGCGATCGCTAAGCATTTTTAGGGAAGAAACGGATATTTATTAGATTTACCTTTATTATTTTCCGACGTTTCGACCGTGTTACAACTGCCGGGGTCGCGGGTCACGGTAAAAACTCGTTTCTTCCATATAATTAAGTAAAATAATGGTCTTCAAAACTATTAACTTACAGAGTAATGTACGTCATGCACTGAGCTTGCACCGATGACACCTCAATCTATCACATAGTACGAGACAGGTCAAGCAGTAGCCAAATCGATTTGAAGTGGGCGCCTCAGGCAGACTCATGCAGCCAATGTTGTTTAGTTTAGACTGGGTTTGAGCTTGTTTTAAAAATAAACTCTCTTCCTTTGTGGATGTTCAGCCGGGATGCTTTGTTGTTTGGCATTTTGTGTAAAGAGTTTTTATTGTGCTTGATTTTTATTGACGACACAGACTCACTTCAGTATTCGGGGGAGAGATATTCAAATTGTGAGACACTGTTTAACTTACATTTTGGAAAATTAAACCACCGGAAATAAAACCAATAAACGACATCCCGAAAACTTTTTGTTGGTTCAGCCAATCAAAATTGTCGAAAGGGACTAATTGAAAAATTTCAAAATTTAAGCGTAATTTTCAAAGCAAAACTGGAACCAGGTAACTCAAGTTACCTGATTCTAAGAGCCTGGATAAGTAGCGTACCTATTCACAAAATCAATATCCTCGAAAAATGAAGCTAAATCAGGTGAATGCAATAAGAAAGGATAAAGGAAAATACTGTCTTGAAAAGCAATTTCCCCGTAAAATATTACGAATAGTAGCACAGTGTAGGTATTTCTTCCGATCCACAGGTTAGTGTAAATACTTGCTAAAATATCATTTGGTTTTTTTCCGAGCTGCATTTACACAGTAGTAGTAATACTTTAAATTTTGTCTAGGCTATCGAAGCGACGCCGGATCCAAAGCCTGGTGGGTATCTGGCCCAGCGCATTAGCATTGCTATTCAGCGTGGCAATGCCACCAGTGTCTTGGGAAGCTAACATGTCAATTTGCAATGTCATACCTATACTATTTTCGTATCTTATTTTTATATGCTGTGTAGATACTTTAATATAACTTTGAAGCGTAGCGTGTGCTGTCTTTGAAACTTATGTATTAATGCATTGTATACGTCTGACTAAGTGAAGTGGCACCACACTGGAACTTCACTGCTATTAGTTTTGATTTGTAAAAGGATCATATAAAAAAACGGTAGGATCCGAGCCGTAATTTGTTGCCTGTTCTTCTACGCTTGGTCGCGTGGAACTGGCACCTAGACTCACCTAGCTTTAAGACGTTTCAAAGTGATTCTTGTAATTCAACTGAATAAAGACTATTTTTGATTTGAACGCTTGCGTCTGGCATTTGAACCAGTTGATCGATCTCTAGATCGCTTGTAAAGGTCTGCATTTAGCTCAACTGTTTCTTTTATACTTTGTACATTTCATAAGTATGTGCCTTGTATTTCATTGAAGGCTTTTTGTGTAAATAAAGGAATAAATACAAATAACATTAAAAAAGAATGTTAGGTATCAAGTAAACTTTTGCCTGTTTTTTAGGCTCAGTTGCGTAGAATTATCAGTAAAATTCACCTTACTTTAGATGTGTGGATCGTCTTTGTAAAATAAATAATAGATAATGTACGTGGGACAAATCTTTGGCAAAACAAAAGGCATAAAAATTATGCTGTAACCGGAACGGTGTAAATTTAGTCTGAGAGGAGTTATGGGTGCCTTTACTAGGAATAACATAATAAATACTAGGAAATACATAATATTAAAGAAATATTCATGCCGAAAGTACCTACTTGTGTGTACTCACTCACTTATAATGACTAAAGGTTATGTATGTATGTCCTAAACCTCACTAAATACTAAATCTCTGTCTAGAGTCGAGAGAGCGTGTGTGGGAAGCCTTACCTGTACCTGGCCTACCATGAGCTTTGTCTGGCTCTGTCTCTGGTTCTGGTTTTGAGTCTTTGTGAGTGTTGACTAAATAAATACTACGTCAAAACTTCACACACACTGTATAATGCACTGATGAGCACTCACACAGACTCAAAACCAGAGCCAGACAGAGCTCATGGTAGGCCTACTGGAGTGGCTTTTTTCAATATCGTGATATTTTTGTTTCAAAACAAAATACTTGACTGCTTCTTTTCATCAACAAATTCTATTAGGTACCTAGCATAGTTTAATTTGTTCAAAATTAATTTCCCTCATGTTTGCTTGGACCCAGATATATTTTATTACATTTTCTAATTCCTTTGTTCCCGTTTGAGTGATTTTCCCGGAATTTGCTATCGCGTGATTTTCTCAGCAGTTTTCATCCACATTTTTCTAACGGACACGCCATTAGGTAAGGGTGTTAGGTGATGGCAAGTCGTTTGCTCGGTTTTATGTTGATACTAGCTTTTCACCGCGGGTTTGCTCGCTTTATCAAAAACTGCCCAACCCATGACTTTCACTGATGAGCAGTCTTCTCTTTGCTTGTACCATTCGCCAAGGTCATTACCTACCTCCACCCAATGGATTGACGACATTGCAGGAAGCCGATAGATGGAAAATGCTCAAAATTGTTCTCCTAGAAAAATGGAGGAGGCAGTTTTTTTATTACATTAAATCATACAGCGCCCATCTAGCCCCAAACAGAACAAAGGTTGTAATAGGTAATCCAGACGGGTAATTTTTTTGACTGCTAGACACAAATATAACTTTGCCTCGATCCTGTGCCAGTCTAACCCAGTTACGCCCCGTGACTTTGACTATGTCGTCCATCCATCTTGCTGCAAGGCGTTCTACGTTTCTGTGGCCAGTTTTTGGCCACCATTTAGTTGTTGTTCAGCAAGTAGTTGGTATGTTATTTCTAAGCCCCATGCTCAGACTGTTGTGAGCAAAAACACCAGATGTGTAAAAATGAGGAACTTATTGCATGCTTATGGTACCTTTCAATAACAGTTTTTTGTTTTTCCGCATCCAGAACGTAATCCGTCAGTCCAACCCTAGGAAGCAATCTCGTAATCCGACATGCAATCTAATAAACCCCTAAAAGCCTTTCTGGTATAATCCAAATGCCCTGGTACGGAATGAACTGACGAATGTATTCGTACAGCTTCAGAAAAAATGCATGGGAACTATCCTTTTGAACATTATTTCATTAAAAATGTAACTACGTGTAGTAGTAGAGCTCTTTGTGAAGGGCTCGTCTGTGGAAGACCACCATGCTTTTGTATGCCATGAAGCAGCATTGGTTTCGGTTTGAAGGGTGTGGGTGAAATGAAATGAAATGAAAATAAATGAAATGAAATGAAAAATGAAATGAAATGAAATGAAATGAAAATGAATTTATTTGCAACACATCAATAATAAAAATACAGTGAAAACATTCATATTAATAACTACCTAAGCATAACATAATAAATACACACCTACAAACTATAACTAACAACAACAAAATAAATCAAACAAAATAAAACAAAATTAATAGGAAGTCGTAGGTAGAAATATTATTTACAAAAAGTGCTGCAAATGGGACCATAGCTCAGCATGATGCAGGCTGGCAACAACCTACGCTGGTCTCCCGCTAGGTCCTATTTAAAAAACCTACCATAAGCGGACGTGAAAACTAAATACTTACTATAAAATACACATAATAATCAAAAAGTAAATACAATAAAAAAGGAAAATTTAAAAGGCATTCTACAACTAAAAACAAACAAAATGCACCACATAACTCACATAAGACCTAATAGTAAATTAACAGTAAAAACAAAAAACATCATAAAAAACCAACTGTAAGAGAAAAAAAAAAAATTATATAAAAAATACGTAATTATAATAGCGCTAATTATAGGGTGCCGGTGAAATCACTGACACGTGAGCATCTGTATGCCTCAAGTTGATGGACGCAAGGCATCTTAGGGCAGGTTACTAGCGTGCGTGACCTACGAGGAAATGCCTATAGATAAAGGCAATGTAATGGGTAGACCATTTGCTTGTTCCTTCAGCTGGTAGGCTTAAAAAAAAACTAGTCTTCAGATCGATCATGGCGCATGCAACTAAGCCCTCACAAGTCATCAAACCAAAACACAGCAAATATAATACAAATTTTGTCATTTCACAATAAAATCGATAGGTTCCAGCGATATGTGTGGTCATTGTGACGGGCGATCTAGCATTTAGCTACTTCTGAACGCTTCCGTCTATCGGAGACCATTTTAAGCTGTTCCGGCTTTTAGCAGTCGTGACATTCCATCACAAAAATTGAAAATTCATACAAACTTTCGCCAAGTACCTAATAATCGAGTGCCTCGAAAATCCTGTCGGGTTTTCGCTTCTAAAACCTAGATTTCCACGAAAAATAAAACTCAATTTTCCACGTAATATTTTAAATCAACCTTCCTTTGTTTTGCTATATCAATACCCGCCACCAACACCCTGCAGAATAAACTTCGGGGTAATAATATTGATTGATAGCGAATCGCGTCGTAAATTATCCAGCTCAATAGAACAGGGGAGTGCAAAACGAGCGAAGGTTTGCTATGACATTTTGAGTTACACTGCGTGGAGTCTACTGCTTTTTCTTAGATATCTGGCCTCTCAGCTCATTTGGTAGAAGCTCTGCCTTCTGCGCCGTAAGTCGTGGGCTCGATTCCCACCGAGAATATATTTGTGTCGTGAACACAGTTGTTTTTTCTCTGTCTGTGTGTTATACCACTTTTTCTTACATGACGATCGAATTGTACCATGCTTCTTGCAAATAAAATATTTCATTTCATTTAATTTCACTATATAAAAAATATTTTATTAGTTTTATATCAGCTCTCTGGGTCCTATAGTACAAGCTCTACTTAGTTTGGACCTAGATGGTATTGAGTGTACAGTCTAAAAAATTATTTAGATGACGGCTATTTTTGTAATCGCCGCGCGATGTACCCTAAAGTTTGTATATGATATTCGTATGTTTCATTTTACGGAGTAGAACCCCAGGTTTAGTTTGAAGTTATTCTCAGTATTGAAACTGAATTAGGTTCGGAATGATGGTATTTTGCATATTGTTTGTGATTTGAATGGTGATCGGCAATGCAAGCTTTGTTTATGTGGAACTGGTGCCTAGATGTTTAAAAGATCTGTCAATCAAAGTCTTTGTGATTTCATTGAGAAAAAACTACATATTAGATATTGATTTGGACTTTGCCTCGGTTTTGTAGTAACGATACGCTGTCTATAAGGAAAAATAAGCAGCAAAATATAAAATAAAAACTTAACAATTATTTTAATCTTATCATAACTTGCAGTAGGATTATGAAATAATTATATGAATATGAATGTGATTATGAGTCCAATACAAAACATGTGGATAAGAATAACCTTGGCTGCCGGTAAAATTTCTTATAATTATGGAGTAAAAAAATTTAAAAGCGCTTCTTATCGTCCACTGATACATTTTTAAACCAAACCATTGTGGTGACAGGATTTTAAGTGCACCTCAGAGAGGCTAATTTCGCGCACTTGACACTTTATTTTAGAACTTAAATTCTATGACATGTCGGTTACCTCACGATGTTTTCCTTCACCGTTTGAGAGTAGGTACTAACATAGTGCACATATTTTTTTCAAGTTTAAAACTCATTGGTTGACGACTGGATTTAAACCTACGACCTTAGGATCGGAAGGCAGGGTTGCTACTACTAGACCTTCAGTGCTCTCAAAAATAAACGCTATTATCAACTCAAATCTATATCGATACAAATATAAATTAATTCGGTTATCGTTGAAAAATTTGCGATAGCAAATTGAATATAATTGCTATGCACATAGATAGTTCCAAAAATTAGACACATATTTCTGACTTCTGAATATAACAAGGGTAGATCTAAACATAAATTTGTAGCAGATAAAAATATATCCTACTCTTTCTATCTTTAGGCTTATCAAATAAATAAATAAATCAATATTGTAGACAATTGACACAACACTACTCAGACCCAAACTAAGCAGAGCTTGTAATATGGGAACCAGATAGCTGATCTTGAATACATTTTTATTTGTAAATACATACTTAGAATACAATATAATATGTTCACCACAAAAATATTTGTTCTCGGTGGGGATCGAACCCACGACCTACGGCGCAGAAGGCAGTGCTACTACCAACTGAGCTAGAGGCCAGCCAAAATGTATGGAGGGTATCAAAGACAAGGACTATCATTTTTATACGACGAATAGCCTTTTGGCATACAAAATTCCGTTCTGATATTGACAAAAGAAAGTTGCCAAGGTCAGCAGCCCCTATAATCATCAGTCCCTAAAGTGTTTGTGTTGGGTCGAGCGCACTGTAAGGTAGACTTACATTAGATCTGTGAGAAGATACTATGTTTGCACAGCCTGTGGGGAGCGCGGTTCAAAAAGAGGATTTGATACTGTGTTTGGAAGCGTCCAGGCATGATCTGCACCACTACCTATGTATCGCCACGCCACGCTCCGGTGTCATAAAACTTTTGTCTAGTATTATTTAGTAAGTAAAGCCTTGCGCACATCTAAGCGTTCTGCGTTGGCAATTAGTGAAACGCTGTTAAATATGACAACTATTTAAGACAGTGTTTCACTAATAGTAAGTTTAGTATAATTTAAACTAAGCAATAGGTACAATTTTTGAAGGTCGGCTTAATAAAGGCTTATTTTATTTTTATTTTAGAAAGCTTGTGATATTTATTTATTAACATATAAAATGGATAATTTTTTTTACTAGGTACTTTGTTGTAGCGACTATCAGTTGCATTAAATAATGTATTGGTGGAAATATTGCCTCCTTTTTACTTGAGGCTTGGCATTATTTTCGACGTTTTTTTGGTTTTACGACATACCGATACATTTTCGGCTAAAAAAACTCATTGGTGCTTGACTGGATTTCAACCCACATACTTAGGATCGGAAGGCCACCAGTGCTCTAAAATCTCTCCCAATTATACTTCCAATTCTCTCGTCACTTCTTACGACTTCCACAGGAGGTGATAAACCAGACTTATTCTATTCATAAACCACAGGTATTTTTTAATAAGGTGAGGAAATTTCAGTATCCAATGCGTTTGTCATTACCGTGAAAGCCTCCATCTTCGCAACCCAAGTTACCCGTTAAGTGCTCACTTAACTACAGCCGTGTTAAATTACTGCAGTGGAAAAAATAACTTCTCAAGTGAATCCTAAGTGTCTCATCTTCATAATGACTGAACGATAGTTTGCTGGGCTACTGCGTCTTTGTAAAGAAAGAAGAAAGAAAGAAAATAGCCCATAACTAATTTTTGATGTGTAATTTAAGTATTACTTTATTTGATACTAGCGGCCGCCCACGGCTTTGCCCGTAGCCGTTACGCCCCGTTGATTTCCCTTATAAAAGTTTTTCCTCTTTTTCTCCGCTTAGGGAAATAATTTTCCAATTTCCTTTCTTAGTGCACCCCTATGCTATAAAACGAACACAGCCTCTAAGTTTCATGCTTCTAGGACTTACGGTTTAGGCTGTGCGTTGATTGTTAGTCAGTCAGTCAGTCAGTAACGTAAGAGTTTTATATATTTAGATTATGTGTATGACTATTTTTGATTTGTAAAAGGATCACAATAAAAACGGTAGGAACCGAGCCGTAGTTTGTTGCCTGTTCTTCTAGGCTTGGTTGCGTGGAACTGGCACCTAGACTCACCTAGCTTAGCTAGTACTTCCCCGGACGAAACAGAACAGAAATCAGAAGTCAGAAATATTTATTGCTTTAACTGTTGTACAGAAAAGATCTTTATTAATTATGGCTACCTAAGTACAGTTTCCACAGTTTAATCGTAAAAAGTGTCAGGAATTTAACAAGTAAAACAGTTTCATATTATTATGAATGAAGTCTCATTGGATTCTACTTCAATAACATTATGACAGAAATACCTGATATTAATTTAGCAACTTGCTACGAGTGTTGCCCTAATTAAATTCACAGGCGTTCCATTCACTACCGACACATCAAAACAATATTATATGGAAATCTCCACATGTTACCAATATTGTGGTTTTCGTGATATGAAGTGCTTTTCGGCCTTATCATAATAATTTATTCGCAAGAATGTAGATCAGATACAATAGTTAGTAATATAAATCTGTCTTATCAAGGCGTGCAATTATGTTCTAAAAGGAACAAATAATCACATACTAAAATCATCATCATCATCTCAGCCCGTTTGCCATTCTTTCCGGCCCATACAAAAATAATCAAAATTATTTTTTAAAAAAATAAAGGAAAAAACATGTCAATTTGTAAATGCATTTGTAAATATTGTGGATACTCTTTTGGTTTTTTAAAATCAGTGACATTGAGTGGTGGGAGAAACCCAAATTACCCCCTTGATCAAGAAAGTTAGGGCAAGAAAGTGACAAGTCATTTAAGACATTAATTACAACAATACAGACCAATTTATTAGTGCATAAACGGCCTAAGGGGCGAATGTGAGCCGTGGCACAGTGAAATCGGAATAGCTAACACAAAGACATTTGCGGGCATGAGTTCTATTTAATATTTGGTCGCGTCTTCGACTGTTTCTTCCCAAGATATTTTTTTTTTTTTGGTTGATAGACTATCTTTTGGCCACGATCTCACCTGATGATAAGTGACGATGTAGCCGACTATGTAGCAGGACAGTCTAGAAGGCACATAATAATATTCACTCTAGCCATAAAGAGGCCCAAATTGTATTGGTCAGGAAAAACAGACGACGGCAGTGAATGGAATTCCTTGGATGTTGGCATGATAAAAGTGGAGCCAAAACGCTTGGTACGAATGGGTGGTATACTCACCTGGTATGGGTGGTAATGGGTCGTGCGTCTGCTAGTCCCATATATCTAAAAAAATCTCGATATCAATGAGGAAAATGGATGAAACATAAGCCAAAAATAGGGATATTTAATAGAAAAGTTTTTTCTAGGACCTGCAAACGTACCAAGGTTCAATATAAATAAGCAACTTCGACACTTAGTATTATCCAATGAAAACTGGGAAAAATGGATTAAAAACGAATAACAACCAACCAAATGCCACAACAAATATTGTTTGAACCGCATTTATAATTTAACCTAGCTGTATGTATGATAAACTGCATCGAGGGTCTCCAGCACGGGCCCACAATCAGTCAACGTCAGACCTCTTATTTATCACTACATAACTGTACCTCCAAATATTTGGAAATCTCTATTTTCGGCGACATAAGTCTGCTTTCCTGTCGTAAGGGCATTTATCTGGTTGAAGAAGGATGCGAAATTGTTTGTTTATTTATACAACTTATGGTAGGGTTCAGTTGCTTTGATTTATATAAATAAACTAGCGGCCGCCCACGGTTTCGCTCGCCCCGTTCTTATTACTTTTTCGGGATGAAAAGTCTTATGTGTTAACCCAGACTAATCTATCTTTGTGCCAAATTTCATCAAGATCCGTTCAGCGGTTCTGGCGTTATTATGTAACAAACATACACACAAACGTTCGCATTTATATAAGTGGGGGATAGAGGGATATTAAAGACGATCCGCGCTATATAGCCCCAAAGTTGACTTGACTGGCCTCTCAGCCCAGTTGGTAGTTACTCTGCCTTCTGCGCCGTAGGTCGTGGGTTCGATCCTCACTGAGAACAAATATTTGTGTGGTAAACATAGATGTTTGTTCTCTGTCTGGGTGTTATATTGTTTTATGTGTATGTATTTACAAAAAAAAAGTATTTAAGTATTATATCAGCGATCTGGTTCCCATAGTACAAGCTCTGCTTAGTTTGGGGCTACATAGTGTTGTGTGGATTGTTCACATTATTTATCATATTATTATTATATGATAGGTACAAAATATACTTTATATGGTAAAATATAGCATAACCCACATTATTTCACCAAAGCATTTTTTTATTTCTAAGGTCTTGGGTTTAAATCCAGTCGTGTATTAATGATTTTTTTCTGTTCAAAAAAATTATCTCAAACTGTGAAGGAAAACACCGTATGGAAACCAGCATGTTGTAGAACCTAAAACGTTCGAAAAAAATGTGTCAAGTGCACGAAAATTGCCTCTTTCAGGTGCACTTAAAATCCTTTCATAACATTGTTTGGAACCGAAGAAGAACATTATCATATGAATGCGTTTGAAATAAGTCTGCAAATTAGCTAAATAATGTCATCAGTACCTAATGAACACACCTACGTAGATGATACAACTTTTAATTTAATTCTAATTTATTTACACAAAGAAACTTACAATTAAACAAATATTTACAAAATGTACAAAATACACAAGAAACAGTTGAGCTATATCTGCAGATCGTTACAAACGATCTAGAGATAGCTCAACTGATCCAAATCAGTGCCAGACGGAAGCGTCCCCAAGACGCTGATACAACTAAACTATGTCTAGATTCCTATCTATACCTCCTTCAGTACTTTCCTTTTTTGTAATTACTACGTAAGGTGCTACGCGCGTAGCGAGTCGTAGCTTCTAGGGCTCTACGGGATAATTTCTATTTATAACTAGCTTCTCACTGCGACTTCGCTCGAATGGTACGTAGACATAAGCAAGCTGTAATTCTATAATTGCAGCTTAGTTCTTCCTTTTTTCATAGGAAAAAAACTTGCGACCGTAGGATCGGAAGGCGGGCTTACCACCATTAGACCACCAGTTCTCATGTAGGATGATAAACGTAGCTGAGCCGTATATAAAACAATAAAATAAAGAAAAGCGTCCAGCTACTAACCGTGGTTGCTTTTGACACGAAAGGGGGGGCAGGGAGGTATGGGGGGGAGTTAGGGTGCTGTGCGGTTCATTAGAGCATAGTTAAATTGGTACAGGTTTACGAGAAGCAATATATCATAGGAAATGAATTAGGATTGAACAGAAGTCTAAGTACTAGTAACGAGAGGAAGGGAGATAGAACAAAAAGTGATTCTCTGAGGCGCTCTTAAAATCCTTTAACCACACGGATTTGACACGATGAGAAGAAGTACTAGTTAGTAGTTGACACTAGTTAGGTAGGCCGCACACCAGGCATAGACTTGTATCTCGATAATTGTGGCGCCACATTTAACGCCCCCATAATTATATCTGTACGTGAGCACGCACACTGAGGAAACATTTGTAGCGGGCGCACTTTGTGGCGAGACCTTGTCCGCGCTACACGAATTCAAGATCGAACACGTTCGTTATTTGTGGCGCCACATCAAGAAATCGCCGTCGTCAGACGATGATGTGGACATTCTTAAAGCGGTGCCACGTTACAACTGTGCTTTCGATGTGCGCATATACAATACATTTTTAGCAAGCTGAATTGTAGCGCATTGATTGTGGCGATGTAAATGTTCGATGCATGTAGCATGTGGCGCTGGTGTGCGGCCTGGCTTAGTAGTCGATCAACTTTCTTCTAAGTTGACTATCTTCCAAACTGTAAGGATTTACTTCTAAAAATTTACTCGACTAGCGCAAGATCGCTGACAATAGAATCGCATGGAGGAGGCCAAATATCCTCTTTTGGGTGCCGAAATTGAACAAGTAAATTAAAAAAATATATTTAATTTTAAATCGAATTGAGTTAGCTGGATTAGTTTTATAATTGATTTACAATCAAATATTACAATACAATAAGAAAATCAAAGATTTTTTCTTTCTTCTATTAATTCTTTTCGAAATAGAAAATATAATTTAAAACTCTTTGAAATAGAAAATAATGACTGACCTTTCAGCTCAGTTGGTAGTAGCTCTGCTTTCTTCGCCGCAGGTGGCAGAATCAATCTCCACTGAGAACGTATATTTGAGTGGTTAACACAGAATAATATGTTTGTTCTCTGTCTGGGTGCTACATGGTATTCTAAGTATGTATGTATTTACAAAAAAAACATGCATATACGTATTATATTTGCCATCTGGTTCCCATGTATTATCATAGTACAAGCTTTGTTGAATTTGGGGCTAGTTATTAAATTTATAATTTATGTTTTTATCAAATTTTAGAGCCCCAATTAATATAATCCCTTGCTCCATCCCTGTTGGTAGGGAGTAGGGCAGGGCCCGTAAACTTGTCAGCGCCAGGGTCCGTATATATCGCTAGGTTCGTTGGATCTCTGTGTGTTATTGTAGTGGCGAGCCATTATTTTAGACGCTTGAGACGACTGGGTTAGCTTGAGGCTGTGGCGCTTTTTATTTTTATGTAATAGTTTTTGTATAGCTATCAAAAAACCATGTGGAATAGTAGCAACTTCGTCTTTCGATAGCAAGTTTGTGGGTTCAATTGCGATCGTGGCCGTGGAGTTTTTTTACAATTAATAGGCTAACGCTTGACCGCAATCTCACCTGATGTTAAGTGATGATGTTGTCAGTGTAGCGTGCCTCCTAGAAGATATAGGAGGTATTTGGCAAAATAGACAGAGTCCGCATTTAAGGTTGACGCGCTTTGCCAAGATTTTTTAAATTCAGTAATATGCTTACTTATTGGGTCTTATTAATAATCCTGGCGCAACGCTGGAGTAGTTAAATCGTGTTTTGTCACATTTGTTCGAGTTCACAATTGCATGTCAATGCAAGAGACAAAACACGGAACAACTAGTCCAACGGTACGCTAGGATTATTAATAAGACACATAACGTCCACATTTAATCTTTAATCATAGAATAAATGAAGATTTGTAGCTGTTTTACTTTTACAAGCCAATAAAATCATCAGCATAAAAAAACCATTGCTGGAGGCTTCCCTATCCAGGAAGAACGATTCTCAGCCCTTTCAATCCACCGACTTCCAATGTCGTCGATCCATTAGGAGTAATCGCGTTCTACGTTTTGATCAATAAAGCCAATAAAGTAGAAATTCAAAATTTAATAATACAGTCAGTAAGTAATCTTGTTTGGTTGAGCATAAATAAAAATTGTCTTAAAACACATTGCATGGAGTCCGCTGTTTAAATTAGCAATTCAGGCTCTGACTTAACAAACAGAATAAACAAACTTTGTGTTGTAACAATAAAAGCAAACTAACATTATTATAAAGTGTTGCCATATAGCGCTCGTCTATGGCCATGCTATGTAAATGCTAGTTAAAAATGCAGTAGGCCTACCACAAGCTCTGTTTGGCTCTGGTTTTGAGTCTGTGTGAGTGTTGACTAAATAAATCCTACGTCGAAACGTCACACACTCAGAGTAACTGGTACTGGTACTACTGGTGTGTACTGGTACTACTGGTGTGTACTGGTGTACTGGTGAGCACTCATACAGACTCAAAACCAGAGCCAGAGACAGAGCCAGACAGAGCTTGTGGTAGGCCTACAGATAGCATATTACTTACATTTTTTTTTTTGTGTATATTTCTATTTAGAATCCAATATAACACCCAGACAGAGAACAAACATCTGCGTTCATCACACAAATATTTGTTCTTGGTGGGAAACAAAACCATACCCACGGCGTAGAAGGCATAGGAACCCACGGACCTGAGAGGCCAGTCAATAGGGCGAAAAGTCTTAATAAACTTCCAAAAATTAACAAAATGTTCACAAAACGTAGAAAAACTCAAAACAGTTACGCTTTTAATAGACTGTAGATATAAAACATCATGAACATCTTGAAGAACTATTCAGAGCTCTTTCTATCCACCGACTTCCCGCTAAAATATAATATAGCTGTTCATAATATTCTAATTGGTCGTCCCTTATGATGACGCTAACTGCCAAAGCGGCATTGCTAATGCGCTGAGCTAAATACTACTAAAAACTATCCTGAATGAACTTGTAACTAGTTAAAACTTTCCAGTAAAGTCACTTTATCATTATAAAGTTCGTTGGTAAGGTGCACTTCAACAAGTAGAGACCTGTCCCGTTTTACGAGATACTTTCAAGAACGAAGAGCAGTTTTATTCTATTTCAAGAAATTTACAAGAGAAAAATTTCATTTCACTGACGGCGGCTAGATTTTCACTTGTCGTGAGATTTTGTCGCGTAGTGCGCGTAGAATCAAATAACTTGCCAGATTTTGACGTGACAACGTCTTATAATTCGATGAAGCAGGCTGCATGCACGAAAAAACATGACTCATGCGGCGTTACCTCGCTCTGAGGCGGTCCATTTAAGGCTTGAAGTGCAAACGAGAGCGCGGAACGAGCGACGTAGAGGCTCGCACGGCCTCCACGTTCGGCAGCGTTCGACATCTGTCTCTCTCCTACTTGAGTGAGCGATGCGTACGCGTGGACAGCTGTATGACGTTGTCACGTTCAACTATCGTCAGAAAACCGACTTTACACACAAACAATTTTTTTATTCTCTTTTTTACTCTCCTTTTCACTCTGGCACTTGAGGCGAAGCTTGTTTGACTATTTCTAATCAATCAAATAAATTATAAGCTTAAATAAGAAAGATGTGTCAAGTGCAAGCGAAAGGAACCTTTTTAAAGCACACAAAAAGCGACACAAAAAGAGATATAAACCGTCCAACGTAGTTGGCAATTCGAAAAAATCACAATTTATTTTTAAAAGTGACTGCAAAATCAAACTTTTAATTCTTGTACAAAATACAGTAGAAAATCGATTAGTATGGGAGACGCTGCCCCCAATTTAACATTTTGGTGCAAACTGGGCTAGGTGCAAACATCCGTAGGGAGGTGCAATAATATGGAAGTGTTTCTAGGAAGCATGAACCGTCTCGCCACTGTTGAATGAGGCGAAATGCTTTACTAAGATGAAGTGGGGACCTAGTTGAGTGATGTAGTATTAAAATCAGTTTAAGTACTAGTTACTTAGATTTCATATGTTAAGTATTTTTTAGGCTGATGATCCATATGGGTAAGACTAATAATATCAATGAAAGTCACGGATAAACTTTACATTAGAAATTAATTTGCAAAATCGTTTAGAATTTTTGTTGGGGTTCTTTCTTTGATGCTATTTTTGCTTTGACGTCATGGACTGAAAAAATAACTGAAGCAATTATGTTCTATAGCAACCATGTCTCTCCTAACACTCTTCCTTCTCACGTCGTGCTCCCCAGTGCTGAGGGTCGGAGCCCCCCCCAAAGATCAATTTATCCTCGACTATGTTTCGCCACCTGGATCTGTTACCGGCCACCTGAATAGCATGAACCTTCACGTTGAGAGTGGAGCGGATTTCGTCAGACCAACATATCGAGCTTCGGCCTCGTGGTCTCTTGCTTTCAATCTTAACACTCCTTCAATCAATCAAATCCTTTTCCTAATGCTAAGAGCATAATAATATTGCTGTTTTAGAAGAAAATTCGCGAAAAATTCCGCACTTCATTTTCTAAAACCATCGATACACACGTCCATTTTGATAAGAGAGCTGCATCCATCCATTAAACGCTCACACACAGTGTATCGCTAAGCGCTCGCCACTCGCAACAAGATGGATCATGATAAATGGCTGCGCCAATTACAGGATTTCTTATAAATGCTTGGGAAATTTATTTTTATCGGAGTTTTTAGAAACTTACCTATATTTTTGCCACCCAGCAATGCTACCATTACTGTGTTCCAATTTGAAAAGGTGCTAGTAAAATTACAGGTAAATAAAACTAGACCTTTAAGTCTCAAAGTGACGGGCGAAAAGTCTTTATTGCACACACCTAAACATCAATAAGAAAATTACGACGTGTACCTATAAGGGCGCTTGTACACGCTAAGAAAATTTGCCGTTCCTGCGGCAGACAGGACAAATTCTTCGTGTAGACGACAATAATTTTGTCTGTTCCACACTCGAAAACTTTTCGTGTCTTCCGCAGACAAGACCAATCGAAATGTGTACACGACACGATTTTTTTCGTGCAGTCGTCAGCCGGGCGTAGGGCGCGCAAGTAATAACAAGCACAACAAAAACTACCTGGCTGGGCTGGCTCAACCCTACTACACCGCCCCCCGCCGCTCCGCAACAACGTTCGCCGCGTCGTCGTGTCTTGCGCAGATAAGATTTTTTTCGTGCACCGCTGCGAGCAGTGTACACAGTTATTTTCTAGTTACGACACGAATTCTTGGGTAGACCCGGCGTTTTTTCTTAGCGTGTACAAGCACCCTAAAGGCGAGTTTAACCTTAAAAGGAGTTCATTATAAGATAATTAGAATTATTATAAGATAAGAAAAAAAACCTGATTAGGTGCTGAAAAATGAAACCTAACTCAGCATGATGCGGGTTAGGGCACATGTCCTCGCTAGAGCTATGTGAGTCACCTAGTGCAATAGAGGTTCTAATCAGAAGTAACTTCTAATACAATAAAAAATACCAACACCTATCAAGTTTTGTTAGAGCTAGAAGATTCATGATTGTTTTTCATCTGTAGGTCAAGTTTTTCAACTGTTAACTCTGTTTTTTTCCACTTTAACTTAATTTATTAATTTCATTCAAATTATACAGACTAGGGATAACAAGTTGGCAACGCCAAACTTTGGCTTGGTTTTATGTAAATCCTGGTTTTTCCCGCTAACTAACGCAACAGCTAAAACCACAGAAAACATTTTAGTTCGTCCTGATACTACAGTACAGAAGTTTCACTTCAAAGTTTGTTCCATCACGATTGGAAATGAATAGACTCAAGACTTTTATAAACATTGCAGACAATCCACACAACACTATCTAGCCCCAAACTAAGCAGAACTTGTGCTATGGGAACCAGATATAATATAATACTTAAATACTTTTTTTTTATAAATACAGATATACAATACAATATAACACCCAGACAGAGAACAAACATGGTGGGGATCGAACCCACGACCTACGGCGCAGAAAACACAGCTACTGCCAACTGAACTGAGAGGCCAGTCAAGTATCATAATTAGGTACGGTTGATATGTTTTTTACTTGCAAATGCTGGTCGCTGATGCAAACGGTGATTTACAACCCCATTGGTTCTTCTTCTTTTCATTTCACAGGTTATTTCGAACCAAGTGTAGTGAAAGAGTTTTAAGGACGCCTCAAAGAGGCTCCTTTCATGCCGCTTTTTCTTGCTTGACTTGGCGAGGCACTTCTGTGCCCCCAGATTAAATTTCCCAGAATCGTTATATGTGGAAAGAATGCGGTTATATGTGAGTGCTCACAAGTGCATTATACTGTGTGTGTGACGTTATGACGTGGTAGGATTTATTTAGTCAACACTCACACAGACTCAAAACCAGAACCAGAGACAGAGCCAGACAGAGGCCATGGTAGACCTACTGGCTATCTATCGTTTACATAAAAAAACCCACGGTTGAACACACCTCATACAACTGATATAACCATCTCATAGTTGCTGTTTCAGTGACACAAGCCTGCCCAAACACCGAAATCTGTAAAGCAAAGTGTTGGAACGCTCGCCAGCCGATATTAAACGCCATTATCCGGAGGAATATTCATGAGGAACCGCATCGCAAACTACGCACGGCTCAGCTCTATGCTAGTTAGGATTCCATGAGGACAGACGCTCCAAGGCTTTGTTGACACACCACTGGAACCTATACGCCCTGTTTCATGCTTATTTATTATTAGAACCCGCCTCTGTTGTATTTTTTTAAGGCCTACGCACACCTACACCATCCTACGTCGCTTGGCGATAGCGATCAATGAAACGCTGTCAAATATCGCTGTCAGATTTGACAGCGTTTCACTGATCGCCATCGCCAGCGACCTAGGTTTGCGCAGGCCTTTATGTTTTTTACTCCATAACTTTGTAATAGGTATTATACCTAGGTATAAACCGATTTGAAAAAAATATATATATATGAAGCTTAGAAAACTTGAGAACCGACTTCATACACCGATTTCTAAAAAAATTCTATGAGAGTATTTTTATATTTTATACTTACTTTTAAAATACTCTTATAGAAATTTTATAAAAATCGGTGTAGCAGTTTGGCTATGAAGTGAAGTTTTTCAAATTTTCTAAGCTTCACTTATTTTTAACTAATAAGTTGTTGCTCGTTTTCATCTTTAGTATTAGACCAAAGACAAAACATTTACGCCCGAAGTCTAGATTCACCCTTAGGTGTCCTGCAAGAATGTCCGGTACTGGAATGCGGAACTAAAATTCAATAGCACGTGTCGTTGGAACGTGCTGCAACATTGTATCCACATGAAAACATCTTGGAAAATGTAATCGATTATTCCAACTCGATTTAAAACATGACTCGAGTATTGGTTGTGTCATGTGTCTGAAAAGTGATCTGAGAAAATGTCTTGCTCTAAGCCAAAGTCATATAACAGCTAATCTAGAATAGTAATATTTTAATTATTGTATAGTAACTTTAATTCTTAATATTTAATTTTAAATTTATTTATGTGTCATTGTTATTATTATAGTATAAGTTGTATTAAGTATTTAGTTTAAAGTAATATTCGAATACGATTTTTAATTGATTTAATGAATAAATAAACTGAAACTGAAACTTTATTTCAATTTAAAGGCGGATGAGTGTAATTCGGTTGCTATAAAAATTTGATACTAAATAAATTATCTTCCATGTCACTGCTTTTTTGAACCATTGTGGTGAAAGGATTAAGTGCGTCTCAAAGAAGCTTTTTTTAGTACCTACATGTTTAAAATTTTTTAGGTTCTACGACAAGCCGGTCTCCTTACAATTTTTTCGTTCTTAATGCACACATTTTTAGGACAGAGAAACTTAGTGGTACACCACTGGATTTAAACCCACGACCTTAGGATCGGAAGGGTCGCTATATCTCTAGGCCACTAGTACTCTCAGTGCAAATAAATTATACTAATAAGTCACGTAACTTGTTGTCATAATTTTTCGACCTGTAGGCCCGGCCCTACCACAAGCTCTATCTGGCTCTGTCCCTAGCTCTGACTCTGAGTCTGTGTGATTTTCTGCAGTGTGAACTACGTGTGTGACGTTTTGACGAGAGATTTATTTCAGCACTCTTACAGACTCATAGCCAGAGCCCGATAGCTTATAATATATATATATATATATATATATAATATATAGCCCTACTGTATCTAGTTGAATGTGAGCGCCAGTTCTAACTAAAAGTTCTGAGTCTTCGTAGAAAGAAGAACCATGTTTTTTGAAAAAAAAAAAAAAAAATTTAAAGACCCAGGTGGTATTGTTTTAAAATCACTTTCCCAATACGAGGAATGGCACAAAAATCCTATTACCAAATACAATGTATGTATGGCAATTGCACAATAATGGCGGTTCCAATCCTTCACAAATAGGTTAGCCCTGGGAACCCAGCTCACAGTGAAATTGAGAACAGCGGGTCACTTCCTGTAGTACGGTTCGTTCGGATGATCGCTGTCTTTGGGTCACTACCACTAGGCCAGAAAGTGCTCTCTAATTGTTATATTTCATTTACTACGGTGTTATATTTTATTCTAAGTACGTATTTACAAAAAAAATGTACATAAGTATTATATCAGCTATCTGGTTCCCATAGTAAAAGCTCTGCTTAGTTTGGGGCCAGATAGTGTTGTGTGGATTTTCACAAAAAAAATATTATCTCGATGGTTTCTAGGGCATTTATTATTATTAATTTATTATAAGCTGTTGGTTTTCCAATTAATAATACGTCAGTCAAATACTGTTAGGCCGCGCTCACTTTGGATACGTTTTCGTACGAATTTCATTCGTGCAGAAACGTACGAACACGCACGAACATTCCCGACCTTCTGAGTACTATGAAAGCGCTCACACTGCGCGCGAGTTAGTTGTAGGTACGTATAGTACGTGCAAGTCCGACGTCCGAAATCAATCCGAACTTGTTGGGATTTTGTTACACGTTCGTGCGTTCATCATCAATAACGTATGCGCTAACACCGGTACTCTGTCTATTTGATGGAGAAAAACGTATTCAGTGTGCGCACTCAATTCGTACGAACAGTGTTCATACGTTTACGTACGATATAATTCGCATCCAAAGTGAGCGCGGCCTTAGACAGTAAGCATTGATAACATTGCTAATTAAACTTTTTAACCAATGAAAAATGGACCAGCGACTTGTTCTAGCCTGTGTCTGCGTCCTCAAATAGTAAAGCCTCGAATGGACAGTGGGGATCAATAGAAAACACATCGAGCAAGATGAGGCAGGAGCTGCCGCAGGATTTGCCAAATCGTGATTAATAAACGACAGAATAGAAATAAACGACGGAATAGAAATAGTAGTTCTAGAAATTCCAACTCATAGTCATGAAAGCTAGTTGGATGTTTAAGATAAAAATTAGATTTCCTTCACTTTTCAAGAGTAGGTACTGGCATAGTGCACATAAATTTTGGTTCAGACAGAAAAACTCATTGATACACGACCGGATTTGAGCCCGCGACTAGAGGCTACTATTTTCTGTGCCTCTAACATGCGAGTTAAGACCTACGACGGCCTAGAGACTGGAACATTTCTGCTAAGTTTGGGGCTAGATAGTTGTCCAGATTTTTTATTTTCATCATTATTTGTCAAAGAAACTGACCTGAACAGTACAGTCTGAAGTTATCTTCCAGGAATGAGCAAAGTTCCCTTCAAATAACTGTTTATCTTTATGGAATATTTTTCCTCAACAGATAACCCTAACTTAACAATAACTGCCCATACTTGCGAAAATAACAATCTAAATACTCATAGCTGTGTCTGTCAAAAACTAGAGCGCGTTAACTCCACAAAATACTTGGGTATCATGCTAGATAAAAGTCTTTCTTGGTACCCCCAACTTGAATTAGTCTCAAACCGAGCCAGAAAACTGATATGGATATTCAAACACTTACGACACATTGCAGATTCACAACTAATCACTTACATATATATAACTCTTGTCCAATCAATTCTCCTATATTGCATACCGGTGTGGGGTGGGACTTACAAAACTAAATTTATTAGCATAGAACGTGCACAGAGAATTATCTTAAAAATAATGTTACGCAGGAAAAAAAGGTATAATACATGCAAACTGTTTAAAGAGTCAAATGTTTTATCGGTCAGGCAGTTATATATACTGCAATGCATACTAAAAACTCATAAAAACCAGTCTATAGATCCGAAAATACTTAAAAAACGCAGACAAAACACAGTACTTACAAACATAGTAACAAGAACCACAATGGCCTCAAAACAGTTTACGGCTCAATCAATAAAGATTTATAATACTGTGAACAGAAACCTAAATATCTATACTATGTCATTATTCGAATGCAAAAAAAAAGTAACAATGTGGTTAAAAACCCTGAACTATGAACAAACTGAGGATTTGTTCATAGCAGTATCATAGGACAACTAGAAAATACATATACAAATACTTTTTAAGCATTGCTTCTTAACAATAACAGTCATACTTATAAACGTAATTTAGATTTAATCATTGCTTAAAGTTAGCCCTCTCACTGTTTGTCATTACCCAGTGGTAAGAGATGGCAATAGTTGGCTGGAGCAGGCAAGTGGGCTGTTTATCTTTTGACATGTTTTTATAAGTAAGGCCATTAGTATTTACCTATACAGTTCCTAAATTGAATAATATAACTGAATTTTACTAACCTACACTTAATTTGCTTGTATTGATCATACATTTTATTTTACAGTTCCAATAAAGTACTCTAAATATTGTTTATCTGATTCAACCATAATATCATGCATAATTCAAACAAACAACCCACTTCATATCTTTAAAATATCATACACCTCGCCACCATAATACCTATTTTGTACACTATTTACCTACCTTTAGACATAAGTATAGCGCATTCATTCGATGTGACTTTCGATCGAGCTGATAGACTAAATCTTACGATTTATATCAGTGTAGGCTCGGATCGGAAGTCTCAATGTTTGAGTGTCTTTTTCTTGTTAAATACTTAGCATTAAAATTAGTTCGATCGTTACCTATTTATGTATATCGTACCTATCACCTAAATTAAATTACAAGGCAATGTTGAGCCACAGAAAAGAGGGGCTCTCTTCTAATACAGGTTTAACAACTTAAAAGAAGAGATCCCAACCCTTTATTTGTCCTACCTGTAATTTTTTCAATAAAAACATTTTGATTTTGATTTTTTGATTGAACTGTTTCAAATGTCAGTTGTCTGTGAAGAAAAAAAAATCCTTTGAAATAACGAATTGTCTATAGAGAAAAAAATGTGAATCTGCAAGAAATAAACGTGAATATAGCTAGTCTCATTACCTATCTTCTCCTATCTAACATGTCCAAGACAGAAAATAACGACCGCGTCTGATATAAAATTTAATTTACACACGCTCAAAGTAATCTCTAAACTCGTTTAACCAGTAGGCCTACCACAAGCTCTGTCTGGCTCTGTCTCTGACTCTGGTTTTGGTGGTGTGAGTGTTGACTAAAAAAATCCTACTTCGAAACGTCACACACACAGTATAATTATTAATTAAGTTATTTTTAAGTTAGAGGTTAAGAAAAACGGTTGTCTGGAAGAAATCGCTGCGCGCAATAAGACCACCGATTGTAGGACTAGATACATCGTAATTTTTATTTTTACGAAATAATTATGAAGTCCTCAATAAAGAATTTTTATTATTATTATAATACACTGGTGAGTGCTCACACAGACTCAAAAACTAGCCCGAGACAGATCCAGACAGAGCTTGTGGTAGGCCTACAGCTCAAGTCTAAAGTTAATGGGTTGATGTCATTTTCTCAGTACTTTGAAGCAAGTCTGGAGAATGTTCTAATGTGATAATCAACTACGGTAACGTTATTGTCAAGGATTCAAGAATTTCAACCAACTTTCTGTTGCTTGAGTAGAGAAATGTCAAGAACCAAAGTTGGAAAAGCAAAAGAGTTTCCGTATATTATGTTAAAATGAATAATAAGAGCGTATTTACAAAAATATATAAGTACGTATTAAGGCCTGCGCACACCTAGGCCGCTGGCGTCAACGATCAGTGAAACGCTGTCAAAATTTGACAGCGATATTTGACAGCGTTTCACTGATCGCTACCGCCAGTAAACTAGGTGTGCGCAGGCCTATTATTTATCAATATTATAAATAATATTGATAAATAAATAGTAAATGTATAGGTATTTCAACTAGTCTGAAATCTAAAATGATTTGTGCAGGGTTGACCAAGGAGACCCCACAGTCAACAACAAAAAATGGGCTTTTTATGGAAAATTCGAGACTGAATAACTTTATGCAAACACAAACTTAAACATTTTAGTTAGATTGTAACTGAATTTACTAACTGATGTTTGCAATAAGGCTGTCAGCACACTGTATTGTCAACAAAGGCACTGCGCGATCAAGCGAATTGCAATTTAGCATCTTTTTTTTAACCGATTTCCAATCAAAAAGGAGGAGGTTCTCAATTCGGTTGTATTTTTTTTTTATATTTGTTACCGCATAACTTCGTCATTTGTAAGCCGATTTGAAAAAATATTTTTAATATTTTATCTGAAAGGTACTGCTTCCAGATTGGTCTCATTTTAATTTTATTAAAATCGGTGTTGCCATTTTTTTTTAAATCATTTTTTTTAATGTTTGTAACTGCATGCCTCCGTCATTTATGAACCGATTTAGAAAATTATTTTTTTATTTGGAAGGTTATTCTTACGTCCAGATTGTCCCAAACAAATTTCATTTAAATCGGTTTAGCCGTTTGGCAATGATGTCGGTTTCTCAAGTTTTTTAAACTTATTATTTTTACTACTAGGGATTGAAACAAGCATATTTCCATCCACTAGTTGTAAATAATAAGTTAAGTGACAACCATCGCCTATGAAAAAGCATTGCCTCGTAAGTCATGCCTGCGTCCATCAACTTGAGGCATACAAATGTTCAGCCTCACGTGCCAGTAATTTCAGAAGCACTCCACACCGAAACAAAGCAATATCTCTGTAGATACAGACATGTCTTAGCACTGACATGTGCATGAACGCGCAGAGATGTGGTAAATGCAAGATATTCCTGTTCCGCGCGGTCAGCCGACTAGTGTGCTATCCGCCTAAATAAACACAATGTAGATTTTTGGCCTCGCTGTGACGAGGAGAAATCTAATAACAGAATTATTGTTTAACCAAGGCCTTTGCCCCAACATGCCCCACGTCTGTTGACTTAGGTATTTCTAAATAACATAACTCACCTCTTTATTCTAACTTGAAGAACTCGAAAGAAAACTCATCTAAAAATGTTTAAAAACTTGTGAAACCGACTCCATGGCCAAACTATTAAACCGATTTTTATGAATTTTCTAAGGGATCAATCTGAAAGTAAGTACCATAACATTTCAGATAAAAAAAGAATTGAGAACTTCCTCCTTTTGATGTGACAACGTCTTATAATTCGATAAAACCGGCTGCACGCACGAAAAAACATGACGTCATGCGGCGTTACCTCGCTCTGAGGTGTTCCATTTAAGGCTTGAAGTGCAAGCGAGAGCGCGGAACGAGCGACAAAGAGGCACAATCGGTCTCCGCGTTCGGCAGCGTTCGAAGTCTGTGTATTTTCATACGACGTTGTCACGTTCAACTATCGTCAGTAAACCGACTTTAAAGACAACCGATTTTTTTATACAACTAGCTGGTGTAACAAGCATACAAGCATACAAGTTACATTCAAGGAACTTCACGTCATCTCTCAGAGTTACGAGTAATAAGTTGGAGTGGCAATGATACAATTATAAAGCCGATAGAACTAGCAACCAGGCTTGGAAATAAAGAATCTTGAAAGGGAACCACGAACCGTAGGACAACCAGACATAGTTAGACATAGGAAAGTCGAAAGATGAAGAGGGCTTAGATGTTTCTTCCTGGAAATGTATGCTTCTATACATATGCCTCTATAGGCAAATTTTGCCTGACTTTTTTTGGCTAATAATGATGTATTTTTACTAAGAGATCCGAGAGGATATTTACCGTAGGTACTTGGGGATCAAAGTTTTCAATCTGAGGGGTTTGAATTTTTTCAGTTTCTACTTTTGATTATTACGAGTATATTGACTGTATAATTATACTGACGAATGCCTTCGAGATGTCGTTGAGAACCTAGTGAGAAATTCACGTGGTACGGCATACATTACTTTATGTGGAGTTAAATCATGTTTACTGTGTACTCTACGAGATAAAACAATATCTTGTGAGTTGAGTAGAGTCTTGCATGAAAGTTGTTCACTCACATGTAAGCAAAGCTTTAGCGGAAAATTTGTTACAAATATGAAAATATTGTTTTCTCTTGTTTTGCGAGTATTTGTCGAATACTTTATAGATAGAAAATTCTCTAGTAGACAAATAACTTGTACTGTACACCGGTGAGCTTAAAGCTGAATAGCATTATCAGCTAACCTTTGGGTTATAAGGAGATGGGTTGGGTAGTGCACATTATAACATGAGGGTATGTACTAAACAAAACTAAGACCAGACTAAAATTATAATTACAACTAACACAATACATCATATTATCAGTGAATTTCTGCATAACTGTAAAGCAATCAGGAAATATAAAAATGTTCACATTATTGTGTGTTCATATTAATGATCAGCCTGGATAAGTCATATAGGCTTTCTTCACTTCTCCAGTGCAGTCCCATATTAGTAACAGTTTGACCTCAGTAAGTTTTTTCATTTAAGGCCTGCGCACACCTAGGCCGCTGGCGAACGCGATCAGTGAAACGCTGTCAAATTTGACAGCGATATTTGACAGCGTTTCATTTATTGCGGTCGCCAGCGGCCTAGATGTGCGCAGGCCTTTAGTAACTGAAATATGCAAGGGGGTTATTAAAAATCTTTAATTAAAAAAACATTATGATGTATTACTTCTTAACTTTATTACCTAATTCAAAACACTTGTTCTTCTAGTTGGTCAAGGGACACCGTGAAAAGTTATGTGAATTGATTTATTGTTATTTTCAAATAATCCTCAGCTTATAATCAACTTTGAACCCGTTCTTTTTAGCCTTCTGGTTGAGTGCACCGGTGATGTCTCTAATCTTAGAGAACACCTCATTCAGGGTCAAGTTGGAGATGGTGTGTTTCTTCTCGTGAGGCACTGGCTTGTATTTGTTCTTATGGTGAAGTGCTTGTTTGATGTACGTTGGTATGTCTGTAAGAAAAAAATCCATCAAAAATCCAATGTGCTCTCAAGCGGTGAAGGAAAACTTCGTGAGGAAACCCGCGGCTTAGTTAGCTCCACACGTATTGAACATCATCTAAAATAGATGCAGATGCAAAGGCCATTATCTGTAATAATAGATAGGATACGGAATCAGTATATCAGAGGAAGTTTAAAAGTAGAGCCAGTGACAGAAATATTGAAAAATAATATTTCTGTCAGCAGGCAAAAGGCTAGCGTGGTACGAGCATGTCATGAGGAGGGATTAAAGTCATGTGACCAGGAGAACGATGAGTATGAATGTGGATAGATATGTGGGTTGAGGTAGGCCAAACGAAAGATTGATGAATTGTGTGAAGGATGATATGGATAAGAACAAAGTGAATACAGAAATGACTGATGATAGAAGATAGAAAAATGCCATCAAAAGTTGCTGTAAGCGGAGGTACTTTTTAAAAGATTTTTGAAAATTCACACCCCAAGTGAGTTGGAGGGGTGGATAGGCGCTCCAAAAAATATTTTTGAAAGTTTTGAGGGGTTAAAATAATGTCAAAGTTTAGAATAGTAAAAAAAACTGCCTTCACACAAACAAATTTAGCGTGTTTCTTGTCGATTATGTAAATAAAATAAAATTTGTTTATTTTTGCTAACTCACCCCGATTTTCTGTAAACTGATATTGTGAAACAACAAACGTGACAGCCAAAACAATGAAATACACAGAAATCAACATCTTTAGCTCTAATTACAGATCTTAACTGAAGAGAACTAAGGTGCTGCTGCGGCCTTTATGAAGTTGCTTATGACAAGTTTGTATCGCTATAAAATCTTCTTCTTGCCCTCTCAAACACAACATGTCTTCCTTCTTCATTCCCTTCTGTCAGCAGTCATCTCTGCTTTCGATCCTCTCTTATCCATATCACCTTTCATCCATGTTTTTTTGGTTGTATCGCAGCAAAGCCAGCAATGCCTTGTTATAGGTAATGGTTTACCACTTAATATCAGGCGGGCCATATGTCTTTTTTGTAGTAGCAAGTAATTTGTTATAATTCTACCATTATTCCTTATGACTTTGTCAAAATTAAACCTGTCATAAGTTACTTGCTAAAGTGTCAGTGCCGTTATATTTACAAAACAAAGTTTGCTGAAAACGTGTTTTCAGCAAACAAACGTTGGTAAGATAAGTGAAGCAGTAAATTCAAGAACAGGCATTTTCTGAACAATGTTTTGAATACTGTATTCAAGCACCATTGGACTGGTGGTAGCTACTCTGCCTTTCGATCCTATCTTTAGGTCGTGGGTTTGAATACTGAAATATATTAGTTATTTTATAAATTTTCGCAGTACCAGTTCAGTCTCTTAAAAATATGTAGTGAGCATAATATGTTAAAATTGTTATATGTATAACATTTAAGTTATTTTATTAGTTACAAAACAACTTGAGAAACTAACTTCATGGTCAAACTGCAAAATCGATTTTGATGGAATTTCTATGGGATCAAACTGAAAATATTATTCTTTAGATAAAAAAAATAGTTGAAATCGGCTCATCGGTGACGTGCACAAAAGGAGCCTCTTTGGGGCGCATTTAAAATCCGTTCGCCACACTGGTTCTCAAGAACTAACAAAGAACAAGTTTATTAATTTAAAATAAAGTAACACACTATCTAAATTATAATGCCTGGAAATTCTCAATCTATAATAATATACATATACGTACCAAATACTGTGTATAAACCTCGGCCTACCTCATGTTGCTTTACCCTATACACAGGGTCCATGTGATACTGACTTACACCTAAGAACTATGTATGTACCTAAACTAAACCATGTTGTAACGGGTCAAAACGTTACAACGCCACCTAGTGGCTTTTTGTACAATTAAAACGTGTACTTCGATTTTAGTCTAATGGTTGGCAATCTAGTTCCGGGCGTTTCACCTAGATGGCAGCACGAGGGTTTGTGTCTGTCTCTTTTGTTTCTTTTAGCGTCATAGGGGTGGCAAAATTTGAGGATGGTGACAGCTGTCAGATCCACTGAACTGTCATTGGATAGTAGGTCACGCGGGGTATGTCAGTGTCACATCGGTGGCGTCTGGCGGCGCGGTCTGTTTTTTTGGGTCTAATGGCGGCGATTCATTTCACGGTTGAGCGCCGGAGATTTTTGAGAAACTATTTGTGTTAGCTGCCCCAAAGCTTGGGAAAAACGTCTTGGTGTAAGAGGAGTGAACGAGTCGCATCTCGGAGTACAGAAAGTGGTGAGTTACCTCTGGACAATTGGGATTGTACAGTGAGAAGCGGCGAGTGGAATGTCGGAAACTAATGTGCGTTTATCTTTGTTTTAGGATTGTTGGGTGCGTGTATGCATCTCTGTTGAAGGAGAATATTTGAGAGAGGCAGCGAACTGCGGCACTGGTTTGGGTCGGAAGGCGTCCGTTCCGTGCCATCGAACTCAAAAAAAAAAAAATCACCACGCTCCGAGCACAAAGTAAGCTTGGCCCCTAATCTGTAATTATCTATAGGATCACGATTAGCAGCATACTCCCTTGGACTTAAACATGTGGAGAAGAATCCCCGCCTCGGTTTCAGAGTAACAATTTTAGGTTGTCGTTTAAGTTGTATGGATATTGATTTCTTTTTTTGATGACGCGTTTCAGAAGCTGCTCGGCTCTTGGAAGGGGATAGGTCCTTCACGTCACCGCCAGTAGATCGGGGTTTGACTGGTCCCATCAATTCATCCGTGGTTGGGAAAAGGCCATGATTCGTGGTTCGGCCATCCGACGCTGCCTGCCAATAAGGTGATTGCGTTCCATATATATTGACAGTGGTCTCATGGTAATCCTAGGTGCCCCTCGATCTTAGTATGCTTCTCATCTTCATAACTCAGTGAGAGTACAGTGCAAGTGACAAGGTTAGGTTTTAGGTTATGTATTAGGGCCTTTTGGCAGACTTATTTCAAGTGAGAAGGGGACCGTTGTAGCCGATAGTCTCGGTGTTAAATGTAGATTCATTAGTAGGTATCCAAGTACGTTTTCCCCTCAATTGTATAGGCCTTAGTGCCTTAGAGGGCTAGGTTGGCTTCACCATTGTTGAATATTGTAGCATTAATCAAATTATAAATATTTTAAGAAAATAGCCTCTCGGCTCATTTTAGTAATTTCAAATCTTTGTCTCTTGTAATATCAGCAGGGCATTTAAAATACATATCCCATAACTCCTAGCTAACATAGTCATAAATTAGAGAGCTTGTATGTTTAGTTATAAGTAGGTAGGGAATTAGGTAGGTACTAACAGAGATAGATCCTTATGTGTGTGGAGGATGTAAGGATATGTATGCCCGTATAAGAACAGTCAATTAGTCAATCCAACTATTGTAATCAATTTTTTTCTGAATAGGTACTTCTTGGTTGTCTCAGGATAAAGAAAACACATTGTTAATTAAAGTAAACTCCTTTTTCTTTGGTCGTCTCAGGACGGTTCTGTATAACTTTAGACAAATTAACTTTAGATATATTTGTGTAAGAATTAAAATTATTCCAATGTACCACAATCTGCTTCGTCTTCTTTAATAATAATATTATTCATTGCTGGACATTCAGGCTCTTGTCCAAATTAAAGCTTAGAGCCTGTGGCGCCCTCCAATCTTCCTGTAGCCCCAAATTAGAACAGAACCCCAAGCTAGCTAGGCATACCATCTACCAAAACCGCAGAGGTCACTTTGACGGGTAACAATTGGCGCCTCAACGGGCTGGGGCTCAGGAAGATCTGGTTATTTGTGATCTTGTTATCTGTGATCTTGTTTTTTTGTGATCTTGTTATTTTTAGTTTAGAAAATTTGAAACTTTATTTTGGAAAACCTTGTCCTTGCACTACTCTATTATTAGGCTCACTATTGTGTATTAGTAGCATTTAGATATTTTACACTTATGTTATTGTTTGGTGTTATTATTAGTAACGTTTGAGTAAGTTCGATTAGAGAACAACAATTAACATTTTGTTTGAGTGTAATTGAATTGTAATAGATATATGTTACTGCATACCGTGATGGTACTGTTTGGTGGTATTATTTAGTAATGTTTATTTTAGTAATATTATGATTTAATAATTAAAATTTTGGTTAAAATTAATTAATTGAATTGTAAGTCTCCACTGCACTCTACTCTCTATTCTATTCCCGCGCTATTTGAGTATTATTTTGGTTACTGATTGTTTGATCGGGGATGTGCTGGTCTTTTGAAATTGGTAGCCGGGGTGATGAGGTTGAGGGAAACTGGGAGTGGATTGTCATTATATTGATGGTGGAGACAAACATGTGCGGTTTGATGGTTTTGGGAAGCACAGTTTGGTTTGATTTTGTTTTAGTTTAATTAGTTAAATTGTTAAGTCTCCACTGCACTCTTCTCTCTCTATTATAATTCCCGCGCATATGAGTATTATTTTGGTTACTGATTATCTGATCGGGGATGTGCTGGTCTTTTTGAAATTGGTAGCCGGGGTGATGAGGTCGCGGGAAACTTGAGTGGGATTGTCATTATATGGGTGGAGACAAACATGTGCAGATAGATAGTATTGGGAAGCACACTTAGTCTGATTTTGGTTTTGGTCAGAGTTGGTTCTTTTTGGTTTTGTTATGTTTTGAGTTTTTCTTTTGTACCTTGGTCAGGTCATTTGGAAAAAGGAGTATCCATTGTCTGATGCTTCTAAGGTTTTTTTTGTTGTCAAGAAATTGACACCGGGGTTCAACAAAATGTATTGTTGCATCCGAGTTGGATTCACTCATTTCATAGGAGTACAGGATTTTGTTTGCGTTCTTAGTTGGGCGGTATTATGGTTTAGTTGGATTTTAGGTGTTGGTCGGAGCTGTTTTATTTTGGTTTTGTTAGGTTTCGAGTTTCTATACCCCGGTCAGTTGAGATTATTTTATTTGTATGGAGAACATTGGACCTGGGTGCTGGATATTTTATGGATTGAAATCTTTCGTTAGTTGGACATCTTGGATCTTCTGGTTGTGAGTCATTTTTTTTATCATTAGTTTTGTTTTTCTTATCAGTATCATTTTAACAGGTGGACCAGCTAAAGATGCGTAGCGACGGCCCCTATATAATGTCAATCAAAATATTTAACAAACTTCCTCTTGAAATAAAGAACATACAAAAAAGCTCCCTATTCACCAGATCCCTAAAGTCGTTTTTAATTGACAAATGCTATTATGACATCAAAGACTATCTAGAATAATTATAACAATTGAAACAAATATTAATGACAATCTGACATTTTGTGTAAGTACGTAATTAAATAAAAACTTGACATTTCCTCTAATTATATAATCCGACTTTGACATGATACCTGCATAAAATTTTGACATCAAAAACTAGACAATAACCGGCACGATAACTACCTACCAAGATAAGGTACATCACAACCCTAAATATCAAGATAACTACATATATATAATTTAATCGAAAGTACCTACTTACCTTAAAACCTCGGCCTGCCTCCATGTTTGCTATACCCTATGCAGGGTCCATGTGATACCTACTTACACCTAAAAACTATGTATGTACAAACTAAACCATGTGTAAAGCAATAAATGTATTGAGTATTGAGTATTGAGTACCTGGCATGGATAGTGAGTGACCGTTATGGAAGCTTAGTACGGGTCAAACCTTGTCTCTCTAGTCGTAGTGTAGGTATATCTAAACTTTATTTGCATAAAAATAAGCTTTGGCCGTTTTGCTGTGAGTTCCTCTTAGTATCTATCTTGGTGTTAAAAAATAAGCCTAAATTTTCTCACGGATGACAATGAGTAGATTAGCAAGCCTTTGTTATCCTCCAGAGCGGTTTAAAAGACTCTGTTAACTTTGATTGTTGCTAAGAGAGGTAGCAAAACTCGTAGAGGAGCAGTTGGCAACTCCTGGCGATATTGTTTTTTTTCTTTCTTTGCTGTTAGGGATATTAGTAGTCAGTGGGTAAAAATAAGCCATAATATTTCCCAGCGGTCTACAACTGGTATCAAAGCCTTATGTATCGCGCAGAGCGGGTTGAAATACTCTGTAAACATTGACTTCTAAATAGCTAAAGTTTAAATATTCAACATAATATTAGTAGGTAGTAGGTATATTGCTTCACTTGCAGACTCACACCTCAAGATCCATCATCTTTCTGTTGATGTAGCATTGCATCATTAGCGTATTATGTACATCGTTAGGTTAGCATAGATATTCTTGTGTGGTATATTGGTTTTTTGGTAAACGTTTGTTTTATTTTGTTTCAGTTTTAGTTTTGAGTTTTGCAGGTTTGTGCTGCAGTAGAAGTATTTTTTTTTTTGTGTGTTTTTTTTATTGTCCTTAGTAAAATGGTATTGTAACGGGTCAAAACGTTACAACGCCACCTAGTGGCTTTTTGTACAATTAAAACGTGTACTTCGATTTTAGTCTAATGGTTGGCAATCTAGTTCCGGGCGTTTCACCTAGATGGCAGCACGAGGGTTTGTGTCTGTCTCTTTTGTTTCTTTTAGCGTCATAGGGGTGGCAAAATTTGAGGATGGTGACAGCTGTCAGATCCACTGAACTGTCATTGGATAGTAGGTCACGCGGGGTATGTCAGTGTCACATCGGTGGCGTCTGGCGGCGCGGTCTGTTTTTTTGGGTCTAATGGCGGCGATTCATTTCACGGTTGAGCGCCGGAGATTTTTGAGAAACTATTTGTGTTAGCTGCCCCAAAGCTTGGGAAAAACGTCTTGGTGTAAGAGGAGTGAACGAGTCGCATCTCGGAGTACAGAAAGTGGTGAGTTACCTCTGGACAATTGGGATTGTACAGTGAGAAGCGGCGAGTGGAATGTCGGAAACTAATGTGCGTTTATCTTTGTTTTAGGATTGTTGGGTGCGTGTATGCATCTCTGTTGAAGGAGAATATTTGAGAGAGGCAGCGAACTGCGGCACTGGTTTGGGTCGGAAGGCGTCCGTTCCGTGCCATCGAACTCAAAAAAAAAAAAATCACCACGCTCCGAGCACAAAGTAAGCTTGGCCCCTAATCTGTAATTATCTATAGGATCACGATTAGCAGCATACTCCCTTGGACTTAAACATGTGGAGAAGAATCCCCGCCTCGGTTTCAGAGTAACAATTTTAGGTTGTCGTTTAAGTTGTATGGATATTGATTTCTTTTTTTGATGACGCGTTTCAGAAGCTGCTCGGCTCTTGGAAGGGGACAGGTCCTTCACGTCACCGCCAGTAGATCGGGGTTTGACTGGTCCCATCAATTCATCCGTGGTTGGGAAAAGGCCATGATTCGTGGTTCGGCCATCCGACGCTGCCTGCCAATAAGGTGATTGCGTTCCATATATATTGACAGTGGTCTCATGGTAATCCTAGGTGCCCCTCGATCTTAGTATGCTTCTCATCTTCATAACTCAGTGAGAGTACAGTGCAAGTGACAAGGTTAGGTTTTAGGTTATGTATTAGGGCCTTTTGGCAGACTTATTTCAAGTGAGAAGGGGACCGTTGTAGCCGATAGTCTCGGTGTTAAATGTAGATTCATTAGTAGGTATCCAAGTACGTTTTCCCCTCAATTGTATAGGCCTTAGTGCCTTAGAGGGCTAGGTTGGCTTCACCATTGTTGAATATTGTAGCATTAATCAAATTATAAATATTTTAAGAAAATAGCCTCTCGGCTCATTTTAGTAATTTCAAATCTTTGTCTCTTGTAATATCAGCAGGGCATTTAAAATACATATCCCATAACTCCTAGGTATACTAACATAGTCATAAATTAGAGAGCTTGTATGTTTAGTTATAAGTAGGTAGGGAATTAGGTAGGTACTAACAGAGATAGATCCTTATGTGTGTGGAGGATGTAAGGATATGTATGCCCGTATAAGAACAGTCAATTAGTCAATCCAACTATTGTAATCAATTTTTTTCTGAATAGGTACTTCTTGGTTGTCTCAGGATAAAGAAAACACATTGTTAATTAAAGTAAACTCCTTTTTCTTTGGTCGTCTCAGGACGGTTCTGTATAACTTTAGACAAATTAACTTTAGATATATTTGTGTAAGAATTAAAATTATTCCAATGTACCACAATCTGCTTCGTCTTCTTTAATAATAATATTATTCATTGCTGGACATTCAGGCTCTTGTCCAACTTAAAGTTTAGAGCCTGTGGCGCCCTCCAATCTTCCTGTAGCCTCAAAATTAGAACAGAACCCCAAGCTAGCTAGGCATAACATCTATCAAACCGCACAGGACACTTTGACGGGTAACAATGTTAATGCAATAAATGTATTGAGTATTGAGTATGAACTAGTGATACGACAAGAAAAAAAAGCTAGATTACTGTATAAATTTTTCACCAATGTTTAATTCAATTACAACCTTTTCTTTTGTATCTCTAGATAAATAAGGACCCGTAGAAACTACACGCCCAAAACCTCGATTCCTTTTTATAACGCTTTTATTAGCTTCACCTGTATGTATGTATGTATGTATGTATGTAACCGTCCCCTTTGAGCTCGATTTTGTCCTACTTTGAACGATCAGATTTGGTTCAAACTTTGCACACCTGTCACAGGTCGATGACAATGCAATAATATGAAAAAAAAAATAAAAAAAAATGAAAAGAAATAAAAAAAATATAAAAAAAACCTACTTTGAACGATCAGATTTGATTCAAACTTTGCACACCTGTCAAAGGTCGATGACAATGAAATAATATGAAAAAAAAAAAAAAATGTAAAGAAATAAAAAAAAAAAAAAAAAAACCTACTTTGAACGATCAGATTTGATTCAAACTTTGCACACCTGTCAAAGGTCGATGACAATGCAAAAATATGAAAAAAAAAAAACTAAAAAGTAAAAAATAAATTATAGTTTAAAAAACTAAAAAAAAAACGCTTTTATAACTAATTGAACTAAAAAGTTAAAAATAAAACTGTAATAATCAATTGAAAATTTATATTATTGTACAAAAAGCGTGGGGGGCTTGATTTTGATTGTTGTAAATATTTTATCAATAGTTTATTATATCTGAAGTTATTATAAAAAGCACCCCACGCTTTTTGTCCAATAATATAAATTTTCAATTGATTATTACAGTTTTATTTTTAACTTTTTAGTTCAATTAGTTATAAAAGCGTTTTTTTTTTAGTTTTTTAAACTATAATTTATTTCTTTTCCAATAACAGCCATGACAGGAGGGAACTTCCCGCTGCAGTCAACAGCATCTGTGCCAGATCTGAGCGGAATGGAAACTTTGCTAATATATAGCTGCCGTGATTTATGTAAAGGCTTTCCGATACTGGAGTTCTTTGGGAGTATCAATAGTTCATCATCATAATCATAATCTATGTGTGTAATAAATAAATAAATGTTTATGTCTATGCTCAATACTCAAATTTATTGCATAAACATGGTTTAGTTCAAGTACATACATAGTTCTTAAGTGTAAGTCAGTATCACATGGACCCTGTGTATAGGGTAAAGCAACATGGAGGTAGGCCGAGGCTTATACACAGTAGTTAGTACGTACTATAGAACGTAACGTATTATAGATTGAGAATTTCCAGGCATTATAATGTAGATAGTTTGTTACTTTATTTTAAGCTTATTATAAGCTTGGTAGGACAGATTAAACGATAAAGTCAAGGTGGTCTTAAAGTTAGGTCTTATAAGTAGTCAAAGTTAGGTTAAGTGCGTAGATACACTTTTATTTTATTTATTTAGTCTTTAGTTATGGTTATGTTCCTGATTTACGTTACTGAATACGCGATAATACTTTGTTAAAGGCGATGGTTACCACTTAATATCAGGTGGGCAATATCAGGTAAGCTTGTTCCATCATAATAGAATAGAACAGAATGGAATAATAATATAACTTTATTGAACACCAGATCCGAGTGAAAGATTACAAAAAATAAAACACGGATACTAAAAAAAAAACAAATACAAAAATACAAAATTATTTATTTACCAAAGAACATACAGTCTTATTTAAATTACGGTGGTCCCCGCACTAGGACAAGCCTGTATCGCGGGAGGCCAAAGTACTAGAATTAAGATTTCTATTAATATGTGAAACAAAAGCAGATAACACAAAAACAAGGCAAGACACGAGATAAAGAAAACTAATATAACTAAGAAACAAAAAGTAAAAAACAATTTAATAATTATGTAGATAAGCAAACTAAAGAACACGACATGATAAACACCAAAATACAATGATAAAACAAAAGATACAAATAGGCGGTCTTATCGCTAAGAGCGCCTTAGCAGCAGCAGATCTTATATTGCACATCAGCTGGTTGTATGAAAAATAAATAAAAAAAGTTCTTAACAACCGTGCCTCAGTTACATCACAATTCAATTAACTAAATGTATATCACCGATCACCTCTTGCCACTTCGACCCCAATATATTACTTTTCCTAATACTGTTAGAACATAGGACGTTGGAAACCCTACTCTAACTAATAGTATAAGCTCTGGAAGTTATTATATACCTTGATGAACTTAAGGAGTTTGTGGCGTGTCGGCGCCCAGAGTTTATAAGACAATGTAATCCTTGCGAGTTTCTTGAATACAGAAATTTTGATTCGAGTGAGAGCACACTAAGTGATGTTGTTTGTGTACAACGCGATGACGCTGTTTATTGTACTTTTCACTATAAATAAATAATGCGGACAATTTTGTGACCTTATTTCCAGCAAAACACAGCTTTTTGACGTGACAAAGTCTTTTAATTCGATGGAGCCGGCAGCACGCACGAAAAAACATGACGCATGTGTCGTAAATGTTGTAACTTGTTTTAACTGTAAGTTTCTTTGCTTTCTGATCAGGGTCTAAGTAGCTAAATGTCCAACAGAGTAAAAGGTTTAATGAGCTACTGCTCATTAGACTTTTTGCTCTGACTTACTAGTCTAATTAGGAAAATGCCATGCCCATGCACCAAAACGTCCAACTATTACTCGTAGAACATAAATATATTTAGCAAAATTGTTTAAATAATGTAAACTATTAACTAGATTGTACCGTAAGAGCGCTGGTGGCTTAGTGGTAGCGGTCCCGCCTTCCGACCCCTAAGGTCGCGGGTTCAAATCCAGTCGTGTACCAATGAGTTTCTCTTCCCAAAAATGTATGTACACTATGCCAGTGCTCTCAAACGGTAAAGGAAAACATCGTGAGGAAACCGGCATATTGTAGAACCTAAAAAGTTCGAAAATATGTGTTGAGTGCAAGAAAGGAGCCTCTTTGACGCGCACTTAAAATCCTTTCACCACACTTGGTTCGAAAGAATCAGTGACACGATAAGAAGAAGACCGTGAGGGTAACATTGGATAACAAGTGCTCAGTTTAATCTGACCAAGGGTCAATTTTCCGCCAGACGTGTCTAGGGACCTCTACCCAACCTTTTAACGTTGAAAACTTTTACAGAGAGTAATTAGAAATTAGCTTTATCTACTTGTAAATTGCCTATGCCAAAATCATGACACTTACATTTGACTTGTAAAATGAACCTTTGAATATTTAAGAAGCACTTTGAGTATTTTTATAAAAAAAGGATTGCAAATTTGTGATTTATTAATTAGCTTTATCTACTTGTAAATTGCTTGTGCCAAAATCATGACAGCTACATTTGACTTGTAAAATGAACCTTTTAAATGAATATTTTAGAAGCACTTTGAGTATTTTTATTAAAAAAGGATTGCAAATTTGTGATTTATTATTATTTATTTATAGACGAGCAGCTTTCGTTGATGTGCCTACGTCAGTGTTGATTAATAGTCATTATAACAATGAGATTGATATTGACATTGTTCTTTTTGGCCACTAATGAAGCTCTGATTTACTAGTCCGTAGCCAGTTGTCAAGTTTGTTTTTGAAGCCATTAACCAAGTCGACGCAAACAACGTTCTCAGGGAACTTGTTCCAGTTCTGGCACAGCCGGTTTCTAAAGAAGCCCTGTTTTATGTGTGCTGATAGGAGCACAAACTAATTTAAGATGGTGGCCACGTGATGCTCTGTTTTTTTTTTAATATTAATTGATCACTAATTGATAAAATATCATGAGGTTATGATGTCTAATATCGATAAAATTTTAGTGCATGCACCAAAAAGTTGTTGCTATAATTTTTTAACCACTATCTTTTGCCATTACTAGATTAACAAAGCGTAGTTCCTATTCGCTATCTCATGTTTATTACGTCAACATTCAGTTTGGTTGTAATCATTCCTTGTCAAAGATGGGTTCGTCTTGGTAGCTTGGTTTTTTTGATCCCTACCTCGGAAAGTTACCTAAACTACTATTCAAAGTAGTAGGTTAAAGTAGCCACCTAAAACTATACACTTAACTGGTTCAACTGTTATTATTATTGTATAATATCTTAGGTTAGGCACTAAATATAGGTACTTATATTCTAGAAATGTTCGTATTTTAGGTAGCAACTAATTTTTGGTGAAATAAATTTATGTTTATGTTATGTTTATGTCTTTTTTTGGCTTCGCATAAAGGCCTGCGCATATCTAGGTCGCTGACGATGGCTGGCTATCAATGAAACGCTGTTAAATACCGCTGTCAAATTCGTCAACGTTTCACTGATTGCCATTGACAGTGACCTAGGAGTGCGCAGGCCTAAAAGGGTTTGGCTTTAATCCGTTTTCTATTGCAGTCAAAATTCAAAATTATGTCCAAATTGACAGATGCGGCAAGGTTTTGCAACCAAAGATAATCAATAATCCTGCAATTTAGATACCCTCCATGCCTTTGACAATGGTGTAACTGGTTGCAGCAACACTGGGTATTTTAATGAGATAAAAGCCTTAAGCTGACAGTGGGTACAAGGGAGCATGTTTTGGACCTATATAAATAAATAAATAAATAAATAAATAAATAAATATTCTGGACAATTCACACAACACTACCCAGCCCCAAACTAAGCAGAGCTTGTAATATGGGAACCAGAAGGCTGATATAATACTTGAATACATTTTTTTTTTTGTAAATACATACTTAGAATACAATATAACACCCAGACAGAGAACAAACATTTATGTTCACCACACAAATATTTGTTCTCGGTGGGGATCGAACCCACGACCTACGGCGCAGAAGGCAGAGCTACTACCAACTGAGCTAGAGGCCAGTCAATCATATCGCTTTGATAATGGAATTAATTAGGCACTAGTGGGTTAGCTGAGCGGACGGTGTAACACCCAATAGTCGCCATCTGCCTTCTAAAGACAGAAGGATACAGATGAGAAAGTTGGTGAATAAACTTATGAGAAAATAAGGAAGTAAAATAATATTAAATACTTAAATTAATGGATAGAGACATTTATATGGATTCGAAAGCAGAACAGTATATAGGCCTACCATGAGCTCTATCTGGCTCTGTCTCTGGTTCTGGTTTTGAGTCTGTCTGAGTGTTGACTAAATAAATCCTATGTCAAAACGTAACACACACAGTATAATGCACTGGTGAGCACTCACACAGACTCAAAACCAGAACCAGAGACAGAGCCAGACAGAGCTCATGGTAGGCCTGCAGATACCAAAAAGGAGTGAGGTGAGGGTGATGGGTAACTTGTGTATTTAAACTCATTTACCAATTCTCAAACTTTCAAAAGGTTAGAAGGTAAATAATGTTATCCAGCATTAAGTTAGCCTGTGTAATGTTATTTCTGAATAATGGATTTTCTCTCTGTCTATCCAGCAATTTTCAAATAAAACCAAAGAATCAATGTGTGCCAATCAAACCAGCAATGTGTCTCAAAGAAGGGACGTCGCAAAAGTCGTTTAGCTCATTATAATAATACATTATTGTGATCGTCTACTTCCATTTCCAGTTGCGGTTGAACGCAATTTTCTGGCCAGCCCCCGCAAATGTGTGCCCCCAAGTAATTACACTGATTACCACCACTTATATCCAAATTAATAAGGTGCTCATGGATTTTAGAAGTCAAAGTATGGATAATACGAATATTGGAAAAGGTTTCAGAGGTAATTAATAAGTACTAAATACAAACGAGCTGGTATAAGCAACTTGACTTTTGGGTATTTTGTAAAAGGGCATGAAGAATCTATACATGCTCCAAATGCTAAATTAACTGGTTACATAGATAATAGTAATATGTAGACCAAACGATACGGACCTTTTTGTTATGTGAAGGCCCTTTAGCAGAAATTCTTGACCAAAGCATAATAAGAATTGTTTTAAATTCATGTCAGCTTTTTCTGTTTTTTCCGCCAATATTTTTTGCAGGTTAATAGGCTGTAGCGTAGTTTTACTGATAGATAGATGATTTACACAATCAGTGATTGATAAGCATAGTCCTGTCTTCTCTGCAAAAACTTGAGAAATACAGTTCAGCCTCATGTGCCAGTAATTTCACTGGCACCCACACTCTTCTAATCGAAATACAGCAAGGCTGCTTGACGGCAGAAATAAGCGTGGTGGTAAGACTTTCCTGGACGAGCCCTTCATTTAGCACAATTAGCTTTACTACTCTGATAAGAGACTTTTTAATCTTACCAGTTTCTCATGAATTCTCCATAATATCCTTTGGAAAATTGACACATTGATCGCTTAATACAACCCTCCCCCAACAAGTGACTTGTCATCTCATTGTGTCTTAAAATAAGCCCAAAAATTCCGTTTCCGATTTGTCAATGTCCTTCCTCATATTTATCAAGTCCGGGACAATGGTGACTACATTTGATATTGCTCGTAGTTTTGAAATACTTGATGAATAGCCGGGGGTCGAAACCGTTTGTCTTGGGGCTTTTGCGGAAAAAACTTTCGCAAAACCTTTTGGCAGCTTGGTTTCGAATTATTCGACAGTAGTTATGATAATAGACTGTAGTGTATTTCTTTCCAATGTCTGTCTTTTCCTGTCTATGTTTTTTCCGGTTTTCGAAGAATCAGTCGTTACTAGTTCAAGGTTTTTACTACTGTCAAAATGTATAAGTAGACGAGCTCTTTAAGAAGCGCTTGTCCGGGGAAGTACTACCACCAAGACTTCTGCCGTGAAGCAGCATTGCTGTGTTTTGGTTGGAAGGGTGTAAGTGCCAGTGAAATTACTGGCACGTGAGACTGAATATCTGTATGCCTCAAGTTGATGGACGTGTGCATCACAGGGCACGTTTATTCCGTGCGTGACCTACGAGGCACAAAAAAAGCAAAAACTCTACGGCACCTACTTTACATTTCGAAGAAGCTTATTCAGCAGCTGATTTCCTCAGACTCATGAATTCCTTTTATTTTAAGACCACACACCTCATTATTTGGCTATGCACGGAGAATTTGCCTAATCCAAATCTCTGTAATTTTACGATCTACTCTTGGCATTTCCCTTGTCATAAAACAGTACTTCAACTTCCAAAGACGTAAAAACAGCTCTTCAAAGTGCTCCAGAGTAACTCAAGTGGCAGAGTGACAGCGATATGTCAAAGTCAGCAACCTATTCACGGGGAGATAAATACTCGGCTTGATAAGACTGGCTTGGCAAACAGTTATGTTCGTGATTAATGTGGGGAAGAAATTATGAGGGATGTTGGGTGAAAATCATTCCGGAATATGATCAGACAATGCTTTTGGTGATATATTTAGATACATCTGTTGGAGACCCAAACAGTTTTTTTTACTGTGGATAATCCACACAACACAAGCCCCAAACTAAGCAGAGCTTGCACTATGGAAACTAAAAGGCTGATATAATACTAAAATACGTTTTTTTGTAAATACATACATCGAATACAATAATAAAACCCAGACAGAGAACAAAAATTGTTCTACCGCACAAATATTTGACCTCGGTGGGGATTGAACTCACGACCTATGGCGCAGAAGGCTGAGCTACTGCCAACTGAGCTGAGAGGCCAGTCATTTAAGCTTAACAGCGCATCGTGCGAAAATTTGAGATTTTTTAAATAAAAATTCATAATTAGATAACTAAGTGACATTTTAAAAATCGCAAAAGGACTAATTGTAGACTATACATTTGAGATTAATTCGAATTTAAGTGTGTTAAAAAAATATACTATTTAACATGACATTCTATTTAACGCTGACATACGATTTTCATTAGCGTTAAATAGAATGTCATGTTAAATAGTATATTTTTTTAACACACTTAAATTCGAATTAATCTCAAATGTATAGTCTACAATTAGTCTTTTTGCGATTTTTAAAATTTCACTTAGTTATTTAGTTATGATATTTTTTTTTTTAATCTCAAATTTTTGCACGACCCGCTCTTAACATCGAGTTTTGAATATTTAAATTCCTTATAATTTACAAAGATGGATTAATCAAGTCTCCCAATCAGGTGCCACCAATAAGTTAACTTTGCCCACCTTAATGTTTACGGCAATGTATCATTACTACGTCATTGGTTTCCCATTCGGTATGATTAATGCCTTATGTAATTATTGTGATCGGAGCTTGCAAAGCCGATAAATTTGGTATAACGACATTGGGGTTGAACTATTTGTATTTATTATCTATGGTTTGCAAACAAGCAATACGAAAAAATACAAACTGCATTGGATCTCGATACAAAAACATAGTCTATTGGTGTTTTCTTCTTATTTTTAAGCAATGCTCTTGTGGTCTACTCTTGAACGCTTTCCGATACCAATTTTAAGTTTTGACGGAATTCTGACAGAAAACCCATAGGATTTCTGTCGGCCTAATGTATGCATTTTTCTCCAGGTATTTTTTGCATCAGGTATTCTTATTTCAAGTATCTCTTGGTGTACCTGTTGAAATTTCTTGGTACTTTTGATATCAGATGGGTTCAGAGACACACATTGGGAATTAGGGGAGGGTTACACATTTTACAATTTGTTTTTAAATTGCTTTTAATTTAGTTTTAACATCGTGAGGAAACCGGCATATCGTTGAACCTAAAAAGTTCGAAAATATGTGTCAAGTGCACGAAAGGAGCCTCTTTGAGGCGCACTTAAATTCCTTTCACCACACTTAGTTCAAAATAATCAGTGACACGACAAGGAAAAGAACCCAGTTTTTGTGTCAGTTGAGCTATCTCTTGATTGCTTGTAATGCTGCCTTCCTACGGTGCGTGGTTCTGCAGATCATCACGCACAGCCGGCGACGACGCACCCTATTACGACGCACACTATTTACAAAATACACGAAAGTGTATTTTGTAACCGTAACCGTTATAACCGTAAGCTTCTTTGACTAATTAAATAATATCATTTTGAATAATAAAATTCTAGCCACTTTTTTGAAGCGTTGTAAAAAGCAGTTGGCAGTAAGGCTTTGCATTGGGCTTTTGACAGGTTTTTCTATTATTTATGTTTTCTACACTTTCTACAAAGGACCTTTTCATGCAACATTCTTAAAGTCTGACACGAACCTTACTCAAATCGAGTTGAAAATAACACTGTCACGAAAAGAGAATTATTTATCTCGATAAAGACAACTGGTTGTAAACTTTGGCAGCAAACATTGCACAGAATGAATCCGTATTTTCAATTATTCTATCGCCCCCTGACCACGAGCTCGTGTTAGCAATAGTTTAATGTTGGCAGTAAACCAGCTCCCAATTCCATTTCACAGAAGCAAAACGTCACTCCACATTGATATGGGTAAGAGTTACGCACTCCAGCCCAACCAACTTCGCAACTTTTACAAGTATACATCCATTGCCGGACTATGTCGCTGTAACTTTCGCGGCTTTTGTACAAAAGCGGAAAGGAATATCGAACAATCTTGTTTTGACATGGTTCCAAAGTTTTATTTATAAGCTCTTGTACCGACTAAATCGAGTTTTGCTTTTTATTTTTCGCATATTTCCTTCGGGTTCTGGTTGAAAAGTTTGGAAAGTGTAGTTTGTGACAAAACCCTTTTTAGGTTTGAAGGGAAATTGGTTTCTTGTGTAACTAAGAACACATTTTGTTGGCTTGAAGTTTACTAGTTCAAAAACCAGTGCAAAAATTTCTTGATTTTTGGGGATTGAGTGTTTTTTCTATGAGCCCACGCACTTATTTTATAAAAGTTATTAAATCACTACAAGTAGGCCTCCCACAAGCTCTGTTTGGGTCTATCTCTGGCTCCGGTTTTGAGTCTGTGTGAGTGTTCACCAGTGTATTATACTGTGTGTACCTACTGACGTTTCGACGTAGGATTTATTTAGTCAACACTCAGACTCAAAACCAGAGCCAAAGACAGAGCCAGACAGAGCTTAAGGCCTAAAAGTCTTGAATACGAGTAGTATAGAGTACTTATTGTCCTGTGTGTGTGACGATTCGACGTATGATTTATTTAGTCAACACTCACACAGACTCAAAACCAAAGCCAGAGACAAAGCCAGACAGAGCTTAAGGCCTAAAAGTCTTGAATACGAGTAGTATAGATAGAGTTTAAGGCTTAATTAGTACATAAACTGCTCAAATGAAGAGAATCGTCATAACTCCCGCAAATGATTGAATATTACAAAGGTGAAGCGAAACAATATAACTCAATTGAGTTAATATGTGGGCGATAGTAAATTTCTCACTACTCGACCACAAAACGCACTAACTCCAACTACAACCCAACAATGAAACTGAAGCTTAGCACGTTGTAATAAGGGTGGTGATCGTGTGTTGTATCATATACAAGGTGACACAATGTGTGTTAGGGAATCCAAGTGAACCGGGGATGTTGATAAGGGTCGCAGTTCCTAAGGCGACGGAGTCCTACGAGCTTTGCTTCTACTTACTAAGATAAATCAAGTTATAGGACGCAGCGGAGATATTGTTACAACTAACTTGTGCCTGCGATTTTGACCATCTCTATGTTTCGAAATTTCAAGTTTTGGTTTTTCCCAGCAAGACCACTATGTGCTCTTACAGAAAAAAAAATACAAATATTTATTTTTATTTTATTTTATTTTATTCGGAAAACAAACAGTACTACAAACTAGGCAATAACAACATAAATATCTAATTACCAATTAAATGTTTTCCCAAAACCAATAAAATTAAAGCAAAAGTGAAGTGACAAAACCAAAGTATAAAAATAACAATAGGTAGTTAAATTACTCAAACTGAAATGAAGAACCAAAGCCAAATAACCAATAAATCCAAAAAATCCTAATTCTGCCTAACCTACTAATGTATTTATGACTGGCCTCTAGCTCAGTTGGTAGTAGCTCTGCCTTCTGCGCCGTAGGTCGTGGGTTCGATCCCCACCGAGAACAAATATTTGTGTGGTGAACATAAATGTTTGTTCTCTGTCTGGGTGTTATATTGTATTCTAAGTATGTATTTACAAAAAAAAAAATGTATTCAAGTATTATATCAGCTATCTGGTTCCCATATTACAAGCTCTGCTTAGTTTGGGGCTGGGTAGTGTTGTGTGAATTGTCCAGAATATTTATTTATTTATTTATTTATTTACAAAATGTAAAAAATACATAAAACTTTGGTATGCTATCTGCAGACCGATGTTAACAATCTAGAGATACCTCATCTGATCCAAATTAGTGACAATTGGAAGCGAGCCCAAGTTACGAAAGAATTCTGCAATTTAGAACCAAGAAGTTTTTGTAAATAGGTCAGTTATTTCACTGGTACCCACACCCTTCAAACCAAAAGATAGCAATGCTGCTTCACGGCAGAAATACATAGAAGAAAGAGAAGAAAGAGTCAGTAAATCGCCCATAGCCAATGACTTCCAGCATCCAGGGCGTCCTCAGTAACAAATTGAGTTTACAAGATTGGATTAAGAACTAAATTAGATCATATTTCGGAAGCCAGTTTGTGCTACGATTATTCGGTATTAGGGTCTTATCCTACCTAGATCCTACCTCATACCTCAATTTGTGGTTTGTTACCTCTTCATGTTTTATCATTAGTGTAAGTTCTATTTTTGATTTTTCCGAATACCTATAATTTGGACGTTTTCAAAAAGAGTGAATCATAAATCTTCTAAGTGAGCGCGCTACACCATCGATCGCATCATCACTTAACATCAGGTGAGATTGCGGTCAAGCTTTAGCCTATAAACTGTAAAAAAAAACTGACCTCTCAGCTCAATTAGTAGTAACTAGGACCGAGGACAAACATTTATGTCGTGAACACAGATGTTTGTTCTCTGTCTGGTTTTTTGACTGTGTGTTAGTTAATGTTGTGCGTATGACACAACACTATCTAGCCCCAAACTAAGCAGAGCTTGTACTATGGGAACCAGATGGCTGATATAATACATATACATTTTTTTTGTAAATATACATATCTAATACTTTATAACACCCAGACAGATAACAAACATTTGTCTTCAACACACAAATATTTGTTCTCGGTGGAGATCGAACCCACGACCTACGGCTCAGAAGGCAGAGCTACTACCAACTGAGCTGAGAGGCCAATCAAAGTCTCTTGATACATTCAGTATTTCGAGTTGCACGTCTAACCCTTACTCCAAATAAATCTATCACCAAGAATGATCAAGCCAGCTACCTGTGGTGGTCACCACAACAAAACCCTGCAAGGGAATACCCTACGTTGAGAATAACCAAGAAAGCATTAAAATATACAGAGCGTGTTTTCAGTCAAAATACTTCGCTAAAAACGTTATATAAACGGAGTCAAAAGTCGAATTTAAAAAAGTACAATCTACATTCACGCAACGAAGCTGTTAGCAAATCCGTTTGAACATCGAACCGTTTAGTTAAACCTTTCCAACTCAATAAAATGGCGAGTAAAAAAACATCAAATTCAATGAAACAGTGGAGTTTAAATAAGTGAGGAATGTTTTACGGGTTGTGGTATGAGCTGACTTTTAGGGTTCTTTGCCTAAAAGGTGCTAACGGGACTTTATGCCTACGTCCGTACTATTAGTCTTAAAGACTGTTAAACCACTTCTAAATAGGTTAGTTTCAACAATTTAGTAAGAGGCTAAGTTATGTTAATAGTGAGGAAACCGGCATGTCGTAGAAACTTAAAAATCTAAAACGTGTCAAGTGCAAGTGCAGTAAAAGTCTCTCCGTGGTGCACTTAAATCCTTTCACCACACTTGCTGGCACAAAGACCAGTGACACTACAAAAAAAAAGAAGGGTCAGAGGCTCCAATTTCGAGCAAGAATAAATAAACAATTTTATTTATAGAAGACAAACGAAGGTCCAAGACGTCGGAGATCGGATTACGGAGCTCAAAATGGAGTTGGGCAGGACACATTGCTAGGCGTGGTGATGACAGGTGGAGTAGAACAACAACCGAATGGTGGCCAAGAACCGGGTACAGGAGCGTAGGGCACCCTGCAGCAAGATGGATGGACGACATAGACAGGGTCGTAGGGCGGCAGTGGTTTAGGCTGGCACAGGTTCGAGGTAGATGACACAAAATAAGGGAGGCATAAACCCAGCAGTGGTTGAAGTCGGGCTGTGGATGATGATGATGATTTAAAGAAAAAGATAATCAATGACAATCAAATTATTGTCTTAACAGAATCCGTTTTCTTGGAAATATTTATTTACAAGAAGAGGCCTATAATTTATGTACCTACTAGGCAATTGCCTAAACGATTACACCAATAAATTTCTTAAATAAATCTCTGTTTTATTGTTACTCTGTGCTGTGCGTCAAAATAAATGTAGGTACCTATATTTTGTTTCTTTCAATATCATGCCATTCGAAAAAAAAACTGGACACCGCCAGGCTGATAATGATGACAATGGTTGATGCCTCATTTCCCTGTGACTCAGATCAGGCGATAAGACATTGAAATATAGCAGCAATAGCTTTTTGCAAATTGTTGAACGCCACCGAATTTATGTGGGTCAATTATTTTTACGTTGTAAATGAGCGGACCGGCATTTAGCTGCGATAACATAATGGGTGTAGAACGAAATGTTTTGGACATTTTCCTATCTATGCCTTTATGAAGGGAACTTTGAGTTTAAATAAGGATGGGTTATGGGGTTCGCACATCACTCAACATCAGGTTTTTTGACTGGTTTCTCAGCTCAGTAGGCCTACCAAACTCAAACACAATAAATTTTTATTTATTACAATTACAACAATCACAAGATTCACTCAATCTACTCACACACGAGACGTCTTATAGCTAGGTGAGTCTAGATGCCAGTTCCACGCGACCAAGCCTAGAAGAAGAGGCAACAAACTACGGCTCGGTTTCTACCGTTTTTTTACCACAAGCTCTGTCTGGCTCTGTCTTTGGCTCGGGTTTTGAGTCTGTGTGAGTGCTCACCACTTTATTATACTGTAAGTGTGACGTTTTGACGTAGGATTTATTTAATCAACACTCACACAGACTCAAAACCAGAGCCAGAGACAGAGCCAGACAGAGCTTGTGGTAGGCCTATTGGTAGTAACTCTGCCTTCTGCACCATAGGCTGTTGGTTCGATCCCCACCGAGAGTAAATATTTGTGTGGTGGACTCAGAAGTTTGTTCTTTTTCTGGGTGTTATATTGTATTCTAAGGCCCGTATTCCGAAACAGTGCTTAAGTCTGAGTCGAGCCTCAAGCACAGATTTTATGACAGTTCTCCATTGAAAAGTGTCAAAAATCTGTGCTTGAGGCTCGACTCAGACTTGAGCATTGTTTCGGAATACGGGCCTAAGTATGTGTTTTTGGCGTGACAACGTCTTATCATTCGATGGAACCGGCTGAACGCACCAAAAAACATGACTCTGAGGCGTTCCATTTAAGGCTTGAAGTGCAAGCGAGAGCGCGGAACGAGCGACAAAGAGGCACAATCGGCCTCCGCGTTTGGCAGCGTTCGACATCTGTCTCTCTCCTACTTGAGTGAGCGATGCGTCCGCGTCGACAGCTATGACGTTGTCACGTTCAACTATCGTCAGTAAACCGACTTTACAGACAACCGGTTTTTTTCAAACATACTTAATTTAAAACGTCGAAACTGTAAGAACTTTGTGAGTCGTTTACTGGCTTTTTGTAAGACATAGTTATCACCGTGAATAACGTCTTAACAAACGATCTAAGATTTAGAACATAAATTTAAGCAGGTAACATAAAACAAGCATCACTGATTTCCGAGCCAGTTATAAAGAATAATAAAACTATGAGTAGAACAAAAATATTATTCTTTCCTATCAACTAAACAAAGAGGCATTATAAAACTTTCCCCCGTTTGCGGGTCATTAACAATAGCGAAGGTTTTTGTATTCAAAACGGGGGGAGACTAAACTATATCTGAACCTATTTCACTGTATATTATAAAACAAAAGCATAAGACGCCCAAATGCCTCACGAGTTTTATCAGTGGTCTAGTATTAGCGGCTCCGCCTTTAATCCCTCGTTTCATCCCGATTCTAAGATCCTGGATCCTGGGTCTGAATCCAGTCGTGTACCTATTAGTTTTTCTCTCGAATGTATGTGCACTAATGCCTGTACTCTCAAACGGTGTAGGAAAACATTTTGAGGAACCCGACATGTCATAGAATCTAAAAAAGTTCGAAATAATGGTTGTGTCAATTAAATAAATAAATATAAATATTGTGGACAATTCACACAACACTACCCAGCCCCAAACTAAGCAGAGCTTGTAATATGGGAACCGGATCGCTGATATAATACTTAAATACATTTTTTTTTGTAAATACATACTTAGAATACAATATAACACCCAGACAGAGAACAAACATTTATAAAGATTTTTATAATGTCCCAAAAGTTAAGAGCCGAGCGGGATTTGAACCCGCGACCTTCCCCTCAAATCCCGCTCGGCTCTTAACTTTTGGGACATTATAAAAATCTTTGTGATTTCCTTAAGTGTAGTAAACACTATAAAATTAATAAACAACAAACATTTATGTTCACCACACAAATATTTGTTCTCGGTGGGGATCGAACCCACGACCTACGGCGCAGTAGGCAGAGCTATTACCAACTGAGCTAGAGGCCAGTCATAGAATCTAAAATAGTTCGAAATAATGATTGTGTCAATTGCACGAAAAGAGCCTCTTTGAAGCACACTTGAAATTCTAACTATGAACTTGTCTTGTACGATACACTGCCAAGCGACCGATAACATCAACCTGAATCACAGCAGTAGCAGCTTTATTTCTACCGTCAACCTGCTGCTTGACAGCAGAAATAAGGATACCCCATCTTCCCCGGATGAGCCCTTCACAAAGAGCTCTACTACTACAGTTAATAGTGCTTTCTGTGTGAAGTCATTATGCCACGATGCGCACAGACACATTCGAAGCCAAAAGACAGCGTCACTGCTATGTAGACTGCGCGGGAGTAGCAACAGCGTCCTAAAAGCGATTGTTGAAAAACAAAATTGTCCTGTGGTATGGAGACTCATCCAGAGGACTAAATCATTACTAGTTATAAGTTACTTACCCACTTTTTCTGTTTTTGTTACTAACACCATGGACTCTATAACTGTCTGAATAAAGAATTTAAATAAGTATGACTGCTATCGGCTCCGAGTGAAACTGGCTCATTCATACAAGTAACTGTTACTTCTTCTGCGCTAAGTATTTTCCTTTTTTACGTGGAAAGCTCGAGTCTCTCGCACGTTAGGGTAGTTTATCAGGGTAAGTAGCGATTTTCCGTGGCTCTGCATCCTGCATGAATATGTTCAACTTTCATCTAAGACGAGGTTAGTTTTGGAACTCCAACCGTTTTATTTGCAAATAGAATATACAAAATTCGCAAACATTATTGCTCCGTGACTTTGGCTGTCAGAAATAACTAGTTTTTTTTATATACATAAGTATTACTATTACCTGATGGACAAGCATATTGTTAGGTGGTAACCATCGCTTATAACAAAACATTGTTTCGTAGGTCACGCACTTCAGAAACTTACGTAATAATATTAAAAATATATCATATTTGATCTAATTTTCTATCTATTTTGAGAAAAGTGATTTATGTGACTGTTTAAAATAAATATTAAGGGATATTTTCCTACGCTTCTTCAATCAAAATCAGTAAAAATATATCCGTTGTCCTTGTCTGATCAATATCCTCTGAACATGTAATAGAACTATTAATTTTCTTACAAAAATTGGAGCATTATTAGGACTTGTCCAAGGCCAGTAATAAAGCCACACACTAAAGCCTCAAACTAATAACACCCTTCTTTTTTTGTGGAGGTTAAATATACGTTTGAAGACAGCCTTACAATATTCGGCATAAAGGAACGACTGACGCGGAATATCCTCCTTTCCGTTCGCCCCACGGCGGGGAAATTGCTACCATATATCGAAGCTTATCTGCAGATCTATTTACATCTTCATGTCACAACGAGCTCGTTCATTCCGCTCGGAAAAAGTTTTTCTCGATTTGTTAAATATTTGGGGATGTCACGCAATTGAAGGTCTGCGCACATCTAGGCGATAGCGATGGCGATCAGCTGAAACGCTGTCAAATAATGCTGACTGCGCAACAATTGGTTGTTATTGCCATCGCCTAGATGTGCACAGGCCTTAGAATTGAGCAGTAATTTTAACTGGTACATTATAAAACTGACGTAGTCAAGCATGGCTGTAAACTACTGCAAACTCTATTCTAGTCTGCGCACACCTAGGTTGCTGGCGATGGCGATCAGTGAAACGCTGTCAAATTTGATAATGATATTTGACAACGTTTCAGTGATCGCTATCGCCAGCGGCCTAAGTATGCGCAGGTTTTAACTCTATCTTTCTATTCCATTCTTCTTTTTTTTAAATTAATCATATTATTATTATGTCAAGTTATGCATTCATAAATAAAATAGATTTTATAAAGTCGGTCAATAGACAAGTCGGCCGTCATTGGCTTTGAAGAAAATGGTGGCATTTGTCGTCAAAACGAAAAAAATTCTTTCCAATCAGAATATCACATATTACACTTTCATTTCAACTGCTCACACTTTGTGCTGAGACCTCAAGTGATGTTCTTTAAAATACCACCGAAATTACACAACAGAACTCAAAAACCAGAAAACAATTAAAATGAAAAAACTATAGCTTCCCAATATTACAGAAAACGAACCCCCCTTTTCCACTCCATGCTCTGACTACATACAAACATTATTTTCCTTTCTTTTCTCTTTTCAATGTCAACCATCAACGTAACTTTTAGATGTACAAAATAATCGCCAAGAAAAAGTTACCCATAAAACCAAGTATCCAAGTAGTACAATACCAAGTAATATAGATACTCATAAAAAGTAAATAGTTAATATTTATAGTTGAAAAGTACGTAGAAGAGTAACTATGTACTTTTGTTTTGTGTGTGGCAAGTGACTGAGGCAAAACTTTTAATCAAAGACAAAAGTCCCCGAATACAAAGCGAGGCAGCCGACCACGAGAGAAACTAAAGGCTCTGTTTTCTAAAAAGATGTAAACGTGTTATCATTTATTTTATTTATTTTTAGCCTGGGTCGTCCCACTGCACTTTTTATTATTTATTTATTTTATTTAATTTATTTAATAAACAGAAAGTTACAATTAACAGTGAACAGTGGTTTAAAGCCTAAGTAAGGTTTGTCTTACCACTGGGTTCTTTATATCAATACACTTTTATAACTAATAACTTCACAATTAGAAAAAAACGCAACAAACCAAATACAACCATATTAACCTACTGGGCGAACGCACACTCAAACAACGTAGTCACTTGCACTTGTTGTTCTTGTTGCACTTGTAAATATCTTGTTTTTTGTTCATGTTACGTGTGTATTCTATTTCTATTATATAGATTAATGAAAATGTTTTGTAGTAAGAAATTGAAGTATGATACTTTATTGGGGAAAGTTAGCAGCCGTAACACAGGTTCTACCTAGCACGGCTGCTAAAGTACATAGATTTATTGTCACAAGTAGGTAGGTACTGTTGTTTAGTTATTATGAATACGGTTTTATGTATCAAGCTACTAAGTAAACCTGAATAAATAAGCTTTTTACTTTTTACTTTACTTTTTTTTTTACTGCAGGGCAAAGGCCTCTCTCGCCTTTTTCCACACCTCTCGATCTTTGGCTACAATGCGCCAGTCCTTCATATGACAATCGAGATCGTCCCGCCATCTTGTCCGGGGTCTTCCCCTACGGTGTTATGATGGATTATTTAAAAGTTTAGACCTTCCCATGCTAGTGGCGATGACTGCTAATTTTATAACAAATACTAACAATTTAACTAACAAACAAACTTAAACTGTAAATGATATTCGACTGGAATTAGGCAGTGTTGTCTCATCTGAAGATGATTCTGTTTTTTGTAGAGCGTACTTGAAACCGGACTGCACTGTTCCAGTATCTTAAAAAAAATCATCCGTGGTATATAAAATAGAGTGCTCACCAATGTATTATACTGTGTGTGTGACGTTTCGACGTAGGATTTATTTAGTCAACACTCACAAAGACTAAAAACCAGAGCCAAAGACAGAGCCAGACCGAGCTTGTGGTAGGCTTACAGATCAGTCTGTAAAGTGATGTGAAGTCACTACACGGCTTACTCCACCAAACACAAAAAGCAGCCAAGTGCGAGTCGGACTCGCCCATGAAGGGTTCCGTAGCACGACGAACTACAAAAATCTTTATATTATGTTACTTGATGTAACATAATAAGGTTCTTGTAGTTCGTCGAAAGGTAAATTGCGGTTTACGGTTTATGACGTATAAAAAAAAAACTACTGACTAGATTTCGTTCAAACCAAATATCGTTGGAAGTTTGCATAGTAATGTACAACATATATTTTTTTTAGTTTTATCATTCTCTTACTTTAGAAGTTAGAGGGGGGGGGGACCAACTTTTTTCCACTTTGGAAGTGTCTCTCGCGCAAACTATTCAGTTTAGAAAAAAACGATATTAGAAACCTCAACATCATTTTTGAAGACCTATTCATAGATACCCCACACGTATGGGTTCGATGAAAAAAAAAATTTTGAGTTTCAGTTTCAAGTATGGGGACCCCCGAAATTTATAGTTTTTTTTTTATTTTTATGTAAAAAACTTAATGTGGTTCACAGAATACATCTACTCGCCAAGTTTCATCAGTCTAGCTCTTACGGTTTCGGAGAAAAATGGCTGTGACATACGGACGGACAGACAGACAGACAGACAGACAGACATGACGAATCTATAAGGGTTCCGTTTTTGCCATTTGGCTACGGAACCCTAAAAAGGGGTTTATGTCTATTAGTAACTTGTTTAGCCAAATAATGCTGACAAAGTAACATGCTAATATAAACATTATCAAACAATATCGTTATTTCAAAAGGTTCAAATTTTCATTTCACAATCAAGTGGAGCTTGCAAATTCAATGAGTTGATGAACAACACTTTTGATCAAAGCTGATTACACGATTATGAAAATTATTTAGGGGTTTAATTAAAGGTTTACCCGCTTTTATTTGATATCATTCAATCGAGTAGATTCTTCTAGATCATCATCATCATCATTTATTATTCATACACCATGTAAAAATAAATAAATTAAATTTAACATTATTTTTTTAATGTAAAAGATAGACAAACGAGCTTAAATAAATTAAATTAACAAAGATAAACTTACTCACCTGATGGTAAGCGGTCACCGTCGCCCATAGACACCAATAACACCAAGGGTGCTGTTGTTGCGTTGCCTACCCTGGAGGAGTTTTTTAACGTTTTTCTTGAAGCTATTCATGTTGTCGCTGGAAGGCGCCATTCAAGATGGATTGACGACATTGTTAAGATCGCAGGAAGTTGGTTGATGGAAAGAGCTCAGAATAGTTCTTCCTGGAAATTTGTAGGCTGATGATGATGATGATGATAATTCATTTTGTAGTTAAGAGGGAACACCCCTGGTAGTAGCTCATTCCACAATTTAAGGGCATGAGGAAGAAACGATCTCGAGAAGCGAGCAGTACGAAAAAACCCATGGATCCAGAATGTGTGGATGAGGCACGGTCTCTATGTCGAGAAGAACGGTGCTAGAATCTCGACGCGGGGATTATGTTAAAGATGATAAAATGACATATTTACAATTAAACATAATTATAATGCCTACACTGGTTTTCGCAACATTCGATCCACACATTGTAAAGTTTTGGGATGCTCTCTCTGCTGCGATTTTCCAGAGAGACTTCATTATGGGTTTCCATGAATTTGCATGATTTCAGCGAGTTTGAGTGTTTTTACAGTTATTTAAAAATTTCTTCCTTGCGACTGCACATAACACGGCTAGTCCATCATTGCCCCACGTCCCCACACGCATCTGCAAAAGAAAACGGCTGAAAAAATAGAAAAAATCTTCAAAGAGGCGAATCAAAGTGTTAAAGACGCAACGCTAATGTTAAACATGCAACGCACGTGTGTTGCATCTGATGTTGCATGCCACTGTAAGGTACGGTAACCGCTTTTCATCAGCAGGAACCTTTGTTTTGCAAACGGGTACAATCCATACGCCATTAAGGCCTGATTCTTCCATGTATGGAATAACGCTGTTTCTCGAATAAAACATACCAGTTCTTTTTTGACGTGACAACGTCTTAGAATTCGATGGAGCCGGCTGCACGCACGAAAAAACATGACTCATGCAGCGTTACCTCGCTCTGAGGCGTTCCATTTAAGGCTTGAAGTGCAAGCGAGAGCGTGGAACGAGCGACAAAGAGGCACAATCGGCCTCCGCGTTCAGCAGCGTTCGACATCTATCTCTCTCCTACTTGAATGAGCGATGCGTGCGCGTATGACGTTGTCACATTCAACTATCGTCAGTAAACCGAATTTACAGACAGCCGACTTTTTTTGTGACAAGCCTAAAAAGACATCATGGATATTTTTAATATTGATAAATTTATTTGCAGATGGAAGAATTAGCCCTAAGACGAAAAAAATTATTACTCGTCGCTATCAATATAACAAATATCAACCCAAATCCTAAAATATCTCAATAGTTTAACAAACCCAAAGTTTCAAATAGTAATTTCCCTAATCATACAATACTTCAGAATCAATAGTCCAACTCTAAAACAATTTTAATAGATTTCTGAACTATTTCAAACTCGTAAAATAACTCAATCATAAAGGCGAGTACTTCGAAAATGTTTAAAAGCCTATTAAAATTTCGCCCGCAGTAACCGGCTAAAATACTGAAAGTGTGTTACAGAATTTAAATTCACTTCAGGCAGGTTCATCAAAAGCTGTTTCGGTTCTGTTCAGTTTTGTCGCAGTTTTGTAACTAACTTCGTTTGTCCAGCGTTGCGGAGGGAGTCTAAGAGATGTTCCATAACGATGTTTTCTTTCATAGTGAGCAAAGTACTTGAGAGAAAGGCTAGTATTTAGTGTAAGCAACGTGAATACTGCAAAAGTAGACAGTTCGTCCCTCATTTAAGGCCTGCGCACACCTCGGTCGCTGGCGTCTGCGATCAGTGAATACTGTCAAATTTGACAGCGATATTTGACAGCGTTTCACTGATCGACATAGATGTGCGCGGGCCTTTCTAATGCCGGACATTTAACTATTTTTACAGGCTCGCTAAAAGTCTCTTGCCACTGTCATTTTCATGTTAATAAATAGAGATAGCAACAGACTTATCGTTCTGCTAAGCTAACTCCCTGCTTGACCATCATGAATATACTCGTAAATGCGTACATCTAGGCGATGGCGATCAGCTGAAACGCTGTCAAATATTTACTGTCATTTTGAAAGCGTTTCAGTTTATTGCCATCGCTATCGCGTCTAAATATGCACAGTATAATAAAAAGTGTTAAAACTATTGCCCTAAACAATAAAAAATAATAAATTACACGAGTCGAAGCTAAATAAAAGAATGGAAAATTACTTTCAAAATAAAATATCTAAAATATTGACTCAGATTTAAATTTCTAATTCGGCATTTTTGTTTAAGATAATTATGATTTAATTTAGAAAATATATGATTATTTTCTTCTTCTTCCTCTTCCTGCCTTTATCCCACTTTATGTGGGGTTGGCACAACATGTTCTCTTCTTACATTCTCCTCTATCAGCCGTCATCTCTGTATTCAGTTCTTTCTTCCATGTCATCTTTCACTCACAAAATATGTGATTCTTTTGTTCATCTTTAGTGTGGTCCGGGATTTTATAATATTACAAAATACTTGAACCTTAAGGCCTACCACAAGTTCTGTCTGGCTCTGTCTATGGCTGTTTTTAGTCTGTGTGAGTTCACACCAGTGTTACTGTATTGTGTATTATACTGTGAGTGTGAAGTTTCGACTTAGGATTTATTTTGACAGCACTCACACATACTCAAAACCAGAGCCAGACAGAGCTTGTGGTAGGCCTACTTGCCCACCAAATCTTATCCACAGAATAATCTATCGCAACATTTCTCGTCTTGTTGGGGCTGTATTTTATCAAAAAACATGTCAATCAAAACATTATTTTGCTGAATAGTCTCTTTGAAGTCGTGCTTACAAAAGCATCAATTCTGACGTGAAATAAAATACCTATCTATTCGTATCTGATCTATTTAAATATGACACAAAAGAAAGTTGACTAAAGATTTTTTTGTCAAGATAGTTACGATTTCCATACAAAAATATCTAGCCCCAAATTAGGCAGAGCTTGTACTATGGAAAATAAATACTTAGAGTACAATATAACACCCAGACAGAAAAAAACTATCAGTTTTCACCACGCGAATGTTAGCTTTCGGTGGGAATCGAACCCACGATCTACAGCGCAGAAAGCAAAGCTACTACCAATACCAACTGAGCTTAGAGACCGGTCGAACATTGGATGAAAAGAACAGAAGTGCGGACTCATTGGTATATTTTGGGAGAGACCAAGAATGGACTTTTTTAAATACAAATACAATTTTTCATAAAATAGAGACGTTTTGTCAAAAAAATTTTTTTACTGGCTCACATCGTCCTTTCCTGGGCAAAGGCCTCACCCAAAGACTTCCAGTTTCCTCTATTCTGAGCCTTCTCCCACCATTTCTTTTCAACTTTCTAGGCCGAACACAAGGCCGCCGTCCATCAGGCACCCATTGGGTGATGATGGTCGCTCACTTATCGGCCCGCCTAATCCCATTTCAGACTAGCCTTCTTGTATCCCAAAACAAAACAAAAATATAGTAGGTATTTAAAAATTATTGACAGGGCAAAAATAATAGGACCACTTATTTGAGAAGATAATGTTTATTTGACCTATGATCGTGATGAAAAACACTATTTGTTTCCATCGAAACCTGACGGCAGAAGCCTCGATCCTATCAGATTACGACAAAATTGGTGACACCAATATATTTACCCTGTCAATACTATGTAAACATGGACTCAAAGGATAATGTTGCACCTACAAAATGTATTTTATGAACCCTAAAGCTTTGGTCTTATTAAAGTTGTGACCGCTTCTTGCTGGTCGTAAAAAGCTGTTGAACCTAACATCACCTGCTGGAAATTGAATTGTGTTCTATACCCACCTTTATGGGTTTGGGAGGCGAAAATGTACATCATGTTATTGTACACACTGTTATTACGATGCCTAAGCCACATGCACACTGGAGCAATTCAAACATGATCATTTACTTTTTTGTTCTGGCACTGGATACTTAGACGAGTACCTTGTCCTTGATACTTTTTAGGGCAGATCCGACTTGGATAGATCAGGTTATGTCATAAAAATTACGCACAAGGCGAGCGAGCAAAGCGAGCGTGCCGCGTTAGCGGCCGCCGCAGTGCCAGATAATGTTTGTTTACGTCAAATAACTGAATTATCCTATTCTTCGTAATTTGTTCTCGGCAAAAAGGTCTGAAGCGCCATGTAAATCACGGCACTTACGCGTTTTCGAGAGAGAGCGACTGAGGCGACTGAGTGATTTGCGGCGCGATTGCCGCATTTGAACGGGACAAAGTAGGAATTTACAGTGTCTTCTCTAGTACGTAGTATCTTATATCTCGATGTTAATATTCATCTTTTTTCACGAATTCTGTCTGACTACTATCAAGTAATGTTTGAAACGCTATAAACCAAACAACAAATTCATACAACGGTAATCTTTTTCCAAGTAACCCAAGAACAAGCCACGGGGTCTGTAAGGGACAACCCTTCTCATTTCAATATCCATTTATTCGATTTATAGCGGGAAAATGGATTTTTGCGAGCTAGCCGTGGACAATAGAAATACTTCTACGAAAACTTTATTTTGATGGTTCTGTAGTTTTCTACACCACTATTTTGTAATTACCAAAAAACAAAAAATGCTGATATTGGCTGCTGATACTGAACACATCCACGAAAAAAAAAATTTAAGGCATAAAAAATATCTCTAAATAACCATAATTTTTAGTCAAATATTGAGAAATGATTCAACAAGCAAAAATCACTTCATTCATAAACGCTAAAAACCAAGCGGAACCGAACAGCGTATTTTTTTTTCTCTCTAGTACTAACGTTACTAATAATGTCCATAATTTTATGCAGGACTTCTGAAGTCATTTTATCGAAACTAAAAATTCTGATTGCACATTCATAATGTTCTACCTCTACTACATTACCCTATTTTTTTGGTATTTATGTATTTTTGTGGTGTTTATGCCGAAGCTAGTACAAATAGATGGTAATGAGTCACGTGACATCACGCTTTTCATAAATATCAAACATAATATAGTAAATCATCTTCTTGTTAATTCTGTTCTCCTGGTACTTTTCGGTAAAAGATAGTAGTAGTAGTAGTAGTTTTCGGTTTTAGTAGTAGTAGAGCTCTTTGTGATGGGCTCGTCCGGGGAAGTACTACCACCATGCCTATTTCTGCCGTGAAGCAGCATTGCTGTGTTTCAGTTTGAAGGGTGTGGGTGCCGGTGTAATTACTGGCACGTGAGGCTGAATATCTGTATGCCTCCAGTTGATGGACGCAGGGCAGTGCATCGTAGGGCGCGTTCCTGACGTGCGTGACCTGCGAGGCATTGCTTTGTTATAGGCGATGGTTACCACTTTACATCAGGTGGGCCATATGCTTGTTCCATCAGCTAGTTACATAAAAAAAAAAAAAAAAAAAATACCGACCATTATGATTGCGTAAAAAGTGAATCATCACTTTTTAATTATTTTTAACCGACTTAATGAAAAAAGAGGAGTTTCTAAATTCGTCTGTTTGTTATTGCACGACTTCGTGATTTAAAAATCTTATTTTTTTCTGAAAGGTTTCCAGATTGGTCCCATTGGTCAAAGTTTTACAAAAATCGGTTCGGCAGTTTTGACGATAAAATCGGTTTCTCAATTTTTTTATTTATTTTATTAGATTATTTTAGTATTATAATCACAAATATGGGGGCGTTCTATTAACCTTGTTCCTAAAAATAATGTTAAGTCTGAAACATTTTTATGGAAATTGAAATGTGATTAACATCACATTTTACCTTGTTTACTTACAAATCTAATAAGGGAAATTACTTCCTGTAATATTACGCTTCATTTTATTGGTACCGTAAAATATATTTTATAAAAAATCTTTATCTATTTTAAGAATTGATTTGACCTCGTTGTTTTTTATCAAATCCTCGGTTTTCTTGTTATTCTTTTGAAAAACATGGGCAGTAGGTATGTATCAAAGTCACTTAGTCAGAAATTCAGAAGTTTTGGGAGTAGGTACTGTACTGTAATACCTACCTATAGCTCGACCAAGCTAACCTCTTTTGCACATCAAATCATCATCAAAAAATCATCGGTCTGCAAAAAGCGCTATGACTTTAAAAAAAATAAACAAATTAATGTTTTTTAACAAATTAATGTTGTTTGTGATTTTAATTAGCATTTATTGTTTTTTACATTATATCATACAACAGCGGCATCTCCCGGGTTCGCCTGAATGGACATTTATTTTTTAATCACATAAATATAGCCCATGATACTCAGGGTAAACGTAGCTTTCCAATGATGAAATAATTTTTGAAATCAGAACAGAAGTTTTTGAGTTTATTTATTACAAACAAAAAATCGCCTTTATAATATTAGTAAAGAAGTATAGGATGAGTACATTCAAATATACACAAAAAGCGAGGTGAAAACTTAGCTTGGTGGAGCTATAGTTTTTTTTTCGTGGGCTGATCTTTACGTCACATCAGTTTTATTTTAGTTCTTCAATGTTGTCCTTTCTCATCACACGCACTTCACAAGTGCTTCAATGGACCCCTTTGTCTTCATCGACTTGGAAAAACTTCACAGAAACAAAGACAGAAAGGAATAGAGCGACAGTGTGTCTCAATGTAGGTACTAAAAAGTAAATATAGCTATGGTCTCGACGAATTACCTCCGATTCTAATAAAAAATTGCGCAAAAGAACTGACGCTTCCATACTATTTACTAATTAATCAGTCGTTTTTGGAAGGCACATTCCCAGACCTACTTAAAGTGTCTATAATTAGACCGATACACAAAAAATTATCTAAAACTGACCCTAATAATTATAGACCAATTGCGCTACTACCTACCTCTTCAAAAATATTTGAAAAAGCTATGCAGACACGCTTGACCTCTTTCTGTGAAAAATACTGCATATTTGACGAAAGCCAAAACGGATTTCGAAAAAACCGCTCGACTACGCTTGCTGTTTACAAATATGTTCAAGAAATTCTAAATTTAATAAATGATAAAAGTTACGCTATAGGAATTCTACTCGACATGACAAAAGCATATGATAAAGTACAGTACAACATACTACTCAATAAACTATACGGAATAGGTATACGCGGACTGCCCCACGATTGGCTCACTTCTTATCTTAAGCATCGTCAGCAGTTCGTGGAAGTTGAGTACATTGACAACGTAACCGGCACAATTACTAGAATAAGGTCAAACCCCATACAGACACACGCCTCAATCCCTCAAGGAAGTGTCTTAGGATGTATTCTGTTTTTAATCTACATCAACGACCTCCCAAAAATATTAAACGATTCTTGTGTTCTTTTTGCAGACGATATTTCAATTTTGACATCAATTAAAAACAATGACATCAACTTGACAACTAAACTAACTGACATACTAAATTCTATTCAAAATTGGATGACTGATCATAATCTGGACATAAATTATTCAAAAACCAAAATTATGCAATTTAGGCCATACCAAAAACCCCCTATTGACATAAATTTTACTTATAATAATATTAAATTAGAATGTACCGACTCTTTTACACTCCTAGGACTAAACATAGACACTCACGTGAATTGGAAAAGCCATATCCAAAAAATAAGGTCCAAACTGTCTAGTTTTACATATGCCCTTAGGGAACTTAGAAAAGCAACAGACCTACAAACTTCAACAACTGCTTATTACGCCTATGCATTCGCTTGGCTCACAAATGGCATTATCCTTTGGGGTAATAGTGTTGATATCCATGATCTCTTTGTTTTACAAAAGTCATGCATCCGTACCCTCGCCAATATAAAGCTTCCGGAAAGCTGCCAAGAACATTTTCGTAGCCTAAAAATTTTAACATTAACAAGCATCTACATATTCGAAGCTTGTAAGTTTGTAAGGAAATATCCACAATTTTTCGTGAAAAAAACTGACTTGCCACGGCGTTACCCATGCAGGTACAAGCACAAACTAGTACTGCCTTGTTCTAAGTTAAAAATACACAGTTCCGGTCCAACAACAATGGCATCAAAAATTTATAATAAAATCCCCGAACAAATTAAAAATCTAGAAAAGGATAGGACATTTGAATGTAAATTAAAGGACTTATTGATAAAAAAATGCTATTATAATTTAAATGACTTTTTCAATGATACATTGCCTGCGTTATAATAATAATTTAATTGACTTCAATAGAACACTAACAACTAGCTTTTAATTTATCTACTTTTTCAGACTTCGGCCCGCTTCCACTCCAAATATTGCTATGCTCTAAAGATAAGGGCCTGTTATGTATTTACCATTTTTTACTTTAAGACCTCACCATGTAACATAATAATTGCAATAAATAATATGAGTATGAGTATGAGTACTATGTGTGTACGAACTATCAATAGGCAATTTGACTGGCATCTCAGCTCAGTTGGTAGTAACTCTGCCTCTGCGTTGGCCGTGGGTTCGATTCCCACCGAGAACATGTTTTGTTTTTAATGTGTTTATGTTGTACTGTCATCGACTATGGACTCTATAATGACTTAATTATTGTCTTCACATTGATGAAAACCGAAATAAAAAATGTCGAATTGAATTGAATTTATTGCGCAACTCGGCAAGTTTTTGTGACGGAATAATTGTAAATACGTTCAGTTTGGTACTTTATACATAGTTTTATATTAATTATCGCAAGTATATTCATAATATCGACTTAACCGTGTCTTTAGTTTTGAACTGCTCAGTACCACCTTAAAAACTACAGTTTCTCAGACCTTTTTATTTTACTATAAGTCAGTACTTTTACAACTCTAATCAGCCAAGACTGTAGCGATTGAAAGATGACTATTTTCACTTGTGGCAAGTTACGTAATACATCTGGATATGATTGGGTCATAGTCATTATTACCGACGACCCAGAATGGTGTTAGTCAAGTAAGTTTTCTGTTTCCCAACGGTAGGTACATACAAAGCGTGTGTGCTAGTACTTTATCGTATGTACTATATCAGCACACAAATAATAAAGTCGGCTAGCAAATCGAGTGGTTTGAGTTATGGGGAAACTTGTTCGATCTCTACATGAGCGTACATTTTGGAACAAGAGGCAGTGCTTGCTAGAAGCGCCATTTTGTATTTTCGATTGAACTATTTTTGCTACCAAACCACATTTTATAACAGTGTTAAAAATACTATTCCAAAAAATAAAGCTACATCTGTAGGTATTGCTTCAAAGTGTTACTTCTATCATCTAAGAAAAGCTAAAAACGGTTTGGTTTATGAAAGTGCGGCCATTTTGTTTTTGATACACCCATAGTTTTACTATCTCAGTTATAGGACATACTTTTAAGTAGAATATTTAGTAGGTAATACAATATTTTATTTTAGTTAAACAAGATCATTTTATTTTAATATAAAGGCAAATGTAATAGGATGATGAATCAGTTTATCGCTCGCGCACTTTGACCTTTTGAAAGATATAATAACCCCTGAACTTATTTATCAAAAATCTCGAGCATCTTGTGTGCAATCAATTTTATTGTAAAGCATTTTTTTTATTCTAACATGTTTTCCGACGAAAACGAATTGATCAACCAATGATCAACTTGCCAACTGCTTTACAGTTATTTTATATCTTTCAAAAGGTCAAAGTATGCGAGTGATAAGGTCATCGACGACTATCTTCGCCTTAACCTGGTAAGGTCAGCCATTTTTTTCTGTGCTACTTAATCACAGTGTTGTCAGGTTGTCCTATTTTGCAATCTCCACATCAATGTAAGGGTACATTCACCGTCATAAATAATATAGAGAGACCGGAGGCGCCGCGTTTTCGTACAAAAAGTAACAAACAGATATCTTAAATAAAGAAAACACGGGCATATGTTAACAGCTGTCGGTCGCTAGTCGGGTACAGTCGCGAACACATGCCGGGAAAATAAATAGCGTGTCCGATCGATTGGTTGCAAGCTTGGATTTAACTTCTGGCCTTTTCTTAGTTTATGTGTTTACATACTGAAAGTACTTACTGGTAGTCCAGCTATTTTGATCTATGAATAATCTCAATTAGAGCCTAAGGTGATGTCAAAACGACCCCTCATAAGTAGGTATGTTTTATCAATACAAGTTGTTTCTTGTTGCGTTATTTTATTTAAGCCTAAGTTCTCAGAAGTCACAAGGGTAGATTTTAGGCTATAAATTAAGTACAGATGCCGACAGAAGCCAGAAGAAAATTAATAGATAAGAACTCAAATAAATTGAGTCAGGCTTAACTGCTGATTCGATGATTTCTGCCGAAATTCCCTCGAAGAATTACATCTTCATATCTCTCGAATACCTCCGAGGTTTACGGGCAACATTTCCGGACCCTAGGGCCTAAAGAAATCGGCACACTTAAACATTTCGTTAAAGAATACTTGCTACCATAGCGCTGTGTTAGGGGCTGTAGTAAACTTTTTCTCATTGTACACTTCTTATCACTTAATTGATTGCTATTATTAACCTGCGACTTTGCTTGCGTGTAATCGTTAGTTTATTATACTACCTTATACATTTATTTATATATATTATTTTCTTAATTTATTTATATTTACTATTACTAAATTAGCAGCCGCCCGCGACTTCGCTTGCCTCGTTCCCGTTACACCCGTTCCCGTTTCCTGGTTCTAGGCTACCTTCTCACTCATTTCAGCCAAATCTGTCCAGCCGTTCACGCGTCATGGCGTGACCAAGGGAAATAAGGATTCATTTTTATAATAGCGTATAAAGAGTAGAACAAAATATTCACATTATTTTTTTAATTTTAAGATACCACATGCAACAGTAAATTATGCAATTTGTGATACACCGTATGGAAAATATTAAAACATGTTTTGATGTTTACTAGCAAAATTTGTGTGCTATAGTAGACCTAGGACTTAACCCATTTCAGTTATTCAGTCCTAAGTTTCAGGTACATTTATATTGCTAGCTCTCAGCCTTTCTTGTGAATTATAGAAGGTTTTTAACCTTGAGTCTTTAGCTTTACCTTTTAGTGTTTTTCTTTATCACAAAATAAAAATGTTAAACTGACGGACGTTTTTTTGTTATTTGCATGAACGTTACAAAAAATATGTTAGAGAAAAAAGGTATTAACTTATTTTTGATGCCTTATCTGTAAAGTTTTGTTTTTTATTAAATTTTCACAGTAAATCTTTGTCAGGCAAAAAGTTGAAAATTCAAATGTATTTCTTTTATTTGAACCTCGTGGTAACAAAGTGATATTAAAGTAAAAACTAGGTATAGACTTCATAATATAATTTATGTGATAAAAAGTTGCCCCAAAACATTAAGAGCGGGTCGTGTGAAAAATTGAGATGCGTTTTTAAAAAATTCATAATAACTAAGTGACATTTTAAAAATCGCAAAAGGACTAATTGTAGACTATACATTTGAGATCAATTCGAATTTAAGTGTGTTAAAAAATAAACTATTTAACATGACAATCTATTTAACGCTAATGAAAATCGTATGTCAGCGTACGTAAAGGGGCATCATTTTATAACCTGCGACATGATTTACACTGAGTACTAACCATACCTTGCTAGCTTAGCTACGCCATGGTCAATGAACTCTACAACTTTTCACGCCAATTACTTTCAAACAATAACAACCACTCCACACAAGAGGATGTTAAATTACACCAAACATTGTCAAATTAATTACCCTTTCTTAAACCGTGTTCCATGGGTCATAGAGTTTAATTTAGCTTGCGTTGATCTTCTGCAAAACGGGTAACGAGCATTCATTCTATTGAAGGAAACAAATCCTATATAGAACGAACGAATAAAATGCACTTTGATTGCTTTTTGATTTGTGGTACACGTAAACATTGAAACAGAGCAGACGATTTTAGGCTTTAACATAAAGAGATAAAGCACAAAATTGAATGGAACTGAATAGTTTGTTTCAGTCTGAATTTATAAACTGAGTGTAATTAGTTTTCGTTTTATTTCTCTTTGTATCGGGATAGATACTTTGTCCGGGCGTAAAAAACAAATCTGAATAAAAGAAAAAATACCTCTCCTCATTGTTCATTTTATGTTTTTTTTTATTCAACTAGCTGATGGAACAAGTATATGACCCACCCGATGTTAAGTGGTTGGAAAAAGCAAAGTTCTTCTGTTTGGTCGATATGCAGAATTTATAAAATAAAAATTAAAACGAAGACGTGTGTACTGTTTGACGTTTATTGAGAGAGAGATGGGGTGAATGAAACCTCATTACATCACAGATTAAATCTTAATAAACTTTATGTTTCCAACAGTGGTAACCGTCGCATAATGTAAAGAATGCCTCGTAGGTTACGCAAGTCAAGAACGTGCCCTACGATGCATGGAACTTCGTCTATCAACTTGAGGCATACAGATGTTCAGCCTCACGGGTTGTCAATGTTTTTATGTTGTTTTCTGAAGAATTGTGGACAGAAAAACAGCACAGAAGTATCATACCCAACTACTGTTAATAAGGGTTGCGAGTAGTTTGACAAACTTTCAAATAAATCTAGTAAAAAATAGGGATTTTTCACCGTGTATATTGTGAATATGAACCACTATAATTTCTCTTACATTCCATTAACAGAACAAATGTATTCTGATAATCGAAACTGAATCGCAGTTGCGGGAATGTGAAAAAATAAACAGGAAACGGGAAAAAGGAAATCCCTACTTATCTTTTTCTCGAAAAGGACGTAAACAAAGAGGGTAATTACGAGATACAGGTAGATATCGGCTGGTGCGGAACTTAAGATAAATAAAAAACAAGCAACGTTCACAGAAACAGTGACTGGTAGCTATGATGGCTGCGCTGGAGGGCGTGGGTTCGATCTCCACACTTTTTTAGAATTAGAATTTTAGATTAGAATTTTATCGCAAATTGTGGCAATAGACATTGGAGCACAAGCAATGTGTATATTTCAAAGCACACGTGCACATTGACAAATTCCAATTTAAATCCGGACTCGAAGCGTCAGCCAAAACAAATTGAAATACAAAATAAAGTCATTTTTAAAGTTCCCCTTGCAAGTCATGACGTTTCGCATTTGTCAAGATTTACAGATTTCTATATATAAGAAGCATGACTTCTGAGAATCGAAGGACCAAAGAGAATCAAAGGAGCAATTTGGGCCGTGTTTCTTGTTGAGTCAAGTAGGTCTGGGTTTTTAGGAAGCTGTGACGGCTACTTTAGAATAATATGTAACCTAATTACCCACTGCTAATTATGATAATAGCAGTCATATTTAATTTGAGGATCCAAGAAGAAGAAAAGAAAAAGAAAGTTAGATGGACTTGTGTAAACAATACAAAAAAAACTTATCGGTCAGTGACTTCTTTACTAGTTTTCGTAAAGAAGTCATTGAACGATAAGTTTTTTCTTAGACGGGTAGATATTATAACTGATGGGATGCAAAGTTAATCTTTATTAATCTAGGACAAAATAAACAAACAAATAAATATTGTGGACAATCCACACAACACTATCCAGCCCCAAACTAAGCAGAGCTTGTACGATGGAAACCAGGTAGCTGATAAATACTACTTTATATTTTTCTTGTTAGGTATGTTACTGAGAATACAAATATCACCCAGACAAAGATAAAAACATCTTCGTTCAAATAAAAAATAATAACTAAGTTCTCCTAAGTAAATTTTTGTTACCTGGACTTTGTTTAAAATTTTTGATTTTTAATAAAAAAATTATCAAGTGTCAAATAACATGACGGTAGCGCATTTTCGGAATCTAGACTTTTTATTTATTAAACCAATAGAAAAAACTTTTTCTATTAATGTTGAAAAACTGTTTATTCACTCTAACCTGAATTGTTGTAAGAATTAATGTTTGTGCTGACCTTGTCAGTTTTTTCCTACAAAGTAACATAAAATAGCTGACCATTGCTTTGCTTACTTTGGAGATTGATAGTGTTGTGTGGAATATCCAATGTTGACCAATATTTTATTTATCTCCTACTGGCCTATGGAGAGCTCTATCTCTCTCTCTCTCTATATAGCTATTGGTTATGGATGTCAAGTCAAGGTGGTTTAAGTCCCACTCTTAACTTTTAGGGTGTTATTAATAATCCTGGCGTAGCGTTGGACTAGTTAATCCGTGTTTTGTCACATTTGCTCGAGTTGACAATTGCATGTCAATGCAAGAGACAAAACACGGATTAACTAGTCCAACGCTACGCCAGGATTATTAAGAACCTTAATAATAAGACCCTTACATTATAAAATCTGGACATTATAAAATCCCCCCCCCGTGTTTTAGCGATCTTTACTGAAGTGGTGTTGACGAAAATTCGTTGTTTTTTTCCACCTCAAAAAATGCTCAAGCCCGCTTAAAGAAGTATTAACTTCAAAATATTATATCAAAGAACGAATCTCAAACTGCGTTTCTAATGAGTCAAGGTAATTTACTGCACTCATTTAGTTTCAAGTTATTTTTAAAACGTTCAGCTTATTTTGATGTTTTATTTTAATTAACTAATTGAGAGTAAAATAAGCAATTTGCTAGTGTTTCTCTGTTTCACCCACTTGGAACGCTTCAAAGGCGAAATTAAAATTAAATAACTTCAAAGTGCCAATAAAATATAGTTGAGCTATATTATAAATATTTATAAGGTATATTTAAAAAAATTGCCATGTAAGTGCACTATGCCAGTACTCTCAAACGGTGAAGGAAAACATCGTGATCCGGCATGTCGTAGTACCTAAAAAGGTTCGAAAGCCTTCAAGGTTGTGTCAAGTGTACGAAGAGGCTTTGAGTTTTTCTGTCGAAAAATTTATGTGCACTATGCCAGTACTCTCAAAAACGGTGAAGGAAAACATCGTGAGGAAACCGGCGTGTTGTAGAACCTAAAAAAGTTCGAGCAACACGTGTCAAGGGTCACGCAAAAAAGGGCCCACCAGCGGCCTAACTTGCGGAAAAACCTGCCCGCACATCAAGTACGCATGATAAAACTTGCCGAACTTGCCAAGGTGTATCATGATACACCTCAAAGGATTAGTAAGCTGAAGTGACAGTGGGCCGGTCATGTTTGCCGTAGAACAGACAATCGTTGGAGCAAACGAATACTAGAGTGGAGACCGCGTTTAGGTAAGCGTAGTGTAGGACGCCCTTCGGCAAAGTGGGCAACGATCTGCGAAATGTAGCTGGCAAGCACTGGAGGAGAAGAGCCGAAGACCGGGCTCAGTGGCACGTCTTGGGAGAGACCTACTTCCAGCAGTGGACTAATATAGGTTGATGATGATGTATTCATGTATACATGATTCTCTTATGGGAGACAGCTGTAAGTTGAGTTCATCTAGGCGACGTCCAAAATCAACGATTTCTTTATTCAATGGTATCAAAAGGATCACTTTGAAACGTCATATAAAACTAGGTGAGTCTAGGTGTTAGTTCCACGTGACTTCTTCTTCTTCCTGCCCTTATCCCACTTTATGTGGGGTCAGCACAACATGTCTTCTTCCTCCATTTCCCTCTGTCAGCCGTCATCTCTGCATTCACTCCTCTCTTATCCATGTCATCTTTCACACAGTTCATCCACGTTTTCCTTGGTCTACCTCTGCTCACATAACCATCCACATCCATACTCATTACTCTCCTAGTCACATGACTTTCATCCCTCCTCATGACATGCCCGTACCACGCCAACCTATTGCTCTTCAGTTTTTCTGTCACTGGCGCTACTAAGATAGCCTGTAAGTTTTACTAACACAAATGGACCACATAGTTGTCTGATAAATAAATAAATTAAAAAAAAAATAGCTACTTTCAAACTTACCCTGATATACTCATTCTATATCCTATCCATTCTAAGTCTAGAAAATGCAATGGTGACGGCGATCATTTTCAGCATAGGGTTTTGCATACATCTGCACTCACTGCCGCTAATTTTGACAGTGAGATATTTGACGGCGACAGACTGATCACCATCGCAGGTGATCTAGACTTGCGCAAGGCTTAAAGGGGTGTGAGATCTGTATATGTATGTATTTGTATTATATTGTGTAATGTGTACATTATACTTGTTGTTTTTATCCACACCATATTCCTTTAACGTTCTTTTCAAGTCCAGCCCATCCCATCCCACGGTTGTCTGGAAGAGATCGCTTTTAGTGATAAGACCGCCAATTGTATTCCACTTTGATTTTCTATTTTCCTTTGTTAATTTTACGTGGTGTGCAATAAAGTATTTTCTATCTATTTATCTATCTAGATCTGAATATTTACCGCGTGGAAAGTCGAGAAGCTATTTTCTTTTCTATTGAATTCTGTTTACCCCAATTATTCAAATCTTCGTTCAGTATCGTTTGTTGAAAATTCAGATCTGTTACAATCCAGTTAATTCCGGTATTGAAAGGGACAGCAGAATTAATGGCTTATTTACTTGGAACTGATGGATTTTGCTTAAATTTGTCGAAATTCTACTGACAGTATTTAAAATCGATCCAAAATTACAAATAATTTAATTCTTCTTATCGTGTCACACCACCACACTTGGTTCTTACGAACCAAGTGTGGTGAAAGGATTTTAGGTGCGCTTCAAAGAGGCTCTTTTCGTGCACTTGACACATATTTTTGGACTGTTTAGGTTCTACGACATGCCGGTTTCCTCACGATGTCTTCCTTCACCGTTTGAGAGCACTGGCATAGTGTACATACATTTTTGGGCAGAAAAACTTATTGGTACACGACTGGATTTGAACCCACGACCTTAATGAACAGGAGAAAAACTTATTGGTATACGACTGGATTTGAACCCACGACCTTAATGAACAGGACATTTCTGGGCATGGTAGAAATTTATAAATAAAATGGGTATTAACACTGGTCCCAAACTAAGCAGAGCTTGTACTATGGGAACCAAAAAGCTGATATATACATTTTTTTGTATACATACTTAGAATACAATGTAACACCCAGACGGAGAACAAACATCTGTGTCACCACGCAAATATTTGTTCTCAGTGGGGATCAAACCCAGACCCACAGCACAGAAGAATTGCTAATAACTGAGCTGAATTACCCTGCTCGTTTGCTCACCGACAAGGTAAAACATTTTATTAGCGGAAGTAATACCCTCAGAGCTTTTAAACACTGATTTGGATTTGATTTAGGAAGAGTAAACATTAAAGAAGCTGAAACATTCAAAACATGTCATACAATTCTAACTCTTAACATAAATGAATAAAGATCAAAATAACTTGAAGAAAAGTTGGACGGAGGATGTAAAAATAGGTCGGACAATGGAAGGGGGACGGATTTATAATTAACTGCAATCAACACTGACGTATTGAATTTCAAGTATTCCGTACAATCGTGCACGTAATGCAGTAGATATTTCTTTTTTTATAAAATAAAATCTGTTTTTACACTTGGTTAAATTAAAAAAAAACTTATGAATTTGTTAAAAACATAGTCATCATCAGCCCGAAACGTTCATTTTTGAAGACCACAACTAAAAGATAAGACCATGATTTAAGACTATTTATAGACCATGTACTTCTTAGAATTATTTATTAAGTTTTATTTTTGCCTTATTTTATTTAATACCTTTATCTTCAATAATTTATGTAATTCTAGCGTATCACATAGTTGTAAATTGTATTCTATAATAATATTTCAAAAAAATTATATTCTTGACCCATCATATTCTTAAACGGAGTTCAGTAGCACTTTGCTCAAGAATCCCCAAAATTTATTTCCAGACTTAAATTAAGAAAGTCAATGACAATGAAATATAATACTTCAGCAGAAAGCTAGTTCCTTCCTTCCTTACCTTTAGCACAAGTTTACAACTTTGACAAAATACCAACAAGGCAAACCTTGATAATAAAAAAAAAATGCTAGAGAGCATTCTCTTCCAGTTAACTTTTGTCCTAATTTGTAAAAGTCATTATTAGCCCTTGTCTATGTCATAACGACATATACAAGGTTTTTTTTTTTATGTAACTAGCTGATGGAACAAGCCTATGGCCCACCTGATGTTAGGTGGTAACCATTGCCTATAACAAAGCAATGCCTCGTAGGTCACGCACATCAGGAACGTGCCCTACGATGCACTGTCCTTAGTCCATCAACTGAAGGCATACAGATATTCAGCCTCACGTGCCAGTAATTACACCGGCACCCATACCCTTCAAACCGAAACACAGCAAATGATAATGATTTTTTATTTCAAAACTAGTCTTCTTCATCCTTCTCATAACCCACTTTATATGGGGTCAGCACAACATGTATTTTTTCTCCATTCTCCTCTGTCAGCCGTCATCTCCTATAGCCACATGGATAAGAGAGGAGTGAATGCAGAATTATCGACATCATCTTTCACACAGTTCATCCATGTTTTAAAAACTAGTAGCATAAAAAACTATGGGAACTAATCGTCATAGTCCTAGCTTCAAAAAACTGATGCTACAGTTTCCGTTCGCGTCTGTACCGCCCGTGCCGCGACAGATGTTAACACACGTTGTTTGTTTTCTTACTTTGAGAGATATGTTTGTTATTTTTTCCCTTCGAGGGAATGCCCTCCGTTTTTATTTATGTCACGTAAAATTAACTGTCGCTTCTAGATGCCGGTTCAAAAGATAAAATTGTTAAGGCATTATTCACGCGAGTGTACCTTATGCTAAAGTGTGAGTATCCCGAAATCTTGTAAGTATTTAAGAATAATTTGACTTATTCTGGAATGGTTTTAAATATTTAGTTATTTAGTGTTTTTTTTATTAATAATAATCAATAAATAAATATCGTGGACAATCTACACAACGCTATCTGGCCCCAAACTAAGCAGAGCTTGTACTATGGGAACCAGATAGCTGATATAATACTTATATACATTTTGTTTGTAAATACATAATTAGAATGTAATATAACACCCAGACAGAGAACCAATATCTATGTTCAGCACACAAATATTTTTCTCAGTGGCGATCGAACCCACGACCTACGGCGCAGAAGACAGCGCTACTACCAACTGAGCTGAGAGGCCAGTCCCCATTACTGTTCATAAATAAAAATTATTAATAAATCAATTTAAAAACCGTTCCAAAATAAGTGAAATAATTCTTAAAAATGAGGTCAGTTAATCCTAAATGAGCTTTCCTTTGTTCAGTTTTATATTACAGGCAGTTTCAAAATCTACGTCAAAGTAAAAACTAGATTATATCACAAAGGTAAATTCTATCGCTCTATTGAGTGTTTAAAAGATCAAACAAAAACGTTTAGACGTATTTAAATTGCTAAACCGTTTCTAAACATAAAAAAAAGAATTTATAGTGTTATAAATTTCGTTTGACATTTTTGTTTGAGGTTTTATTTGTTTACACTAATTGATACTAAATTGGGTAAATTAATTTGGAGAAAGAGATTTTAATTTGTTTATATTAGGTTTCCTGTGTACTAGTACATTCTACTGCTATTTAGCGCGTTGGGTCGACATTTTTTAGACCATCCATTGGCCACAATCACACCTGATGGTAAACGACGATGTAGCCGACGATGGAGCAGGATGGTCTAGAAGACACCTATTCACTCTTGCCTTGAAGAGGCCCAGATTGTAGTGGTCAGGAAAAACGGCAAAGAGTTCCATTCCCTGGAGGTTCGCTTAATGAAGGTGGAGCCAAAACGCTTAGTGCGAATGGGTGGTATGCTAACCAGGTATGGATGGTACTGAGCGGTGCGTCTGCTAGTCCTTTGGTGGAAGGGAGATGGTGGTATGAGATCATGCAGCTCCTGACTACATCGCAGTCAAATTAACCGTAAGCGTTTCAAAATCGCCTCGCGTCATTACAATTCAGCCGTCAAAGGTGGAATTCATCTTAGGCCAGAAATCCATTTTTCTCAGTGTAAAGGTCGCAGGAAACTCCTGGACAAGAGACGCGCAGAACAGAAGAGGCTGGCAGAAGATGAAGGAGGCCTATTTACCCAGCAGTGGGTGATACCGGGCTGAGATGATGATGATGACTAATGATTAATAAGTTGAACACAACGAGTCATATTGAAAATTTGATGATGTGTAAGGAGAAAAGATGAGACAGCAAAAATATGGCAGGTAGTTAGAGTTGTTGTCTCATCATTTTTCCATGAAAAAGAGAGAGACACAGGCGAAACGAAAACAACATTTGGTAACGAAATGTTGTAAATGCACTGGGACTTTGGGTACAGATCTCAATCTGAACTGAAGGTCGAGTATTAGCATAGTTTAATGACGACTGGCATGGCGGTTCTTAGAAAAACAAGGCTTAGGGTCATCTTTGGCAATATTGATTCAGGTAACTTAATTAATTTCTGGAACTGGCACTTAGACTCACCTAGCTTTAACTTTCAAAGTGATCTTTGTGATACAACTGAATAAATAATTATTTGAGGTTTTGGTAAGTGAATCTGAAAATCTAAAATCGGAAGAGGTATGTCAGGATCGTAGCAAGTGGAAGTCCGTGATCCCCGATGGGAATGAAGCGTGAATTTATGTATGTATGTATGTATGAATCCCTGCGGAAGATTTCTTGCAAATGTGGAGTAAGGAAAGAATTAAAAAATAAATAAATAGCTATTAACGACACTTATTTTTACGTACTAACTATGAATTAATTAAATTTGAATAAGTAGAAACTAAGAGTTTTTAAGTAATCAGCAAAAAATATAAGGCTTTTTATTTTTGGTTGGCTCTACATCTACGCAACTAAAACTCAAATACAAAGGAGCAGACAGACGGACAACAAAGTGGTTTATAAATAAGGTTTTTGTTATTGAAGTACGCAACCCTAAAAACACGAGCTCAAGAAAGATGATTAACGGTTCTGAATACCGGCGTAACTTGGAGACTGAAGTGATTACCTCGGCCTTCTAATGAACTGAAGAACTCAATAAAAACTTTTTCTTTCGCAAAGCCTTGCGCATATCTAAGCGTTCTGCGGCGGCGATCAGTGAAATGCTGCCTTCTTCTTAATAAATGACTTCTGTCCATTCGGACATATTTCATGCCAATGAGGATACAAAGGATTTATGGAGGATATAAGGATAGAAGTGAGTATATAATTTACATAAATGAAATAGTTTTAGTCAAGGCAGTCAACAGACAAGTCGGCCGTCATTGGGTTTGGAGAAAATGGTGGCATTTGTCTTCAAAACCATCGGAAACATTTTCGTTCAAATTCATGATACACTTATATTATTCATGATAATACACTTTAATTCCAACTGCTCACACTTTGAGCTAATTCCTAAAATAAAGGTTGGTTAAAATACCATCAAAATTACACAATAGAACTCAAAATAACAACAGATTATACAATTTTAATGAAAGATTCGTGACTTCCCAAAATGTCAGAAAACGAATGAAAACGCTGTCATATATCGCTGTCATATTATGATAGCATTTCACTGATCACCACCTTAGAACGCTTAAATCTGCGCAAGGCTTAAGAAGAACCTTGGTTCTACTTACTTTTAATAAAAGAGCGTCAAAGTGAGGAAATAGATGGCATGTTAAAGAACCTAAAAAGTTCGAGAGCATGATGAAGTGCACGAAATGAGCCTCTTTGAGCACTTAAATCCCTTTCACCACATTGGTTTAAAAGAACTAGTGACATAAAAAGCAGAAGTGTGAAAGTTTAGGTGGGTAATGTGGGTATGGGTCCATTCAATCCCGATTTGAATGGTGCCAGTGTGACTTTGCGTGGATCAACATAATTAATCAATAGATTTGAGAGTTCTAGTAATGATTTTTTATTATTTGCAAAATTCATCTTTGAATGCTCTTGAATCGGTTATCAACAAAATACCTATTATAGTATTGTTTAAATTCAGCCCTTAGAAGTGATAACTTTGATGAGTTTGGGTAATTTAGACAAGACATCATCTAAGGCCCTTCACATCCCTTTAGAGTAAAACAAATAGGTGGAAAAGCTATTAAATGGTAGATTAAACACTTATTAACTCGGATGTGTTGCCTCGCGAACTTATCTCTCCCAGATTTATGTACATTTTAATTGCGTCTTCACACAGGATTCCAACGTTTTCAGACCTGGCTCTAATGTGGAAATATCTTCGGTCCCTTTCGTTTTCAGAGCAACGCGACCTGCAACCCTTACGAAAATTCATCCCCATCCCGCTCTGGCAGACGCGCCACAGCCGGAGCAAATTCCTTATGTAAGTCAGTGCTTTCACGGTGGCCGTTGTGACCAGTCGCACGCCAAGCTCACGCCGCCTCGCACGAAAATGCCGAAATTCTCGGCCGGCCCCTACTCCGAAACATACGAGATCGCCGGAGATCTAAGTGCTTCCTAACTATAAACAAAAGTGAACAAAGTGCAGTGCTCATAAATCAGAAACAACGGAAATGCTGTGCCGAAGCGAAATTTCCTTTAAACTTGCTCGGGGATTAAACAAGATTTATCTCTGAAAACAAGGGATAATTCCTTTTAAAATAGATGAGACATCATTATGTTGCACGCGGTAATCCGGGCACGCTTATGTACCAAAACGATTTCCACTTCGGAGCATTTTATGCGTGAATGTTTAAGAGTAAAATAAAAATAGAAATCGGAAACTTTAATAGACGATGCGACATTTTTTTAAGGGTTCCAATGTCATAAAGTTATTTGTCAGCGTATTAATTAGGTGAAATAGATGTTGACAGATTTGGTACACGTAACCAGACAGTCGTTAACCAATTAGAGGATGATTAGTGATAGAGCTAGTGTAAGCGAGTGATGGGGAAAAATAAGTGTCAAATTAGAAGAAATAAGGAATGATGTTCAAGATGGGAGATGGATTGGAGAGACTGAAGAGGCATTCATACATAGTGAATGCGGTGTTGCTGTTTGTCTCGATGATATACGGTGAGTGCTCGATTGTATTTCGTCAATGAAGCGTGGAGTTGATTGAGAACAAGCGCTCATTCATAAGTTAAAAGATAGATATTTATTATCTCATTTAATTAGGTTAAGGGGTTTGCAGATTATGTGTTTACGAAGGAATTTATGAGTTACCTATGGATATGATTGACCAAAACTTGAATCGAGGAGATAAAACATAATTATGGTTTTTCTCTTCGATTCAGGTTTTGGCAATAATAAGGTATGATAGTTTTTTTCATGATTTTGTTTTAGGGATTGTACCTACTTCATTATTATTAATAACCATTAATTGGATGATAATGAAATTCTGGGTATTAAGTGGTTGTTAAGTGAAGTACAGTCAGCTGCAATATAATGTTTACAATTTGTAACTTTCAAGGTAGTTACAAAGAATAACAATGGACATTACGAGTACGTTGCAAAAACTTAAAATAATATGAAATTTTCTCATTTCTACAGTATTTACCCTGTAAATGCCATTGACATTTACGCTAGATATACATTCTAGCACAGCTGGCTGTTCTGCCTAATCACTTCCAGCTATCGAAATGGAGTGATTTCGAAGTCCATTTTATATGGAATACTAGCTGTTGTCCACCAATTGAACAATAACATCTAATTTTAGATGGACCCGCCAAATCTCATAATATTAAGGTAGAGTCTTTACTCCACTGCCATATTATATTTTTTTAAATTCTACAAGACTGACACGCACACAACGCTCTGGCTAAGCCTACATGACTGTGTATTCTTGGTGAGTGACACACAATGAACAGCCTAAACCTAAACCATTAGTAGTAGTGACTTGAAATTTAGAGTGTGTGTTCTATAAGAAAAGTGTAGCTAGTGCATGACTGGCATGCAATGCACAGGCCCTAAACCGTTGATCGTAGCGACTTGAAATTTGAAGGGCTCTTTGGGAAAAGTATGGGTCCACTAAAAAAGGATGAGTAGAGGAAGAGGAGAGGATTTTTGAGAATTCAACCCTAAGTAGAAGTTTGTATGGAAAAAGCTTTGCAAAAACAAAGTCGCGCGACTTTCCACTTGTCAATACACATCAGTCTACGTGCTGGACGCAGTCTTCTACTGAAGTCTTCGGCTTTTCTCCTTCGGTCTTCGGCTCTTCTCCTCCAGTGTTTGTGGCCTATTACCACTACAGCTTTATCCTTTTAGCTCTCTTGACTGAGATTAGCTGACGTTTTCATAGTTGAGAGGCAGGTTGTTGTGTGACAAATTAAGATTTTCCAGTTTTGATTTGGAACATAGGTATATACATATACCCCTCTTCCACTTGCAAAACTTTTACTCCTCTCTCCTCTTCTCACACTCTCCAATATAAAAATTATCAAACTTATAAGGAAGACTACTTAATGAAAGGTTTTTACTTTATATAGCTATTTCTAGTCTCTACCGATGTTTCTTGGAACTTACACTGATATTTCATAGCGCGTGGGAGACGTTTTAATTACTTGCCAGTAATTACTAGTACCTTTATCGAATAGGGGAGCTTTTGTTCAAAGAAAACCCTTTATAGTTAACGAAGATTTCTTTAAATTAGTTGATTTCATCTTACTATTAACGTGTAATGAGATGCGTAAAATAAAATAAAATGGATTCTTGGATTTTGGCCTATTTACATAATTTTTAACTTCTATTTTTTAATTCTAACTGTAAAACAAAGTGCTAGCCGGAGTAATCAGATTTTATTTGGTGAAAAAAAGGCTTCAAGTTATTTTTCTTAAAAATATTACGGGTATTATCCGAAAGATCAAAGTCTAGCTGTCAACTTTTTCGGCAAAACATAAGCTTAAATCAGTGCTGGATGTACTTCCAGCAAAAGCTGAATTTACACCCTTTGTACTACTCGTATCTTTAGTTTATGTTAAGTATAAAAATGTAGTTCTAGGCTTATAACGAGGCAATAAACTTTTTTTTTTTTTTTTATAAGCTTAGCATATTTACATAAAAGCTTTACAAAATACACGTTTATGTTCAGTTTTGGAAATATTTTGGCTAACCGATTTTTTTTTAATAAGCGCTCTCATGGAACTTGGAACTTGAAAATTGGAACTTCACTGCAATTTTTTTAGTTTTGTTAAAAGATCGCAAAAATGGTGGGAACCAAGCCTTAGTTTATTGCCTGTTCTTCTAGTACTTTGTCGCGTGGAATTGGCGCCTAGATTCAACTTGAATCATACAATGGTTCATACGTTTTTGAAATACATACTTTGATTTATTAAAAGTCAGTTTATAAATATAAGTTGGTTATAATAATTTTATGGAAGAAACGGTATTACTACGCAATTACCTTTATTATATACCCGTTTCTTCCATTAGTAAAACTAAAAAGTTATTGAAACTCATTTTAGAGTGTAAACTGGTATAAATATAGGGCAATGGAGAAAATTTTGCGAGTCGATACTTTCTGTTATGGCATTTTACGTCCCATTGAGTTGACTTAGACTCAACTGAGTGAATTTCGTAAAAATTAGAGGAATATAGGTCTTTTTTTTGTACAACTAGTTGATGGAACAAGAACGTGGCCCACCTGATGTTAAGTGGTAACCGTCGTCCATTTTGATTCCGAGCCCTCCATCAGCTGCTCAGTTAGTAAAAGCTTTGCCTTCCGCACCGTAGTTCGTGGGCTTGATGCCCAATCAGAACAAATATTTGTGTGGTGAACGCAGATATTTGTTCTCAGTCCGGGTGTTATATTGTATTCTGCGTATGTATTTACAAAAAAAAATATTATGAGTATTATGTCAGCTGTATGGTTCTCATAGTACAAGCTCTGCCTAATTTGGGGCTAGATAGTGTTGTGTGGATTGTCCACAGTATTTATTTATTATCTAGTGCTGATATTTAATTATGAAAAACCATTAATTTCATTGGTTTTTGCTACTGTCATCACAGCTATTCGAATGAATACATAACTCATCCTGTCCATTTTATAGTTTAATTAATGTTTCCTTTTTCTTTTGTCCTATTCATTAGCACCCATAAAACGACGTCCCGAATGGGTCATTAACCCATTAAAACTAACTCGTACCTTTCCGTATTACGACTGCATTCAGTCTCTTACATCACATCGGTTTTTATTTGGTTACAACGAGGTACGGCAAAGTACAGCAAGGCTTAGCAAAGTACAACTCAAATTGGTACACAGTGGTGTGGCAGATAATATTTTTATTTGTTATACAAGAGTGCAAAGTTGCATTCTAACCGCGTGGTCAATTTTGATGACCAAACATGCAAAGGTATCAAAAGAGCACAAGGTGAAAAATCTTTGCACTCGAGTGCAACACGTAACTTTACATCCCACCTCAGCGAGACAATGACTAAATTCAAAAAAAGAAAATGGCGCGCGTAAAGCTAAATTAAATTAAAATAAAAGTGACACATCGAGAAGGTTCCGAGTCTGAAATTTTAACAAATTAAAGAAGGTTGTATGATAAATTGGGCACCATGGAAGAAGTTAATAGGTTTGTATTTTGGTTTAATGATGTTTTGAATTCACAATCTTAGTGCACGCGATGTTCTGAATTCAATTTACTTTATCTTTTAGCGGATAAAACGGCTTTTGCACTCAGATATTGAAGAGCAAAAATACTCTTTTTGAGATGGGAGGATGAGAAAAAAATATTCTCTTTTACGTTCATTATCACACCCTTCTTTTTAGCGAATGATACCCACAACCTCTTATAAAGCAGAGCTAACCAACTGAGATGTGAGACCTCTCATCATCACGAATTATATTTCTCCACTGCTGGACGTAGGTCTCTCCTAAAACGCGCCATCGAGCCCGGTCATAGGCTCTTCGCCTCCAGTGCTTGCCAGCTACATTTCGCAGATCGTCGCCCCACCTTGCCGGAGGGCGTTCTACACTACTCCTAAACGCGGTCTCCACCTTAGTATTCGTTTGCTCCAATAATTTTCTGTTCTACGGCAAACATGACTGCCTCAATTTGATGAGGCCTTTATTTCATCGGAAATATTTTTCGAACGATAGTCAGATGGAGTACCTACGTGTCACAATGGGTAGATCGAAGATATTGATTCAACTAACTTCTAAGTCTTCAGACGTCACTATAGGTATAGCGCACTCCATAAATATTGTTAACAGTTGAGGCTATAGAATTGAACTGTTTTGTAGTAGTTCAGTAGAATTTTTAGAATCTCAAACTTTATTATCTGAAATAATAATTCAGGCTCTTTGTGGGTCAACAATGAATGTACAACCAACCAGCATAATTTGGTCGCAAAAGGAGACGTTAGAGTCATCAAAACTTTTGTTTTGTCTGATTCATTATCATGTTTTTTGCATTCATTTACTAACTTTGTGGAACGTTTCTTCTCTGTCTTTTGCCCTAGATCCTAAAAATAAACTTGACGCTAGGGGCTTTGGCTCTGGCGTCATAATGTTGCAAATGGTACCTGCACCCTCCTATCGTATTATACACGGTCTAAATACACTGTATAAATAAATATTAATAATAATAATAATTTAATATTGTTATTATTGGGCAATCCAATCATTATCCAAATCAAAATCAAAAATCAAATTAAGCAGAGCTTCTTTTGTGGGAACCAGAAAGCTGATATAAGTAGTGGTGGCTAGCTAGCTGGTTCCCACTGATGCACATTTTTTTTGTAGCACCCAGACAGAGAACCAGCATCTGTGTTCACCACACAAATATTTTTTCTCGGTGGGGATCGAACCCACGACCTACGGCGCAGAAGGTAGAGCGACTACCAACTGAGCTGAGAGGCCAGTCTTTCTTTTTCCAGCTGTTGCTTCTTTCTTAGAACAAAATGAAATATAAACTAGTTCCTGTTTCAATATGTTATACATCTCAACAAAATAATAGAACTACTCTGTCTTTAAAGTTTTTCATTTCAATCAAACTTTTCTTTGTTTTGCTCGGACACTGAATTACTTTCCTTCTTCTTTCTTTCGCTATTCTTGTTAGGGCACTGATTACTATAGGTTCTAACTTCCAAGAACTAGCAAGCCCTGGTGGCCTGGTGGTATCAGCCACATCTTTCAATCTTAAGGTCGTGGCTTTACAGTCTTAACCATTCGTGTACCAGTGAGTTTAATAGACAGAAAATACTTTATTGCACTAGAAAATACTTTTTTTTTACACAAAAAACCAAAATTGCGTCGCACATAAGTGAACTTAATGCTAAAGAGCATTCTCTTCCAATTAACCTTTGAGTAATTTGGACATTCTTAACGGGTAATGCACAAAAATTTTAAATAATTTAGTGTATGTTATCTGAAAAGAAAATAAATTCCTTTGAAATAACCAGTTACCACTGAGGAAAAAAAATCTTCGCAGATCACTGGTTATCTGACGCCAGTTTTCTGCAAGGAAACAGTATTATTGAAGAAAAATGTATGTGCACTATGCCACTCTCAAACGGTGAAGAAAAACATGCGTAGAAACCGGAATGTCGTAGAACCCAAAAAGTTTGAAAACATGTGTCAAGAGTATAAAAGAAGCCGCTTCTCTCATCCTCTCATTACACCAGATTCGGAGGAACCAGTGACATGTTAAGAAGAGGAAGACTTCCAAAAAATACTTGCTCGATCAAGTACAATATTGTCCTCATAGACCCGGAAAACATCTCATGGGAATTTTCGGTATATCCAATTATTATCAGGTATATTTAGAGAGCACTGGTGGTCTAGTGGTAGTGGCCCCGCCTTCCGACCCGAAGGTCGTGGGTTCAAATACAGTCGTGTACCAATGAGTTTTTCTTTCGAATTGTTTATGTGCACTATGCCAGTATTCTCAAAACGCTGACGGAAAACATCGTGAGGAAACCGGCGTGTCGTAGAACCTAAAAAAGTTCGAGCAACACGTGTCAAGGGTCAAAAAGGGCCCGCCAGCGGTTTTTACTTGCGGAAAAACTAGCCAGCACATCAAGTGCGGATGATAAATTTGCCGATTTTCCGATCAGGTATTTGCTTTCCTAGAAGAAACCCACAACGCAACAATAATAAGTAAACAGACCTTTGCATCTATTGTAGATTATTTACTCGTATATACAGGGTTATTCATTATTAGCTGCAAATACTCAGGAATTAGGTTCAACAAATAAAATAAAAAATATTTATGAATTGATTTTATTTAAGTTTTGTGATAAAAATCCCGAGAAAATCGATAAAGGAATCTTTGGCGCCTGACCTATTTTGACCTTTGATCCGCGCCCGCGCGCCGTAAAGAAATTAATCAAAATAAAATTTTGATACAAAAACTTAAAACAAAATAAAAATAAAATAATTTCATATTTATTTTTTATTTTATTTGTTGAACCTAATTCCTGAGTATTTGCAGCTAATAATGAATAACCCTGTATAGCGACAGAGGTAGAATATTTTTACTCATGCCCCTACTTACACGCCATAGTGCCTGACAGCTTAGTCGGCCTAACCCACAGGAAAGACATGGGCAATACGGCGGAGCTAACTAAGCTATGGGTTTCCTCATGATATTTCTGAGTATCAAATAGACTATTATCATAAAGGAAAGTCAAATACTTTAGCCATCAAAATCACTTTCTCTGATCTAGCAGGAAATTAGGTTCGTCATAACCAACCTTAAAAAATATTGATGAAATGTTGATGATTCAATTCAATTCATTTTATTTTATTCCAGTAAGATAGCAACGTACACTTGGAAATGTTATAAACAAAAAACAATAAGATAGTAAAAATAAACTATTACAAAAAATAGCATCGAAAAAATAACATTAGTACAAAACATTGTAAACCGTACATTTATGGCGTGTTTGAGTCATCAGCGAGTGCCTCGTAAAGAGTATAATAAGAGTTGGTCATTAACAATTCCCTAACACTAACGCTAAAACAGTCATGACTTGAATTTCTCAGGTCACGTGACAATTTATTATAAAGCATAACACACACACATAAGAAATGTCTTCCAACTTTGGTTAGTCGTGGATATCCTATTAACATCAAACTGATGATGAGAGAAGAGAGCACTGGTGGTCTAGGTGGTAGTGGCCCCGCCTTCCGATCCGAAGGTCGTGGGTTCAAATCCACTCGTGTACCAATGAGTTTTTCTGTCGAAAAATTAATGTGCACTATGCCAGTACTCTCAAAACGGTGAAGGAAAACATCGTGAGGAAACCGGCTTGTTGTAGAACCTAAAAAAGTTCGAGCAACACGTGTCAAGGGTCACGCAAAAAGGGCCCGCCAGCGGCCTACTTGCGGAAAAACCAGCCCGCACATCAAGTGCGCATGATAAACTTGCCAAACTTGAAACTGATGATGCCTACTACTGCGTTGTACATAGGCTCATACATTTCCCGGAAAAACGATAAGGAATTTTCTCTATTTGCAGATTTCCCGCAATCTTTACAATATCGTCCGTTCATCAACTATAGGCTATTATTTCCTCTTCCGGTTTGTGGTCGCCTTTCGTAAGAGTAATTTAGTTTTCTATTATTCACTTATAACTGTTTTAATGAAGACTCAAATTTGTTTTTAGACAATTTTACAGGCCGATGATAATAATAATTAATTAAGGTCGAATAGATATTGCATTAATTAAATTCGTAAACAACAAAAGACAGTTTGAAAGCCTTTGATCAAAAACAACTGTTTGGAACGCAGTTTCACAACAAATTAATTATAATTATGAAACATTAATAAACATAGAACGCCAAGCTTTCTGAAATTGTAAAAAACCAAACATCAGGATAATATTGTTATTGTAATAATCTACCCACAGGATCCCTCACATAAAGCTATTATACTTTAGGTAGCTAAAACTTCTACCCATCGGAAGCTAACATGTCAATTTGCAATGTTACAAACTTTTTTGACGTGACAACGTCTTATAATTCGATGGAGCCGGCTGCACGCACGAAAAAACATGACTCATGCGGCGTTACCTCTGAGGCGTTCCATTTAAGGCTAGAAGTGCAAGCGAGAGGGCAGAACGAGCGACAAAGAGGCACAATCGGCCTCCGCGTTCGGCTGCGTTCGACATCTGTCTCTCTCCTACTTGAGTGAGCGATGCGTCCGCGTGGACAGCTGTATGACGTTGTCACGTTCAACTATCGTCAGTAAACCGACTTTACAGACAACCGATTTTTTTTATATGCTGTGTAGGTACTTTAGTATCACTTTGAAACGTACCTAGCGTGTGCTGTCATTGAAACTTTTGTTTATGTGTTATTGCCTATACGTCTCACTAAGTGGATAAGTGTAGTGGCACCACACTGGAACTCACTCCGTTTTGTACAAGGATCATACCAAAAAACGGACCAAGCCGTAGTTTGCTGAATGTTCTTCTAGGCTTGGTCGCGTTGAACTGGCACCTAGACTCACCTTAGCTTTAAGAGGTTTTAAAGTCATCCTTGTGACACTATTAAATAAATATACACCACTATTTTGTAAGTACCCAAAAAAAAAATGCTACTGAACACATCCACGAAAAAAATTTTTTGAGACAAAAAAAATATTTTAAAATAACCAACATTTTTAGTCAAATATTGAGAAATTATTCAACAAGCAAAAATCATTTCATTCATAAACGCTAAATACCAAGCGGAAACGAACAGCGTAATTTTTTTTCTCTCTAGTACTACGTAACTAATGTGTCCATAATTTTATGCAGGATTTCTGAAAATTTTAACATTTTCAAGAACTTGGTCATTTTATCGAAACTAAAAATTCTGATTGCACATTCATAATGTTCTACCCCTACTACATTACCCTATTTTTTTTTGGTAGTTACAAAATAGTGGTGTATAATTGACTTTGACATTGACTGAAGAATTATAGTCTCTCCCTCTCTCTCTCGTCTCTCCCTATATTAAGTTGTTCCTTCCTGCTTCATAATATGTAAATGTCACCATGGTCCAGATTAGAGACCGTATTCACAATGCGAATCCGAGCAAGTTTCTTACGGAAAGTTGTAAGATGAATGAGCTGGGACCTCTCAGGATAAGTAGGCCTACCACAAGCTCTGTCTGGTTCTGTCTCTGGCTCTGGTTTTGAGTCTGTGTGAGTGTAGACTAAATAAATCCTACGTCGAAACGTCACACACACAGTATAATACACTGGTGAGTACTCACACAGACTCAAAACCAGAGCCAGACAGAGCTTGTGGTAGGCCTAAAGTTCGGTTTAATTGTGAATTCTGACGGCGTTTGTTGTTTGTTTTGGACTTATGTTTATTTTATTTATGGGCGTTCTTCACGTACTCAGTAAAATACTACGACACGATACGGGTAGCACGAGCTTAGGTACATAAGCACCTAGACTCATCTAGCTTTAAGACGCTTCAAAGTGGTCCCTGTGATTCTACTGAATAAATACACTTTTGACTTTGACCCACCGAGAAAAAACATTTATGTGTTAACATAGATGTTTGTTCTCTGACTGGGTCACTACACTCACTACCAACTGAGTCAGGCTGAGCTAAGATGCCAGTTAAAGAAGAAGAAGAATAGTAAATACTTTCCGTTTTTAAGCTGAACCAACAAAATCACATAAAAATGTGTGAGCTCAAAAGAAGAAAGCATTTCTGCGTTGAGTAGTAGAACTAGAAATTACTGGCACGTGAGGCTGAACATCTGTTAAGTTGATAGCCGGGCATCGTAATGCTGCATTTCTATAGTGCGTGGTTCTGCAGATCATCACGCACCGCGCACGACGACGCACGGCAACGCACACAGCTAAGGCTCCTGTGCTACCGCGCACCTCGGCGCACGAGACCGTTCCCATGGTGTGTCGTGCGAGCTAGTGCGGGCTGGTGCGCGATATCACAAACCAGTGGGAAGGGGCTATAAAGCACGTTCTTGCCGTGCATGAACTACGAGAAAACGTTTTGTTATAGAAGATGATTACCACTGAACATCAGAGCTATAAAATATGGCTTTCGATAAACCAAAAAGCTTAAAAAGCTTACTCAATGGATCTCAGCGCATTAGCTTCTTCTTATCGTGTTACTGATTCTTTCAAACCAAGTGTGGTGAAAGGATTTTAATTGCACCTCAGAGGCTCTTTTCGTGCACTTGACACACATCTTCTAATATTAAAAGAACAAGAGTGAATTCGCTTTATATCTGTGTAAGGTTTCATATCTAGTGAAAATAGGGCTTTTAACGACTTGTATTAATGCTTAAAGTATTGTTTGCCTGTTCTATCGGCTAATAGCATAAACAAAAAATAAAGACAGAAGCATGGAAAAATTATAAGCTCATACGGAATTACGTATGTATTCCATTGAGTATGTGTTTGTAGTCCTAAACCCGTAGTATTAACATACAGGAGCCTAATTCTCAGGCCGACCGAGATCATTTTGGAGTTTTATTTTATTGCTTGTTTTCGAAGAGAGAATGGATGATTTCCTTTAGTAATTTATCGACGACTTCATCGTAGAAGCCTCGACAGCTACGATATACGGAAAACGTAGAAAAAGTGCGGGGTTGTGCAATGCCAATGTGTATTTAGGGGACATTGAAAATTTCGGTCGGCCCGAGAATTAGGCTCCTGTACTTTATGTTATTCAAATTTTTTCGGTTATTTCCATTCCACACGATGATTTGATACATCAAAGCAGCTTGTGCTTTGTATTATTTAGGTCGAAATTATGTGTATTTTTTTATCTTGTTTACTACTAGAGAGCACTGGTGGTCTAGTGGTAGCGGCCCCGCCTTCCGATCCGAAGGTCGTGGGTTCAAATCCAGTCGTGTACCAATGAGTTTTCTGTCGAAAAATGTATGTGCACTATGCCAGTACTCTCAAAACGGCGAAGGAAAACATCTGGAAGAAATCGGCGTGCCGTAGAACCAAAAAAAGTTCGAGCAACACGTGTCGAGGGTCACGCAAAAAGGGCCCGCCAGGGGCGTACTTGCGGAAAAACCAGCCCACACATAAAGTGCGGATGATAAAAATTTGCCGGAATTTTATCTTGTTTACTAGGCAGTGGTTACGCCTGCGACTGTGTGCAAGAAGAAAACAAACTTTTGCATCTTCATTTTATTGATTTTATAGTGTTTACTACACCTAAGGTTTTTATAATGTCCTAATAATTAAGAGCCGAGCGGGATTAGAACACGCGGCCTTCCCCTTGGTACGGGGCTGCGCTAAACGCTGCGCCATCGGATCCTAATCACACTCGACGAATAACTCTTAGAGACTGTTCGGCACTAACGCGACTGTGGCTCCATCCACAGGTTTGTCAGTACAGTCAACTACTCACCTGCTCGATAACCGAAGTTGCACTATTTGTAATTAACTTTCTCATAAACTTAATAGATAAAATGAGATATTAATTATTATTAGAAAATAACTAAAATAGGCACACGACTGGATCCATGGTACCCCTTACTACAACTAGAACATCAGTTATATTTTCTCAACTTTATACGTTTTACTTTCTATGTGTACCTATACTCTAATATGTGACTTACAAATGAGCCAACGAATTTCTACTGAACTGTGCTGTAACTTTGTTACATCTTTATTAGAAGTACAGTCGGTTGCAACAAGGTTACACTTTAAAATTTTGTATTTATTGGAGAAATTAACATTAATGCGAAAAAGGTATGCCAGGATCGTAGCAAGTGGAAACCCGTGACTGCCTACCCCTAAGGGAAATGAGGCGTGATTTGATTTTATGTTTGTGTGTATGTAAATTCAAAAATTCATAAGAGATCTGGAAGGAGTTTTAAACTAGTGTCGAAACAGTCGGGATCTGTCAAGCCTTGCGCATATCTAAGCGTTCTGCGGTGGCGATCAGTGAAACGTTGTCAAAGTCAAATATATTCAGTATAGTATCACAAGGATCACTTTGAAATGTCTTAAAGCTAGGTGAGTCTAGGTACCAGTTCCACTGTCAAATATGACAGCGTGTGTGTTGTTGATGTGCGCAGGGCTTTAAAGCCTAAATATCATAATATAAATTAAATAACGCTAAGATGTGTGCAAAGATTCAGTCACTCAGTAACGCACAAGTTTTATACACTTAGCATATATGACGTAGCAAACATGACTTTTGTCGATGAGTGTACTTCTATATTAGCCGTGTCAACTGGCTTAATTCGTTCCAAGGCATTTCGAACATCATTCCGGTTTCATTCATAAGGCGTCTTCGTTATACACTTTATACAGATATGTTAAGATTAGGCTTTGATTTCATAAAATCTGTGCTTTTTTTTTCTTTTACGGATTTACTATTATACTTACAGAGATACGGATTTATTTATTTGACTGACATTTCAACTCAGTTATAATTAGTGTGCTTTCTGCCCCGTAAACATTTGTGTGGTGAACGCTGATGTTTGTTCTCTGTCTAGGTGTTGTGTTGTATTCATCATCATTAACCTATATCAGTCCACTGCTGGACGTAGGTTTCTCCCAAGAAGTGCCACTGAGCCTGGTCTTCGGCTCTTCTCCTCCAGTGCTTGCCAGCTACATTTTGCAGATCGATATTGTATTCTAAGTATGTATTATATCAGCTATCTGGTTCTTATCGTACAAGCTCTGCTTAGTTTGGCGCTAGATAATGCTGTGTGGAATGTCCATAATTTTTTTTATAACGCTTTTATTAGCTTCACCTGTATGTAAGCTTGTATGTAACCGACCCCTTAGAGCTCGATTTTGTCCTACTTTGAACAATCAGATTTGATTCAAACTTTGCACACCTGTCAAAGGTCGATGACAATACAATAATATGAAAAAAAAAACTATAAAGTCAAAAAAAAAAATAGTTTAAAAAACTAAAAAAACACGCTTTTATAACTAATTGAACTAAAAAGTTAAGTATTATATCAGCTACCTGGTACCCATAGTATAAGCTATGCTTAGCTTGGGGCTAGATAGTGTTGTGTGAATTGTCAAAAAAAAAAAAAAAAGTTTAACTATAATTTATTTCATTTTATTTTAACGGTGTGTTAAAGTGAGTTATGTGATTGAGTTGAATAACTTTTTGAGTTTGATTGTAGCTAATATCGAAGCATTATTTAAACCTATTTTATCCCCAGACTTCCCAGTCCCGTTGACCCAATTAAATTTGACATCAAAATGTGATTAAATGAACGCCAGTTTTATGCCTTTCACTGAGTGAGCTTTGTATTTTATTATTAGACTAGCGGACGCCCGCGGTTTTGCTCGCCCGTTTACCGTTACGCCCCGTTTATTTTTCTTTTAAAAGTTTGTCCTTTTTTTCTCTGCTTAGGGAAATCATTTTCCAATTTCCTTTCTTAGTGCACCCCTATGCTATAAAAGAAACATACTCTCCAAGTTTCATGCTTCTAGGACTTACGGTTTAGGCTGAGCGTTGATTGTCAGTCAGTCAGTAACGTAAGAGTTTTATTATTACTAAAGCCCGTCACAGACGTATCTATAATAATATCCTACTAATATTATAAACGTGAAGCTTTGTAAGTATGATTTTTATAATGTCCCAAAAGTTAAGAGCCGAGCGGGGTTTGACTTTTTTTTATAAGTGAAACACTAAAAAAACAATAAAAATTTTGTAAGTATGGATGGATGAATGTTTGTTATTCTTTCACGTAAAAACTACTCAATGGATTTTAATGAAACTTTACAATAATATAGCTTATATCAGAATAACACATAAGGCTATATTTTGAAGATATTGTAACGGTGAACGGATATAAGTAACGGGAACGGGTCGTAGCGGGAAATCGGCGAGCAAAGCCGCGGGCGGCCGCTAGTATTAATATAAAATACAGCAAGGTATATTACGATATATTTCCTTTAAAAATACGTCACCAACTTAGACCGTAATATATTATAGCACTGCATATTACAGGGTGGTTTTTGAGAAGGGTGGAGATGTCCAAGTCCGAAACCGCGAGAGAGAGAGGGGAAAGTCCTTAAGGAATCATGCCCTATCCATTGGTTCAATAATACTGGGAGTAAATTTTTTTTTAAATTATTGATCGCTGTCATGTCTGACAGCGTTTTACTGCTGCTTTATCAACCATGCGAGTATTTTTGCATCAATAAAAATTTACAAGTAAAATTGAGCAGTTTTGCTCTAGTTTCAATATTGCTTGCAAACGCTACTAGTCATTTAACTGTACTGTCTACGTTCAAACATTTTCCACGTCATTTATAGTGAGGGTTCTTGAAACTACTTCTTATTCCTTCTGTGACAGCTCTCACTTCGACTTTATTGTCAGGCCGTCTCCCTCTCCCTCATTAGTGTCATGTACAGTTGTCTCTGTCAGGCACGTCTATATTTTCCCTCCGATAATTTTCTATAATGGAACGGTGATTCCGATGAACGGTTTTCGCGGTTGGACGTGATTTAATCCAGGAATAAGTGCTAAATTGTTTTAAATCGAAGTGCTCGAGCTATTTCAAGAGTTTAACTAAAGGAAATGGAAAAAGGGTTTGATAAATGGAGTTAGGCTTGAATACTTTATTTTATTGATGCCTGTACAGTTTAGTTGGTAGTCGCACTATGTCTTTGACGGCCTAGGTTGTGGGTGCCATTCCAACCAAAGACAAATATTTTGTTTTAATATCATTAACGTTCTTCTTTCTCAGGAGCTACGACACGACAAGAAGAAGAATGTACTTTGACGTTTGGCTTGTATCTGGATTCTGGGTAGCTTTTTTTTAACTTTTATTATTAACTTATTATTTTTTTGGTTAGTACGTAGGTACTATATTATTTTAGTGTAGTCGAACTTACTAACGTTTTATGGGAAAGAAAAATGTCTAACAATGTAAAAGTTATCTTTTTCAAAGTAAACAAGATTATACACAAATACAAATAAGTAATCCTGTTTTATCTAAGTATTATATATTTTTTTAAATTAATATTGACCATGTGAGGTAGGTTTTATTACTATGATTTTCAAGGACTATACAAGAAACCACAAGAAACTTTCTCGATGAAGTCAGTGACTTATATAAACACAAACATAAAAGAACAAGTATCAGTAAGAATAATTACAAAAACACTGCAATATACTAAGAAAAGCTCCCGACAAAGTAACGCAATTAATTATTATCTTCCTCTTATTTTGCAGTCAGTTTTTCCGCCATTAAACACTAGCTTAAGCTCGCTGTATTACATTCTCTAACAATGAATAATGGAACCCATATTATTATGTCTTTTTATACTACTAGCTGATGGAACAAGCTTATGGCCCACCTGATGTTAAGTGGTATCTATCGCCGACAAAGCATTGCCTCGTAGGTCACGCATGTCTGAAACGTGCCCTACGATGCACTGCCCTGTGTCCATCAACTAGAGGCATACTTGAGGTTTGAGAGCACATAGGACTTATGGTGTATTGTAGTGTTCTTGCCTGTTCTTCTAGGTTTGGTCGCGTGGAACTGGCACCTAGACTCACCTAGCTTTAAGACGTTTTAAAGTGATTCTTGCAATTCAATCAAATAAATACTATTGATTTAGATTTTTTTGAAACACATTCTGGATCCATGGGTTTCTCGCACAGCTCGCTTCTCGAGATCGTTTCTTCCTCATACCCATAAACTGTGGAATGAGCTACCACCAGAGGTGTTCCCTCTTAATTACAACATGAATAGCTTCAAGAAAAACGTTAAAAAATTCCTTAAGGGTAGGCAACGCAACGACAGCACCCTTGGTGTTGTTGGTGTCTATGGGTGACGGTGACCGCTTACCATCAGGTGGGCTGTAAGCTCGTTTGTCTATCTTTTACATTAAAAAAAAAAAAATGGTAGCCGGAAGACGAAGCTTTAGGTGCCTTCTCCGATGGATGACGACGTAAGAGAGTAAGAGACTTTAAACTTCTCTGCAGGGCTACCACGAGCTTCATATGGTTATGGCTGTCAAATTGTGTATAGATAAGCTGACCCACACATTCATTTTCTTCTTGGGTTTGAATGTGTTGACACCGTTGACACAATTTTGACAGCCATAACCATAACCATATGAATCTCATGGCAGGCCAGCTGATAGATATTTTGCAAAATAGTACATCCCCATAGTACGAGGAATTGCAATTATAATAGGTGGAAGTAACCGCTCAACATCAAGTAGGCAATTTTACTCTACTTTTTCAAACATTAAAACGCATAATCATACAGAACCAGATATTAAAAGGAATTCTAATTTCAGTATTGATATGCTTCCTAGCCTTCATGAAATATTAGAGACCGATTTTTCTCGGAAAAACGTTAAGTTGCAAAAATATTAATCAAACTGCCAAACTTGATAACGCGAACGGTAAATCAACAGCGAAATCACTAATGAGAGGCCACGACAGCGAAATTCAGGACCCAAATTAATAACCTCTTAGAACTGAAACTTACGGTTGGGTTAGCATGGTTTTTTGCACCTACATAAAATATGGGTCAATTTCGCGGGCAGTCTGTAAATGGTAAAAGCTTTGAATCGTTTTTCCTAGAAATGTATAGGGGGGAAAGTATAGGAGGGGGGGACTAAGTCCAGCAGTGGACTTATTTGGAATGATGATGATGATTCTAAAATTATAGGTACTTACAGTGTTAACTTAATAGAGAGAGAAGAGCGACACGCTTACAAAATTGTGAAACGAAAGATGTCCGATACAATACAATGTCCGGTACAATTTATTAACTTGCATTTGACCGCAATCTCACCTGCTCTTAATTTGTGTTGCGTGTGAAGTTGTAACACGCTTCTAGAAGATACCATTCATTCTTCTCTTAAAAAGATCCAAGTTATAGGTGTCAGAAAAAGAGACGCCGGCAAGGAATCCCACTCTCCCTGGCTGTCCGCAACATAAAAATTCAAGCAAAGCGCTTGGTGCGGACAGTTGGAACATCAACCATGTATGGATGTCGCATGACCGTGCGTCTATGGTCCGATGATGGAAATGGATGGAGATGGGAACTAAATACAAGTCGTATAAAACTTTTTTTGGCTCAAATTAATATAAAAAAATCGGTTGTCTGTAAAGTCGGTTTACTGACGATAGTTGAACGTGAAAACGTTATATGAAAATACTCGCGGACTCGCGGACTCTCGGACTCGGACTCGGACTCGGACTCGGACTCGAACTCTCGGACCCGGACCCGGAACCCAACCGAACCCTTACCCTTACCCTCATTTACCCTTACCCTCATTTACCCTTACCCAATACCCGACCCGGGCTCGGGCTCAGGTAAATGGAACGACGAAACGACGAAACGACGTAACGACGCATGAGTCATGTTTTTTCGTGCGTGCAGACGGCTCCATCGATTTATAAGACGTTATCACGTCAAAATTCTGGGACAGTTACACTTCTATACTATAAAGTGTTCAATTAATGATTGCCGGATCTCTCTCCATTACGAATTTTAACGCGATTAGATTTTTTTAGCTTAGTTTAATTTGTAGGTGTTAACATTATTGATAAAATTGAAAAAAATGTCGTGGAGAGTTTAAACTCGCAGAGAGCAGAGTTTACCACCAATTATGGTGTAAAGCTAGCCACATATTATTTGTGGTATGATTAAAAAAATTCAAAAAAAAAATCGTTTGTCTGAAAAGTCGGTTTACTGACGCTAGTTGAACGTGACAACGTCATACAGCTGTCCACGCGGACGCATCGCTCACTCAAATAGGAGAGAGACAGATGTCAAACGCTGCCGAACGCGGAGGCCGTGCGTGCCTCTTTGTCGCTCGTTCCGCGCTCTCGCTTGAACTTCAAGTTTTAAATGGAACGCCTCAGAGCGAGGTAACGCCGCATGAGTCATGTTTTTTCGTGCGTGCAGCCGGCTCCATAAAATTATATGACGTTGTCACGTCAAAAATATTCGTACTTAACGTCACCTTCAACCAAAAGAAATGATAAAAACCTGCTATTTTTACCCCTTTTATGCGTGTGTAATGTACCGTGGCGTACAGGTTGGGGGGAGGGGAGGAAAGTGGTACAAAGGGAAAAGGTACAAAACGTTGCGTTCACGGCAAGAAAGGTTTCATTGTTGCCGAGTTAACAATTTTGTTACTTGATGTATTTTGGGGTTTCTAAAGACTTGCGCACATTTCGAAGCGATCAGCTGCGATGTGTGATGGCGATCAGTTGCGCTAAAACAACACACACTACCGCTAACTACTAAACTTAGTGATACACTGATTGCTATCACAGGTGGTCTAGATGTGCACAAAGCTTGAGCGACATTGATAGATTTTAGCTGTGGTTTAAAAAAGTTGTTTGAGTCTGGATCTCTCAGATTATTTGAAGGTTCAAAGAACTTGAGTGGGCACTTATCTCAGGCACAAATTGGTCTTAGTGCCCAGAGATCTGAGGACTTCAGTATCTAGGGAGCAAAGTAAAGAGGCTATTTCTTTTTAACCACGAATGGATTTCTAAAATGTCCGCCAACATATTATTTTTAATGTATCAGTTATCTGGTTCTAATGTAACAAGCTTCGCTTAGTTTGGGGCCTTATATCGTGCAGTATTTTTATTAATTTACTAGTTTAGTTAGTTCCTTTGAATTAAATTAATTGTTCTAGATCTTTCTGGAATATTTAAGAACATTCTGTAGGCCTACCACAAGCTCTGTCTGGCTCTGGTTTTGAGTCTGTGTGAGTTCTCACCAAAGCATTATACCGTGTGTGTGACGTTTTGACGTAGGATTTATTTAGTCAACACTCACACAGTCTCAAAACCAGAACCAGAGACAGCGAGACAGAGCTCATGGTAGGCTTGCTGATTTGAATGCCTTCACAGCTCAGTTGGTAGTAGCTCTGCCTTCTGCGCTGGAGGGCGTGGGTTCGATCCCCACCGAGAGCAAATATTTGTGTGGTGAACACAGATGTTTGTTCTCTGTCTGGGTGTTATATTGTATTCTATGTATGTATTTACAAAAAAAACAAGTATTTAAGTATTATATCAGCTATCTGGTTCCTATAGTACAAGCTCTGCTTAGCTTGGGGCTAGATAGTGTTGTGTGAATTGTCCGCATTATTTATTTATTTGTTATTTATTTAAAACTGTATTATCCGAAATAAGATAGCGCAATGCACAATAAGAAGTTGTCAGTGCCCATTGAATACCAAAATAATATGAAATTTCTTATTCAATCGACAACGTAAGCATAGCATTATCCATTATTTGTAAAATGTAGTGGTTTTGGCGCGTTGGAGCATAGAAGCTGGTTGGAAGCTCCCGACAGGTTGGCTCTAGGCTGTAGCTCGACGAGTTACTTGTCTTTGTTCTCTGAGAAACGGTCACCGACATCTCCTCTCTTAGTTTGTGCCATCTATCAAGACCTAGTTTAAACCTAAAAAAAAAATTCCTTCTACGGTCATGAAGATTTGGTTACGAATCTAGCACTAAAGGGATCTACCACTGTAACCGCCCAGCAATGCAACCCAATCGCGAAACTACTCTTTTTGTTGAAGTCATTTCATAATCTAGAATCTAGATTCTAGATTATGAAAAAGTTTTAGAATCTTAATCTAGATTCTAGATTCTATTTTTTAGCAACGTAAAACGGCAGTTTTTCCTTTCAGATGGGTCCAACCTTATCTATACAAACTTCTGATTTTACACGATGTGTAAAAAAATACCCAGTGAAGTTAAAAAAACTTGAGAAACCAACCTTATGACCAAATTACTTAACTAATTTGGATGAAATTTCAATGGGACTAATCTGAAAGTTTAAGCATCTAGATTGTTTCAAATGGGCTCTTAGATGACGAAGACGTGAAAAAATATATTACAGTCGAATAATAAAATAAAAAAATACAACCGAATTGAGAACCTCTTTCTTTTTTATTTGAAGTTGCTTAAATAAATAAATAATGCGGACAATCCACACAGCACAATCTAGGCCCAAACTAAGCAGAGCTTGTACTATGGGAACCAGATAGCTGATATATTACTTAAGTACTTTTTTTTGTAAATATATACATACAGTATGACACCCAGACAGAGAAAAAACATCTATGTTCACCACACAAATATTTGTTCTCGGTGGGGATCAAACCCACGCCCTCCAGCGCAGAAAGCAGGCTACAACCAACTGAGCTGTGAAGGGAGTAAAAGGCTTAAAAATATTCACCGTTATAAAACGGTGAATACTACCGTTTTATAACGCTCGTGCTAGACTGTGGCCGCTGTACGGCGAGGCATATCTTCACAGAGAGCCCATAAGAGTCTTGTCTACGCGAGGCCTTTCAACTGTCGGCACGCAAATTGTGTGTGAATAATTTTAGTACGTTGGAAGATGAAACCTATCTAGTTGTATTATTTGTATGCGGGGCTTTGCTCACTATTTCTGCAACTTGGTATAGATTTTAGTGAGTTTAGTGCTAAACACTAAACTTCTATTATTGTCTTTATAGAAAGACAATTAACAATAGTGTTAATTTCATAATTATACTATTGACGAAGCTTTGGTTGATGATTCTACTAAGTAGCATATATTTTTGTCGGTGTACGCTATGTACCAACCTTATTTTTAATGTCTTTATTTTTCTAGGAACTATTTGGTAAATGTGACTTTTCCAAGTGTACAAAAGTATCAAAATGTAATAAATTTATTGAATTGAATTGAATATAGTATACTTACTGATCGACTGTCGTCGTAGTCGTATTTGAATCCAGTCGACCAATAGATTTTCTCTTTGAATATTTTATGTGAAAAAGGCTTTTAATGTGTGAAAGACATTAAAAACCTGACCTAAGAGGATGCCTACCGTGCCTTGAGATCACAGTCACGAAAATTTTTTTCAGGGGAGATGGGGGGTTAAGGGGGTTGGGGGATTAGGGGTAGGTTTTGTCTTCTGTTAACATTTCCGGAGTAGCAAGGTTTTTGTCCTATTTGACAAACTTTGGCTTAATTTACTGATTCAGATCCTAGAGAGCTAGATCCAATCGGATTGCAAATACGAGTCGTTAGACGTTAGTTCAATATATCCTGCATCCGTTTGAGTAGAACTTATTGCCATTAGGTTGTCGATACACTCTTAACTCTATCAGTATTTGCTTAGTCAAATAGCATTAAGGCGTGTTTACACTATGGCTATAGTGTCGTTGGTTAGATAGTGAGGTTTGGTTGTGGTTTTAAAAACCATTCCATTCATTTACATATGACTAGCCAAATCCTAAAAACGGGATATTACATCTATATAAAAAAATATTTATGGATCAAGATAAATTTGTAAGATTTTTTTAAATTTGAATTTAGAAGTTCGGGAAAGGTCACACTCTAAAAATCGTAGTTTTTATTCTTATGTTTTTCAAAGCAAGACTAAATCAATACATTTTTTCTTGCGTGTCCCACATTCTAAAGTTGACACTTTTATCAGGTACGTAATTAACAATACTAATTGTACATTAGTAACATCTTTTTCGGGTTCTAAAGTTGAAATCCGTTCAAACAGAGTATTCCATAGAGGGTATATAGCGATAGGTATAATATTATATGGTTCTGACATAGTGCGTACGAGAAGTTATAATTTTGCCCGTAAGGCTTCTAAGTTTATGACGTAGAACAGTTTGCAAGTCTGTTGCTAAGGTTAAATACCTGTGTAATATCTTGCCACTCTAAAGCCACTTGAAACGACCTACCTACCAATGATTTACCTAACTAATATTAGCTTTAAAACATCAATATTATTTTTATTTATTTATTGACGTGACAACGTCTTATAATTCGATCGAGCCGGCTGCACGCACGAAAAAACATGAGTCATGCGGCGTTACCTCGCTCTGAGGCATTCCATTTAGGGCTTGAAGTGCTTGTGAGAGCGCGGCACGAGCGACAAAAAGGCACAATCGGCCTCCGCGTTCGGCAGCGTTCGACATCTGTCTCTCTCCTACTTGAGTGAGCGATGCGTCCGCGTGGAAAGCGTGTTTGCTGCTCTGTGGCGTGGATAGCTGTATGGCGATGTCACGTTCAACTAATTATCGTCAGTAAACCGACTTTACAGACAACCGATTTTTTTTATTTAATTCTTTATTGCCCCAATTATTTGTACAAAAGATCGCCGTTCACCATTACTTTTTTTACACAACATGTTTAGGCAAATTATCTTCATCTTCAAACAGTGTGCACTTCCCTTAATCAAAGTGCACGTAATACCGTTCATTAGTAACCTCAAGCTCTGATTGGTTCTTGGGGTCCACAAACATTTACCTTAAGGCCGCGCCCCGGTGCAATATTAGACTTGACACATTGATCTAAGCTGTATTAGGTTAGTTGAGAGAGTAAGAGCCTGTCCAGATGGGGCGTTTAAGGGCGCTTGTATACGCTAAGAAAAAACGCCGGGCCTACCCAAGAATTCGTGTCGTAACAAGAAAATTACTGTGTACACTGCTCGCAGCGGTGCACGAAAAAAATCTTATCTGCGCAAGACAAGAATTTTGTCTTTTCCACACACGAAAACGCAACAACGTTCGCCGCGTCGTGTCTTGCGCAGATAAGATTTTTTTCGTGCACCGCTGCGAGCAGTGTACACAGTTATTTTCTAGTTACGACACGAATTCTTGGGTAGACCCGGCGTTTTTTCTTAGCGTGTACAAGCGCCCTTACGCGCGAGTGCGCTCGCGCGTAAACATACGCGCGTTCTCCAGATACTAGAGTGCTATACATCCCGTCCAGATGCTGCCGTGCGATTCCTCAATCGCGCGTAAAACGCGATCAAAGCGCTGGACTCTCGACTCGCGCCGCGCGTGCCGAGATACTCTGGTGCCATTGCTGCGTCCAGCGGTACGCGCGAGTCCGACGCGAGTGGACGTATTTGGAACGAAAATGGAGAGTGATAATTTTGATAATTTCTAGTAAATCATCAAACGATGTTACTGACATCCGAAAGTAGTTAAAAAACTTTTCGTTATGTTCTCTGAGCTTTGGGTATAATGTTATAAACATACTATGTGTCATTCTGTCACGTAGAATTGGATGCACATTAAATCGTCGACTTTCTCTTTGTTTACGACGTTTCCATCTGCGGTATGCAAGCCACAACATGACTGCTTTGTCTGGCTCCATGTTTATAACTGTCCCTGGGTCCCTCCCAAATACATCGCGCGTAGGAGCGCGCGTAAAACGCGGCATCTGGACGCAATATAAATTGAAACGCGCGAGGGCACTCGCGCGTAAAACGCTCCATCTGGACAGGCTCTAAGGGGTTTTGACTTTATCAAAGGACTATTCATTACTTGAAGGATTTTAAGTGGCGACTACGAATCAGACCGAAACGTAGCACGCCCACCCACCCGATGGACCGACATTGTTAAGATCGCGGGAAGTCGGAAATATAATAGGGGAGGCCTATGTCTTGTGGACTTCTTAATACTGATGATTATGATGATTTTTTGTACCTGAATTTTTTTTTTGTTGGGTTGAGAAAGAAGCCTACATTGCCTGCATTGCCTCATAGGCTATCTTATATTTAGGGTATTCAACAGATAAATCACACATAAATAAGAAATCTTTGCCCAGCAGTGGGCCTACCACAAGCTCTGTCTCTTGCTCTGGTTTTGAGTCTGTATCAGTGCTGTCTAAATAAATCCTACATCGAAACGTCACACACACAGTATAACACACTGGTGAGCACTGACACAGACTCAAATCCAGAGCCATAGACAGAGCCAGACAGAGCTTGTGGTAGGCCTATTAGAGTTGCATAACTCATAGCCATCGATCGGTAGAAAATGACCAAGCAGAAAGCCAAAACTGTTTCGCTTCGTTCAAAAGCTCCTGAATATTTTAGCTACAACGTCTTGTCCAATACTTCCAAGATTCCCCAAGGCAATGAAACTCCTCAAACCATGAGCAAGACTGAGTGTCTGAGGATAAAATTCAACCATCTGATAGTTAATAATCTCGGTACAGCCAATCTCTCAGCGTAGTGAATGAGTTATGACCTCGTGGAACGATCTATCAGTTTCTATCTATCTATAGTATCTATCTATCGGTTAGTGTCTCCTTGGACTGCGACCACACAGAGTTTGAACCGGGATATTGAACGATGTCTATCGAATTCACTCTGGAATTCATTTATTCATTAAATTCGGTCCACGACCATATTTAAAAAGGTACAGTTTTATACAGTCATATCTACACCCTCAATTTTGACTATTATTTATTACCATATTATAGGTTCACTAGAGCACTGGTAGTCTAGTGGTAGCGGCCCCGCCTTCCGATCCGAAGATCGAGGGTTCAGATCCAGTCGTAAACCAATTTGTTTTTCTGTCGAAAAATTTATGTGCACTATGTCAGTACTCTCAAAACGGTGCAGGAAAACATCGTGAAGGAACCGGTGTGTCGTAGAACCTAAAAAAGTTCAAGCAACACGTGTCAAGGGTCACGCAAAAAGGACCCACCAGCGGCTTACTTGCGGAAAAACCAGCCCGCACATCAAGTGCGGATGAAAAAAATTTGGCGATTTTTATAGGTTCACTACAGGCTACCTCTTCTCTTTCTTTGGGGTCACAGGAACCACGTGTGATCTGCGAAATGCCACTTTAAATAAAGGGGAAGATTTACAAAACAGTTCTAGGATTTGTCGTTCTGAATGGGTTTGAGTGTTGGGCCACCAAAGGGACTGATGAAAGAAGAGTGCATGCAGCGGAGATGCGAATGTTGAGATAGATGGTGTAGAGCTGTGGAGTGATGAGGGTGGATACCCTAAGGAATGACTTTAATCAGGGGCAGTTTGAAAGTAGCGCCAAAAGATGAGGAGCAATAGGTTAGCGTGTATGGGTCAGGGGCAGTTTGAAAGTAGCGCCAAAAGATGAGGAGCAATAGGTTAGCGTGGTATGGGCATGGGCATGTCATGCATTTCATGTACCGAGAAAAGTGCCAGATTACGAATGTGGATGGATATATAGTAGAGAGAGGCCAAAGAAAAGATGGAAGGATTGTGTGATGCAGTGATTGTTGAAATGACGGCCAATAGAGGAGAGTGGAGAACGAAAACCTGTTGTGCCGACCTCACATAAAGTGGGACAAGGACAAGAAATAAAATAATGATGATTTACCTACGGCGCAGAAGGCAGACCTACTACCAACTGAGCTAAGAAAGAGGCCAGACAAAATGAGGTTTATGGTACCTCATTGCAAGAAGTAGGTACTCAATTGAAGCAGTAAAATCCACTCAACGTTCTCACAACTTCAGTCAACTACCGTTGTGTCGGAATAAACAAATTAAAAGCACAAGTTATAATAACTTTGTGTTACGCTTACGCCTGATACACCCCACGGCAACTGGCGGTTAAAACGTGGTTACAGGTTAAACTTTGGCTTGGAAGTTCCGACGGTGACGTAGTTATAATGGAACATAAACATTAGCCGCGTATTTCTTGAAAACACACTATAGTAATTGTCAAAGTCAAAGTCTTTATTCAGTAGTATCACAAGGATTACTTTGAAACGTTTTATAGCTAGATGATTCTACGTGCCAGTTCCACGCGACCAAGCCTAGAAGAACAGGCAACATACTCAATCTTATTATTATATAAAAATGAATTGCTGTTCGTTAGTCTCGCTAAAACTCGAGAACGGCTCTGCTGATTTATTTAATTTTGGTCTTGAATTATTTGTAAAGGCCAGATAAGGTTAAAAGGTGAATAAATATGAAAATGCTCGGAATTAAATAAAAACATATTTTTTTTAACGGGAACTGGAACGAGGCGAGCGAAGCCGCGGGCGGCCGCTAGTACTCAATATATTTATTGCATACATAATTATGGTTTAGTTTAGGTACATACATAGTTCTTAGGTGCAAGTATTTATTATTATTTTTTATAGATATGTTGTACGTCGTTTATAGCGAGTACGTATGTTACGTAGGTTAATCAAAACTGTTTTCACTACATTTTATGCACGCCAACCTCTTTGTTTTTACCTGTCAAGGTTGGCTGGTAGAAAATGCTGTCTAGCATTAAGCCTATTGTCACGTATTTTTGGTGCGATAAAGAATTAAATAAATAAGTCAGTATCACATAGACCCTGTATAGGGTAAAGCAAAACCTTTACAACGTTAAACATACACGTGCGCTACGGTTGCAGGGCAGTGATTCGTAGGGCACGTTCCTGACGTGCATGACCTAAGAAGCATTCTCAAAGGTAATGGTTACCACTTATCATCATGATTATGATAACATTATGTTTATTTTCTTCTATCAGCTTGTTGTATAAAAAAATATATTGAAGAGTACTCAGTGATTTCAAGAAATGTCTACTACAATGCTCACATACTGCCTGAAGAGTATATACGTGACAGTTCCCCACATCATGTAGGACGGTTGGAAACATCGTGGGAAAACCCGCCGCTTTTAGTCAGCTCAGCACGTAGTAGCTTACTTGGACATATTTCTGTGTGGATTTGGTTGAGAGGCAAAGCGAGTTTATAGCTGGAAACATTTCTTAGAAATACAGCAAAGTGTGAATATGAACAAATGAACATGGCTAAATAGCTATCCAAGTAGGTCTTAGCCTAGAAAATACATGTTAAAGGATCATTATAAAAAAACGGTAGGAATCAAGCTGTAGTTGCTTGCCTGTTCTTCTAGGCTAGGTCTCGTGGAACTGGCACCTAGACTCACCTAGCGTTACTAGTTTTAAAGTGATCCTTGTGCTACAATTGAATAAATTAAATTTGAATGGCTACGCCAAAATTACTTTTAAATTTTTCAAAAATATATTTTAGTTTTATTTATTAGTTCTACAGTGTTTAAGATTTTTAAGAAAATTCCAAATATTATGAATTTAGTTAGACATTTCAAAGGAATTTGAGCTTGCTATCGATATTCGTTAAAATTCTCAATTCAGACATGAATCTCAAAAATCCCAACGTTCACTTCACAGTCTGTCCAATAACCATAAATATAACATAGCTTTTTCGCAAATCTGCAGGGAAACTACAGTCTATCTATAAATCTAGGAGCTCTAGATTGCAGTCACAAATAGTACGCGTCCAAAACAAAATGGAGAAAAATGAATAGAAACGTATGACACAGTTTAGAATATCCAACTAGGGTGGCAGTGAGTGACGGTTGTTCGGGAAAACTCCAAATGCTGGCCTTCCTGACCCGAATGAGTGCACTAACATAGAAAACAGTTTTTGTACAGATTTCAAATAAGAGGAGACTCTATGTTCGATTGTTGGTATTTTTTTAAGCATTTTGTTCATCGAATTCGCCGAAAGTAGTCAAATATTATTTTTCTTGTTTTTTTTTGCAGATGGATGAAACGTATGGCCCACTTTATGTTAATTGGTAACCATCGCCTTCTTCTCTTCTCATCGTTTCACTGATTCTTTCGAACCAAGTGTGGTGAAAGTATATTAAGTGCGCCTCAAAGAGGCTTTTTTATTGCACTCGACACGTCATATTTCACACAATCACCTATAACAAAGCAAATTCATCTTAAATATGTTTATAAGTTATTGTACGAATTCATGTCAAAAACAGGTTAAATCAAGGTTTTTTCCCAAATGTACAAAATAATAAAAACTGTACGAACTGTTCAGGTTCTAAAAAGGATATGGTAGCAAGCAAAAAAGGTTTAACTTTACATGCTTTTAAAATGTATTTCAGTATGCTTTCTGTGTAAATGTGCTCGATGTAGCGTGCGGCTACCGTGCCAAAACTGGAAAAATCTTCCTATCCATTCCTTAACGTAATCTGTCCTCGTTTGCGTCCATCTGTCTTTCAATTGGAGATTAGCTGTACTAATAGATGTTATTGATCGTCTGACAAATCTAGGATACTGTTCAGGGAATGAACAGCTATGTAACTTTATTGTGGTCTATAATTATATGGAAAAAAAAGCGTGGGGTGCTTTTTATAATAACTTCAGATATTATAGGTAATAAACTACTGATAAAATATTTACAACAATCAAAATCAAGCTTTTTGTACAATAATATAAATTTTTCAATTGATTATTACTGTTTTATTTTTAATTTTTTAGTTCAATTAGTTTTAAACGCGTGTTTTTTTAGTTTTTTAAACTATATTTTTTTTGTTACTTTTTAGCTTTTTTTTTCATATTATTGCATTGTCATCGACCTTTGACAGGTGTGCAAAGTTTGAATCAAATCTGATCGTTCAAAGTAGGACAAAATCTAATAAAAACGGGTATTTATCGCGATAATCTTTATTCCTGACGTTTCGAACGTGTTGCAACAGCCGTGGTCACGGGCAGACTGGAGTTCATTGGCGTTACCGTCGAGAAGCGGTGGCAGTCGCAGTTGCAACTACCCTCACTTTGATCTTCAGAATTAGAAATATTTAATGTTGAAATTAGATGTGTGTGTTGTGGTCTATAAGTTCAGTTCAAATAGTGAATAGCTGAGTAGTTTAACTGACTTTAAAAAAAGTGGAGATCCGAAAGCGGTGTCATTGCTCTTCGATCATAGGCTTCCGAAATGAATTATTATTCTTTCAAATATCACTTGAAATAGAGCTAGGTGATACCTAAGTAAATAGGTCGTAGCATCTATTGTAGATGATTTATATAGCGTCTGGGACAGCTGTTTTTTCTCATTCCCAGTAGGGGAATGAGAAAAAACGCGCTCTCTTTTTCTCATGACGCAAGGTTTTTAGATGGAGTAGGCTTGTCCAGCAACTTTACCATCCTGACAGCTAACCCAAAAGTCGGCCTAACCAAAAAGAAAGACATGGTCTATACGTGCGGAGTTGACTAAGCCGCGGGTTCCTCACGATGTTTTCCTTCACCGGTGGAGAGCACTAGCATTGCACATAAATTTTACGAATAGAAAACTCTATAAAAAAAGTCAAAGTCAAAAATGGATTTAGTCAGTAGTATCACAAGAATCACTTCGAAACGTCTTAAAGCTAGGTGAGTGTAGGTGCCAGTTCTACGCTACCAAACCTAGAAGAATAGGCATCACGTGACCTTAGGATCGGAAGGCGGGGTTGCTACCACTAGACCACTAGTGCTCTACAGGTGATACTATGAACTAGCTATCTAGCTTAGACTAAGAACTTGATTGTTATTCAGAGACGTGACGTGCGGACATAGGATTTAGAGCCTAATGAGCGGTATGGATTAGCTAATTGACAATATCTGTTTGAACGTCGGATCGGCTTAGCTGGAATTTATCATCGTGAGGCAGTTTAAGGTGAAGACAACCGTTGACGTACTTCTCGCTCGCATTTTTGAAAAATATAAAATCGCTAAGCTTATTTATCCACCACTGTGATGTTTTATTTTGTCGCCGGTCACCAGATGGACCGACGACATTGTTAAGATCGCGGGAAGTCGATAGATGGAAAGGGCTCAGAATCGTTCTTCCTGGAAATGTGTAGGGGAGGCCTATGTCCAGCAGTGGACTTCTTCAGGCTGATGATGATGATGATGATGAAGCTTATTTATCGAAAATTACGATTAACTATCTTGGGTGCAATCAACTTTGTTCCTAAACGTTTTCCTACTTATAGCTGGGCTAACAGGTTTTTGTAGGTACTTGGGGAATTAAAATTATTTTCTCGTAAGTAAAATTAAGTTAAATAATATAATACTTATTTATTAGTTATAAATAAGTTCAGTATTTTTTTATTTTTTAAAAGGTCTAATTAGTGCAATAAGTGTGCGAGCGAGACGTTGTTTTACAATTTTCAGCGACTCAAATCCTTATTTTTTTATTTTCCTTGTGGAAATGTGAGTGAGAGGAGGCTAGACTTGGAAGTCTGTAGAAAAAGAAACTATTTGCCATAAAAATGTTATGCCTATTCCAAGTATTTGATTGGCTATCTAGTTTCCCACCAGCTAGCTTTAAATAGTTTGAAAACGTTTGGGAAATGTGCACCAATATTCATTTTTTATTAAATACCGTTATTGAAAACTGACTTTCATCACGATAAACCGACTTCGCTGAAAACCCCGTTTTTCTAAACTGGCACAGCATCACAAATATTTGAATGAATACCCGCGAGACAAAAGGATTCAATTTATCGAAAAATCGTTGTTTTCACGGAACCCAGTGTGCCCAAACTCTCGAAAATAATGGACTTTGACCGAGAGAGGTGTTTATGAAATTGATTTTCACGTGGCCAATAACAAGAACAAGTCTTTGTGTTGGTTCAAAATTTAAATAAGCTTTTCAGAGAGTATGTATGGTAAAATAAGCTGGGGGATAAAAGTTCTCGGATGACAACCATGAACTCAAAAATAAACCGTAGGACGCATAGACCGTACAGTAAAATAAATTTATGATTGGTTGCTAGCGATCTGTTCCAAAGAACCTTCATCATATATCAAAGTCAGAGGTTTCAATTGAGAAGTTAGAGTGTGCCTCTTGTAATAACCCCGATTTCAGTCATTTTCATTGCAATCATATTTCAGTGAAATCACTTCCAATTTCCTTCACCGAAATTACTCAATCTAAATATATAAAACTCTTTCGTTACTGACTGACTGACTGACTGACTGACTGACTGACTGACTGACTGACAATCAACGCACAGCCTAAACCGTTAGTCCTAGAAGCATGAAACTTGGAGGGTATGTTCCTCTTATAACGTAGAGGTGTACTAAGAAAGGAAATTGGAAAATTATTTCCCGAAGAGGAGAAAAAGGGGAAAAATGGTTTAAAGAAAAATCAACGCACAGCCTAAACCATTAGTCCTAGAAGCATGAAACTTGGAGGGTATGTTCCTCTTATAACGTAGAGGTGTACTAAGTAAGGAAATCGGAAAATTATTTCCCGAAGAGGAGAAAAAGGGGAAAAATGGTTTAAAGAAAAATCAACGCACAGCCTAAACCATTAGTCCTAGAAGCATGAAACTTGGAAGATGTGTTGCTCTTATAGAGCAAAGATGCATTAAGAAAGAAAATCGGAAAATTATTTCCCTAAAAGAAGAAAAAAAGGAAAAAAGTTTCATGAAAATTCACAAAAAAATTGCTTTAAAATTTCAAAATACGCAAAAAAACAGTAAAAAAAAATCTGCTACCGCAGCATCTGTCACCAAATTTGAATACACACAAAAGTTTACATAAACCCCACCGTAACCACTAAGACAAAATCGCGGAAAACACCTATCACCCGAAACTAAACACCGCACCGCTTCAAAAAACGGCTAAAGTACATGCTCAAAACTATGGTAACCAGCTGGTCATGTCAAATTAAAAAAATCTGATTCGATTATACACCAACACGCAGACGAAAATTAGCCACTAATATAACATAAAATCACAAGAAATTGCTTTACAAAATACGCAAAAAAAACCATTAAATAATTTTCAGCTACCGCAGCATCTGTCACCAGGTTTGAATACACACAAAGGTTTACATAAACCCCACCGTAACCACTAAGACAAAATCGCGGAAAACACCTATCATACCGAAACTAAACACCGCAACGCTTCAAAAAACGGCTAAAGTACATGCTCAAAACTATTGTAACCAGCTGGTAATGTTAAATTAAAAAAATCTGATTTGATTATACACCAACACGCATACGAAACCCTAAATTAGCCACTAATATAACATAAAATCACAAAAAATGGCTTTACAAAATACGCAAAGAAAAACCATTAAAAAATTTTCAGCGAAAAAAGTTTCATGAAAATTCACAAAAAAATTGCTTTACAAAATACGCAAAAAAACAGTAAAAAAAAATCTGCTACCGCAGCATCTGTCACCAAATTTGAATACACACAAAAGTTTACATAAACCCCACCGTAACCACTAAGACAAAATCGCGGAAAACACCTATCACCCGAAACTAAACACCGCACCGCTTCAAAAAACGGCTAAAATACATGCTCAAAACTATGGTAACCAGCTGGTCATGTGAAATTAAAAAAATCTGATTCGATTATACACCAACACGCAGACGAAACCCTAAATTAACCACTAATATAACATAAAATCACAAGAAATTGCTTTACAAAATACGTAAAAATAACCATTAAAAAATTTTCAGCTACCGCAGCATCTGTCACCAGGTTTGAATACACACAAAGGTTTACATAAACCCCACTGTAACCACTAAGACAAAATCGCGGAAAACACCTATCATACCGAAACTAAACACCGCAACGCTTCAAAAAACGGCTAAAGTACATGCTCAAAACTATTGTAACCAGCTGGTAATGTCAAATTAAAAAAATCTACCGCAGCAAACTAAAAAAACAGATTCGATTATACACCATCGAAAACAATAGCCCAAATTACTCACTAAAAAAAAATCACGAAAAAGAGCTTTCCAAAATACGCAAAAAAGGCGTTAAAAAAATTTCAGCTACCGCAGCATCTGTCACAAGGTTTGAATAAACACAAAGGTTTACAAAAAACCGATGATAACCTCTAAGACAAAATTGCGGGAAACATCTATCATACTTAAACTAAGCACTGCTGAAAAAAACAGCTACAACAGCACTCGCCTTCAAATTAAAATACACTCTAAAGTACAAGCTCAAAACTATGGTAACTAGCAGTTGGTCATTTCAAACTAAAAAATAACAGATTCGATTTTACACCAACGAACACGACACTTAGCCCAAATTAGCCACTTTAACAAAATTACGAAAAATTGCTTTACAAAATACACAAAAAAACACAAAAAAAATTTTCGGCTACCGCAGCATCTGTCACCAGATTTTAATACACACAAAGGCTTACAAAAAAACCGATGATAACCACTAAGACAAAATCGCGGAAAACACCTATCATGCCGAAACTAAGCACCGCTGAAAAAAATCGGCTACAACAGCACTCGCCTTCAAATTCAAAAATACAGTCTAAAGTACAAGCTCAAAACTATGGTAACTAGCAGTTGATCATGTCAAACTAAAAAAACAGATTCGATTATACACCATCGAATACGATAGCCCAAATTACTCACTAAAAAAAAATCACGAAAAAGAGCTTTCCAAAATACGCAAAAAAGACGTTAAAAAATTTTCAGCTACCGCAGCATCTGTCACAAGGTTTGAATAAACACAAAGGTTTACAAAAAACCGATGATAACCTCTAAGACAAAATTGCGGGAAACATCTATCATACTTAAACTAAGCACTGCTGAAAAAAACAGCTACAACAGCACTCGCCTTCAAATTAAAATACACTCTAAAGTACAAGCTCAAAACTATGGTAACTAGCAGTTGGTCATTTCAAACTAAAAAATAACAGATTCGATTTTACACCAACGAACACGACACTTAGCCCAAATTAGCCACTTTAACAAAATTACGAAAAATTGCTTTACAAAATACACAAAAAAACACAAAAAAAATTTTCGGCTACCGCAGCATCTGTCACCAGATTTTAATACACACAAAGGCTTACAAAAAAACACCTATCATGCCGAAACTAAGCACCGCTGAAAAAAATCGGCTACAACAGCACTCGCCTTCAAATTCAAAAATACAGTCTAAAGTACAAGCTCAAAACTATGGTAACTAGCAGTTGATCATGTCAAACTAAAAAAACAGATTCGATTATACACCATCGAATACGATAGCCCAAATTACTCACTAAAAAAAAATCACGAAAAAGAGCTTTCCAAAATACGCAAAAAAGACGTTAAAAAATTTTCAGCTACCGCAGCATCTGTCACAAGGTTTGAATAAACACAAAGGTTTACAAAAAACCGATGATAACCTCTAAGACAAAATTGCGGGAAACATCTATCATACTTAAACTAAGCACTGCTGAAAAAAACAGCTACAACAGCACTCGCCTTCAAATTAAAATACACTCTAAAGTACAAGCTCAAAACTATGGTAACTAGCAGTTGGTCATTTCAAACTAAAAAATAACAGATTCGATTTTACACCAACGAACACGACACTTAGCCCAAATTAGCCACTTTAACAAAATTACGAAAAATTGCTTTACAAAATACACAAAAAAACACAAAAAAAATTTTCGGCTACCGCAGCATCTGTCACCAGATTTTAATACACACAAAGGCTTACAAAAAAACACCTATCATGCCGAAACTAAGCACCGCTGAAAAAAATCGGCTACAACAGCACTCGCCTTCAAATTCAAAAATACACTCTAAAGTACAAGCTCAAAACTATGGTAACTAGCAGTTGATCATGTCAAACTAAAAAAACAGATTCGATTATACACCATCGAATACGATAGCCCAAATTACTCACTAAAAAAAAATCACGAAAAAGAGCTTTCCAAAATACGCAAAAAAGGCGTTAAAAAAATTTCAGCTACCGCAGCATCTGTCACAAGGTTTGAATAAACACAAAGGTTTACAAAAAACCGATGATAACCTCTAAGACAAAATCGCGGGAAACATCTATCATACTTAAACTAAGCACTGCTGAAAAAAAACAGCTACAACAGCACTCGCCTTCAACTTAAAATACACTCTAAAGTACAAGCTCAAAACTATGGTAACTAGCAGTTGGTCATGTCAAACTAAAAAAACGAACTCAAATATCCACGCGGACGAAGTCGCGGGTTACAGCTAGTAACCCATAAAACTTAAAGGCCACTTTGCTTATCAAGTTACCAACAACCGAGATGAATCAAATATTGGCTAGTTACTGCCTAAAACCAGCTAGAACTGGTTCAAAGACATCCCGGATATCATAACCTCCCTTTGATAACTCGCCCTTTACGACATTTCGGGCCATAATGTGAAGAATAACATAAAACGAAGTTAATACAAGGCTATCTTATTTCGGCGTTTGTCACACGAATTTCTCATCTATTTTCATGGCAGTAAAACCTGATATTGGGAGCCGATGATTTTCGATACGAAAAATGATTTATCCTATGTAAATGGTGACAGTAAATATAATAACTAACAATAAACAAGCTACTGGTTGCTTAAATTGAGCAAATACACGATTATAAAAACTTGACTGGCCTCTCAACTCAGTTGGTAGTAGCTCTGCCTTCTGCGCCGTAGGTCGTGGGTTCGATCCCTACCGAGAACAAATATTTGTGTGGTGAACACGGATGTTTGTTCTCTGTCTGGGTGTTATATTGTATTCTAAGTATGAATTTAGAAAAAAAATGTATATATAAGTAGTATATCAGCTATCTGGTTCCCATAACACAAGCTCTGCTTAATTTGGGGCTAGATAGTGTTGTTTGGATTGTCCAAAATATTTATTTATTTTAATTATTATATTGAAAAATCATTTTCAATTTTTTTTAAGTCACCTGCACCTGACTTACAGGAGGAACTGACGCACCATTTTAGCCGGCAATTCAGTTGCCAGCTCTTGGCAGGATAGATGTACGGTGTCCATTAGTAGGTACCCATTACTATATTCATGCGTGTTTTTTATCTCTTGGCGTAAAGCCAGTTCAGTATTCACTAAAAAATACCCATATATCATTTTGTGGTGGGGTAATTTATGTGTGAGCACTGGACGGCTTGCGGCAGTGACCCTACTTTCTGATTCAAATATCATCGTGGCACAAAGAAGTTTTATTCAAATCTAAATTATAATCTCGGGATTAATTGAACGTCAAAAGCAAAAATACTGACCAATCAACTAACCAACTGAGAATATTAGATGTAAAAGATATGTTTCAAAATGCGCTAGGTCTATTTATACTTGTAAGAAAAATACGGTTAATAATGAAGATTTCCACAAAAGTACTAAATTCTTAAATGTATATGTACCTACCTATACAAATACGTTGTACAAAAAAACCAGAATATTATTTCAGACAAACACTTACCTTTTCGGTCGGGAGCTAAAAATTGGAACACAAAAAATTCAAACACAAAAAAGCAATACAATACTGTAATTTGAAAATTAAAACATCACTGAGTGTAACACCCTCAAAGTACGAGTAACACATAACTGTTCATATAATTTAATCCCAACTGATTCAAAACTACAAATTTGTAGTCTACAATCTCACTTTACAAAGGGAAACGTACAAATCTGGGCTAATCCTTGCCGACATGACTAATCCTATCATATGGCCTAGTAGCAACAGTAGGACAAATTTATACGTTGCGAATTTCCGCTAGAAATGGTCGTAATTTTGCGTATTACTTAAACAGATGCTGGAATGTATGTACAAATAAAAGCTGTATTACTTGGTGAAGTGAATTTATACTAGTTTATAGAACACTTAATCGCAATAACGGGTTAGTCCCACGAATGCCACGTCCATACCAGTGAGAAATCAAAATTTTCATACACTGAGTCCCAGCCAATGCCATGACGTATTTGAGCCTTCCTATTTCAAATGTTTATTCATACGTCACGAGCCTGCTTATGGACAGTTAACATCAAAGCAACAAGATTTGGTTATAAAAAAAATATTTTGAACCAAAGTAGTCGAATAAGTGTTTTTTTTTTAATTATACAACTACAACTTTTATCGAAACTACCCTCATACTAGGCCTAAAAAGTGACCCAGTTTTACCGCTGTCTGTACTCCGGAAGTCCGGACTCAAATTGACTTTCTGTGAGTTTCTTTTCAATATTTTCTGTGGCGCCCTCTATCCAATCTGGTTTCCAAGTGATTCCAGATTAATTTTGAACCGTTGCTATCTCTGATACCCTCACGATGGAATTGGATGATCACTTTCAATTTGTCGGCAAATTTCTTCATCCACTGATTTTTGTTCGAAAATCCGGTATTATTTTTCTTTGACTTATTAAGGATTCGTTATTTGGGGATGAGTGGGCACCTAATACTTTTCGGGGAAAAACTTGATATAATTTTGAAAGAAGGAAGATGGAAATTTAAAGAAACCTTACGCAATATGCTGGATGTTCTAATTTCCAATATTATTTAATGTTATTGCTCAGTTCTTATACCTTTAGTAGTAGTAGAGCTCTTTGTGAAGGGCTCGTCCGGGGAAGTACTACCACCATGCCTATTTCTGCCGTGAAGCAACATCGCTGTGTTTCGGTTTGAAGGGTGTGGGTGCCGGTGAAACTACTGGCACCTGAGGCTGAACATCTGTATGCCTCCAGTTGATGGACGCAGGGCAGTGCATCGTAGGGCACGTTCCTGACATGCATGACCTACGAGGCATTGCTTTGTTATAGGCGATGGTTACCACTTAACATCAGGTGGGTCATATGCTTGTTCCATCAGCTAGTTACATAAAAAAAAGCCTATATTAGTTTTAGATAAATTGCTGTCAAAAACACGGAATACATCAGTTTTCTATACAATTACTATCCCTCAAACCTCTATAAACATTTCTTAACTTTTTTTACAAAAATCCCCAGTGGCTACACCGTAGCATCATACGATGTATCAGTTGATAAAATCAAGAAATACTATTCGATAATACTAATTGGATATTATTTAATATGGTTTTAAGAGGGAATCACACAGGCGACTCTCCATACAAACGTAGTCCCCTATTTCCTCCCGGGATAATGCCTCTAGAGCAGAGATTCCCAAACTATTTTGGACAAGTGACCCCTTTTCCAAAATAAACAGTCTCCTCCGACCCCCATGGCCAAATTACCTACTTTTAAGATCAACCCCCTTATTCGCAATGGTCCGCTAACTTAAAACAGAGTGTTATTTTTCATAGGTCTCTCTCGATTTAGGTCAATAGAAGAAAACAGAGTGAGAATTAGCAATGCTTTAAGTCAGCAGACTATTATGAATAAGGGGGTGTATCTTTAATTTTTTCCTATTGATACAAAATACCTAGGTACTAAGATACCAATTGGAAAACTTTGCACTTGGTTAGGTGATTAAAGTTGACTCCATTTTCTCATCAAAATTTAACAAAATAAACGTACGTTGTACGAACTTGAGACTTTACATTACTACAACAATGCTATTTCCTACAAAAATATTAATTATTCTTAGTACACATAACACAAAATAAATAATACAGTTCCTACATACCTAACTTGAAAGTTTGAAATAAGAACTTGTGTTAATTTAATAGGGGTCGATTCTTAGACCTCGTCGACCCCCAAAATCAGTTTTCGTTTATATCGACCCCTAGGAAACCAATATCGACCCCAAGGGGTCGATATCGACCACTTTGGGAATCCCTGCTCTAGAGTAACCATTTTGTCTCATAAAATCCAGATCTGCTATAGACGTGCTCTTATGTTTTTCTTTTTTTCAGAAACTTATTGATAAATAAAATATCACCTCCAATTCATATTTCATATAAATCATATGAGGGTCATATTTTCTGATGGAACGATCATATGGCCCACCTGATGCTCAGTGGTAACCATGGCCTAAAGCAAAGAAATGCCTCGTAGGTTACGCACGTCTACAACGTGCCATACGATGCACTGAGCCTCGTGCATAAACTTGAGGCATACATAATAGTGATGCGGACAACGATGGCCCATATCTTCCACTGCTATTGCTATTGCTTGTTTTTAGGTAGTAGCCTTGCCGACATAGATTACAATGATAGTAGGTACCGAGTCCTGGAACGCCTGCGGGACTTATTAACGCATTCCTCACTCCCCACTGTGATTCAGTGGCGTATTTCTAACGCTTTCTTCCATATCGTTTGGTGTAGGTTAGAAGATGAAACGATTATCATCATACTTTTTACTAAGCTAAGAACAAAGAAATAGGAACATAGCAAAGGAGGAATATTTTGAGTTCTAAAAACGCTAGAAGAAACTAAAAAAAAATACAAAAAATGGCACCAAAATAGGTGCACAGTACAAAAAAACAGGTCCCGTCTCAACTGGATGCTGCGGCCGAGCTAGAGATGGAAAACCATCCGGTTTTCAGACGGAACTCGTTGTTTTGGTATCACAAACACATAGAAAGAATAATAATAGTAGGTTTGTGCATAAAGACCAAATAAATTGTATTTTATGTATGTGATAGGTGTCTTGATACTTAAAATATTTTAATCGTATATTTGCAAACATAGTAGGTACTAATTTTTATCTATGTAAGGGCCACCTAGAGCAGTAAAAGCCTCCTCTAAGTCGAACGAGCTGCAAGTCGAGATATCTATTTCAAAATTCAAAACGCGTCCGCTCATGGCTTGTGTCCATAGTACTCTCTCAAAGAGCCGTCCTGATTTTTTCCTCTTGTTTTAGAATGCTTTTATGATTTCAGAAGGTGGCATATGATTTGTTGATGCGAATATTCCGAATACCAGACCACTTTGTACGAGAATGTTAAAAATACCAGGTTGTAAGGATTTTATTTGAAAAAAAAAACAAAAAAGTAACAGCGTCATAAATTAATGTGCATTCAATAAAAGTATCCCCTTAATAGTAAGTAGTCCCTTCCACCATAGGACTAGCAGACGCACGGCTCAGAACCATCCATACCTGGTTAGCATACCACCCATTCGCACTAAGCGTTTTGGCTCCACCTTCATTGTGCGAACCTCCAGGGAATAATAGTATATTATGCAACTAGTGAATAAAAGACGGATTTAAATCGAGGACCAAAGATGAATCACGAGCAAGTGCAGGAATCTAACGACTGAATCACGACCGTAGGGAGTGATTCATGATGATTGAATCACGAGCGTAGCGAGTGATTCAAGTGTTAGAATCCTAAACGACGCGAGTGATTCATGGCCCTCGATATAAATCCGTTTTATTCAAGAGTTGCATACTATACTTTATACCATGACTTCGAGAAAAAGAAAGATTTAAGCGAAAAAGGATTAAAAACTATGAACTTTGTTTATACTATTTTTATATGACATAAAACAAATAATTTAAGATTTTGATTTGATTTGTAAATAAAGAAGGATAAATTAATGCAAGTTTTCTACTATACCTACTTCTCTTTCATGAACTCAACTACTCAATTGAACAACAAACAACTCAGCACATCTTATTCATTCCTAGAATGCATTTTCAATTGATTTACTATTATCGAACTTTTTGCTGCATAACTTACAAAGAACAGTTTTCAAAATAGCGCCAATTTACTTATGTATGACAATGACAACAAAGAACACAAAACAGTTTTTAATCCAATGCTAAACTCCTTGTCAAAAAATTCGACCAATTAAATCGAGAGTATTTATGACGCAAGGAGGTTGTAAGGTATTGAGATGGACGTTGACCTTATTCGTGTGTTCCTTACCTTATTCAAATTCAAACACCAAAACAGTGATTAAAAGAGCTTTTTATTCACTGTTTCCAGTGAATAAAATAAGCTTTTTAGAGGGGGTATGGTATAAATAAATAAATACTATAGACAATCCACACAACACTATCTAGCCCCAAACTAAGCAGAACTTGTACTATGGGAACCAGATATGGAACTCTTTGCCGTCGGCAGTTTTTCTGGGCCTCTTCAAGGCAAGAGTGAATGGGTGTCATCGTTGGCTACAGCGTTGCTTACCATCAGGTGAGATTGTCGCCAAAGGTGGTCTATTTAAAGTAAAATAAAAGTATCTTCTTCTTCTTGACTTTAGTTCAAGCATGGTAGGTATGTATTCCCTTAGCTGTTTTTAGTACCCAATTACGTAGCAAATTAACGTTATTTGGACCTTTCACTGTTTATAGCCAATAAACCTAGGTCATAATTAGTAAAAGGACCTAATAATTTACGTTGAACATAATTTGAATGTGAATAAGCCTAGGCCATAATTTGTATTTAAAGCCTATAATATGCATGAATTTTATTGTATAATTATACGACGTCGCTGCATCCTCCTGATTTTATATTCACTAGGTAGTCCATTGCTCCATGCTCTGGGCACCGAACACTTTTTTAGAGCTAAAAACCTTTAAAACAAATCGCTGTAGGTGGCGCCACCGCGCCTACCGCTACCCGGCTGTCAAACTTCATTCATTGTTTGTGTTCGGGCATCGAAACACGTCTTATTTAAATTTTATTTTTACAATTCTCGAAGTAATTTATTTAAGTTTATTATGTAAGTAGTTTGTATTTAGTGCAAAGTGTATTTGCCTTAATAACTATGGCGAAGATCCAGAAGAAATACGACGTTAAGAACGTCACTTGGAAATGGAACAAAAGCAAAAAATGCATGTAAGTACCTACACGCATACTTGCTTATGAATTTTGTTTTGTTAACTATGTCTATCGCTAAACGCTCACTACAATTACGGGCTTGCGATAATAACTAAATGAAAGTGACATAACTGTATCGCTTGCACTTTATCTATTAAATTTTTACTTAGCTGCTTGACTGAGTTGTGCTATAACGCCACAAAATAGCAGCTATTGAGTGCAAAATATTTTAAAGGCATACCTGCCTACCGATTTATAATTGATGATGCATAATCAAATGATTTTTCTATATTATAGTTATATAGAAAACTGTACCCTCGAGTTGTAACGTGATTACGGCCTATTGTAATTTTTGTTCGGTGTTAAATACCTAGCTTCACTCATAGTTTTTTGCTGTAAAACTGTGTTGCGAATGCGATTGCAATCTACCCAATTATCATTGTATTTTGGTTTATTTCTCTTCTACATGGGGCTTTATAGATCTACCCTCAAATCATAATGCAATTACGGCCTATTATCATTTTTATTACATCATATCGACTTACTTTCACTCGTCGTATTTTTAAGTTTTTTGAAAGAACTGTGATGTGATTGCAGTATGCACAACAATATCTATGCATTATGTATACATTTTCTCTATGTGTGGCTATGCAGGCATGGTCTACTCTCGAGTCGTAATGAGATTACGGCCTCTTGCAATTTCTATTCCATGAAATTATGTACCTACCTTCATTTGTATTTAATACTACATTTTTGTAAGAACTGTGATGCGATTGCAGTCTGCAGAATAATAATATCTTTCTATATGTGCTTATGCAGACATGATCTACCCTCGAGTCGTAATGCGATTACGGCCTCTTGCAATTTCAATTCCATGATATGTAATTACCTTCATTTGTATTTAATACTACATTCTTGTAAGAACTGCGATGCGATTGCAGTCTGCACAATAATGATTTCTTTCTATAATTATGTGCTCATGTAGACATAAATCTACCCTTGGATCATAATGTGATTACGGCCTATGGCTATTTTTATTATATGATATCCACCTACTTTCACTTGTTGTATGTTCAAATTTTTTATAAGAATTATAAAAAAAAAAAAAAAAAAAAAAACTGCGGACAATCCACGCAACACTAACGGGCCCCAATTTAAGCAGAGCTTGTACCATGGGAACCAGATAGCTGATATGCTGATAGCTTCTATGATGCGAATGCAGTTTGCACAATAATAATGTTTTTTCTATATGTAGTTATGCATACATAATTATCTACCATCCAGTCTTAATGTGATTACGGCCTCTTGCCAATTTTTTCCATGATATCTACCTACCTTCACGGGTAGTATTTAACATTTTTATAAGAACTGTGATGCGATTACAGTCTGCACAATAGGTATAATACCTACCAAGCAAGTATCATTTTGAGTCGCAATGCAATTACGACCAGTACACATATCTACAATATGACAAATGCATATTACTGCAAAATAAATCAAATATTAAGATGAGTTGTGATGCGATCACTACCGAATACTGAACTAAATACCTACGTATCGAATCGTGACGGGATCACGATCTTAAACGCACTTCTTATTGCTGAGTTGAGTGGTATTGCGAGGTACCTACCTCCTAATAAACTCTGACGAGTGACCGTGGTATCATACCCCTACAGAATTATGTTTCTGATTACTCATTTTGGTCAACCAGTATAAAGTAGGTATACCACCAGATCCAGACCAGCAGTAGAACTTCAGAACCTGGTATATGGTATAAACTCGACCAAGCACAGCACAGCAGCATAAACTACCGTCCTGTACGGTCAATGCAACTGATTGGTACACCAAGAGTTCCGGTCCAACGATATTTTTGTTTACCAATAATAAACCTGAAACATTTGCGCCTAAGATTAGAGACGAGATCTCTGAACATTGGGGAGTAATCATTATGCTTGTCTATTGGATTAGCAAAAATCCATACCAATTCATGAAAAATTAACGCATTCAAAAAGTTTTAAGTTGCTTAATCAACTTGAAACTAAGAAATTGAACAAAAGTTGATAACGTTGGACACGTCGAATAGTTCCTTAGACTTTAAGACGTTTCAAAGTCATTCTTGCGATTCTGCGATTTTTGAGTTTGGAATTGTTCAGCTAATAGCTCTAAACAAGAAAAATCCATAGTTTGTACATGTATTTCTTTAACAAAAAAAGAAAAGAACAAGTTTTTAATCCGTATTATTATAAGAAAGAAAATAATCAAAAGATCATTTTGAGTCACAGCCATCAGCGATCGACTGGCCAGGTAAAATAGCGCAGGCCCTCCAAGGCACAGTCCCCGACTCCGAGAGGTCGGAGAGGTGGGCATGGACGCGGGTTCCAACCATGCAGACGTCTTCCAGCAACTACCAATCCGTACAATATAACGATCAATATCACTGAGACGGAAAAACATTCCAATTTACCGGAGGCCAAGAATTAACAGAGGCAACGGTTCGCTGATAGATTATAATTACCTATTATATAATATATACATATTTATATACATATTTTTTCATAAAATATGGTAACCAGCAGTGGGACACAAAAGGCTCATAATAATAATGGTAACCAGTAACTAATCATAAGGCACTCGTGCACAAGACATGCTATAATATACCTTTCAGTAACGTTGGTATTTGGAACTGCGAATGCCTATGGAATCATCTATCTTTTTTCCATCATCTTCCTCCGGTTGTGTCACTGGTTCTATTGAACCTAGAAACCGTGCGGTAAAAGGATTTTAAGTGTGCCTTAATGAGGTTTTACCCTCTTAATGATCACATTAAATACATAAAAAGACAAATAAGCTATTCCCATTAGATTGGCGAGCTACTTTCTCAAAAGCCAACGTAGGATGAGAAATACTATGGATTTATATATTAAATCTTGAAACTTATAATAAAAAAAAAAAAAAAAAAAAAAAAAATATGTTATTATAATATTTTATGTTGTGGTAAAAAGGATATGCGATGTCCTTCTAACCATGTTTCATAATTTGACTTTATGGGGAAAAGCTAATTAATTCATTCCATTATGAATAAAATGTTCGAAGAAGCTGTTAGCTTGCTACACGATTACAGATTTATTATAAGGCATTGACCCCCACCAGTGGGGCAGAAATAATGATGATCAATGTAAAATATTTCTACTTACCGTTTCTACCTACCGTTGGCCAAAATACAACTTTTTGATATGATCAAGTATAGATCTAGCATACCTCGTATATTCGAAATTTTTATTTATAGATATTCTTAAAAAGTTCTTTATTGCACAAAAAAGAACTTAATGCTAATTAGGATTCTTACGAATCGGTACTTATTTATGTAGGTATATACCTCTGCAATATTCAGCTGTAGAACTTGCCTATACTTAATGCATAAACGAAGTAATTTGAAGGAGCAACTTTAACCTAAGCACTTCAAATCATGAAAAATTATTATTAAAATTAAGCTAAGTATCTAATGAATTTGAATCATAACTTAGAACCTAGTTTTATTCGGTACAATGATCACGACGAAATCAATAGCGTCGCTTCTTCATATTTTCAACAGACATCTAAAAATGGGTAGACGCAGACAGAGGATCTAGATGCAGGAAATGATGAACTGGCTAGAATTTATCTTTAAATGCTTTCAATAAAATATCCAATAGACTTGGGTACCGTAAACTTACTCATTTAAGTTTCTCAAAATACGTTTTATGTATAAGAGACCAAACGGCCCCTAATATTGATGTTTATTCTATAAACGGGAAAGCTTGCGTTTTATTTTACCTTCTTTCCATCTCACATGAACTGAAATATTTACGCAAAATCTTTGATGAAGAACTGCCAGGCATCGTTGTTGCCCTTGAATAGCTCAACCCTATGGTTTCAGAACTTTGATTTTCAGAGTTAGCTATTTTTTTTGTCTGATTATGACTCGCTAAAATCCTGTTTCAGGCATGACGGTCAAGTGGAGCCTTACAAGGTTGTCGTGTTGGTTAATAAATCATTGATATTATAATTACAGCACTTTCCACAGAGTATTGAAACAATACGGCATATCATATTATGTAAGGTTGTGGATTTTTAGTTCCAAAAATTAATTTGACGACTGATGGTCTATCGGAGCTCTATTTGCATTGAACTTTATTATTGACCAATTCAATTTGGGAGCATACTATTCAACAATAAACACAATTCAATTGGTTATCACTCTAATATTTAGCAATAAGTTCAGTTAAGATGCAGCGTTTCTTGGCTGCTCAAGGGTGTAAAAAACTCACCTTTTTTACCTTTAATTGTTGACTGCACAAAGTACGCTGGAGCTATTGTCTATCATGTTATCTAATATAAAAATGATGATGACATTATTTGCATTGTTGAGGTAATAACTTGCGATCCAATCACTATTTCTTATCCTGAGGGACGCAACAATGTTTAAGGGTTCCTATTTTCTCGATAAATATAAAAATAATGTGCATTTTTTATATGCTTTATCAGCTTACCTAAATACAACAAGTTCCATTAGAGATGCAGTTAGTTGCATGGAAAGTTAATTTTAACAGAAAATCCACACCACAAAGTGACCACGAACATCAGAAACGAACGTCGTAAATACGAACGCCTTCTCAGCACATTCACACCCATCACACTGCAGTGACGTTAGCAGCTGATTGTAGGGATGTTTGCTTTTATCTACTCGTAGGACCTGGAACCTGGACCGGGTATTTACTCTTATTTCAAAACAATAGGCCTGTTACGCTCTATATTGGCTTGGCCTTTCAGGGATGAAGTATGTTCTCTATCTGTATTCATGTCTTCTTTTATTATGAAATTGTATGTTTAAGGAGAGAATGAATCAAAATATGGCTTTTTATGCTCAACCTTTTTGATTAATACCTAATAAGTAACACGATTTCCCTAAAGCTCTAAACATCGACCTAGTGAATATAAAATCAGGAGGATGCAGCGACGTCGTATAATTTGAGGTTAAACAAACTTACCTGAAGTGAAGTTTGACCGTAATTATACGAGTCGCTGCATCCGAACTGATTTTAGTCCCTCCCTCCCTTAAACGTTTTCTTTTCATGAAAACGTATCCCGTTTTAAATTGAGTATCTTTATTGAAATCGTTTGTTCTCTGAAAAGAATGAAGTTTGACAGCCGGGTAGCGGTAGGCGCGGTGGCGCCACCTACAGCGATTTGTTTTAAAGGTTTTTAGCTCTAAAAAAGTGTTCGGTGCCCAGAGCATGGAGCAATGGACTACCTAGTGAATATAAAATCAGTTCGGATGCAGCGACTCGTATAATTACGGTCAAACTTCACTTCAGGTAAGTTTGTTTAACCTCAAATTATTGTGATAGTTTTATTACCAGTAGGCCTACCATGAGCTCTGTCTGGCTCTGTCTCTGGCTCTGGTTTTGTGTCGGTGTGAGTGCTCACCAGTGTATTATACTGTGTGTGTGACGTTTCGACGTAGGATTAATTTAGACAGCACTCTCACATACTCATAATCAGGGCCAGAGACAGAGCCAGATAGAGCTTGTGGTAGGCCTACTGTAAATACATTTTGGTTGTGTTTGAGAATATTGTGATAGGTAAAGTAAGAGTAGAAAATCTGATGTCATAAACTGTAGTGGTGTTATTAATAATAATCCTGGCGCAACGCTGGAGTAGTTAAATCATGTTTTGCAAGAGACAAAACACGGATTAACTAGTCCAACGCTACGCTAGGATTATTAATAACACCCCTTAGTGTCAAAGGGAATAAACACTCTCGTAGTCTTTGTAGATATAAATAGAAAACTCTTTATTTTAAACTTTTTATAAACTACACTACTATAACTATAGTATAACTACTACTTTAACTGTAAACTCTTTCGTTTAGCGTTCTAAAGAGTAAACTCGACCATATTTCTATAAATATGGTTAAGTAAACAGGCCTTTGCATCTATTGTAGATGATTTATATAGCGTCAGGGGCAACTGGTGATTACTCATGCCCCTACTTACGGGACGCTATAGTGCCTGGGACAGGATTTTAGATGGGATAGGCTTGCCCAGCACCTATACCATCCTGACAGCTTAGTCGGCCGAATCCACAGGAAAGACATGGTCAATACGTGCGGAGCTGACTAAGCCACGGGTTTCTTCACGATGTTTTCCTTCACCGTTTGAGAGCACTAGCATTGTGTACTTAAATTTTTCGACAGAAAAACTCATTGGTACACGACTGGGTTTGAACCCACGACCTTAGGATCGGAAGGCGGGGCCGCTACCACTAGACCACCAGTGCTCTCAGTATAAATATGGTTAAGTTTACTCTTAACAACGCTTAGTCCGTTCATTTGTTGAAATAACAAGCTACCAGTGATACGACAGAACGTAAACACTCAACAAAGGATTCCTGTGCGCTCAGTATGGTTGTTTGTTCGTTATGAGCCAGCCCACCTTGCCTATTACACATTTGACTAATGCGTTTTTGTTTGTAAGAGCTTGGAGTATGCTTTCGGAAAACAAACAGTAGGCCTACAAGCTCTGTCTGGCTCTGGTTTTGAGTACGTGTGAGTGTTGACTAAATAAATCCTGCGTCGAAACGTCACACACACAGTATTGTAAGAAGTCTCCCTCCTCGACTATGTAGCACTAATTAAAACTCTTCGGATAGTATGTAGAACATCTTATTTAGCATCTTTCACATTACACATGACCCTAGATCCATAACCTCTCTGACGTCTATCAATTTCCCGCCAAAGCCGGCCTCTAAATGTCAACTCGTTGACATTATGCTGTGCATGACAGGTGACATAACAGAAGTAAGGTGATTCTATCTATATCTTAGAGCTTGTAAATAACGCTGCGTTACAGTCGGCCATCCTACTTGGGACGGGTCCCTTCGTCCAGTACGAAGTAGCAGAGTGGTCGTCAGTTATGACCACACAAAATAGTTGGTATTCCGAACTAAACTATTGAGTATTTCTAGCGATTATATTAATCCAATAACCATGTGTTTGCCGCCTACTATATCAACTATTTCGTTCACATTATGTTTACATGTTTTTCCACTTTGGAAAAGCTTTAAGCTTCACAGCCTGGTGTTACAATCCTAAATCTAGAAGTTATTGCAACAAGTATTAATGTTATTAGTCTCTAATTATCAATGAGTGTTTTACTGCTTGAGTATGCATAACTAATCTTAGTTTATCCAAAATCTAGATATTATACTAATATAATTGATTACAAAAGTTCTTACAATTTTAATGGTATTAGTCTTTAATTACCACTTTGTGTTTTGCTACTTGAGTATGCTTATCTAATCAAAGTTTATTCAAAATCTAGATATTATACCAATATAATTGGTTCCAAAAGTTCTTACCTACAATATTAGTCTCTAATTATCACTTTGTGTTTTACTACTTGAGTATTTAAAACTAATCTTAGTTTATTCATTTACTTTTGACAAAACATTCATTTAAGTTTAGCAATAAGACTAATAACCAAGTAGGCTACAGATTCGTATTGTAAAACGTCGTTTCTTGATTGGGACACAACTATGAAACACTCGTTCACCATTGATAACATCGCAACCATTATAATATTCCACCAACCAAAACACCGCTAGCTATACAACTATATCTAGGTTGTCTGGAAAAGATCGCTCTTCAGCGATAAGACCGCCCATTGTACATTTGTATGTTTTCAATTATTGTTACTGGTTTTTCCACTGTTAGTTTTAAGGTGTGCAATAAAGAATTTTTCATCCCACCAGCTCTGAAAGTGTGTTTTTGCTGTTTAATTTCTGACTGGAAAAGCCATTTTTATCCGCTAGAGGATAAAGTAAATTTGAATTTAGAATATCGTGTTCAATAATTTTGTGAATACACAACCTATTTTCTTCTACCTCCATGGTGCCGAACTTATCATACAACCTTTTTTATTTTGTTAAAAACTCGCACTCGTAACCTTCTTGCTGTATTTGTGAATTCAAAACACCATTAAACCTATTTACTTCTACCTGCATGGTGCCGAGTTTATAATACAACCTTTTTTAAATTTGTTAATAACTCATACTCGGAACCTTCTTGGTGTGTTACTTTTAGTCGCGCCATGTTCTTTTTTTCCATTTAGTCATTTCCTCGAAGGTGAGATGAAAAGTTACGTGTTGCACTCGAGTGCAAAGATTTTCCACCTTGTGCTCTTTTGATTCCTTCGCCAACGCTTAGGATTCTAACTTTTAAACCACTCGCTACGCTCGTGGTTAAACTTTAGAATCCCGCGCTTGCTCAGTCAACAAAATTGAGCACGCGGTTAAAAGCAGCTTTGCACTTTTGTATAACAAATAACTATTCTTTTCTATTCTATTGTCTTTATCCTTCTCTTCCTGGATCCACGCGCGCGAAACACTTTGACACCTTTACATGACAGCGACAGATTGACAACCTACGTTAAGATCATAGTAAAGCCATAGCTTTTAGAATGGCATCGTTACAGTCGGCCATCCTAAAAGAACAAGTCCCTTCGTTCAATATAGTCAGTCTCATCTACACAAAATAGTTTGTTGGTACACAAGAATTTCAGCTAAGTTTTTAATATACCTACCTACATTCCTTTCAACACATCTAACGGTTCTGGCAGAGTAACGGCGCTGAGCTGCCGCTGGTGGTGAAGCTTAATGCTGAGCCAGAGCCGATTTGCTGCAGTAGCATACTCTAGCTCATACAACCTCTTTCGCTGTTAATATTTGTAATTACCTATATCTTTCTTTATGATTTTGATAATATACAATATTAGTCTTTAATGTTTTCTTAATGTGCAAATAAATACCTGTCTGTGTCTGTATGTCGTCTATAATACATCGCATCATCATAATCATCAATAATATCATCAATAACTTAGCTAACATTATGTGAGCCTGAAAAGTCAATCGGACGGAACTAGATCAGGACCCAGACAAGTGCTTTGCTCGTAACTTAAAACTGAAGCCTCATCAATTTACAGTAGTACCTACTCAAATAACTTTTATCTAGTCTTGGCGTACCAACATCTTACTTTAACAATTCCAATATTATTATTTTTATCATCAATGTCCATTAAGTTTTGTATAATATTTTCGTCAATCGCGAAGTATCACAATGATAGTCCTATTTATAGTAGGTATCACGAGTATCCGGAATAGTGAGATTTAACTATCAGTCATGTTCAGATTTTCATGCACCTACTTACTAGTCGCTAAGTGGCAATATTTTTTTCTTTGGTCTATGTAATCATCTTAGTCAAAACATGACCGATGCTTCTACGTTTATCAATCCTTATTCACCGAGAACCCATTGTATTGAAACAGGATAACTTCCTTTACGTTGTGACTTACACACACATTTACAACTGTTTTTTTTATTATTATTATTATTATTTCTTTTTTTTTTTTATATATTTTATTCCCATTGACTGGTGTCTTACTAAATCCAATATTAATGGCATCACAACCTTCAGATCCGTCATCCACCTAAATTTAAAGCAATAGAGGCCACGAAGAATTAACTTTATAAATAAAACTCATTGTTTATCCAAATACTCTGAGCATTACTATCAGCTACTTCAGAAAGGTCACCAAAGTTATACTTAATGGTACCTTAGAGAATGTCATGGTTAAGCCCAGCATAATCTTGTTCGTTTACTTACAACTTTTTTTTTTTTTTTTTTTTTTTTTTTTTTTTTTTATTCTCAAAATTTCCATTTTCAACTAAATGTGTACTATCTCAACTCTATGTTTTTGAGGTACATGATGTCCCAACGGTTTACTTCAGTTAATTCATCACAGATGTTTTCATTACTAATTATTTTCCAGTCCCATATCATTTTATGTATGTTTATCGCGTATTCTCCATACACATTCAATATAGTAAGTTTTTTTCTATTTACTAACTCGAAAGTTAACTGCTTAAGTCGAATTGTCGCAAGGAGTCTTCAAGGCATATAATTCAAGTAACCAAAAGTCATGGCCTAAGCTATAACCATAAGTACAAATTCACAAAAATATTTAGGATCAGTATTTGGGCTTGTCTCTGTAATTTAACAGGCTGAATCTCGATTATGCCATTCTCAAATTTAGCTTTAAAACAAGGTATAGTCAGACCATAAAGCTAAGCATTTAATATAAAGGTATTTTAAATCTTGTTATTGTTGTCAACCTGTTAATTTAATTTTTGCTGGTTTTATAGTTTCCAATCAATCTTAGTTTTACGTTCATAGATTGAACAAAATTATCAGATCTGACTCAAGGAGTCTCGCAACATAATTTGTTTCGCATGAATCTGTAACAAAAAAGTTTCCAACCCATCGAGATATAAGTCCAACCACAATAATCGTACCCGTAATTCCAGTATGTACATATGGTTGCTGTTTCAGCAAGAAACAATCCATCAGATCAGTTTTTATCACCTTTTTTTTCTCAGTGCTATCAATTTATTTAACCCTTAGGCAAAGTCAAATCAAATGGCAGATCCGCCTCTGTATATAACCACTTTATTTGCCTCTAAGTCATCTATATATTGTGTTCAGTAAAGAATAAATAAACTGTTGCATGCCACTAAAATAATGGCACTTGGTTCTTTGACGCATTCATTTATGTTTAACATTAACTAATCATAAGATTATTAATCCGCCTGCAATAACAATTGGACGGCAAAATCATGCATCCGTCGTTCCTTCACATAATTACAATTTTAGGCGGCAAGGTCGCAAGTCAAGCTTTGCTATCCAACTACAAGTTGGATAGCAAAGTCGTATGCCATGTTTCACATAATTACTTGGGCTGCAATATCGTTTGTCAGTTGTCTTTACTCGTTCACCATTAGGGCGGCCACTCCTTATCGTATAGCCAGGTCACATGTCAAGTTCTCATTAAATAATGAATTGGGTGGCAACGTCGTATGCCGGTCATGGTCTCTATTGATAATCAATTGGCAAAGTCGTATGCCATTATTACCCTCATTCAGTCAAGCATTAAGCGACAGCAAAGTCATATGATAATTGCCCTTCCTTAGTTATCAACTAGCAAGGTCGTATGCCATCCTTATTTTATTAAGTTATATATTGGTCGGCGGCAAAGTCGTATGCCAGTCAAGTCAATTAGCAATGTCGTATGCCAATCAGATTCTTATTCAGTTAACATTGGACGGTGGCAAAGTCGTATGCCAATCATGCCGTCAAATGTTTATCAATTGGCAAATTTGTTTATGTGTCATACCAGTAACACATAAACAAATAAATATTGAGCGGCGGCAAAGTCGTATGCCAGTCATGCCACTCTCTGAGTTATCAATTGGCAATGTCGTATGCCAGTCAGGTCCTCTCTGGGTTATCAACTGGCAATGTCGTATGCCAGTCATGCCCTCTCTTAATCATAAGTGAGCAGCAAGGTCGTATGCTGGTCATGTCTTTACTCGATCAAGTATTGGGCGGCAATGTCGTATGCCTGTCTTGCCCTCACGATCACGTATTGGGCGGCAATGTCGTATGCCTGTCATGCCCTCACGGCGGCTCCTTCAGCCAGCGCTCCCTGTGTCGCGCCCTCAGCACCGCATGTACCCCTCCGCGAAGTGAGGCAGCCCCGCTGACAGCGTGAGGTCGCACCGCGGTCGCGGGTTACAGCGCGGGCGTGGGCGGGGCAGCGCCACACCTGGCACCGCGCCCGCCAGCTGCACCGAGGTGAGCGCCAGCGCGCCACAGCGAGCCTGTCGCGCCGTCGGCTGGCGCCAGGCGGGCCAGCGCCTCGCGCGCCACCTCGCGGTACAGCTGCAGCGCGCGCTCCGCGAAGTAGGCGGGCACCAGGTAGCGCGTCTCGCGCTCCACGTGGCTCGCGATGTAGTCGGCGAGCCAGTCGCCGGCGCGCAGGTTCTCGCACAGTGGGTGCGCCAGCTCGTCGCGCGGCATCACCTCCGCCAGCAGCGAGGTAACGCCCTGCAGGCCGCAGTACACGAGCGGCCCATGGCCCGGCACGTCGTAGGCGGGCGGCATCAGTCTCTCTCTGGCTCAATCAGTTGTCACACTTGTCACCCATGTTCTAGAACTTAAAATATTAACTGAATACATCATTCTGGTCTTTATGTTTTTAGTTCCATTCAGATATAAATGGCATCCATCAAGATAATATAACTTTAGTATACATAGGAGGCCATACAAATAAATCATCATTAGTAAAGTACCTAGCTAAGTCTGTACCAGCTTCTTCCATTAATTCTTCACACTAATGAAACACTTCACAACGAATGGTGTCACAAGGTAAGCAATATCTCATAAATAACATATTCATGAATGTGGGAAGTAGCATTTCAATATAATCATTCAAAGGTTCATCGTTCAATCGGTTTGATTATTTCAGCTAGTTTCAATAATAATTAATATTTGAACAATCACCGCAAAGCCCCAATGATTCAAATAATAGTAACTTACAGGTAAATAGTATTTTTATCACGAGTACTCTTATTTTAATGGTGGACGGAATGGCGGGTTGAAGGAATCAACTCGAGTCACAAGATCCCAAAGATTTAAACACTTGTTAGAGCCCACAACTCGGAGAGGTCAGAACTCATACTCTACTAGAGTAAATAAATTATACCATTATTTATTATTAGGAACACCCCATTTGTCATGGCAGTTTGAACATTCAATTTTGTCCTGAAGCTCGCTTGGAATTCAGATAACTTGTGGCCTCAGACCAATTCTCAACAGACTTACTTATCCATAACTTGCTATTAGTCCCACAAAATTATTTATTTATTAATTTAAAACTTCCACACAAACTATTTAGTGATATGAAGACTTAATGCTAATAGCATTGTCTACCAGTCTAAATCTCTGGGTCTAAAATTAATATTTGCTCGGATATTCTCCGACTCACAAAATTCAGTTTCTCAAGTCAACTTCAATATATAATAATATCAAATCTTTGCAATTGTTATTAATGAAATACTATATTTACCAATTTCCATCAATGCCATTTTGTCTTACCACACCAGGTCTATTTGCTTGCTGAGATGAATTCCAACTTTAAGCTCCATAATATTGTGTAACTCAGCACAACATTTTTTTTTGTCCATTTTATCATTCAAAACAATTCAGTAACCAAGTTTCACGTTTCCAGGTTTGTAACTCTGCTCAGGCTCTGTGTATTTTGTTACTAACGTTGTCACATTTTACTGTTTTATTTCTTGTCGTGTACAGCTTGTTTTTCATTCTTTCTTTCTAACAACATTGTAACTCGATGGTTCGTAATTGTTGTTGAAAATTGTTGGATATCTTTATCATAAATTATCACGGCACGAACGGCTTGTAGGCCCGTTGGTTCATCCTATCTTCTGACTTGTAAGAAGTCTCCCTCCTCGACTATGTAGCACTAATTAAAACTCTTCGGATAGTATGTAGAACATCTTATTTAGCATCTTTCACATTACACATGACCCTAGATCCATAACCTCTCTGACGTCTATCAATTTCCCGCCAAAGCCGGCCTCTAAATGTCAACTCGTTGACATTATGCTGTGCATGACAGGTGACATAACAGAAGTAAGGTGATTCTATCTATATCTTAGAGCTTGTAAATAACGCTGCGTTACAGTATAATACACTGATGAGCACACACAGAGACTCAAAACCAGAGCCAGAGACAGAGCCAGACAGAGCTTGTAGTAGACCTGCAGTTGTATTTACAATCATTACGAACAAGTAGCACGCGTGCCTTTTTCCGTAGGACGATAATAATATGATTCGTAAATATTTGCATCGTATGGGGTTAGATAGATATATAAATAGAACTCTTTATTGGTATCAGTACCAATACATTATTTTTAAAATGTTTAAAAATAAACAGTCACAGCAATATGGGCAGCCTTATCGCTAACATCAATCTCTACAAGGCATAATGCTGTTTGTAGTCTGATGCTTAATGTCGTAGCCAAAATGCTGAACTGGTTTTGATGAAGCTTCTCTAGGACCAATCTGGAAGTATAATCTTGTGGCATGATTACGAAAACTTAAAATGTACTGTCTTAGGTATTATTTTATTGTCACACGCAGTTGAAGTTAATAGAAAGAATAGATAAATAAATAAATAATAAAGATTGTGAACAATTCACACAACACTAACTAGCCCTAAATTAAGAACAGCTTGTACTATGGGAACCAAATAGCTGTTAATACTTAAATACTTTTTTTTTAAATACATACATAGAATACAATATAACACCCACACAGAGAACAAACATCTGTGTTCACCACACAAATATTTGTTCACGGTGGGGATCGAACCCACGCCCCCCAGCTCAGAAGGCAAAGCTACGAATAAAACTTAATTGATAGCAGATACTTGAAGGATCGAAGTATTGGATTCCAATGAACACTAGAATTAGATCAGTGACGCGTTTTCAAGCGCTTATTACCTACTTGAGCTTATTGCCTGTTTCTGTCTGAACAAGTGATAAATAGCACTCAATTTCACAGCGTTCACAGCTCAGTTGGTAGTAGCTCTACTTTGGCGCTGGAGGGCGTGGGTTCGACAATATTTGTACCAATGTAACAAATGTATGCAGAATCAGTTCATGTAAATTTACAAAAAAAAATGTATACAAGTATTATATCAGTCATCAGTACCCGAAGTCCCAGTGCATTTACAACATTTCGTTACCAAATGTTGTTTTCGTTTCGCCTATTTGTCTCTGTCTATTGTATGGAGAAAAGATGAGACACCAACTCTAACTACGTAACGTATTTTTGCCGTCTCATATTTTCTCCATGCAATAGAGAGAGACAAAAAGGCGAAACGAAAACAACATTTGGTAACGAAATGTGGTAGCAAAACTCCGACTTCGGGTTCTGGTTCTCATAGTACAAGTTTTATTTAGTTGTATGCACACCCTGCGTCCATCAACTTTAGGTATACAGATTCAGCCTCACGTGCCAGTAATATCACTGGCACCTACACCCTTCAAACCGAAACACAGCAATGCTGCTTCACGGCAGAAAAGGCATAGTGTGGTATAGATAAACCAGTCTAAAAATGCACGCCCCTCCACCACGTTTTCTTAAATTTGGCTCACATCAAAGTACTTCAAAATGATCTTTGTGATGTAGGTATTATAGAACAATTTACTTTGACTGACTGAAGTAGTGGGACGTGCAGTTTAAGATTGGACGATCTCTAGTACTACTGCAAAATATTTCTTCGTACAAAACATTCCTATGAGTACCTAAAGATTTATATCAGCAAAATTGTTTAGAACAATTCAAGTCTTTTTAGTTCAGTTTGCACACGACCTGCGCTGGTGAAAGTTTTGCAAAGAAATATCAGTTTTCCTACCCCGATCCCTCAATACAATGCTAGGAGCTGTTTCGCTTGATATGTTCCTACTCCATGTATTTCGTGATCAGTGATACGTGCGCGTCTGAGCTTCAAATCGATTTTTCTTTGAGTCTAGTACTTCTTTGAGATGAGAAAATATATTTTCCAACTAGATTTCCGAGTCACAGGTGACTTGCGTTGGTTGTGAATTTGAGTTGTTTGTTGTATTGCATTTCTCATTTTATTGGTTTGGAGAAAATATGTTTTATTTTATTCCAAAAGAAAAGTCGTTGAATCGAGTGAAAACTACAATTTTTTCTTAATGAGAAGATGACAGCGTCTGTTATGTTTGTTGTATTCAGAACCAACAGAAAATATCACTTCTTCTTCTTACCGTGTCACTGATTCTTTCGAACCAAGTGTGGTGAAAGTATTTTAAGTGTGCCTCAAAGAGGCTCCTTTCGTGCACTTGATTGACACATATTTGAAAATATCACTAGCAGTCATCCATATAATATCTTCGTCTCATCTTATTACAGGTTCTTTCAAACCAATGCAGTGTGGGTAAAGATTTTTTAAGTGCAAGTCAATGAGGCTCTTTTATAGAAATAGAAACAGTTTATTTTACGTCACAAAACATGGTACACACAAAAAATATACAACAAGCAATAGGTGACGAAAAAAAGGCTTCCACTCAGCATTTGCCATAAAAGCGAAAGGGCTTATACGGCGCTGGTTTTCAGTGAAGAAAATACATTATTGAAAACACGAAAATGTACTAAAACAATTTTTTTACAAATATTTCGTGTTTAAGAAATGATGAAGCACAAACTTTGCGTCAAGTTATTCAAGGGATTCTAAAATTACAATATGAAGTGCTCAACTTTAAAAACTAAAGCTCTGAAAACTTATATTTTTCTCAAACGAAAGAACGGAACTGCCAATAGCAGAAGTCTTAAGTCGATAGTTTGAAAGGAAATGTTAAAGTAGAGATGGGGTGGTCTTGAACAGTTTCCTATAGAACTCGCTTGCCAAGCTTTTGCTGAGTCAATTAGTTGAGAGACATTGAGATATTTGCTAATACGGCTTCTAGATCTTATTTCCAACTGGTTTTGTCTCTCTCAGATATAATTAAAACGATGGGCCATTGTTTTATTGAAATCGCAGCGCATAACAAGCCTCGGATCACTTGGTATCAAAAAATCAAAAAAATCAAAATGTATTTATCCAAAAAATTACAGGTAGGACCAATAAAGGGTTGGGATCTCTTCTTTTTAAGTTGTTAAACCTGTATACTCAATACTCAATACATTTATTGCTGTAAACATGGTTTAATTTGTACATACATAGTTTTTAGGTGTAAGTAGGTATCACATGGACCCTGCATAGGGTATAGCAAACATGGAGGCAGGCCGAGGTTTTAAGGTAAGTAGGTACTTACGATTAAAATGACAGAATGATGTATTAAAAGAGATGGTATGATTTTATTATTGGTAAGAATTCTGCCTTTTGCGCCGTAGGCCGTGGGTTCGGTCCCCATATTTGTTTTCTGTCTGGTTGTTATATTGTATTTAATTTAAGGTATGTAATTACAAAAAAGTATACACGAATTATATCAGCTAAATGGTTGACTTCGTACAGGCTCTGCTTAATTTAATTTGGGCCTAAACATAGTGTTGTGTGGATTGTCCAATATTTATTATTTACTTTAATACAAAAAGTGGCTGAACAGATTTCCTTGAATAAAAATATTTGATAAATCAACTAAAAACAAAAACAAAACCGGTTCATTTGTTGATGAGATATACGTTATACGAAATAAATACTCACGTTGAACTTACAACACTCTTGTTTGGGTTGGAGATTAAAAAGATAAAGACACTGTATCTGTCATTTTGTAAACTAAGCACCAAAGTTTATGATAAACGTGCCTTGCAAAGCTGCATCCCGATTACTAAGTTTTCTTGTTTTCGTGAGAGCAATACTTCGAGTCGACGCTGTTTGCAGACTTTTAATAAAAGAATATGATTGGTTTGGGATACAACTGTGATAAATGAGGGTTTAATGGGAACAAGCTTGTTTTGTTTGAGAAATATATCATAATTTAAAGGTTTTGTGATAAATGTCGTATTTTAACCAACTTCAAATAAAACAGAAGGAGGCTTTCCATTCGGTTGTCTGTTTTTCGGGTTTTTCATCAAATTCAATTTCTACTATTTATTAATTTAGTAGTACCGAAACACTTTGAGGAATCTTCTTATTTCGTCGGTCCATCTTTACAGACAACCAATTTAATTACTAAGCATTTTACTATGTATAAATACATTCTTCTTCTGTCACTTCATTTCTTATATTGTGGACAACCAACTCTGTTTTTTGTTCGTTATAAGTATATACAATTTTCATATTTTTCCCGCCTCGTCAAAAATGAAAACTTTTTTCTTTCTGTAGTGTTTCTTTCTTTTTGTAGTTTTTAATTTGGAATCTGCTAGATTCTCGAAACTATGTCGATCGAGAATTTGAATAATCATCTTAACTACAAAAACATAATATTTTTGTCAAACATACTTTCAAATACTACATATTAAAAAAATAATACTTTTGTCGCTAACTGTACAACAACGCCCTTAAAATTTCAGCTCGCAAAGTTTGAACTTGATAAGCAAAGTATTATAACTATGTAGGTTTAATTATCCAGTTGTCACGCCAAGAATTTCAAGTCACTTCAAGAAAGTCATGTTTGCAAATTCCCGGACTGTTTCTTTATCTGGAATTTGTATGTTTACAGTGTCTCTGTTTTCATGGCCCATTAAACCAAAGAACGGCGTATCGACGTGACAATTTATTCCCGACACACCGTCATATTATAACACAGTAGATCTACATATATGCTAAACCAGTAGTTGGAATCGACCTTAAATTTAATGTCTATTTGGCTGTCAAGAGGCTAGTAGGCCACTACTAACTTACTAACTACTTTAAATTTTTTATGTGTGTGGTTAGGTGTCTGTAAGGAAATATGTAGAGGAGGCAGTGTTATGATTGTGTCCAGCAGTGGACTTCATCATGCTGATGATAATAATGATAATGATGCTGATGTTTATGCAAATATTTTTTTTATCTATTGATCTATCTACTAATATCGGCTGCAGGACATTAGAGTTTTCCGTAAGCCCGCGTTCCTCTAAAGCTTTGCGCACATCTAAGCGTTCTTTGGTGGGATCAGTGAAACGCTGTCAAACATCGTTGTCAAATTTGACAGCGTTTCATCTGATCGCCTTCGCCATCGCCTAGAACAGGCCTTGCCAGGCCAACTCCTGTGCGCAGGTCGGTAGCGATCAGTGAAACGCTGTCAAATGTATCTGTCATATTGTTGCTATAATTTTACTTATGGCCCGAACACACCTAGTTCGCTGGCGGTAGCGATCAGTGAAACGCTGTCAAATATCGCTGTCAGATTTGAGATTTGACAGCGTGTTCGAGCCTTTATACCGTGACATATCGTGGCGGGCAAAGAAAAGGATGTTCGTTTGATCACGTCACTCGTTTCAAACGTTTGAAGTCAAACTACTATCTGTTCTATATTCTGTCAGACCGTCATAATCTTATAACCTCCCTCTATTCAGTGACGTACCAGTTTATTGCGTAAATTATTATTTTTATGAGCGAACACCGACTTTGTGCTAAGTCAACTCGTATTTACGATCCATGGAGGTATTATAAAGGAATGCTTTTGTTCGTAAACTGATATTTTAATAGTGCTTTAAAACTACATTAATTAAAATATTTATTAAATTTGTTTTAATGTGCAGCTATAGTTTTCTTTGTAGTATATCTTTTTTTTGTAGTATAACTCTCTGGACCAGTTTCACGAATGGCTAATCGGCTAATCTAAATATTTGATAGGTTGTTGTTTATCTCTATTTTTTGAAGCTAAACTTTAAGTTAACAATTAAAAAAAGAATGGAAAAAAAAGTCATCCGTGGTTTTCTATTTCCATTTATTTCCTTCTGCACCTAAAAGCATTCTTCCATCGCCATCGCCTATAACAAAGCATTGCCTCGTAGATCACGCACGTCAGGAACATGCCCTACGATGCACTGCAGTGCGTCTATAAACTTGAGGCACACAAATGTTCAGCCTCACGTGGCAATAATTTCACCGTCACCCACACCCTTAAAACCGAAACACAGCAATGCTGCTTCACGGCAGAAATAGGCATGGTGGTAGTACTACCCTGGACGAGCCCTTCACAAAGAGCTCAACTTAAGGCTTCAGAGAGACAGAGAATGTCTCTGTCACGCTTGTCCATTTTTATGCAGAATGGAAAGAAGAATGCCCTAAAATGGCCCCGAATCACAAATCTGTTCTCCGTAGTTGTTACCCAAGAAATTATCAGAACTGGGATTTTCTAATAAACTTTTCAAGTTCTATGCATTACAATGAGCTTGTTCTTTATAAAGGTGCCTTCAAACGACGCGATGTAGATCTTTTTAGAGCGTTAATGGACACCGCTTTCGATTAAGCCTAGAGATCTTTGTTGAATAAAATTATTTGGAACTTTGAACTCGGAAAATTAAAACAATACGTTTCTATTTAACTTTCGTTTTAATTGAAAACATTACTGCCAGATACAACAATAACAATGGATAACCTTCTTTAGTATTCAGTTATACTATGCGTTTATTGTTTCTCCACAATATGTTTATTTATTAAGTAGAGCTAAAGAGGGAAAAACAATTCCCTACTTCTCAGAAACCCTACCTATAAAAAATTACGTGCGACGGGAAAATATTATTTCTATAGTTAGTACTACAATAGTTAGTAGTTCTTCAGGCCGATAATAATGACGATGATGAGTTAGTAGTAGGTATAGGTAGCGGCACATAACTCTAGCGCTGACCGTTATTGCGCAGAAGTCAAAAATAAGGTACCTGAAGGGGGCTCGCGGTATGACGGGCGGGCGTGCGTAGCGCTGATTGGCTCTCCAGTCGCACTCCGCTCTCTGTACCAATAGGACACTCTGCACACATCCACACATTCAGTGTGCGCGACATGCATGCGCATGTGCGTAGTACATCATCTTTGCAGTATAATTATATTTCAATTTCTGTATTATAAAACGCGATCTGAAGTCAGCTTTACAAAGTGAGTTCTTCGTATCATAACGTAAATGTTCTCGAGGGAGTTAGCAGAACAAAACAATGAATATAAAAAGGTTTCTTTTTAAATTCGGGGTCAAATTGTTTTAGAACACTCTTCAGCATTGTGACTTTACACTTTCAATTCTCAAATGCACATGAAAGTGCAAGTCGTAAAGATAAAATAGTCATGAATAGATTTATCCGAAAGAATAGTCATAGAATAGCGAAAAACACACATATAAATTTAGTTTTAAGAATTTTAGTTGTTAAAAATAGTGTAAGTTCTGGTTTCGCAAAATAAATCATTCATAAATCATTCATTCATTCATTCATTCAAAAAGTAGTCGGGAATATAAATTATTACCTACATGTTTTATTTATAATATAGAGCAATGGTGGCCTATTGGTAGCGCCCCCCCCGTCCCATCCTAAAGTCGTGTGTTAAATTCCAGTCGTGTACCAATGAGTTTTTATTTCCAAAAACTTATGTGCACTATGCTAGAACAAAAGATGAAGGAAAATACCGTGAGGAAACCGGCATGTCCTAGAACCTGAAAAGTTCGAATAACATGTGTCGAGTACACGAAAGGAGTGTCTTTGGGAGGCACATAAAATCATTTCACACACACTGGTTCAAAACAACCAGTGGCGCCATAAGGCCTCGGCCTCAAATTTAGCCGGCAGCGGGGCGGCAGCGGCGGCGGCGCGGGAGCGGCAGGATTCTTATGCGTAAAATCAAACGGACCCCCCCGCTCGCCCCACTGCAGAGCCGCCGCCACCGCCGCCCCGCTGCCCGCCCGCTGCCCGCTAAATTTGAGGCCGAGGCCTACAGCAGACGAAGAGATTAAAAAAATATACGTCTTACCAGATCAGGCGAGACTAGCGGGCGTGTGCACTTATTAGTTAGCGAAGCTAACTGTAGCTTGTTTGCTATGTAGTTTGATGCTGACCCGAGCAAGCGGATAAGTAGGTACCTATTTAATTTAAGCGAAGAGTTTTTCTCGGTAAAGATTTCGTTTTTGTTCATCGTGGATATTTTTGCAATAATGCTCACCCGGAGAAGTACTACCACCATGCATGTGCGTGGCCTACGGGGAACTTTTTAGAGCGTTAAATGCAATGCTTTGTTATAGACGATTCCAACTAGTTGAATAAAAATGCGGCCAAGTACGAGTCAGACTCGCCCATGAAGGGTTCCGTAGCAGTAAGTAATATAATATAGAAGTTCTAGTAGTTCGTCGAAAGGTACATTGCGAATTACGATGCGATTAATGACGTATTAAAAAAAAGCAGCCAAGTGCGAGTCGGACTCGCCCATGAAGGGTTCCGTAGCATCAAGTAACATAATATAAAGGTTCTTGTAGTTCGTCGAAGGGTAAATTGCGGTTTACGATTTATGACGTATAAAAAAAAAACTACTGACTAGATCTCGTTCAAACCAAATATCGTTGGAAGTTTGCATATTATCATACATTTGTTTTAGTTTTATCATTCTCTTATTTTAGAAGTTACAGGGCAGAGACACACATTTTACCACTTTGGAAATGTCTCTCGCGCAAACTAAAATTTAATGTTTAATGTTTTTTCAAAATTTATTGTTTTTTTTCTATGTTTGTAAAGAAATCTTAATGCGTTTCACAGAATACAACTCGCCAAGTTTCATCGGTTAGCTCTTATAGTTTCGAAGAAAAATGGCTGTGACATACGAACGGACAGACAGACAGACATAACGAATCTATAAGGGTTCCGTTTTTGCCATTTGGCTACGGAACCCTAAAAATATACTAAAAACAACATTGTGATTAAATTGTTCACTCTCGATCACTGCAATCCTCTGAATAGTCTGAATTCTCACGTCTCGTAGAACACCATCCATCACGCGGCTTACACCGAAATACTCTGTCGTAGGCTGTCCCTATAAAATTTGGTAGTTTATAAAAAGAGAAATAAATCCTACGCTAAACACCGACACTTTTTGCCCAAAATAGACAGACTTAAATATAACTTTATGTAGGTGTATTAAGATTTAAAATAGCTTAGCAATCATCAACTTATAAAAAATATGTTTTAGATTTTATACGGTTTTTATGAAAGTGATGTTATATTAGTTAAGCTTGTAGTCAACATAAATCTAAAGAAAACTATACCTACAGTCATGACACTTATCATCTTGGCTGCTGGCCTTTTGATGAAATTACTGGCACGTGAGGCTGAACATTTGTATGCCTCGAGTTTATGGGCGATGGTTACCCCTTAACACCAGGTGGGCCATAATATAATATGCTTGTTCCAACAGCTGTTTGTATAAAAAAAGCAGAATAACTAACCACTAAGACGAAGCAGGACCACCAATAAACCCACCCAATAGATCGATATATGTCATATTTTTTTGTTAATAAATACTTCGAATACAATATGAAACCCAAATGATTTCTTCAAAGTTAAAATTGTAAGTTTATACAAATATAGACACTTAAGATACACGCTTAGTCGTTATTGGAAGGCACCTGCTCTCGTTCAAGTTGCAATATTTCTTTCTGTCTTTGGGTTTTGTTTTCTTTGTGGAACTTGATATACGCTGAAGCGGATTAAATATTTTCAGGTTTTATTCTGTAATTGACAAATAAAATAAGTCTGTGTTAGTGTATAGTGTAGGGTGAATTTAAATATCTGAGAGTAGGAGTAGAGTTTTATAATCCGGGTTCGAGTAAAATTCAAAATATCTAATTCAAACAATTTATTGCACCTATGCTTACTAGTTTTAACAATACTAATTTGTGGTGGTGCCCTTACAGGGTGTATGTTTGAGAATACACTCTGCTAGGGTGCACCGCCACAAATTTTTCCCACTTTGGTGCTGCACAATATCACATAACTTAGAATAAATCTTCTTCTTCTCATCGTGACACTGATTCTTTAGAACCAAGTGTTGTGAAAGGATTTTAAGTGCGTCTCAAAGAAGCTCTTTTCGTGCACTTGACGCATATTTTTGAACTTTGTAGGTTCTACAATTACTTAGGTACATAACTATGCATTTTTTAACTTAGGTCCCACATTATTCTATTCTTGATACGAATGTTAGGTACAACATCGAGATGACAAGCCGAAAGTTAAGTTTTTTGATTTGATTTGATTTGCTTTAACGGTTCCGCAGCTGAGGTATGTTACGGGCGTCAGAGGATCTTGTATTTGAGGGCACTGTACATAGACACTTCAGTTTTTTTATTATTTTCCTGCTGTCGCCTGTCTTTTTGGCCGCTCATCACAGGCCACAGTTGTTGTATCCCATTCTCGGTATAATTCAGACGGGCATTTCGTCGTTTTATCTGCGCGACGCTCGATTGTATCTGATTGGTTTATTTCCCGAACGTTATTTACGAACGTTCGCGCCTGTGGGATTTGTACGGTATCATGAGACAGATGTGTCACTGTTTTCGTGATAGTAAACTAGCTGTCACATGTGGTTTTACTCAGAGAAAAACTATGCCCATCTCAAAAACTCCGAAATTACAGGTCTGTCAGTTTTTGCTTAATAATATTATGCTGAGTGACAACCAATTTTTATATCATAGCTTCTTTTATATAGTAGTTCGTTCTAGTACAATGGTGGAATGAAAATGTTCGTCAATTTTCAACTTGATTATTTGTTCAACGTATCACGATCACAAAGAATACCTTTCGAAACTGAATAGACCGAATACACCGATAAGTTAACGTGACAAAATTATGTCAAAATGTGTTCATGATCAAGGCACTGGTGCAAGCGAAAACCAACTCTAAGGTGACGAAAATTTTCATATCGCGACTGTACATAATAGATACATTCATACTTGGTAAAGTGTCACAAAATAAATATCATTTGATTTGATTTAATTTTAATTATTATACTTTCACTTCTTCTTGTCGTGTCGCTAGTTCTTTCAAACCAATGTGGTGAAAGGATTTTAAGTACGCCTCGAAGTGGCTACACTCATGCAAATAATACACACCGTTAAGTCCATTTTATTTTTGATTTTAGGAATAAAATAAATGAAATAAATAAGGTGTAGGTACCTATCAAAAAATATCTTCTGCCATCTTTTTCTCTTTGAAATCTAATAACCTCAGAGATTGGCTCAATCAATAGCTTTAAGACGCTGAAAACCGTGAAACAACTTCTCGCACACTTTGATCTGTTTTAGGATAAAAACACACCAAAAAACTACTTGCCTATTTATCGAAAACCACAAGCAACTATCTTCTGTCCAATCCGATTTTACACAGTTTACCAAAAAATAATTTATTAATAAATAAATAAATAATGCAGACAACCCGCACAACACTATCTAGCCCCAAACTAAGCAGAGCTTGTCCTATATGAGCCAGATAGCTGATAAGACTTAAATACGTTTCAAAGTGATTCTTGTAATCGTATTGAATGAAATTTTATTGAGTTTGAGTTTGAATACTTTTATTTTGTAAATTCATACATAATAAGTATATCAACGGTTGTCTTCATCTTAAAAACAAAAATACTAAAAAACTCGTACCTAAATCAAAGCATCCACTTCGAAATAAGAGTACTAGGTTCTATCAAAGGACTGAGTACCACTCAGACCACGGCATCATTTATGCATTGACTAATGGAACACGGGGATTTATTTAGGGTCAGTAATATCTCGAGTACTAGTGGCGTAGTGGTAAAAATGGCTCTGTGCTGCGTGCAATCTGCAAGACTTTGGGTCGTGGGTGCATAAAATTTCCTATAAATGAATAAAATTTGTGGCCAATCCACACAACACTATCTAGCCCCAAATTAAACAGAGCTTGTACTATGGGAACCAGTTATCTGATTTAAAACTTATACTTTTTGTAAATACATACTTAGAAAACAATATGACAACTTGACAGACAATAAACATCTGCGTTCACCGCTCAAATATTTTTTCTCGGTGGGGATCGAACCCACGACCTACGGCGCAGAAGACAGAGCTACTACCAACTAAGTTGAGAGGCCAGTCAAACTATATACTTAGTTCTTTGAGGGTTTTTGGGCGGGATTTATTATTTTATCACAAAAAAGGTAGTACATGTGTTAATCCATGGTATGATCTGCTTCCAAACCGAATTCATCTAAATTTCATTTCACAAACCCATTTATCTGTAACAAAGATAAACGGGAACAAATATATGAAAGTTCAAAAACCTTCACATTAAAAGGAATAGATTAATGTCCTCAAAATTGCAAGAAAAACTATCATATTTCATAACACTGTCTGAAAAGTACATAAATAAGTTTATTTATATGGCTCGGTTTAATAAAACATACGTCAAAACACTCGAATTATTATCAACAGGAAACCCATAAAAACGTCTCGGAAAAGTATGGCATGGCTTATTTATCCCAAAGGAAGAATTACTGAAACGGGGGCAAACCAGAACAGGAGGCAAGTGGGAATCGTGCTAATGATAGCTTTGGATACATGGCTGTGAGAAAACAGCTAGGTTATTTAAATATTATGTACACTTTTTTTATGTTTATATTGTTCCTATTTCGTCCCACTGCATAACTAGTCTTACTACTTTTCTCTCTCTCGGGCCCTCCTATCATTTCTTTTCAAAGGTGTCAATATTGTCCGTCAATACAATATACTAAAAAAACAAAAAACCGGTTGTCTGTAAAGTCGGTTTACGGATGATAGTTGAACGTGACAACGTCATACAGCTGTCCACGCGGACGCATCGCTCACTCAAGTAGGAGAGAGACAGATGTCGACCGACTTGTGCCTCTTTGTCGCTCGTTCCGCGCTCTCGCTTGCACTTCAAGCCTTAAATGGAACGCATTAGAGCGAGGTAAAGCCACATGAGTCATGTTTTTTCGTGCGTGCGTTTCGTAGAGTGTTATCTCTTTCTGACGCACACTATACGCTCTATGAAGCCGAAATTAGCCGATGTGCAATTTGTTGCCTACCACTTTATATCTACTTAAATCCATTTCGTATTGTTAGTGAGCCAGCTGTTTTCTTAACCCAGTTTGAGATCAAAGAGGCTTTGTTTTGGCTTTTTGGCCGTTACGTTATTTATTGGGAGCATTGAATCGTTGAGCAGATAAATGGCAACGGAGAGTATTGTGGCAACGGGGATGCCAGATAGCTACTAAAGTTTAGAACTATCACGCTGTTGTAACTATTGAGAGTTTGATAATGAACGGCCTAAAATAATAGGAGCTTTAAGGGAGTAACAATAGACCACTATTTGTAATGGCTATTGGGTCTAAACTTAATTATTTTGGAGTGAAATTAGTGTACAAGTTTTAAGCATAAATCGTTGGCTGAGCTTGAATGGTTCGACCTCAAGTGACGGATTGACCCACCGGATGTAAAGTGGTGACCATAGCCTATAATATAACATTACTTCATAGGTCACGCTCGTCAGGAACGTGCCGAACGTTGGACGTCACAATATTTTCTTCACTAGTTGAGAGTATACTGCTCATTAATTTTGTACAAAAAACTTAATAAACATTTTTATTAATCATTTTATTAATAAACTTATAAGTAAATTGTGGAATGAACTGCCTTCTGCGGTTTTTCCTCGGGGCTTCGACATGGGGTCCTTCAAAAGGCGGGTTTAGCTTTTCTTGTATGGTCAGCAGCGCATTAGCACCACCTCTGGTGATGCAGGTGTCTGCTTCCCATCAGATGGCCCGTCTGCTCGTCTGCCAGTTAAGGACGTTCATAGAGCTAACTCGCTGCTGAGCTCCTACTGAACATGTTTTAAGTGTGCAACTCCTCTATAAACAAAGGAGGTTGAAGTAAACTGAAAAAAACAGCATGAATCTCTAAAAGATTGTCTTTTTTTGGCCGTTTTTAATAGTTTTTTTATGTAGTATTTACTCAATAAAAAATTCACGAAAGGAAACAAAAAAGGAGATAAATTTGCAACTCCTCCTTAATTTGATATTGTTTATTTTTTTTGGTTTACACCAATAGATAGATAATTAAGTCACAAAATCAATGGGTGATTTTATTATAAAAAAAAACTAAATAAATGAATTTTTCTACACTAAAATCACGAATCCATGCGTGTTTTGCCAGGCGCAGTATTGTTGAGGAGCGGTGGGTTGCATACGAACGAAACTCTCAAAACATATTGGGTCAGGGTACGACCTTAAGGCATAAAATAACCTATTCTTCTTCTTCTTGTCCCCAGGCGCAGGTGGCCTCAATACCACAGAGCTCCGCATCTTTCCTCGCGTGGTGCAACGTGGTCGTAATGTCACCATGGCCTGCCTCTACGACCTGCAAGACTACGGTGTCTACTCCGTGAAGTGGTATAAAGGAACGCAGGAGTTTTATAGATACTCACCGCTGGATACTCCCACCACTAAAGTGTCCAGTGTAGCTGGGATTAAAGTTGATGTGAGTTTTTTATTTATTTTGTACAGTCGCGGTATGAAAATGTTCGTCACCTTAGAGTCGGTTTTCGCTTGCACCAGTGCCTTGATCATGAACACATTTTGACATAATTTGTGACGTTAACTTATCGGTGTATTCTGTCTATTAAGTTTCAAAAGGTAGTATGTGATCGTGATACGTTGAACAAATCAAGTTGAAAATCGACGAATATTTTTATACCGCCACTATACATCATCACTCAAGCCCGTATTTAGAAACAGTGCTTGAGTCTCAGCCAAGCCTCAAGCACTCTCAAGCATAGAATTTTTGACAGTTCTCAATTGAAAAATTACAGAAATCTATGGTTTAGGCTCGGCTTAGACTCAAGCACTGTTTCTGAATAAGCCTAAGACCAATGAGATGATATATTAAGGCAAAAATGATGAAGATGATATTATAAAATTTTGTACGGTGACGGCTTACCATCAAGTGTGCCGTAAGCTCGTTTGTCTATTATCTTTTACAAATAAATAGAAAACTGATGGTGAAAAGAAAGAAAGAAACTTTATTTATTTAACACAGCATACACTACAGTGACAAGCCTAATAAAGCCTGCGCACACCTAGGTCGCTGGTGTCGGCGATCAGTGAAACGCTGTCAAATTTGATAGCGATAATTGACGGCGTTCCACTGATCGCTATCGCCAGCGACCTAGGTGTGCGCAGGCCTTTCGCAAAAGCATAAAAAAATTAAAGTAGATATACTCGTAGTAAATTAGGTCATAACCTAACAAAAAATAAACAACTAATCAAAGGTGTACTGTTCAATAGGTAGGTAATGCTACCATTTGTAAAAATCAAATCAAAATGTCCGCCGAGGCCTGCGTTAGCTTCACGGATATCTTTTTTCTGTTTGTCGATCTATTTTCTGTTCCATATTTATTTTGAGGCTAAGTTGTAAATTTACGAATGCACTCTGAAAACCTACATTGGCTCCCTTAATTCACCAGGAGCTATCGTTCGGCGTTCTTTGCCAATAAATAAGCGTTTGACTGCTCGCCAACGCGAGCTTAGAGCCAGACTGCGCTACGGTTTCTTAGAAACCAGCAACCAACATTGTATTATTTTATTAATCTGTAGATATTGACTTTTAATGTGTATTTCTTTTTATTTTTTTGACATTCCATTCTATTTAATTGTACCTATGTTTATGTTATTGCATGCTATTATTAGTTGAATATGGAAGACCTTACTCAAAACCCTGACATCTGTATCCACACCTATGTTCACAATAAAGTTATTATGAATTATGAATTATGAACATATTCTATACAATTCATAGAACGCTATCTAGCCCCAAACTAAGCAGGGCTTGTACTATGGGAACCAGATAGCTAATGTAAATCTTGTACACATCGTTTTTTGAAAACCATCATCATTATCATCATCATCCACAGTGCGACTACGACTACTAATCCAGAGAACGCTAGTGGCCTAGTGGTAGCAGCCCCGCCTTCCGATCCTAAGGTCGTGGGTTCAAATCCAGTCATGTACCAATGAGTTTTTCTACCCAAAAATGTATATACACTATGCCAGGGCTCTCAAATGGTGAAGGAAAACATCGTGAGGAAACCGGCATATCGTGGAACCTAAAAAGTTTGAAAATATGTGTCAAGTGCACGAAAGGAGCCCCTTCGAGGCGCACTTAAAATCCTTTCACCACACTTGGTTCGAAAGAATCAGTGACACGATAAGAAAAAGAAGTGCGACTACACCCACTGCATGGGTATAGGCCTCCCTTAGTTTGTGCTATCTACCTCGATCCTGTGCCAGTCTAACCCATTGCTGCCCTATGACCCTGACTATGTCGTCCATCCATCTTGCTGCAGGGCACCCTACGCTTCTGTTGTTGTAAATATATGCTTAGAATACAAAATAACACCCAGACAGAGAATAAACATCTGCGTTCACCACACAAAGATTTGTTCTTGGTGGGGATCGAACCCACGACTTACGGCGCGTTACTACCAACTGAGCTGAAAGGCCAGTCGACACGAAACTTCTTATCGTGTCACTAGATCTTTAAAACCAAGCGTGGCGAAAGGATTTTAGGAGTGCCTCAAAGAAGCTTCTAATTTTTTTTTCTATTAGACACAATTTTTTCGATCTTTTTAGGTTCTACGACACGCCAATTTCCTTCGCTGATAGAGAGTATACTACGCATAAGTTTAGCACATCTTGTTTGGCAAGAATGAATTACACGTTTTGTATGCTGAGATCTTTCATAGCAATAAGAAAAACTAAAATAAATAAATATTGTGGACAATTCACACAACACTACCCAGCCCCAAACTAAGCAGAGCTTGTAATATGGGAACCGGATAGCTGATATAATACTTGAATACATTTTTTTTTTTTTGTAAATACATACTTAGAATACAATATAACACCCAGACAGAGAACAAACATTTATGTTAACCACACAAATATTTGTTCTCGGTGGGGATCGAACCCACGACCTACGGCGCAGAAGGCAGAGCTACTACCAACTGAGCTAGAGGCCAGTCAAAAAATTAGATCTATAAACTTAGTCCCCGCTATAAAAAGACGTAGTCTCTGCTACATAACGGTCGCCGTGTATTAGGAGACTAGCTTTAGATTCAGACTAACATATTGCCGTTGTTCGGTTCTTGGCTCGAATGCCGGTTTTGAGCTAACTTTAATCTTAATATGACCGTAAAAGGTCACGAATACGGACTCATAAAGATTGGGAGCTGTATGCGGTTTTGATCGGGCACCGGATTAGAGTACACTCGATTGAGTTGTACTTTGTTACGTAAGCTACTGTTAACGTTACAAGCGCTCGTTGCTTTTATTGGTACTTCACCGATATTGTGAGATTATTGAAAACTATTAAAAATTCTGGTTCGTTCTGCAATTCTATTGAAAGCTTAAAGTCAAATATGTATTTATTCAGAGTATCACAAGGATCACTTTGAAATGTCTTAAAGCTAGATGAGTCTAGGTGCCAGTTACACGCGACTAAGCCAGAACAGGCAACCAATTAAGGCTTGGGTCCTATCGTTTTTTGCATGATCCCTTTACAAAACAAAAACAGCAATAATAGCAGTGAAGTTCCAGTGTAGTGCCACTTCACTAGGAGAGACGTAGGCATTAATACAAAAGCAAACGTTTCAAAGACAACACACGCTACGCTTCAAAGTAATAATAAAGTACCAATATACAATAAAGTAGTATTGAGGAAGGCTTATGTCCAGCAGTGGACTCCACGCTGATTTAATTCAATTCAATAAATTTTATCACATTTTGATAAGAACATCTGGGGGGGGGCTAATTCTCGGGCCGATCTCGATCATTTTGCAATTTTATTTTATTGCTTATTTTCGAAGAGAGAATAGCAGATTTCCTTGAGTAATTCATCAACGACCTCTTCATAAGAGCCTCCACAGCTACGATATACGGAAAACGTAGAAAAAGTGCGGGGTTGTGAAAAGAAGCAATAAAATAAAATTGCAAAATGATCGAGATCAGCCCGAGAATTAGGCCCCCTGAACACTTGAAAAGTCACATTTAACAAAACAGCTCAATATAATAATAAAAGCCACTAAAAAAAAGGCAAGTAAAATCATCAGCCAAGGCTTCGTCAAAAGTTTAATATGATTTTTACAATACAAATATTATGTCCTTACTTTAGCGCTAAGTTCACTTAAATCTAAACTTAGAGTATTCACAGTCAACTTATTAAAGACCAGCGCACATCTTGGCGACAGCGATCAGCTGAAACGGTGTCAAATATAGCTTTCATAATGGACAACTTTTCAGCTGATTATCATCGCCGTCACTTAGATGAGCGCAGGCTTTAAAAAGAAAAAAAAAAATGATGAAGCTTAGTGTTAAGCACACCATAGAAAAAAGATTAATTTTGCAAATCTAGGCACCTAATTAAGCCATAGGCAACTACTACGTAATTTATTTATGATGATTTGTTTGTATGAAGTCCTAAAAGTCATAAACCACAAGTTAGTGGGATTCAAATAAGTCTTTATTGCGTAGGCTCAAAAGGATCACTTTGAATCGATTCAATCCCATGCTCAATTTAATGGTATCTATTTCTTCCAGAGGTTTAATTCAAATGAAACCCACGTGATCCTCCTGCGGGTAGCGCCCAACCAGAGTGGGAACTACAGCTGCGAGGTCATACAGAATGCACCTTCGTACCCTCACTACGTGGCCTATGGCAGGCTTGATGTTGTTGGTAAGTACGACCTTATTCTCATTACAATAAGGCTGGTAACACAAAACACAATCAACAGTTCTTGTTGTCAGATCGTGTTGTCAAGAATGTTGAAGTTCTGCATATTTTTCCTTCTTGTCGTGTCCCTAGTTCTTTGGAACCAGTGTGTTGAAAGGTTCTTAAGTGTGCCTCAAGGAGGATCCTTTCGTGTACTTTATTGTATATTTATATTTTACTACAAAATTAATGGAGAAGGTTAGGGTTCCCATGACGATGTGCTACCTTGACGTTCTGCTATACAGACCATCTGATAGTGAGACAGTTTGCTACTTGGTCATTTCGCTAATTACTGTTACTTCTCATTAGACCTTTTGCTCTGTTGGACATTTTGCTCCTTGGACCTTTTGATCAGGAGGCCCCCAAACTACCACAAATTCAACTAAAATAATATTGCCTCTCAAAAATAATATTTCTAAGAATAACAAATAAATAATGTGGCCAATACACACAGTACTATCTAGTCCCAAACTAAGCAGAGCTTGTGTGATGGGAACCAGATATCATACTTGAATACATTTTTTTTTATACACACTCACAGCCATAATATTAATAAAAGCAATTTTAATTTAGTCATGGTTTAAAGTTAGCCCTGTCACTTTTTGTCATTACCCATTGGTAAGAGATGGCAATAGTTTAAGCACAGCTTATCTTTTGACATATTTTTATTAATAGGGCTATAGAGTACAATATAACACTGGCAGAGAACAAACATCTACGTTCACCACTCAAATATTTGTTCTCGAGGGGGATCGAACCCACAGCCTACGGTACAAAAAGCAGGGTTCTCAGAAGACCTTTATTTTCTAATCTCAGTCACAAGAATTGGTCTTTGTATTGCCTTTATAACACATGAGTGAACAATTCAATTTCTTACGAAATCGATTACTTTCGCTCAGAATTCACGATTGAGTAATTCACAATTCACAAACAAGTCACAATACCAAATTAGTGGTACTCCGCAAACCATGAACGTATCAGAAACTTGTTTATAGCTCATGTTTCTAGGAGCTAGCATTCGTTTTCTTACATCAAACACTAACACCTACTTTTAGATTTGATCAGTTCGGAGACCTATTAAAATCGAATTGGGTGGTCTTGGAATGTATTTTAAATCTTTAATATAGAGTTTTAAATGGATAGGATTTTAAATATTTTTAGTCAAATTAATTGCATACTTTTAGTAAGTAAGCATAATAAATTACTATAGTTCTCAAGTTTATTTACATGCCAACATCATTATTTTATTAAACTAACAAATAATTGTATCGTGTGGAACTGATTTCAAATACTCAATAACGCTGTAGATTGCGTAATCCGTCATTATTAGTGCCTGACGTCAATCGATCAACATTTCCCTTATTATTTTCCAGTTTTTATGAGTATGACGTAAGAATATTATCACCAGCTCTTCTTCTATCAGTTTCATTGCTCTGTTTTGGTAGCTAACTCAGCAAATAAGTTCCTTATATCTGACCAAAGTTAGACTAACACGTTCTTTGATAAAGAGGAAGTCGTTCGATGTTCTAGCGTAATAATAAAATATTTGTCAGTTCAAGGTAAATAAAAACTAAAAATAAATACTGTTAAAACGCAATTAAAATATAAAATCTACACTCCCACAGCAGGACAAAAGTTACCAGGTTTATTTTGCTTTTTAATTATTAATGTTGTTCAAAATTGCGACGCCAATAACATTAAAAGTATTTCGTAGAGAGAAACTTTTATTAAAGCTCTACGAACGTAGAGCCTCGTAGAACCTTGTAGCACGTAGACCCAAGATCGTCTTGGATATTCTTTTCATAGTCTATCTATTGGATTGACATCAATCTATTACTGTTTCATTAATTATTTGACAAATGAAAGAGACAGACATACAATAATTGAACTCACTAGAATTATTAAGACCATTCGCCTGATTGTATCAAATGGTTGCTCTGTAATAAAAGGTCGATAAAAAATGATTACCAATTTACAAGACTAAACTCACTTATTCGAAGCAATTGGATAGAATAAAACAAGTAATCATCCTTAATGAGCCGGTTGTTGTTACAAAAAGGAAGGATAAACCAAAAAATCTGACAAAGATAAATAAGTTGACCTACTTTTGGTTTCGCCAACTAATGAGATTACGTCTTTAGAAACAAACATAATAGTTGCACAGCTCATATTGAGGCAGCTAGAATACTTTGAGCAGCTCAAATGTGGCTGAAAACTAATACTTTTTGACGTGACAACGTCTTATAATTCGATGGAGCCGGCTGCACGCATGAAAAAATATGACTCATGCGGCGTTACCTCGCTCTGAGGCGTTCTATTTAAGGCTTGAAGTCTCAAAAAAAAACTCAAAACTCAATAATTTTTTATTCATTACGATGCAAGAATCACTTTGAAACGTCTTATAGCTAGGTGAGTCTAGGTGCCAGTTCCACGCGACCAAGCGTAGAAGAACAGGCAACAAACTACGTCTCGGTTCCTACTGTTTTTTTATATGATCCTTTTACAAATCAAAAATAGTCTAAAATAATAGCAGTGAAGTTCCAGTGTGGTGCCACTTCACTTAGTCAGACGTATGCAATGCAATAATACAAAAGCAAAAGTTTCAAAGACAGCACACGCTACGCTTCAAAGTTATACTATAGTATCTACACAGCTTATATAAAAATAAGATACGAAATAGTAGGTACAGACATTGCAAATCGACATGTTAGCTTCCTATGGGTAGAGTGACCGGGACATTGGGCCACGCAGTTTTATCATTCATATAGCTATCTAGAGTATAGTACGCTTTCTTTATTAAATTATTCTTAACATAGGCTTTAAACTTCCGAATAGGAAGCTTAGTTGCATTTTCCGGAAGTTTATTATAAAAGCGTACAGTGTTCCCCATAAAAGACCCATTTACCTTCTGCAGGCGAAATTTGGGAATATAAAGTTTATTTTTATTTCTAGTGTTAATATTATGTGAATCACAATTTTTCTGAAAGCTACAGATGTGTTTGTGAGTGTACAATAAGTTTTCATATATATATTGTGAAATTACTGTGAGGATATTAATTTCCTTAAATCGCTCTCTCAATGAGTCTCGAGATTTCATTTTATATATGGCACGTATGGCCCTTTTTTGTAAAACAAATATAGTTTGAATATCAGCTGCTTTCCCCCAGAGAAGGATACCGTAAGACATAACACTATGGAAGTAGCTGAAATAAACTAGCCTAGCTGTAGCTTCATCAGTAAGCCATCTTATAGTCCGAACTGCATATGCAGCCGAACTTAGTCTAGCTGCAAGTGCTTTGATTTGTGGCCCCCACTGCAATTTTTTGTCAATATTAAGTCCTAAGAAAATAGTAGAATCTACAAGGTTAAGTGACTCTCCATTAAGTATAATATTAGTTGGCCGGAGAGTCACATTTGGTAAGATAAATTTAATACACTTGGTTTTCTTAGCATTCAGTAAAAGATTATTAACGTTAAACCAGTTAAGTATTTGCGACAGAGATGCGTTAACGTCATCGTAATTAGTCTTCAATCTATCGACTTTAAAAATTAATGAGGTATCGTCAGCAAATAGTACTATTTCACATAGTTTTTTAACCAAAAAAGGGAGGTCATTTACGTACACTAGAAACAAGAAAGGACCTAATATCGAACCTTGTGGCACCCCCATGTCAATAATAGACCCAGAAGATCTCTCACCGCCCACATCAACTTTAAGGACTCTATCAGTCAAGTATGATTGTATTAGGTCAATAGAGCGATTTAGAATGCCGTAATGTTTAAGTTTAGATATTAATGTAGCATGGTTTACACAGTCAAAAGCTTTGGAAAGATCGCAGAATACCCCAATCGCGTCTTGCGAGTTTTCCCAGGCATCATATATGTGCTTTAAGAGTAGAATACCGGCATCAGTCGTTGATCGACCTTTCGTAAATCCAAACTGGTGGCTATGAAGTATCCCATTTAGGTTAAAATGTGATAACAACTGAGTAAGAATAACTTTCTCAAAGATTTTACTTAGCGTGGGCAATACTGAGATAGGTCTATAGTTAGCAGGGTCACTTGCATTTCCAGATTTGAACAGGGGAATGAGCTTACTAGGTTTCATTAAATCAGGAAAAACACCCTCATCAACACACCTATTAAAAATATACGCTAGGCATGGTGCAATATCAGTTATAATAGCGCTGAGTAATTTTGTAGACATTCCCCATAAATCTTCAGTATTTTTAATGTTTAATGATTTAAATGTCTTCACGATTTTGTCAGCATTAATGTATTTAAAACTAAAGATATTATTACATTTTTTAACACTAGACTCTAACAATGCCATCGCACCAGATGCCGAGGAATTTAAAGATGATGTCACTACTTTAGGGATACTGGAAAAGAAACTATCAAACGCGTTGGCTACTTCAAAATTATTTGTCAAAAGATTATTGTTTACTTTCAAATGAATTTTTTTATTACGGAGTTTTGATTTGCCAGTCTCATTATTGACTATTTTCCAGGTAGCTTTAATTTTATTTGTGGATTTTTCAATTTTTCTTTTGATATGCAATGATTTTGCTGCGTGACAAGCTGTTTTAAATGCTTTAGAGTAGTTTTTAATATGTAAAATAAATGCTGGGTCATTAAGCATTGATTCCCTAGCAGCATATAGCTCATATAATGTATTCCTACTTTTGTAAATACCTGGGGTGGCCCAGTCAGCGAACGCGACACTAATACTAGCTTTACATGTTTTAAGTTTAAAGGTATCCTTATGTTCTTCATTGATTAAATTTGACAAGTTGGTGAAAAGGTCATTCGGGTCAGTCAGACAAGGCATGAGGGACACTTTCAGTTCAATATTGGTTTGAAACTTTTTAATACGGCTCTCTGTGATAGGCCGGTGGGTGAAAATCTCGTGTTTATCTATAATTTTATAAGCAAATCTAGCGCTATGACCGTAGTGATCAGAACTAAAATGCCTAACTACCGATTTACTAACTGGCTCATGACTGCTAAAAATATTGTCAAGACAGGTGGCTGTTGTTAGTGTCACCCTTGTTGGATCTTGAAACAAGCAGTGTAGGTCAAAACATTTAAACAAATTTAACAGCCTCTCAGAAAGAGGGTGAACCGGGATATCTACATTAAAATCTCCACAGATTATTACGGTTTTATTACAGTTAAAGATTTTACGCAGTACATCTTCCATAGTGGATTCATACAAGGTGAAATCCGCGTCTGGGGGACGGTAAACGCTCACAACTATGTGCCGCTCCAGCTCCACACACGACAGCTCAACAGTCCTCTCGATACTGAGATTTGCAATGTCTTTACGCTCCTTGCATTTCAATTGATTGCTTACAATAATTAAAGAACCACCTCGCATAGCGTTCTTTCGTTTAAAAGAGCTTACAATACTATATTTTTCATAAAAAGGGAGTAACTCTAGTTCTACTATCCAGTGTTCTGTAATACACATGATGTCTACACTGAAACAATTCATAAATAGTTCTAATTCTAAAACTTTGCTGGGAAGCCCTTGAATATTTTGGTGTACGACATTTAAAGTGCCTGGACTTCCCATTGTCGAGGACACTAGTTTAAATGTTGGGCAATAGGCCCCAAAGCTTGTTCACCCATATTAGTACTGCTACTAACTGGGGACTTGTCGGTGAACTGTGTTATAGTACTTATAACAGGATCAAAAATATTAAATGCTAACAATTTAGCAATAGTTATTTTACTACGTTTACTTAAGGACATAGTACCTCTAGTCAATTTACAATTACTAATAAAACTATATTAGTGTCGAAATAAGTGCAAGCGAGAGCGCGAAACGAGCGACAGAGAGGCACAATCGGTCTCCGCGTTCGGCAGCGTTCGACATCTGTCTCTCTTTTGGATAAAATTTCTAAATTCCAATAAGAAAAAACCTTTAGGATGAGCTGTGTAGAACCTAACTGTAATCTTCTAATGATGTCAACATAGTTTCTTATGTAATTTCAATTTGTCTAATACCAGAGAAAACAGTTCTTTTTTCGACATTGATTGGATAGTTAGGCCATGTTGTTAGCGACATTGAAAAAAATGTTTTTCCTGACAGGAAAAAAAAACACAAGCAGTAGATATTGATTGAAGTTATTACCCAAGTTTTTGCTCGAGGCTACGATTTTTTTTTAGTTTTTTTTTACCATTTTGTTTTTATAGAACATACTGATGGAACAATCATATTATTGCCCTCCTGATGATAAGTGGCACCCATTGCCTATAATAGGTCACGCACGTCATGAACGTGCCCTTTAATATGTATGACTACCATAGATGTAAGTGATGCTCTTATGGTAACCATGAAATAATTATGGCCTAATGGGTTATGATAGGTGGGGACAACTTTATAAGTTGTGTATGTCAGATTTACAAACTGGCAAAGCAGATTTATGGATGAAAACAGATCTACTATAAGTCGTCACGGTAGTTACCCAGGTGATAAGACCACCTATAATTTCACAGTCACCCTTCCAAAAATGGTGGTAGAAACAGGCATGGCATTACTCCCCCGAACGAACTATTCACAAAGAGCTCAAATAAAAATAAAAATGTTCAGTGGGAGAAACAATAAAATACTGAAACGTCCATTATTATAAGATAAAAACCTTTTTTTTATGACTTCATCGTATCCAATAAAATCTTCTAAATATATAAAACTCTTACGTTACTGACTGACTGACTGACAATCAACGCGCAGCCTAAACCGTATGTCCTAGAAGCATGCAACTTGGAGGGTATGTTTATTTTATAGCATAGGGGTGCACTAAGAAAGGAAATTGGAAAATGATTTCTCTAAGCGGAGAAAAAGAGGAAACACTTTTAGATGAAAAATCAAAACACAGCATAAGCTTACAAATGACTCTCTTGGAAGCATGAAAATTGGTGGGGAGGTAGCTTAGTACCAGGACTTTTTATCCTGAAAATGTACCGGAAACGGGGCATAAGGACAACGGGGCGAGTGAAGCCGCGGGCGACCGCTAGTACCGTATATAACCTGGAAGAGGTACATAGTATTCCCGACTACCATCCCTTTCAGACTATTCGCATACCGTCCCAAATATTTTCCGCGTGACCAAGCCTCACTTTTACCTTTTGTTGCGAAGTAGCTTAGTGGGGTCACAGGTGTTGATGCTTTGCCGACACGTAAAACAAAACGGGTTCTAGATTATAACAAACTTTTAAGTTGGAAAATACGTACTATTTCCATACATAAAAAAACAAATAAACAGGGCCATGTGATACTGACTTACACCTAAGAACTACATAATGTATGTACCTAAACTAAATCATGTGTATGCAATGAGTATTGAGTACAAACTCATTTAAATTTTCCAGTTTTTGGTAGAAAAAAAAATCATAAATGTGAAAATGGGACGCGAAATATTAAAATAATATGATTTCTTTTTTTTTTTAATTATTTCATGTTTTATAATAATAGTTTTTGTAAATAATGTATATTCTGTTGTAAATAAATTCTTATATGATTTCTATCATCATCATTTGTCCTTGTCCCACTTTATGTAGGGTCAGCACAACAGGTTTTTGTTCTCCACTCTCCTTTAAAAGCCGTCATTTCAACAGTCACTCCTTTATATACCCATGACATCCTTCACACAATCCATCCATCTTTTCTTTGGTTTTTATGCCCATCCACATTCATATTTAACACTTTTCTCGTTACATGACATTCTTTCCTTGCCATAACATTAAAAAATAATATGTTTTTTATATTATGAAAATAATAGCTCAAGTACTCAATACGAGTTCCTGTTAGTTTTTATTTTTACCGTGTTGCTGTCCACTGAGTTTTTACGATTCTGCCTTTGTCCATTCACTCACGGTCAAAGAGTTTTAATTACATGTTTCGTTTTGGCGAAAATAAATTCGCTCTTCGTTCATTTTGACGGGATGTGCAATATTTTAGGAAAAGTTTTAAAATACTTTGTTAGTGAAATTTATAAAATGGACGCGCGGAATTTTTATATTGTTCATTACTTTGTTAGTTTTCAAGTGTTGTATACATTGTAAAACAAGGTTTTGCATCTATTATAGAGCGCTGGTGGCCTAGTGGTAGCGAGCCCGCCTTCCAATCCTCATCGTGGCCGTGGGTTCAAATCCAGTCGTGTGCCAATGAGTTTTTCTGTTCAAAAATTTATGTACACTATGCCAGTGCTCTCAAACGGTGAAGGAAAACATTGTGAGGAAGCCCAAGGCTTACTCAGCTTTGCACGTAGTAACCATGTGTTTTCTGTGGACTGGCCGACTATGCTGTCATGGTGGTATTTATAGGTACTGGGTATCTGTATTGCCCAATCAATTCGCAATATAGATATTATGAATTATGAATAATTTGTAAATATACCGCAATAAATCAAAAGTCAAGGGCACTATTTCCTTAATTAAGTATACCTACTAACTATACTACTTTTGCAATCCCTAATATTATTATATCTAATAACACAGACCACCTATTTCCATTGTACCTATATTTGTAATGTTTCTGTTATAATATGTTTCTTTTGTGTACAATAAAGTATTAATCTATCTATCTATTTCAAGCTGATAAAAAATGAAATTCTGCAATCCCTATAATACGTCTATAACCACAGAGCTCTTTCAGGCTCGTAATAAAAATGCCTTCTGATCAAAAGGTCTAAGTAGCAAAATGTCCAACAGAGCAAAAGGTCTAATGAGCAGTAAGACTAATTAGCAAAATGACCAAGTAGCAAAACGTCCAACTAAAAGATGGTCTGTATAGCAGAACGTCTAGGTAGCAAAACGTCAGGTTCTCAAAATGTCAGGAGGCATAAAAATGTTATGTTCCACAGGTGTTGGGGGTCTAAGAGCAACAGAGCTGAGGATATCCCCCCCCGTGGTGGAACGTGGCAGCACAGCCACCCTCGCCTGTCTCTACCAGCTGACAGACGCTCCACTGTACTCTGTGAAGTGGTACAGAGGACGTCATGAGTTCTATCGGTACTCACCCACTGAAGTACCGGCTACGAAGATCTTTCCTTTCGCCGGGATCAATGTTGATGTGAGTACCTACACTTCTTCTTCTTCCTTCTTAAAGGTTGTCTGGAAGAGATCACTTGGTTTTAACGATAAGACCACCTCTAGTTGTTTTAAGTACCTATTTTTGTTTTGTTTTTTGTTACGATTCGCTTTGTTGTACAGTAAAGTTATATTCTATTCTGTTCTCTTCTTATATCTGAAAAGGCTCAAAGGATTTAGATTTAATTTTGTATGGATGTACAGTCGCGGTATGAAAATGTTCATCACCTTAGAGTCGGTTTTCGCTTGCACCAGTGCCTTGATCATGAACACATTTTGACATAATTTGTGACGTTAACTTATCAGTGTATTCTATCTATTCAGTTTCAAAAGGTAGTATGTGATCGTGATACGTTGAACAAATCAAGTTGAATTTCATACTGCCACTGTACATTATACATTGGATTAGTACAGGCTGTATTTTTATCTCGAAAAAAAAACATATCAACAGCACGAGGAGTGAAGCTGTAGGGTGCAGCTAGTAATTTAATAAAGTATCACTCATACTAATCTACATTAAAGTCTTGCGCACATCTTAGCGTTAGAGGTGCGCAAGGTTTAAATAAGAAAAAAATATACCTACCTATTAAAATAATATAATAATAAATTAACTTGCTCTTCCAAGAACCCGTTCCCAAGCGAACATTTTAGGCTGAATAAAGACTACTTACCTTATATCATATGCTATGAATTTCATACACAATTACGAATATACCGAAAAGTTTGTCGTGGAATACAATCTGTCTTCTCGAAACTGTCACAACCCACTGCGAGCCATGTAAATGCATGTTGCTGGGCTGGTGTTCCATTGGATGCGATGCGAGGCAATACTATAAAGTATCGTCTTTAATATAATCATCAAAAGTGTTACTAACATTGCCAGGGTCTATCTTGAAAGGAAGGATTCAATTAAACTACTGGAATCACTTTTAAACATCTAAAGTTAGAAACATCTAAATGCATCTATATCCAGTTTTATTTTAGTTGATGTAGGTTTGTTTGTGTTAATGTTTGTTACTCAATCACGTCGCGACGAGTTGACTGATTTGGGTGAAACTTTTGTATCAAAAATGCTTCTTTGAAACCGGTGTATAAAGGTTTTTGTTCAAAAATAGATACCATAATATGAAGATTTTTAAGTAAAAAAAATGTATAGCTGCTGTTAATTACTAAATAAAATCAACAAGATTTGTAAAATTTATGTATAACGCTTTTTCAAATCAGTTACATACCGATAGTGAAAAAATATCTTGAAATATTTTGTAAGAACGAAAGAAAAGCATAAAACAGAGAATCGTTCCTACATTGTTCTTCACACAGTTTTTCCAAAGATCGTTTTGCAAAACACAAGCGGTTCTTTGTTCGGTTAGCGCGGCAGGACACAATAGCACCTCTTTTATTGTGCATCGTTCTTTAAATTTCATTTTACGTCGCGAACATTTATTACGTCTGCTATTAAAGCTTGTTGTACCGGAAAATATGCGAATCTCAAACGTTGTGGTGTAAAATTTGCAACATCAAACAGCTCCGCATTTCAGGAACAGTCACAGATCAACTAAGTAAAGGAGAGATGCGAGTATGCTCACAAGTAATGTGGGCATAATACGGCATCTTTTAAAAATCTAATTTGTAATCGATGCAGGTGTGCTCATGGATTTGCTTGCCAAACGCATACTTAGATAGAATAAAATACAAAAATGTTTATACCTAGGTAAATAAATATTATTTTTCTGTACGCACAGTATTTCCATTTTTTTTGTGGTTGTAGTATGTTTTGTGCGTTTTAAATAAAAATGTCTGCGCGATGTGTTCTAAATTCATAAATACATTGGCAGCACACACAGACTGTCTGATTTCATTGCTCCAGTTGGTCTAATTGAAACATACAAAGCACTGGCTTTAGTACGATTTCCATTTTGAGATATCTCGCAACATCTTCTGGAAACGTTTTGGCCACAAACGCCTTGCATCCCAGTGCTATCTCCTGACATTAATATATATCTGTGGGCACAGTGACAGTGTTTTAGCAGCTAGTGTAAAAATATACAGCACAATCAAACACGCTGTGTCAAACAGCGCAAATGCAAAGCCAAAATGAATTATTAGGTATTTTCTACAGTTTTTTAAACGTATATTAATGTTTAAAAAACTTGAAAAACCAACTTCATGCTTTACCGATTTTCACGAAATTTCTAATCGAATAATTTAAAAAAAGGCAAATTAATGAAGAAGTTATGCGATAGCAAGCATTAAAAAAATACAACCTCCCCCCTTTTATGAGTCGTTTAAAAATATTGAATTCGATTTATTTTTTTACTACATATTACCATATACCATATCACGAGGTAGTTACCTCGAAACGTGCGAGGTAGATAATATGGTAAAACTACGAGTTAATGCTATTATTTTAGAGGTTACTGCTCAACATGAGGTGGGTTATCTGTTGTCTCATTATGTTTGGTAATAAAAAATATAACTGTGACCGTGGACTATTATTCTTAGCTTGGAGTATTCAGTATAATTATTTTATACCTGTTGAGCAGAAACAATGTACTTTATGGCCTGGAATTTGGTAAATACTCTTCAAGTTCAATTTAGTGGAAGAGAAATGCGGTGTGGTTTTACTTTCCTTAAAATATTAGCGGGAATGCTGAGGTGTTTTAGGCAGATAGGACTTATACAGGGTGTCGTTTTAGATAAAACGGAACATGTATTGAAAAACCTAAAAATATTGTTTACAACTAGAATTATAAACAAAAATAGCCTTGGTTGACAAAAAAAACTTATTAAATAAGTAAAACGATGAACGACGAAAACAAAAGAATTACGTAAATTATACATAGGTTACCTTTTTTCTAACATTGTATATAGCTGTTTACAATTGCATGATTAGACCATATCGCTCCGCTTCTACTGTATTGCAACACCCTTACAGGGTAAATTATGTATTGATTCAAAAACTAGTTTTAAGAGCTGACACTGTTAAATTTACATGCATAATAAGGCAATAAATACAACGTGTACCAAAATATGTGTACTATCCTGAAGGGGGGTGAATTTCCACCCCCCGGGGAACAACTTTTGTTCAACGACTTTTCGAACTTAGATTGGTATCTCTGAAAAAAACTGCAACGAAGTTTCAACATGAACAGCTGACTTTATACAAAGTGACAACCCTAAACTCAGCTACAGAGATAGTAGGTAGTAGTAGTAGACCTACAGAGGTAGTAGGTCAAGGGGTCAAGGGGTTACAAGGATAGGGTTGTCAATTTAATTAGGCATTATGAAATTAAATATTTTTGTATGGGAAACTGAAAATAGGAATTTTTAATTATCTCCCCCCCACAACTGATCACCATTGTGGTCTGAAACCCCCCACCTTCGCATAGTACACATATTTAGATACACCTTGTATACTGAATGCTGAATTCTGAAAAAGTATTTTACTGAGAGAATATTACGGGAATAAACGGAAAAACGGAAATTTATAATTTCTAAACAAAAAAGTTAAAAGATTTTGAAAACTCTAACTTCGCCTTCTTTTTCAAAATCTCAAAAACAAAAAGATTCAATGCTTCACTTTCTGGTTTGCCATCGAAGTTTTTTATTTATCCTTTGACTACACAATCTTCCTTGGTAGAAATCTTAAAGATTTTTTTTACAGAACATTAAAAGAGGAAACCCACTCCATAATTTTACATATGAACACATAATAATTATGCGAATTGCGTACCATTGTTTGAAGCTTGAATGCAAAACAACATACGTAAACTTAAGTAGTAATTATTAATTACATTAAGCACCCATAAAAACGATCCCATTCTGTACACCCTGTATAAGCGAACGCTGAAGTGTTTAGGCAGATTTCTCCTTATATTACACTTTGCTGTTATTACAGTTTTAATGTTGAGGTAAATGGGCGAAATTATGGTTTATGCTGATAATACTCGCGCTAATGTTAGGTGTTCAGGGACTAAAAGATGGTTGGGTACATAATCACATTTCTTTTAACTTTTTAATGATATTGCTTGGGATATTTTTTTAGTGTCCCTTAAAAATGCGGTGGCTGCTTCGGTGGATGCTTTTGTCGGCAAATCGGTTTTTGTACTGATAGGCTCTGGTAAAGATTTTCGAATGGCAAATATAAATCAGAAAATTAAACTGTTTTACATACCATGGACCGATGATGTTTTAAATGCTTGTGACTAAGTCTTACTAATTCAGAAATAAACTTTAATATTATCTGTATTTATTTGTTGCATAAAAAAATTATTGCTCAATTTCAACTTAGATTAGCCCTTATTAATTGTTTCTTTATCCAAACCCGTTGGAAGAAGCTAATTATTTTGATATACCTACGTAAAGATTGTAAAAGTCTATCGCTGAGAGAAATCTCTTCCAGACTTTGCGTGTCAAGATAAATTTTAAATTAAATACTCACTACTCCCCAAAATAAAGCAAAATTACTTAGAAACATAATTAATTAGTTTTGACTATTAAGAAAATAGCGTGAAACAAAGAGATCAAAGTAAATTCACACAAAGGCGCAAAATGTTTCAATTAATTGATTAATTGTAATATTTCAGGGCAAGATAACAATTCTAGTATATTAAACATATTGTCTAGAGGCGCCGATCCGAAAGTGCTTTGTGCAAGTAACGCTATGGCTCAATTTGAGAGACAGAGAGATCTGAAATCAAAATATCAAGCAAATTGATTATGTTGTAAGATACCCAAGAGCTGGTGGGTATCTGGCGCAGCGTATAAGCATTGCTATTCAGCGTGGCAATGCCGTCAGCGTCTTGGAGACGCTTCCGTCTGGCACTGATTTGGATCAGTTGAGCTATCTCTAGCTCGTTTGTAACGATCTGCAGATAGCTCAACTGTTTCTTGTGTATTTTGTACATTTCGTAAATATTTGTTATGTAAGATATTTCGCAAATAAATACATACTTTCATAAATAAACTAACATTAGGTACAAGCTTATCAGCATCATTCTTCTTCTTTTTAAATTTAAGAGCTCTTTTCGGGGTTTTCATGCAGTTTTCTCTAATTAAGTCTTTCGAATGCGGCCTCCTTGACTTCCTTAAACGACATGACAGCGACTTTTTCTTTTATCTGGTTCATGTCATTTATTCTTGGCCTTCCAGAAATTGAATCAGCAGTCACGTAATTATAAACATCGGTTTTGAGAGACTTTTTTTAATTGATGCAGGAAAGTGCATCGTAGGGCGCGTTCCTTACGTGCATGACCTACGAGGCAATGCTTTGTGATAGGCGAAGGTTACCACTTAACATCAGGTGGGCCATATGCTTGTTCCATCAGCTAGTTGTATAAAATAAACTTTGTGAAGGCCCATCGTCCATCCATCGGTGGGAGTGCGTCGTTTGTGCCCTAAAATATGCATAATAACAAATTATGAATGACAAATTCAATAACAAACTTATTGACCGCCCCAAACTACACTAAAACTAAGAACTAGAAATTCCATTGCTTCGTCCCACTTCAATTACCCAACTCTAATTTCAACTCTAATATTTATCCCCTCGTAACTTGTACCACCCTTTAAATTAAGGGGCCGAGACTAGGAATTTAATTAATTCAAAAGGGAAACGGAGGTGCGTTTTGTGTTCCTAAATAAATGAACGATGGAATCCGATTATTCCGTTTCGATTCTTGATTTACTTCAGTTGACTAAATACAAGGTTTGAATAGAATTGTGATGAGCTACTTACAGAACCCTGAAATAACAATAGTGTTAAAAGCCTATCAATTTAGACCATTTCATATTCTTACCTATTGTATTGAAAATTTCACAATTCCTACCAAGATTAGCTTGTTACTGGCTGCAACTTAGCTTTATAAATAACTAGTGGCCGCCCGCGGCTTCGCTCGCCCGTTCCCGTAACACCCCGTTTTCGGGATAAAAAGTATTCTATGTCCTTCTCCTGGTTCTAAGCTACCTCCCAACCAATTTTCAGCCAAATCGGTTCCGCCGTTCTTGAGTTATAAGTGGAGTAACTAACACGACTTTCTTCTAAATACATCTCATCATCTTGTATATAGATTTTTCATTGCTCATACTCTGAAAGTAGGTCTGAAGTTGCCTGAGGGGCCTAATTGAAAGTAATACTTTCAGCCCTAGGGAGAATCGCTTTCTACTGACAGCTGTCAAATTATAAAAAAACAAGTTCTTTTTTATTCAACCATGTTCCAACTTTCTAAACTGCAAGGAGGTTGAACCAAATTCCAACTTTTTATTCAGCAAGTAGGTTGGAAACCCATTACAACGGTAAGAAGTTTAAAAACTCTAATTAGAGCGCAATGTAAAATTTAAATAACATAAAGATAGTATTAAATAAATAATATATCTTCTAAATTACTTGATTAATATATAACTTCAACTATTTATTTAAAATAACATAGATTTGAGCAAACAATTTACCATTTTTTAAATTATGAAAATGAAAATAATGGCTGAATAATGCTGGCGAGCCGTAGCCGAAGGCCCGCCAGAGAAAAAGAAAAAAAAAACCGGGAAGGCGGCAATTCAATCTGCATTTTCACAAATTTTTCATTCATGTTTTTATTTTTACTTTCCTTGTATTCGTAATGAAAAGCACAGTGTTTACCTCGGGTGAAAGTCTTTTAAGTCCCTCAAGCTCCATTGGCGCCCTCGCTAACGCTCTGGCGCCAAACCCGTCTCGGGACTCAAAAAACGTGACTTTCAACACTCGGGTAACAATGTACTATTGCAGGTGGTATGGCAGCTTGTTTTATACCTTAGTTGCAAATATTTATTTAATTAATTTCTTACCATTTTAACAAGTGGCCAAGGGATGCTCAAAAACCTGGAGGCAGACCACCTGCCCGTTGGTCGAACGACATTGTAGCTAATGCTGGGAATGAGTGGATAAGACTCGAGAGGACCGGAAAGAGTGGCGCACTAAAAAGGAAGCCTATACTCAGCAGTGGGTGCAAATGGGCTGAGACTTGATTTGAACAAAGGCCTACCATCAGTCTCGCCACTTGTTACGATTCCATAATTTAAAAAAAAGCAGCCAAGTGCGAGTCGGACTCGCCCATGAAGGGTTCCGTAGCATAAAGTAACATAATATAAAGGTTCTTGTAGTTCGTCGAAAGGTAAATTGCGGTTTACGATTTATGACGTATAAAAAAACACTACTGACTAGATCTCGTTCAAACTAAATATCTTTGAAAGTTTGCATAGTAATTTACAACATATGTTTTTTTTAAGTTTTATCTTTCTCTTATTTTAGAAGTTAGAGGGGGGGGGGGGGACCAACTTTTTTCCACTTTGGAAGTGTCTCTCGCGCAAACTATTAAGTTTAGTAAAAAACGATCTTAGAAACCTCAACATTATTTTTGAAGACCTATTTATAGATACCCCACACGTATGGGTTCGATGAAAAAAAAATTTTTTGAGTTTCAGTTTCAAGTATGGGGACCCCAAAATTTATAGTTTTTTTTTCAATTTTTGTGTAAAAATCTTAATGCGGTTCACAGAATACATCTACTCGCCAAGTTTCATCAGTCTAGCTCTTACGGTTTTGGAGAAAAATGGCTGTGACATACGGACGGACAGACAGACATGACGAATCTATAAGGGTTCTGTTTTTGCCATTTGGCTACGGAACCCTAAAAACACTGTGTATTTTGAGCGCCGATATTGGACCGTTTTTTGTATAAAAATGCCTCGCACGAGCCCGAAAATTCTCACCATTTCTATTAATTTCAAAACGGCGTTCATCCATAATGTATGGATCGTCCAAATCTCAAGCACCAATCGCGATAATCCAATCATGCGAACGCCACACAATTTCCTCTTAGAAAGAGCATCAAATTGATCAATCCCGAATGGATATTGAGTTATAAAAACTCGCGAGCACATTCCCACTTCGTAATAATAAAAGAGAAACAAAACGTCTGTTATTATCATCACAGTTCTATCCAAACAGCAAGCTCATATTAATAAAACAGCGGATAATCAAATAATAAAAATACAACTGAATTGAGAACCTCCTCCTTTTTGATAGGAAGTCGGTTAAAAAAAATAATTCTTCACAAATCTTTATTCCGAATTATTTTCGTTTTTGAAATATTATTTTACAATCATTTATTATTTAAATGTGTGTTTGAAAACACAAAAATAACTTGAGAAACCGACTTCATGCCCAAAATGCTGAAACGATTTTGATAAAACTTCTATGGGACCAATTAAGATTTTTTTTTACTATTAAAATAAATAAAAAATCAAATCGGTTCATAATTGACGAAGGAATAACCAACATCTAAAAAAACAGAATTGAGGACCTCCTTCTTTTTTATTTGAAGTTGGCTGAAAGAAAACTTATACAACGTGTATCAAAATATGTGTACTATCCCGAAGGGGGGTGAATTTCCACCCCCCGGGGAACAACTTTTGTTCAACGACTTTTCGAACTTCGATTGGTATCTCTGAAAAAAACTGCAACGAAGTTTCAACATGAACAGCTGACTTTATACAAAATGACAACCCTAAACTCAGCTACAGAGGTAGTAGGTAGTAGTAGTAGACCTACAGAGGTAGTAGGTTAAGGGGTCAAAGGGTTACAAGGATAGGGTTGTCAATTTATTTAGGCATTATGAAATTAAATATTTTTGTATGGGAAACTGAAAATAGGAATTTTTAATTTTCTCCCCCCCACAACTGATCACCATTGTGGTCTGAAACCCCCCACCTTCGCATAGTACACATATTTAGATACACCTTGTATACACAACATGCTTGGGCACTGTAATTATAGTGTCTCATACTCATACCACAATTATTTTGTTACATGGTGAGGTATTAAAGTTAAAAATGATGAATACATAATAGGTCAGAACAAACTGAGCCAGCCATCCTGCTATATACCCTGAATGTGAAAAAGGGGGCCATGATAAGGATTGAACGTATGAACATCTGCTGCGTCGCGACGGGGAAAGATGGCCGCGTCCTTACAAAAAATGTAGTTGGTAGTCGGGGATGCTTTGTGAAAAATACAGCGAGAAGAGGTTTCTTGATTGTGTTTCAAGCTAGTTTCTTTGTCTCTATCAATGTGTGTTATTCTCGCAAGGCTTCGAGCAATTTCAGACAACTCACTTTCTAAGGAAGAATAATTTTTCAACTTCTTTAAAAAAAATTCTTTAATCATTTGGAGAATTACTCTTTAGTTTTAAAAGGATTTGTTAATTATTGGAGTAAACAAAACTTAGTAAAAACATAATCTTTCCGAAGCTTTCACGACTTTTTTTGGATGAAACATTTTCGTACTATTCCAACAATAAACTAACTAACTTACTAAATAACTTTATTGTCAAATTGAATTCTGGTACAGTTGTTATTTTAACTCAAAATAATAATAACAATACATAGGTTCTTTTATCTATTCCAAAGCATTGTTTTACTTCGGAACGAATTGAGTGCTCGGAAGACGCCATCTCTCGAGCAATCAAAACAATCGTTATTTGTCTTCAAAAGTTGTCGTTCAAACTTCGCAATTCAATGTTTACTTATCTTTAAATAAATATTTACTGAAACGAGTTACAATAAAACGGAAAACAGTAGGCCTACCATGAGCTCTGTCTGGCTCTGTCTCCGGTTCTGGTTTTGAGTCTGTGTGAGTGTTGACTAAATAAATCCTACGTCAAAACGTCAGACACGCAGTATAATGCACTGGTGAGCACTCACACAGACTCAAAACCATAACCAGAGACAGAGCCAGACAGAGCTCATGGTAGGCCTACAGGTATTTATAGACGTATACTTCTTTCATTTAATTATTATTTATTCTTTGTAATTTATGTTTATCTATGGCTAGAATTTGGGCTGTTTTTTACGGATTTAGTAATCGACCAATCACAATCATAATATATTTACAGTTGCTTAGCAAAATTGTTTGCTCATATTTGGGAAGTAAACGTATCGTTTTAAGACATTAAGAAGCTGCGTTTAGATGTTTCTTGCAGTAAAAAATTTCAAAACGCGTTCAAATCGCGCTCGTGTTGCTTCTGAAAATAATAAAAATATGAGAAACAAATCTAATCATCAGTGCACCTGCTTGAGAGCAGATTTAGAATGAAATGAGATGTCTGCTCCATTTGGTTAATAAACTATACTATATTTAACTATAGCTGCTACAGTTTTGTAAATTGCGGTGACCGTAATATGCCAATCGTTAGCAATAGCATGTGCAATCAAAAACTTAGTCGCATTTGTCAGTTTATACATTGTTTTAAACTTTGATTGCAATAAAATACGAATTGAAACAACCACTTGTTCGTATGTTTTTCCTTCAGCTTTCGAAAATATTTTCCACAGATATTTTTGCATAAAAAATGGTGTTGACAAATTGAATGTTTAAATCTGAATATAAATAAATTGAATTGAATATAGCGGCGCAGAGAACGGTCGCCGCATTATTCTCTTCAACCCTGTCACAATTAATTTACGATTCGCCCTGTTCGTGTGACGCTTCGTTGAAATTGGATGTAATTATTATGCACATTGATTTATTACTTTCTAGTTCAGTGCTGTTCCTGATCTTAGCTTTTCTTTTGTTTGAGAGACAGATAGAGAAAATTGGCACTTATCTACTTGTTCGGGAGACAGAAGTCATACTGACTTAATATTCTATTTTAGACTACAAAGCATAAAAACAAAAAGAAGTAGGGCTTCATATAGGGCTCAGACGGAGAAGTAAAGTATAAATAAATACCTACTACCATGTACTTATGTGTCTGCCGCAGCTGCGTTGCTGTGTTTCGGTTTATAGTCAAATTATGTATTTATTCCATAGTATCACAAGGATCACTTTGAAAAGTCTTAAAGCAAGTTGAGTCTATAGGTGCCAGTTCCACGCAACCAAACCTAGAAGAACAGGCAGCAAACTACGGCTTGGTTCCTACTGTTTTCTGTATGATCCTTAGATGTGGGTGCTGACGAAATGACAAGCATTATTGAAATGTAACAGATAATGTTGGTGGACGAAAATATGTGGAGGCTGCTACCACCTGTACTGTGATTGTAACCTAATTACCAAATCGTAATGCAAGTTCCACCTGAGATCTGAGTTAAAAAATAAAAAATGGGACCGTTTCTTGCCAGGAACAAAAAGTTTGTGCAGTACTTTAAAAAAATATTTTGTCAACAGTTGGCGAACTCAAACCAGAGCCAAGTGGTGCTGACAAAAGTGGGCTTTGGGCTATCAGGAAACTTCAGTTGCGAGGTCACGGCTGATGCTCCTTCATTCGCCACCTCCATCGTCTCCAATAACATGGAGGTTGTCGGTCAGTACTATTCAGCTTTTTAAATACTTGTATGGAGCCGTTCAAGTGGACGAAATCAGAGGCTGTTCCAATAGTAGTAGATAAGACTCTTTTGTGTAGATATGGAACCATACACAGGTTCACTTGAATATGATTTTTAGTCTCTACCAAAAGTCTTGAACCTCATAGGTGGAAGTAGAATCCAAAATCCACATACTATTGGAAAATGGGGAGTTCAAATCAAGAATTTCAAAAATCTATGTGAATGAAAAATCTTGTGAAAGGTTTTCGAATGGCAACCACGAACAGAAAGACGAAGCCTAGGACGCCCACAAGATGGACCAACGACATTGTTAAGATCACGGGAAGTCGATGGATGGAAAAGGCTCAAAATTGTTCTTCCTGAAAATGTGTAGGGGAGGCCCATATCCAGCAGAGGATTCCTTCAGCTTCAGTTTGATAATGATGTGAATCTTATTAACCAACCAACTGTAAAAATATACGACTTTTTTCCTCAACAGTTCTCCCCCCAAAGCCTCCGTCCCTGGTGACAAGTCAGCACTACTACACTCCTGGAGACATCCTCAGAGCAAACTGCTCATCAGGGCCAAGCCGCCCGCCGTCCGAACTCAACTTCTACATCAACGATATGCCTGTGAGTATCTTATTTCACTATTGCCCTATAAAATCCACTGTTGGAAATATACCTTGTACACAAGGATACACATCAGACTATACACTGCTCGCTCTGTATGTTTTTTTTACAATTTATAGGTTTGTGTTTGACCGCTATCTCACCTGCTGTTAAGTGATGATGCGGTCGACGATGTAGCATGCTTACCTAGAGACCTATTTACTCTTGTCTTGAAAACATTGTAGTAAAACATTCATCCTTGTAGTAAGCGTATTTTTTTTGTTTTTGTGTAACTTGAGCTGTATCCTACTGTACTGTACATACTGTTCTTTTCCATGAAGAATGATTCGGAGACCTCTGTATCCACTCTTATCTTCATAATGTCATGTTTTTCCATTGCGTTCGTCTTCTGATTCGTGGACGCAATTCGAGTAGGTACCTTTATTCGCGATTGATATTTTTTCACGCTTTATGACCTGCCTACTGCTGAAGAAATTCTAATATTTATAATAGGTACAGCCAGTGTCAAAAGTAGATTGGCATTTCTGGGTTTTAATGTATGTTATACCTTATCCCACTATATATTTAAGTTTTGAAATTGATTTGAAGATCTGTTTAGAAGCACAACTCTTTGCAAACCGAAGTTGCTATATCTTTGACAAATGCTTAAAAAAAATTGGATTTAATAACTGAATTTACCAATATACTTCGGATGCTGTACTGTACGTACATAATTCGTTTGAAATAACAATATAAAATCAATTGTATTATATTTTGTGTTAAGTATATTGTATTCTAAGAATGTATTTACATAAAAAAGTAGTTAAGTATTATATCCGGCATTTTCTGGCAAGCTTTGCTTAGTTTGGGGCTAGATAGTGTTGTGTGGATTGTCTACAATATTTATTTTACTTTATTAATTGGAGCGCGCTATAAATATTTTTATACAGGGTTATTCATAATTAGCTGCAAATACTCAGGAATTAGGTTCAACAAATAAAATAAAAAATATTTATGAAATGTTTTTTTTTAAGTTTTGTTATGAAAATCCTGAGAAAATCGATAAAGAATATCCTTTGGAATCATTGGCGCTTGACCTATTTTGACCTTTGATCCGCGGCCGCGCGCCGTGAGCGACACTCTGCGTTCAGTCACCGCCTGGGTGGGTCATTGTCCTGTTCTCCATGGCAATCATTATGCAATAGCCGTAAAAAATAAATAAAAATAAAATTTTGTTACAAAAACTTAAATCTTATTTTATTTGTTGAACCTAATTCCTGAGTGTTTGCAGCTAATTATGAATAACCCTGTATATCGGTAAATCTTTGTATTTATTATTCGTAATAAATAATGCTGAAATTCATTCAACATAAGTTTCCAAGTAGCATTACAGTAGCTTTCAAACTTTGAAGCCCGAAGCACAGAAACTTTGAGTACACGCCGGTAGTACTTCGAAACTCATCAAACTGTAATTCTAATTAGCATCTAGCCACAGCTTCTACTTTCTAACTTCAAAACAACAATTTCAACTTTTTTTACAACAATTAAAATACTAAAATTGTTATCTAGATTCTTTCAAAAGTCGCTTATACCTCTATAATAGCCCCTTCCCACCGGTGTGTGATATCGCGCACGGAGGCGGATCAGCTCGCACGACACACTGGAACGGTCTCGTGCGCCGAGGTGCGCGGTAGCACAGAGTCCTTTCTGTGTGCGTTGCCGTGCGTCGTCGTGCGCTGTGCGTGATGATCTGCAGAACCACGCACCGTAGGAAGGCAGCATTACATATACGTAAAACTAGGGTAAAACTGCTAAGGGGTCCTTCATTTTCTTTTGTGTTGCTAGAGAGTTGTGGCTCCGAAGACAGTAAAAGCGTGTGTGTATTGTTTTTATTTTCTCTTTGATGTACTGTCATTTTTGGCCTCTCGGCTTAGACTGGCCTCTCAGCTCAGAAGAAGAAGAAGAAGAAACTGATTCATTACTTTCTCAAAATTTAATGTATTTTTTAGCAAACTTCCATTTTATAACTTTAATTTTATCGTCTACGTTCGTTACTTCTTTAGAATCGCAATTTTTATGAAAACTTCAATATCGGTCCAATTTGGCCAATTATTATAGCCGTTAGTATCAATTTAAAAGAAATATCGATAATACTGTCATTATCATTACCATTATCAGCTTGTAATTTTCATTGAGAAAAAAGGTTTTGAACATTAGGTATAAAACATATTAAGGCTTAGTTTGACTACTAGTATAGTATTATCTTATCTGTGGTTTGACCTTGTTTTGGTAAAATGAGCTTCGATACGGCGGGCTAGTAGTAGAGACGTTACTGATATTCAATAATGTTCATGATTTATGTTCTGGTATTGATAGATAGATAGATAGAAAATTCTTTATTGCACTAAAACAAAAAAAAATTGCATTGTACATAGGCGAACTTAATGCTAGAGAGCATTCTCTTCCAGTTAACCTTTGTGTAATTCGGACATTCTTAGCGGGTAGTGCACATAAAATTTATGAATATATATTATATATGAAAGGGAATTGTTTTCATAATAATTATCTGAACAAAGCAAAAAGGTAAGACACAAATTAAATTTTATATTAACTAAAAGTATACATGAATGATATAGTATGGTTAGTACCCATTGCGTTCCCGTAGAAACTTAACTACGATTTCTTATCATATTGTTACCATACAATGTAGCTTAACTGAAAAACTCCTACAAAAGAACACCATCTCTTCAAACTTCACGAAGCATTGTATAGGTAGATTCAATTTTGCAGTTTAAACAAATCCGATTCCAAATACTATGATAATGGTAAGTTTACTTTTGAGTTGAAACTGTTAGACCGCAGTTGTGCACGAGATGAGCGTTGAGCAGAGCGATATGCATAAAGAATAATACTAAAATATTTTTGAAGATTGATGAATAGTAAACAAATTACCAGCTTGGTAAGGTAACCTTTAGGGTTATTACGGTGAAGCTTAGGATAAATACGAGGAACCGATAACCGGAACATTGGTTCTTGTTATCGGTTAGTAGAACCAATAACCGGAACCGATTACTAGAAACGATTACGGGAACCGATAACTGAAACTGGAATACACAGTACCCTGCTCTTCAATGGATCAAAACCATTGTAAAATTGCGAGAAGTCGATTCAAAGTCAAAGTCAAATATATATATTTATTCAATGATATTATAAGAATCACTTTGAAACGTCAAGTTCCAGTCCAGCGCGCGTGTCGATTCCAGCAACACGGCTCGATTGAGTGATCGCTGAATACGCGTTCCATTTTCAAATTTTTCAAACAAAAATTGACAAATCACATCGATTTACGCGATCGCTTGAGCGATTTGTATTGCTAGAATCGACGCCCAGTTTTACGCGACCAAGCCTAGAAGATTTCATTAAGGAATCGAGGATCACAGTCGTTCTTCTTCGAAATGAATAAGGAAGACTTATGCACTCAGTAGATTTAAGGATGATGACATGTGTAAGTATCGACAGTTCACACAAACTCGTTGCTATATTTTAACGCTTGTCTCTCCGCTGAGCTGGCAGTTTGAGACTTAGCCAGAATTCTATAGTGGCAAGTTTTAATGCTCTGAGAGCTTGCGAATATCCAAGAGCTACGGATTTTCGAATCTAGGACGGATTTTAGTGCCATTGTTCATGTGTCTGATGGATGGTTGGGTACCTAGGTTGTAGGTAAGGTTTTACTCTCCAGTTATTGGGAATTCGATATTGTTTTGGAGCGTGCGTAATGTTGTAGAGAGATAGATTGGTGTTCTCAAAATAGTGGATACCTGCGTAGCGTGATAATAGATAAGGGTTCGTCAAGATAATATTAATTAGGCTCTTTGTGAGAGGTTCTTCCGGGAAGTACTACCGCTATGCCTATTTCTGTCGTCAAGCAGCAGCGTGGTGTGGGTGCCAGTGTTATTACTGGTGCGTAAGGCTGAACATCTGTACGCCTCAAGTTGATAGACGCAGAGCAGTGCATTTATTATATAACTTAATTTTATTATTAATGTGTGTTATGTCATTTAATTTGTATATAATTCAAATATTTGTTAGCTGTAGGTAATTTTGATCTTTATTGTGTGTTATGTTTAATTATTTTGATTTGATTTTGACATTTTTTGTATTCTATTTTAATCGTAGTTATAGTATTAATTAGTGTAAGTGGTCGAAATGTAGACCGTCTATTAATTAATTCATTCAATAAATAAAAAAAAATAAAAAATAAAAAATATCGTAGGGCACGTTCCTGAAGTGTGTGACTTACGAGGCAATGCTTTGTTAAAGGCGATAGTGTCTATATTTGTCTAAACTGACAAATGTTTTAATTGTTGATTAGCAATCTTGTAGATTTAGTAGATTTAGGTCCTCCTAGTAGATTTAGGTCCAAAATCCTACGCCTCGTCTTGTAATTCGTGGTCGTCATTCGAAACCTTTTATGAGGAGAACCGATGTTGGTTCCACGAATTAGTTTTCAATATTATGAATGAATATAACATCTTTACGTGTAATTATGACCCAGTTTATTATATAAACTGGAACATAATTACATACAAAGCGTTAAAATCTATGTAAATCAAATTTACCAAAAATACCTTTTTGTGTACCACCAGTATTTTGTAAAATTATATTTTTTTAATTCTTTTTTAAAAGTGATGACTGGATAGAAGGAAAGGAGGGCTTTGCCCTGTGGTGGGAGACCACAGGTTCATAATAGAAATTACCAAAAAATTTTAAATACCCAGACATTGCACAGGGAACAAAAATCAAAAGGATTTCAAGTGCGTATCAGAGGCTCCTTTCGTGCACTCGAGATATGTTTTCGAACTTGATTTCCCCTGTTGGGAACTGAACCCACAACCGCCGAAAGTAGAACCTACTAAACTACAAGGCCTGTGTCAATCACCTCAATATGGACATCTAATTTCCAAAATCCAATACGAATTTCCATTTTAATATTATTTGCGTAACCACGTTCCGTTATTCATTGCTCTGTATTTACATAAATTATTTACAAATTATTATGAACAGTTTGCTATTGATTGTTTAAACAACACACGAATAATTAGGTTGTATGACACATAATGCAGATAACCGGAAACCGAAATGCTTGCGGTTTTTACTAGTTTGTTTACGTACAAAAACGGTAGGAACCAAGCCATAGTTTGTTTGTTTTATAGAAGAACAGATCTTCTAGGCTTGGTTGCGTGGAACTGGCACCTAGACTCACCTAGCTTTAAGACGTTTCTAAGTGATTATTGGCATACCATTGCATAGAGAAATATTTGAATTCCAATTTGTTGCTCTTTGAAAAAGAATCATGAGGCCGCAACTAGCCCAAGACTGCCTTACGAAATTGCAATGGAATGTACATTTTCACAAACATGCTCGGAACTTTGAGCATTATTTTGACAACTTTCTTCGGTATAAATTTAACTGCAATACTGGCCAAATACTTGCGAACAGTGGCGGCAAAAGTTGTATGAAAATCAATTACTGTTGTGTTTAGCGGTCAGATAAATTACATAGTAAACTCCTAATCTGCCGTAAAATTTAAAAATGGAAGGATGTTACTTCGAAACATGGCAACCAAAGAACTTATCAAAGGCTTTATTTAGATCTTAGTCTGCAGATACTCATCTGTTTCATGTGTATTATGTAAAATATTAAAAAAAAAACAAAATGCTTGCATTAGTTGTAAGTTTCTTGGAATACTAAAATTACGTGTTTGTGTTTAAATCGATATCCGCATGCATTTGAAAGGCTCTTGCTAACGAGAAGCCGGGGCGCGCCATTCTCTAGTCATTTGTTTACTTCACTCTGACACCTGTCATGGTATTCCGCTACGAATGGAGCCTAGATACGAATCTACGAGCTGAAGTGGCTTTCACACGGTGCTAGGCAGTCGAATACATAAAGTACATAAGTCTGTCTATTTTAGATGATAAAGTATCCTTAAAAAAGAATAGACAATCGTTGGGGAAAAATTGTTTTTAGATGGCGATCACAAAACACAAGACGAAACGTCGGATACGTTTCTTCTTCAGATGGACCGATGGCATTGTAAAGATGGTGTTAGGGCTGTAAGGACGGCAGTGAGTGGCTTAGAATTGTTCAGTATTTTTTTCTAGGAGGCGACTATGACTTTTTATAAAAGTAGGTACCTATTTCTAGAATGGGTTAAATGTTGGTGATCGTCGGACGATTCTTACAACGCTACCGAAAATAATAATAATAAAAAATAATAAAAAATAAGTAGTAAAAATAAATAATCATTTTATTGTTCATACAAACTGCTATCCTAACTTGAACTTTATTAGTAACCAATTTGAGTTCGTTGACTGCAAGGTGCAAGAATTACCACCACTGATGCTCACGACAGGTTTATAACTAACCGCAGATATTCCTCCCGCAGGTAACGCCAGGGCAGTACCAAGTGCACCCAGTCGCCGAGGGTCTCCTCCGAGCTGACCTGAACGTGCAAGTCCAGCTCTGGCCAGCGCACTACGAGCGGGGAGCGCCGATCTTACGCTGCGAGGCTAAAGTGGGGGACCTGTATAAAGAAGATAATACCGTTGCGCTGTACTCGGCAAATAGCGATCCTAAAATTGAAAGAGGTGAGTTATTTATTCACTTGCATCATATAGACGTAGAATTCTGTTGAACGCCATCTATAATTTAACAGCTAAACTACTTTTGACAGTACCTACCTAATTGCATCCACTAACTACCATCGGATGATTATATAAATAAATATTGTAGACAATCTACCCAACACTATCCAGCCCAAAACTAAGCAGAGCTTGTACCATTGGAAGCGGATAGCTGATATAATTCTTATAATATTCCTTTTTTAACCGACTTCCAATCAAAAAGGAGGAGGTTCTCAATTCGGTTGTATCATTTTTTTTTTTTTTTTTTTTTTTTTTTTAATGTTGGTACTGCATAACTTCGTCATTTGTGAGCCGATTTGAAAAATTATTTTTTTATCTGAAAGGTACTGCTTCCAGATTGGTCCCATTTTAATTTTATTAAAATTGGTGTTGCCATTTCTTTTTAAATAATTTTTTTAATGTTTGTAACTGCATGCCTCCGTCATTTATGAACCGATTTAGAAAATAGTTTTTTTATTTGGAAGGTTATTTTTACGTCCAGATTGTCCCAAACAAATTTGATTAAAATCGGTTTAGCCGTTTGACAATGAAGTCGGTTTCTCAAGTTTTTTAAACTTAAATTATTTTTTATACCTACATTATACCTACCTACACATATTTTTTTTAGATAGGTAAGTTCCAATTTTTTTACAATACACGTGGGCACTTAAACTCTTCTCACCACACTTGGTTCGAAAGAATCAGTGACACGCTAAGAAGAAGAAAACGTGGGCAACAGCAGCGCATTTTATATCATACGCATCCCAAGAGACAATGCTCTACGCAAAAGATATCACGCAGAATCCCAATGAGAACTAAACATGACACCACAATATGAAGTAGGATAGTTGTTAACAAAGGATAAAAGTATATCATTCTAATCCAAACACATTCTCCTCACCGATGACCACAAAGCGCTTTAAGCGCTGACTACGCTAAACATGTCATTACCCTCTATAATAAGAGCCAACTAGAGCGCCAGCAAACGAGCGATTAAAATTGAACAACGTCCAGCTGCAATTTCTCATTCTTAAACACATATAAAAACGACATAAACTTTCAATTGCTGGCTTAACGGTTTCTAGAAAATATTTGAGGAGGTTTAAAGAAGATCATAAATGTTCAGCTTATAGCCTGAAGCTTAATGATCAATATATTTGTTTCTAATAATAGATAAAATGTTGCTAAACCTACATATTTGGTCAAAGCACCTTTTATTCTTTCCTCGTTTTGTAAAGCTCAAAAGTCAGCAAATCACTAAAAATATGTCATTTTGGATAATTTCAATGTCATTAGATGTTATTTTGCCACTGTATGCAAAAAACGTTGTTTAGTCCCAAAAAAAGTTGGTTTCACACAGTACTTTGAACCAGGACACGGATATTAAGTTCTTAAAACCATTGCCATAGACTGCAAATGTCCAATGCTAAACAAAGACCTCCCCTTTAAACGTATTCAGGAAGACTTTTGTACTCGGTGAGATCAAACCTATAATGTACCTATAATGTCAGCATAACAGCAATTCAGCTGTAAGACAAAACACTCTCTGAAGAAAACTATTGTACAGAATAGTAATGTCTTTATATATGTACCTACTATACCTGCATCTCGAATCTCCAGCCGGCAATTTTATGTGGAAGTTGCTCGTTCGTAAACCTCTTACCGGTCATAATAAAAGCGCCATTAAAACGGCTAAAATAGTCTGTTTGGTCCAACACGAACACTGGCGAATTAATTGCCCGTATATTACGCCTCATATGCAACGCATAATAGTGCTCTAAACAAATTGGTATATTGTTGAATATGCATCAATGATGAGATGCTAGTCTGTTCAGTTTCATCATCATCATTGGCAGTTCGTGCCCACTGCTGGGTATTCGTTTACCAAAGAGGAAGTATGTCGAATTTAAATCAACTAACTCACACATCACACCATGGTCTAATGTTTTTTATCAACGTAAATTCTATTGAATGTTTGAATAGCAATAAACGACCATTTTCTAAAATTTTACTAACCTCTCAGCTCAGTTGGTAATGATAGATAGATAACACTTTATTGTACACCACAAGAATAGGACATAACGAAAAACTAAAACTATGACGAAACTAAAATTATAGCGATGGTAATGCCTAGTTCCTACTGCGTCTAGGTCATGACTTCGATCCCCACCGAGAACAAAATATTTGTGTGGTGAACACAGATGTTTGTTCTATGTCTGGGTATTAAATAGTCTCTTTTGTTTAAACAAAAAAATATTTATGTATAAAGTACAAGCTCTGCATAATTTGGGCTAGAAAATTCTGTGTGAATTGTCCACAAGTTTTTTTTTGGTCGTTTTTTTAATGATCTTCGATGTTCAGGCATTTCTTTGTGTACGAATTGCGAGAATTTAAATTAAAAAATCTCGCTAAGTCCTTGAGTAAGAAGTTCTTAGAAGTTCTTTACAAGCAACCAATATGGCGTGAACCGAAGATAAATCTATTACTGTAACAGCGATCCTCTGTGGCTGCGTAGGAAATTGCCGCGCAAATGAGTCGACGAGGCACAAACAGGCCTTTGACACTCACAAACCGCATGCAATGAAAATAACCTCTTTTCGCCTGGAACTTAAAGCTCTACATAGCTTATAAGGTGCCTTGCTGACCCGCATACTCAGACCAACGTACCACTTATCTCGATTTCAATCACAATTTCAAGGGTTGATGAAATTTTGATAGAAAACTGGATTTTAAAATTGGAATTCAAATTTAGAATCGGGGTAGCCAAGTATTAGGTATTTGCTTTCGACTACATTAAAACTTTTAAATAAGGAACAAAACATTAATTATCATTATTATTAGAAGATTATCATGGCCCTCTGTCGGTAAAACGATGTACTAGAATCAAAGGGAAAAGCTTGGCAGCTGTCAGAATTCGAAAACACTACCAGTGAGATATTTCTACTCTCTGGGTAAGTAATTTTATTTACGTATTTTTATTAACATAAAAACTTGAGAAACCAAATTCATGGCCAAACTGCTGTACCGATTTAGCGATTTATATGAGACTAATCTGAAAGTTGAAAAATTCCTTTCAGATAAAAAAAGAGAGAAAAATATTTTTCAAATCGGCTGATGATTTGACGTACTTCCTCTTTTGTGTTTTCTAAGTTGGGTTCAAAATAGCCAACTGCGCCTCAGAGCTCGTTAGAGTGTGGCTAAAATCGGTACATAAAAGAAAAAAAACCAGCCTGTTACTTTGTAAGAGTGAAACATTGTACGCAGACTAATATCTTAAGGCCATAACTCATTCGTCTCTCAATGCCCCCTTTGCTTCCAGTAATCTCATTACGCTCACTTCCTGCTATTTATTAACACAGGAGATAACTTTTCGCGGAACTGCGGTTTGGACAAACAGTAAAAGTCATCACCATCATTTAAATACCGTGTCTGGTAAAAAACTGGCCGAACTTTTTTTGAATCAATTTGAAGAACTCTACTGACTACTACTACGTAGCTGATGGAACAAGCATATGGCCCACCTAATGTTAAGTGGTAACCATCGCCTACAACAAAGCATTGCCTCGTAAGCCAAGCACGTCAGAAACGTGCCCTACGATGCACTTCCCTGCGTTTATCATTTTGAGGCGTAGCTACAGATGCTTAGCCATCACGTGCCAGTAATTCACCTACATTTTCAAAAAAAAAACATTTTTGAGGCTTTTGTTACAACATCGTTAAATTCTAGCTCCATGATCAGACTGGCCTCTCAGCTCATTTGGTAGTAATTCTGTCTTCTGCGCAGTAAGGTAGTGGGTTCGATTCCCTCCGAGAACAAACAGTTTGTTCCGTCTGGATTTTATTATTAGTAAGTATGTGTTTACAAAAAAAAATATATCAGTTTTATATCAGCTATTTGGTTCCCATAGTACCAGCTGTGCTTAATATGGAGCTAGATAGTGTTGTGTGGATTGTCTACAATATTTATTATAGTCGTGGTTCCATGAAGTACGGGGGAGCACTGGGGGAGGCTACACTTTATAAATTAAAAAACCACGTCGTTCTTTTTTTGATCTGCCAGACGCAAATAATAAAAGTATAGAACTTCCAGACCTACCGATGATATTTGAACAGTAAGGCTAGACTTGGCTTAGTCCGGTTATATAGAGGTAAATTGCCAGTAAAATCCTGGGCAAAATCCTTAAAATTCTATTTAGAGCATATCGAAAATATCATACCAAAAAAATAAAATGATTGGCCATTTTGATCAAGCCCCAATTGATGTAAGCACAAATAATTGTAAGCCCATCGAATTCTAAGCCCTAAAAATAGAACTATTACGCTATAAAAAGGGTTGTATTACAACTGAAAAAGCTGAAACGGCCAACAGATGTGTGTGTATGGTGCTTTATGCGCCGACTATTTGTAGTATGAATTTGTTAAGTGCTCGTATACTTTTAACTGGTTCATAATAGTACAGTCAGTTGCACTAAGTAGTTGAGCAATGTTCAAAATCGTATCCCTATAAAAACTGTCCCTCTCCGGGAATGCCGACAGAACTGAAAACTTGAATTTTACCCCAGGCAATCCCCCCCTTTCTTGATCTGCCCAACTTTTGGCAAAGTTTGTCGATCTTTGCCGAAGTGGTGTCGGTTCATTCGTTTTTCCCATTTCAATGTTCGAGCCCGCTTTAAAAAGTGTTCAAACAAACAACAACCACGAGAATGCTACCAACGTTTGCTTGGATCAGTTGAGCTATCTCCAGATCGTTTGTAACTATCTGCTGATCGCTCTACTGCTTCTTGTGTATTTTGTAAATATTATATAAATGTTGATTAAATAAATTATAGTTTAAAAAACTAAAAAAACGCTTTTATAACTAATTGAACTAAAAGTTAAAAATAAAATTGTAATAATCAATTGAAAAATTTATATTATTGTACAAATATGCGTGGGGTGCTTTTTATAATAACATCAGATATAATAAACTATTGATAAAATATTCACAACAATCAAAATCAAGCCCCCCACGCTTTTTGTACAATAATATAAATTTTTCAATTGATTATTACAATTTTATTTTTAACTTTTTAGTTCAATTAGTTATAAAAGCGTTTTTTTTTTAGTTTTTTAAACTATAATTTTTTTTTTTTCTTGTAGTTTTTTTTTTCATTTTTCTTTGTTTTTTTTCATATTATTGCATTGTCATCAAATCTGATCGTTCAAAGTAGGACAAAATCGAGCTCAAAGGGGTCGGTTACATACAAACTTACAAACATACAGGTGAAGCTAATAAAAGCGTTATAAAAACGTTGGTGTCTTTTCTTTAGGACCACAAAAACAAGACGGAAATAATATATCTGACGCTTTTCAGAGATGGTGAAACAGACATTCATGAATACTATTGTTTACATTGTTGTTTAGTTTGTCCAATGTTGTTTGTTCACGTGAATTTCGTTTCTAAGAGCCATAATTTATACCTCATAACCGTTATTTGGCTTACAATTTTTATATTATATATTATTATAATTTTATTTTTAAAATTATTTAAACATGCAAAAGAGAATGCAAACTAGTTCCTTAGACACATTATATGGAGATAGGTATATGGAGATAAGTAAGGCCACCACCCACCAGATAGACCGACGACATTGTTAAGATCGCGGGAAGTGGATGGAAATTTGTCTGGAGGCCTATGTAGTAGGCTGATGATACTTTCTTACTCTTCATGTATCATAAATCGTTAATTTAAATTTATTTAATATTGCATAAATATACTAACTGGAATGAATATTTTGTTCAGTTCAGTTGTCTATGATCTATAGATTATAGATTTAGCTGTAGGGTTGAGATATCGTGTGATACTGTAGGGTAAAGCAATCGTGTTAGGTCATGTTACACAGGCAGATTCCTTTACCTAACTAATAGATTGAATTAACCCGGTATTCCAGCGGCAGGATATTGAGTTTTCTCATTATAATCCTGAAGGCAATCGCGTTAGTATTTTTTTAATGGTCATGCCGGAATAGAACCACAAACGCTTTTTTATCTCTTTATGTACGAAAAAAACAATAAGAAACGTAATTTGAAAACCATTTTTATTAGCGTCTATTCATCGTAATCAGCTTAGACATGTCCACTGCTGGACAAAGAACTTCTAATTTCACATCTATCTATGCTCAAGGTTTGCTGTAAGAGAGCTCTTTGTAAGGTTAAGCTCGCCTTTATACAAGTCTTAATTTTAAGTTTTCTATGTGTACAATATAGAATAAAGAATAAAGATTTACCTACATTTCTAAGACAAACGGTTTTGATTTACCTTTACTCAATTTTTTACATTGATGGTGCATTGGGTGAGGCTGTTTTACGCCTTATCTTCTAGGTGGTGGTCACCGTTCAAGAACTTTTATTCTCCAACGGATGTTGTATCTACGTCAACTGTCTTTGTCTTGTCTTGAAGTTGTATTAAAATGTTTTTTTTTCATTGTTTCAGTGACGTCACCGGGAGCCGCTGCCAAACTCCCCATCTGCCAAATATTACCAATAGTTATATTAATAATTTGGACAAACAACACATAGGTTTATATAAAAAATAAATAAAAAATCTGTAAAAATAATAAATATTAATTAAGTAGGTGTCTAGGCTAATGTTGGCGGATAAATGTGAATTTAAATATAAATTAAATAAAGTTAAATGTACCTAAACGAGCTGATAATTACGCCAAAGAATTGTAAAGACTAAGGATATTGTTGATTTAATACAAATTATATGTCGGATATTGTGTTTTTTATCAACTTACACCTAACAATGCTTATAAAAACATTGATCATCTCAGAAAACCTCTCACTTCACTTATTGATGTAGCTACTATTAGCCGGTTTTGGGATTAGGACATCCCTACTGAGACCGGATGACGAGACACATCACTAATCGGGAAGAAAGAAGATGGCGTCGTAATGAGGAGATGTTTTGTTTGCCGTGTTATAAAGTTACACAGAGTTCTAGCTATATTCAATGGATAGTTTTTTGCCGAAACATTACATAAATAAACAACAAAGCTAACTAAAATAAAAGATACGTGGTAATTTAATAAAAATCTTCTTAGCTTTGATAATTAAAGTAACTATTTTGGTACAGTTTTATAATTAATCATTGAGAACCGAAATTATATCTAAACAATAATAATTAAGGATAAAAGTAACACAAATAATAAAACCAACATCCTACAAATTAAACATTGAAATCCTTTAAGGCCTGCGCACACCTAGGCCACTGGCGGCCGCGATCAATGAAACGCTATCAAATATCGCCGGCAAATTTGACAGCGTTTCACTGATCGCGGTCGCCAGCGGCCTAGGGTGCGCAGGCCTTTAGAACCTCAAAAAGTTGAATATTCAAAATTTCGAATTTCATTACTGAGATAGGTAACAGACACTTGAAGGCCTGTGCACACCTAGGCCGCTGGCGTCTGCGATCAGGGAAACGCTGTCAAATTTGACAGCGATATTTGACATCGTTTCACTGATCGCTACCGCCAGCGAACTAGGTGTGCGCAGGCCTTCATGGCCCGAACACACCTAGTTCGCTGGCGGTAGCGATCAGTGAAACGCTGTCAAATATCGCTGTCAGATTATGGCCCGAACACACCTTGTTCGCTGGCGGTAGCGATCAGTGAAACGCTGTCAAATATCGCTGTCAGATTTGAGATTTGACAGCGAATATTTGACAGCGAATATTTGACAGCGTTTCACTGATCGCTACCGCCAGCGAACTAGGTGTGTTCGAGCCTTTCAGACAGTCAAACAATTTTTAAAAACCGATTCGCAATGCCGGAGACTTCAATACGATTCGAAAATCGAACGGAAAGTGTAATTAAAAAAGTTCATTTGGAAACTGCTAAAGGCTTTATTGCGTTTCGGCAAACAGTTCGTTTTATTGCTAGTTTCGCCTTTTCATAGACATGTCAGTGTTCGGGCCGTAAACTTGTTGGACGCGAGTTTTTTGTGCAACGAATGATGACACTGTGAAATGTTTATCACTTACACTACACTTGTGTAAGTGATAAACCCATTTTTGGGACGGTCGTAAATTGAACATTGATAGCAAATGGCTCTTTGTTCACGAATGTTATGTGACTGGGTGTTTGTTTATATTAATTTTTTGCTTTGGGTTTGAGTGTTGGGCCACCAAAGGGACTGATGAGAGATTAAATAAAAAAATTTGTGAACAATCCATGCAACACTATCTAGCCCCAAATTAAGCAGAGCTTGTACTATGGGAACCAGATAGCTCCTATAATACTAGAATACTCTTTTTTTGAAAATAAGTACTAAGAATACCTACAATATAACACCCAGACGGAGAACAAACATCTGTGTTCACCACACAAATATTTGTTCTCGGTGGGGATCGAACCCACGACCTACGGCGCAGAAAGCAGAGCTGCTACCAACTGACCTGACAAGCCAGTCGAAAAGTGTAGAAGAAGAGTGCATGCAGCGGAGATGCGAATATTGAGGTGGATATGTGGAGTGATGAGAATGGACAAGTTAGGGATCATTCCTTAACTTATCCATCTTCTTCTTATAAGGATGCCTCTGTACTGAAGGTTGACAGTCATCCTTTTAAACTTTCTTTTATCTAGGGCAAGCCTAAATAGGTCTTCTACTTTCTTGATCCCGGTCCATTCCCTGACGTTGCGAAGCCATGATGTTGTTCTTCTACCTACTCCTCTCTTGCTCAACAACTTGCCCATCATAATAAGCCAGCTACATGAATACCTTATCCATGCGTGCAATAATCTTTATCGATGACGTATAGGCACAGTTCTAATAACGAACGTCATTACGGAAAGAACGTAGCTTTAAAGTTAAATTAAAAACTTGCCTTTTTTCTGCCGGGCAAAGTGTAGAAGTTTCCCTATTGGAAAACACGTCAAACATTCTTGAGACGCTGTTTTTCTTGGACTTATCTAAGACTTTGGAAGTTGGCAGCTGGAGAGCTAGGAAAAACTTGGTGAGAGAGTTTGGTTTCCTGAAAAAACTGTGTCCGTTATGTGACGATTCTGAAGTAACGGAGCAAAATGATCTAGAAATACCCCTATTTTTTTTGATTTAGTGTTGAACGTGACGGTTCCAGGATAATTAGTACCCGTCTATTACCTCCATGGAGTGCCGAATGTTTAAAGTGGTGACTAGCCTGCGGTGGCGATTAGTGAAACGCTGTCAAATATTACTGTCGTATTTTTCAGAGTTTCATTTATCGCCACCGCAGAAGGCTGAGATGTGCAGATGGCATCAGAAAATGGGCTAGGGGATGGAGCATTTGAACGCAGAAATAGCGATATTGCTTTTACCAATCCAAAATCCAAGCATGGTGACTACTGCTGATTTCTTAAAATAAAAAGGAAGCCTACCTAATGTCAAGCATTGAACTAGTCCGGCTGATAATATTTTTTCCTTAGGTAGCGCCAAAAGTAAAGAGAGATAAGTTTCTTTCTCGCACACACATAAAGATTGATATATACGTGATGTCACGTTTTCAGATGGAGAAACGCTCGTAAGTACCTACTTAAATGAACTAAAAAGAGAACGTAAGTAGAGAAGAGAAATCCCTTGCATCGTGAGGTGAGTGCAACAAATATAGAAATACTGAACTCCATAGATCAATAAATAAATGTTATGATCAATCCATACAACAATATTAAATCCCAAATAAAGCAGAGCTTGTACTATGGAAACCAGATAAATAAATAAATATTGAGGACAATCCACCCAACACTATCTGGCCTCAAACTAGGCAGAGCTTGTACAATTACTATGGGAACCAGCAGGTCTACCACGAGCTCCATATGGTTATGGCTATGGCTGTCAAATTGTGTATAGATAGGCTGACCCACACATTCATTTTCTTCTTGGGTTTGAATGTGTTGACACAATTTTGACAGCCATAACCATAACCATATGAAGCTCATGGTAGGCCAGCAGATAGCTGATAAAATACTTGAGTAAAAGTATATTTTTGGTAAACACATAGGTTCTTAGAATACAATAAAACATCCAAACAGAGAACAAACATCTGCGTTCACCACACAAATATTTGAAGCTAAGCTAAGCCGCGGGTTTCCTCACGATGTTTTCCTTCGCTGTTTGACAGCACTAGCTTTGCGGACATACATTTTTCGAAGAGAAAAATCCATAGGTGCACGTCCGGATTTGCACCCGTTACCCTAAATAGTGTTCTTACTAGTCACTAGAGATATAGATGCAAATAATTATGATCTTAAAGTACCACGTGTATAATTTGCAATTCCGAAGAGTACTTTACCTTTGTATAACAAGTTCAGTGTTTGAAGTAGAAGCATCCGTATTCTATTAACGTAATTATAGCAGCTTTTTGTGTTAGGCTCAACGTTGAGCCTTTGAAGTTTTTCGTTTGTATTCGCATTCGCTGGTGCATTTTTGCATGGAAATAATGTGATGAAAACTAAGCTATTTTTACATAAAACTGGTTCTTTTTTTGTGCATTCTTCTAAAATCAAAAGTATGATTTTGCACAAATTACTCTAGTTGAATGAGAAAAATCAATTACAAGTCCCTTTTTGAAACAATGCTTGAGCCTGATAGGTACTTTGTGAAAAAGCAGGCTGATATACATTATAAAATACCAGCGGCCGCCCGCGGCTTTGCTCGCCCCGTTTCCGTTACTTACATCAGTTCTCCGTTACAATATCTTTATAAATTGTAGCGTGTATTATCGTAAAGTGTCATTAAAATCATTCAGTAGTTTTTACGTGAAAGAGTAACAAACATCCATCCATCCAAACTTACAAACTTGCGCGTTTGCAGGCATAAATTTTTTGAATATTTTTCATTGAAAAGTGTCAAAAGTCTATGCTTGGTATGGGTCTTATTATTCTATCGGCTTGCTTTTTCCCAAAGTACCTACTAGTTTTCCTTCGCTTGGGGCTACTTAGCTCAGTTGAAAAGTCGATACCTCTCACTCTATTTATTTAGGTCTAGCGAAACTATAAACTAGCGCTCTCTGAAGAATGGTTCCTGTGTTCAGGCTCAGGTCACGGCCCCGCCCCATTGAAGACAGAACAGGAAATTAAGGTTATTTCAAATATCTACGAGTACGAAATCTATTGTGCCATTTTAGTGAAATGCGAAATGTCGATTAATTTAATATCTCCACCGAAATTGTGGAGTAATGGACGGCCGCTGTCCACTCATAAAAGCCATTTTACGGCCCATTCTCGTGCCACGAATGGTCGTTCGCAACGAACAATGTTTTTGAAATCACGGCTACATGCGCTTAACCTATTAAATTAATTACCGATTTTTTAGAACGTTTGTTTGTGTCATCGGTTATTTTATGGAATTTCCAACTTTTAGGGGCCGACGTGTTTTATTTATTTATATAAAGGCTTTGCGTTTGACCGCAACTTCCCCTGCTGACGGTGAAGCACGCTTTACCTAGAAAAAAACCTGCTTATTTTACTCTTAAAAACATCCAAGTTTGTACGGACAAACAGGCAGGAATTTTTGGTCGGTGTGATAGGCGAAGCTGATTGAAGTATGATTGAATTCTTCAACCGCCTTGGAAAATGCCTTATAATATTGGGCCACATTGTTACAATATCCAGAAGATTTGTATCTAGTCAAATTTCTCCAGGTCCATTGTGTGTATCTGCAGCGTAAAAACGATAATACGCGGATGAAGTCGCGAAATTGTTGCAAGTCCAATACTCAATAGTAGATTTACAAGGAGCTAAAATTACCCATTACGAGGGAGTAAATAGAAATCGAGTTTTAATGAGTTTGTTGTGTGTAGCGTCGTGTTACACTGTATTTTTCATTAAGATTGCGAGGACATGAAATAATCCAATACAAACTGAAATAGTTGAGAAAATTTCTAAAGATTTCGCGCCAATGTCTTTTTTTTAATTTCTTCAGTAGACGCAACGCATTGCATGCATTCTTACTAAACAGATCGCCGATTTTAGTTCCATTTTCGAATTATAAAATAAATGTTGTTCTTTTTTCGAGTCAAGCCTCTATTCTTGTTCATTCTACGTAAGATTAAATACTCAATTATATAATTCAATTATAATAATTAATAATTGAAATTATTAATTTCAATTATTTAATTATATTATAGGTTGATTATCATTTACAGACCAAAATAAAAAAAAACTATGGAAAAAATGCTACTTTTTTTCGCTCTCTTTTTTTTATAGGTACGTCGCAATGATGGTATTTTTTTGAAGTGAAAAAATAATTCCGTTCTAAAATCCGAAGAATACGCAATCGCTGAAAACACACTAAATCTAGCAACAAATCGAGTAACGAGCTCGCTCAGTTGGATAGATCCAAATGAAATGAAGCCCGCTCTAATTACTAGCATTCCGCAAAACGGCGCTCAGTCACGCGAAGCACGCGAACTACACTATAGGTACATAGCTACTTTCTATAATTATCTCTACATCTGAGTATTGCTAGATATACCTACTCACTTATATTTGCTTGACATGACAAATTACTTTCTGTAGGAGAAATTCTGTAGGTAGGTATATTTACATGAATTACAGTCATGACTTTCCTCGCAGCTGAGTAATTGGCTATAGATACTACATACATACATACATGCATAAAATCACGCCTTATTCCCATGGGGGTAGGCAGAGATCACGGATTTCCACTTGCTACGATCCTGACACACCTCTTTTGCTATAGATACTACTTATAGTTTAATTTGTTTTTATAAATTTTATAAATTTAATTTGTTTCATCATACGAGTAAACAGGCCTTTGCATTTTTTGTAGATGATTAATATAGCATCAGGGGCAACTGGTGATTACACAAGCCCTACTTGCGGGACTCTATAGTGCGTGGAATAGGATTTTAGGTGGAATAGAGTTGCCCAGCTTTTATTCCTGACTTAGCTGTTGGCTTAGTCCACGGAGAAGACGTGATCAATACGTGCAGAGCTGACTAAGCCATGGTTTCCTTAAGATGTTTTCCTTCACCTTTCGAGAGCACTAGCATTGTGTGCATAAATTTTTCGAACAGAATAATCTTAAGTACACGACTGGCTCGGTCGTCCTGAAGCAAGATGGGCAGACGATGTGGCGAACATCGCGGGCAAGACCTGGATGAGATTGGCACAAGACCGTCAACAGTGGCATATACAAAGAGAGGCCTAGGTATACCCAGCAGTGGGTGAAGTCGGGCTGTGGATGGATAGATGGATGACATGACTGGATTCAAACTTGTGACTTTAGGATCGGAAGGCGGGTTTACTACCACTAGGCCACCAGGGCACTCAATTTTTTATCTAACTGCTGTTGGTTTTCTGATAAAATAAATAAAGCTTAAATTTATAAGCATTCAACCCACGAGGCATCAATGAAGTCCCCTAACGCACGAGCGGCTCGCAGACAGCCGTGAAATACCGCTAACGTACCGCCAGCGCCGGAACCCACTCAATACCGCGGCAGAATTTTAAACCATGTTCGCAAAAATTATAACATGGTTCACTCAAGTATCAAGCAAAAATTGTGCTGAAAACCGTGAATTTACAGGAGATAGCGAAATTAACGGAAAATTAAAACTCATGATGGTATTACCGTCAGGTATATGACATTTTTTTAGATTTTTTGGCATAACATCCAGACTTATGCCAAGTTGTAAACAATTGTGAACATGATTGTATTATTATATAAACATATCAATAGTTATATCTTTTGTAACGATCATCAGATAGCTCAACTGTTTCTTATGTATTTTGTACATTTTGTAAATATTTGTTTAATTGTATGTTTCTTTGTGTAAATAAATAAAACATATCAATTGCAAACTTTAACGGTAAAGGAAAACATCGTGAGGAAACCGGCATATCGTAGAGGCTAAAAAGTTTGAAAATATGTGTCAAGTGCACGTGAGGAGCCTCTTTGAGGCGCACTTCAAATCTTTTCACCACACTTGGTTCGAAAGAATCAGTGACACGATAAGAAGAAGAAGAAGAATTGTAAACTATTGACTTATCATCTGCCTCTGCTATTTTTGTAAGATATTTAGTAATGTGAATCATACCTACATAGTTTTAATACACACACAGTTTCGAGCGTACCTATCTACTTACGTTGTGTGTTATGGTATAACAGAGTTATCTATCCAAATCTATACTTATATTATAAAGCTGAAGAGTTTTAATGTTTGTTTGGTTGAACGCGCTTATCTCGGGAAATGCTGGTCTGAATTGAAATAGTACATTGTTACCTGAGTGTTGAAAGTCACGTTTTTTGAGTCCCGAGACGGGTTTGGCGCCAGAGCGTAGCGAGGGCGCCAATGGAGCTTGAGGGACTTAAAAGACTTTCACCCGAGGTAAACACTGTGCTTTTCATTACGAATACAAGGAAAGTAAAAATAAAAACATGAAAGAAAAATTAGTGAAAATGAAGATTGAATTGCCGCCTTCCCGGTTTTTTTTTTCTTTTTCTCTTGCGGGCTTTCGGCTTCGGTTCGCCAGCATTATTCAGCCATTATTTTCATTTTCATAATTTAAAAAATGGTAAATTGTTTGCTCAAATCTATGTTATTTTAAATAAATAGTTGAAGCCATATATTATTCAAGTAATATAGAAGATATATTATTTATTTAATACTATCTTTATGTTATTTAAATTTAAATTTTACATTGCGCTCTAATTAGACTTTTTAAACTTCTTACCGTTGTAATGGGTTTCCAACCTACTTGCTGAATAAAAAGTTGGAATTTGGTTAAACAACCTCCTTGTAGTTAGAAAGACTTTAGAAAGTTGGAACATGGTTGAATAAAATAGAACTTGTTTTTATTAATAATTTGACAGCTGTCAGTAGAAAGCGATTCTCCCTAGGGCTGAAAGTATTACTTTCAATTAGGCCCCTCAGGCAACTTCAGACCTACTTTCAGAGTATGAGTAATGAAAAAATATTTTTGTGTTGGATTGTCCATTTATCGAGGAAGGCTATATAACATTACGCTATTTACTATTACCCCCTACTTCTTGCGACCCGTGCAAAGCTGGGGCAGATCGCTAGTATCAAATATATTATCTAACATATTATCAGCTATTTAAACTGTTCGTCGTATCCTATTCCCATCATAAACACAGTTGCGAATCACAAGTAAAAAACTCAGTAAAACATGCAACAATCCTAAAAACTTTTGATTTCTTCATTTTTGCAACCTGAACGTCATACTTTCATCTAATAGTTCCATTTAACAACCTCCGAAGTACATAAAAGATAAGATAAAAGTTCCATCGCCACTGGAAGAGCACAATTTCATCGCGTTCAGACTAGAAGGATAAACCACTGGACGAATATTTATTTTATGACGTCATTGTGAATATTCTAGTAATTACAAAAAGTACAACGTACACGTACTGTTTGACGTTCTCAATCTTCTCTTATTAATAAGGATTTTTTTTCTAATGGAAAAAAATAAAAGTATGCTGCTTAGTAACTATAGATAGTGCAATCCACGAAGGCGCGCCCCACTATTCCTCCTAACCGTTTATAGTATATGTGTGCAAGCTTCCGTCAATGTTTGAGTGTTATCAGTACACACTAATTACCTATGAGTGCACACGCACACTACAATGAATAGACTACGGTTCGCGACTGCCGCTCGGAGCAAACTCCCCGCACCCCGCGAGGGGCGCGTCTTCGTGAATTGCACTATCTATAGTAAGTAACCTGAAATCATATGAAATACCTATCCATTTTTGATAAGTAACACAGTGCAATGCATCACACCTTTAGCGTATGCAGATTGTAAGATCCACTCAAATTCAGGAGCCAGGTATATTATGCTCGTTTCAACAGAGAAAATCTCACCGTGGAGATGACGTCGACCGCGGTCAAACACTTTTAGCTGCTAGATGGCTGTCACAAATTTTAGACGTCAGAGACGTCATTATGACGTCATCTAAATCATGAAAATGTTCTCTGTCAAACCGAGTATAAGGCCCCAGGTGCTTGTTGTGTGTGAGTTGATGTGTCATTTTTGATCAGTAAAGCCTTGTGCATATCTAAGCGTTCGCGGTGGCGATCAGTGAAACGTTTTCCAGACATCATCATCATCATCAGCCTGAAGAAGTCCACTGCTGGACATTAGTAGGGGAGGCCTGTAGGGGAGGCCCCCTACACATTTCTAGGAAGAACGATTCTGAGCCCTTTTCATCCATCGACTTCCCGCGATCTTAACAATGTCGTCGGTCCATCTGGTGGGTGGGCGCCCTACGCTTCGTCTTACGGTTCGGTAGTCCAGTATGACAGTGATATTTGGTTTAGGATTTGCGCAAGGCTTAAAAAAATCTTCGGGTCCAGAGACAGAACTGTCAAAACCTCCGATCGGTTGGGAGTGGCGCTTTTTAAATTTTCATTTCAATGTTTCAAACGATTAAATGTTAGGGTGCAGTAAAATTGTTTTACAATGCTATTAAACTTTTGTTTGGGTATTTTAAACCGTCAAACCACGGTGTTTTGTTGAATCTGTATCGAAAATAGGTTTCACACAGACTTAAAACCAGAGATAGAGCTAGACAGAGCTTGTGGTAGGCCGACTGATGGCCTACTGGTATAAAAGAAGCTACATACTCATAGCTTCTATAATATTGCATCATATTTAATTAAACTCGGTTAAATCTCGTATGGTTAAGCCTCTGTGACAAAGCAACAAAAGAATTACAGTAAAATCAGATTTCAATATGCATCACAATCCCGTGTTGTTTTTACATGATACAATTCGACGGTTTATTTTTTCGGTTTCAATATTTTTATTTTAAAGGTAGCATTTTGAATGGTCTCTCGGCTCAGTTTATAGTAGCTCTGCCTTCTGCGCCGTAGGTTTTGGGATCTATCTCCGCCAAGAATAAATATTTGTGTGGGCTTAGATGTTTGTTCTCTGCCTGGGTGTTACATTATTTTCCGAGTACCTATATAAGAAGGTATTTACAAAAGAAATGCATTCATGTTTTCTAACCGCTATATGGTTCCCATCGTACAAGCTCGGCTTAATTCGGGGCTAGTAGAATTAAACATAGTTCTTCCATTGAGCATTACAGCTCAGTTGGCTATGCTGTGTGCTCTTTGTGACTGGAATTGTTGGAAGTACTATTTCAAACGCCAAGCAGTGATACTGTTTAGAATTTAGAACTCAGTTTTCACTCAGTTTAGAATTTTCCAGACGAGCCAAAGCAAATCGTGCTTACGTAGGTTGCTTAGTGTCTATTCAAGTCTGAAGATTCAAGCGTAGAGTTTCTGTGTAATGACGATACTGCCGTGAAACCCTCGCCAATGGTAAAAAAATCGATTAAACAATGAAATTACGATTGACGAGCTCCACAAAAGTAATGGCTGCCATTGGACAGATACAATACATACGGATTTATTTTATTAATGTCACGTAGAACCATGATATGTGACGGATATCCGACACGAGCTTTGTTTCAAATTATAACTGTTGTGATCGTGTTTTTAACAAATTGATGGAGCATGAAAGCTAGTTTTATTTTATACCTACTGTGAAAAAAAAGGCTTGAATATGCCTCTGCTTTGCAAGTCCTCAAGAACTTTTTAGATTTCCTCACAATGTTTTTCTTCAACCAAACCGATTTTTAGGGTTCCGTAGCCTAATGGCAAAAACGGAACCCTTATAGATTCGTCATGTCTGTCTGTCTGTTTGTCTATCTGTCCGTCCGTATGTCTCAGTCATTTTTCTCCGAAACCGTAAAAGCTAGACTGATAAAATTTGGCGAGTAGATGTATTCTGTGAACCGCATTAAGATTTTTACACCAAAATAGAAAAAAAACTATAAATTTTGGGGGTCCCCATACTTGAAACTGAAACTCAAAAAAAAATTTTTCATCGAACCCATACGTGTGGGGTATCTATGAATAGGTCTTCAAAAATTATGTTGAGGTTTTTTATATTGTTTTTTTCTAAACTGAATAGTTTGCGCGAGAGACACTTCCAAAGTGGAAAAAAGTTGGTCTCCTCTAACCTCTAACTTCTAAAATGAGAGAATGATAAAACTAAAAAAAATATATGTTGTACATTACTATTCAAACTTTCAACGATATTTGGTTTGAACGTGATCTAGTCAGTAGTTTTTTTTATACAGGGTGTCCCATAAGTCAACGTCCAACCGAAAACGGGTGATGCGCCAAGTCATGACAGTTATCAGAAAAATATAAAAAAAAATATTTGTTATGTAACTTTCGAGTTATGAGTATTTAAAAAAAACAGAAAAAACTGACACCCTGTGATGATCTTTTAAGTCCTGTGACTACAAATATTAACTTTTCATGAAACTTTTTTCTGCAACGTAAGCATGAATAACTCTTCTGTAAATTACAATTCAAAATTAAGCCATAACTGCCTCAGTTTTCAATGAAATCGTGGAGTTTTGGCCAACGTTTCATTTCAGATAATTACATCACCCAACTTTAACCGTCTGTACGGCAAAAAAAATGTACTACACTATCATGGCATGTAAATTTAAAAATTGGCGCATTTATCTAGGATTCCAAAATGGTATAATACTTGCTAGAGTACTCCTTAGTTTTGGAAATAAAAAATGTTTTTTCAACTAAACCGGATTTCCAATCAATTTTATTTCAATAGATAAAATGTTTGTACCCTTTAAATGATGGACTTAAAATGCCTACGCTGTGTTTTTAAGTGACTCACAATTCACAGGTAAATACCATTTCGACAATGCAAGTAAACAGATAGATCCACCATCTTGTCGAAAGAGTAATAACCATGGGTTTTCAAGTAATTTGTTAGTTTTAGGTAAAAGTTTGAAATAAAATTCAATCATAGGATTACTTCAATCGTGGTTTTAATCTAAAGTTTGCCTTCGCCCGTCGCCGGTCTTATTACATGGTTTTTGACGTGATAACGTTTTATAATTCGATGGAGCCGGCTGCTCGTACGAAAAAACATGACTCATGCGGCGTTACCTCGCTCTGAGGCGTTTCATTTAATACTTGAAGTGCAAGTGAGAGCGCGGAACGAGCGACAAAGAGGCACAATCGGGCTCCGCGTTTGGCAGCGTTCGACATCGGTCTCTCTCCTACTTGAGTGAGCGATGCGTCCGCGTGGACAGCTGTATGACGTTGTCACGTTCAACTGTCGTCAGTTAAGTGACTTTACAGACAGCTGATTTTTTTAAGGAAATGTAGAGCTTGCATTACTGCTGAAGGCTAACAGTTTGAACATTTGCTGCAAAATCCTTGATGTAGTTAAATAAAAATCACGATTGAAGAAATCCTATGATTGAATTTTATTTCAAACTTTCACCTAAAACTAACAAACTACTTGAAAACCCATGGTTATTACTCTTTCGACAAGGTGGTGGCTCTATCTGTTTACTTGCATTGTCGAAATGGTATTTACTTGTACCTGTAAATTGTGAGCGATTTAAAAACACAGCGTAGGCATTTTAAGTCCATCATTTAAAGGGCACAAACATTTTATCTATTGAAATAAAATTGATTGGAAATCCGGTTTAGTTGAAAAAACATTTTTTATTTCCAAAACTAAGAAGTACTCTAGCAAGTATTATACCATTTTGGAATCCTGGATAAATGCGCCAATTTTTAAAGTTACATGCCATGATAGTGTAGTACATTTTTTTTGCAGTACAGACGGTTAAAGTTGGGTGATGTAATTATCTGAAATTAAACATTGGCCAAAACTCCACGATTTCATTGAAAACTGAGGCAGTTATGGCTTAATTTTGAATTGTAATTTACAGAAGAGTTATTCATGCTTACGTTGCAGAAAAAAGTTTCATGAAAAGTTAATATTTGTAGTCACAGGACTTAAAAGATCATCACAGGGTGTCAGTTTTTCCTGTTTTTTTTAAATACTCATTACTCAAAAGTTACTTAGCAAATATATGTTTTTATATTTTTCTGATAACTGTCATGACTTGGCGCATCACCCGTTTTCGGCTGGACGTTGACTTATGGGACACCCTGTATAAGTCATAAATCGTCAACCGCAATTTACCTTCGAAAAGACGAAGACGAACTACAAGAACCTTTATATTATGTTACTTGATGCTACGGAACCCTTCATGGGCGAGTCCGACTCGCACTTGGCTGCTTTTTAAAAGTTAATTTTGATACGTAAGATTTTGATAAAAATACCCTGAATATACTTACCTACTGTGATAAAAGTAAGCGATGGCTGATACGAGAAGTAAGGTTATGACGACTGTAAAAGTGTTCAATCGACTAGATAAGGAAACTAGGTTTTGCCTTCCTTTGCGAGGAAGTTGATTGTTAGTTTTCTAGGCTAGACCTAGCATTTATGATACATTTTGTGGAGACGGAATAGTAGAATCAATTCTCTTCAAAAAATTAGAGAAAAATAATATTTTGTTTTCAGATGCCGTAGGTCGTGGTTTTGATTCGAAATGTTTGTGCGGTGAACGCAGATGTTTGTTTTCTGTCTGGGTGTTACATTATATTCTAAGTAATGTACAAAAAAAATATATTATAATCAGCTATCTAGTTCCCATAGTACAAGCTCTCCCATAGGCAAGACGGTCAATTCAGTATTTATTATTTATTTATTAGCTGTTATTAAAAAAAAACTGATGTTGCCATTGGTCTCCACAAAACATTAGATAGATAGATAAACAGATTAATAATTTATTTGCCTAGAAAATAAACACACACGAAACAATTAACAAGGAAAATAGAAAATCAAAAGCATAATAAAAACTAAAAATACAACATTACATTACATTAGCAGTTTTTCATAACTAATAAATTAATGATAATTAGTAATGGGCATTATTGTGGTTACATACTCAATAATTTGCCATTTGGTTTGAAAGCGAAGTGCTATTTTAACCACGGTGGTTAAACGTAACCGCATACCATCATACAATTTATGACTGCTATTTGACCACGGAATGGAAACCGCTGGAAAGAACTGGAGGAGGCCTTTACCCGAGAGGAGTCCTAACAAATAAATACTGCAAATAATAAATAAACTAAAAAATATGTATGAAATCAATGAATATTAGATAAATTATAGTAGATAAAAAATGTATATTAAAAATTAAAATATACATTTTTTTGAAATGCCTGTGAAAATTATCTATAATTAAGTATGTGAATATTGTCAAATTGGAATAAATAGGCTTTTCTATTTTTATTTTTATTTTACTATTTGACCACAGTATAAAATGTTAGGCCGGAATTACACACATAACAATTGTATTCAGTACGAAACGTAGGACGCCCACCCACCAGATGGACCGACGACATTGTTAAGATCGCGGGAAGTCGATGGATGGAAAGGGCTCAGAATCGTTCTTCGTGGAAATGTGTAGGGGAGGCCTATGTCCAGCAGTGGACTTCTTCAGGCTGATGATGATGATGATGATTGTATTCAGTTTCCCAAAAATATATAGTAGTGTAGATTTATTTAGTCAACACTCACACAGCCTCAAAACCAGAGCCAGAGACAGAGCCAGACAGAGCTCATGGTACGCTTACAGAAATGATTCTTGCACCCTCCACAATCTGTAACGGATTATTTTACTCAGAGCAAATTCTGCATAAGGTCGCTGGTAATAAGCCGACATGAAAAATTGGGTGGCAAATTGCCATCAATCACAAAACAGGATCGTTTTTGCGAAACGCTAAACGATGGAAATTTGCCAGGTCCTAATTTTGTATAAGACTAAAACTTTGACGTCAGACAGCCTAATGAGGCTAATCTTCAACAGTAGGCCTACCACAAGCTCTGTCTGGCTCTGTCTCGGCTCTGGTTTTGATTCTGTGCGAGTGTCTGTTTTTCCAAGCGCTTATAACTTGGATGTTTAAGAGTAGAGTGAACAGGTATCTTCTAGGTAAGCGTGTTACACCGTCGACCGCATCATCACTTAACAGCAGGTGAAATTGCGGTCAAACGCAAGCCTATATTATTTTATAAAAAAGTTTTTACTAAACAAATCCTACGTCAAAATGTCACACGCATAGATATAACACATGATCCTCTTTGAGGCGCACTTAAAAACCTTTCACCACACTTGGTTCAAAAGAATCAGTGACACGATAAGAAAATAACATTGGAGAGCATTCACACAGACTCAAAACCAGAGCCAGAGACAGAGCCAGATCGAGCTTGTGGTAGGTCTACAGCTTTCGTTTAGGCAGGCTTAAGCCTTTCTTAACAAGTTCACAGTTCTGTCACAACTGAAAGATGTTTCTACATGTCTGGATTGCCTTTTTAGTGAATAAATCGGTTGTTTGTAAAGTCGGTTTACTGAGTTGCACGTGACGCTGTACACGCGGACGCATCGCTCACTCAAGTAGGAGAGAGACAGATGTCAAACGCTGCCGAACGCGGAGGCCGATTGTGCCTCTTTGTCGCTCGTTCCGCGCTCTCGCTTGCACTTCAAGCCTTAAATGGAACGCCTCAGAGCGAAGCAACGCCGCATTAGTCATGTTTTTTCGTGCGTGCAGCCGGCTCCATCGAGTTATAAGACGTTGTCACGTCAAAAACTATTAAAGATTCTGATGATAATTTTATTATTACCCTGCCAAGTCTTTTACAGACATAGGGTAATGTGCAGGCAAACATATTACCTATGTATTGTTACCTCTTCATTGAATAAAGCTACAACTCTGGTATTACTTGATTACACGGCAAACAATTACAACTACGAATTATGACGCCTTGCCCATCTTATCCTTCTTCTTCTTTTTTTTTCTCTACCCTAAGGATGTGTCCCGTTTCTTGATCCAATTAGGGATGTCCAATTCTCAAAACCGGTTAACAGTATATATAATATTATAATCATGAAAAAAAAAATATAATAATTGTGGTTTGTCAATCTGTAAATCAATTTGTAAATACCAATCTAATTTTAAAACAAAGGACTTTAAGACCAAGTAATTAAGTGTTTTTTTAGCACTTTAAATTTCTACTCACTATAAAATAATAAAAGCGTAATTAGTCAAACAACACCGAGCAGACAGTATTAGCAGCAATTTACCGAACAAGGGCTTAAATCAAAATTTGAAATTTTTCCACCCCCTTTCTGGGAATAAACTGGGAATGCGTAGGGTGCAGCTGGTTTATTTATATATATTTTTTTTATGTAATTAGCTGATGGAACAAGCATATGACCCACCTGATGTTAGGTGGTAACCATCGCCTATAACAAAGCAATGCCTCAAAGGTCACGCACATCAGGAACGTGCCCTACGATGCACTGTCCTGCGTCCATCAACTGGAGGCATACAGATATTCAGCCTCACGTGCCAGTAATTACACCGGCACCCATACCCTTCAAACCAAAACACAGCAATGCTACTGAATGGATTTTAATGAAACTGTACAATAATGTAGCTTAACATCAGAATAACACATAGGCTACAATTTATAAGGATATTCTAACGGAGAACGGATGTAAGTAACGGGAACGCGGCGAGTGTCGCGTGTCGCCGCGGGCGGCCGCTAGTAATACAATATTGCAGTATACTTAATTCACCTATACCTACCAGTGAATTACTCAAAAGGTGAACTAAGTCAACGGCACCAATTTTTTAGATTCGTGCAAGCAACAGTTTAGGCGCTGAAGACCTACCACAAGCTCTGTCTAGCTCTGTTTCTGGCTCTGGTTTTGAGTCTGTGTGAGTGCTGTCTAAATAAATCCTACGTCGAATCGTCACACACGCAGTATAATACACTGGTGAGCACTCACACAGACTCAAAACCAGAGCCAGAGACAGAGCCAGGCCTACTGTTCATGCAGAGAGCACTTTCTGGTTAATGACTGACTGATTTTAAAGGTAGAAGATACCTATTGGCTTTGACATCAAAGATCTTTAATCGTGAGTCAGCGGTTCCAAATTACCTGCAAACTAAAACATTGCTCCAAGGTGTGTCTATAAGAAAAATGGTTTTATAATACACTATGCGCTGTCCTGACTGACATTGAGAGTCTGGAAGAGATCGCTCATAGCGATAAGATCGCTCATTGTATCTCGCTTTAGTTTTTGTATTTTCGTTAAAAGTGTAATGTGGTGTACAATAAAGTGTTATCTATTTATTGAGACTTTGATTCCTTAATATTAAAATATGCTTTTGCACTTTGACGTCATTGTGGTGAGCTTGTTGGTTTAGTGGTAGCAGCCCCGCCTTCTGATCCTTAGGTAAGCTCAAATCCAGTTATGTACCAATGAGTTTTTTTGTCGAAAAATGTATGAGTATCCTAGGACTCTCAAACGGTAAAGGAAAACATCGCGAGGAAACCAGCATGTTGTAGAATCTAAAAAGTTCGAGAACATTATTGTGCAAAGTGCACGACAGAAGTATTTCTGAGGCACACCTGAAATCCTACTAAATCAATAATTGTATTATACAATACATGTTCAGACATGTTCTGCCTTAAAGCATGCAAAATATAAAAATGTCACTAAATATGCAATTGGAAATAAATTAAGTACAATATAGAATACATCCTTTCACCACACTAGATTGAGAAGATAAGAAGAAGAAGTGGTGAGCCAGTGGCCCTCAGTTACCTGCGAACGGGCTGTATCCGTGAAATCGCATTCATCAAAACTTGGGAATTAGCTCGATCCTCTAATTAAACCCGAAGGTTGTTAACTCCGGCCGTTCCTTCGGGAACCTCGAGACTTACGTAAATATTAGGTTTGAATAAAAGTTTTATTATTATAGCTTTATTGGCGCTTACTGATCCTTTTGTCGGGAAAGTAATTTGTGGGACCCGCACTTTTATTTACGACTTCTGATTAACGTAGCGCTGGGTTTATTATGAATCTATAAAATTCGGATTGTGAATATTATCGTATTTAGTTTTATCCATTAAAATATTAAAATATTTTCACAGTGCGGTCCAACATTATAAATAAATAAATATTACCTATAGACAATCCACACAACACTATCTAGCCCCAAACTAAGCAGAGCTTGTACTATGGGAACTAGATAGCTGATATAATACTTACATATTTTTTTTGTAAATACATATTTAGAATACAATTTAACACCCAGACAGAGAACAAAACATCATGTGTGTGTGTCACACACAAATATTTGTTCTCGGTGGGGATCGAACCCACGACCTACGGCTCAGAAGGCATAGCTACTACCGACTGAGCTGAAAAGCCAGTCAATGAATAATAAAAGTAATTATAACAGACGATTTCACATTTCTGGTGCTTCTCATCCTTTATCAAAGCTGTTGTACCAAGACCAGCTGTAAATCATCAACCAGAATCCAAATCAAGTGTCCGCCAGCTAATAATATCCGTTGGGGACATTTCGTGGATTTACGACCCTCGTTTGTTGGAGCAGGTGGCACCAGTAGGATTATTGCGGTCAAGCCGAGCCCAAACAAGCTCTGTAAAGGAAAAACAAGCAAACTTCGGGCGCTTGTCCATCGTTGCCGTCACTCCCGAGAATGAAATTATTTTGACTTGAGCTCAAAATGACGTAGCGATTGTGTATCTATCGTGGCCGGACTTTAAAGTTAAGTTTGATCTAGCTCTAAAACAATAACCAGGTAATTGAAGTAGTCCAACACAGTATATGGATAAAGCGGCTCGTAGGCGGGCCATATATGTGGCCCTGTCTAACATGTGAGTAAGAGAGGGATAACAATAGTTGCCGGCCACAAATAACAGTGAAAATATGCTACGAGCCGCTTAAGATAAAGCTAGTTTTGTATTGCCGGCATATTGACCTGCACTATCTCGAGTCAAGTCTTAGCATCCGCGCAAACTAATCAATACTGCAGCGGCTGGGATGACGACACTCCGGTGACAAACGGGTTAGACCCGCGGCCAAAGAAAATATATGAATGAAACCAAGATGAATCCCGGTGACGTCCTAGTGACGGTAGCGGTGGAAAAACTCCCTTGGGCCTCGAAGCTATAATGTACGTATGCTGTCGACAAGCAAAGCTGGTTGAGATCTACACGATTTACAGAATACTTTTTTAGGTACACATTTTTAGCTATACATTTTTATGTTTGTTTTGAAGCCAAAACAGTATTTAGAATAGAATAAGTATATTTGCGTCACACAAAAGATTTGAATCAATTATTGTCTAAATGTCCACGTCTGTCATATGCCAAACGACCTGTGGGCAAAAGCACAACCGAGTGGAACACTGATGCAGGGAAGTGGTGCCGCGGCAGACCACTATTGAGACTTCGATGTCGGGGCGAACTGGATTTTTATAAGTGGGACTGGCGACTAAAGGCCGAAGATCGTAGTTACTGGCGAAAATATGAGGAGGCCCAAAAGCCACTTCGGGCTATAGGTAATAGTGTTGTCTAAATCCAGAACGAAATGCACAACAAAAATAAGTAGAGATAAAATAATGGTTTTTCTTGACAAGCAGTGGAGTTTTTCAAGCTTAACATGGTGGTGAATACCTTTCATCCCATCTATTTGAAAAGAGGCTTTTTATTCCTCAATAAATGCGCGCAAAGTAAATCATTCCGGCGCACATGACACAATGACAAAATGACTTTTGAATTTGGAAAACTATTAATTAGAAAAGTTTGAACGCAATTCGCTTCGATAAAATTCTGGCTGGTAGTAATAAAAAAGCGAACCTGTTTTCGCGGTATTGGTTAACACACAATCAAAAACAAAAAAGGTTATAATATAATCTACGATATTAAATTCCCTGTACATCAACCTCATTCGAATTATTACGTGAGGTATTTTCTTAACTATTTGCTAACGCTCATCCAACTTTCATTTCACGCAATAAAAAAATATAAAAAGTCCGCTGATAATTGAGCACTCAGACCTTAATGCGAGAAGGTTCTATTGTAGCGAAACCAATATAGTACGCGAGGAACCTTATCCAATTCCCGCTCCATCTCAAGGAAAGCACTTTGTTCTTTGAGGATAGATAGGGATCGCATATGGAATACTAAGCTTTGATATTGTAGGGAGTGTGATGCGAATTCTACGAGAGCCCGTGCGGTATTGATACTATGGTTTTAATGGACCTTACAAAAGCTTTACATACTATATTTATGGTCATTTTTATATAATTCTAGCATCTTTTAAATAAAACTACGCTACCGAAAAAAAAAACTTTGCGTAGGTTGAAAGAAAATGTTTTGTTTATAAAATAAATAAATAAAGATTGTGAACAACACATACAACCATTTCAAGCCCCAAACAAAGCAGAGCTTGTACTATGAGAACCAGTAGGCCTACCACAAGCTCTGTCTGGCTCTGAGTTTGAGTCTGTGTGAAACATAATAAAATACATTTTAAATTTTACACGCACAGTATAATATAATATACTGATGAGCACTCACACAAATTCAAAACCAGAGCTAGAGACAGAGCCAGACAGAGCTTGTGGTAGGTCTGCTGATAGCTGATTTGATGTTTAGATATTTTTTTTTGTAAATGTCACACACAATGTTTTGTTCTCGATGGAGATCAAACCCATGACCTACGGCGCAGAAGGCAGAGTTACTACCAACTGAGATGAGAGACCAGTTCTTCTGCTTTCCTAAACAATTTTTATTTTATTAAAATTTTGTGACGAATCAAGCACATGCTGAATATTACGAGGTCAGCCTTTTTTTTTTTTTTTTTCAGGAAAAATAGTTATACATTTTCCACCACGTACGAAACTTCAAATCAAATAAAGTATCTTATGAAATCTAAGTTCGAACCCAATATCAAACTTTGAAGACGTTTGCTTCACAATATGCCGATATTGGAGAAGAAAAATACGACATCCTTGAAAAATAAACACAAACTAAAGTTTAAGATAGAACTTGAACTTTCTGGGGAACTTTTTACTTATTATTTCTATGGATAAAGTCACATTCGACTGTAACAAATGACGTTAGGTGACTTCCCGTGATCTTTTCAATGTCATCGGTCCATTGAATATTTCTATCTATCCTAAGGGCGGATCTACAGGAAATGAGTTTCTATCTCCCATTTTCCATTTACCGTTTTATGTCAACTTAATCAAATATCTACCAATCGGAATCCGGTAAAATTCTAATGTCAACGAGGCCGTGTTGATACAGCGAAAATTTACGATTCAACTGGATTCAATGTTTTGAAAATGATTTATGATTCTCTTTTCGTATTTTAGGAGTGTATGAGGAGGATAAGTGATAGGCTGACATACTGCCGTGTGTCTAGACACCTTGTTATTTATTACTGAGAACTGGGTCTCCCGTTTATTCGGGTAAAAGTATTTTATCACAAAGTGTTTTGTCTAAATCAGTTCAGTTCTTTTTTGACAGGCGTCTCGGCTCAGTTGGTAGCCCTGCCTCTTTTTTTAGGTTCTATCCCCACCGTGAATAAATATTTGTGTAGTAAATATAGATGTTTGTTCTCTGTCTGCATTGGTGTTATATTGTAAGTATTCAAAGTATGTATTTACAGAAAAAAACATTTTGGTATTACTATTTTTATTCACCATGATTAAATTTTGCGAGTACATATTTATTTACTCCGGATATTTAAGCACAGTTGCCGAAAAAAAAAGAATAGTGTTATAAACCATGATAGCTTCAAAAAACTTTTGAAGCTATCATGGTTCAGTGTATTGTATCAGTCACCTGGTTCCTATCGCACAAGCTCTTCTTAGTTTGGGGCAAAATTATGTTATGTGGATTTTCCTTATATTTTGCTTTTATTATTTTATTCTTACGTGATTGAGTCACAAATATCAAAAGTGTGTCACTTTATGCAAAGGCTTTTTTAACCTGGCATAGGCAATGTGAGCAAAATTCCCGTAATAATTTACTTTTTTTTAACAGTAATTGCATATTGTACCAAATAATAATCGTTTTCGTGCTGAAACAAGCTGTGAAACTCAATTAAGCAAATTCAAAGCTCCTATTTACATTTCACACTTAATTCGCAACAATTCAAATTCAGATTTGCATTGACGAAGTTCTATATTCCTTTAATTCAACAACTTTGCTTGTCAACAAACTGAACCGCCCGGAGTTTTGGGCTGAAAGCATCTATTTTCTGTCTTGTATATAACTTTACTGTTTGTTTTTTTGCAAAGATATTTATATTAACCTTCTCTTTTTGTCTTACTCCTAATTATTGAAAGTCGCTATATGGATTACTTCCTTTATCTTCAGTACCCTTACCGGGAACCAATCGTACACCAGCTGACGTGGACACGTCACCGTCTCGCGATCGCTATTCATGCTTCTTGAAGAATCCGCTAGGGGCACTTTTGGTTTCTCCATACAAAATGGTGGCAGAGTTGGGCGATACGATCGGCGATAGGCGTCAGGCACCGCACACCAATTTCATATTACGATTGGTTCCCGGTAGGGGCTGCAAGTGCAGTTGGCTGCAAGTGGGGAATGAGGGACCTTGACTGGCTGCGACTGAGGAGCTTGATTCAGGCCATGACGCATCTACTGACCTGTCCCTTGTGCCCCAACATCTGCGCAAAGGACGATCTTGCCAACGCCACCGACAATGCAGTAGAGGTGGCAAAATACTACTTAAGAATTGTCTAGTATCATTGACACGATAGAAAAAGAAGGAGACTTCCTTTGTGTAAATTTTAAGACAAATGGCGTAAAGTCTAAGTCTAAATTTGCCGTAATAGCATCGGCATCCCCTTCCCTTCAAACCAGTAGATACAAATCACAGCGGGCATAAGTGCTTAGCTACAACACTAAACATTTGTTTCCAAGCAAGACATATTTTAATAAAACTAGCTGATGGAAAAAGCATAGCCTGGGGTTAAGTGGTGACCATCGCTTATAACAAAGCATTGCCTCGTAGGTTACGCGCGTCAGGAATGTCCCCTACGATGCACTGCCCTGCGTCCATCAACTTGAGGTATACAGATGTTCAGCCTCGTGCCAGTAATTTCACCGGCACCTTTCAAACCAAAACACAATGATTCTGCTTCACGGCAGAAAATGGCATGGCAACGCAAAAAAGTAATTAGTTGTTTTCAATTTGAAGAAAAAAAACCGTTAATCCATAATTATTTTCGAATTCTTTGTCACCAAGACAATGCAGTTACTGCAAACAGACTGCAGCAAAATTACCCAGTGCTTACTTTATGAATAAAACATCAGCAATTAGAGCAACTAACAAATTCTACAATTTAAATCCATTCTGCTTACCAACTGGAACGCTTCGACCAATCAGATGCCGAGGCCTGAATCGCGCAAACGAAGTTTTCTCACGTTTTGTGTATAAGTAGAAGTGGTGTAAAATACTACGTGGGGAGTCCGTTGCTGCCGAGAAGACTGGCATTGGCGAGTGCCAGGCTCAACCCTCGCCCTAATCTGCTTTGTTTAATTTATAATTGGTGGAGTTTGGTTAGTCTATTAGATGAGAAGTTGAATGATAGAGCGCTAGAAATCCTCTCTTCTTCGTCAGGTAGCAAGTTTGACTTCCTTTTGTTTTCACTGCAGATTTCCTTTATCAGTTGTTTTATCAGATTTTTCTTTCGTTTTCCTCAATTATTTTACTTTTAACGAGCTTGGCTTGATCATAGGTAAAATAGTTGATTTATGTTTTAAGTTTTTTTACCTTTATTATCTTGGACGTTAGATAAAGACTATGACAAAGTGTAAGCTCCCGATTGTGTCCCCAGACTATACAGAGATAGGCATCTGATCTCATAGAAAACAAATAAGCAAAGCAAAAAATTTACAAAAGAGAAGTTGTAGAATTAAAACGGTTTGCTTGAAATCTTGAAGCTTTTTTAAACTTCCTACCTATTAACATGTATGTTTTTAATAATGCTGTGTCAAAATTAGGAGTTTTGGTTTTCAAATTAAATAATGCTGCAAGCATTTTTTTTATTTTCTCTGTATAGTTGTTTTTTTTCATCTCATAATAACGCTCTAGAATATATCCGCCTTTATAAAAAAAATCAGACGAAAATAGCGCAACTTTCTGCTTGTACCTATTTTTATCTAAACTTTACTCAAATAAATCTGTACTTTCGGTAAATCTGCCCTGAATCTACAATAGATGCAACCGTCTATTTGCAACATTAAGAGGCATTAGTCTTAATTTGTCAGGGCTAGTGCAATTGTCGTCAGTACGGTTTCAATGCTGTCTGAACGGCAACTGACTAATCCAAGACCTCAATTACAGTAACAAGATTGCACTGACACGACTGGCCCTTTAGCCCCGGTAATACCCTAGCTTATATTAAACAGCTTTGCAATCCCTGAAACGATGTTTAATTGATTTTGGCGATCAAACACAGGTTAGGGAAGATGATAAAAATAAATTTAAGACGAAATAAGCAAGACTAAGAAAAAAGGAAAGAAAATGAAATAATAGGAAAAAAATATGATGAGAATAGCATGATAAATAGAAATAGATACTCAAGATATATCTAGGTATCTAGCTAGTTTATTATGTGTCTGTTTTTTATCATCATCATCATCTTCTTCCCCTTATCCCACGCTAAGTGGGGCACAGCAGGATTTCTTCTTCTCACCTTTTTATTATTCGTCTTCTCAGTGCTCTTTGTCTTTTGTTCTGTATTAGTACAAAAAATTAAGAAAATAATAATAAAGCTTGCAACAACTTTTCAACTTTGTTTTGGTTTCAAGACTCGAATAATTTTTACTCCCGACTGCTTCCTTAAACCAAAGCTTCGTTAAACCAAATTATTGTTTGTTTCATTGTATTAAAATGAGTCACGTTGAGTCGCCAATTAGAAGGTTTTCTACCAACCAGCTATCCTATCCTCAGCTGCTTCACCCAGGGGCCTAATAAACCAGGCTTTATCCAGTAAATCTTTTCGGCTGAATCGTAAAAGTGCGGTTTTACGATGCGTTTACCGCAAAATATATAGCACCTTCCAAAATCCCTCCTTAAGCCGAAGAAAGCAATTAAGCTGAGGTACCTTCCACTCTTGAGTATGTTTATTGATATTTTTATGAAGGCTTCAAGGGGTGGATGAAGCCAAAAAGGTTTTCTTAAGTGTAAATGAGGATCTATTTGTTAGGTACTTTTTTGCGTGATATTTTTCTATTGTTATAGATAAGTCCACTTACAGACTGACTGACTCGCACGATTACGAAAAACTTGGAAACTATTAAAATGGTTTGTTAATTCCTCGAAGACGGTACATCTCTTTTTTATGAAAAATCACTGAGATCACGAAGAAATCTTACTAACTAAAAGCATAAATATTTACGGTACAGTTAAAATAATTTAGCTAATATTTGAACGACTCACAAAAATTTTTTTTTTAAGAAAATACTTGCTCTTTTAAAAATTTACGGTACAGTTAAAATAATTTAGCTAATATTTGAAAGACTCACAATTTTTTTTTTTAAACAAAATACTTGCTCCTAATCTTGCAATCACACCTATAAAATGAAGTTGATTCAAACTAACCAATGAAGTGGAAAACGAGGTGCCTCGTTCGTCCAATTAAAATTTTATTGACTCTGAGTCTGGGACAGTCATTTTTATGATTATCTAGGCTGCATTTACGATGGAAGAGTTAGGGCCTGGTTCAATTTTGAGAATTACCTCTTTCAAACTACTAACCGAAAGTACTTTGAATATCATGCTATTGAAAAATAACCTTTAGCGCGACTTGCCATAAACGTGCATCTTGAGGGTATTATAGAAGTGATCATCTTCAGGAGCGTCCACTCAGTAACACTAACACACCAAATCCAACTAATATTAAAAACCCGAAAGTTTGTAAGTATGGGTGGATGGGTGGATGGGTGGATGTTTGTTACTCTTTCACGTAAAAACTACAGAATGGATTTTAATGAAACTTTACAATAATATAGCTTATACATCAGAAAAACACATAGTTGTCCATAACTGTGTGTTTATTTTTGTTAAGTATTTATCTAAGCCCTCATTTTTATAATTATGTGCACTACCCAACCTATCTCCTTAGTACCCAAAGGTTAGCTGGTAGATAATGCTATCTAGCATTAAGTTCGCCTGTGTACAGTACTTTGTAATTTGTGCAATAAAGAATTTTCTATCTTTCTATCTATAGGCTACAATTTATAAAGATATTGTATAACAGTAAAAATGTAAGTAACGGGAGTGGGGCGTAATAGGAACGGGGCGAGTGAAGCTGCGGGCGGCCGCTAGTAAATAATTTTTTTTAGCATAATAAAAAAATGCACATGCATTTCTATGCTAAGACACGTAATACTTCATGCTGTTAAGTAAAAACTTGACGAACAAAACCTAACCCGCTTTCTACGCAATTCCGTTGTATTTAATCATCGAAATCTATGAAACGCTTTACGAGGACATCAACCCAAGTATTGCTTGTATTGCTTATATCGGAAATGTGATGAATTTCTGAATTTTTGTCCCAGTTCAGTTTTACGGCGCCGATGTGACTGACAATTTCAGTGCTATCTGATTTTATGAGCGTTATTTTGGACTTAAAAGCGTCAACACAAAATAAATAAAGCATTTCAAACATCAACATCTCTTCATTTTACTCACAAATACAAACAGAATAAAGGGTCAGAATCTATTAGTATTTTTTTTTTTATTATAATAGATATTGTTTTGATCAATTAACTTTTTGCTATTTGGAAACGATGGCTACGCGACTTTCCCATTCATAATAATATCAGCTGTGAACAATCTACACAACATTATCTAGCCTCAAATTAAGCAGAGCTTGTTCTATGGGAACCAGATAGCTGATATAATACTTATACACATTTTTATTGTAAATAATTATATTATGTACATTCTTAGAATACATTTTAGCACCCAGACAGAGAACAAACATCGATATTAACCACAAAAATATTTTTTCCGAGTGGCGTCGAACCCATGACTTACGGCGCAGAAGGCATAGCTACTACCAGCTGAGCTGAGAGGCCAGTCAATTTATGTACAGAGAGAAAACAAACAGCTCCTCAAAACAGATTGGAAACGATAGTAACTGCGGAAATATAAAGGCATGTCGCATCATCCTATCAGGTTACATAAAAATAGCTATTTGAAGGCAAGACACCTTCAACAATAGTCTGCAAATTCCCACAATTTACGGTTGCCCGTACCAAAGGCCTTTGCTTACACGAAACTGAATTTTTATAAGAAAAAATGTAAAAACCACCCCATGGCCGCCCGGAAAGGTTGGACCCCGACCACATGTTCCATCGAAAGTCACTTAGTGAGGTAAAATATCGGAATGTTCGACACTGTCGGACATAACGGAATTAGCCTTTCGCTGAAGTTCAAGCACTTTTTGCGTCAAACTTTTTTGTTGTGGGTAGTCAATCAGTCCCACACGCTTTCTTAAAAAACAACCTACCCTTTTTAACTTTACGCATACTGTTATCATCTTTGGTGATGTTATAATACAGTTTAATTTTTATTTTCAACAAGCTACTGCCTGCAGTTTTGCTTGGTTGGGATTTGGCTAAATACGAGTAGCAACATTTGTAGTTACAGGTCACGAACTTCTATTCTAGGTTTTATCCCTTAAGCAATGCCCCTGCTTCACAACAGTTGCCCTGAATCATCTACAGTAGATGCAAAAGCCTGTTTACTTTTTTTAACAGCATGAAAGCAAATCAACTTAACTAAAACTAAATAGTAAAAAGCGGCCAAGTGCGAGTCGGACTCGCCAATGAAGGGTTCCGTAGCAGTAAGTAATATCATATAGAAGTTCTAGTAGTTCGTTGAAAGGTACATTGCGGTTTACGATTAATGACGTATTAAAAAAAAACTACTTACTAGAACTCGTTCAAACCAAATATCGTTGGAAGTTAACATAGCATACCACTTTGGAAGTGCCTCTCGCAAAAACTACTATGTTTAGAAAAAAACGATTTTAAAAACCTCAACATCATTTTTGAAGACCTATTCATAGATATCCCACACGTATGGGTTTGATGAAAAAAAGTTTTTTGAATTTCAGTTCTAAGTATGGGGACCCCCAAAATTTATTGTTTTTTTTCTATGTTTGTGTAAAAATATTAATGCGGTTCACAAAATACATCTACTTACCAAGTTTCATTAATGTAGCTCTTATAGTTTTGGAGAAAAGTGTCTGTGACATACGGATGGACAGACAGACAGACAGGCATGACGAATCTAAAAGGATTCTGTTTTTGCCATTTGGCTACGGAACCCTAAAAAGACGCAAAGGCCATAAAATCTGTAGATTATATCATTTATATTAAAATACTGCGACACTTATTTTAATTTCACAATTTGTAGACCTTTAAGTGCAGCCGACTGTACTAAATCTTGAGAAACACAATGTTATCAAAACAAATAACGAGTTCTTAATTGAATAGATCTGAATAAGTAAAGCTTTTCAATTAGCAGCGTTTAATTAGATTTCACAGACATTTACGCAGAGCCTTAACAGAACCTAGGCATGAAACGATTACGTAGGTATCCTTTTAATTAATAAAAACCTTTGTTTGCTAAAGGTGTTTGTGACTGTCTTAAATTAATTAAGTTTGTGTGTTACACCTGGAAAAGGATTTCTTAAAATACACATGCAAAAAGAGTTTATTGTCGCATAAAGAGGTTTTTTTATACAAAAAGCTGATGGAACAAACAGGCCCACCTGACATTAAGCGGTAACCCTCGCCTATAACAAAACGTTATCTCATAGGTCACGCAAGTCAGGAACGTGCCGTGATGCGCTGTTCTGCATCCATCGACTTGAGGCTTATAGATGTTCAGCCTCACGTGCCCTTAATTTTTTGGGTACAAGTCTATGTAATCAAACAAAAAAACAATAGGAACCAAGTCTGTTCTTCTAGGCCTTGGTCGTGTGTAACTGGCACTTAGACTCACCTAGCTACGAAATAAGTTGTTTCAAAAAGATACACCTGAATAAATCATTTTTGACTCTGACTTTGAGTGAACGCAACTGCTAGACCATCAATGAAAATGATAAAAATTTCATGACAATTATCTCCGTTTAAAATATTTATTTTAAATTACCCTTTTGTCCATGGTCACGCACAGAGTATCCATATCGTGCCACCGGATATATGCGCTGACAGTAATATCGATGAATATTGCAACCCACTTGTCTCTAGAGTATTGTCGAGGATTAAATGGACAGGTCACAACTTTTATCATATAAGCCCCAGAATACTGAATGCAGAAAGGCGATCATGCGCCGTTTGTATGGGAGCCGATGTCGCCAGTTTTAAATTTCCACTTTTATACATATTTTAAATATCACTAAATATGAGGATTCTAAGAAAAAGAAAAGAAGGAATATGTTAAGAAAGTGTTTCTATGTTTTATATTGTCGCCAAACTTGTTCGGAAAGTAATTCTTGCGCTGCTGCAAGGCATTTTTCACTTTACGACTCCCGAAAAAACTGTTGAGTTTGTATGGAGAAAGGAGCATTATGCTCATGTATTTTGGTGACATTTTTCCGGCCACATGGCCGTTCTACTTTGTTCTGTGGTAGTAGCTTTATGATTAACAATAATATAATGCAATCAAATTTAAATAAAATTATATACTATATTGAGGACCTCTCAACGAGTAAAGGCCTCATAAATTAATTCATAAATTAATTAACCTTCAACAAAATGTATGTATGTAATTGAGGAAATAAAAGAGGCTATATTATTATTATTATATTATAAGCTTTATGAAAAATCACGAACGGTTTAAAAGGGGTCATTGTAATAATTCAACCGTAGGGTGTTCACTATACACAGTACAGTTTACCTTCCCCACATTTTTTTGGAGCGACAGATATGGTACAAAACAGTTCTCAGCAATTTTTACTATAATAGCGCGTCTATTGACTGAAATAAAAGAAACGAATGGAGTTTCTTGCCTCATGTTTTCTGTTGTATCTATTTTGTGGTGGTCTGTCTGTCGGTGTTCTTAGTTTTACTAAGATGTTTAACACTCTTAGATAGATGTAGGCACGTGAATTAAAACAAGCAAGAAGCTACAAAGATGTATTATAATTATGAAACTTTGATATTGAGTGTGAGCTGCATGCTCCCGTTCTAGAGAGATGACCAATAGCTTAAAACTAAGCGAGTTAGTTCACTGAAAATAATCTGTCCCTGAGGATAGCAACTTCAGCAAATGGATCAGTAAAAAGATTACAAACCACACGCCATATAGTAGCTACTGGACGTTCCACTAATCGTAGTAACTGAAAACTCATAACTCCGATGAAAAGAAGCAGTTCTCTTTAGTTCGTGAAAACTCTTACTCATTTTAAAATGTTGCTCGGTCGAAAGAAAATTAATTTTCATACAGATTTTGTTAAAAATGTACAGAATTCGATTTAGCACAAGACTTTGAAGATTTTTTTATCAAATCAAGTGCTCCATCACTGCAATACCTCAGCTAATGAAATATAATGTGGCCCAGAATCTTGATGAGCTTGTAAAAGAAGAAAATAAAAATAATCCATTCGTATTCTGGTACCGTAGCCACCTTCGGGTCGGCTCCGGAGAAATATTTACAAATTATGATGGACAGATAGAAATTTCATGCAAATTCGGTGGAGGAGTGATGGTGAAAATATATTTTGTTAGTGAGAATTTGCAGGGAGCGCTCACCCATTTTTGAACGGCAAGATGGATTGAATGGTCTTGACGATCGATCAACAAATTAGCTCTGGATTTTTCCCCTGATACCGTTACCTACCTACTTAATAAGGTAGAACACAAGCCAACTAATAATTGCATAAAAACTCTTATGAACTGAACTAATTTTAGGGTTAGGCTCGCCTTTGTACATAATATTATTGTCTTCATTTTAAGTTTTCTTAATACTGTCTATGTTCTAATCTTCTTCTTCTTAATGTTGATGATTTTCTGCGCAATTTTTTTGGTATAAAAAGTAGTTCACAAATTGATTCAAATTGGTCCATAAGGAATTATTGAGCTAAAAACATCAAAACTTGGCAAATGATTAGTAGTAGTAGGAAGTACCTAGAATAAATTTAAAGCACATACTTGATGGATAGATTTTATGAAGTAATGCAATTAATATAAGTTGGAAGAAGCTTTTTTCAACATAAAAGCATCTGCTTCCATAACTTAATCACCAAACACCCTCTCACTTCACAGCCTCCACAAAGGCCGTTAAAAAATACTAAAAGCAACTCTTAATTTACAAAAAAGCTTGTTTCTCGCCATTGTTACAACATCCAATAAAAATTATTCACATCGAGCTCATAAGGACCATTTTAAAAAGCCAGTGCCGTGCGATTAACCGACTCATTTAAAATGATAAATAAATAAATAAATAAAAATAAATAAATATTGTGGACAATTCACACAACACTACCCAGCCCCAAACTAAGCAGAGCTTGTAATATGGGAACCGGATAGCTGATATAATACTTGAATACATTTTTTTTTTGTAAATACATACTTAGAATACAATATAACACCCAGACAGAGAACAAACATTTATGTTCACCACACAAATATTTGTTCTCGGTGGGGATCGAACCCACGACCTGCGGCGCAGAAAGCAGAGCTACTACCAACTGAGCTAGAGGCCAGTCAAAAATAATACACTTTTGATACAAGGCTCTAAAGTATTTAAACTTTAAAATAAGGAGGCCGTCTTATGCTGATCATACGAGACTTCACTTAACGCTTTAACATAGAGTATCCGAATTAGTACTAGCCAACTGGCATCTAGACTCACCTAACTTTAAGACGTTTCAAAAGGATCATTCTGATTAACTGAATAAAAAAAAAATATTTCAAGTTTTTCTTGAGCACCACTTTAAAATTAATAACAAAAAGCGCGTAAAAGCTGCGTTTAACATTTTAAATCAAAGTATTTGTCCTGTCTACAATTATTAGTTAATGATTGCATTTATTAGCAAATCAGCCGTAAGCCCATATTCTGAAACAGTGCTGGAGTCTGAATCGAGCCTCAAGCACAGATTTTTGACACTTTTCAATGGAGAACTGTCATAAAAATTATGTTTGAGGCTCCACTGAGACTCAAGCACTGTTTCTGAATACAGGCCGTAGAATACAAAAAATATTTCTATTTGGATGTCAACTTTGCGAACGTGTAAATAATACGCTTATTTTAAATTATCTTTTTAAATATTTTGTGTTTTTAATTTACGGGTAACGGCAACCGTTTATAAGAAACTTGATCTTAAGCACTGCCAAGCTCATTTTCCAGTGGTTTGCAGTTTTCCGGGACATGCTAATTTTTAACTTGGTAAGTGACTTTATACATATTGCACCAAAACATTCACAGAGAAATCCTATGCATGTTTACAAGTAGAATAATAAAATAACTGTTGTGGAAATTTAAAAGCAAATGAAACTGTTTATATCCTAGAGTCTGTTCAGAAAGAGAACCGTCGCGGCCAAATTGAGAACTAACGTTTCGATTTTTATATGGCAGCTCATCCCTCTCTTTCTGTCAGCATTTTGCATCATAAAAATTAAATAAAGGAATAGTACACTAGTTGTGATAGGATTAAAACGCAACAGACGCGCTATTGTATTGCCCATTATACCAAAAAGGTGATTAAGCACAGCAGCGCCCTCCAATCCCACGACGGTTCTCTTTCTGAACAGACTCTACCAATATTATTAAAGTTTGTGTGTTTTGTAAAGTGTTATGTATGGATGTAAATGGTGGTTATAGTAGAAGAAAAGGTAGACTAAAATTAGTTTTTTTTTTCATATTATTGCATTGTCACCGACCTTTGAAAGGTGTGCAAAATTTTAATCAAATCTGATCGTTCAAAGTAGGACAAAATTGAGCTCAAAGAAGTCGGTTACATACTAGCAAACAAACTTACATACAGGTGAAGCTAATATAAGCGTTATAAAAAGATGGATGGACTGTGTCAAAGATGACATGAGCAAAAAATGAGTGAGCACTGAGATGACGAATGATAGAGGTGAGTGGAAGAAGAAAACGTGTTATGCCGAGCCTACTTATCCTGGGATAAGAGCAGGAAAATGATGATGGTGTGAGTGTGTTGGGTGTGTGTTTTGTGTGTTTTGTTCCCACTTCATCTCTGCATCGGTTGATTAGATTTGGATGAGGTGCATTTTACACTGGTTTATCTGTACTATGATATTGATTTTTGATAAACGTTCCAAATACTCGAGAAGCAATATCAGCAATAGCCTGCCATGCTAACAGTTTGCGTGTTGCTCGAAATATTTAAACACTACGGAGCTAAATTTACCAGAATGCATAAATAACGAGCTTAATTGAGGAAAAAATCATTGCACTTTTGATGAACGACTCAAAACTTTATTAATGAGTTTTTAAAAGTTTTAATCGAGCAGGTAAAGGTCTGCGCACATCTAGGCGATGACAATGGTGATCAGCTGAAACGCTGTCTTAAATCGCTGCCGTATTTGACAGTGTTTCATCTATAATCCCCATAGCCTTCGTCTAGATGTGCGCAATCCTTAAGTAGTTGACTGTAATGTCAAACCTGTTGATGGAGCCACAGTTGCGTTAGTGCCGTATTAACAATCCCTTAGAGTTATTTGTCGGGTGTGATAAGGATCTGATGGCGCAGCGGTTAGCGCAGCCCTGTACCACGAAAGGTCGTGGGTTCATTATCCTGCTCAGCTGTTATCTCTTGAGACATTATATAAATCTTTGTGATTTTCTCAAGTGTATTAAACACTAAAAAAAAATATCGAAAAAGTGTTGGTTCAAATTCAATGTAGGACAAAATCAAGAACTGTAACCAAGGTGATAGGCAGCCGGCATCTTATGATCACTTAAGGCCTGCACACACCTAGTTCGCTGGTGGTAGCGATCAGTGAAACGCTGTCAAATATCGCTGTCAAATCTCAAATCTGACAGGAATATTTGACAGCGTTTCACTGATCGCGTTCGCCAGCGGCCTAGGTGTGCGCAGGCCTTTATTACTAACATTGAGATTGACTGCGGTCGCCAATTAAACTACCTGTTAAGTGTGCGGTAAGCACGGTAAACCTAAGTTTCACCACACAACGTTCTGTAGGACAAATGAGCTAGTTTTTTTTTTATTATTTCTGCCATGGAACCAAAGGATAAAAAATTTGTAGCAGTTCAATGACGTCACAGTCCCATTGAACAAATAGGATTTGTCGTGAAAGCCTTATGTCCAGTAGTATATAACTATTTAAGCTGGTAACAATTTACGAATATTAATACTAGTAATTATAGGTATTAATTGAAATCCCATGGCATTGTTTGATATTAATTGCCTACACTTGAGCGGTCTGGTAAGAAGAGATACAGTTCAGTTGCTACGACACCAGTATATATTATGTCATGGTGTAATAATTAGGTTTATCAAAGCCTACTATCACATAGAAAGCGTGTAATAAAAAATTAGAAATACAAACTTTTAAATCAATAAATTTTTATGAACAACGGTATATATTTACCAGGATTTAGTTTTTTGAGTTTTAGGCCTACCTCTATGTTGCTTTACCCTATTCACAGGGTCCATGTTATACTGACTTACACCTAAGAACTATGTATGTACCTAAACTAAACCATGTGTATGCAATAAATGTATTGAGTATTGAGTATTGAGCTAATTTTGATTCGCAATTCGATCCAAATCATTTTGTCTGCATTTCTTTTACTCGTGGACTTCAGTACAGGCGTGACTGTGCCGGAAGTCCACATAAAGCTAGGTCATTCTAGAAGTCAAATCTACGCGACCAAGCCTAGAAGAACAGGTAACTAACTACGGCTTGATTTCTATCGTTTTTTATGTATGATCCTATAGTATGTCTTTTTTTTCGAATGGACTAAATGCTGGTGATCGTCTGACGATTTTTACAGCGCTACCGGACAATGGTGAGCGCAGAGGGCGCGCAACCGGTAAAATTAGGTTGGGGCAACAAACTCAAGGGCACCGCTATGGTACGACCTCGGTTTGGGCTGGCTTTGGCTTGGTTTGGAGGATATGCCTCGGTCTACGGAGGGATTTCTGGTATGTCCTCTCGTATGTCTGGTATACCGGTGAAGTTCCAGTGTCGTGCTACTCCAACAAAGTGTAGGTAATACAAAAGCAAAAAAATTTAAAACAGCACACGCAGCTTCTAACTTTTAGTATCGGCTACCTTTTCTGAGTAGTAGGAATAAAAAAAAGAGCAAAAGCTCACTTTGTGTACCATATTCAGATTGATAAAAGGTTTTTTCCGATTGAAAACCGTGAAAAGTTATTTACCCAACTCACATAATATTACACACATATAATATATATTGGGAAAAAGTCTTGACCTTTCTGCACATGTTCTATCGTCTAATATGGAAGAAATGAAGGCAGAGATAACCAATTTGAGATCTAATCTACAAAGTACTCAGAATGAGTTAGAAAACGTTATACTGGAGAATATTGATTTAAAAAAACATATTTCACATTTGGCACAGGAAGTAGACGTGCTGAAACAAATTTGTAAAAGCCCGCTTTCACTACGAAGGAGCATTACGTCCTCTACTACCAAGAAAGGTGCGAAGCGCCGACTAACCGACAGTTTTTCCAAAAGCCCCCTTACACTCCCAGATGCAAGTGCAAGTAGCTGCCCTAGAGACATTTTAATACCATCTGAACCGGAACCAAACCAATATTTGAAGCTTGCGGTTGAACCTACGAATATAAGCGAACAAAAGGGAGGGCCACACATGCCTGTACTACCTTCTTTAGAATTACAGCACGATATAGAGCTAGGTTTAAATGAGGAGCGTATCGAATGTTTTTCGACAGTAGAGCAAGTCCTGAAGATAGAGCCTCCTAGTGTAGAGCAAAACGTGAAGGTAGAGAAAAATATGAGAATTAGTACTGTGAACGGCCCAACCAAAAGACTCTACATTTTTGGGGGATCTCAATGCTTGGGCCTGCCATCGAGCATGAGAAGATCGAGGATACGCAGTAATTATGAGCGTTACGAAGTGGTGTCTTTTATCAAGTCAAACGCAAACACAGAAGAGATACTCAAGTGTGCAAAGTTGTTTGACATCTCTTCTCACGACCGGGTAGTCATTTGCATAGGTCAGCATGACCAGAATCCGTTGACGATCATGACGGAACTGTGTGTATTCCTCAAATTTATTAAATGTCCCGTGTTTGTTTTAAGAGTTTTAGGAAATAAGCATCTCAATGAGAAGAATCTAAATGATACTTTAATAATGATATGTAGACAACATGTAAAATGTACTTTTTTGGATTTTGACTGTAATTTTAATAATCATCCTGTGTTCGAAATGTGTCTAAAAATTAACTCGATCCTGGATCAATTTGACTACAACGAAACATTCTTGACCTTTCGTAAAAAAAGAACACATGCTAGCAATTTGTTTTCAAATAAGAATAAGAATAGATTATCTGTGCGCTCCTCGAATGAATGTATCAAGATAGACAAGGGCACACAGACATGCGGGGGTGGGCCCCAGTCTGTAGGCACTCAAACTGATGAATTACTACCGAAGGATAGCACCTTGGAAACATTTTTTCGTGACCAACAGTAATGATGTACTAGCAGATGGGGTTCCACTTTCGTCCTCTGGTCTTAAACTGCTTCATCTGTTTTATCAAAATGTATGTGGGATATCGAATAAAAAAGATGAGCTGATTATTCATTTGAATGAGGGATCTGTGAATCCTGATTTTATATGCTTATGTGAACATTTTCTAAACAAACATAGCATGTCTGTCTTCAACCTGAACGGGTACAGAATTGGATCATATAACTACAGAGTCAATAAAACGAGGGGTGGTACCATGATCCTAGTAGATAACATGAATAAAGGCACTGAGGAATTAAAGATTTGTAAGCAGTTGTATAAATTAAATAGTTTTGAAATATGTGGAGTGCGAGATCTGGATACTAACATAAATATTTGCTGTTTGTATAGAACGCCAGACGTTAAGAATTTTGATGATTTTATGTTACAATTAGAACGACTCTTAGAACACTTTTTCAGCAAAAAATGTATTATAGTAGGAGACTTTAATGTTAATTTTCTTCATGAAAGTGGACATCAGCGTGATTTAATTACTCTTCTTAACTGTTATAATTTTAGGCATCTTATTAAATCCTATACTTTTTCCCGAAACGAGTCAGTGTCTTGTATTGATAATATTCTGACAAATCTAAAAGAGGGTAATATTTTAGGCTGCGCTGTAGACCATAATGGGCTTGCTGATGGGCATGCGGGCCTTTTCTGTGATTTATCTCTAGAACATAGGAACACTGGAAAGAGCTCCGATAATAATAATTTTTACATAGCCAAACGTAGGAGTTTTTCAGAGAAAAATAAGGACACTTTTAGATCTTCATTGATGCAATATGATTTGGTTAATTATAATATTAATAATTTTTTAAAAACGTTTCAGCAATTATTTAATGAATCTTTTCGAAGGAGGTCCGTTAAAGTCAATGCCAACAATCATTATAAAACTAAATGGATAACGAAAGGCATAAGAACGTCTAGTAAAATGAAAAGATTTTTAAACTCCATGAACAAGAACAATTGTAGCGTTTCGATGATTTCATACCGCACTAATTACATTAGGCTATACAAAAAAGTTATAGTAATGGCAAAAAAGAGTACTGTTAAAGATGAAGTAGAATATGCTAAAAACAGTACGAAACAATTATGGAATATAGTTAATAGACAGAGAAACAAAAATAAGGTTAGAGTTATGGACAATTATAAACTTAAAATTGATAACGCAATTATTGACGACGCCCAAGATATAGCGGACATCTTCATAAAACAATTCGATTTTAGTACTGATGACATTAATGAGATAAATGATAACCATGCTTTGACATTTTTATCAAGCAGTTGTAGTAGAGTTATGACGGATATGGAGATGGGACCTACAAATAGAAATGAGATTAGAATTATTGTTAAGAGAATGGCAGTTAAATATTCCTCCGGGTATGATGAAGTACCTATTACAATTATCAAAGAAAATATTGATCTCCTTGCGGAACCTTTAGGTATTTTCTTTAATAAATGTATAAGTTCGGGAACTTTTCCTGAGCAACTGAAGATTGCGAGGGTGACTCCAATTCACAAGAAAGGTACAAAAATTGACCCAAATAATTATAGGCCTATTTCATTGTTACCTATTTTGTCAAAGATTTACGAAAATTTAATTAAAGATAGGTTAATGTCGCATCTAAATAAAAATGACATTTTAAACGACCGTCAGTTTGGGTACAGAACTTGCGTTGGAACTGTTGATGCTGTTGATCTGCTGGTCAATGAAGTGGTGAGCAATCTAAATAGTAAAAAGAAAGTAGCTGGTCTTTTCCTGGATCTATCTTCTGCGTTCGATATGGTAGATCATAGTATTTTGCTGGCCAAGCTAGAATACTATGGGATTCGTGGTAATGCGCTAAGACTCTTTGAATCGTACTTAAATAATAGAATACAATTCGTTGAACTAAAAAACATTGTGAATGGGCAAGAAGTAGTCACTAAGTCTAAGGCAATCAAAATAAGGCGTGGGGTTCCACAAGGATCAATTCTGGGGCCTTTATTCTTTGTGATCTTTCTCAATGATCTTATTAATTTTGTAAGCAACTCAGTCCCAGATATTAAACTAGTTGTTTATGCTGACGACACAAACGCCATATTGCCAGCAAATGACCTTCTAGAACTAAAAACCAAGATGGACAATGCGTTTCATGTTTTTAATGTATGGTTCAAAGTCAATCATTTAAGAATGAATATTAAAAAGACACAAGCCATTTTATTCAGATCGACTACTCGTGCGCAGGATTCAATTGAGATATCTCATGAAGGAGTAAATGTTGATCTATCAGAGAGTATCAAGTTTCTAGGGGTTCATATTGATCAGCAATTGAACTGGAAAAGTGAGTTGGAGTACATTGAAATGAAATATTGCTTTTGGGAATAAAGTCGTTCGGCTCCATTAGAAAAATGGAAATTTCGCTTCCAAAAAGTAATTTTCGATAAAACAATTTGTCCTCAGGAACAGTTCAAACACATCTGTGCTCGGGTCGATTTTTAGGGGTTCGTACCAAAGGGCATTAAAAACAGAAAAACCTAACGACTTTGCTACCCAGGCACGGTAGATATCCTCATAAATCTCTTAGCATCAACTCAAGATTTTTTGAGAAAGTAGAGTCAGTGGTAAGTCAAATTACAACACTTGGCTCCTATGTCATCAGTATTAAGGATATGTAGAACTGGCGGAAACAAGCACCCACATTTTCATTCTCAGTCGGGTAGAATGATGTAACTGAGCCCAAAACATCGATCTCACGAAATGGTAAGAGAGTTCTACTTGCAAAAAGGCCAAAAATAATCGGCAAAGTTAAACGAGTACTTGTCAACAGCGAGGGCAAGTTGAGTGATTTCCAAAGTTACCTTTGAATTCGGCGCACGTAATGACACCGAGAGTCGTAAAATCGCTGGTTTTGTTGGAGTTTTTAAACCTTTTGTTTGAAGGCATTTTGAACTTGAAGGCTTTTGTTATTTCAGGTAATTTCGAAGTGGGAAGTAAACTTTCGAAGATTGGACGGTATTTAATGGCTTTGGTATAATTAGCCAAGAAAATTCTTATTATGAATATCCTACCATGATTTCATAGCATCACTTCTTTATATTTCAAACACATTTTTTTTTATTTCACATCTTCTTCTTTCTGCCCTGACTTAATGTGTCTTCCTCCTCCATTCCCCTCTGTCAGCCGTCATCTCAGCATTCACTCCTCTCTTATCCATGTCATCTTTCACATAGTTCATCCATGTTTTCTTTGGTCTACCTCTATATCTATCCACATCCATGCTCATTTATTTCATGAACAAACATAATGTGTTAACCGTGTTTTTTTAACATTGGCGGGACAATATACCTTTGAGAAGAGATGGTGGGAGGAGGCTCGAGAGTCTTTGAGGGAGATCTTTGTCAAGCAGTCAGTGAGATAAAGTACAGTTTATTAAAAATTAATTAAGCGCCATTGCGTTTGGTTCAAATTAAACTTTTCTGGTACATAAATGCCGTGTACAGTTAAAGAAACCACTTATACAGCAAATTACTCGATGCGTAATTCAAGGCTCTCAAGGCGAAGGAAAATAAAAATAACTTTTGCAAAAAATGGGCGAATGCCAAAGTTTAAAGCTCTTGCTTATAAACGTCACTCAAGTTGAAACATTTATGCTCGAAGTTAGCCTTGTCACTGTTTGTCATTATTCATGGGTAAGGGATGGCAATAGTTATATTTTGACAGATTTTTATAAAGCCATAAATGTAATTGTAGTAGTAGCTATTTTAAATACTTCGGATGAAGAAATAGCGACTGACGTATTTTTGCAGGCAAACCGTGATGTTCGCAATGCTAATTGATTTGATTTGAACAGTGAATGCCAGTGGAGGCACATCATACTTAACACACGTCATGTTTTACGTCTCATTGATACCTAAGCGCCAGGCAGTGCCACGTGCTCTGAGTCATATTAAATATTTAAAAAAAAACCGATTTCAAAAAAGAGGAGCTCTCAATTCGGTTGTGATTTTTTTATGGTTGTCATCGCATAACTTAAGTCATACGTCATAATATAAGAGCCGATTTGAAATATTTTATCTGGAATTGTTATATTTTTTAATGGTTATATTTTCAGATTGGTTCCATAAAATATGCAGTCGTTTTCTCAAACTTTTTAACACAACCATCTAGCACCAATGTTTCCCAAAAATGATTAACACTTTTGTTGGAGTCTAGGCTAGTAGTAACAAAACAATCACATTCTTAGTTAGTTATGGACGATTCCCTTGAAGTCATAAATTCAACCTCATCTATCTATCCTAAAAATAGGTGGCCACTATAAGATGACCGTTATATTGAAACCGAGCATACTTTTCAGTCAATTGAAATGAAATGTCATTTTTTTAAATGAGATAAGTGGTCACGTATTCAAATGTCGACAGCGAATAAAAAAATTCATACTCTGTAAAATGAAATCCCTGTTTTATTCAGAGGTAAACGCGTACATCTGGTGGTTACAATTAGCGGCATTACTTCCAAGCGTTACTTAGGTGTGACGCACTGCTTAAAGTTCGCCTTGTCACCTCCTCCTGTCTATTTGACATTACCGAATGGTGAGATGACAGTTGCTTAAACACTGATTATCTTTTGAAAAGCCCTTGTAAGTAATGGGGTATTTCCTCAAGTTTTAATTATAGAAAAAAAACAAAAAAAATATAATTATACAGATTAAACGGGTATTTATCGCGACTATTTTTTTATTATACATAGCAAAAACTTTTAACGACCGTTTTACAGCGGCCGCCGTTATCCAAGATCCAATAGGCCTACTCAAACACTGTTCGCAACTCATACTCATGTCAATTGAAGTTGACGATCAATTTTCATTGCAATCACCCCATACATAAACCTTAATGGTAGAACTTCGTCCATGATCATCCATTCCTATAGATTGCAGCAATAATAATATTCGTTTATTTGTTCACAGTTCGCTGGCGACTTGAATAGGGGCTTGCAAAACAAGCCTATATAAATTAATACTTTTTTGTGGTCCCGACATTGATCCAGGGCTTGGGAATTGCGTATTTTATTATTCAAATGAGAAGTTAATTGAACCAAAGCTGAATCTCTTGTTATATTCGTCGTCAGTAAAGAATTAAGTGATGCAAAGATGTCGTATCAATGATTTGCAATACAATTTTACACTAAAAAATACTATTTTTAACGTCATTTTTATGTCGCTGGAATAGGGGTTTGGCAAATCCACGTTTTCTTAAATTTTCTATATTGTATGCAGTGTAGCTATGGGTAATTATGTAGGTTGGGAAACTTGGGGAATTAGCCAAGTGTCTACAGTCGCTAACACTACTTAGTCTTGCGCACATGTAGGCGATCTGCGATCGGCGATGCGATCCGTTTCAGCATAAGGTTTTGCATACATCCAAAGACTGTCGCGAACTTTGACTGTGTGATGTTTGTCAGCGACATACTGATTTTCCATTGCAAGCAATCTAGATAATTATTATGTGCAAGGAGATACAAAAATGTTGCATGCTTAAGGCCTGCGCACACCTAGTTTGCTGGCGGTAGCGATCAGTGAAACGCTGTCAAATATCGCTGTCAAATCTCAAATCTGACAGCGTTATTTGACATCGTGTCACTGATCGCTACCGCCAGCGAACTAGGTGTGCGCAGGCCTTTAGTTTTCAATATGGCTCCTTTGCGGTATCTAGTTCAATCTATGTCTGCACATGCATAGCTTAAAGTGAATATTCATCATTGTTATAAAACGGATAAGGCAGAAAAATGAATATTAACTTATAGATAAACGGTTTAGATGCATAGAAAGCCACTAAATCACTTGAGAGGAATTTGCTCGTCAATTTAAACGGGAAGAATAAATCTGACGATGGGGATCGCTGGGTATGGGTATACTCAATAAATTTTGCCACAGTGTATGTAAAACAGAAGGGAATGTATGTTGTAGTTGGCAAAAAAACTTTGGCATCATGTTGGTAGCTCATTAGTGATACGAAGTAAACTCTTCATTGATTATAGATACAACTCTGTTTTACATATCCCACGGCACGGCAATACAACAACACATAACGACGCCATTTTAGTCTCCTTCTCCTTCTTTTTTTAACTACTTTGTGGATGTGTTGATTGATCCAATTAGGGATGTCCTATTCCCAAAACTGGTTAACATTAGGTAGCTCTGCCTTGTGGGCTGTTGTGGAGATCGAATCTCCAAGCGGCATAATTTGTGAGTTGGACATAGAAATTTGCTCAGCGTCTGGGTTTTGTATTATGTATACTGACTAATTAAAGTCCCCCTCATATGAATGAGGGCCACTCATATGAGGAGATGCCTGACGCTTTTTAGCGGCTCGCTAAAACTCTCTTGTCACTGTCACTTTCATGTCAACAAATAGAGATGGCAAAAGACTTATCTGTCTGTTAAGCTAAAAGACTTCTACAAAACGACGAGACGGGAAGATTTTGAGCTTATTGTGTGTGCCAATTATGGACCATTTTTTTTTATGGAGGTATACCATTGATAAGTTGGGTTTCTGTAATTAGCCCATGTACACAAACAGACGTTCGTGCTTGTAAATTAATGGTGATTTTCCGGGCCAAGTTTATTTTGAATGCAATTGTTGTGTTACTGCATTTAGCTACGCTACGCCGGCGTCAGATGTAGGTGGGTTTCGACGTTTCATTAGGGAAACGAGTGAATCTTCGCCGGCGCCGTGCGAGCTCGCAATTTGATTTGGTGGCTGGTTATCTTTGCTTTATACGCAGACGCCCTCAATTTATTCCATGAAAAACTCTGCATAACTTTTACATGCAGCATGTTTTAAAAAGATTTTTATTAATTAGACCTGTGTGTTTTAAAATGTTTATTTTTAGACTACCACCTATACAAAGACCGTCCACTGTATTTTAATTTAATGTTTTTCTGTAGGTATTCCTTTGTTAATTTTATGTGGAATGCAATTAAGTATTTTCTATCTTTCTATCTACCTCTCTTTGCAACGTGTTATTTTAACAATTGTAAATATTGTGTTTATTTGGATCCTGCAGGGCTACCACGAGCTCCATATGGTTATGGCTATGGCTGTCAAATTGTGTATAGATAGGCTGACCCACACATTCATTTTCTTCTTGGGTTTGAATGTGTTGACACTGTTGACACAATTTTGACAGCCATAACCATAATCATATGGAGCTCATGGTAGCCCTGCTGGTATCATGAATACGACATGAATAGAAAGATAAGATACCCTTATGGAGTAGAGAAATGCAAAGTCCGCAGTGCATGCATGTCTTATGTCCACTGGCAAAGTGTGACTGACGTCTATACAGTGAATAAGATTTGCACCCGGGAATACACTCTAAAAGCTAAGTTAAGCCTAGTCTAGGCTTTCTAGCATAAAACTAGCCGTTATAGCTTTACTTTGAAGCTTTAGTTATTCTAGAATATCATGATATTTATTTATTCTCGTAACAAGCTGTTTCAAAGTGATTCTTAGGACGTTTCAAAGTGATTCTTGCAATCCTACTGAATAAATACACTTTTGATTCGTTTTTATGCTTTGACTCGACTCAGAAAAAGGTATGTAAAGTAAGTTATTGATAAGTTTTCATACATAATACAATTTCCGTATTTCCGATATATTCTCCAAGCTTAAACATGTTTCTAAGTATTGAGTCTTCGCTTCCGATACAAAGTATCGAAGTTCGATACAAAAGTTCTTCAACTTAGCTACTTAAGTTTTATATTATTTTCACTTAGAACTTGAAGAAAATTCTTGACGTCGTTCATAAGCAATAGCAAACTTATAAAAGTAAATATGACGAGGCACAGTCACGGTAGCCATACTTTATAATTTTCAAAGGAGCCTTTGTTCCTTTGAGAAACCATTATTATTATTTTTATTAGGGGTCGACTTCCACTCACTTCATAACTTTTATAGTTTTTTTATTATACTATAAGTATTTTTAAAAATATATAAGAACGAAGAATTATTCTTCTCAATTTACTCATCAGTCTGATATAATTTTATAGCTTGCCAATTTCAGCTAAGCTCTATTATAATAACTAAAACCTTTTTCTGTAATAAAACAATTTAAAATAACAATTTCAAAGTGATTCTTGCATCGTAATGAATAAAAAATTATTGAGTTTGAGTTAAAAGTAAAAACTGTAATTTATTGCGGATTTTTTGTATAATTAATCACAAAAAGTATACGCGGCTCTAAATATGAATGAAGAAGTCTTCTTTATTTCTATAATAAAGCTTTACAAGTACATTTTGGACCAAAACTCCAGACTTTTCCCCAATTCCCAAAAAAAGCTGGTCAGCACAGCGTTCATTCATCCAAGATAAAGTTTCCACTAACTTATCGGTCTCAATCAATACTTATTGAGAAGTTTCCAGAGCGTTCCCGGCTGCATTCACCAAGACATACCACGGGGACCTATGATGGGACTACATATCTACTGGACATGTGACCAGTGATTTTTTACTTAAAACTCGACTGAGTTTAATAGTAACCACTCTAAAAGGATTGGTCTCATTAGCGCATTTGCTAGCCGCCGTGGAATTTTATGTGTAACTAAAGTTTTTCCCCTTTTTGTCCGCTTAGGAAAATAATTTTCCAATTTCCTTTCTTAGTGCACCCCTACGCTATTAAAGGAACACACCCTCCAAGTTTCATGCTTCTAGGACTTACCTACGGCTTAGGCTGTGCGTTGATTGTCAGTCAGTCAGTCAGTAACGTAAGAGTTTTATATATTTAGATGAAATTATTCGCACTAATACTTTTTTCCTCAAATTGCTGAAGCAAAATCTACCAAAAATGTAGTAGGTACTAAAACTAAAGCTATGGCATAGTTTTATGACACCATTTTGGTAGGTGGCTGTTTTAGTAGCTGGCAAACAAACATTACAGTAGCATATAAAATTAGGTTTCAATTTATTACTAACGACCTCCTTTACTTAGGATATTACATTATATCCTAAAAGTGATGTTTCTTGTTCGTCCAATGGTTGAATCCTTCAAGATCTAGGGTAAAAGTTATTTATTTTGTGCCGGACAGCAACCAGGGACGGTTTTTGTATGGATAAGTTTGTGACATCAACAACATTCCCCACACTTTTTATTGAATCAAAGCAATCCCTGTTTCGGATACCACTTTCCTCTGGAGTTGAGGAAATTTTCTTTCTGAATATTTCAGGGAACATTTTTGCTCTTCTGAGATCTAAAATGTTTCTCTGTAATATTGATGAAGTAATGGGTGTTCAAAAATAATTAACTGTAATTAAATAGACCCTGATTTTTACTTTCTGAGAAATGTACGGGATAGTTCCATTTCAAGCAGTGAACTTTTTAAGACCGAGACAACCATTGATGACTTCTCACTCACACACTTTATCGAGCAACAATCTTGTATGTAAACAGTATATCAAAAAAAATATTTTGAGCCTAACACTGGTTTTCGTACAAAGTTGCATTACGTACGAACTGGGATTGGAATATTATGAGAAAACTTTAAGTAGGAAAATGGTCTAGGATATTGTTTTTGCTAAACTGTAAAAAATAGATAATTTCTCGCAATAGTATACAAATCTTTGAACTAGCAGGCTAGGCAGTTAAATTCTGGGAATAATTTAACAAAACTATAGATATTTAGTTCCTAATTGAAAGTCGGTTTTAAAACGAAGGTTAATGAACCAAATTACTGGCTCATCAAATTACACGATTACACAATAAACTCTGACCCCAGGCTATAATTAACAGGTCCTATTAATTAAAAGTTGTCGAAATCCGATTATCGTCAGTGCCAGTTTGACCCGCTAAGCTGGGACACAACAGCGGTATGGGATTAACGGTAATAGGACCCAATTGATATGGATGGGTGACCATTACTGATATTAACAACTGAATGCTTTTTGTGTTCTAGAGGTGTGCAAGTGTGAATTAATTGATTCAGTAAGCCTGCATCAAGCTCTGTCTCTGGCTTTGAGTCTGTGTGAGTGTTGACTAAATAAATCCTACGTCAAAACGTCCCACACACGGTATAATACACTGATAAGCACTCACACAGACTCAAAATCAGAGCCAGAGACAGAGCCAGACAGAGCTTGTGGTAGGCTTACAGGTGTGGGCGGGCCTGGGTTTATCCATTGGATAAATACAGGCCTTCCATACCCGGGGCTATGGGTATGGAGGCGAATGGTTTTGAGGGAGAGCGCATCAGTCGTGATGAACCACAAGGCAAGTCTGGTGGTAATCCTTCACGTGGTTGCTGCCTGTTATTGGTCTATTTCCTTCTGAAATAGACGTAACAGAAACCACCAGGCGCCTTCGTGGTCCTTTTGGGCCACGTGGGTGGGTAGGGATTTATGGGGAGTTTTATTTTATTTTACATTGTGTATATAAAATAAATGTGTTGTATATACTTATTAACATTTGTGTCGTGTGTGTTTTTGTAAATAAGCATGTGTATGTATAAGTTTTATTTGTACATAAGGTCGTTTCTGATGCCATTTTATGGCATTGCTTGAGAGGTTTACGCGAACTGGTTGATACTAATCCTATCAACCAGTTCGTCGGAGAGGGTTCGCCGCCTCTCCAACCGGTGTCCATATTGTTTCATTCAAAGACCCCCCGTCAGGCTCACGGGGGTACGTTTGTTACAGTATGAACCGAAGGGGCGTTGCCTTAATTGGTCGGGCCCAGAGGAAGGAAAACCTTGAAACAAACACCCGTGAGAAAACACGTTAAAACCTGCGGATACCAGGGGACCTCCGCAGTATGTACCCTTCCCCGGCTGTAGAGGGCTAGGTCGGGGTGACTATTTATTTCCCTCCCAACTCGTGGGATTTACTATGGAACTAAATAAAATAAATAATGAAGACGTTGGCTTTTCGGGCCGTGTAGAGGTAGTTGGTGGCACTTCTGTGCGTGATGGCGCCGATAGGGCGCGGGACGTAGTCTATGCTTCGGCACTTGGCAATCGCTATTCGCTTTTGAATAGCGACGATGACATGGAGTTGTGTGTCTCTAGGGAACGGGACCGGAGCCTTCTGAGTGAGGGAGTCCCTAAGACGAATGAAATACAAGACGTGACTGTAGAAGAGCCTTCTCATGGCCATTTCCTTAGGAGTAAACTGGACGTAGGTAAGCGCTGGCAGGACTGCATCTCTGACAGAGAGCTGTCCAGCGATGTGGAGTTCGTGGACAGTGTTGTAGCTGTAAGTCGTCGAAAGCGTCCATCGTCTTCGATCTTTGTGCCCGGGAATTTAGGCTCGGACACGGAGACTGAAGACTCAGCGGTCGCTAAAACCAAATCGGCCAAGAAGGATAAAGCAAGGACCACCAAAGCTGGTTCCTCCAAGCAGGATTTCCTCAAGCCGGTTGTGGTGCCGTTGGAAAATGTCCTTAAAGCTAGGCAATACAAGAAGGGGCCAGCTGCGGCCGTAACCAGCCTTAATGACGGAAGTAAGGTTGATAATGTCGAGACGGTGGTAGGTGATATCAGTCAGCTGAATGCCCAAGAGCTAAAGACGCAGGCGTGCAACAACCTCGCCACCATCTTAGAAGTAGCCAAGAGATCTAACAATCTCAAGGGAGAGTTTGTCGGGCGGTTGAGGAACTCCGCTTCGACCATTAAAGAGGTAGTTGAGGCTCTGGCGAGCAGGAGTGAGGCCGAAGAGACAAGACGGCTGAGGGCGGAGAACGGCCGCCTTCGACTTGAGGTCGATGCGATTAAAGCGGAGGTGAAGGCACTTCGTCGCGGTTTCACTGAAGCTAAGACGCAAGCGGCTGCTGCTAAAACTGCCGCTGCAGCCGCAGCCTTCGAAATGCAGGCATCTCCCAGCACCATGCTGGGAGCGGCTGAGTTAGTGGAAGAGCTGAAGCGCTCCCTAACCACAACGTTTGGAGAGATGCTGAATGCCCGACTGGCGGTGATCGAGGACCGGCTTTTGCCTGCCCAGACGGTCCGTCCGCCTCTCAGAGCCGATGCTAGGAAGACGACGGAAACCGTCCCGCCACATAAGCCGGTGCCTGAGCCAGCTCGCAATGCCGCCCCTAAAGCGAGCAAGCGGGCTAGCCAGTCGACAAACACTGCTGCCTCACAACCAGCATCATCAGCTGCAGTCCCTTCTACTTCTACGGGGACCCAAAGCACCAGCGAGGCCACCCCCTCCACTGTCTCTCAGGCGGAGACCTGGGCTACGGTGACAAGGAAGGGCAAAGGGAAGGGTAAGGGAAAGGGGAAGTCATCTGCCCCTTCTGCTGCTCCCGCGGCTGCCCCCGCAGCTTGTGCTTCTGCCACCGCCAAGGCCAAGCCTAAGACGGCAGCTTCCGCTGCTAAAGCTGCGCTGAAGACTCCGAAATCAGTGGCGGTCGTGATGACGTTAAGGCCTGAAGCTGTTAGCAGGGGTGTGACTTATAATCACATTCTAGAAGAAGCGCAAGGGAAGGTCAACATCCAAGAACTGGGGATTGATCAGCTCCGATTCCGAGTGACTGCAACGGGTGCCAGGATGTTAAAGATTCCTGGTTCCCAAAGTGGCGAAAAAGCTGACAGGCTCGCGGAAAGGCTTCGCGGGGTTCTTTCTGAGGTGGCCACTATTGTCAGACCCATCAAAACTGCTGATTTGAGGGTCAGTGGCTTGGACGATGCTGCCACTGAGGAGAAAGTAGCAGCGGCGGTTGCCACGGCGGGTGGCTGTGATGCGAGGTACGTAAAGACCGGGGAAATTCACCGGGAATACAATGGTACTGGCTCCACTCTTGTCACCTGTCCAGTTGCGGTAGCTAGAGCGGTCCTAGCGAAAGGCAGGCTCTTAGTGGGATGGAGCTCAGTAAGAGTAGTGGCTCTGGATGTACGTCCCATGCGCTGCTACAAGTGTATGGGGCTGGGACACATGCGGCCTCAGTGCCCTGAGTCGTCCGTTGATAGAGGAGACCTGTGCTTTCGATGTGGAGGCTCGGGTCATAAGGCCGCCAATTGCCAGAAGACTGACCTGCACTGCGCGATCTGTGCAGATTCAGGTAGGCCTTCTGGGCACGTAATGGGAGGACGCAACTGTACTCCCCCAAAGACTAAGGGAAAGGCCACTTGGACCCGGACCGTTCCAGCGGCCTCAGAACAGGCTGCCTCTGGAGCCGATCGCCATGCGGCGAGCGAGGAGGTTGTAATGTCGGACTGATGGATCAAGTTCGACATTACAACATCCTCCAGACGAACATCAACCACTGCGCTGGGGCTCAAGACCTGCTTATGCAGACCCTGGCGCAGTGGGAAATAGATTTGGCAGTTGCTGCAGAGCCATACTACATTCCCCCTCATCCCTGCTGGGCTGGGGACTTGGATGGCTCAGTAGCCATAATAGGACGGAGTGGCGATGGCCCAACCCTATCAGTTGAAGAGAGGGGCTCGGGGTACGTGGTGGCCAAGTGGGGGGAGTACGCAGTCGTCGGCGTCTACTTCTCCCCTAATAGAACCGTTGCGGAGTTCGAAGTCTTTGCAGACCTTCTGGCTATAGCAGTAAGACGGCAGGCACCGCGTCAGATCCTACTCCTCGGAGACTTGAATGCCAGGGCTCGGGATTGGGGCGACCGCCTAACTCAACCCCGTGGGGAAATTGTTAAGGAGTGGGCGGTTACCACAGGACTGACCCTGCTGAATAAAGGGTCAGTTCCAACATGCGTCCGCTATAACGGATGTTCCGTGGTGGACTTATCGTTCGCCACTTCAGCTACTGCAGCACATGTCTTGGCCTGGAGGGTATCGGATGAGGAGACTCTCTCGGATCATAAGTACATAAGGTTCGAGATCTCCTTTTCCCACAACCGAGGAGGGTCTCGTTTCTCGGCACGAGCGGTTTTCCCGCGCTGGGCGATTAGTCGTCTTGACCCAGAACTGGCAAAGGAGGCGGCGTTAGTTCAGTCGTGGTTGGCTGCGCCCATGCACCCGGAAGTGGACATTGCAGCTGGTCGCTTCCGCGAGGCAGTGACGGCTGTGTGCGACACAGCCATGCCGAGGGCTCAACGTCAGCCTGATCGTCGTGCAGTCTATTGGTGGTGTTCGGAGATAGCGGACCTCAGAAACATCTGCTCGGTAAAGAGACGGTGCTACACTCGCTGCAGGAGGCGGCGTCATGGCCGGACCGATGATGAACTGTCAGCCGATGAGCTGGCCGCTGAGGGCCAGTTGCACTGCGAGTACCGCGAAGCAAAGCGGGAGCTGCATCTGGCCATCAGTAAGGCCAAATCTCAGGCATGGGGTGAGGCTCTGGAAAGCCTCAACAGAGATCCTTGGGGGCGCCCGTATAAGGCTGCCCGGAAAAAGTTTCGGGGACAAACGGCCCCGGTTTCAGAGTCTCTGGAGCCAGAACTTTTGGATAGGGTATTAGAGGGCCTGTTCCCTGACAGTAGCCCTCACTTTACCCCTCCGACGATGGCACCGTTCTCTACCGAGGAGTTGGATCCGGCCTCAATCCCACCTGTCTCAGATGTGGAAATGGAGGTGGTGGTCGATCGTCTGCGAGGCAAAAAGACTGCACCAGGTCCAGACGGAATCCCGGGGCGTGTTCTTAGGGTATGTTTGAAAAAGATGGACAATCAGCTTCGGCAATTGTTTGACGCGTGCCTCTCGTCGGGACGGTTCCCCAAGCTGTGGAAGGATGGCCGATTATGCCTATTACGTAAGGAGGGCCGAGCCATCGACTCACCTTCCGGATACAGGCCCATAGTCCTGTTGGATGATACGGGCAAGCTGCTAGAGAGCATAGTGGCCTCACGTGTCATCTGGCACTTGGAGGGTGCTGGACCTGGCCTCTCGGAAGCCCAGTATGGATTTAGAGCTCGGAGATCGACAATAGACGCCCTGCTATGGCTCAAAGAGTGGACGCAGAAAGCGGTCAGAGAGGGAAAAAAGGCGTTGGCAGTCTCGCTCGATATTGCCAACGCCTTCAACAGCCTTCCGCACGACACAATACAGGAGGCGCTCCGGTACCATGGAGTGCCCCTTTATCTGCGGAGGCTATTGGTCGACTACCTTCAGAATCGTGAGGTTCTGGTCCAGGGACGAGATGGTCTGAGACGCCGCCGCGTCTCATCTGGGGTTCCACAGGGGTCGGTTTTGGGGCCACTCTTGTGGAACATAGGATACGATTGGGTGCTCCGTGGCACGTTCCCCGCAAGCATGCGAGTTGCATGTTACGCGGACGACACACTTGTCGTCGTGAAGGCGCGTGACCTCCGAGAAACAGTGCGGTTGGCGACGGTGGGGACAATCCTCATTCTCGACCGCATACGGGCCCTGGGACTAAAAGTCGCCCTCTCTAAGACCGAAGCCTTATTATTTCATGGGCCTCGAGGAGGACCCCCTCCTGGAACGCGGGTGGAGCTGGATGGAGTTTTGGTTCCTGTTGCGACCCAGATGAAATATCTGGGTCTAATCTTGGATGGGAGGTGGGCTTTTGAGGCCCACTTTAAAAAGCTTGCCCCAAGGATAGTGGGTGCTGCAGCTGCTTTAAGTAGGTTGCTGCCTAATGTGGGAGGCCCGAGTGCCAACTGCCGCCGGCTATACTCCGGAGTGATCCGGAGCATGGCTTTGTACGGTGCGCCAGTCTGGGTGGACGCCCTCAACCGAGGTAATAAGACTTTGCTGCGTCGACCGCAGCGAGTCATCACGACGAGGGTGATACGCGGATACCGGACGGTGTCTTGGACGGCAGGCTGTGTATTGGCCAGTGATCCCCCTTGGGAGCTCCAAGCGGAGATCCTTGCAGAGGTTTATCAATTCGTTAAGTCGAGGAGATCCCAAGGGGACCCCCCCGCGTGGGATGAAGTGGCAAGCATGCGGCTGCAGGCGAGGGCTGCTTTGATGCAGAGATGGACGGAGGACCTGGAGCCACCGGTCCCTGGGCAGTGGACGGTGGAAGCCATTCGCCCAGTCCTCAAGGAGTGGGTCAGTCGACCGTTTGGGTCTTTGACTTTCCGATTGGTGCAGGTGCTTTCTGGACATGGATGTTTCGGAAGGTACCTTCACAAGATCGCAAGACGGGAGGCAACCCCAGAATGCCACGGATGCGGAGCGCCAGAGGATACGGCACTCCATACGCTGGAAGTATGTGCTGCCTGGGGCCCGCAGCGGCACATCCTCGAAGGCGTGATAGGGCGGGACCTCTCCTTGCCCAGCGTGATGAAAGCTATGCTGAGCAATAAGAGGTCGTGGCAAGCAGTAGTCTCCTTCTGCGAAGAAGTGATGGCACAGAAGGAGGCTGCGGAGAGAGTCAGGGAAGAAGACGTTCATGCTGACCATCTCCGACGGAGACGGCGAGGACAGAGAAGGAGGCGGTTCAGCCGCCTCCTCCATCCTTTGTAGTGGGGTCACTGGTGGAATGTCGGGGGATGTTCCACCGGCTTGCACGGCCCCACTTGACTAAGGAGTGACCTTGGTGAGCAAGGTGGCTCCTATACAGACGCAAGGGTCCGGTTAGGGGAATCTGGGCCCACCGCCGGGGCGAGAAAGTGAATATACACCATGACCCTTTCTCGTCCCACTCTTGGCGGCGGACGGCTCACAGGGGGGTTTTTAGTGGGTTCATGCCCCACATACCCTCTTTCGTCTCTCCCCCGTGGCGAAAGAGAAATGCGAAGGCATTTTCCCCTCTTTACAAAAAAAAAAAAAAAGGCTTACAGGTGTCACTTTGTGGAGAACAAAGGTTATAGCGACTTATAAGTACAAAATGTGCTTTCAAGTGTATATTGACAAGATAAGCTTGGGAAGATAGATAGATCCTCTTCGAAATGAACATTTCAAATTTGCCCAAAATAAGGAGAAGAAAAATCAATTTGGTATTACTAAAATGACAGAGAGACGTGCATATTAGCACCTCTTGTTTATGTTTAACAACGAAAATCCCTTAAACATTGAATTTGGTTAGAGTTTTTTTTTTATAAATATTGTGGACAATCTACACAACACTCTCTCTCTCTAGCCCCAAACTAAGCAGAGCTCGTGCTATGGTAACTAGAGGGCAATACTATAATACTTACATACATTTTTTTGTAAAACATAATAATATTATGTAGAATACAATATAACACCCAGACAGAGAACACACCACACAATGATTTGGTCTCGGTGGGGATCGAACCCATGACCTATGGCGCAGAAGGCAGAGCTACTTAGTTGAGAGGCCAGTCAGGATGTAGAAAGTTAAGGTCTGTAAAAGTCAGCCATGGTGTTTACAGCAGTCTTTCAGTGACTTTGTTTGCCTGTTCCCGACTTCATGAATATTACAAAGTCCGCAGGTAAAGAGATTCACTAATAGGAAGTGGCAATGCCGGGGGCAGTGCGAATAATTGTGTTTTTTCTTTGAAATGAATACTCCTTTTTACCCTCCCTTTTGCTTGATTTTTATGCTTTTTATTAGGTGAAAATCACAAATTAAATGCATTTTTACTTTTGGTTTTAATTAAGATTAGTAGTAGATTTATTAAAACGAGATAAAATATTAAGTACAATTTTACTAAAAAAATCATAATTATTGTAATCATCATACCAGATTATATAGATAGATTAAAACTTTATTGTACACTTAAGAAATACATTATAAAAGAAACATTACAAATATCGGTCCAATGGGCAGTCTTACCGCTAAAAGCGATCTCTTCCAGACAAGCTCTGCTTTGTTTGGGGCTAGAAGTGTGTCGTGAATTGTCCGAAATATTTATTTATTAATTGAGAACTAGGTATAACTAACTAACTTCAAAAAACATGAATTTACCTAGCACAAAAATAAAAAATACGTTTCAAAAATAATGCATAGGCCTTCCTTTTAAATATAATAAAAGAAACCAGGAATAACGATTTTGATAAGATTTAATGTAAATAAAATTCAAAAACCTACTTTACCTACTTTCTACACCTATGTATCTCTACCTACTTGGGTATGCCTATTCTAGCTACATATACATATTATATAGCATAGTGCCTACTACTAAGTACATACTACCTACTAGGTATTGCAGTTAAAGCATAGACTTTTTACTATACCTACTATGTAATTGCCGTTTGGCAAAATAAACTTCGATTCACTTCAAAAACACGCCGAGTAATCAATTGCTATTTCAATGAAAAGTTTAGGAACTCCGTCAATGAAGACTACCCTTATTATGTTTGTGTTTTAATAGGGGTGGAAAGTCAACGTATGCACGGACAACACGATTTGATGTAGTCTTATTTGATCAGGCCTACCACAAGCTCTGTCTGGCTCTGGTTTTGAATCTGTGTGAGTGCTCACCAGTGTATTATACAGTGTGTGTGACGTTTCGACGTAGGATTTATTTAGTCAGCACTCACACAGACTCAAAACCAGAGCCAGAGACAGAGCCAGACAAAGCTTGTGGTATGCCTATAGGGTAGTATTATGCCACTTTAAATGGTGTTAGGTTACGTTTTGCTAATAGATTTCTTATTAGAACAATTATGTACTTTTCTCTTTCACGATTACATTTTTTATACAACTAAGCTGACGAAACAAGCTTATGGTCTACCTGATGTTAAGTGGTAACCAACGCCTATAACAAAGCAGCAGGTTACCCATGTCGTGGAACGTGCCCTACAATACACTGCCGTGCGTCCATCCCTTTAACTTTCTGAACATAGGTATGCATTGTGTAGTATTTTTTATGGAATACAAACTACTTCAAAATGTCATGTGCTTATAGTACATTGTTACCTGAGTGTTGAAAGTCACGTTTTTTGAGTCCCGAGACGGGTTTGGCGCCAGAGCGTAGCGAGGGCGCCAATGGAGCTTGAGGGACTTAAAAGACTTTCACCCGAGGTAAACACTGTGCTTTTCATTACGAATACAAGGAAAGTAAAAATAAAAACATGAAAGAAAAATTGGTGAAAATGAAGATTGAATTGCCGCCTTCCCGGTTTTTTTTTTCTTTTTCTCTGGCGGGTCTTCGGCTTCGGCTCAATTCTATGTTATTTTAAATAAATAGTTGAAGCCATATATTATTCAAGTAATTTAGAAGATATATTATTTATTTAATACTATCTTTGTGTTATTTAAATTTAAATTTTACATTGCGCTCTAATTAGACTTTTTAACCTTCTTACCGTTGTAAAGGGTTTCCATCCTACTTGCTGAATAAAAAGTTGGAATTTTGTTAAACAACCTCTTTGCAGTTAGAAAGACTTTAGAAAGTTGGAACATGGTTGAATAAAATAGAACTTGTTTTTTTTTATAATTTGACAGCTGTCAGTAGAAAGCGATTCTCCCTAGGGCTGAAAGTATTACTTTCAATTAGGCCCCTCAGGCAACTTCAGACCTACTTTCAGAGTATGAGTAATGAAAAGTAATATATAGACATACCTCTGGCTAACACCCATAGACATCCTTACATAATCATAATAATTGGTACTTGGGACTTTCTTAAAGATCACAAAAAGTCTTAAAAGTATGAAAAGATAAGTATCATCTGCTGTTTCTATTTCGGTATAAAATCGAAATTCTTACAAGAACGAAAGCAATATTTTATTGAATGTGAAAGATTTCAAATCTTATAAAATAAAGATGAAATTGCACAGATTCACTTTACGATCCAACGGTTTGTTAGTTCCTTCGATAGTCTTTCCATCAAATATTCAGTACAACCCATCTGTTATTTATAAAAGTCTTGCAGTGGACGCTATGTTTAAATTTAGTAATATACTATTTCGATTTTTTAGATTATTTCACGACACGAACTCATCAATTGCATAATGGTTTTATAAACAAAACGATGTGTTTTTTATAATGTCCCAAAAGTTAAGAGCCGAGTGAGATTCGATCCCATTATAAAAATATATAATGTTTGGGGCATTATAAGAACCGTTGTGATTTCCTTAGGTGTAGTAAACACTATAAAATCAATAAAAAGATGTGTTGTTATGAAACACTTAAAAAAATGTTTTTTTCTATTTATATGAATAACGGGATATTTACGTTTTGACTTTGTGTGTTTCGACTCCATCCAGATTTGAGCCTTAAGCCTGGGATACACTAGGGAACATTTTGTCCCGCAACATGACGCGCAACACTTAATTTACTTGACGCTGCAACGTTGCATAATGTCCCGCAACATGTCCCGCAACATTGTACGTGACGCAGGGCATGTTGCTTGCTCCCGCCTCGAGAGCAAACGCACGTGTCTCGCGTCAGTGTCGCGCCATTTGTTACCAAGAGTAGTCGCGTACGCAACGTGCCTCTTAACATGGCTTAGTCTATGTACGCAGCACTAATAGCCACAACCTCCTCGGGCGACATTTTTATAAGCACTAACTAGTGTGGCCTGCAAAATGTTCCACGGCATTGTCTCTCGGGACATTGTCGAGCAACATGTTCCGCAACATGACGCTCCGTTTGTCCCGTAGTGTATTCTAGGCTTTAATAGGCTTGTTCAATCAACTTATTGTATAAAAAACTAAAAAGTATTGAACAATGGCCCAGGTGTTGTACAATGCGATAAGCCACGTTACCTTTGATTACCTAAGCATTTACCCTTTCATTCTTCTACTCATCGTGCTAATACCAAACCAGTGTGATGAAAGGAAGTGCGCCTCAGAGAGGCTTCTTTCGTGCCCTCGACACGTTTTCAATTTTTTGACGTGACAACGTCGTAGAATTCGATGAAGCCGCCTGCACGCACGAAAAACATGACTCGTGCGGCGTTACCTCGCTCTGAGGAGTTCCATTTAAGGCTTGAAGTGCAAGCAAGAGCGCAGAACGAGCGACAAAGAGGCACAATCAGCCTCTGCGTTCGGCAGCGTTCGACATCTGTCTCTCTCCTACTTGAGTGAGCGATGCGTCCGCGTGAACAGTTGTATGACGTTGTCACGTTCAACTATAGTCAGTAAAGAGACTTTAAAGACAACCGATTTTTTTTCGTTCCGATGTTTCCTCATTCTTCTTCTTTTCTTGTCACTGATTCTTTTGAACCAAGTGTGGTGAAAGTGTTTTATGTGCGCCCCAAATCTTTTCGTGCATTTGACACATCATTTCAACTTTTTTAGATTCTACGACATGCCGGTTTCTTTACGATGTTTTCCTTCACCGTTTTGAGAGCACTGGCATAGTGTACATATTTTTTTGGGCAGAAAAACTCATTGGTACACTACTGGATTTGAACCCACGACCTTAGGAACGGAAGGCGGGGCCGCTGCCAGTAGGCCACCAGCGCTCTCCAGGCCTAGTATTAGTGGATACATATAGAGACATATATAGGGATATGTTACGGCTAATACCCGAAGTGTGGCTACTACTAGTTTTAGCCGGTTAGAATTAGGTGTAGCCACTTACTCTTGGTTAAACCTAGTACGAGCCGATTGTTTTCGGGTACTGCCATGCACTATTCCTGAAATTAAGAAGTATAAAAATAAAATTATTAAAAAAACCTAACAACCTACTGTTACCTTTGTGACTTAAGTCGGGGTGCCCCGAGTTTGAATCTGCAATGGCTCAGCCAGAACACTCGCGAGGAGCCCTACACCTAGTTCTAACCGGCTAAAACTAGGTGTAGCCGCACTTCGGGTATTAGCCGTAACAGATACATTAAAGGGACTACAGTGGATTATATTTGGAACTTGAGAAATAGAACGCCGCATAGATACTATGTGAAGAGCCTTTGATTATTGCTTATTGTGGTCATTGAGCAGTAGACAAACCTACTTACAAGTATAATGGAAACTAATTACAGTTTGGAATAGTAATACGACTACAAATTGACCGATTTGACTTTCATGATTTCAGATACTTAATTACCATAATGTTCTCAAATTGTAACCGTGACCTGCCGGTGTATTACATATAAACAAGCAACAGCGAAGTAATAGTACATTGTTACCTGAGTGTTGAAAGTCACGTTTTTTGAGTCCCGAGACGGGTTTGGCGCCAGAGCGTAGCGAGGGCGCCAATGGAGCTTGAGGGACTTAAAAGACTTTCATCCGAGGTAAACACTGTGCTTTTCATTACGAATACAAGGAAAGTAAAAATAAAAACATGAAAGAAAAATTTGTGAAAATGAAGATTGAATTGCCGCCTTCCCGGTTTTTTTTTATTTTTCTCTGGCGGGCCTTCGGCTTCGGTTCGCCAGCATTATTCAGCCAGAATTTTCATTTTCATAATTTTAAAAATGGTAAATTGTTTGCTCAAATCTATGTTATTTTAAAGAAATAGTTGAACGTACGAGTACGAATATAATAATTAAGCCGTTTATGGAATCAACACACGAGGATAGTAGTAGGCAGTGCTAATTTTTATCATATTTTTTATAAATATTGTTGACATGGATGATATATTAATAAAGTAATTTAGAAGATATATTATTTATTTAATACTATCTTTATGTTATTTAAATTTAAATTTGAATTTTACATTGCGCTCTAATTAGACTTTTTAAACTTCATACCGTTGTAATGGGTTTCCAACCTACTTGCTGAATAAAAAGTTGAAATTTGGTTGAACAACCTCCTTGCAGTTAGAAAGACTTTAGAAAGTTGGAACATGGTTGAATAAAAAAGAACTTGTTTTTTTTTATAATTTGACAGCTGTCAGTAGAAAGCGATTCTCCCTAGGGCTGAAAGTTTTACTTTCAATTAGGCCCCTCAAGCAACTTCAGACCTACTTTCAGAGTATGAGCAATGAAAAATTATTTATTATATATTATTATTTAAAATGAATAGTTTCCGATCTACGGTGGCGGGTTCGAATCAAGTCGTGTACCTTTGTTTTCGGGTTTTTCTGTTCGAAAAATGCTAAAAATGTTTAGTGCTCTCAAAAAGTGTTAGCTGATTAAAGTTATGAGCCTATTTCTACCGTAAAGCAGCATTGCTGTGTTTCGGTTTGAAGGGTGTGGGTGCCGGTGAAACTACTGGCACGTCTGAACATCTGTGTGCCTCAAGTTGACGGACGTAGGGCAGTGCATCGTAAGGCACGTTCCTGACGTGCGTGGCTTACGAGGCAACGATATGTTATAGGCGATGATTACCACTCAACATCAGGTGGGCAAAAACTCTTATAGTAACTAGATCAAGAGATAAACTATACTAGTCAACTTTCGAAGTCTTGTTTGTTGTGAAACTGACTGAAGAATGAAGTTTGGAGGGTAGTTTTATTTCAGGCTTAGAGGTAGCGCGTGGAGATCAAGTTTGTAAGAAGTAACAACAGGGAAACAAAGTTGTGGGCATTTTGCTAGTGATCTTATTATTGTGAGTGTTAAGTGCTTTGCTCAGTTCTTCTTCTTATCGTGCCGCTAGTTCTTTCAAACCAAGTGTGATGAAAGGGGTTTTGATTTCGTACACGCTTTATATTAGCTTCACTTGAGAGCACGACGAGAGGTGGTCTAGTGGTAGCGGCCTCGCCTTCCGATCAGGTCGTGGGTTCAAATCCAGACGTGTACCGATGAGTTTTTCTATCGGAAAATGTATATACACAATGCTAGTCCTCTCAAACGGTGAAGGAAAACATCGTGAGGAAACCCGTGGCTTAGTCAGCTCCGCACGTATTGACCATGTCTTTCCTGTGGATTAGGCCGACTAAGCTGTCAGGATGCAAAGGCCTGTTAACTTACTTGTATGTTTGTATATATGTAACCGACTTCTTAAGCGCGATTTTGTTATTAGTATTGTGGACAATGCAAAAAGACTATCTGGCCCGGAATTAAACACAGCTTGCACAATGGGAATAGATAGCTGTTTTAATACTTATATACAAGTTGATGGACACAATCAAAGCAACGTAGGGCACGTTCCTGAAGTGCATGACCTGCGAGGCAATTAATGCTTTGTTATAGGCGATGGTTACCAATTAACATCAGGTGGGCCATACGCTTGTTCCATTTTGCTGGTTGTATAAAAAAATGATTTTTTTGTAAGCACTTGTGTCGCATATAATATAACACCTAGACAGAAAACAAACATCTGTGTTTATCACACAAATATTTGTTTTCAGTGGAGATCGAACCCACGACCTACGGCGCAAAAAGCCTTGAATGCACCTATAATATGTATAATATAAACTCAATACGTATATATTTCATACGGATATTATGTAAAATTTATAAAAATATTTTATTAAAAGTCAACATTTCACTCTGTTTAATAAGTCCGTATCCCGAAATTAAACCCGTCATCTCAAATCCCATTACAGCGCGGAAAGCTCATCACAGTATTAAAAACATAATATTTCACCTGAAACTGTAAGATAAAACATGAACCTAAATCATGAAATAAAAACCACGTGTACGCGGGGTTAAAGGATTAACACCGCGCACAAATGTCATTGTGCGGTTTTTTTTATTCATTTTCCTTTGTGTTTTCGTTTTTCTTTTCGTAGTACTACTATATAACACCTGTTCACGTCTTCTGTAATGTAGTGTTGTCAGCGTTTTTGATATGAGTGTCTGTAGAGTTGCACTTTTGAGTTTTGTGGTTTTTGGGTGTGTGTGCTCGCAGGAATATTTTGAAGGTAACATATTGGATATTTAAATTTTCAATTTCATGAAATTTAGAGTTATTAAGAAAGGTTATGTTAAGTAAAGATTGTAAACAAACTTAAAATAAAAAAAACAAGTGGTTCTTAATTCAGTTGTATTTTTTTTTCAATGCTGTGTTTGTTTGTCATAACTTCAAAAAGATTTTTATAATGTTCCAAAAGTAAAGTGTAAACTTAAGTGTAACAATCACTAAAATCAATAAAATGTCATAACTTCGTCATCTAAGAGCCGATTTGAAAAAATATTTTCTTGTCTGCAAGATTCTAGATTAGTTCCATTATAATTTTGCTAAATTTGGTGCAGCTATGACGTCAGATTCTAAAACTTAACTTATTTATATTTTATTTTACTTGACTCACAAATAAACATTTAATTAATTCTCTAAATTTAATAAAATATTATTTTAGAACTACACATGGCGCGCTTCTCGCCAAAACTCTCGAAAATACCACAGAAATTCGAAATTAGAAGCAGCAACGTGAACACAGCTAAAACAGAATTTGAAAAGTACGCCAACCAGATACAACATCTAGCAAAAACAGAAAACGCTACCGTAATTTACAAAGTAAAAGTGGAGGTGTTAAAGCAGCACAAGAAAAAGTTCATAAAAAAGTTACTGAAGAAGGGCAACACAAAGAAATTCAACGTTCCGCTGAAGAAAAACAGCATGAAACTGTCCAACTTCGAGAGTTTTTTGCGAAAAATGGCCGAGCAGAATAACCATATTGCTCTGAAGAATGAATACTTGCCGAGTTCTACGGAGTCCACGCAGATTTTAACTACAAAAATAATTAAAATGAAATTCAGGCCGATTCCTTCAACACTGAACAACTACTCGAAAGTTATAAAACCTGTTCGGAATAGAATTATAACTTTGACGGGTTAGAATTGTTTGTTTTATACTTTTGTACACAAATAAAGTTTTCTAGAAAGATGTTTATTTTATTTTGAGACACAACAAATACAGTCAGTTAACAGCCACTTAGATGACTTAAATTGCTCATTTGTATAGATTTCAGAACAGTTTTAAAAGTTTTTTTGTTGCCATGTTTTTACACAATAAAGTTGACAGACGCATTTTGTATGTAGATTGCACTCTGTACTTACCTATTTTGTGCCTTAAGTATGGTATTTCAATCTGAGTGGTATTATGGGAATTTAAATACCATAAAGTCTTAAAAACGCGATAAAAAAATAATAGACTCAAAAAAAATCTTTCACCTCACTTATTCGATAGACTAAGTGACACGACAAGAAGAGGAAGTAAAAGGTTTTAAACCCCAAACAGTATACAATCACTGTTAAAATCATTTTTCTACAGCGAAATGAAGTCACATAACAAGGTTACAGCCAATTTGTCCCATTGTTTGTGACGTCACACACACTCGATTAAACACGAACAAAGTCGGTAATGCACCTGATATTAAACCATTTTGTTCGTGTGCATTTAACCTATTAGAAATTCGTAGAGCACTGGTGGTAGCTTTGCTGCCTTCTGATCGTAAGGTCGTGGGTTCGAATTCAGTCGTAACCAATGGATTTTTGACCGGCTTTAAACAACTTCCTCAATTCGGTTGTTATTTATAATGCTTACGATTAGATTTTTTTTTATCTGAAAGGTTAAAAGGAACTTCCAGATTGTTCCTATAGAAATTTCATAAAAATCAGGTTAGCAGTTTGTCCATGAAATCATCTTCTCAAGCCATGTATAAATCATCTGAAATACAGGCAAATGTCTGAAACAGCCTTGTTAAAAATGGAAAATAGTTATCTCTAAGTAAAAAAATATTTTTCGAGACACAAAGAAGAATTCGCATGCAGCCCGACATTAATATCCTTGATGGTGAAAACAAATTAAATTGCACTTAGCTACAGTAATAAATTACCGCGCGATCCGTTGGGATGGGAGACACACACTATTACATTTACACACACAGACATGGTATTTTATAGTAGTACACTTCACTTCAACTGCAAAAAGTGTAACGATTTACATTATGGATCCTAGTAGTTTTATTTGGCCCAAAAACACGCAAATATATCGTTACTTATGAAGAAAAATGCAGCAGAAAAAATGATATTGTGAATTTAAGATTCAAGGATGAATTATAGATTCAAGATTCAGGTCAAGAAAAATTGGTTTGATTTAACTCGGTTTCGATCAGAAACTATCAGCGTGTTTTTGGTACCGGGTTCGAAAAAAATTTGATTAAAAATCTAAAATGACGTCTTAATCTTAATAGAAATAAAACATAAAATAGTTTGATTAAACGTATTATGATCATTTAAGGCCGGCGCACACCTAGGTCGCTAGCGTTGGCGATCAGTGAAATGCTGTCAAATATCGCTGACAAACGCTATCAAATTTGACAGCGTTTCACTGATCGCCTTTAATACATAAAAAATATTTTTAACAGATCAATTGTTTAATGCAAGTTAAATATTTAAAAAAACTGTTATAGTGCCAGTGGTAAGCGTCAGTACCATCAGTCAGTCAGCTTTTTTCAGCGGCAGACTGGCAGTTGGGGCGATGGTTCGTTCCCCTCTCTCGCACCGCTCGCATACCGCAGGAGGCGACTAGCAATTGTGTGCACACTATAGTATTTTTCTTTTGCTTCTATAAACTACATTAACTTGTATTCTTCAGCCCGAAAAAACTATTAAGTTGTGAGAAAAACGCATAAACCGTCACATCCTCTATAAAGGCCCCACCACACTTATCATCCCAGTCACTTATCTTGGCTCGTGCGGGCGTAAAGAAGCGTTCTCACTGGAAGCTTTTAAGGAGCTTACATTAGTCGCGAGCCGTCTCATCCCGCCGGGCGATACCATCAACACTTTCTCGACATGCACCGCTTTGTGACCTAGGGACGGGGTAGCACACCGAGCAAGTAATCGACTGAGCTGTCGATATTTTTTTTTGACGTGACAAGTGGTAGTGGTTTCAGCCCAGTCCCATTTTAGTTTAGCGGCTATATCACCCCCGTCAGTAATTTTTGTTTTGGAGCGCAGCAGGGCTACCACGAGCTCCATTATTATGGTTATGGCTATGGCTGTCAAATTGTGTATAGATAGGCTGACCCACACATTCATTTTCTTCTTGTGTTTGAATGTGTTGACACTGTTGGCACAATTTTGACAGCCATAACTATAACCATATGAAGCTCATGGTAATAGGCCAGCAGTACCCGAAGTCAGAGTTTAGCTACTACATTTCGTTACCAAATGTTGTTTTCGTTTCGTCTATTTGTCTCTCTCTATTGTATTGAGAAAATATGAGACGGCAAAAATACGTTTTGTAGTTAGTGTTATTGTCTCATCTTTTCTCCATACAATAGAGGGAGACAAATAGACGAAAACAACATTTGGTCTTCGGGTACTGGATAGTGTTTCGGACGCGATCTGTCCGTTCTGCGCTCCATTGCTCGTTGGAAACTTTGAGTTTGGTTTTCTGAATATTTGCCAAGACCAAATCTAAAAACATAAACTCTAAGAAACTGAAAATCCTATTATATCGATAGCTTGTGAAGCAGTGTCCCATCTCTAAAGGGGGGTGAGCACAAGGTAAGTGGTGGACGGCTATCACGATGCATCACTCACTAAGCTGTTCCGAACAACATTTGCCGTTGAAGATCTGATTACATAGCGCTTGTGCTCGAGCGATTTTCGATATGATTCTGATTGGTCGTTACCTGAAGAATATTGGTACAATGCAAGATGCATTGGACTCATCCATCATCATCATCATTATCAGCCTGAAGAAGTCCACTGCTGAACATAGGCCTCCCCAACACATTTCCAGGAAGAACGATTCTGAGCCCTTTCCATCCATCGACTTCCCGTGATCCTAACAATGTCATCGGTCCATCTGGTGGGTGGACGCCCTACGCTTCGTCTTCCGGTTTGTGGTCGCCATTCGAGAACCTTTATTCCCCAACGGTTGTCAGTTCTTCGAGCTATATGGCCTAAATATTGGACTCATATTTTTATTAAAAGCTACTTAGCCTCTAAAAACTCTGAAACTTCCTTTTTCTCAATTTTTGAAGTGAAAACTTCTTTAGCGGCGTTGAGCACTTTTTCTGTAATGGGTATAAAATCTTAAACTCGCGTCAGCGCGTCAGGACACGTGACCTGATCGAAAAAGCGTAAGACGGATGGAGAGTAGACAGCTATCCCCTCTCTACGGCGCGGCGAAAATGTATGCCTGGGCCTACTGTTTCGTTTAGGCAGCGCAGGGCGCTTGCGCGAATGTTCGTGTATGTTACAGCGTGCCAAATAACAAACAAGCCCCCCCTAACCATTCCAAAATATCAAACATGCTCAACGTTAATAATCAAGTTTTCACTTCTGCCGGCACTCCCGGAGTGCAACCCGTTTTTTTTTTTTTTTTGACGTGATGTCTTATAATTCGATGGAGCCGGCTGCACGCACGAAAAAACATGACTCATGCGGCGTTACCTCGCTCTGAGGCGTTCCATTTAAGCGACAAAGAGTCACACTCGGCCTCCGCGTTCGTCTCTCTCCTACTTGAGTGAGCGATGCGTCCGTGTGGACAGCTGTATGATGTTGTCACGTTTAACTATCGTCAGTAAACTGACTTTACAGACAACCGTTTTTTTATTAACTTATGAAGTTTTTAAGCAAAGTGAAGAAAAGCTCTATTTTAATTCATATAATAGCAAAAGTTCTTATTTCTTCTTAGTTCTTATTCTTTCAAAAGTGGACTTTTGAAAGAATAAGAACTAAGAATAAATAATGCTTATTTTGGTCGTGAAGCAGTATTGCTATTTTTCGGTTTGAAGGGTGTGGGTGCCAGTGAGCTGAACATCTGTATCCCTCAGTTTAATGGTCGCAAGGCAGTGCATCGTAGGGCACGTTTTTAACGTGCATGACCTACAAGACAATGCTCTTTTTAGGCGATGGTTACCACTTAACATCAAGATATACTGGTATATGCTTGTTGTATAATAAATAAATAATAATAAAATAAATATATTTGACAAAAATAAATAACAATAATAAAATAAATATTTGAGACAATTCACACAACACTATCTAGCCCCAAATTAAGCAGAGCTTGTGCTATGGGAACCAGATAGCTGATATAATACAAAAATTTTTATTTTTTTGTAAATACATACTTATAGAATACAATATAATATCCAGACAGAGAACAAACATCTGTGTTCACCACACAAATATTTGTTCTCGGTGGGGATTGATCCCACGACCTACGGCGCAGAAGGCAGAGGTACTACCAACCTAGCTGAGAGGCCAGTCAAATTAAGTCAGTATAAAAAAAATTGCCACTCAGCTTGCCCTCTTCGGATTTTCTCGTCACTATTACGCCTTATTCCAAAACTTTGTTGTACAAAGCCTATCAAAAAGCGTCTGTATCCTCAGTTCATAACTTAATCATTTATGTCTTCTGGGAGAGTGCTCAGAACGACGTAGTACCACAGAATAATATAAACTTCTTACACAAACGGCATTACAAATAGTATTTTTGACAGGAGTAGGTATACTTGCACACATGTTACATTGTATCTTTGATAGTGATGTATGAGAAACAAATTTCTGCATAGATATATTTTCTATATAGCCCGCCTAGCGATTCTAAGGTCGCGGGTTCGAATCCAGTCGTGTACCCAAGGATTTTTCTGTTCAGAAAAATTATGTGCATAATGCTAGTGCTCTCAAACGGTGAAGAAAATATCGTGAGGAAACCTATTACTTAGTCAGCTCTGCCAGAGCGAGAATAGTCATAGAAATAAATACCTAACTAAACTGCTAAAGAGTAATTCTATTGCACTCAAAAATGAAATTGTATAAACCTCCATTTTATCTCCATGAAACCCATGGGTTATTCAGCTTTGCCAGAGCGAGAATAGTCATAGAAATAAATACCTAACTAAACTGCTAAAGAGTAATTCTATTGCACTCAAAAATGAAATTGTGTAAACCTCAATTTTATCTCCATGCTATATAGGGCCCATGTGATACTGACTTACACCTAACGACTATTTATGTACCTAAACTAAACCACGTGTATGCAATAAATATATTGAGTACCAAATCATTATCATCATCAGCCTGAAGTCCACTGCTGGCCATAGCCCACCCCTGCACATTTCCCGGAAAAACGATTCTGAGCCCTTTCCATCCACTGACTTCCCACGATCTTAACAATTTTGTCGGTTCATCTGGTAGGTGGGTGCCCTACGATTCGTCTTCTGATTCGTGCGTATTGAAAATTAAGTATGTAGCGTTATCTTCCAAAAGTAACTTTTAAAGACGTCGGTTCGTAAGCATTCGATAAGAGCAAAACCAAACAAGTACATAAATTAAATCGAGAACTTTCTCGAATCAGGCGGCACTTGTATGGATACCAGTGAAATGAGTTTTAGGGTACCGTGGGACTGTGAAATGAACCTTTTGAAGCGAAGATTGAGAATGTAATTAGTTGACGACCTTAATACCTCCAACTTTATAAAGATGTTTGTTCTACTTGTAAGTAGTGTTGGTTGTAAAGGTTTTGTTACTAGAACATATTTGTGTATTTTCTGTAAATAGGTCACGCTTATTACTATGTAAGTTATGTAACTAATATTTGTACAATAAGACGCGTGTCACAGACGTTGCTGCACTATTTAGGTATTCTCAGCGCCACTGAAAACCAGGATCATAATAAGCTTTTGCGTAATTATGGCAAATAAGAACTGTATGAGAGAACTTTTTTCCTAATTCATAACCCGGTTACGAACTGAACCCAGTCATGAAAATCGATCCAAGATTGCCACCGCAACAAAATGACAGATTACATATTACATACCTTTTCACAACACATTTAATATGGTTATCAAATAAATAGGTTAGACTAGTAGAATCCTAATAAACTATGATAAATTCCGAATCCAAGATGGCCGCCACCACAAAATGGCATATTTTTTTTTTTTCACAACTGCCTCACTATGGTGCCTCAAATGAAAAGGTTTGAATAGGAGAGTAATGTACACAAATGTACAAGTCCTAGTCGGGGGTTTGTAATTTTTTGTTATATCAACTTGTTATATTATGTAAATCTCACAGAGCCAAGTACCTAAGTAATATACCTACGGAACCACTGTACAGTAAAGTGGAGTACGATGAGTATGTGTATGTATAACCAAACTTTTATGCACAATCAACTGATATTCACGACTTGTCGCCTCGGGCCGCGAAGTTACCAACTCGGGCGGCAGTCAATTCAAGAACCAAGTTCGGTCCCGGGTCGGGCCTCAATTTGTCACGACACGTACGATCCTAGCCTAGCCGAAACCAATCATCATCATTGTTTTAGCCTCATTATTGCACTGTTTAAACGAGCTCAAAAAAATCGTTTTAGCTTTTTTTCGAAGACGATTTCGAAGTCAAAAAAGGGAGCTGTTTCCAGTAGCCAATTGAACTGCTGGGAATTTTCTTCCCAAAAGACTAACTGATAGTTTTTTCCCCATTAGTTACTTTATAAAGATTTATAAAATATCGGAACCCGTAGTTTTGCTCTGTCTGTTTGTCTGGCTGTCATTTCTCAGAGTCATTTTACTCGTAGATCATACACATGATACTACAATTTTGTTTTTTAATTTTAGGATAGACGTGAAAAAAAACTAAAAAAGCTATCTACTTTCCAAAATTCAGCGGTCAGCCTCCACCGGTCAAGACATTATTAGACTGATTTACAATATTAAATATTTCAGCGCAAAGCTCTAAAACTAGATCTACATTGTTTACAAAGCCTAGTCCAACACCTAAACCTGACAAATTACTTTGAATCAGTAAATTTTTAGTTAAACCGGGGAATCGGAATAGGGACCCTTCAAAATAAAAACAGACAATGTTTCCGTGATATCACGTATACTATTACTACACTTATCTATATGATTATTTCGTAGGAATGAAAATAATAAAAAAATATGTTTTTAAATTAATTCATAGCAGAGGCGTTATTAAGAAAACGTTCATTATAAAAGTATTCCTGAAAAATTTTAGACAACTACGGTTAGCGTGACATGAAATGAGTAAGTATGGATATCTAAAAATGATCCTTTGGAATTTATTTGATTCTTTATTTTCATCGTAAAATACTGTAAATGGTAAAGTAGGTATACCCAAAAAAATGAAGATGGACATTTTTTGTATGAAAAAATAATTAAGAATAAGGAGTACTTACCTCAATTCAAAAATAAACTATTAAATATTCAAAAAATACACCCGAATTGAGAACTTCCTTCTTTTTTATTTGAAGTCGAATAACAAGTCAAATTAAGCAGGTCCACAATCGTATTCCTTGGTACTACTATCTTAGGTCCGACTTACAAGCCGTTGTTATGCCCAGACACGGATACGATAACTCGTACGTGACGACTACTACCTAACGGAATTACGGACCAGCCCAACTTTAACCTGCGCCCAAGATGACCTTACAACACTAGATATAAGATGCATTCTCGCATGGCAAGCGTTTGGGGAAATTTTGGCGAAAACATAGCCAGATGGCGCAGTCAATTTCAATCTTATTACCATTGGTTTGAGTGCAAATTGAAGGAAAAATTATAAAGGTATTTTAATACTTCTTTGTCATTATTAAGCTGAATTAAATGGTATTGGATATCGTTTCAGTGAAGACTTTACCATAATTCAGATGGTAATGGCTCAGTGGTAGTAGCCTTGCCTTCTACGCCGTAGGCCGTGGGTTCAATCCCCCCCGAGAACAATAAATGTTTGTTCTCTGTCTGTCAAAAATAAAAAAAAGTCAATACGGGCGGAGGTGACTAACTAGTGGGCTATCTCACGTTGTTTTCCTTCATCGTTTTACTAAGCAATACATTTTTTTATACGTCAACATCAGATGGGCCTCCTTTTTGACAACATTTTCATACAAAATATAGGTTTACACCACCATGAAAACGGCAATCGAATTTTGTACAGATTTTTTGAGTTGGGCTACGTAGCATTTGATGCAGTATCAACTTGACTGTTGAACGCTTACTGTGGCCTCGTAGTGTAACTCAAAATGAAAAAAAAAACCTTTGTGGTTTTTACTGATTATATCAGCAGTGTTTATACCATTCCCAAAAGATATAAAGTTCAACAGAACGTACTTCCTTGTCGCAAAAAGAGAAAGAAGGTTTAGTCAAGCAAAGGTCTTACTTTGCTCAAAACTTTGTTTATTTTTTATGATTGCGTGCTTAGAAAACGGCGGCCGCCACATCACTGTTTGAAATTAGAGTGGAGACAAAGAAAACGTTTCGTTTATTCTTCAAAATGTCCAAAGATGGTTTCGTAATAAATGGGTGACTGGCCACCCAACTCAGTTGTTAGTAGATCTGCCATCTGTACCGTAGGTCGTGGGTTCGATACTATGAACACATAGCTGTGAGAGGAAAGCAAATATTTGTTCTCAGTCTGGGGGTTGTTATATGGTATTTTATGTATTTACAAAAACAAAAATATTTATATATATTTTAAAAATGTATTTATTCTCTTCCGCCGTTTTTGTGCTCAAACTAAACCGAAAAATGTTTCTCCACAACTTGTAAGTTAGATGTCAAATCGGCATAGTACAATACTTTTTGCTCGAAAAACGTAGTATCGATACTTTTTCCGTATAAGTTAGACAGTTGAATTGTGTATGATTTTTGTACATACACTTGTACAAAAAAGTGCTCCACATTTGAAATAAAATAAAAATTTCAACATGAACTCAAGTATAATTGACATTGTTTGTGTCTATAGTTCACTGGGTATTTAGTTTGAGACTCATAAAAAGTGTTAAAATAACCATAATATTAATACTTTTTGTAAAAATGCCCAAACAACAGGTACATTCAAATAGAACACAAATTTTCATGACATAAGCTAAACTAAAACCAGTGTTCACAATATAAACTTATTAAAACTTTGTTAATTTTACATTTACACTTTACAATTTACCATTTACAAGCGTAGCAGTGCTACGTCGTAGTACCTTCGCAGCTCTGCTACGACGTAGCGTACGTAGAAACTATTTGAAATCGCGCAACTTGCTTGCAACTTTGTTGGTTATTTCGCCATCGGAATAGTATGACTTCTGTAAATTGCGCGACGCTCCGCATTAATTGCTTGTTCAAATTAAAATTAAATTGTGCAGTCGCTCGTCAAACGTTGATTAAGATACAGAGATACTGGCGGACATTTTGAAGGAAAGAAAAGAACAATATTGTGGACAATCCTATTACAACACCATCTAAAATTTATTTTATTCACAGGCACATTTAAATAAAAGAATGCATAGAAGTATGTAGCAAAATAAGTAGATAAAACCAAAAGTAATTAGTTAAAATAATTGGTAAAAGATATTGTTATATTATGTAAAAGTAACTAAACTTTATTAAAAAAATCGTATAATGTCCCAAAAGTTTGTGATCTCCTTAGGTGTAGTAAACACTATAAATAATTAAAAAAACCTAATACGTAGGCATGCATTTGCATAAATCGTTATTTAGGTAGGTAAACTGGTCCCTAGGGTACTCACTCCAGCTGCGTTGTGTAGGACAAAGAGCTCCCATCTCAGTTAAATGCTGTACATCACCCACATTCATACAATTTTTAATCACACAATCTAACCTCAAACTGAGCAAAGCTTAAGGAAAAAAGAAAAAAAATATGTGATTTGACCCAAAACTTACTATGGAAATTGAACTCTTTGCAAAAACAAGCGTAAGTCAATGCGTAGTCTGTACCGTCAAAATAACTTAGCGTTATGTAACCCAGTGTACTTCCCCCAATAACTCACAAAGGTGTCAGCCCTAAGTTTGATTGCCTACCCAGCCGATCATACGCCGGAACTCCAAACTCTTTCACATTCATATTTATGGCCACGCTTGGTTACATCAGTTTTGTCAGCAAGTTCGATGTTTCTATTTTGGCAGCCCTAAGGCGTGATGTATTGTGGAAGTTTTTATTAGCTGCTGATTATTTTGGTTTTGCAAAGTTTACACAGGGTGTCAAAACCACTTCAGAAAATTGACCCCCTCGTTCATAAAACTTTTTAACTGTCACTTTCACACCAATAAATAGAGATGGCAACACACTTTGAGGCTTGCTTAGTTAAATATACTACGTCACGCAAGACAGGTAATTAAAATTCTAACCTTCATATCAATGCAGATGTTTTAGATCAAATGAACTATCTGTAGATTGAGTCTGCAAACATCTCAACTTTTTACTGGTTTATTTTTGTCTACACTTTTAATATGAAATATGACTTGGTTCTAAAGAATATTTCATTTATGACGGTTTTAATTTGAGTCCGGCCGTTCAAATATATCAAAAAGGCAATTAATGCTCAATCTACGGAAAACTCATTTACTAGTAGCTACAGAAAAGTTCCGGGAACCATTATTTTAATAATGGATTCTCAGTGAAGCCAAAATATAAAACGAAATGTTTCCCTACTTATTTATCGGTGTTTTCCTTCACCATTTCCCGGAGTTCGCAAACATTGCTGAATGTCACGCTTTCGGCAACGGGTGTGGACCACGTGACTTCGCATTCGAACCTGCCAATAATCGTCATATTGTAACGAGGGTGAGAAAGCTACGGTCAGCCCGTATATGGATGCATTCGCTCACACATACAGTTAGCGTTAGGTATGTATGTACTCGTCCAAAAATACGCGTCTTTTACACTATCAGAGTGTCAAACACATACATTTGCAGTGTGTGCTGTACATATGTGTATCATGCATAGTAACCATTTTTATATCCCTAAAAAGCATGAGTAAAATTTGAAATCCCATGATAGTCCAGATTAAGATTACCTCAAGAAAATCAACCGCAAATTATTCAGAACATGAGTTTCCTTGTTCGCAACTAGTGATGAAATGATACATGTGGTTCTAGCCTTGCGTTGTTGCGGTTAGGAAATAAGAACTGTGAGACAAAACTTTTTTATGTGTGGGTAACCCGGTTATGAATTAAGAAAAAACATTACTTCTACGTCGCTGTGGTAACGAAACCCACGCTGTGCGTACCACAGCGTGGGTTTCGTAACCACAGCGTCGTAGAAGTAGTAGAGCACTAAGGGTACACTGATACAGACATGCATTCAACAACTACAACATCGATTAATATTCTGACTGAATAAATAAAAATATCAGATAAGATTGTGGTCAAATAGTTGCCTTAAACTGTATACAAAAAGCGATCTTATACGGCTATATCACATCAGAACCTGAAGGCGTTTGGAATAAAAATATAACAAGAACTATGGCAACGAAGGCGATAAACTAAACAAAATACGACATATTGTAGCATGACGTCATAACTTATTGTAGTAGTAGAACTCTTTGTGCGGGGCTCGTCCAGGGAAGTACTACCACCATGCCTATTTCTGCCGTGAAGCAGCATTGCTGTGTTTCAGTTTGAAGGGTGTGGGTGCTGGTGAAATTACTACGTGAGGCTAATTCTGTATGCTCAAGTTAATGGACGCATGGGAGTGCACCGTAGGGCACGTCTCTGGCGTACGTGACCATGATTTGACCAGACAATGATTTGCTATAGACAATGGTTGCCATAACTGGTGGGCCATAATGCTTGCTAAAAATAAAAAGTACAATAAAAAATCTGTGTTTGGTTCAATCTTTCTTTATCAGAGTTTTTTTTAATGTCAGGAAGGTAAAAAGAGCACGTAATCTTCGAGAACAAGACAGGTTTTCTAAACCAAACTCCATTGTAACTTTCATTTTTAACTTAGCACCTTATTCCAAGCTTTTATTTGGCAGCCAGGATGATAAATGTTGTTTCATTAGTGACCACCGAGGCGTAGATACGGCCCATAATATTTACTTTTTTATATCGGTTATATCCTCAGCTGAATTATTATACTTATTAAAATAGAGCACTGATGGTTTAGTGGGAGGGACTTTGCGTTCTGATAAGGGCGTAAGTTCGAATTTGAAAGTGAACAAATGGATTTTGACGTGATAACGTCTAATAATTCGATGAAGCCAGCTGCACGCACGAAAAAACATGACTCATGCGGCGTTATCTCGCTCTGAGGCGTTTGATTTAAGGCTTGAAGTGCAAGCAAGAGCGCGGAACGAGCGACAAAGAGGCACAATCGGCCTCCGCATTCGGCAGCGTTCGACATCTGTCTCTCTCCTATTTGAGTGAGCAATGCGTCCGCGTGGACAGCTGTATGACGTTGTCACGTTCAACTATCGTCAGTAAACCGACTTTACAGACAACCGATTTTTTGTGACTCTTTGTCCCTCGTTCCGCGCTCTCGCTTGCACTTCAAACATGGAACGCCTTAGAGCGAGGTAACGCCGCATGAGTCATGTTTTTTCGTGCGTTCAGCCGGCTCCATCGAACTACGTCGTCACGTCAAAAGATATGAAATATTATAATAATGGAATGGCAGTTATTTCAAATTTTATATCAATGCAAGCATGACAAAGCATGAAAATTAGATAAATCAATAGGGAGGCAGTCATCAATACGCTCTCGTCGTATCGAACAATAAAGACTTCTAATAAGGCTCTGGCGCTCAAAATGCACATTTTACACAGCCTTTTCCATTCTATCATTTTCTTTCAGAGCACGTCTCTTCACTTATACAAGGTGTAAAAGATTCAGCTCTGTTCGGCATAAAATACTATTAACTTGTATAAATAATTTGTTAATTTTCGCGCTTTTTATTTAGCGCTCTGACAATTATTTTGGAGATCTCGCATATGGACGGACATCAGCAAATCAAAAGATAACGCCGTTAAAAAATGCTAATCTATGCGAAAAACTTGCGTTTGCATGTATGCCAGAATTTTTGGTTCTTTTTCTTAAATCTACATATTTACTGAAACGGACTGTGTTAGGCAATACAGTTTCTTTTATTTATTTCTTTAATGGAGCACACGTTTCATTCAGCTTTCTTTGTACACCCTGTATTGTCATTCGATCCCCATCGGCGCTAACGAAGGCCACTTCTGTTGCACTTTGTAGTAAAATTCCAAGTAAAATGTTATTTAATATTTTAATGAATTCTCATAACAAAAACTGGACGGGTCTTACCAATGTTTCAAGCCTTTGAAAATAAAATATTCAGTTGAAAATTGTTTCGTTTATAAAGAAAAATGCGTAACGAAAGTTTTAAAACATTCATTTATGAGATACCTTTTTGAATAAACACTTTTTTGCTTCAAATTACATTGCCTATGTACCAAAAATATGTTTTGTCTTGATATTTTTCAACCAAACTATAACAATAAGTTTATATTTTTTTTATGGATAACTTGGTGAAATTTTTACATACCGTCATTTTTATTATTATTATTAATTCATTTATTTCGGTCAACATAGGATCATTTTGTTAGTAAAACTTATAAATCTATTGTTAGTAGTACTTAATTAACCTATAACATAGACACAGTAATACATTTATATGGAGAGAACCCCGCAGCGTGTAGCATATCTATTTGTAGTTTTGCTTGTCATGATATTTTAGTCTATTTGTAAGATAGTAAATAAAATGGTAATAAGTCTAACAAAGATTTTTACTAATTTGACAAGAAAAAACCTATTTACTCTGACCTTGGTTGTTTATTGCTACTCGATACATTTTTTGTCTGCAAGCTAAAACACTATCAATAAAAAACTTCCCAATGCCGAAACTTTATACAACATCCCCCAAAAGGTCAGACAAAAATAAACTCGTAAAAGCCTTAAAAGTAGCAGAAGAAATGAGAATAATAGCTTTGGACGTAGAACCACTACCAATGAGAAACGACTAAACAATAGTAGCCGTGTAAAAATAAATGACTTCGTACTCTTGCTTCGAATAAGTTTTTGTTAGTTCATCGGAAGATCTTTAGAATGAGTTCAGTACTGGTACCGTTGGTGAATTAATTAATTAGTCTTTGACTTGTTCTTCTTCTTCCTGCCCTTATCCCACTTTATGTGGGGTCGGCACAACATGTCTTCCTCCTCCATTTCCCTCTGTCAGCCGTCATCTCTGCATTCACTCCTCTCTTATCCATGTCATTTTTCACACAGTTCATCCATGTTTTCCTTGGTCTACCTCTGCTCACATACCCATCGACATCCATACTCATTACTCTCCTAGTCACATGACTTTCATCCCTCCTCATGACATGCCCGTACCACGCCAACCTATTGCTCTTCAGTTTTTCTGTCACTGGCGCTACTTTCAAACTTCCCCTGATATACTCATTCCGTATCCTATTAATTAGTCTTTGACTATTATTTTTTTGGCAACTAGCTGAAGGAACAAGCTTAAGGCCCATCTGATAACTGAGTACTGCCTCGTAGGTCACGCACGTCAGGAACGTGCCCTACGATGCACTTCCCTGCGTCCATCAACTTGAGGCATACAGACGTTCAGCCTCACGTGCTAGTAATTTCACTTGCACCCACATTCTTCAAACCGAAACACTGAAATGCTGCTTCACGGCAGAAATAGGCTTTACCATTGTAATTATTACTAATTGCCGGAAATGGCTCAAAGGTCAAATGCAGAAAGCGGTGATCCTGGACACAGCACGCAGTGTCTCTGGAGGTTCCTCAGTCTGCAGCCTTGACCACCCGGTAGCCCCGCTAATAGTGGCGCACCCGTTTCAAATAATTTAATCGCTTATAACAAAACATTGTCTTGTACACGCACCCTACGATTAGCATCTTGTCAGAGTTTTATTTAAAAAAAATAGAGGTCCTTAACAAAAGTGATCCACTTTTTCTGCCGCCAGTACCCCATCCGGCGAAACAGAGAGGGGGCAAGAAGTGGGGGCTGATATCCGGCGCGCCGTCGTGACGCCTCTCTTCATAACTTTTACTGTCAACTCAATTACAGTGTTACACCGTGAATGCCGTGTTTCCTTGCCTTCATACAAAACTCGTAAAATTGTGAATGCTTGATTTTTGACCTCGTTTTGTGCAAAGTTGTTTTATTACACTTGCCTAAAATGATAGAACCAAAGCATAAAAGCAATTGTAAAACCACTGTGTACCTACACACTAACTAGTAGTGTAGAGATTAGTTTATTATGCCTATTTCTAAAAATTACAAATAAAACTAAAATAACATATTTTAGTTTTATTTGTCATCATTGAAATACAAAAAGACTGCAAACATCCATATCATATTGTTTTAGTTAAAATAAGTAGTCAAAATTCTCTTAATAATACAAATTGTAGAAGCTCTCATGGCATCGCCTTTTCGTAATTCAATAAAATCCTGTCAATCCTAAGGAAAAGATTGCTCATAGCGATAAGATTGCCCATTCTGTAGCAGTTTTAGTATGTTCGTTAATTGTGTAATGTCTTATTCTTGTGGTGTGTTATTAGCATTATCTACCTTTCTATCCATATTTTGTCTTTAACAGATAATACTTACTATCAGCTAAGCTCTAATGTAAAAAAAATATAAACCAACTTGAGAAGCTGCTGCAAGATCTCTGTGCCACCGTCCCCAAACTACCCTAACGCTCCCCGTAGAGTACACCCCGCAATAGCTAGGTACAAACCGTAACGATTCTGTTTAGTAGCCCGCTGAGCAGTTACAATTACTCCAGTTTCTGTTGTGGTGATAGCAAAAGTTGCCAAATTGAAGGAAAATACCGGAAATTCGGTGCAAGGAACCGAAAATTTGCCATTTTAGCAAACTTTTTTCTAGTGTACTTGAAATGATTATACAGTTGTGTGCTTAATTGGTGTGGGAAGCCTCAATTTTTTACCGACTTTAAATAAAAAATAAGAAGGTTCTCAATTCGGCTTTATTTTTTTATGCTTGTTTTATATCACATAGGTGTATCGGTGTATATGTCTTTTATGAGCCGATTAGAAAAAAAATCTTACTTCTAGATTGATTCTATAGAAATTTAATTGAATACGGGTGAGCAGTTTGGCCATGAAGTCAGTTTCTCAAGTATTTTTGAACCCAAAATTAGGGTCTGATACCAATTTGTTTGGATGCTTTTTCGTCTGGCACTGATAATTTCAGGAACTAATTAAAACGTTGACTTGATAATAGTATTTTTGTGTAATTTAAGTAATTAATAGTAGGTCTTAGAATTAATAGAAAATCTAATTAATCCAACTATTATTATTTTTATAGCTGGTTTCAGTCAGCAGAAACAGCCTACTTGTACACGAGAGTCAAGATCTTTTAACTGATGTACCCTTATGAGGAGGTCGACCGGAAAAAGATGGAACGATATATCTTCAAAGAAAAAACGGGATCAAATTGGATGTCAAAGGCAAGAAACAGAAAACTGTGGAGAGAAATAGGGGAAGCCTACGCCAAGCTACTCTTACTATTATTACTGTTTTAAATTCAATTAGAAAAAAAATAGAAGAATAGTTATTAAGTACATAAATTAAGAAGTGCTGAAATTAAAGCTTAAAAGATGTTAAGATGTAAAAAACATACTTAATTAATTTATATTTCTAATTTTAATATTAGATTAGAGGGGATAGTAGAAATAAAGTCTTCATTTGGTTTTAAATAGTTAACCCTTATTAATATACACTCTCTATAGTTTTCCTTTTCTATAATTAAATAGTTTTTAATGCATGCCTAGATTTTGTTATTTAATTTTTATCTTCTACCTACTGTATTTTCCTTTTAGTTTTAGTTTTAAGTTTTTTGTTACCAACTAATTTGTTATGTGTGTGTTACCAACTTTTCTTTCTTTCTTTTCTCTTTAAATTTTCTCTGTAGGTTTTTATGTTTAGCAAAAGCAATCTACTCATAGCATGACCGTCTTTTCTTCTTCCTAAGACTTAGTACGTTTCTTGTACGACTAAGAAGGCTTATTAGTCAGTACGCTAGCGAAAAGACTGGTTCCTTTCAAAGCGTACAAAGAGAACTCGAAGCGTGAATAGGAGAGTATTGTGTATGTATGGTCCTAATTGCGGTTTTTAAGCGTTGGTTGGTGGAGTCCGTATGATGCCAATTATGTACGCTACGCTGTAAACCAAACCGGGTGTCACACTGTTCTGTAACTAATTATGAACGAGTTCTAACTTTGAACCGAAAGGACAACAAAAGTTTAGAAAAAAGATAAAATATAAAAAGATAAAAGATATATCGTCTATGAAGCTAGGCACAAAGGGTGGTATATTGGTCTCACTAGTTCAGCCTAAAGGCATACTTATAATGTAAACAATTGAAGGCACAAAAAATAACAGTTCTATAGACCAGCATTAGAAGTATAACAAATAGGCCAGTTTGTGTTTTATTTATTAACCAGAAATATTATATATTATATTAAAAAGAAGTGGTATTTTAATTTAGTAAGAGTTTGGCTACAAGTAGTGTACGCTTTGAAGAAAAAATCTGTTTATTGAGATGAATTATAGAAGACATTAAAATTGCTCGTCTGATTTAGAGACTCTTTTTATGAAAATCTACTGTATAAAAATAAGTCGGGTTTTCTTTCCTGTCGCTATAACTCGATAACGCCTGGACCGACTTGGCTGATTTTGGTCTTGAATGATTTGTGGAGGTCCAGAGAAGGTTTAAAAGGTTTTTTTTTTCAACAGGAACGGTAACGGCGAGCGAAGCCCCGGGCGGCCGCTAGTCGCTGATAAAAATTATTACAGAAAGTTGCGATTAATACACAAAATTGCGCGTTGCAGTGTAAATGCAGCCACCCTTTACATTACAAACATACATAAACCTGTATACGAGTGTAGGATATTAATCCAGAATTTTAAATTGCGCCGCGTTACACACACGGGTTGGCATGAATGGTTCATGGGCTGAAGTTGTGTTTCGTTTTTAGTATGGTGTTGCGATGCAGATGGCTATAATGAAACGCAAACGCTGCTGTTTCAATTTAGAGATTAGGAATTATAGCAACGAAATGGCAGGTCTTACCGGAAGGTTTTATCTCATTAGGATACCAGCTACGCTTCCAACAAAATGTATACAGTTGTATGGAGGGTATCTCTCCTGGTGGCGAAACCAAGAGACCTATAGTCCATATTCCCTGTCAACTGATTCTTTTAGGCAACTAACGTGAATTATTCCTTGTGGTCCTTGTTATTGTTCTAGTGAGATAAAGCCATAACAGCTCTGTGTTGTAAGATTGTATGTTCAATTCGCACCAAAGACATTTGTCTTACAAACAACTTGGGCAATTTGGTATTTTATGTGCGTATGTATGTATTTATGTATGTTTGTCCGACTATATCTTTCGACCCATTGATCTGATCTGCATTAAATTTGATAAACTGGTAGCTTGTACTTGAGAAATTTACTAGTAAGTAGGTATATGAGTAAAATCGGATGAGGGGTTATTAAGATGGGGTTTTTAAGGGTGCAAAAATAAAACTCCTGTGTCCATAAGATTTTAGATACTTGTACTAATGTATATGAGTGCACTGGTGGCCTAGTGGTAATACCTTCCAGTCATAAGGTCACGGGTTCGAATCCAGTCACGTACCTATGGATTTTTCTTTTCGGAAAATGTATGTACCTACGCAATGTTAGTGCTCTCAAACAGTGAAGGACCATGTCTTTCCTGTGGATGAGGCCGACTAAGCTGTCAGATTGTATAATTGCTGGGCAAGCTTATTACATCTAAAATCTTGTCCCAGGCCCTACAGTATTGCAAAAAAACCTTGGAAGTAGGGCTTGAGTAATCTCCAGTTTCTTTTTAAATCACTAACAATAGATACAAAAGCCTGTTTACTTTTCTCTATCAAAAATAAAGTTGACACGCATATTGCCGTTCCAACCATGAGAGAAAAATGCCACTGGATTTCTCTTTTAAAGCCTAGAAAACAATGTCTCCATTATTCTGTTAAAATCGTCAAAGTTTGTGTCGGAATGAGTAGACGCGGCGTCGGCGAAGAAATAGAAAAACACATTACATACACAACGGGTCGTCAATAAGAAATCACATTCGCACTTCAAGGCATCACGAGTTTCTTACAACATGTGAGTTTGTTTGGTTTTAAAATGTGAGAGGTAAGCGGAAAAACGAAACAGATTCACGACTCCCCAGACGCGGTAGATAGAGATCTCTTAGTGCAGTAGTATACAGCTCAAGTTACCTAAAAACCAAGATAAATGACTCTTACTGCAAGGACATTAGAGCTAGCAGTATTAAGTCTGATGAGTATCCTTGTGTACATTCTCAAGAATATTCGAGGATGACAAGTATTCCATAGCGTGACAGGTTTGCAAGACTTGTACCAAATCTGGCAGACAAGCTGGCATGCCACCTGATGGAGAGTGGTTATCATCGCCGAAGGATACCTCTAACACCAAAAATATTTACTGAATCTTTGCCGGCCTGTTATGGAAAGTTAAACTAGCCTTTTTAAGAACTTCGCGGATAACCAAAGAAGGAGTTATAATATTCAGCGGGTAGGATGGATAAACAAAATTAAAAATACATTGCTCCTAAGTTAAAAGAAAATTTTTAAAGGATTAGTTAAAAACAAAGGCAAAACAAGAACAATCCAAGCTTTTAAGCATGGGGTCTAATCGTTCCGCACTTTCTTTTGGTTCCTGCTAATATAATAATAAAGAACAAAACAGATATCTTATTTTGTTCAACACATAAACGTTTGGAGTGGCGGCATCTAACATTTCAAAGTGATTCTTGAGAATTTATTTAATACTAGCTGCCTATTCTGGCTTCGCACGGGCGGGTATTTTCAAACACATAAATACAGCGTATATTAATCAGGGTATACAGGGTGTAATCGTTAAGTGTGCACAGGCGATTATTCCGTAACTATTGCAGATATCAAAAAACTTTAAACTGATATCGAAAGTACTTTACCTAATGAGTAAAATGACATTAATAACTTTTTAAAAATAAAACGAGAAATATCCAAAAAAATTACATTAATCACTCCCATACATTTAGTATGAGATAGTAGAAAGGTTTTTCAAATTGAAAATACAATAAATTGGCGGGAACGAGAACCCGCGATAAAGAATTTGAATTTAGAACGAACACCAAAGAGTATCTTTCTTTTTGTTTTTATTTAGTATGTTGCTTTTCAGCTAGTTCAAATCAATACAATATTGAAACAAGGTTTATTATAAATTTGAAGTGGTAAGATAATTAATCTACACGTGTATCTACTTGAAATTCATTAATCATATCGTACATAATTATAAAATGACAAGGGTAAAATGAGTAGGTACTATTCCACTTAAAATAAGGAAACTAAAACCTTTCTACTATCTCATACTAAATGTATGGGAGTGATTAATGTAATTTTTTTGGATATTTCTCGTTTTATTTTTAAAAAGTTATAAATGTCATTTTACTCATTAGGTAAAGTACTTTCGATATCAGTTTAAAGTTTTTTGATATCTGCAATAGTTACGGAATAATCGCCTGTGCACACTTAACGATTACACCCTGTATAGTATAATAGCTTTCACATGGTGAAAAAGTTTTTTAAATCGGCACAGTAAAATAAATAAATAAATAAATAAGCCATTTATTTCCAAAGGGAGTAGGTACTTATTACTAATTTTACAGCTAAACATTTATAAAACTTACATACTAAAACTCCTTTTGGGCACCCAAAATTGGGTATAGGCCTCCTCCATGCGCTTCCATTCATAGCGGTCCTGTGCCACTCGCGTCCATGCGGGTCCCGCCACCTCTACCACATCGTCGCACCACCTTTTCTTAGGTCGACCTCGTGCGCGTGCTGCATCTCGTGGGTACCAATGCAGGATTCGCTCGCTCCACCTGCCATCAAGTGCTCTGGACACGTGACCCGCCCACTTCCACTTCAGCTTACAGAGCATGCTTATTGCGTCGGTTACTTTGGTGATGGCTCTAATGGTGTCGCCCCTGACTCTATCTTTAAGTTTTAGGCCAAGCATAGACCTTTCTGTTGCTCTCTGGAATGTGGCAATTTTTTTAACAATATTTTTTGTCAGCGGCCAGCTTTGACAGTCGGCACAGTAGTTTGAGTTTATTCATTACAAACAAATAGGTATACAAATCTTTCCGGTGTATAATATTATTAGTATTAATAATAATAATACTAAAATAGTTTTTTTTTCTCTCGAAAAAAGGTAACCTTATTTCTAGGAACAATTAAAAACTAGGTAACTAAATTTCTAGGAACTAGGTATGCACAAGGTGTAATAGATGCAAATAATAAAGGTGAGGTTTATACCTGTTTTGCGAGAGACTGGTGCCTGAGATAAGGTTTTAAAAAACCTGTAATACAGGCTCCGCGGGTTCAACAGAGTTACAATCTATAGTATAGAAATCATTTTTGAGGCTTGATTTATTTGTTTTTTTTTTCTCACAGCAAAGAGAGCAAAACTACCTTCTAAGAGGAGAGGTTTTTACTCTTCCAGCTTACAACTTGTAGTGTCGCCATCTAAAGGGCATAATAAAAACTTTTGCGAATAAATAAATAATTCAAGAACATTGCGTTTGCGGGCGAAAGTCGTGTCGTAGTGACGATATTTTAGATTAAATTTAATTTTACTTTTATGCGTGTCGGTAAGACGAGCCAAGTTAATTATTCATCAGTTCTCTGCCCCCCAGTGGAGGAATGAAGTGATGATATTTCTTAAAAGTTACATCAAATTGTTCATAATGTTGGTTCTGAAAGGATTATAAGTTTTTGTTTTACAACTTTTGAACGAACAGCGGGGATCAAGATAATGGAAGTTGGGTGTTTTAGCCGAATTTTTAAGAAAAACTCTCAACGTAGGTTTAGCTAGTTCAAACCGAGGCAGTATTTTAGTCCAGTGGCCATTACTGTACTTTGGTTGTAATATTTATTAAATTATTCAGTACAGGAACAGTGTATTTGCTATCTACTAATTTATGCATAATTAGACTTTAAATGCGACTTCTCATCCATTGGTTAAAAAGCAGAAAAAAAGAGAAAACCGAACCAATCTTAAAGGCTGAGCTAAACTAAACCAGTAGGTCAATGTCCCAATTTGAATTCAAAGTTCCTATTTCAAACGCGTAGAGGCTCTACGGCGTAGACCCCCTACAGAAAAAACTACGGTTAGTATATTTTGCATGAATTCAGTACAGGCTGTATGTCGTAGGTATTAGAAAGTGTTTATTGAATGATACCAACTATTGAATTAAGGTAGTAAGTTAGATACGATATATTATGTATACAAATCATACAAATCAAACTCCCCCCCCTTTCTTGTTTATGTTTGATTCTGTCCATCTCAAGGTTGTCTGGTAGAGATCGCTGTTAGCGATAAAGCCAACCATTGTTTTATTGTGACTGTTTATTTTTAAGTAATAAATAACTGTATTTCTATGTTTTCAAGGTAATAAGTATTCAAAAAGACTTCTAGGCGAACGCTCCAAGCCTAATAATTTCCAGTCTTTTCAGTTATTTAATTAAATGAAATATCTGAGAATGCCGTAACCGGGATTTCAATTCAATCAAAAGAAGGATCTAAGTATTCCACTTTACAAAATTGATAGGATACTTCATAAGGTTCAAGAGGAGTTATTAAGAAAATGGACGTATTTTAGAGAAAATATTCTAATCTATCTTCAAAAGATGTTTATTAGGTGAGCTGTAAATAATTGGTTCGAGGGAAGAGATAACTTGGGAAAATCTAAATAAAATTGACAGAAAATAAGGTACATAACAACACAACAACAACAACACAACACACAACGTAAGGACAAGACGTAAAACGTAACGTAACGTAAGGAGAAAGGAGGAGGGTAAGGACAGAGCTTGTGGTAAGGAAGCATACCACAAGCTCTGCCTGGCTCTGTCTCTGGCTCTGGTTTGAGTCTGTGTGATTGCTCACCAGTGTATTATACTATGTGTGTGATGTTTCGACGTAAGATTTATTTAGTCAACACTCAAAACCAGTGCCATAGACAGAGCCATTTGTAAGTTTTGATTTTAATAAAGTTATTTTTGTTCTCGGTGGGGATCGAACCCACGACCTAAGGCACAGAAGGCGGAGCTACTACCAACTGAGCTGGCAGACCAGTCAAGCGAGTCAATTATGCTTTCCTTTTGTATAAATTTTGTACAAAAGCCAGTGGCTTCTAACGTAGTATTTAACAGTATTCTATTTTAGCATAGTACCTTAAACCAAGTATTTAATAAAGGATAGGTGCCCTAGAATGTTAGCAGTGATATCATAAATACAACGCGCCGCTAACTGACCATTTAGTGGTTACCAGCGATTTGGGTACTAGATTATACAGATACTGGATACAACATGAGATTTCAAAATTAAAATTAAATTTTCTTAATTCAATGATAATATCACAAAATCATTTTCAAACGTCTTATAGAGTCTAGATGCCAGTTCCACGCGATCAAGCCTAGAAGAACAGGCAGCAAACTACGACTTGGTTGTACTCTTCCCCGAACCAGGACCAGTCCACACACACACACATACACACCCTCACACCCACCCACACACACACAAAGCCTCATACGACGTGAGACTGACTCGTGATTTAAACACCATTTTTAGCCGACTTCAAATAAAAAAAGGGGGAAAAAATAAAGTTCTGAATTCAGCTGTATTTTTTTATTATGCTGTTGCTTTACTTCATCATTTGCGAACCGATTAAAAAAATATTTATAGGTAACTTCGAGATTGGTCGTAAATACGTTCAAAAAAGCTCCACCACGAATATCTACTATTTGGATTGAGCTAAGTACTAATTAAGCTCAGGGCTTGTCATTATCTAAAAGATGGTTACAGAAATTATTTGTTGAGTGTGCAAAGTCGCATTGTCACATCCAGCTCGACTCTATAACACTGTGGGCGTTTTGGAGCACCACCAACACAATTAAAGCGTTACTGGTGCGGTCTTGCATATTCCAAGCGCGCCTTGCTTTCCGCTTAATTTGGTCCTCTGCGTTACGTGGCTGGAGATAAATTGCGCTATTCTCTCGCGTAGGTACCTAATTATTTTTAATAGCTTTAATGCTAGAGACAAATGCTAGTGCTCTCAAACAGTGAAGAAAAACATCGTGAGAAACCCGCGGCTTTGTCAGCTCCACACGTGTTGACCGCCTAAGCTGCCGGGGTGGCATAGGTGCTGAGCAAGCCATCTAAAAATTATGTCCCTGGCACTACTTTTAGGGTCCCGTAAATAGGGGCATGAGAAAAAACAGCTCTCCTAGACGCTTTATAGTAGATGTAAAGGCCTGTTTACTTTTTTTATACTAAGGATTGAACTCGTGGGTAACGTTTGATGTCATTATGCCCTACCCTTACGGGATCAGTTTCTTGTTTTGCTACGAAGCCCATTATAATAAGTATTAGTAAATGGGCAACTTTGATGTCAAAATTTTCAACCATAAACCCACCTAGAGTTAGGAATAAAGGCTGGCAGGTGAGGCTTTGAAGTGAGCTTTAGGTTAGATTCAGAAGCCCCAAGCACAACTAGTAATCATTAATGCAGTACCTACCTATCGAAAAAAATACTTTAAGGCTATATGTACCTACTAGCTGATACCCGCGACTTCGTCCGCGTGGATATTTGAGTTCGTTTTTTTTAGTTTGATATGACCAACTGCTAGTTACCATAGATTTTAGCTTGTACTTTAGAGTGTATTTGAATTTTAAGGTGAGTGCTGTTGGAGCCGATTTTTTTCAACAGTGTTTAGTTTAAGTATGATAGATGTTTCCCGCTATTTTGTCGTAGTGGTTATCATCGGTTTGTTTGTGAACCTTTGTGTGTAATTGAACCTGGTGCCAGATTAGTGGCTAATTTGGAGTTTCGTATGCGTGTTGGTGTATAATCGAATCAGATTTTTTTATTTTGACATGACCAACTTCTGGTTACCATAGTTTTGAGCTTGTACTTTAGAGTTATTTGAATTTGAAGGCGAGTGCTGTTGTAGCCGATTTTTTTCAGCTATGTTTAGTTTTGGTATGATAGGTGCTTCCCGCGATTTTGTCTTAGTGGTTATCATAGGGTTTTTTGTAAACCTTTGTGTGTATTCAAACCTGGTGACAGATGTTGCGGTAGCTGAATTTTTTTAAATGTTTTTTTGCGTATTTTGTAAAAGCTCTTTTTCGTGATTTTGTTTTAGTGGCTAATTTGGGCTATTGTATTCGTTGGTGTATAATCGAATCTGTTTTTTTTTTAGTTTGACATGATATAATGCAATTTACCATTGTTTTGAGCTTGTACTTTAGAGTGTATTTGAATTTGAAGGCGAGTGCTGTTGTAGCCGATTTTTTTTTTTAGCGGTGTTTAGTTTAAGTATGATAGACGATTCCCGCGATTTTGTCTTGGTGGTTATCATTGTTTTTTTTGTAAACATTTTTGTGTATTAAAACCTGCGGACACATGCTGCGGTAGCTGAAATTTTTTTAATGTTTTTTTTTTGCGTTTTTTTTAGAGCTCTTTTTTGTGATTTTGTTTTAGTGGCTAATTTGGGCTATCGTATTCGTTGGTGTATAATCGAATCTGTTTTTTTTTAGTTTGACATGATATAATGCAAGTTATCATTGTTTTTAGCTTGTACTTTAGAGTGTATTTGAATTTGAAGGCGAGTGCTGTTGTAGCCGATTTCAGCGGTGTTTAGTTTAAGTATGATAGATGATTCCCGCGATTTTGTCTTGGTGGTTATCATCGGTTTTTTTGTAAGCATTTGTGTGTATTAAAACCTGGTGACAGATGCTGCGGTAGCTGAAATTTTTTTAATGTTTTTTTTTGCGTATTTTGTAAAGCTATTTTTTGTGATTTTATGTTATATTAGTGGCTAATTTGGGGTTTCGTAGGCATGTTGTTATATAATCGAATCAGATTTTTTTAATTTGACATGACCAGCTGGTTACCATAGTTTTGAGCATGTACCTTAGCCGTTTTTTGAAGCGGTGTTTTGGCATGATAAGTGTTTTCCGCGATTTTGTCTTAGTGGTTACGGTGGGCTTTATGTAAACTTTTGTGTGTATTTAAATTTGGTGACAGATGCTGCGGTAGCAGATTTTTTTTACTGTTTTTTTGCGTATTTTGTAAAACATTTTTTTGAGAATTTTTTTCAAACTGTTTTTCCCTATTTTCTTCATTTGGGGAAAGAGTTTTCCTATTTTCTTTCATAGTGCACCTTTGCTCTATAAGACTAACACATCTTCCAAGTTTCATGCTTCTAGGACTAATGGTTTAGGCTGTGCGTTGATTTTTCTTTAAACCATTTTGTTTAAGTATCATATTTTGCATCAGGTGAGATTGCGGTCAAGCGCTACCCTATAAATTGTAAAAAAAAAAAAAAAAAAGATGCTTCCCGCAATTTTGTCTAAGTGGTTATCATCGGTTCTTTGTAAACCTTTGTGTGTATTAAAACCTGGTGACAAATGCTGCGGTAGCTGAAATTTTTTTCATGTTTTTTTTTTGCGTATTTTGTAAAACATTTTTTTGAGAATTGTACTTGTACTTGTACTTTAGAGTGTATTTGAATTTGAAGGCGAGTGCTGTTGTAGCCGATTTTTTTCAGTGGTGTTTAGTTTAAGTATGATAGATGATTCCCGCGATTTTGTCTTGGTGGTTATCATCGGTTTTTTTGTAAGCATTTGTGTGTATTAAAACCTGGTGACAGATGCTGCGGTAGCTGAAAATTTTTTAATGGTTTTTTTTACGTATTTTGTAAAGCAATTTCTTGTGATTTTATGTTATATTAGTGGCTAATTTAGGGTTTCGTCTGCGTGTTGGTGTATAATCGAATCAGATTTTTTTAATTTGACATGACCAGCTGGTTACCATAGTTTTGAGCATGTACTTTAGCCGTTTTTGAAGCGGTGCGGTGTTTAGTTTCATAGTTTCGGTATGATAGGTGTTTTCCGCGATTTTGTCTTAGTGGTTACGGTGGGGTTTATGTAAACTTTTGTGTGTATTCAAATTTGGTGACAGATGCTGCGGTAGCAGATTTTTTTTACTGTTTTTTTGCGTATTTTGTAAAGCAATTTTTTTGTGAATTTTCATGAAACTTTTTTCCTTTTTTTTCTTCTTTTACGGAAATAATTTTCCGATTTTCTTTCTTAATGCATCTTTGCTCTATAAGAGCAACACATCTTCCAAGTTTCATGCTTCTAGGACTAATGGTTTAGGCTGTGCGTTGATTTTTCTTTAAACGATTTTTCCCCTTTTTCTCCTCTTCGGGAAATAATTTTCCAATTTCCTTTCTTAGTACACCTCTACGTTATAAGAGGAACATACCCTCCAAGTTTCATGCTTCTAGGACTAATGGTTTAGGCTGTGCGTTGATTTTTCTTTAAACCATTTTTCCCCTTTTTCTCCTCTTCGGGAAATAATTTTCCAATTTCCTTTCTTAGTGCACCTCTACGTTATAAGGGGAACATACCCTCCAAGTTTCATGCTTCTAGGACTAATGGTTTAGGCTGTGCGTTGATTGTCAGTCAGTCAGTCAGTCAGTCAGTAACGAAAGAGTTTTATATATTTAGATTAGTGGCTAATTTAGGGTTTCGTATGCGTGTTGGTGTATAATCGAATCAGATTTTTTTAATTTGACATGACCAGCTGGTTACCATAGTTTTGAGCATGTTCTTTAGCCATTTTTTGAAGCGGTGCGGTGTTTAGTTTCGGTATTATAGGTGTTTTCCGCGATTTTGTCTTAGTGGTTACGGTGGGGTTTATGTAAACTTTTGTGTGTATTCAAATTTGGTGACAGAAGCTGCGGTAGTAGATTTTTTTTACTGTTTTTTTGCGTATTTTGTAAAGCAATTTTTTGTGATTTTTCTTTAAACTATTTTTCCCTTTTTTCTTCTTTTAGGGAAATAATTTTCCTATTTTCTTTCTTAGTGCACCTTTGCTCTATAAGAGGAACACATCTTCCAAGTTTCATGCTTCTAGGACTAATGGTTTAGGCTGCGTGTTGATTTTTCTTTAAACCTTTTTTCCCCTTTTTCTCCTCTTCGGGAAATAATTTTCCAATTTCCTTTCTTAGTACACCTCTACGCTATAAGAGGAACATACCCTCCAAGTTTCATGCTTCTAGGACTAACGGTTTAGGCTGTGCGTTGATTGTCAGTCAGTCAGTGAGTCAGTCAGTCAGTCAGTAACGAAAGAGTTTTATATATTTAGATAACAGTACTTATGTCCAGCCTTGGACTTTCAAACTGATCATAATGATGATGAAACATATTCACCACAGTGAGATTTATCCTGTAGATTGAGTCACGTATTTTTTTTTCTATATATACAGGAATCCACAGTGGCACCAAATAGAAACAACTGGAGAAAGAGAAGGAAAGCCTTTGCCCTGCAGTAAAACACCCCAAGTTCATCATCATCATCATCTCGGCCCGTTTGCGCCCACTGCTGAGCATAGGCCTCCTCTTTATAGCGCCACTCTTTCCGGTCTCTCGCGAGTCTCATCCACTCATTCTCAGCACTCACTGCAATGTCGTTCGACCAACGAGCGAGTGGTCTGTCTCTAGGTTTTTGAGCATCACAGGTTCAAAGTAAATAGAGTAACAAAATAATAAATAGAGTAACAAACTCGGCCGTCAGTGCCTGTCATTTCAAAAGTGTTCAACCAACAAACCAACGCAAAGCAATTTCGCAAATCAACGCAAACAGAAGTGAGGCTTTGTCCGTTGGAGCGGGCGACCGCAGATCTAATGCTAGATTCTTGACAGATCAAATTAGGGTTTACCTGGAATATGCTCTTGTATTCCCGTGAATAGGATAATAAGCAGTGTCATTCACCTTTGAGCAGTTCTATACCAATAGTCGAATGAAACTGACAACAGAACTATGTCAAAGGTAAAGGGTCTATTTATATTTATTAGAATACCACTCACATACAAATCTCCAGCAATTCGGTACAGGTACTTGACTCATTCAAGAGTAAGGGTACGAAGATTCCTAATAAACAATTAATTTTAAAGTGCCTAGTTATTATTTGCGAAAACTTATTTTTAGACGTTCCGCCCACATTGGTTTCATACAATACCCTTTTTACAAGGTTTATGATTATACACGTACCTATTAAACTGTAAATAGATGTTGTAGGTTAAAGTAGAATCTATAACATGAATAGGAAAGCAATAAAATATTTGTCGTAAACCAAGATAAATGTAGTACCTACCTAAACTAAAACGTGGTGGTACCTCCTGACTAAGAATTTGTATGATAATTACATATTTGTTTCAGTTATTGCGAATCAAAATGTACAGAAGCTACGGGTTTTCCAAAGAAGACCTTCCCTTAGACCTTAGATGGATCTTCTTAGATCTTAAACTATGAAATAAAATAAGAAGAAAAACTTAATTCAATTCAATTCAATATTTTTATTTCAGACCTTATAAATATTACAAAGTCCATAGTAGGAAGGTTTTTGTGTGTTTTTTCTTATGTACCTAACATAAGAAAAAACACACAAAAAAGTTATAACTAAATACAAAATAAAGTAATAGAAGTTATTCAGTAAGCCCAGCCACTAAAATATAAATGGGTGGGGCACTTAGAGAGAATTCAAACAGAGGTGGTCAAAATCATTGTTAAATTGGAACCACATACATAAAAAACGCAGAAAAGGAAGACGATATCCAAAAAAGGGCAAGCAAAACATGGAGCAGAGAGAACAATATTGTGTACTTACAGAAAATAAAAGTTAAGCGCTTTTTATTTTAGTATTTGTGTAACCGCAAACGCTTCCATCCACCAACCAAAACAAAGTTTCAACATTCAAAAATTGCACTCAAAAATAAAACTTCATTAATATTCATATTCAATTGGAAACGCGGCTATCACTCGTCACACGATCTGAAAACATGTTATTGGGACGATTACGTTAAAATCATTTTCATTTAAATTGGTTTTCGTTTCTGTTCAGCGAAACTGCACATGGGTTTATAGTAAGTGCCTACCACAGGTACTTATATCCGTAAATTCAAATTCAACAATTTAGTTATTCAGCTGTATCACAAGGATCAATTTGCTAAAAGTTGTCTTAAAGTTAGGTGAGTCTAGGTGCCAGTTCCACGCGACCAAGCCTAGAAGAACAGACAACAATGTAAATCTTGGTTCCGGCACCATTTTTAGTATGATTCTTTCACAAAACCAAACAGTAATCTAATTAAGAATCCCTGACGGCAGAACAAATCTACAAAGGCATACAAACAAGTTTCATCCAGATCGGGTTGAAAAATAACTATAGGCGAGAACAGACAGCCAAAATCATTTGTGGCCATTCTCCAAATTTAAACGCTTCGCTCGCTCGGTCAAATACCATTTAGTTTCATCAGAACCCGAAGTCGGAGTTTTGCTACCACATTTCGTTACCAAATGTTGTTTTCGTTTCGCCTTTTTGTCTCTCTCTATTGCGTGGAGAAAATATGAGACGGCAAAAATACGTTACGTAGTTAGAGTTGTTATCTCATCTTTTCTCCATACAATAGATAGAGACAAATAGGCGAAACGAAAACAACATTTGGTAACGAAATGTTGTAAATGCACTGGGACTTGGGGTACTGGTTTATAAAATGTTCCAAAGTTGTCCTATGTTACTGATTAAGTGATTAGAGACTGCATTTAATTTTCAGGCTCGATCCATTTGCAACCTGTGACTTGACAATGTCGTCCACCCATCTCGACGTACTACATCCTAATCTATCTCATAATGTGGGTTCATATTTGCAATGAACACGGTTTGGGGTCCCAAAGCTCTTAGATGCAGCTATGAATAAAGGAGGAGATTTTCGTACCCTGGGCATGATCATCTGCCAATATCGATGCTTCCCCTACATAGGTAGGCATCGAATGCCGACCAATTGCTTCACATAAAATTTTCTTTGCCAATTCGTTTTTACACCCACATTAGTTCTGCTCCCGAACAACACACCCTCTTTTTAGGAGCTAAGGTTTCGACACAATGGGTGAGGAACAAGAATGTTAAAATGATAGGGACAACGAATTTGTTGAATTTAGATTATGGTCTTAGAATTTGCGAATAATCGCTTGGGTTTCCGTAGATCTTATGATCTTATTAGTAGTGTATTTAAAGTGTTCACTAAAGTACCTAGCTATTTTTTCAGATAATTTAAGTCCTGCACGAAGACTACACTACCAATTTTACTTAAACCTCGTGGTTTAAGTAAAATTGGTAGTGTAGTCTTCGTAGTGTTGAGGAGAATGAACTGAGAAAAATAACTGAGTTTTTAATTGATTTTATATTGTTCACTTACGGAAATCACAAAAGTATTTATAATTTTCCAAAAGTTAAGAGCCGAGCAGCACTGACCGCTGCGCCATCTGAATCCCGCTCGGCTCTTAACTTTTGGGGCATTATAAAAAAAACTGAGTTATTGTGTAGTAGAAAAAAAAATTATACTCGACTACACTATTACCAGTGTGTGGTATAAGAGTGCCATGGATAATCCAGTGAATTACTGGTAAATTTTTTAAGAGAAATAATTTACGAAAGCTTTTACTTTTCTCACGAAAATCTCTTCAAAATCGAACCTGATAATCCTTTGTGTCTTTGTTGGACAGTGCGCATCAAGATAACAGTAGGTAAACGTTCGTATATGCCTCAACCCGCATTAAAAAACAGCTGGGTCAGGTACCCTAATCGAATAAGTTTTGATTGAGCCTGCACCTGAATATGATTTCTCCAAAATGCTTAGGTTTTAATCCCAAATTACTACCTAGCTACTAACTAAATCGGTGCACTTTAAGGATCAATTAAAAATCTTTGTAACTTCTTCCCCAGTTGTGCAAACAGCTTTAGCGTATTGATTGCGTATTTCGAAACTAGCAAGGCGTCGGAATCGCGGCAACAAATTGTTACGACCGTATAAAATATTAGCAATGCAAATAGGCTATTCCCCTCATAACTCAAGATAAGGAGGTATCGTAAAAACGCTGTAAAGACCGCTGTATCGTTCACCCGAGATTTTTCTTTCACCTATCTTGCTAATAATGCAGGAATCAGGAATAAATTTCAGCGCGGCTGTAAGGATACTGGATAGTCGATAACTTTCAGCAATAGTCTTCCCATCGTTTTTGATGATGGCAACCATAACTATTAATACTATGACAGGTTCCTACCTTCAAGAGCCAACGTATCTTGACGTGGCGAAGCTTTTGGCCGCCCGGACGATACGGAGTACATAGTAGAGCGGACATGTGGCTGGAAAAGTGTCGCAAAAATGAAAATGCAAAGAATCTTCCACACAAAAATGAAAAATGCCCGGTTGCGCAATAATTACTGTTCAAAAACGAAATCAAACAACAAGATAAAACAAAGAAATACTTTCGTTACATCCTCTTTCCTTCCTTTTGTTTTATACCCTCATATTTAGTAATATTTTCCTCCCATACAAACGGCGCCTGATCGCCTTTCTACTGTATTCTGTGGTTTCTAATACACAAACACTCAGATGTAAATGCCAATAGCGGCCAATCCAAATAATGTCCACGCAAAACGTTGCTTAAACTTATGACCAGCAAGTAAGCGTCACCAGAGAGAGACATTGCATCAGTTTTTTTTCGAGAAATGCTTCTTCTTCTTCTTATCGTGTCACTAATTCTTTCGAACCAGTGGTGAAAAACTTCAGTGCTGTCCAAAATAGTACCAGTTGCCCTTGAAGTCTTCTTGTCACCGCAACCCATCGTAACATAATAGAACACCTCAACCTGATCATTCTGAATCAGTCATCTCACGATTGAATGCGTCGCGATTTTCAATCGAATCCCAAACGATTCGAAAGGAATTGTGAGTCAATATTGCCGGCTGGTCGATTCTGTATTTAATCCTCGTTAAACCAGCCTGCCGGAACGAGCAAATATTGAAATCGCAAAACGATTTTGTCATGCAAATTGTATTTTTGGTCGGTGTGTGATTTCTGGAACGGAGTGGCTTTGTTGCGGAAATACGATTGAGATAAGAGTGCCGAGATACCCATTTATTTCGTGGCTATGCATTTCAAAGGGGTTTTGACGGTTTCTGTGGCTTGTTTGCAAACAAAGCAAATTGAAACAACAAGTAGGTACCTACCCACCCGTCCACCTAAATCAGTTTAAATTTTTAAATTAAAGGCAGCAGAACGTTGTTGGAACCCTATGTTTCAAGCCATTCAATGGTGGAAATACATTTTCCCTCCGTTTCTCAAAAGATGAGCAGTGTTTATGCAACTGCTATCTTACCCCTAGGTAATAAGATAAACAGTGACAGAGCTAACTTTATACAATGTCTCACACATAAGTAACGCTTGCAAGATGGTTTTGTTTAAAAAAATGTTGACTTCCAACTAAGAGGATTTTTGTTTCAAAAGTGGCAAAAAAAAAAAATATTGTGGATAAACCACACAGCACTATTTAGCCCCAAACTAAGCAGAACTATCACTGTTTGCCTTTACCCAGTGGTAAGAGATGGCAATAGTTTTTTTTAATGCCTTATCTGGCAGACGAGCCGACGAGTCATCTGATGGAGGGCAGTCACCACCGCCCCTAAACACCTGCAACACCAGTGCTGATGTGCTGCCGGCCTTTAAAGATTTGATAGTTCAAGCACTGTTTATCTTTTAAGTAGGTAAGTATTTTTATAAGTAATCAGTGGAACGCTGTCATATTTAACAGCGTTTCACAGATCACCACGGCAGAGCGCTTAGATGTGCCCAAGGATATGTGGAAATATATACCTATCCAACACTGAATTCTCCGGTTATAAACCCTCTAAAACGAGGTATAAGTCCAACAGTCGACTTCTTCAACTGTCGATGATGATGACCACCGGATCCGTACTTTTATGTACACTTAGCTAAAGATTTATCTTCAAAACTACTCAATAACAACTTACCAACTTCTGACCATTAGCGTCCATTCTAACAACATAGTCCATATTTCGTCTCATAAACGTGTCCTTGCCTTTTGACGATAAATCAAAGAAAGCTCCCTTCCTTCATGTGGTAGGTTCTTATTTGTCAACGTTTTCTGAAGGCTGACTGATGGGTAGTCATTAATGGGAACTTTATAAGAGAATTGGTATGCAGTATAGAAGCGTAACTAAAAACCAGGAGTTCAAGACAGCATACCAGCCAGAAGTCAACAGATAACACTTTAAAATGTCGTCAAAAAAGTACCTTAAGTAGGTACTTACCTAAAGGTCCTGACTTACTTAGAGCAAACATGACATGTATAAAATATCATTGGAACAGCCACAGTAGCTGAAGCCAACGCATCAGCGTGCGTTCAATGCCACGTTGCATACTTATGTGGGTACTTAATTAACCTCTTTAGTATGCTGTGAGCAGTCTGCTTTCAGACTGCTTACAACTCACCAACTGCACGGATTATGTTTGCTGTTCAAGTCAGCAGCTCGCCTACGCCAGTGCATACCTTCAGGACACTCTTCAACAAAGCCCCTCCAGTTGAGCGGCAAGATAATAGATTTATTCAAGATATATAGATTTATTTTTAAAAGCATATATAGGTAGTAGGCTTATAAACATACACACCAGTAAAAAAGATGAATATTGCCACGAGTAGGTACCTACCTAAGGTAGAGCTTACCTTGCTTTCTTATTTAGTCTAGCTCTGGTTATCACTCGCTTAACAAGTCACGGGAGTTTCACTTCTAAGACCTATAAGATTTTCTTCTTTTGGCCATTGGCCAAAAGAAGAAAATCTTATAGGTCTTAGCAGCCCTTAGAGGGCAGCTCTTAGAGGGCAGCTCTTGAGCCTATTTGTCTAAAGGCCCGAACGGAGACCTGTGATAAATGTGATGTCCCTACCACTGGCATTGCTTTCATACGGAGACCTATGACATGGCCACGTTTTCTTAGAGTTGGCCTTTTACTTGCAGTTGTTCGCGACATTACCTGCGATCTTTTGTTGTGGAGATAAACATTTTCCTTTAGTAAGACATCACAGGTTAACCAAGAATGAACCAGTAACAGGAGCAAACTTCTGTAAACTAACCACAGAAAACACGCCCGTAAATTCAATACCCACATGAGAGAATATAGTATTTATCATCAGAGATATCATCGTTTGAGGAATTTTGCACTCTATACCATCTAACTTAAATAATATTCTCCCTTGAGCATTTAATATTATGACAAACATTACACTATGCTCACAGAGTAATGTTGAGCAGTCTTGTGGACACAGAGTAGCGCGCACCTAGAGGTAGCCTTCAAAACAAACGATTATTTCTTATAGTTGAACATGTTTTATTTCTTCCCTAATTATTATTTTGTCCGTGACACACTTCTTGGGCCTAATTCTCGGGCCAACCGAGATTTTCAATGTCCCTTAAATACACATTGAGATGAGCCGAGAATAAGGCCCCTGGTCGGTGCAGAGGTCCATTGGAATCTAGAGATGCTTCATCGTCTTTACGATGGTAGACACAACGAAGAGCCAGCAAAAAATGGCACAAATCTCCCCATAATTTACAGTTGTTAGCTAGTTCTATTAAAAAAAAAAAAACCAAGACCTTTTTCTGTTGCAGCGCACAAGCACTTCTGTCTTTTTATTTGATCTGTTTTCTTTTAATTTGAATTTGTAAGACAAAATTACAAATTGCATTTTACAAAATGCTAATTTCCACAAGAAAGACATGGTTAATAATGTCCGACTAACCTGTCAGGATGGTATTGGTGCTGGTCAAGCTTATTCCATCCAAAATCCTGTCCCAGGCACTATAGCATCCCGCAAGCAGGAGCATGAGTAAGCACTAGTTGCCCCTGTTTTATTGAACTTGAACTTGATGCAAAGGCCTGTTTACTGTTTACTAATGCTACATCGCGTCATAACGTTCATACACGGTGCCCGCTCTACGTTGATAGGTTCCTCTATGGAAGTTCCCCATTATAAATGGTTATTGATGCGTTTTTTCATCGGAGTTATGTGTAGTAAGACTAGCTTCGGGCTTTTAACGTTGATTTGTTGGAGTTCAGGGTATTTGCCGAACGGAAACCCGGTTTATTTCTTCCGGGACGGTATTGACGAGATGAATGGAAAAAATAACGGTTTGAGTGTACCATCGGTTTTATGCTTTTATGGGATGGATAAATGACACTGATGGGCACTTTGACTTTCAATAGCATCCATTACAGTTCCATTAGAACTTTGTTCGACATCATTGGTTTCATATAAACAGCTAAAATGTAAAAACTTTCGAGACCAACAGGACAAAATACCTACTTAGAAGGCATGATTTCTCTGTTGGTTACTTTAGTACCAAATAATGTAACAGAATCAATGCTTACTTGGATACGTACTAGGTACAGTGGGATACAGCTCAAGTTACCTAAAAACAAAGAAAAATGACGCTTACTGCAAGAACATAAGAGCTAGCAGTGTGTAGTGTGATGCGTATCCTTGTGTACCTATACCTACCGAATTACCTAATATTGTACAAAAATCATTAAATTTAAAACTTCATGAGGTTTAACTACTCTCTTATCTTCTCTCTATGTTCTAGGGGGATCCTCCCTTATTCTTTTCCTTCCTTACTATAGACCTAAAACTATTCAAATTATCTTAAAAAAAAACACAAAGAGATATTTAGCATTTTAATTTATTGGTCCAGTAAAAAATAAAACAGAATATTTACATACAAGATTTACAAAATCGTTTGATGAAAATGACATGCGGCTTACAAACTTATTGTAATTTAGGCTTACACGTTCTAAAAAACACATTTAGATTTACTTTTAAAAGTGTAACAAGATTTTATGGAGTCTAAAAAAAAGCAGGCCTTTGTATCTATTGTAGATGATTTATATGACGTCAGAGGTAACTGGTCGCGGGACGCTATAGTGCCGGGGACAGGATTTTAGATGGAATAGGCTTGCCCAGTACCTATAATACCATCCTGGCAGTTTAGTCGGCCTAATCCACAGGAAAGACATGGTCAATACGAGCGGAGCTGACTAAGCCGCGGGTTTCCTCACGATGTTTTCCTTCACCGTTTGAGAGACGTACCTTTTCTAGAATGTTTGATAGGTAGCCAACCTACGTATCTTTGTTGAAACTTATTCACTTAATTACACAATGATACTAAATTATAAGTATAAGCCGTTTTATAGCGATGATGAGTGCACCAACTGTATACAAAATATTGTTTTGATATACCCCTTATGACTACCGATAATAAGTGAAAACTTTACAACAAAAAACAATAAACTTTCACACTTTTTACAAGTTTTAACTATAAAAATATCACATAAGCACAAAAGGGCTATGAGGCAAATTGAACATTATCTAGTTCAAATTATTAGGAAAAAAAGTGAGTCAATTCGCTTCAAAACCCTTTATTCTTAGACTTGAAGAACAACATACTTGCTATTATATTTTCTCCGAAAAATTGTACTTTTCCCTGGTAACATTTTGTTATTGAATATCACATTGCAAAGGGTCGATGGGAGCATGAAAGAAAAAGATATAAAAGAAACGAGACTTGTGTAATAGCAAGATAATAGGCACATGTACCTGAAAATTACGTTTCTTATCATAATTTCTTTTCATAGAAAAAAAGAGCAAGATTGTAAGATTTGAAAGAAAAACTCAAACGCGCAGAGGACTATGAAGCCACACTATTTTAGTCCATTAATACAACAAGAATGCTACGTTTAAACGACAAGCATTTAATTAGGCAGACTAAACCAACTTATAATAACAAGCACTTTTCGTTTAGTGCTTTCCAATTATTAGGTATCTAATGAAATTGAACTTTATTTTTATTACTGTAAGAAAAATTTAAAATCCGATGAAAAAATATGACCTAACCAAATTAAATTAATAATATATAGTGTAGAAGCCCTTATGGCACCGCCTTCTCGCTATTCAAATCCTGTCCATCCAAAGGTTGTCTGGAAGAGATCGCTCATAGCGATAAGACCGCCCATTGTGCTTCGCTATAGTTTTAGTTTTTCGCTTTGTGTATGTTCCTATTCTTGTGGTGTACAATAAAGTGTTATCTATCTATCTTAAACGACGACAATTTAGATACATAATATTGAAAATGCATATCAAATTATATCCAGGGATCCGGGTTATCAAATTATAATCTGCTTTCAGATTTTTTTTAGCTTTCAGTTTTAGTTAGAAAAAAGCTGTAAAAGCAACTTACTATAAGTCGTTTATAAAAATAAGCGTAAGCCACCCATTTTGTGAGTAATTTTAAACGGTTCAGTGCAAAATGGGCCAAGCCAGTACAGGCAAACTCAGCACGCGTTTGACGTTTTTCTGTCAGACCTAACCACCTCATGATAATGAAGTTTGACAAAGGGCTTAGGAAGTCTACATGACACTATAAAGAGATAAAGAAAGTTTTGTATTGACATTTTGAGTTACACTGTGCGACAATGTATTCAGTTGTTGCTATCACGCAAGCCAAGCATTGTAACTCAGAATATCAATACAAAACTTTGTCTATCCTTTTGTAAAACAGACTTTTGAAGACCTATGAGCTAAGCCCGAGTTTATCGACACACCTACCCCTCGCTTCATAAATCAAGCGTCTTCAAGTCTAAGCCACCACAAAACAATGTTAAATCATACAGTAACTGCTGACGCAGGAATCCTCCGTCTGATTCCTATCGCCGTTTGATATACGGATGTTGGAAGCCGCGGGATCAGTCTCCCAGAGACCTGGCGTCTCGATTATCTAAAAGGAATACTTTATATCAAGACTAAGAAAGTAGGACTTAACGTGTATACAGTATGTATGTTATGGACCAAGTGATAAATTGGGCATTATACATAATGTCCGGTCATTATGAAAAATGCCCAATAGGAGAGGGCAATTTGATAATAACTATTCAAATAATCAAATTGGCCGGGCGTTATACTAATTAGTTACCATGGATGTTTGTTCTCTGTCTGGGTTTTATATTATATTCCAAGTATGTATTTACAAAAAAAAAAGGAAATAAGTATTTTGTCAACCATTAAGTTCCCATCGTACAAGGTCTGCATAGTTTGGGGCTAGATAGTGTTGGGTGGATTTTCCAAAATACTTATTTAAAAAACACCTTCGATGATTCTGAGAAAATAAATTTAGGTATATTATCTTACCTTTTGTGTCAACTCTTCAAAAGCTAGATTGATGCCTTCCTGTGTCTTTGCGCTGCTCTCAATGAAAAGCATTCTGTGTTTTTGTGCAAACGCTTGCCCTTGTTCCCTCGGCACTACCCTAGGCTAACAAAGAAAAACATATTTTAACTACTATTTTTATGAAACAACGGGATGTTTACCATGATTCAATTTTGAGTTTTGACTTCCGATATTACGGCATCGTTGCATGCACCATGATCACGTTTGAACACATGGAACATGGTAAAAATCTCGTTGTTTTCATAAAAATAATGTTAAAAACCATGATAGTTTCAAAAGTTATATTTTAACCAATCAAACCCAACAATGTTTCACTACGTGATAGAATAAGAAATGAGGATATCCGTAGAAGAACCAAGGTCACCGACATAGCTCTTAGAATTAGTAAAATTTGAAGTGGCAATGGGCAGGTCATATTATTATAGCTCGAAGAACCGACAACCGTTGGGGAACAAAATGTTCTCGAATGGCGACCACGACCCGGAAGACGAACAGTAGGGCGACCACCCACCAGATGGACCGACATTGTTAAGATCGCGGGAAGTCGGTGGATGGAAAGAGCTCAGAATCGTTCTTCCTGGAAATGTGTAGGGGAGGCCTATGTCCAGCAGTGGACTTCTTCAGGCTGATGATGATGAACCCAACAATGCGAGTGTATCGACACCTTTTGACCAACGTTTTGACTTTTGAAACACATGTATTCAAAGTTTTTAAGCTGTCTTACCCCGTCAATTTTGTTCCCGACAACTAAACAAACAATATTTTTCTTTGTTGTGTACACTTGTAGTTCTTCCACCCATTCATTCAGTTTGGTAAGAGTTTTTGGGTCTGACACGTCATAGACTAGTATTGCGCCGTGAGCTTCCCTGTTAAAAAATTTTTTTTTTATACAACTGGCATGGAACAAGCATATGGCCGGCCCACCTGATGTTAAGTGGTAACCATCGCCAATAACAAAGCATAAAAAAGAAATAATACATATAAAAATACTGGAGACATCCGTATGAGACCATGAAAACATTTTGAATGTTCTCAAATCAAAATACTGATAATAAAAAAAATGTGAAGTTTTTTTTATAAAACTTGCTTAGATAAACAGCAGTACATGGCTTACCCAATGTAAGCTGTCATTTATTAGCTAAATCCAGAAAAATGGGCTTTAAAAAACTAAAATTGCTTACTACTTCTGTTATAGACTGTAAAGGTGTGTCCGAACACGGCGTGCAAGGTGCGCGGCAGCTACGCGCGGCATTCGCGGAACACAAATTTGCCGCGCGACTAGTTTAGACCTTCTCCGCGGCAGTGCTGCGCGGCATGTCCGAGACACGCCGCGCTCTTTATTTCGTATTCAAACCACAACGAAAGCGGCCGCGTGTGTTGTTACTGTTTCGTTATCCATTTTATTTACCTGATAAAATACATCCGTCCACACACAACCACTGGCGAACCAACATTAACACCGTTCGCGGCGATCGCCGCACGCGGCAGGTTGCTCGCGGCTGCCGCGCGCGGCCGCACTGTGGTTCGGATTCAGAGCTTCCCTTTCATAGGATTTTATTTTTTTAAATGTTCTCTTTTGCTTAATTTATGGGTCAAATATGATTGAAATTGACACAAAGCTGGACAATTTAATAGTTTTAACCTATTCTACTGAACAAAAACCATAAAAAGTGAACTTGAACATTTTCAATGTATGAAAACGAAAATGTCTTTCAAAATATCTCATTAGTGTTAAAAGGTGTAGAGCTAAAACTTATTGGGTATTGTTACTGGGGCTATAGTGATCCTATATGACCTTTGACCTTGACCCCGCGCGTCCCTCTGCAAGAGATATACGGTTTGTAAAAACGGCAATATTTTACGAGTTTAATTATTTGTTTTGATTCAGTAAAGGGTCAAATATGATTTAAATTGATATAAAACCAAATAATTGATTCGTTTCCTGCAAAAAAAACCATAAAAAGTGAACTTGAACATTTTCAAAGTATGAAAGTGAAAATGTCTTTCAAAATATCTCATTACTGATAGAAGCTGTAGAGCCAAAACTTTTTGTGTATTGTTACTGGGGCTATAGTGGTTCTATATGACCTTTGACCTTGACTTGAATGCAATTAATTCTTTTGCTTCTTCTGTCAAAGGAATATGAGAATGTTGACTTAACTTCTAAAACTTGACAAATATTGATCAGATTAAATCATCAAGTTATGGATCACATCCTCAGTTGTAGCAATCCTACTAATTTTCCGGGAATGAAAACAGTGAAATGTTGAAAATCTTTGTTTCGAGCCTCTGAAGCCTCCTCAGACAGTTTTCCAATGGGTATGAAGTTATTATGTTCAACAATGTCTGTTCCATGCATAAGTAATTTATGAACACTTAATGGCATATAATACCAGGGATACCTAAAGGTCAACATATTTTTGAGCAGTTTTGGAACAATACTCCCGAAACTTTTCCACATTAATGAACTCTGAACATGAGATTACCTGAAGAATTACTGAAAACTTTCTAATTAAATCTTTATTTATGCCCGTGATCTCAGCAGTAACAGGGTTAGAAAAAAACCTGTTTTTAATCAATTTTTCGCTCATTACCAATAACTAGCAGGTAATCGTAAATGTATTATTAGGAGGTAACATAATGAATGAAAGGAGCACTTTTAACGACCTATAAAGGCCATTGTTAGGACAACCGAAATATTTGGATTTGCAATGATCAACAATTACAATGATCAAGTTTGCGCCAAGCCCCGCGCGCACTACCGCTCGACAGGAGTCACCACTATACCGTGCCCAGTTCCATCTTAACGCTATTCTTAGGTTACATCCCAATATGGACGTATTTGCGGATAAAATAAACCAATTAGGAAAAATTACGCTGAAATATTGTGAGGGAGATATTGAAGCTCATTTATAATATTTGAATATCTTCAGGATAAAATGTTTAATTCTTTAATTCTTTGGTGCAATTATTGTGTGCAATATTATAATTTGTTATTTTTTTTTGTGAGTTTTTGATATTGATATTGTTTTTGTTAAGTATGTAAATTTATATGTATAAAATATTATGTTAAGTACTCGTGTAATAAATGTATCGCTTTGGAGTGTCTGTTAGGATGCATTTATGTTCATTAAACAATTTGAATTTGAATTTGAAGTATATGAATTATGTGTCAGGTAAACAGGTAGCCGTAAAACCAAAGTAAAGTACTTATTTGGTAACGTTGATCAATCTAAGAACTGAACAATCAACAGGTATGCCATTAGCTTTTTTAGAATCAGATAGTACATCAATGCAATTTACTGTACCCCAAAGCGTATCTGTGACGATATCAACGAAAACATTGACTGTTCGTAAAGAGTTTGCGGATCTGAGCCCATTTCAAAAGAATAGAAGAACTGAAGAGCTTCTATCACAAAATGATTTTGAAACTTTAGCATATGCTTTAGCCAAAAAAGCTTCTGAAAGTGAAAATAATGCAGATTTTGCTGCCATTATGAAACACTTAATAGAACACCCTAAAGATGCATCACGGATTCGAGCAAACATAGCTAAACCTATGCAACGGACCTTTTCTGCTGATAAAACATTAGGTATGATAACATCTTTGAAGTTGTCGAAACATCAATATACTACATTAAGACAAGATACGAACAGTATGGTTACATTATTTCCCACCATTGAAATTTTAAAGGAAAAAAATAAATGCTATGTGAATAAAGATGATAATAATTATGACAATTACCGAAAGTGAAGTGAAGTTAACTCTGTTATTACTGCTGAGATCACGGGCATAAATGAAGATTTAATTAGAAAGTTTTCAGTAATTCTTCAGGTAATCTCATGTTCAGAGTTCATTAATGTGGAAAAGTTTCGGGAGTATTGTTCCAAGACTGCTCAAAAATATGTTGTCCTTTAGGTATCCCTGGTAAAGTGTTCATAAATTACTTATGCATGGAGCAGACATTGTTGAACATAATAACTTCATACCCATTGGAAAACTGTCTGAGGAGGCTTCAGAGGCTCGAAACAAAGATTTTCAACATTTCACTGTTTTCATTCCCGGAAAATTAGTAGGATTGCTACAACTGAGGATGTGATCCATAACTTGATGATTTAATCTGATCAATATTTGTCAAGTTTTAGAAGTTAAGTCAACATTCTCATATTCCTTTGACAGAAGAAGCAAAAGAATTAATTGCATTCAAGTCAAGGTCAAAGGTCATATAGAACCACTATAGCCCCAGTAACAATACACAAAAAGTTTTGGCTCTACAGCTTCTATCAGTAATGAGATATTTTGAAAGACATTTTCACTTTCATACTTTGAAAATGTTCAAGTTCACTTTTTATGGTTTTTTTTTGCAGGAAACGAATCAATTATTTGGTTTTATATCAATTTTAATCATATTTGACCCTTTACTGAATAAAACAAATAATTAAACTCGTAAAATACTGCCGTTTTTACAAACCGTATATCTCTTGCAGAGGGACGCGCGGGGTCAAGGTCAAAGGTCATATAGGATCACTATAGCCCCAGTAACAATACCCAATAAGTTTTAGCTCTACACCTCTTAACACTTATGAGATATTTTGAAAGACATTTTCGTTTTCATACATTGAAAATGTTCAAGTTCACTTTTTATGGTTTTTGTTCAGTAGAATAGGTTAAAACTATTAAATTGTCCAGCTTTGTGTCAATTTCAATCATATTTGACCCATAAATTAAGCAAAAGAGAACATTTAAAAAAATAAAATCCTATGAAAGGGAAGCTCTGAATCCGAACCACAGTGGGCCGTCGTCCAACCATAGCGCGGCTAGCCGCGCGCGGCAGCCGCACTCGAATGCCGCTTTAAGTTTGGACACACCTTTACCAGAATTGATAAACCATTTAATTCATTCAATTCAATTAATTTCTTCATTGCTACCATACATCTAAATAGCTCAGTTCTAGTTTGTAGCTTAGGTCAAGTACATGAACCCTGTTCGTCACTGCAATATCAAAGTAGCTAGGTAGAACTCTGTTTAACTTTATAACACGGCAAACAAAACATCTACGCATTACGACGCCATATTTTTCTCTCCCGACTAGTGATGTGACTCGTCGCCCGGTCTCAATAGGGATGTCCTATATCCAAAACTGACTAACAGTATATATACAATTTCAATAGTTACTAGCAGCTTACCTATAAAAACTTGAAGTCAATGTCCTGTAACGCTCCTGTCCTGCAGTGTCCCAAATTCCAAGTCTCACTTTGAGGCCGTTGACCTCTACTTCTTTGTTATTATAATCTACCCCGATTGTAGCGGGAAACTGTGGTTTGTAGTCTCCTTTTGTGAACGCTAGAATGATGCTAGGAGAGAAAAAGAGGAATGAAATCTATTTTTACAAAGTATCTGTGAATTTAGATTCATATCCACATAGGTCCATAACCGGTGAGCTATAGATGCCTTTTTTATGCTACAAAAAAGTCTGAAGAGGGGGAGTATTCCACAACCATAGATAGGTTTTTTTGCTAGATTGGTATTATGTGTAATTATTTTTTTATGCTGACATTTTATATTTCACCGTAAGAAGTCCACTGCTGGACATAGGCCCTATACATTTCCAGGAAGAAATGTTATGAGCCCTCAACGTCAAACAAATTTTTACCACTTCGGCCATCTTCTACTTTTGATTTCTAGTTCGATAAAAATAAACTTAAAAAAATAACCTGTTCCGATTAATTATGTGCATAATGCCAGTGGTGTGACATTAAGTATCTGCCTAGACTAGATTGTAATCTAGAATGTCTAACTTTTAGCAACAGTGTGTGTGATGATGAGTCAATGTAGTAGGCACCTACTTACTATCTTAACTTTTAGTTTAAATAATTAAGGTATGGCATTTTTAGGTCTAGGATATATACAAATAATACCTGGATTTGCCGACCCCACTCTCTCCTATCACCAGGATCTTCAACTTAGCGACGTAATCCATTCTGAGCGCAAAATGTTACTTTGACCAGACTGACGAAGTCTTTGTGACGTAGATTTAACAACACTTTACTGTATTCTAACCAGCAGGAGTACCTAGAACTTGAACACAAAGAAACACAATAGAATAAAATTGTTGCGTTAATCGGTAATTCGACTAGAAAAGTAAATATTTTCTATCAAAAAATCACGAAAACAATCTTCAAACTTCAATTATTTTGACATAATGATTTTGACGTAAGGCTGATTGACGGTTGCTTGACATGACGGTGAAGTTGTAGAGAATTTGACGTTTGTTACGTTTCGTTCATGCTTCATCATTGATTGTTCTTCTAAATGGCAGAATTGTGGCATATAGTCGCAGTAGCCAAAAAAGAAGAAGTGAAGTGATTGTTCTTATAATGTCTTGGCACAATGTACTTATTTTTAGCTGTGGAGCTTGATATACTGATGAATTGCTTACCTTATAAGTACAAGTACAGTAGGATACAGATCAAGTTACCTACCTAAAAACAAAGAAAAATGACGCTTACTGCTAGGACTTATGATTTAGCAGTGTTTAGTCTGATGCGTATCCTTGTGTACCTGTGACTGTATTTACCCAAGTAGATACCTACCTAGGTACTATACTTACCACATGCTATGTCCCAGGTAGGTAGGTATCTAGACTCTACCTACTTTAATAGGTATATACCTAGATAGGTTTCATAAGGTTCATGTCGTCCCCTACCTTGACACACTGAATTAGCACAATACAATGAAAAGACCGGCCTCTAGGAGCCATAGCATCGCATCGCCGCCAACATCAGTGAATGGGGTAGCAGCGCCTATTCAGACTGAGTATTTATGTCAATGCAAGCCTCGGACAAAACGTTTCTTTATTTCATTAGAATGCATTCATGGCACACGCTATTGTGCGCGGGATAGAGGAAAGTGCTCCGAGCAACCTCCTTTCTAAACAATTCACATAGAGAAAGAAAAATGATTCTAGGCTTTTCAAGCAAATTTACACCGTTATGAAAGATTTTTCATTCGATTTTATGTTACATTTAGGTACCAGTACCCCGAGTCCCAGTTTTGCTATCACATTTCGTCTACCAAATGTTGTTTTCGTGTGAGCACGTGTCTCTCTCTTTTGTATGGAAAATTGATGAGACACTTACATATTTTTGCTATCTCATCGTTTCTCCATACAAAAGAGAGAGGCAATTAGGCGAAACGAAAACAACATTTTCGTGACGAAATTTTGTAGGTAGGTAAATGAAATGGGGGAAAAGGCGGGAAACAGCGAGCAGGGAGTAAAAACAACAAGAAAAAAATGGCAAATGCATAAACCCATGCGACGCAAAAAAAAATAAAAAATATTGGGAGCTTCTAACCTACTTTTTAGTTTTGAAAACGTTTGCTAAGTTTTTTTGTACTTAGCTCTAATTATGTGCATGCCTAGATTCTAGGAGATACTAGATCATAGGAGACACATAGGTAAAAATCTATCGATCAAAATTCTAACTAGGGCAGAACGTTGGTAAGTCCTATGTAACATTTCAGGATTTCCAGGCAGCGAGCCAATAGGTAAAACGCTCTATTACGGCACAAGTTTCAAAAGGCAGGACGATTCCTATTCAATCAATCGCGTCTCCTACCGTTTTGAGAAGTCAGCTTTTCGGGGCATGAACCGTTTGGAGATACGAGCTGGATGAATGGAGGCGATTGACGATTGCATTCAGGAGAGGAGCTTTATATTCATGGGAAAGCTTGGTTTATGTCGTTTTTTACGTGTACCTACCTAATTCTAAGTTCTATCTTCTCCTTCTTGTCGTGTGGTTCTTTCGAATCACCACCACTATAATCAACTCTCTCTATCCTCCAAGGTTTGCTGGTAGAAAACTCTATTTAGGGTTAAGCTCGCCTCTGTACATGTCCGCTTTATAATGTTTATCTATCATCTGTATGTGTGTACAATAAAGAATAAAGAATAAAGAATCAAGTGTGGTGAAAGGATTCCAAGTGCGCCTCAAAGAGGCTCCTTTCGTGCACTTGACACATGTTTTCGAACTTTTTAGGTTCTACGACATGCCGGTTTCCTCACGATGTTTTCCTACATGTGAGTACAGACCCAGTGCTCTCAAACGATGAAGGAAAACATCGCCAGTGCATTGCTAGGTACATACTGTCTGGGTGTTATATTGTATTCTAAGTATGTATTTACAAAAAAAAATGTATTCAAGTATTTTATCTGGTTACCATATTACAAGCTCTGCTTAGTTTGGGGCTGGGTAGTGTTGTGTGACTTGTCAACAATATTTTTTTATTTATTTATACATTTTTGGGCAGAAAAACTTATTGGTACACGACAGGATTCGAGCTCACGACCTTAGGAACGGATGGCGGGGCTGCTACCACTAGGCCACCAGAAAAAAAGAACTGTAAAAACCATTAGCAAAGTCTGAATCCCATTTCCTTTATAGTTATACGGACGGCAGCTGTATAATCTTGTAAAGTAATTCATTTCGTCTCTTAGAAAGCAAACTGTACATCCCACATCATGCAGTAAACCAGAATAACCGATACTAAAAATATCGTTACCTTATAACTAAAATAAGGATGTTTTTATCTGATACGATACCGGACACCATACCGATAAACTTTTTAGTCCAACTATCAGGTTTTTTATATGAAATAAGTTTTTTTATACTACTAGCTGATGGAACAAGCATAATTATGGCCCACGTGATGTTAAGCGGTAACCATCGCCTATAACAAAGCATTGCCTCGTAGGTCACGCACGTCAGGAACGTGCCCTACGATGCACTGCCCTGCGTCCGTCAACTTGAGGCTTACAGATGTTTCGCCTCACGTGCCTGTAATTACATCGGCACCGACATCCCTTCAGATGTTTGAACAAGCATAATTGACCCACCATTGCCATTGCCATTGACAAGGCAATGCTTTATCATAATAAAGCATTGCATTGTAGGTCACGCACGTCAGGAACGTCAGGAACGCAGCTACTGAAGACAGCCCTAGCCCCCGGATGCACGACATTGATCAATTTTTTCTTAGTGAATGAGTGCTACCTAAAATAACTCGGAGTCAGACTAGTACCTATCGCTTGCGTTTCAGACAATCAGTACACAACACCCACCAGAACCACCATCGATGGACCGATGACATCGCGGGAAATCGATGGATGGAAAGGGCTCAGAATCCGTCTTCCTGGAAATGTAAGGGGAGGTCTATGTCCAGCGGTGGTCTTCAGGCTGATGATGATGATGAGTGAGAATGGCCTTTCAGCTCAGTTAGATCTTCCTTCTGCGCCGTAGGTCGTGGGTTCGATTCCCACCGAGAACAAAATATTTGTGTAGTGAACATAGATGTTTGTTCTCTGTTTGGGTGTTATAAATATAATGCACACAAGCTATGTTTATTTTGGGTTAGATAGTGTTATTTGGATTGTCCACAGTTTTTTTTTTATTTATTAGCTATTTTAGTACACAACAGAACACGCGTGTAATGCGCCAATAATAATTTAAACATTCAGTTTAGTTTTTAATTTGCTATGTGGGCAGCACTAGGATCCCAGTAGAACTAGTGACATCCATAATAAAAATAAAAATGTCGTTTTACGATACTGTGCAGCGACCACTAAAATTCTATAGTGGCTGTAACCGAGAGATTGTTGCATTGTTGGTTCACGACGTTATTAATTATAATTATCGATGTTTTCTTGTTATTGGTGCGTTCCGAGCACTTTTTTCTAAGATAAGATAAGATAAGATTAAGATAATAATCACCATCATCATGGAAATGTCAACGTCCACAGTCGGACATAGAGGAAAAAAGTAGCTAGTTCTATCGAACCAGTGTGATGAAATATTTTTTGAAGTGAAAACTTCTAGAAAACCACAGAATCGTCACCGCGTAACTGTCACCATCTCTTCGGCAAAGATCGTTATACTTCGCCAAAAGTCGGAGTTCGTCCCAAGGCAGCCAAAGAGGGACATAAATTAAATATTCGGCATTCCCGGAGTGCCGTTGTTTTTTTTTTCATGTCAGCAATCATTCTTACCCATTTCCCACACAAAGCGTTGGTGTAGTAACATTGAGCCGTATTACATTCACACCACAAAACTCGATGACGTTTTGAATTGCAATTTGTACCGTTTAAAGCTCGACAGACAACATTGTTGCTACGATTTGATGGACCATAACCCCACGGGATAGGGTCTAAAGTTATTTGCCAATACGACCACAATAACCTTGCACTGTGCCCTGTGGTATTTTGATTTCTATTGTTGGTGATGTAGAGATTAGAATCGCTTATTGAAAGCTTTCAGTATTATTTTCACTGAATTGCAGCGGACAAAACGACAAAGTTTGGGAGCGTTTGTAGATACAAAGTTGCAGTTAAGCGTAATTCTTTGTGTGGCATTGTATTTTAGCGTACATGCACTTAAAGTAAAAGGACATTCACCAGTTTAAAAAAAAAATTAGTTGCCTGTAAAGTTTGTAGTTTACTGACGATAGTTGAACGTGACAACGTCATACAGCTGTCCACGCGGACGCATCGCTCCGTATCGCTCACTCAAGTAGGTAGATGGCCGATTGTGCCTCTTTGTCGCTCGTTCCGCGCTCTCGCTTGCACTTCAAGCCTTAAAATGAAATGGAACGTCTCAGAGCGAGGTAACGCCGCATGAGTCACGTTTTTCGTGCGTGCAGCCGGCTTCATCGAATTTTATGACGTTGTCACGTCAACATGTGACACTGGGAGTGCATAAGTAGTGAAAACAACAAAAAAAAAAATCGGTTGTCTGTAAAGTCGGTTTACTGACGATAGTTGAACGTGATAACGTCATAAGAAAATACTGATGGAATGGATGCATTTTTCAAAAGAAAATTTTAGTTTTACTGAATTGAATTGAATGTGAATGAAACTGAATAATACGGAATGAAACTGAATGAAACTGAATGAAACTGAATGAAACTGAATGAAACTGAATGGAACTGAATGAAACTGAATGAAAATCCGGACCCGGACCCGGACCCGGACCCAGACTGAACCCTTACCCTAACCCTCATTTACCCTTACCCTCATTTACCCTTACCCATTACCCGACCCGGGCTCGGGCTCAGGTAAATGGAACGACGAAACGACGTAACGACGCATGAGTCATGTTTTTTCGTGCGTGCAGCCGGCTCCATCGATTTATAAGACGTTATCACGTCAAAAACGACCCCCTCGAGTATTAGCGAAGTTTGTCGATCTTTGCCGAAGAGGTGTCAGTTACTTGACAGCTGACGTGACAGTTCATTGGTTTTTTCTTCACCTCGAAAATGCTTAAGCTCGCGTAAAGAACTATTCACAACATATTCACTTCAAAAACTGTGCTTTATTAGGTATGGTTTTTGGACGTGTCTATGACTTCTTTGTTTCAATTTCAATTTATTTATTCAGAAACAATAACTTATCGTATTCGAATGTCTACCTACTTAAAAATACACTGACAAATAATAATATAACAAACACAATATGATAACAAACAAATTAATTAAAATTAAAATACTTAGACACTCATTAATAATAATAATAAAAATAATAATAATAATAATAAAAATGTCAGGCTGATTGGTGATTGTGGAGTTTACTATCATAAAACTCTTCAATAGAGTAGAAACATTTCTCCAACAAAAGCTTCTTCAACTGTCTTTTAAAAGCATTAGGGTTGCCGACAGACTTCAACTCAGTAGGCCTTATTAGACCTTATTCCTTCTGTCCTTCTCAACGTCTATTTTATTTAATAAAATATTGTGCAGTTCTAGTCTACGCGGTTACCATAAGTTTTCAGCATTAATAAGGCACTGGAAAGCAAGTGCACAAAACTAACAGAACCCACAACATCTAAGTTGAACCAGTAAAATGTAAAGGCTTCGTCAAACAGAACGCGTTCCGGTAGTGCGCGTCACAGCGTTAAATACGCTTTGACGCGCATTTGTTTTGGTGTCAACACAAACTACAATTGTGATTGGTGATTAATTGAAGAACTGCCTCGGACGCTAGAAGTGATTTTGTTATGAAATAGGATGAGGATCATTTGAAGGATGTCATTTGAAGTCATTTGATTGAACTACTAAGGTGGTGGCATTCTCTGTGGTTGGCACTCCATGACTGAATCAACTAGGATGTTCTTGTTGAACTGAAGGGACAGCCATTTTCACCACATTATAGTTAATACTGGCTTCTCCCCTCCACGTTCTTTTTTAGTTGGCCAGTCCACCTATTAAGAGATCCACCGCGAGGTCGTTTTCCTTCCACTTTCCCAACGATGATCAGTTTTTCGAGGCTTTCGTCACCGCGCCTTGCTATATGGCCGAAGTAAGAGAGTATGTGGCGGTGAAATATTTTGGATAACCTATCCTTAAGTTTCAATGGCGTGGTGGCACTAAAGACAAGCGTTTTGTTTGACAGGTATAAACTTGAGCCGCACTAGGCAAAGAAGCGCTGTAGTGCGGCGTCAAAACGCGACGTTATGACGCCTGAGGCGTGCTTGAAAAGCGTTATGTTTAACGAAGCCTTTAAAAGCTTATGTAAACGGTTAGTCTCTTTAACTAATTTAAGAAGAGCGGCAGAAAATTTAGACTTTAAAAGGAAATGTTGCTGTCAGGGGAGTTCAGACCTTATAAATAGTATGCTAGGGGTTGTTTGAAGAGTAAATCGGTGTTGAGGGTATTGCTAGCCCGTCAGGCTTGTGTATACAAACGTTATGGACATTGGCCTCTTGAGCTTTAACACAGAACAAGTAACAGTGTTTATGTAGATGCTTACATTACATTAGTAGACCCCACGCAAGATATATTAGCTCGTGTCAGATGGCGAAAAACATGAACAAAATGGACTGGACTTATAACCTGATTAATGGGGTAATTGAACTGCATTGAGATTGATGCAAGTCTGTATTTGTTATTGGTAGATTATTTAAAGTCAGTTTTTTTCATATTCTGCCATCATGCATGCTTTTTTTTTTTTTTTTACAATTTATAGGTTTGCGCTTGACCGCTATCTCACCTGCTGTTAAGTGATGATGCGGTCGACGATGTAGCACGCTTACCTAGAAGATACCTATTCACTCTTGTCTTGAAAACATCCAATTTGTAGGTGCTCGGAAAGACAGACGCCGGCAAGGAATTCCATTCCTTGGCTGTCCGCAACATAAAAGTTGAAGCAAAGCGCTTTGTGCGGACAGTTGGAACATCAACCAAGTATGGATGCCGCATTTCCGTGCGTCTAGTGGTCCGATGGTAGAATGGGGATGGGGGAACCAAATTGTGAAGTTCCGTAGCACACTCTCCGAAATGTATCCTGTAAAATACCGATAGACTGGCAACTTTACGGCGATGTTCGAGACTTAGGAGCTTGGACTCGACTAGAGTGTCGCTACCAATGAGCCTTTTGGCTCTTCTCTCAATAGCTTCCAATGCCTCAAGCTGGTATTTGGCAGAGCCATCCCAGAGATGAGAACAGTACTCCATACACGACCGGACTTGTGCTTGGTACAGGTTAAGAAGCTGTCCCGGTGTGAAGTACTGTCTCACCTTCGATAGAACGCCTAGCTTCTTCGCAGCTGTCTTGGCTTTGGACTCTATGAACGAGCCAAAATTCAATTTACTGGTTAGCGTAAACCCTAGAAGCTCTAGTTGGTCTGAAATCGGAAGGGATACATCTCGGAAAGTAGGAGTCAGGTGAAATTGACTCCGCTTAGCGGAAAATAGACACGCCTGTGTTTTTGAAGCATTGAACTTCACCAAATTGGCATCGCCCCACTCTGCGACTACCTTCAGCGTTAAGTTCATGCGTTCAATCATTGCCTCTCTATGAGACTGGATCTGAGATCCACTGGAACGTGCTTCAGGTATGTATCTCTCTACAACGGTGCTGTCGTCTGCATACCCAATGATACCGGGCCTAAGCAGATCGTTGATGTGCAGCAGGAAAAGTGTTGCAGAGAGAACTGACCCCTGAGGAACTCCGGCATTAATTGCCATTTGACCAGACGAGCAGCCGTCAACGACTACTCGAATTGATCGGTCCCTCAAAAAGTCTGATACCCAAACACATAAGCCAGTAGATAATCCATACGTAGGAAGCTTGCTTAATAGGCTGTCATGCCAAACCCGGTCAAAAGCCTTCGAGATATCCAGAGAAACTGCTAAAGCTTCCCCGTTTCTCTCGATGGCTTCACTCCATAAGTGAGCCATGCATGCGCCCAGTTATAACACGCGGACTGTATGAGACTGCTATTATAAGTATTTATCCTATCAAACAATTATATACTTCATTCAAAATGATTACAGGTGAATGATGATTAGTATTTTTTTACTTTGGTTGTAATTTATGTTAGACAAATTCTATGCCATGAACTTGACTTGTAATCATCATCATCAGCCTGAAGAAGTCCACTGCTGGACATAGGCCTCCCGTACACATTTCCAGGAAGAACGATTCTGAGCCCTTTTCATCCACCGACTTCCTGCGATCTTAACAATATTGTCAGTCCATCTGGTGCGTCAAGTAGGGTGGGTGCCCTACTTTTCGTCTTCCGGTTCGTGGTCGCCATTCGAGAACCTTTATTCCCCAACGGTTGCCAGTTCTTCGAGCTATATGACCTGTCCATTGCCATTTAAACTTACTAATTCTAAGAGCTATGTCGGTGACCTAGGTTCTTCTACGGATATCCTCATTTCTGATTCTATCACGTAGTGAAATTCCCAGCATAGCTCTCTCCATAGCTCGTTGCGCGACTTTGAGATTTTGTACGAGGCCACGACCACGTCTCAGACGACTTAAATGATTATTGATTGACGTTCGTAATATTTATTATTACTTTATTTATTTCCAGTTCTATCGCATATCGCATGCCGTCTACGGCAACAAAATTCACTATAAAAAAAAATATATAAATTCGTAATTTTGTTGGCGCTAGCCAACAAAATTCGGAAACATTTTTCAAGAACACGAACGGAATCTCTTTGAGGCGAACTCAAAATCCTTTCGCCGCTCTTGATTCGAAAGAACCAGTGACACGATAAGAGAAGAGAGAGTAGAAAGTTTAAATAGTTTGTGAAAATATATTGTACCGAGATAAAAGTTCTAAAATAACGTCTGATTCAAAGTGACCCAAGCCTTCCCCTGGGTACCTTGGCCCCACATTACGGATAGGGTATCCAACATTTATGACAGGGTGGGATATTGTTTCAGGAAAACGGTGCGTGACGTCACTTCTCATTACATAATTTGGTGTAGAAAAGAGAACTTTGTTCTTTTTATGGCTAGAATAATTAGATGTATTTTGTACGACCTTTTGTGATCTATCTTGTAATTGGAAAGAGAATGAAAGAAAAAACATTTTTTTTTATAACGGTAGTCATTCCCCAGGAGGGCACAAAAATAGACAAGGGTATAAAACAAAAAGAGTACACCAGTTGGTAGCTAGACAGTGGATGACTTACACTAACATAGAAATTAGCTAAAACTAAATGTGTATCTTTTGGTGTAATTCGGGTCTCAAATTCGATTTCTGGTCTCGAACAACAATATGAGTTAACTGAGGTTTCGCTTTTGTGGGACTTGGATAAAAATAACTATTAAGAAATGCTATACATCCTCACAATAAGCCATGCTGTGATTGCGTAGCGGGAAGTCTACGATATTTGCTACGCCGCCGTAGCAAATACTATAATCATAATGTAATAATTATTATAATAAATAGGCTAATTATAATTGAATGTTACGTACAGCTATGTACGGAGCAGCTACTTACCTTGTAATCTTAATCGAATTAAAGTTCATGACACTAATATAATGACAGCGCAAATACTTACTAATTTGACTTCTTGCACAGCTCAGTTGGTAGTAGCTCTGCCTTCTGCGCTGAAGGGCATGGGTTCGATCCCCACCGAGATCAAATTGTTGTGTGGATAATAGATGTTATTTTTTCTATTTGATTCAAAGTCAAAGTCAATAGTTTTTTATTCAGTACGATGCAAGAATCATTTTGAAACGTCTTAAAGCTAGGTGAGTCTAGGTGCCAGTTCCACGCGACCAAGCGTAGAAGAACAGGCAACAAACTACGTCTCGGTTCCTACCGTTTTTTTATATGATCCTTTTACAAATCAAAAATAGTCTAAAATAATAGCAGTGAAGTTCCAGTGTGGTGCCACTTCACTTAGTCATTGTTTATGTATTCTATTATTGTTGTTGAGATTGTTATATTGTATTCTATTATCGTTGTATTGATTGTTGTATTTTATTTTTATAAAACAAATGTACAAAAGTATCATATCAGTTACCTGGTTCCCATAGTATTAGCTCTGCTTAGTTTGGGGCAAGATAGTATTGTGTGGTTTGTTAGCAATATTTATTTATTTATAAAATTACAGTTTTACAGAATAGTTTCTGATGACAAAAGGATACATTATATAATTGAAACAAGATTAAACAATGCGACGCGTGACCCACGGAATAGTGGTTATCTGGCGCATTGCTAGTCAGCGTGGCAGTGCAACCAGCATCTTGGGAACGCTTTCGGCACTGATTTGGATCAGTTGAGCTATCTCTAGATCGTTTGTAACGGTTTACAGATAGCTCAACTGTTTTTTGTGTATTTTGTAAATATTTGTTTAATTGTAAGTTTCTCTGTGTAAATAAATGAAACGTAAGACTTATAAACAGTCCTGAGCCGCCCCATAAAAACTAAAGGCACAAATATTAGTAGGAACGCTATTCCCGATTGACTCCACATTTCGCCTTCCCATCGTAAACCATAACTTTATGTGATCTACGAGAGTTCGCAACTATAGAATTTTTATTCCGACCAACACGCCTCGAATACTTGAGTGGAAATGAAGTACTGACTCGAGTTTTTTTTTATATTTTTCTCTACCGAAGTAAAAAATATATATTTTGGGATTGAAATGAAATGAAACGAAATGATTTACCGTTTTCTTGAAGTATGGTTGTGTATATAACTAATTGATTTCACACACTTCACCGTTGAACTCGGCATGCAAAAAAGAAATAATCATATTTTAGTACTTATAAAAATTAAAAAAGAATTAATTGGATGGCAATGTCAATATAGTATATGATGTAACTAGTGAATAAAAGACTGATTTAAATCGAGGGCCGTAGATGAATCACAAGCAAGTGAAGGATCCTAACGAATGAATCACGACCATAGGGAGTGATTCATAATGATTGAATCACGAGCGTAGCGAGTGATTCAAGTGTTAGAATCCTAAACGACGCCAGTGATTCATGGTCCTCGATATAAATCCGTTTTATTCAAGAGTTGCATACTATATTTTATACCAAGACTTCGAGAAAAAGAAAGATTTAAGCGAAAAGGGATTAAAAACTATGAACTTTGTTTATACTATTATTAAATGACATAAAACAAATAATTTTTGATTTTGTTTTGATTTGTAAAAAAAGAAGGATAAATAAATTTAAGTTTTCTACTAAAACAGTATATAATCCAACGCTAAACTCCTTGTCAAAAATTCATATCCAAAGTATTTATGGCGCAAGAAGGTTTTAAGGTATTGAGATGGACGTTGACCTTATTAGTGTGTTCCAAATTCAAACACCAAAACAGTGATTAAAAGGGCTTTTTATTCACTGTTTGCAGTGAATAAAATAAGCTTTTTAGAGGGGGTATGGTAAAAAATAATTATTAATAGCCTGAAAAGCTTTTAGCCCGTGTACGTCCGTGGGTTTTGTAACCAGCTACGTAGAAGGATGTTTTAGTTCCTACTCTGGTTACCTCTGAATAAAAAAAGCAAGTGTAATTGTTTTCTTATACCTCACAAAAACCTGGTGTTTTTACAGAGTAACAGGCGTGATTGTAGTATGTATGTCCGTCCAAATGGTGGTCCTAAAGCTAGTTCAATAACTTTTTCCAAGGAAAAAGTGTAAGCCTCAAAAAGCTGAAATAGCCCTACACACTAAAGAAATAAGGCGGTATTTTGTAACAAAAATCATATAAAAAAACGCTATCTAGAATTCTGCTATCATCCAATATTGCTAATCCAATTAGTAAACGTCAGACTTGTAACTGAACTCTGAATTTCACGGACTTCAGGTGCCCTTAGCACCAGTTCTAACGGATCGGAACTGCGAAAAGAAACTCCTAATACATTTTTAGAGCAATGCTTTTGTACCTGAAGACTTTTAAAGTACCAAAAACAGATTTTAAATTAAAATCAAGGTGCGTGTGAAATGTAAATCCAGTCACAATTTCTGGTGGAATAGCAATCTATTCCAACGTTAAAAGCTACCAACTAGGACAACGTTGTCCCATCGGTAACTTTTTTACGCCATGTGACTTATACATCTATGACTGGACCTTTAACCGACTTCAAATAAAAAAAGAGGATGTTATCAAATCAGCTGTATTTTTTTTAATGTTTGTTATCGCTTAACTCCGTCGTTTATTAACCCATTGATTTTTTTTTATTTGAAATGTGATTCTTTCATAGAAATTTTATCAAAATCGGCTTAGCAGGTTGGCATGAAGTTGGTTTCTCAAGTTTTTAAAACATGTTTGTCTCAACAACAATTCATTTTCAAAACTAGTGCTGGCCCCTCAGACGGAAGGTATACAAATCCTTAGGTTCTTGTAATAAGGATATCTGCGCGCAGAGATTAATGTTTGTTCGCGCTCCACACACGTCTCGATGCAGCGAGACTTTGGCTGTAGGGAGGTACAGACTGTTTAGTTTGAGAACTAAACCACTATTATTAGAATGGTCTCTCACCTCAGTTGGCAGTAGCTCTGCCTTCTGCGCCGTAGGTCATGGGTTCGATCTCCACGGAGAATAAATATTTGTTTGGTGAACGTAGATGTTTGTTCTCAGTCTGGGTGTTATATTGTATTCTAAGTATGTATTTACAAAAAAAAAGTAAACAAGTAGTATACCAGCTATCTGGTTCCCATAGTACAAGCTCTGCTTAGTTTGGGGCTAGATAGTGTTGAATGAATTGTCAAAAAAAAAAGTATTTTATCAGCTATTTGGTTCCCATAGTACAAGCTCTGCTTAGTTTGGGGCTAGATAGTATTGTGTGGATTGTCCGCAATATTTATTTATTTATTAAACGATGCTTGTTGTTTAATAATATCAGCTTTAGTTATCAAACGTAACAGGTTTTGAAGCAAAGCACCACCATTTTCTTTTAAACCAATGAGGGCCGACTTGGTCAAATGGATCGTTAGAATGACTTAATGAATAGATGACATTAACTAGGCAAAAGAAGGCTTGATTTGCTGCATGTCAAATTGATGACTAGAAAAACTTTTTTATTTTTGTAAGACTTTACATCATATCACAGGACATTAGCAAAATTGACCGATTGAACGGATGTCATTAATAAAGAAAAAAAAGAAAAAAAGAGAGCTGACCCTGCGTTTTCAAAATAGCACTTGTAGTTTTTATTGAGTTCTCAGCTTAAAGTTTGTGGTCACAGGGTTTTTGTGGTTAAACACGCAGTGTGAAAAAAACTTAGGTATATTTCTTATTTCATGGACAGACAGTTGTGTTTAAACCGTGTCGTATGTCTACTCTTGCATTCTAGAAATGTTCTCAACTAAAGCTGTTTGTACACGCACTGAATAGTAAATCTTGTTTGATTTGATTTTGAAAAATATATTAAAAATCTTTAGAAAGCGAACAAGAAGCTGCGTATTTTAGATACAGCAGAGGCGTGTCATTATGGTTCCCTTACTTTTTATGTAACTTGCAGCTAATCTACTTATCGGTGAACAAATATTTGTGTGATGAACGCAGATGTTTGTTCTCTGTCTGGGTGTTGTATTGTATTCTAACTATGTATTTACAAAAAAAAATGTATTTATGTATTATATCAGCTATCTCGCTCCCATAGTACAAGCTCTGCTAAATTTGGAGCTAGATAGTGTTGTGTGAATTGTCCACAATATTCATTTATTTATTTATTATGCTTTTAGAAATTTAATAAATAAGACTAGTTATATTAGTATTAAGCTACTACTTACACGTGAAGAAACCTGCGGCATAGTCAGCTCTGCATCTATTGACCATGTCTTTCCTATGGATTAGGCTGACTAAGCTGTCAGGATGGTTAAATGCTGGGCAAGCCTATTACATCTAAAATCCTGTCTCATGCGCTATAGCGTCCCGTAATTAGAAGCATGAGTAAAACGCCAGTTGTCCCTGACATTATAGGTATAAAAAATCAACTTACCGTCTAAGAAAAGTTGGACGCTTCTCTCCCTCATAGGCTGACGGCATTGATCGCAGGAAATTGAAGAATGGTATGAAGGTTATTGAGGACGTTTATGTGATTATAATAACAATAATATAATATTGTAGACAACCCACACAACACTATCTAGCCCCAAATTAAGCAAAGCTTTGCTATGGGAACCAGATAGCTGATATATTAAGTACACATATACATGTTTTTTTGTAAATACATACTTAGAATACAATATAACACCCAGACAGAGAACAAACATCTGCATTCACCACACAATTGTTCTCGGTGGGGATCGAACCCACGACCTACGGCGCAGAAGGCAGAGCTACTAAACTGAGCTGATTGCCAGTCAAATTGATTGTTAAGATTTTCAGGCTGATTATAAAGAAGTTACTTCACGTAGTAGTGCTACATTCTACCATGCATCGCACTGCTTGCCACAGGCAGAGAGTTCATCATCACACCTTAGAGCCTGGGTGGTAGCGCACCGTTCGGTTTCAGAGGAATTTCCTCCCGCGAACACTTAGGCTGTGGAATGATCTCCCTGCTGAGGTTTTCCCTACGGACTATAGCATGGGGTTCTTCAAAAAGGGCGTTTTGAACGTTTTAAAGGGTCGGCAACGCGCTTGTGATGCCTCTGGTATTGCAGACGTCCATAGGCTACGGTAACCGCTTCCCATCAGGTGGGCCGTATGCTTGTTTGTCAACTTAGTTGTATATAAAAAAAATAAAAAAAAAGTCATTCACAATGAATTTCTGCTTCGTGTACACCAACCCTCAGTAACACACGTCAGGAACAGCACAGTACAATGCCGTGACGAGTTTAATTATTTCGAGCGGGAATGTTCGGAACACAGGAAACACTCCGACAGTAGGAAATGCTGGAATCGCCTTGGATACCGCACTAGATGCCCAAGATAGCCTCCTGTAATGCTCTGTGGCTAGTACCTAGTACTTGGATCTTAATTGAGCGTGGAACAGTGGGTGCAGCAACAGAGCTCTTGGAGTACTTCAACGAAGCACCGTACCGTTACCGTTTGTGACACAAATTTTGCCGCCGTCGCCAAAATTGGCCTTTAGCGGTCGTCGCAAGGAAAACAGAGAGGCATAGATAAAATAATGCCTCAGATTAGTCACGGAATCTTTAAAGTCTGTTTCTTCTTCCCATCGTGCTACTGGTTCTTTCGAACCATTGCATTGTGGTGAAAAGACTTTAAGAGTGTCTCAAAGAGATTTCTTTCAAAGTAAAGTCTTCTGTTCCTTTCTTTTTTTTTTTATTATTCTCATCGTATCAGAAGTTCTTACGAACCAGTGTGATGAAAGGATTCCAGGCTGTGGGCCTGTGCGCCTGAGAGATAGATATGCTTATTCAGATGTATCTTATGGATCATTTTGAAACGTCTTAGAGCTAGGTGAAACATGCATGCCTTAAAATCTGCTCAGAGCCTAAACTACAGCCAGACTTCTTTTTCAAATTTAATTTCAAATTCAAATAATTTATTGCTCCTACTTCTTTATTGTACACCTTACAAATTAACAAAAAGAGAATTTTACAACATAAATATTATTCAATAAATGTACAATGGGCGGTCTTATCGCTATAAAGCGATTTCTTCCAGACACTGCACTTATGTTATACAGGTGATACAGTAGAATAGTTTCAAACAAAAACCCTTACTTATTTATAATCTTTCTTCTACCTTTTAATGTTGAATATTGAAAGCTGATAGGATTTGAACCCGCATTACCTCAGAAGGCCCCACCTTCTGAGGTATTTTGCCAGTGTTGAGACGTGGTCGCTAACTATTGTCCTCGTGCACAAGCTCAAAGTCGCGCAACGAGCTATGGAGAGAGCTATGCTGGGAGTTTCACTACGTGATAGAATCAGAAATGAGGATATCCGTAGAAGAACCAAGGTCACCGATATAGCTAGTAGAGTTAGTATGTTGAAATGGCAATGAGCAGGCCATATAGCTCAAAAAACTGACAACCGTTGGGGAATAAAGGTTCTCGAATGGCAACCACGAACCGGAAAACGAAGCGTAGGGTGCCCGCCCACCAGATGGACCGACGATATTGTTAGGGTCGCGAGAAGTCGATGGATGGAAAGGGCTCAGAATCGTTCTTCCTGGAAATGTGTAGGGGAGGCCTATGCCCAGCAGTGGACTTCATCAGGCTGATAATGATGATGATGATGTATTAGAAGGATACCTAACTAAGTAATCAACAACTATGTATTATGTATGCCTTCAATTCACATTGAACCGCAAACACTTCCTAGTTCCCAGGTTTACATTATAGAAGATCACAAACGCATTGCATCTATGCTAATTAAGTTTTGCTCGAAATTTCCATTTACGGTAGATTCCATTACGAAACTATCGTGCTCTTAGTGAACTGACGTGATAGAAAGGTATACACGGCGACGCTTCAGACTACCCTTTGGGCTTAGAACTAGCTATTACAAATTCAAATTAAAAAATTATTAATTCAATTGTATTACAAGGATTTCATTGAAATGTTTAAAAGCTAGGGGAGTCACGGTGCTGGTTCCACGCCACCAAACCTAGAAGAACAGGCAAACAACTACAGCTTGGTTCGTACCGTTTATTTTTATGATCTTTTTACAATACCAAAATAATAATTATAGTTAAGTTGTAACATAGGCAATAAAAGAGCAAAAGTGCTAGTTATTTAAAGTTTAACGATGCGAGAGCGTGCGGTATCTTGTTGTTTTACTGCCACATTTGTTCACTTCCCTAACGTTACTCTCCTACTATATTGCATGTAGCGTGGTATCATAATCTGTGTAGCCTGACTTGTAGCCAACTGTACCTGTTTACCATACATAGGTAGTTACGTAGGGTTAAACAGGGTGTCTGCTTTAAAACTAAACCATCCTTCTCATACCTTTCAGCTAAAATTTCGGATGCCTGGTTTCTGTATAATAGCTAATAATATTAGGGTTTAGTACCTAATACAATTAGCCATTATACATTATACCTCGTCATACGATAAGTAATTTGGACTAGACCTACAAATTAGACGGTATCGCTCAAACAAAACAAAGCTTGCGTACACTTTGTTAACCTAATACGGGTCTGTATTAAGACCCCTAAGACCTCAGTAGACCTACCACAAGCTCTGTCTAGCTCTGTCTCTGGTTTTGAGTCTGTGTGAGTTTTGACTAAATAAATCCTCTGGTTTTGAGTCTGTGTGAGTGTTAACAAAATCCTGCGTCGAAACGTCACACACACAGTATACACTGTTGAGCACTCACTCAGACAAAACCAGAGCCAGAGCTAGACAGAGCTTGTGGTAGGCCTACCGTTCTTTTAGACCTACAGACTTCTAAAGCATCCCGCTGTGGTCATTCACTATTTTTGCTTCGGTAGGCTTTATTATAACCTTAATAAAATAAGTTTATTTCTTGCCTGGTTAGGTACATGTCTTCTTAGGTATATGTAGGAGAGAGCTTTTTATACGCCCTTTCATTTTTAGGGTTCCATAGCCAAATGGCAAAAACGGAACTCTTATAGATTCGTCATGTCTGTCTGTCTGTCTGTCCTTTAGAATAAGAAGTTTGAACTTCACCAACAATTGTGTTGTATTCTAAGTATGTATTTACAAACCAAAAAAAAAGGTAAGTATACAAGTATCATATCAGCTATCTAGTTCCCAAAGCACAAGCTCCCGCTTAATTTAGGGCTAGATAGTATTGTGTGGATTGTCCGCATTATTTATTTATTTATTTATTTGTATTTATTTACATTTTTGCAATTTGCAATTTATTTAATTAATTATAACAGACCCGCACCCGGACGAGCCACATACACAGAGCTCTACTTCTAGTCTATTTCCTATACCTTTAATTTCTATGTGCTACCCCGTGTTTTACATTTTCAGTTCAGACTTTTCTTCATACTACTCTCATTACTAAACTTACACCATTTTCAGACTCCCTTCTCTTCCTTTGTGATTCGATTTTCAGTCATAGGGATTCTATGCCTTTTAAGCTTACTTTACAAAATGAACGTAGGTATATTTTTTTTGAAAAACGTTATCGTTTATTCTGAAGGAATGCGCTATATTATTTATTGGTTTTCTATTTTAGGAATGAGGTTATTTGTAGACGTGTGCCACTTTGATGATTATGGCTTCTGAGGCCTACCATGAGCTCTGTCTTTGGTTCTGGTTTTGATTCTGTGTGAGTGCTCACCAGTGCATTATACTGTGTGTGTGACGTTTTGACGTAGGATTTATTTAGTCAACACTCACGCAGACTCAAAACCAGAGCCAGAGACAGAACCAGAGACAGAGCCAGACAGAGCTTGTGGTAGGCCTACTATTTACGTTATTGAGAAATAGCGATACTATAGGTAGGTACCATTAAATTATATCGGTTGCTGTAATTGGCAATACAGTTTTAACAAACGCAATTTTCAGTGATTGGTTTAGTTTAGGGTGGGCTAGTAGTAGCGGTCCCGCGCCTTCCAATCCTAAGGTCGTGGGTTCAAATCCAGTCCAGAAAACTATACAACCTCAAACCCGTTAAAATTGACGTCAGTAGAAATTTAATTTCCGAGTTGTTCCCAGTGACGAAAATCAGCCGTTCATTTAATTTTCATTCATATAATATATTTTTTTAATACACAATCCACACAACACTATCTAGCCCCAAACTAAGCAGAACTTGTATTATGGGAACCAGATATCTTGATATAATACTTATATATTTATTTTTTTGTAAATAATATACTTATAATACAATATAACACCCAGACAGAGAACAAACAACTGTGTTCCCCGTACAAATACTTGTTCTCGGTGGGGATCGAACCCACGACCAACTAAGCTGAGAGGCCAGTCAATTCTATAATTATATTCAATTATTATTATATTATTTAGTTGGTTGTAATAAACAGGCAAAATCTGCTGAAGAAACTGAAGATAAAAACACTTAGCACGTAAATACAGCCTCATTTAAGCCAAATAGACCTTAAATATGGCGTGCGTTGTTGAGACGATGGTGGCGTAATCTCTTCCTGTCTAGTCTGGGTGTTTGTCTCCATTAAGCATTTATTAACCGACTTCAAATAAAAAGGAAGGTTCTCAATTCAGTTTTTTTTTTTATTTTTTTTTATTTGAACTATAATTTAATCAACAAAATAAAAATTCAGCTGTATTTTTTTATTTTTGTCATCGCTTTTTTTCGACACATTTGAGCCGATTTGAAAAATAAAATATCTGAAAGGTAATACTTTGGGGTGATGATAATTATTTTTCGTCCGTTTATATAATTTGTACAGCCAACACCCAGACAAAGAACAAAAATTAATGTTCATCACACAAAAAAGTGGTGGGGATCGAACCCACGCCCTACAGCGCAGAAAGCAGAGCTAGTACACAAGGATACGCATCAGACTATACACTGCTAGCTCTTATGTCCTTGCAGTAAGCGTCATTTTTCTTTGTTTTTAGGTAAATTGAGCTGTATCCCACTGTACCAACTGAGCTGTAAGGCTCTCTGAAATTAATCTTGCCCGTTTCGTATCGATATTCTCTTCTACTGTATAATTATTGCAAGTAATTAATAGAGCAACTGAGTTCAACAAAGGAACCTCCTTTGTTTACTGAAGGAAGCTATTTATATGAAATTGAAGAAGTTAATTCTCTTTACGATCTGTGTTTTGAGCACGAGTTACTGAGGTTAATCGCTGGACCTGTAGACCTGTATCGGTTTACAGACGATAGTTGAACGTGACAACGTCATACAGCTGTCCACGCGGACGCATCGCTCACTCAAGTAGGAGAGAGACAGATGTCGAACGCTGCCGAACGCGGAGGCCGTGCGTGCCTCTTTGTCGCTCGTTCCGCGCTCTCGCTTGCACTTCAAGCCTTAAATGGAAAGCCTTAGAGCAAGGTAACGCCGCATGAGTCATGTTTTTTCATGCGTGCAGCCGGCTCCATCGAATTATAAGACGTTGTCAAGTCAAAAATGAGGTTGGTCGGTGGGACCGGTCTAATCACATCGATTGCGCCAAACACTGGTGCTACAGTACGGATATCCAATAACGGTTACTTGGAAGCAATATATTTTGCCTCTTTCCGGATTACCTGAAGGAAATGAAGGTAGAATTACAGGAAAACTTTCCGTGACGTCATCAGCTATCAAATCAGAAACCACTTTTACGACATTGGTTTTTTCATGGTCACGTTGCTTGAGCTATTATTCTTCTCTTCTTACTAGTTATTTATTATTTATGACTAAGAGCAAATTTTTCAATCTTTATTGAACAGGTGCTACTATTTTTTATTCGACGAATAGCGTTATTCCGTAGGTGTTTCACAAAAACGACATTCAAGTGCAACCGACCTACAAAAACAATATCTTCCTATCCGGATTTGGATCAAGTAGAAAAAGCACATAATAATATTATTATTTCATATACCTACAGCCTTTCCGCATGTCTATTTAGTTCAGTTTTACAATTTTTATGTTAGTGAAGTGTTACTGTTTGGTTTTAGCCTTAAATTATGATAATATGCTTTACTTTATGAGATGTGGGCCCTTTTTCGGTAAAGCTCTCTTCCATTTTTTCCATTGCTTTCTGTTCTGCAGACATCCAATTCCCGTTATCCAAGTTCTTGTCAAAATAGTATGATTATAATACATAATTATAATCATACCTGTTTCCCCTAAGGGTATATCCGAAACAAAACCACTCGCTAGACAGCAATAAAGATTTATCTTTATTGTTAGCACCTAACCATTTAATCATCCCATAGGTGAAAGGGTAATCCCCTATTATTCCCCATTGTTACAAAGCCCTGAGCAATTAAAAATGGTGCAGAAACCGAGTGAAACAAATTATGCTGCTTCATTTGTTAGCATTTTCAAATAAATTGGCCAAAATTTATGTAATCTATTTATTTTCTACCCTATCTCTACCCATCGAAATTTAAGGAATATTTATTTATTTTTAAGTGCCAAGTAATAATGCACGTAACTTTCAGCCTACTGGCCTATTGTCGTGTTTTCTTCATCATCATCATTCCCAGTCCGACTTAACCCACTGCTGGGTATAGGCCTCTTTTTGCTCTTGCCATTCAAAACGATATTAGGCTACCCTCATCCATCTGTGGCCCACGACATTGACGTGTCTTATGTGTCACGAATTATTTCAAACCAGTGTGGTGAAAGGATTTTAAGAGGCTAACGGAGGGCGAATTTTCATACAAACGTAATAGGTATGTACCAAAATTATTACTAATTAAGGCAGATTTTTTCATACAAACGTAATACCAAAATTATTACTAATTTAGGCAGATTTTCACTATATTATTGTAATAATTGTATTTGTATAGTATTTATCTAGATTCTTGAACAGTTTTTATTACAATGTTCTTATATTTTAAACACCGTAATCACATTTTTCCATTTTGCAATGAAAAAAATATGAAAAATGCGAATGGTGTTTATTTTATTTGAGGTAAGTAATTGTGTGCATATGTTTTCGAACTTTTTTGGTGTGTATCACACACCCAAGACTGGATATCTGATCTGATTTATTCACAAAATTGTATCTTCAATCTTTCAATCTAATATTTTAACAGGCACTTAGACTAGCTTTACGGCGGCGTTTTAAAATGTTTCTTGTGTTTCTACTGATTAATTAAATCCCTTTCAACTTAGATGATAATGATGATATGTCTTAAAAGACTGCTGCAATAGTCTGAAATTAATAAGCTACACTTCAACAAACAAGGTCAGAAAAGTTGAAAACTTTCATAGCACTGCAAAGAAAGAAAACTTGGAAGAACGAACTCAAACAGATACCTTTATTCCGGCTAACTCATCATCACAGGACACCGGATGTTCAACTTGTAAAGTTTCCTTCTAGAAAGTTCTAGTACAGTTAGCTGCACTATAGAATGCATACCATTTTTAAAATACTTATAAATAATTTATTTACCTACACAGAAATTTACAATTAAACAAACTTTTACAAAATGTACAAAATACACAAGAAACAGTTGAGCTATCAGCACTGTTACAAACGTTAAACTAATAGTTACTGTCTCAATATTGGAATACATGCAAAACAAAATACCTCTTAGTTTTATCCGTCTCCATCACCCCACTTTCCCTCAGAGCGAGGTAACGCCGCATGAGTCATGTATTTGTGCGTGCAGCCGGCTCCATCGAATTATAAGACGTTGTCACGTCAAAAAGAGGCTAACAGATATCTCCAATGACGATAGGATTATTTCAATTCGCTATACATGTGCTAAAGCTTACACGACTAGTGCTAGCCCCTATGAACATTTGCCCAAAAACGCTAACGTTGTCACGTCAAAAATCAACGCGCAACGCTGCGTGCTGTTGGGAAGTGCCATGGGATGGACAGCAGAATACCACAAAAACTGTGACCACCGTATTATGCTGTCTTCCTACGGTGCGTGGTTCTGCAGATCATCACGCACAGCCGACGACGACGCACGGCAACGCACACAGGAGGGCTCCTGTGCTACCGCGCACCTCGAAGCACGAAACCGTTCCCATGGTGTGTCGTGCGAGCTGATCCGCCTCCGTGCGCGATATCACACACCAGTGGAAAGGGGCTATAACCCGTACAGAATACCACCAAAACTGTGACCACCGTATTGGCTGTCATGCGTGCTAATGACTACAGCAAAGAACCCCAAATATGGAGAAGACCTATGTATGTCTAGTGGTTTTAATTAGGCTAATGATGATAATTTGTTTGTTTAGGTTTAATCACGTCAACGACCCTCATTACCAAATGCTTGAACATTACTTTTAACATGCGCTTAAAATGTGCCTTATCACTGTTTGTGCATCATAGGGCACGTTCCTTGCTTGTGTGACCTACAAAGAAAAATATTGAGATGTGCTTACAATAATGTATTATTGTTTTTTAGCCACTTTCTAAAATATAGCACCGATGTAACCATCGCTTACCTATTAATTATTATTTTGTATCTCATAAATCGCATTTCCTTGTAGGTCACGCACGTCAGGAACGTGCCCTAGAACCTACTGCTTGCCTTCAACTTGCATAAGCAATTAATTAATTTAAGGCTGTGGTATTAGTGAACGGCCTTGGCGATCTGGGCGGAGTCAAATATATTCCCCGCGCCAACCGCGCTTCCCCGCTACATTTAGACGCGCGCATTGTTCGACTCGCGCTCTTCGCAGTATGCCGCGTCATCGTGCCCATAGCTTCACTTTTATTCGAATTTGGTTTAGGTGCGCTGATTTCGTACGAAGTTTTCCTTCACTATATTTTGGTAGAACTGGTTCTGCGCGCGTAACTTTATTTAGCGTGGAATTCTCTCAAAGGTAAATAAATTGTAAGATAATATAGATTGTATTCCTATTCCATCGTTATCATTATACCTGTAGGCCTACCACAAGCTCTGTCTGACTCTGGTTTTGAGACTGTATGAGTGTTGTCTAAGTAAATCCTACGTCGAAACGTCACACACACAGCATAATATACTGGTCAACACTCACAGACTCAAAACCAGAGACAGAGCTGACAGAGCTTGTGGTAGGCCTACAGGTACGCATTAGATTCACTGGTTCACGGTCCGTTTGAGTGAAAAGCTGACTGTTTGTCTAGCTAGGTACTTTAGTGTGAGTGCGACATTCATACAGTGTGGTCACGTTTAGAATGGCTCTAATAAACAAAACGCGTAAGCACCTAAAATCTCATGACATTTAGGTTGCAAGATAAATAAAAAAATAATACTAGGTACTACATATTATTTGAACTATACCCTTCGCGAGGAGAGTAGGTATAGCGCCCCGCAACGCGTGCCTGCCCTGCTCGCCGAGCGAGTAGGTATAGTTCGAGTATTCTGTAGTATAATTTTTCTCGCGACCAAAATGTCATGAAACTTCTGGTGTTTACGCGTTTCGTTTATTATAGCCATTCTAAACGAATTTGGCAGTAGTCTTATTAGGTATTTATTAGGCCTGGTATGCTTGGATTATTATACAAGCAGAGTGTATAATAACAAAGCGGATAGGCATAGTAAGTTTATTGGGGTTATAAGTTGGGCACCTATTACCTAACATTCATCATCATAGATAAAATAAAACAGTTTTACTTTTAAAATTCTTCAATGTTTAATTGTCTTTCATTCAATACATACAATCTTTTTTCTGGTCGTTCTTCTTCAGTATCACTATCTGGTCCAATCTGAGAGCATGTTGGTTTGTTATTTTCTATGATTTTATTTTCAATATTCTCTTTTTCAGCTTTCCTTTTTTTTGGAACGCTGTTTTTGGAGCTCTTTGCTTCTATTGCTTCTTTTATATAGGGTGGATCACGAATTGACATTTTTCTTGTAAATCGAGGATCAATGAGTTCTGGCAAAACGCAATTTAAATAAAATTTTGTCAGTTTGGGCTCCATTATTTCATCCCAGAACTGATCATCCCTCTCAATTATATTTTTTTGCATAGGGATATTTTCGCCCAACCACAATCCAAACAGGCATTTTGTTTTTTTTGCTATATGAAGTTGTCCTTGTATTTGGTAGTACCAGTTGTGTTTTTTATTTACTTGGATGGTGCCATCTTTAAATTTGTAAAATGGGATTTTTTTTTCTTTGACTGCCTCTTCGAAGTTTGTTTTGTACACAGAAACAGGACATTTAATTTCAACTATCATATTTTTATTCTTGCAGATTCCATCAGGACTCGCACCTAAATATGATAGTTTTTCATCAATGAATAAGCCACATGGTTCTATTTGAGCCATTGCTTCTTTTGAAAGCTGTTCTATTGCAATCTTTTCGTTATCATTGCCATGTTTGATTGATTTGATGTGGCTTATACAATCTTTGTACAGCAAATCTTTCACAAGGTTTCCACAACTGACATCTTCACGTCGTTTTACTATTCTCCCAAAATTAGAAGCAGTTAATATATTTCTTCTCAATTCAAGCCACTCGCTTGATGCGCTTTGTAAAATAGTTTCCCTTTCAATGTGTTCTCTCTCCTCCTTTGTTTTATTAAGATTTTCCAGAAATGTCTTTTTGTTTTTCTCCATCATTTCGGGGCTAATGTCTTCTCGGGCACAATTTTCTCCATAGTTTATATCTTCCCCTCTAAAAAACTTTTGTTTGTTTTTCTTTTTATAGTATTTTCGTTGATTTCTTTTCGATAGCCTTCTTCGTTCCAGAATTTTGATCGTTCCTCTTGGACTTCTACCTGATGCTTGTTTGAATGTGGTTGACAACAATGCACGTGTGTTGTGGGATATAACTGCACCTTTGCATCTACTTTCGTATGATCCCTTCAAACTAAAATTGATTCGCTTCCCTCCAATCAATTTAGCAATTATGCTATTAAAATTTTCTGATTTATTACTCTCCACATTATGTACAAGGCTTGGTGCATGAGCGGCAACGTACGATACAATTTGGCAAATCTTGCTCCAAAGACTACTTGTTTTAAAGTCGTGGTCACTAGTGTCCTCCCCAACTTTGTTACAAAAGTATTGTTTACAACGGCTATGATCGTCAAATGCATGACTATGAGCCAACAGTATGTCATTGTACAGGAATTCAACATGTACACGTTTCTCGGCATCTGAATTGGAAGTGTATTTTTCCATTGCCTTTTTTATGGTTGATCGAATAATAATAACTTTTTTATCAGTTATATACTTCCTAAAACGTATCGGATATTTTGTATCTGTTTTAAGTTGGGTTATTTTGTTACATAAATTTCTCATTACATGGTTTTTGCATTCTATTTTCTGAATAGTTACATTTGAGTATGGTCGAGTTTCCACTAGTTTTGAATATGTAGCCGAATCTCCATCACTTATCATTCTTCCATATATAAGCCCATGCATTTCTATCGAGCATTTGAAACCCTCGACAAGGATAGCGGATTCCATACCAGTTGACGGACCGGAGTAATTTTTGAAACACGTATGTTCACGGGGTGATTCGTTTTTATATTCCGCAAGAGCGCAAATGCAGCAATATTTATTTTTTACTCCTACATATAGCACTTTGCCAGTTCTTTTACCAATAATGGCGGCTGCTCCTGATAGTGCAGAATAATTTTTTTTGTATGTTCGTTTGCTCCAGCATCCATCTACTGAAACATCAATGATAGGTATTCCATTAGCATCTGTTCTCCCTTCAGCTATTGCTGCCTCTCGTTCTTCATCCCCTGCATTTTTCATTGTTTTCATTGAGATATCATTCCACATCTTAGTAACTGAGGCATGGCATTTTTGGTATAATTGAAACCCCATGAGAGGTAAATCAAGTGAAGCAGATAATTCTTGTAGTTGAGAATATCCACAACCAATCGCAACAGTTCCTAAAACGGCACTATTATTAATATTCATGCCACTGTCTTCATCACTGGATACATGAAACATCATATTACATAGTTTGCATTGTAATTTCAAATTGGAATGCAGTCCAGCTATTTTTTCAGATACAATTTCGACGCAACCAAGACCACAATTCATAGGTCCATGTGTTGAAATTTCTTGCAACTTCTTGTAAAAAAAATTTAAGTTTATAATTCTTCGTCCTTCAATGATAAATTCTTGTGCAGATTCTGTATGGTCCACCTGTAAAAAATTAAAATGAAAAAATAAAATTATTGTAGAGCATGACTATAGTCACTACTTTACCAACTGAATCGTAGGGCCATAAACGTCAATAGGGATAGGAATGTGCACCGCGTCCTAACATGTCATCGATAATTCGCTACCTGCATTCGACCCTCATTAGCGCCGCGCACTGGAGTTATTATGTACCTACTCTATAGATCAACTAATAGGTAGGTAGGTACCTTACCTGTGGTTGAATACTATCGGCATTCTCTTCTGAATCCGAAAACAAAACAGCTTCAGGACTTTGAACCCCAGGCACGGTAGATATCTCCTCAATTTTTTCATCCGGGCATCTAAAAATATTATACATTTTCAGTCAGTATTGGTCAGCACAGCAGTGAGCACTGGTGGTCTAGTGGAAGCGGCACTGCCTTCCGATACTATAAGGTCGTGGGTTCAAATCCAATTCAATTCAAATTCAGACATAAATAATAAATAAATATTATAGACAATCCACACAACACTATCTAGCCCCAAACTAAGTTTGTACTATGGGGACCAGATAGCTGATATAATACTTATATATTTTTTTTTATAAATACATACTTAGAATACAATATAACACCCAGGCATAGAACAAACATCTACGTTCACCACACAAATATTTGTTCTCGGTGGGGATAAACCCACGACCTACGACTCAGAAGGCAGAGCTACCACCAACTGAGCTGAGAGGCCAGTCGATGCACCAATGAGTTTTTTTGTCCGAATATTTATGTGCACTAAACGGTGAAGGAACGACAAGGAACCAAAGGTAAAGTACAACAAAAATATACTCAGTAGGTAGGAACATGTCCACATTCTTGGGGTGGCTTTTATTTTTGAGACTTCTTGTGAGGGATATGAATATGAGTGAGAACGTAGAAGGTACTTACTGTAAGCGTTTTGTTTCTGGTACTTCTTGTACAGCTATATCGTTTCCTTGTTGTAACTTCGCTTTCCTCGATTTTCTAAAATAAAAATATAAAAGTAAGTAAGATAAATTGTATGCTAAAGTATGTTTATTGTACTTCGCACTATAAACATACAATAGAAATAATTACTATGCTACTATATATAGCTAGAATACGTAGGTACGTGGTCCGAACACTCACTGTTCGAGTATTCGAATATTTATACAGTGTGGTCGCGTTTAGAGCGGCGGCGTTTTCATGACGCATACGTAGTTTTGGTTGTGAGAAAAATATACAAAGCACAAAATACACATCACAGACTCGGGGTACTGTATCTACTCGCCAAGCGAGTAGGTAATGCAAAAATAGTTATGGTTATTCCCATAGTTATTTCTAAAATAACTTTTCTGTTAGGCAAGTTCCCTAGGCTGAACTTTTATTTGAAATAGAGTTGTGTGCCTACCTAAAATCGTAAGATGCCGCCCAACTGATGGACCGACGAAATGAAATGAGAAGATTCTAAATCGTTATTCCTGGAAATGTATGTACGGTCTATGAACAGTTGTGGATATATTTAGGCTGATGACGGTGTGTGAGATAGGTAAGTACCTATCACACACCGTACTGAGGCATTATCGTGGGTTCGATCCCCACCGAGAACCAATATTTGTGTGATAAATACAAATGTTTTCTCTGTCTGGGTGTTATTTTGTATTCTAAGTAAGTATGTAGGTATTTAAAAAAAAATATGCAAGTATTATATCAGCTGTCTGGTTCCCATAGCACAAGCTCTGCTTAGTTTGGGGCTAGATAGTGTTGTGTGGATTGTCTATAATATTTATTTATCATAGAGGTAGGCAGGCAGGCAGGCCTAGAACCATACCTATTATGTACCCAGGTATATAAGGTACAAGCAACAATCATACAGATAATCTAGTGCTTGGGTGTGATTGTTTTACACTAAGTAACTAGGTAGGTACACATACCTATGCGGTATTTAGTTGCTGAGTAAAAATTGGTACTTACATGACTTCATTCATTGTAGCAGCTTTGAAAGCTCTGGATTTCTTCGCCTTACTTTTCTTCGGCATTTTTTATTGCACACACGGTATGTAGGTACACGAACAATAAAAAAACTTCACTATTAAAACCACTAAACTAGACTTATTATAGCAAGCGTCCAAGCGCGAAAAATAAATAACTTAGATATAAAAATGACTATGACTACATACTCTAATGAAAAACTAACACTAAATCGTCCATGCGAAAGTCGGGACACTGTAATGCAAGCGAGCGGTGCAGCGAGCAACACAACCTCCACGTCCGATGGTCTGAGCTACACTGCCGCCCGTCGCCCGCGCACGGACCCGCTTATTCCGTTATGTATCGAATGCATGAAATAATTGTTTGTATCCAAACGAATCATTAGATCAAATATTCAAACGTAGCGTTTGTAAAGAAAAATCAGACATTTTTTTGGGTGAAATAAAAAAACAAAAATGTTGTGCCGTCTAGGAGTAGTTACGAAATTTAAAGAAAGAATGCCTCACTTTCGAGTATTTTTTTCATATAGTATTATTATAGTTAGAATTATTTCAAACGTACCAATTAAAGTTTAGGGTCTAATAAGCAACATATATTTTTTTTGTACATTTATATTCATTATTCAAAGAGGAGTTACATGTAGAAAACCTCTTGTTAGCACGTACCCCCACCTTAAGCAATATCATTGCTATTTATATCACTTTAGGTGCGATAAAGTATATGTGCGAAAATCAATAACATCTATTTGCAAGCACATTCAAATACTTTATAGGATCACAGCTTCTGTGGCCTTTCCTAGGATAAATAGAGGTGTTACTTGGACAAATGTGTAACGATTTAGATTCGCTGCATTGCTGGGGGTGGAGTGTGCAAGGTATGAGAGGATATAATAGACAGACATTAGAAATAGGTCGGCTAAAAACGCAGTCTTTTATAGGCGGCTGATCGCAATGCAATGTGCTGTTGTGGCTAGCTGCATTTCATTTTTTACGTGAAACCGCATGATATTAATAAATAAAATAAAAATCATTTAATTCGGACCTCATAAAATGGCGCAATGACTTGCGGCCAGTTTTAGGAAAATATCCGCAACATCACACCGTATCCAGTAGCCACTATTAGTGCGTTGTAGACTTTTTTTTCTGTTTATCGTAACTGGTATTTTCAAACCCGTGCAGCAGTGTGGTGATAGGATTTCAAGTGCTTCTCAGAGAGGTTCCTTTCGTTGTAGGCCTAAGTATAAGGTAAGTATTATGTACTTACCTCACAACTGTGGGTAAATCGGCATGAAGTATAAATGGTTTATACAATGCCTATTTTGGGTCTCGTTGAACTGACCTAAGGTTTAAAAAACGTAACTGATTGTAGTGGATTGTAGTGGCTAGTTCAGTATTCAAAGATGAGGTACAACTTTTCTATAGATTTCTCCATTTTTCCACATCGCTGTGTTGCTAACTACTTACTAGTGTTACCTTATTAAACTATTTTATATAATAAACTTATTGAACTTTAAAGCTACGGTCACACTTTACTATTCTTCTGCTTGTATGTAATCGATTAACATAATAATCGAAAACATGTTCAGTTAAAATTAAAAAAAAAACATTTGATTTACCTGTTGTAAAATACGCTACAGCCTTACCGTTTGTACCACTTCACAAGACAGACATACCGCGACGTCGACCGAACGCTACAGATCAGCGCACCAATACTACTCCGCTCTTGCAGCCAATATTGTGGGATTACACTTTTGCGAAAAGCCTGTTTTTGTACTTATTTTCCAATATTTACATATATATTTTTTAATAGCCACGTGAGTTTTTCTGACGAAAAATTGATGTAGGTACACTATGCTAGTACTCTCAAACGGTGAAGGAAAACATCTGTGAGGAAACTGGCATGTCGTATAACCTAAAAAAAATTGAGAACATGGTGTCAAGTGCACGAAAGTGAATACTTAAAATCCTTTCACCACACTACTGGTTTGAAAGAACTAGTGACACGACAAGAAGAAGAAGAATAGTAAATAATACCTACTTAGTAAAGCTTATTTAGTGGAAAATTGACACGCCCTAAAGAAGAATAGGTAAACTATTTATTTAAATCTTAACTAACAAATAATTTAGTTTAACAACTATTCGAGACTCAACCAATTTAAAAGATTGCATTTTATTTTTATAAAAAAAATTAAACTAGTTAAATGAAAAAATCCATGTCAATCAACCTTTGATAAAATAAACCAAAACTTACTGTACTGTAATGTAGCTTCCGACGATGATAGCGAGTTCACTTTCGCCGTAAACTAAGCTCGATGGGTACTTGCTTCGTTTGACTGCCAACAAATGGATGAAATTCAATTCAAAGCCAATGAAATGACAATCAAAGCCTATTCACGTGCTACAATTGGTTTAGGGAACAAAAGATCGGCACGTTTTCGAATGTTGTTTGTTTGGTTTGTTTGATGCATAAATATGCCTATAAATGGCATTGACTTTATTTTAGTAACCGCGGTCTTACGTATTAAAATATGTCAAAAGAGTGAATGACAGAACTTTAACGTAACTTATCCGTTGATAACCCGGCTAAGAACTATGAATAAAAATTAATCCCTAAAACATTCCTTCTACGTTACGGTTACAAAACCTGGTTACGTCTAAGCACTATTGGAAGACATACAGCACTTAAATTACTGCCAGCTCTTACCACTAAAGGCCTGCGCATATCTGGGCGATGGCAATGGCGATCACGTGATCGCTACCAAATATGACAGCGATATTTGACAGCGTTTCAGCTGATCGCCATCACCTAGACGTGTGCAGGCTAACTTCAAGCAATTATTAAATTTAAATTGCGAATTTTAACTATTAAGGCCTGCGCACACCTAATAGGTCACTGGCGATCGAGATCAGTGAAACGCTATCAAATTTGACAGCGATATTTGACAGAGTTTCATTGATCGCCATTGCCAGCGACCTAGGTGTGCGCAGGCCTTTATGTTAGGTTTAACACTAACTTGTAAATCCTCCTACTCCTATTGTCTTTGTGTGACAATAAACTTTTTAATATTTGTATTTGTCTTTTGTAAATCTACCTACTTACTAAGTCTACCAATTGAGTTATCTTTAGATTGTTTGCAAAAGGTCTAGGTATAATTCTAGGCCTTAGCGTGGTCTAGGCTTTATGTGATACTTAAATGAGACGAATGGTATTATTGTGGAAGTCTCTGGGCGAGAATTACTTGAAGATATTTATAATTCACCTAATTCAAGAGTGTAGGTACACAATAAATAGAGCCTTCTTATTTGCTCAGCCTTTATAGAGGTGGGTATTCAATTATTCAGTACGAAAAACCACAACGCGTATTCGTTGTAATGCGTTCATGTTTACACTCACGCGTAGGTTTAGAGTTGGGATAGATTTTAGCCGGAGAAACTAAGGTTACAATTAAAAAAAAACATAAACTGACTTCAAATATTGTTATTGTTATATTATTCGTGTTATTATTCTTCTGTTAATTAAACGTCTATAACGACGGTGAGTCACAGTTGCTGCGCTGTGTCGCACTCTGCTGGTATCACGGAAGACCAGCGTTATAGTGGCACTCGCTACTATAACGCTCGCATAACATTTATGCTGAGTGGCGACCAATTTTTATGTTAGCGTTACTTGTTGTGTACATTCCCTGGAGTTTCGAATAGAGTTTTTAAATCGGCTCTTGAATGACGAAGTGACAAATTGAGAGTCAAGAAATATTTATTCTATGCCACAAGTACCTAATATTATGTAAAAAAACCTTTTTTTTTTGAGGTTATGCTATCAAATAGGTCCCATAGAAATTTAATCAAAACCGGTTCAACAGCTTGTTTCTTATGTTTTGTTGAAAATATTTAAAATGGTCGTTAGTTAAAAGGAGTAAAATAAAGGCTAACATTAAATTACCTTCATCATTATTGAAACCAATCAAAAATCAAATAAAAACGTTGTCCATCGTTTTTCTGTAACTCTGCCAAAGATGAGTTTACATTCATTATCCTTCGTCAGATTCTTTTGCAAAGTGACTCGACCTTCATTGCTAACTCAATGAAAATTATTAAAAATGTCATTGGAATTATTCATTCTCAATCTTTTAAGCCCATCTATAAGCCTACCACTAGCTCTGTCTGGCTCTGAAAAATCTAAAATGTACTTACCATACTTCAAACAAATAAAATTTAATTCATTTCATTTTTTCATTTCATTTCATTTCTGGCTTTGAGTCTGTGTGAGTGCTCATCCAGTGTATTACACTGTGTGTGTGACGTTTCGATATAGGATTTATATAATCAACACTCACACAGACTCAAAAACAGAGCCAGACATAGCTCGTGGTAGGCCTACTGGAGTTTACCCCTTATCGCGTATCGTTCTTATCACGCTATCCTTTCCGCTTCTCTGTTCTCCGGATGTACTGGATCTAACCCTTGTCTAAATGGGTTGTCTTCTACGAAAGCTTCTCAATAGATAATCCACTCATTAATAAGGTGTTGGGTTCTGAATGAAAAATTAGGTATAGTAAAATCACATTTTATTGACTTATACTATGTACAAACAGTAAATATACAGTTTGTCTTCAAATAAATATACAGATAGACAAACTGATATTATTTGACCATAGCCTGATATTTTTTAACAAAATATAATTATTTATTGCACACAATACAAAACATAGGAAAAGGTCAGAAATAGAGGGCATGTACAAAGGCGAGCTTAACCCTGAGCAGAGTTTTCTTACAACAAACCTTTGAGGCTAGAGAGAGCAAACTGCGTGGCCCGATGTCCCGGTCACTCTACCCATAGGAAGCTAGCATGTCAATTTGCAATGTCTGTACCTACTATTTAATATCTTATTTTTATATCTGTGTAGATACTTTATTATAACTTTGAAGCGTAGCGTGTGCTGTCTTTGAAACTTTTGATTTTGTATAATTACATTGCATACGTCTGACTAAGTGAAGTGGCACCACACTGGAACTTCACTGCTATTATTTTAGACTATTTTTGATTTGTAAAAGGATCATATAAAAAAACGGTAGGAACCGAGACGTAGTTTGTTGCCTGTTCTTCTACGCTTGGTCGCGTGGAACTGGCACCTAGACTCACCTAGCTTTAAGACGTTTCAAAGTGATTCTTGTATCGTATTGAATAAACGCTTATTGAATCTTGAATCTTGAAGCAGATTATATGTATAGTATAGGCAGGTTCGTGAAAAATACTTAGATACCTACCTATATATGTATTCGAATTTTCGTACAATCCAATATTCTTTTAATTCTAGTTGTGAATTCAGTTCTGTGGATAAATAATATCCAATATCAGTCTGAATAACCCAGTTATTGGACATTTTCAGGAAACATGGTTTTGAGTCATCTCTAATCAAGACCCGCAACACGTAAGCACCACGAAAACATGACAGCCATGCTTGTATTGCTGTCATGTTTTCGTTATCCTGGTGATATTGTGGATCCCTTTGCTATCGCCTTGATGTGGCCGGGCTTTAAGAGCAAGATACATGCTTTGAATTTGGCTTAAATACACCCAGTTCTTCTTGCCATCATTCATTTATAATAATAGGCTTGGTCGTGTGTGACTGGCACCGTAGTTTCAAGCCGCGAATTATTCGTAATAAATATTTTCTGATTTTGACATCGATTATAAAAATAAATTACAATTATATTTGCCGGACAAAATACAGCCCTACTAGAAAGGAAGTTAGTTAAAAATTTACCGTAAAAGCCTCAACCAGCTTTCGATGAGCGCGGAAACTCTCGACTATTTTGATAAAGGATTTTCTGGAATAAGAACACACGTAAAGTAGGATTCATTACAGTTTTCAAACTTTATACAGTAAGTAAAAGGTAGTTCATTTTGAAGAGGAGTTTCCTCACTGCCACGGATTAAAAAAAAAACAAATGAGTCGCTACTAAGTACAGTCCACATCCAACAGCATGTTACCTCTCACTCACACAATATGATTAAAAGCAGTGTTCGAAATCATAAACGGGACTTTGCTTTTCTATACTCAGAAGTGGAAGCTGACTTAAATCATAAACTTTCTCTATCTTAAATCTATAAAACTCTTGAAAGAACTCTTGCCCTAACGATCTAGAGATAGCTCAACTCAAAGATAAAAAATATTTTTCAAATCGGCTTATTAATGACGATAATAATATACATTATAAAAAATACAGCCGAATTGAAAACTTCTTTTTTATTAAAAGTCGGTTATAAAATAAAGTGAAGTTATTACGGAATTATGAATAAAAGTCTATTACTATTCAGCTCACTCCCTCTCACAAAGAAAGCGGAAAGATAGTAAATAAAACAGTCGATACATCTCCAGTCTGCTCGCGATTCTTCCTACTAATAACGTTAGAGAGACCGAAGGGCCACCTCAGGTAATTGCTAAATTGAATTCTCCCCCCATTCGCCATTAAGGGAGATACTCCCCCTAGGTATGTAGCTCAATGTAATATTACAGAAGCATACCACAAGCTGTGTCTCTGGCTCTGGTTTTTAGTTCTGTGTGAGTGTTGACTAAATAAATCCTACGTCGAAACGTCACATACACAGTATGTGACGTTTCGACAATACACTGGTGCTCACTCACATAGACTCAAAACCAGAGCCAGAGTCAAAGCCAGACATAGCTTGTGGTACTGATGAGGTGAAGCGGTGGCGGTTTTGAAGTGACGCACTTCACTTTGGTACGTTTCAGTTGAATTTACAAAAATTAGTATTTTTATACAAAAAAAACTATTATTCAGTAGCCTACATCATCAGCTTGAACGAGCCCACTGCTTCTATTTGACCTCTGACCTCTAGAAGGATCTATCTAGTCCCAAATCAAGAAGAGCCTGTACTATTATGTGAACCAGATAGCTTATCACATTTTTTTGTAAATACATACCTACTAAGAATCGAATATAACACCCAGACAGAGAACAAACATACATATGCGTTCTCCACACAAATATTTGTACTCGATGGGGATCAAACCTACGACCTACAGCGTAACTGGCAGAGATTACCAATTGAGTTAAGAGGCCAGCCAGATCAAAAATTACCAGCTTTGTTGAGATCAAATTGGCAGAGATACTACCAACTGATTGAGCCAGATCAAAAAATACCAGCTTTGTTGAGATCAAATTCATACCAAACTACATCTCACCTAAACACAAAGCACGGGAGCCTACTTCTGATTTCCACCACACAAAGGGTCTAACCATTCGTCTCGTGTGTCGGGCATTGTGACGCTGCGTTGCCTTTCAAAGATAACTGCATTGGTGTGACCCCTCGACACAACGTCAAGTGACATTTCTGTGCTGACCATTGATCGAAGTCAACTTTTTCTGTCAATGGGGTCACGACCTTTTCAACTTGGTTAACCTAAAGAAAACCGAAATTACGATCATCAAGTACCTGTAGTAGGCGGGCTTATCGCTAAGAGTGATGTTTTTCAGACAACCTTTAAATTGAAGGGATTACAGTTTTTTTGGAATCCAGCCACTCTTAATGTGAACGTTACGTGTCGGTAAAAGGATCATAATATAATAATTATAAGTTTAAAAAACTTGAGAAACCGACTTCATCGTCAAACGGCTAAACCGATTTTAATCAAATTTGTTTGGGACAATCTGGACGTAAGAATAACCTTCCAAATAAAAAAATAATTTTCTAAATCGGTTCATAAATGACGAGGCATGCAGTTACAAACATAAAAAAAAATATTTTTAAAAAAATGGCAACACCGATTGTAATAAAATTAAAATGAAACCAACCTGGAAGCAGTACCTTTCAGATAAAAAAATATTTTTTCAAATCGGCTTAGAAATGAAGAAGTTATGCGGTAAAAAACAATAAAAAAAAAAAAAAATACAACCGAATTGAGAACCTCCTCCTTTTTGATTGGAAGTTGGTTAAAAACGGTAGGAACTGAGCCGTAGTTTGTTGCCTGTTCTTTAAGCTTGGTCGCGTGGAACTGGCACTTAGACTCAACTAGCCTTCAGACGTTTCAAAGTGATTCTTGCAATTGTATTGAATAAAATTTTATTGAGTTTGAGTTATTCTTTTAGTTTATGTGGGATTGACATCATGTTAAAGTTATAGTTATTTGTCTGTCAATATCTATTACTAAAAGATAGCAAAAACATGGATTTTATATGAAAGGAATGTCAATTGCATCAGAATTCTCCTATTTCTCGCCTCAGCAAGAAACAAAGGTATCGATTGGCGGTGATTGAATCTAGAAACTAGATAGCAGGTACCTGTCCTTTGACATGCTAAACTAATGACATCAAGACTGCGGTACCTGTGTTCTGGTGATTGAGGTTTCAGTGCTATCTAGGTGCCAAATTGCCACGAAATGCTGTGTACATTAATTAGTTATTAGCACATGTTATATATCTAGTACACTATTGTATACAAATACAAAAAAGCCAATTAAGACACAGCACATAAAAAGAAAACACATTATTTAAATTGTACAGTTTGACCATAGGAGTAGGCTCAGCATACATATAGATGATGCACAGGGCTGGTTTTCAGCATTATGTTCGAGGTTGTAGGTGGTAGTCGAACCAGAATAAAATAAGTAAGTATACAGAGTGGTTTTTTGAGATGAGCGGTGATGGACACGATTGAGTTTTCAAAAAAAAATACGCTTTGTATTATTGAACTAATGGATTATGTTGCTGATAAGGATCAATCTTTACAAATAAATGTTGAACTAAATTTTATATTTTTTATTCATATTTAAAATTATTACTATTTTATATTTTTACGTGGAAAAAACCTGAAATATTTCCGTCAAAAGCAAACATTTTTTGAAAAATATAAGTATTCAGTTATTTGGTGTCTTATAAATCGAGGGCATGACTCCTTTCATGATTTTTCCATAACTCGCTTGGTTTCGGACCTGGCCATCACCACCTTTCTCAAAAACTCACCTGTATATTCATGGGCGCGAAGTCTGTTGTTTAGTTATTCGTTCCTGATATCCAATAATGATATGGATACCCACTCAAAGGTATTTCTGTGAAACAGCTTCAATAAAGAAAACAAAACCCGAGAGGGCGTACGAAAAATATCATTGTAATTAGAGTACAGGCAACGGATCTTGTACCGGAATAATGTTTGTTGAATCAACAAACACAATATAACCACGTCAATGCTTTGAATAAACATGTGAAATCGGGGTCCATGATACCAAAGTAGTAGTAGTAGTAGGTAACACTTTTATTGAATGTTTAGTGTTCAAGCGTCTGATCCAGAATGGTAGCACCTTTTTTTTGACGTGACAACGTCTTATAATTCGATTCGGAGCCAGCCGGCTGCACGCACAAAAAAACATGACTCATGCGGCGTTACCTCGCTTTGAGGCGTTTCATTTAAGGCTTGAAGTACAAGCGAGAGCGCGGAACGAGCGACAAAGAGACGCAATCGGCCTCCGTGTTCGGCAGCATTCGACATCTGTCTCTCTTCTACTTGAGTGAGCGATGCGTCCGCGTGGACAGCTGTATGACGTTGTCACGTTCAACTATCGTCAGTAAACCGACTTTACAGACAACCGATTTTTTCGAATGGACTAAATGCTGGTTATGGTCTGGCAATTCTTACAGCGCTACCGGTCAGATGGTAGCTCATACCAAGTACCGCGCTTAAGTACTCGTATAGTACAAGTCAAACAGCTGTCTTACAATAACACATAAATCAAAGTACTTTCCCGGACGAGCCGCAAACTAAGTGCTCTACCACTACTAGGTATTTCGATTCACTTTGTTTTGGCAGTTTTGTTAAAAATCTGTGTTTTTGGCACTGGTATCCCATAATTTTGATTAGACATCTAAGATGAAGTCGTAGTGATGTGCCAGGCTACGTGTAGCTAACTGTAAATAGCTTTGGGAGAATATAGGCTCCCCGAAGCGGAAGTAATGACGCAGGTGGTAATCGATGGTATCGATATCGAAAGGTTATTGGGTTGTAGGAAATTACCTGGGATAAAAAATAAAAATAATACTTCAATAAATAAATAAATAATGCGGATAATTCACACAACACTATCTAGCCCCAAACTAAGCAGAGCTTGTACTATGGGAACCAGATAGCTGATACAATACTTGAATACATTTTTTTTTTGTAAATACATATTAATACAATATAACACCCAGACAGAGAACAAACACCTGCGTTCACCACACAAATATTTGTTCTAGGTTGGGATCGAACCCACGACCTACGGCGCACAAGGCAAAACCAACTGAGCTGTGAAGGCAGTCAATGTACATTAAATAGCGTCCATGAAGTAACTAATTATTTAGAAATTCTGACCAAAGAGTATTTATGTGCAAGTCTGTATTATAATACCGTGTCCGTTTCCCTTCCGATGCAATGTGTGTGTTGAATTTTGTGCCTGAGTATCCAGACATTTTGAGAACCTGACATTTCTGCTATGGAGACCATCTGTTAGTTGGACGTTTTGCTACATGGACACATAGATGTTTTGACACATAGATGATGATGATGATTCCATACAATTAATTTGAGCCTTCATATCACTCATATTTTCGTTGAGCTGCTTAACAGATTGTTCTGTTGAAGTCTTCATTTCCGTGATCTGAGTTTTAACTTCAGTTATGCTACTTTGGCTCATCATTTGTTGATTGGATTCAACATATTTTTCTAGCATAGAAGTCATACGTGAAAGCTCACCTCGAATTTCTTTTACTTCGTTCGAACATTGGCATTCGGAGTCACGGTCGCGTTGCTTCCGTTTGCGTAATGTTATTAGTGAGTCCGCCGCCACATTAGTTAGCTTCGTTTGCTAATTAGACTTACTGCTTATTAGACCTTTTGGTCTGTTATACATTTAGCTACTTACACTTTCTGATAGGGAGGCGAATTATGGACGCAGTTTTCATTGCAGGCTCTTTGAAGGCGAAAAATAATTTATTTGCGAAGGAACCAAAACTCACACGAACAAAATTAGGTATATTACTTATCACTTAACTACCGAGGTGAGTTTTGTGCGTTGCAAAACGAACTCTGTCTCAGCATATTACATTGGTGCCGATTAATATCAAGTTGCCATCTTTTTCTCATAAATTAATGAAAAACATAACGTAGTCATAGACATCCGTACTTATATTTATAAACGCTTTTCATCGAATTAAAAATTTCAAGCCTTGTATTTGCCTTAAAAAGCCTTAAAAAGAGATGGAGATATTTTCAACTGACGTATCTATTTAACTGTATCTATTTATCTATACATGGAAGAATCTGAATAATCATTAACAACTTTATTTTATTGATTTTATAGTGTTTACTACGCCTAAGAAAACCACAAAAAATTTTATAATGTCCCAAAAATCAAAACCCGCTCGGCTCTTAACTTTTGGGACATAATAATATCTTTGTAAGTACTAACAACTTTGTTCTCGATGAAAGTGAAAAACCAAAGATTTTCACAGCAAATTCACAATGTACAAAATTAACGTTTGATAAGGAAAAACACCATAATAAAGTGTAACGTGCCCTAAGCAAACAGGTATAATGGCTCGGCCGCCATGTTTGTTTTACTGGCCGTGTCAAACACGACCCGAGTGGGATTATCCGAGCTGGTTGTGCCAAAAATGGTACTTTCAATGTTTGCACCGTCAAGATGACGAATGTATTTTAAGTCTTATTCCATATTTTTGTACGAAGGCGAGAATTACTTATAAGACCTCGTCTCTCTGAGATTTTTATGAGATCTTGTCGTCAAGAGTCATCTCGTCACGTTGAGATCTTGATACTAGTATTGTTTAATGTTTTTGTAGTAACCTATGCTCTATAAAAACCTCTACAAATATACTGTTATGACAACAGAGTACTGAATCTATTACACGGGTATTTATTAATAATATGATATTTATCACGTTTATAACCTTATTTTATTTATTTTACCGGCGTTTCAGCTATGTCATATGTGTGTTTCAGTTACGCCAGTCTATGGGTGCTTTCTTGACCTGTCAAAAGCGTTCGACCGTGTTTCTTATAGGATACTGTGGGAGAAACTAGAGGCCACTGGTATGCCATGTGAGGTTGTAAATCTGTTTAGGCACTGGTACGCGCATCAGGATAACTGTGTGAGGTGGGCGGGTGAGGTATCGGACACGTACAGGCTGGAATGTGGAGTGAGGCAGGGGGGGTTAACATCCCCGAAGCTTTTCTGCCTGTACGTGAACGAGCTCATCGACGAGCTGAGCAGCATGCATGCAGGGTGCTCCGTTGATGGCCAAATGGTTAACAATATTAGCTATGCGGATGACATGGTGCTGCTGAGCCCGTCGGTCTGCGCCCTGGGGAAGCTGCTGCGGGTTTGCGAAAACTATTCTAAAACGCATGGGCTGCAATACAATAGCAAAAAAAGTGAAATGATGGTTTTTTCAGCTCGTGGCTGCTGCCTCAGCCTCATCCCCCCCGTTTATCTTGATGGTTGTGAGCTAGCAAGAGTTTCTGTGTTTAAATATTTAGGTCATATGGTCACTACTGATTTGAAAGATGATGCCGACATAGAAAGGGAGCGCAGGGCGCTGGCGGTAAGGGGCAATATGCTGGCCCGCAGGTTTGCGCATTGTTCAGGTGAGGTCAAAGTAACTTTATTTAAATCATTCTGTCAATCTTTTTACACAAGCGGCCTGTGGTGTAGGTTTAATAAGTCGTCCCTCAGCGCCTTGCGTGTCCTGTACAATAACATGTTTAGGGTATTGTTGGGGCTACCAAGATTCTGCAGTGCGTCGGGCATGTTTGCTGACGCACATGTCAATGACTTTCACGCCATAATGCGTAATAAAATAGCTTCCGTCAAGCGCAGAATGTTGGCTAGCTCCAACAGTATACTTAGAGTACTGGCTGGCAGATGGGACAGCCCACTACAAAACTACTGGGTGGCTGCCTTAATCAATCCCAATGCCAGTCAAGTTTATTACATTAACTAGGTAACCATTCGTGTGAACTCCTACAGTACTATAATGTTCTCTGTTTATTTTATTATTTTTTGATGTGCTATTGTATGTGTTATGTTAGTTTTAAGAAAATGGATCTTTTGACATCTGAATAAACAAATTTTTAATTTTTAATTTTTTTTTATGTTGCAATAGCCGTGGTCACGGGTAGACTGGAGTATAGATTTAATATTGTGTTATGATCGCGAAAGTTTAAAAAGGAATAAGAAACAGAGTAAGTTGCAAAGCCGTTTCTGGTGGACAGTTTGAAAAAAAAGTCGTTTATTTCGAATTATTGTTTGCAATGAACTCACAAGCATTCGTCAAACTAGTGCCAGATTAGGGCCCATCGATATATCAGCAGCATGGTAAAGGTCCTACGGGTGTCATTGCCGGACGTTCGCTTTAATGGATTGGGATCCGTGTAACGATGTCCTAGCTCGGGATCGATGCCGGGAAAAGATCTTTTAAAAGTCCCCTTTGTTAAGCCCTGGCATAACTTGTTCCTTCTTAACCGAATGGTCTGGCGTTGTCACCATTTGGAGCAGTATTACTGTAGCATTTAAGATTAAAATAAACATGCACAAATAGATAGAGAGATAGCTTTTATTGCCCCGACCTTAAGGTCGGGGCATAGCTATTTCTATTATTATTTCTTATCTTACTTTCTAATTAGTAATTAGACAAAAATATTGCACTATTATGACACCAAAGCGTGGCGGTGAATAAATAAGTTTAGTCTTTGCACAAAAGACTCTCATAAAAATTTAGATTGAAAAAGTATTTTTCAATAGACTTTTATTTATTTTGGTTGAAAGCTTTTTCCAGCCAAATTCTGGACACCAAATATTTATCAAAACAATCCTAGATAGCTTTCAAAAGAACAGCGTTCAATACCAGCGTACTAATCACTTATGTTTATACAACTTTATCGAGATTTTATAGGCGTTATAAAATGTCGAACACTTTGCAATTACAGCAAGATTGGCTCTTGATTAAATTGGTTAATTTATTCGGTTGATGGGGCATTAGGATATTACATTTTGTAGCATATAAATTGAGCTTTTTTTACTGATGCTGCCTATTTTATCTTGCTTTAGTAATATAAAACATATATTATTAAAGCAATGTATATTATTATAAATAAATTAATAAATATTGTGGACAATCCACACAACACTATCTATAGCCCCCAAATTAAGCAGAGCTTACTATGGGACCCTAGCTGGTATCATACTTACGTGCATTTGTTTTTGTGGATACATACTAAGAATACAATATAACACCCAGACAGAGAACACGCATCGGTTTTCACCACACAAATATTTGTTTTCAATAGGGATTGAAACAACAATCTACGGCGCAGAAAGCAGAGACTACCAACTGAGCTGAGAGGTTAGTCATCTCAATTTTTTTTTAAATTATTTTGTCCACCTCCTCTCAAAGGTGTCGATATCATCCCGCTGACGTTTTCACGGCCGGCCCCAAGGTGACCCAAGGTGTGCTGATGGTCGCCCACCTATCGGGAGGCATCCGGGTGTTCATGCATCATGCATCATGGTGTTCCGTAATAGGTCAACGCGCTTAAACCCGAGTATGCAGCGTTGCATGGAATATAAGTGTTTTCATAATACTCTCGCGCTTGTGGAAAGTATTGCTCGATGCTGTGGCTCGACGTGGCCCGAATGTCTCCAAATTCAGAAGAACTGGGAATAACTTAATGTTCGAACATAAATAAAATACTGTCCAAGGAATGTTCGAAATAAAGTCAATTGCAGTGAATTCATTGTTTACAGTTGCTTGCAGCCGCTTGTTATTCCCCAGGATGTGCTCCAAACAAACTATCGAGCTAACGTGCTTCTCTTCCGATGCCCTGATAATATACAGCGAGAGGACACTCCCACTTCCTCCTAATGTCGCTGCCACGAATATAAAGTGCCTCAAATGTTGCTGTAAAATGTGCAGTTTTGTAGGGCCACGATTCCGGCTTGTCGACGTGAAATATTCGACTGCGGTGCAGATACGGAGCTATTGACGTGTGGATTGTTCGTGACTGTTATAATATGCAGCGCTTTTTCTTAGAGCTATTAATTTTTCAATGGACAAATTAATATTATATTCCTCAGATAAAAATATATCCATCTCTTTTTTAGGCTAATCAAAAATAAGGATTATATTTTTTTCTCCAGCAAATAGCGTTTCTAGGTAGATTAAACAATCAGCCCTTAGTTTAATTTCATTATAGAAATAATTTTGTAAACCTATAACAAATTCACAACATGAAGGCATTCTGACAAATATTTCTTCTTGAAAAATTGGTTTTGTTTATAAAAAATACTGATTTATAAAGTCAACATACTTCTAAAACGAGTTCACTTTTAATCAGTATTTTAAACTTTCTTTGCAGAGTGGCTATTATTTGCTAAGTTAAGAAACAAAAAAAAATAAAATCCTATTAAATCGAATGCAACCTAATTTTCTATTAGCACTAAAATAAGATGGCAGAATTCAGATCACCGAGCGAAGTGCCCAAAAAACGCTGGCGAGTCTTGTAAAAGGCAAGTAAAGAATAAAATTCAATTCATTATTTCAGTTATTTGACCTCTTTTATCACAAATTGGGTTTCACTCTCAAAGTGATCCGTATTTTTGAAAAGTCTTATCAATAACGCAGCGTCACAATAATATTTCATTGATACACTGAACCAGTTTCAAGTGTCACATTTGAATATACTGACTGCACGTGTGGATCTAGCTTTATTATCTTGCGGCACATTTAAGACCCTATTATAGTGGTATAAGGTTTAAATTAGATGCATGCTATTTTTCATTATTTTCAATCTGAGCAAAGAAAGCTTAATTATACTTAACTTGTTCACAGAAGAAATATATATAAAATCTATATGCATGTGAATCGTACTTAGCAGCGTTTTTGAGAAAGCTTTTACGCAGAAAAATCTACGAAGTGAATGGAAAATAAATGAAAAGGGGATTCGTTCTATTGCACGAACGGATAGTTCTCGGCTCCCAAACCTATCCAGCTGAGCCTATTGTCTCATGCTTGGAACTGTTGGCTAAATTTGTCTGCTACGTCGAATTAAGTGAAACAAAATATAACTAGTTTTTAGGAGTTTTCTATGTATTTGACTGGCGTCTCAGCTCAGTTGGTAGTAGCTCTGCCTTCTGGGCCGTAGGTTCCACCCCCACGGGGAACAAGTCTGGGTGCTATATTTTATTCTTAGTATGTATTTACTTTAATTCTTTTACCACACTATTTTGGAGAAACCAGTGATACGATTAGAAGAAGATTATGGAGACCAAGAAAACGTATTTAAAGTATTATCAGCTATCTGGTTCCCATAGTACAAGCTCTGCTTATTTTGGGGCTAGATAATAGTGTTGATTGTCCATAATGTGCATTATTATTTCTCCAAAGTATAACTTTATCGATTCAATCTTTTTTGCCCTCATCTCGAAAGAATAAAGGTAAGTACGTCACAAACGAACAATTCAAGTTAAGGCCTGCGCACACCTAGTTCACTGGCAATGGCGATAAATGAAACGCTGTCATATTTGACAGCGATATTTGACAGCGTTTCATTGATCGCCAACGCCAGCGACCTAGGTGTGCGCAGGTCTTTAATTCCGCGTCTTGTTTCCATTCCACCATTCGATTGATTCCCCCCATCCGCGCGACTAATGCTTCCATTACCCCGACAAATGTACCTCGCCGTAATTAGCCCTAATGACAATAGTTCACTGACTAATGATGTGATCCCTTCCCTCTTAGTTTTGTCTATTGTATAATGATTTGGTGAACGGGTGAAAATGGCTGTCGCATTGCTATTATAGATAACGTATCTTTATCTTTGTTTAATGGTGGTGCAATCCTATACTGATTTGGTCACGCAATTGGCCATTATGAGCCTCTTTTTAACCGACTTAAAAAAAAGGGAAGATTATCAATTGGGCTGTATTTTTGTGCCACATAATTCCTTCATATATTTCTAAGACTGAAATGACTTGAAATAATATTTTTATCTTAAAGTATACTTCCAACGCCATTGTCTGTTACAAAGCATTGCCTACCTAGTAGGTCACGTACTTCAGGACCATGCCCTACGATGCACTGCTCTACGTCTATATAAGAGGTCTATTATTGAGGCATAGAGATATTCAGCCTCACGTGCCAGTTATTTCACTGGCACCCACACCAAAACCACCAAACCTAAGCACAGCAATGCTGCTTCATGCGGCAGAAATAGGCATGGTGGTAGTACGCACCCAGACCTGCCCTACACAAAGAGCTCTCCTACTAAGGTACTACTACAAACTCAAACTCAATAACATTTTATTCATTTCAATTACAAGAATCACTTTGAAACGTCTTGAAGCTAGGTGAGTCTAGGTGCCAGTTCCACGCGACGAAGTCTAAAAGAACAGGCAACAAACTACGGCTTGGTTCCTACCGTTTTTTTCTATGATCTTTACAAATCAAAAATAATAGCAGTGAAGTTCCAGTGTGGTGCCACTTCACATAGTCAGTCTTACAAGTTTTATAAACATACACATGCATGAGTTTAATAAAACACGTGGCTACAAATTGTACGAGTACTTAATAGACAATTTTGCTGACCAGATTGATACTAAAACAGTCTATAGCTCACAAGAAAGTGAGTTTTTTATTCCTTTGTGGTGAGATTACAGGCAGATTGGCTATCAAAAACGCGGTGGGTTTGCGCTGAAAGATCGTTTTCAGGAAGTTCATTTTATGCCTGACACGTGACATAGGTACCACAAACCTCATCTCATCATCAATGCCTTAACAAATAAATAATGATCAAACGAACTTACCCTTACGTGAAGTTCGACCGCAATGTTAACAGCTGAACTGAACCCATACTATTCTCCCATTCCCTAATATAATGTTAAATTTTATGTGTCTTTCAAACTTTAAACAGATGACACGATAACGTAAGTGCAGGTAGGATGTAATGGCGAGGGACCATTAGTTAAAGTCAGTAAAGGGACTAGGCAGGGTTGCTAGAAATAAGCTGTGAAAAATAGATAGATAGATAGAAAATTCTTTATGCACTAAAACAAAAAAAAAATTGCATTGTACATAGGCGAACTTAATGCTAGAGAGCATTCTCTTCCAGTTAACCTTTGTGTAATTCGGACATTCTTAGCGGGTAGTGCACATAAAATTTATGAATATATATATATATGAAAGGGAATTGTTTTCAAAATAATTATCTGAACAAAGCAAAAAGGTAAGACACAAATTAAATTTTATATTAACTAACAGTATATAATTATATACTTATATACTTTACTTTATATACTTATAAAGTAAATAAGATGTATGAGATGTTTAAAAATGTGAGAAGGAACTGTGGATAGTAATAGCCGAAAAGAAATATTTTATATTAAAAACGCCTTCTATTACCAAACCATATCACGAAACCGTCATGCGCTAAAAAACGTCACAATATAAATGTTACACCACCCGGCCTGGGGCGTACATTTCCAAGGGGTCGAATAAAACTACCCCTTCTCTCTTACCCCTTCTGTAAGACGATATTAGCCCCGGAACGTACATGCGTTTGGAATTTCTATTAGGTATCTATAAGCGATTTGGTTTACGTTCTAAACATGATATTTTGTTCTTGCTATTCGGACATAATAGTAGACTGAACTTTGAGGTCTCTGTTAAGTTCAAGTTCTTCAAGTTCAAGTTCGTCTTTGTTATAAGGTCCAGTTTTTAAGATTTTAACCTTCATCATCATCATCAGGCAACCTGAAGAAGTCCACTGCTGGATATAGGCCTCCCCTACACATTTCTAAGAAGAACGATTCTGAGCTCTTTCTATCCACCGACCTCCCGCGATCTTAACAATGTCGTCGGTCCTTTTGGTGGGTGGACGCCCTACGTTTCGTCTTCTGGTTCGTGGTCGCCATTCGAGAACCTTTATTCCCCAACGGTTGTCGGTTCTTTGAGCTATATGACCTGCCCATTGCCACTTCAACTTAGGTAGGTACTAATTCTAAGAGCTATGTCGGTTTTTAACAATAACTTACGAAAAAATGGACGAAACAGAACGAACGGCTCTCTGAGCGAGAACCTAAAAAAAATCTATTACGCTCGAAATATTTTTTTCATCTACAAATTTATATGATCGTAAAAAGTTTGTCGTGAGGTTATATAATAATTATATAGTATAGATAGTGCAATCCACGAAGGCGCGCCCCACTATTCCTCCTAACCGTTTATAGTATATGTGTGCAAGCTTCCGTCAATGTGTTCCGTGTTCCGTGATAGTGTTATCGGTACACACTAATTACCTATGAGTGCACACGCACACTACAATGAATAGACTACGGTTCGCGACTGCCGCTCGGAGCAAACTCCCCGCACCCCGCGAGGGGCGCGTCTTCGTGAATTGCACTATCTATACCGTTATTTTTAACATTATGTTTCCGAGTAATTCAATATTTTAAATCCTCAAAAGTATGAACCGTATCAAATGTACAATCGGTAAAGGAAGTTCATGGAAACTTCCTTTACCGATTGTGCAATTGATACGGTTTTCCCGCGCGATTGCTTTTTCTGCTTTGCAGCCGAGTCGCAACGCTTAAGCATCAGCTTATCCCAACCAAGTTACTGCCAGTCCATTTGAGATATCAAAATTCAAACATCTACCGCGGTATTCTTGCTAACTAAATTTCACGGCCGAACGGACCGTGGGCTGTGGTTTTGGTACAGAGTAAGTGTAGAACAGAGACTTAGCTTATAATTGTTTTGCTTTTATCACACTTCATTTTGGGATCGGTAGATCCACTCACTCCATTATCTTTGAATAGAGACAGCAAACTTATAAACTAAACAGCAGAGACTAAAACGGAGTAACCTCCTAGGTTGTCATATAAACATTATAACAGCTGAATGAACTAATGTGAATGGACGAATTACTCCAATACCTGAAAACTATTGTTGGTGAACAGGAAAGTATTCCAGTAACCACTGGAGCGAAACTGCGATCAGAAGCGTATTTACGCTGACATTGTTCTTACATAAAAATACGATAGTTTTTGGATTTTGCTAGATGATTTGGTATTACAAATTGAAACCATTTGAAAAATAAGTGCGAAAGAAGACGAAAACGTAATATAATAATAACAGGTAGGTACTTATTAAAGGGGTGTTGTCTTTGTGGCCCGAAGTTTGCGGCCCATTGACACTGTGGCCCATGCATTATTTTCGTTGTCGTTGTGGCCCAAAAATTTGGGACATAAAGTAAGTAGCAAAAACAAGTGGTTTTTGGTTGTCTTTGTGGCCCATTATATTTTATGGGAACAAATGCGCATTATAAGTACAGTCAGAGACCAAAATTTAGTGTTATTAATTTAATTCATTACTCTATTCATTTAAAAAAAAGGCTATTGGAACTAGAATCTGGGGTATCAAGTTCTCAACATTATTGAAAATTTGTCTTCTTTCGCATTTTCTCTATGATGTGCCTACTCTCTGACACTGGCTACTACCTCACCGAGTTAGTTACGTTTGGAGACTGTATTTAATCTTAATTGGGCCATTATTGGTATGGGAGGTACTGTTATAATATAATCAAGTCTATGCATAGCTGTGAATAGCTGAACCATTTCCGTTACCATATTACCGAAGGACGTTCACTCCTAATTTATGTACCTATAGACTTTGGTATTATTATACGACCATCAAATATGTACCCGAAGTCGGAGTTTTGCTACCACATTTCGTCTACCAAATGTTGTTTTCGTGAGAGCACGTGTCCCTCTCTTTTGTATGAAAAATTGAAGAGACAACAACTCTTTTCAATCGTTTCTAAGTAACGTATTTTTGCTGTCTCATTTTTTCTCCATACAATAGAGAGAGACAAATAAGGGAAACGTAAACAACATTTCATACGAAATGTTTTAAATGAAGTGGGAACTTGCCCTTCTGGGTACCAGTTTGAACCCAGTTTTTCTAGACAGAAAACCAAAATCAAATAAAAACGTAGGCTTAAGATTTATTTTCATTGTACCTACTTGTATCTTGTATAAGCCGAAGAGAGTGGCGTATTAGGGTATACCTAAGCCTTCACCCTAATACGCCACTCTCTTCGGTCCTAAGACAGTTTCCGCTTTTAGTAGATGATAAAATCAACCCTTAGATACAATTTAGGTAAATCAGTAGCGGCAAAGCACTCAAATACTAGGCAAAATACAATTATTCCAATTATGAATAATATACATGAAGATATCCTAAATTATTACAATCACTTAGCTTAAGTCGAGATACTCTTGACTAAGTATCTATATCTAAAGCTAACTCAATAACAGTCATAACCTATGAGTCCATCTTAGTTATAGAAACGGGTAGAATATGTCTGACGTCACAACTATAAGCCTACCATAAGCTCTGTCTCTGGCTCTGGTCTTGAGACTGCGTGAGTGCTCACCAGAGTATTATACTGTGTGGATTTATTTCAATCACACAGACTCAAAACCAGAGCCAGACAGAGCTTGTAGTAGGCCTATTAAACAACTAGCAACTATAGCGAACAACTACAAGCCGACGAAACTAATAATTAATTGGTGATGCTGGAATCATTCGCCGAGTCGTGAGTCGGAAAGCGAAGCGCTCAACTTTGTATTGTTGCTACCTTGATAGGCATTAAGGTATAGACAAGCCTAGGAAGTTCGTTCTCAGTAATAAAGTCTGAGTGATTTTATCGTTTTGTCTATAGTTATTTAGTTACAGCCCTACTTATAAACGCAATTTATATTTAATCATTGCTTAAAGTTAGCCCTGTCACTGTTTGTCATTACCCAGTGGTAAGAGATGGCAATAGTCTCAGCACTGTTTATCTTTTGACATATTTTTATAAGTAAGGCCATTAATTCATATTCAAAAGTTATTTATTCCTTCGTATCACAAGGATCACCATGAAACGTCTTACCCCCGAATACTGAAACGCAACTCAGATTTAAGCACGTCTCAAGCGATGAATATTTGACAGTTTTCAATGCAAATCTGTCAAATATTCGTCGCTTGAGACGTGCTTTAATCTGAGTTGCGTTTCAGTATTCGGGGGTATATCTCTTAATAAAATCTTAAGTCATCTTATAGGTGAGACTAGAATAGAATAGAATATTTCAACTTACTTACTCTAGAATAAGTACCTACATTTCATAGGCTTAAATAGACAATTCTTTGTTGCACACCTTACAGCTAACAACAGAATACCAAGTACTTAACAATAATTTTAAAAATTATGTACAAAGGGTGATTCTATCGCTGGATAGCAATTTCTTCCAGACAACTTTGGATGGAGTAAAAAAAATTTAGGTAACCTTTAGATGGAGAGTAAAGTACAATAAGATGGATGGCTCGGTTGCACTAAGAAATAACTGTAAAGATCAAAAAAAGTTAGGTACTAGTTCTACGCTACCAAACCTAGAAAAAGTCTCAAAAAAACATACAATTGGTTTCCTAACGTTCTATTGCAAGAGCCTTTTAACAAAATAATATTATTTTGAAGTTCCAGTGTGTGCTTTAGTAAGGCATGTCATTCTAATTGGCCGAGCTCATCCGCCTCATATTCAAACTGGTGACCATCTGCAGTCGGCAAGTAGAAGAAAGTTCGCGGGCAAACTTACCCACTAGCCGGGCAAAGTTGCCCATTATTCGCCCAAATTCAGTTCGGCACTAAAAGCTAGACAATTGCTCACAGATATGACGGCGAGATTGAATTTGGGCAGCGAAGTGGGTTACTACGCTGCGTGGAAGTTTGGAGGCTTTTAACACGAAGTATTGCACGGTGGAGTACTTATTGAATAGAAGTTATTACGAGGCTTTGTTTGCATTTTATTCAGATGAAAAGTAGACTCTTCTATACCTAGTAGATTGCCAAGTGTATTATCTTTTCATTGTATTACATCGATTTCCGGGTCTCAAACCCTCTTATACCTGTAAGCCTACCACAAGCTCTGTCTGGTTCTGGTTTTGAGCCTGTGTGAATGTTGACTAAATAAATCGAACGTCGAAACATCACACACAGTATAAAACACTGGTGAGCACTCACACAGACTCAAAACCAGAGCCACAGACAGAGCCAGATAGAGCTTGTACCCTACTGTACCCTGTTTGTCTTTTATATTTTTTTTGTGTTTGTGTATAATCATTATTTTTATTTCATTTCTTTAACTTTAAAGTAGTGTATCAGTGGCTCAAAATGTTTATGAATTTCATTTAGGAAAAAAATATAATAAATAAATAAATAAAATAAGTACTACCCTGTGTTTGAAGCTCATATTTTTTTAAAGTAAAATAAAGCCAAGTTTTTTTTTTTTACATATTATAGGCTTGCGTTTGACCGCAATCTCACCTGCTGTTAAGTGATGATGCGGTCGACGGTGTAGCACGCTTACCTAGAAGATACCTGTTCACTCTACTCTTAAAAACATCCAAGTTATAAGTGTCCGGAAAAACAGACGCCGGCAAGGAATTCCACTCCTTGGCTGTCCGCAACAAAAAAGTTGAAGCAAAGCGCTTGGTGCGGACAGTTGGAACATCAACCATGGAACAATGGAAGTTAATATAAAATCATAATCATAAGGAGCATAAAAACCTATTTTGATGTTTATCTTTGAAGCAAAGCGTTAGACTGTGGCGAGAATTTCAGTGAGCAATTGATCGTGGATCCAGTCAGTTGTAACTCAGCCGAGGGCAATACGTAAATTAAGCAGCAATTCTTAGCAAATTATCTGTTTGGATTATTTAGATACATCACGGATATATCCACGCATACAAAATAACGGTATATAGAAACCTTAGTATGTAGAGTCCTTACCACAAGCTCTGTCTGACTCTGTCTCTTGCTTTGGTTTTGAGTCTGTGTGAGTGTTGACTCAATAAATCCAACGTGGATACTCCACACACACAGTATAATACACTGGTGAGCACTCACACAGACTCAAAACCAGATCCAGAGACAGAGCCAGACAGAGCTTTTGGTAGGCCTACAGGCTTTATTTTATTATCTTTGTGAATAAAACCTGACCTTAAATATTATAACAAAACACTGCAAAAACATCGTAAAATATGACACAGACCATCATCGAATCTAAAAGCGATAAGGTTAAAATAAATATTCAGCGCATCACTTAAATAAAGGTTAAAAAGTAAAATATATCAAAAAAACGTTTTATTTGACATCGTCCTTTCACCTTGTACCTAAATAAACAGGACTTTGCATCTATTATACATGATATTTTATACAGTAACAATGGTAACTTTTAAAAGAAAATACATTTTTTGTTACGGAGGATGAAAAATAACACACAAAGAAATGAAGTACAATAGACGCAATTTCAATATTAGAATAAATAAAAGCTAAGGCATAAGACAAAGCGTAAAATGCCCTACCCAATAAATAGACTTCATTCTAGAACGCGGGAATGCAAATCATCAGAATGAACAAATCCGTCAATGGGCATTGGACATTTCATAAATGAGCTCTCTTCATCAACCAAATCCCCGTGAAAACCTCGAAGTCACCAATTCGCAACAGAAAAAGCGAGTTCCAAGGCACGGCTCAGAGAACTTATTGAGTCTTGTTCCTCCACATCCATATCTGGTCAACTGAAACACTATTGCCATCAACCAAAGGTTTTGGATTTTAAGGCTGGCTGGGGTGAGGATAGCTGGGTGACAATAGTACATACAAACATACACCCCATTGCAAGACGTCAATATAGATTCTCCCAACTCAAATTTTAAATATTTTTTAGATACTAAGACGTTTATTTACAAGAACACAAATATTTACAAAATACACAAAAGGCAGTTGCTCAACTGATACCAAACAACAAACTACTCAAAATCAAAGAACTCAAACTAGATTTAGATCAGAAATCACCTATCGAGAATCTCTCCGACAGCACTGGGATTACACGTTTTTACAAACACACATAATATATTTATTATGACAGACTTTTTAACATTGTAATTATTATGTTTAGCATAGAAAACTTCAGACATAGACATAGACATAGACATTTATTTATTTACTACATAAGCACACAAAAACCAGTAAAATACAAGGACACTAACAGAAGAAAGATACAAACAATACATTGATACTGAAGAAGTGCGTCGTGTTTCTGTGTGCTACAGCAGCAAAAGGGCCGCGCTTGACTCAGCATAATGCCTAGCTTCTGTAAGGAAGCTATGCGCTGGTATTCTGTCAAGACCGTAAGCCAATAGACCTTGTGAGACACATTTTAAATAAATAAATATTGTTGTAAGTAGGTATGTTTGCATTCCAACAATTAGGCCCTAGAGATGTTAATTAGAGGAAACCACTCAAGCCAAGTTGACCGTCCTGACTCCGAAATCCGAAGACATTTTGGGAGCCGCGTTCGCAATATTGACAGTTACTTGAGTACATTCCCTGAGTAAACACAATTTGCATGCTCAACACCTCGCCGTTGCGAAAATTCGTTCAATGTTTAGCTTCAAACTGAGGTATTTTATATTCATAGAGCTGTTATTAAGTCAAAAATATTCAAGTTGGCGTTGGTTAATAATGGGTTCAGCCAATACGTATAAGATATCCTATTTGTCATCAATAATACACCTCTGAAGAATGTGTAAATAATAATTGTGTTTTTTAACATATTAAAAAAATATACTCGTTATTTGCTGATATTATGAGGTTATCGTTTAATGAATATTGTTGTTTCAAACTGAAAATAAATTTAATTACCGTTTTTTTTTTATAAACTGCTTTCTTTTTATACTTCAGCCACTGCTGGGTATAGGCTAGTACTGATGATGATGATTTATAAAACTTGCAGAAGTAGAGATACTTTTTGTGTGTGGCTGGTCCGGGGAAATACTAACATCCAAGGCGATTTCTGCCGTGAAGCAGCATTGCTGTGTTCCGGTTCGAAGGGTGTGAGTGCCGGTGAAACTACTGGCACGTGAGTCTGAACATATTTATGCCTCAAGATGATATTTTTTTTAGAAAATAAAAATAAAGTAACACGTCTGTGAGTTTTTGTTAGTCTGTGGTTGACGCCCCTATAAGTATTTAATATAGGAATATTGGAATTTTACGAACAACCATCGAGTTTATTGAACATTTTTAGTGAAACCAATTTTACTTGCTTTGATTAGAACTGCATCGAATCACTAAAATGTAGGGGCTTTGAACCTTTTCACCTTCACAGAATTCTCAAACAAAGGCCAATTTGAACCAGCCAATTTGAGCAAGTAAATTATATCTAACTTTGTCAGTTCTAATCATTTTGTTTTAATTGTAAGTAGTCTGTTTTTGTTATTGTAGCATCTTTTTTTGTTAATCATTATCTAAATTATGAAATTATAGGTATTATTTATATCTAAAATAATGCGTTGAGTAAAATTACAAAATGTACTTGTTTTTGGCTAATATTATTATTGGCGAAGACTGGCACAGGATCGAAGAGAGTGGCGTATTACGGAGGATGCCTATACCCGCCAGTGGGTGCATACGGGCAAAAAAAGGATTACTATTTTAGCCCGTGTCGAACTTACAATAAGGATGTATCAAAATTCACAACGATCAACCAATTTTTGAGATGTAACAACCTTAAAATAAAGGTCACGAAACTAACGTTTCCTATAAACTGCAAATTATGTCATAAAAATGTATGAGATTTATAAGTTTATTGTCACTAGGTATCGCTGACGAAGCCGGGGATCGTCCGCGCCGAAACGCGCTCTGAATACCGATCGGGGGCTTTTCGCATTAAAAACAGACTTCTGAACAATCGGCCCTGATTATTTGATCGAAATGTTAAGAGAAATGATCTTTGAATAACAAGAGATTGAACCATAAAGCTGGTAAGGCGACGCGACGACGCCGCCCGAAAGTAATTTGTGGAGAATTATTGGTTCTTTTTGCGCTAGCCGAGAAGGAGGGTAATGTTTTTTGAATAATACATAATGTTGTCATATTTATGCGACCCTGTTGCATAGACAGCTTGATTGAGTTGATATAGTAATAAACTTTTGCTTTTGTATTTGCCTACGTCTTACTAAGTGGAGTGGCACCACACTCACGTTACGCACTTCACTGCTATTAATTTAGATTATTTTGATTTGCTAAGGACCTTATTCAAAAAACGGTAGAAACCAAGCCGTAGTTTGTTGCCTGTTTTTCTAGACTTGGTCACGTGAAACTGGCACCTAGACTCACCTAGCTTTTAAAGTGATCCTTGCGATTCTACTGAATAAATAACACCTTTGATTTTGATTTTTTCATTTTTCATAAAAGTTGTATTGATCATGATGAAATTGACGTCAGTGGCTAATGGGCTAACAAGACGAGGAAATGAATACTAAGAAATACTTACTAGGGTAAGTAAGCATGTGAAATATAAGTTTAAAATACTAGAGAAACCGACTTCACGGCCAAACTGCTGAACCGATTTTAATGAAATTGCAACATGAACAAGATAAAAATAGAATTAAATCGGATCATTCATGTTTTTTGAAGGTTGTCGTAAACAAACTACTTTTTTAATTAAAGTCGGTAAAAAATAAGCGTGTGACGGTATCTACAGCATTCACGCAACATTACTGTTTGACATGCTTCTAGCCTTCTGCATAATAATATCCTCTCTAAAGGTGAGGATATGTAGTGCATAAAGATCTGAGAGGATGTGTTCCATACATGAGGATTACAGTCATGAAGGCTAGACAGCGGGGAAATAAAAGGTTCTCGCAGTAAGTAATCCCAGAGCATGTGCCACGAATGGTCGGCGAGATAAGGCTCCTAATTTATAGCGTTTCAATACCTACTCGACATGAAATGTATATCGATTCTAGAAGAGACACTGTCCCTGAAATAAAACATACGAGTAGCTAAACATGCCTGCTCCTGCCGGGAAGCAGCATTGCTGTGTTTCAATTTGAAAGGGTGCCAGTGAAATTACTGGCACGTGAGGCTGAAGGACGCAGGGCAGTGCATCTAGTCTTGAGATTCGGATCCTACCACTTGACACTTGAAATGAAAGAAAGAAAGTAAGAAAATACATTCATCATTAAAACACACAAAACGAACAGCTAAAGACAGGTAAAAAATTTAGTTTCGACAATTAGCTATGTACCTACTTATACTAATAACAATAGAAATTCTTGGAAACTGGGTCCCAGACAGCCGTCCCGTGCTGAATGATATAAATTAGATATAACATGTCATGTCAAATAGGCCCTGAGTCAGCTTTTTGTTAACTGATGTGGCAGTACCGGCACTTTGCTGCCAATTTTAGCTGCTTTCACTATTTTGAAGCCTTATTTATGTCAAATAGGCCCTGAGTCAGCTTTTTGCTGACTGATGTGGCAGTACCAGCACTTTGCTGCCACTTTTAGCTGCTTTCACTATTTTGAAGCCTTATTTATGTCAAATAGGCCCTGAGTTAGCTTTTTGCTGACTGATGTGGCAGTACCAGCACTTTGCTGCCACTTTTAGCTGCTTTCACAATTTTGAAGCCTTATTTATGTCAAATAGGCCCTGAGTTAGCTTTTTGCTGACTGATGTGGCAGTACCAGCACTTTGCTGCCACTTTTAGCTGCTTTCACAATTTTGAAGCCTTATTTATGTCAAATAGGCCCTGAGTCAGCTTTTTGCTGACTGATGTGGCAGTACCAGCACTTTGCTGCTACTTTTAGCTGCTTTCACTATTTTGAAGCCTTATCCAGGCACCAACTTTATGTCCGCGTATCGAAAGCTTTTCTCGGCGGCCAGCAGATGTTGAGAATTTAGTTTCGCGCACGTGTTATTCTTTTAGGAGTTATTTGTGTCTTTTAGACATCATTTCGAGTCTTTTCTTGTTTTGTGTTTGGCCGGAGATGAGATATTATGTCCTTATTTTCAAAGAATTGATGCTGAAGGGCGTACAAGGAATTTGTTGTTTTGTAAAAGGATCATACAAAAAATGTTAGAAACCAAGCCGTAGTTTGTTGTCTGTTCTAGGCTTGGAACTGGGACCTAGACTCGCCTAGCTTATCTAGACTCGCCTAGCTTCAAAGTGATCCTTGTGATACAACTGATATGAATATTTTTTTTATTTGATTTGATATTACAAGAACACGCTTGAGAATTAAACAGATTAATTAACATAATTATTAACGGACATTTTGTACAGCCCCATATAGCCCCAAACTGAGCTAGGCTTGTACTATTAGGAATCACAATAAGAGCTTCAGTTTATTGTATAACACCTAGACAAACTGGACCGATTAATCACAGAAATGAATGTTTATGATGAGAATCAAACCCACAACTTATCTGTACAAAAAGCAAAGCTTCTACCAACTGAGTTGTGACGCTATTTACCCTATAGCATTGGCCCTTGGGTATTAGGTAAGTAGTTAAAAGCCAAGTTGATTCAACTAATCTGGCTACTGCACGGGTTCCATTGTGAAAAAGCCATTGAGATAAAACTTCACTGAAGATACCAATTAACTTGTCCGTAAATTGTGTTTAATGAAGGTCAACAAGAAAGGGTCCATTTTTATTCATTTTACTTTGCGTAGGAGGTACCTGCGAAAATTGAAAAAACGTAATTCAGCGCTAGTGAGCTTGTTGTTATAGCAGGTGGTATTTTTTATAGTGTTTTACTTACCTATGCATTAAATGAAGCACTGTAACTAGTGTATGATTCTACCTTCTGATTGTTCTTTTGACGTGACAACGTCTTATAACTCGATGGAGCCGGCTGAACGTTCGAAAAAACATGACTCATGCGGCGTTACCTCGCTCTGAGGCGTTCCATTTAAGGCTTGAAGTGCAAGCGAGAGCGCGGAACGAGCGACAAAGAGGCACACTCGAATCGGCCTCCGCGTTCGGCAGCGTTCGACATCTGTCTCTCTCCTACTTGAGTGAGCGATGCGTCCGCGTGGACAGCTGTATGACGTTGTCACGTTCAACTATCGTCAGTAAACCGACTTTACAGACAACCGATTTTTATTTTAGTTTAGTACCTAGCTTAGTATTTGCGCTGCTCTAAAGCTTTGTTGCTCATTTGACTTATGGCTTAGATTATTCGTTATCAGCCGTATTTTTATTATTTAGATTACACGCAATTTTCTATTGCTAGAGAAATTACGTCAGCACGTTTTTTCAATATCCATATGACAGAGCGGAAATTGGTTAGGCGCATAACATGCTAAGCAACCACACTGTATAATCTGTTAGAAGTTACTTTGCTATACAGGGCGAATCGATATGCAAATTTTATGTAAAGAGACCGGGAGAGGGCGAATTTCGGCTCCCCGAACCAATCAGTGGGTCTAATAATATGTATCAAATGTTTAGTTTACGTAGGTTTACTTTTGGTGCTACTATTGAGTGTGATTTGAGTACGGCGAAAACTATCCATTGAATATAATAACTAGAACTCTGTTTTACTTTATAACACCAATCATCTACTACGCATTACGACGCCATCTTTTCCTATACCGACTAGTGATGCGCCACCATCGCCCGGTCTCAGTAGGGATGTCCTATTCCCAAAACCGGCTTACACTACTTAACCAGTTATAGCGATAAATAGTGAAGAGGAATGAGATAGACGTACAAACACAATATAATGAAAGAAGGAAAGATCACTGTTTACAAATCAAATCAAGCTTTAAAAAAAGAGTAAAATGACGAATTATTTCTGAAACCCATATAGGTTTTATGTAGGCACAGTTAGCTCGGTAATAAAAACTATGTCACACATACGCACATTCCTCCAACCGCTAAACCACGACTGACAACATGACTGGGACAATTGCACTCAAATCGAAGTCAATACACCTTCTTTTATCAAAGTCAGCATAGTGACTTTTAATCGAGAACTCTCAGTAACTGATTCCCTAATACGAGAGATGAGAGTGAAGTACTGAATAATGTTTAAGTACTCATTACGGGTATCGTTATAGGTACTTGTAGGACAAAAAGCGGTACCTACTCATCCCTTCACTCAGATAAATGGACAGACATTAAATGGATAATTGGGTTTCAGAATTATAATAAATATGGAGCCTCTTTGAGGTACACTTAAAATCTTTTCACCACACTTGGTTTGAAAAAACTAGTGACATGAAAAGAAGAAGAACAATTTTAGTTTGTGGATTATGCGATACCTTCCGACGTTATTATGTATTATCGTTTTTTAGTAGTTTTTTTAGTATTTTATCTATTTCCGATTTCATAAATATATTTATATTTGACTGGCCTCTAGCTCAGTTGGTAGTAGCTCTGCCTTCTGCGCCGTAGGTCGTGGGTTCGATCCCCACCGAGAACAAATATTTGTGTGGTTAACACAAATGTTTGTTCTCTGTCTGGGTGTTATATTGTATTCTAAGTATGTATTTACAAAAAAAAAATGTATTCAAGTATTATATCAGCTATCCGGTTCCCATATTACAAGCTCGGGTTAGTTTGGGGCTGGGTAGTGTTGTGTGAATTGTCCACAATATTTATTTCAATATTTATATAAAAATCCTTTGAATAGGGGATAGAATCAAAATCAAAAGTGTATTTATTCAGTAGGATTGCAATAATCACTTTGAAACCTTATACTTTTACTTTACTGTAATATATCAGGGTCAGCACAGATACAATGCATGTTTTATTTTTTCTAGTTAAAAAATTCAATCTGAAAGTAAATGGTCTAATTTAAATAAATAAATAAATTTTTGCCACACCAGGATTATACACTAAATAAATTTATTTATTTCTCATAGCCCCCAGATTCCCTGGAAAGCCTCCGGTGGATTTTTAAAGGTTAAGCTAACAAAGCGGCCGTAATTCACTCACTGTTCAAACATTTTAGCAATTTCAGGTGCGAAGATGTAAAAATGTACAGGCAAGTGGATTTTCGCCCGTCAATTACTTGCGCCTGTTTCACAAATGGCGAGTCGAAATCATGGCTCGCGTTTAATTTCCATTATGCTGCTTTATAGGCTTACAAAATACCAAAATCATCTAAAATTATATTCTATAGTATTCTCAAAAGTAAAGAGCCGAGTGAGGTTTGAACCCAATACCGACTGGGTGGTCTGGTGGCAACTTTTTTAAAACGACACAGGCCATATTATTCTTGTTATCGAGTCATTTATAACAAAATTCATTTTAGATAGCATGAACTCAGTGTTGGTAACTATAGTGATTAAATCATGTCTACAAACCGATTCGCGCATTCCAAGATTCAATCTAAATAATGTAACACTGGATTTAGTCAACCAAACTTTAATCCCTACAATTAGTTGCCAAAACCTAGTTGGGCAATTGTCGCTAGAAATAAAGTTCCCAGTCGAATACTCTAACATTTACCCCAAAACTATCATAACTATGCCATCATTACACCCCTAAATCAATAAAGACAAGGTCTATTTTCGTTTGTATTAAGGTTGTACAATGTTGGTGATTCGCTAACTCAGCTTAAGGGATTTCAGATTCTCACTTTGATGCTAAACAGAAACGTTTTGAATTCGGTTTAAAGGAAAGTTGCTAAAACTATTTGATGAACAGTTTCGATAGTCAAACATGGAGTTGTTGTTTATATAATGTTGTTTTGTTTACTTACAGGGTGCTACATGGATGAGGTGCCCATAGATGGCTACCTTACAAAATTTAGATGAAGTTTGGAAACTAAGTGCTTCTCACAACCCCTCTTAACTTTAAGGATCTTGAGAGTAGGTACATAATAAAAATCTGTGAGGATATTTTACTATGCTTGGGTAATGTTATGAATGGCATCATCATCATCAGACATAGGCTTCCCCTACATTTTTCCAAGAAGAACGATTCTGAGCCCTTTCCATCCATCGACTTCCCGCGAAGCGTGGCGCCCTACGTTTTGTCTTCCTGTTAGACCTATACCTACTTATTAAATTTTCTAGAAATATTCAGATCTTTGCAAAGTTTTTAATTTTGTTCTCGCTGGGGATCGAACCTACGACCTACGGCGTAGAAAGCAGAGCTAGTAATGAGTGCTATAGGGTCATAATGAATGAGAGCATAACAAAAACAATTGGTAAGTTTCTTCAGATAAGGATTCCATCCCATAACTTTGCTATGTTGTGGGGGGAGTGTTAGGCATGAATGTTGATGGATGTAAAAGTAGAGGTAGGCCTAAGAAAAGATGGATGGACTGTGTGAGAGATGATATGTCCAAGAAAGGAGTGAGCACTGAGAAGGCGAGTGATAAAGAAAAATGGAAGAAAAAGACATGTTGTGCCGACCCCACCTAGTGGGATAAGGGCAGAAAGAAGAAGAGAGAACTTTGCTACGTTCGGGTAAATCCACCAATATTTTCTTCTTTCTTTTGAACTATTAAACCGTGTGTAGCGCTAAGTTAAAACAAAGAGCTCAAATTCTTCTCATCTGCTGCGATTCTTTTATTGAGTCTAAGTTTATTAGTCAAATTTCACCTGGTACTAGATCACGCACTGGACAAAATACAAACGATTCGATGTCGTGAAGCTTTAAAAAAAGAGTAAAATGACGAATTATTTCTGAAACCCATATAGGTTTTATGTAGGCACAGTTAGCTCGGTAATAAAAACTATGTCACACATACGCACATTCCTCCAACCGCTAAACCACGACTGACAACATGACTGGGACAATTGCACTCAAATCGAAGTCAATACACCTTCTTTTATCAAAGTCAGCATAGTGACTTTTAATCGAGAACTCTCAGTAACTGATTCCCTAATACGAGAGATGAGAGTGAAGTACTGAATAATGTTTAAGTACTCATTACGGGTATCGTTATAGGTACTTGTAGGACAAAAAGCGGTACCTACTCATCCCTTCACTCAGATAAATGGACAGACATTAAATGGATAATTGGGTTTCAGAATTATAATAAATATGGAGCCTCTTTGAGGTACACTTAAAATCTTTTCACCACACTTGGTTTGAAAAAACTAGTGACATGAAAAGAAGAAGAACAATTTTAGTTTGTGGATTATGCGATACCTTCCGACGTTATTATGTATTATCGTTTTTTAGTAGTTTTTTTAGTATTTTATCTATTTCCGATTTCATAAATATATTTATATTTGACTGGCCTCTAGCTCAGTTGGTAGTAGCTCTGCCTTCTGCGCCGTAGGTCGTGGGTTCGATCCCCACCGAGAACAAATATTTGTGTGGTTAACACAAATGTTTGTTCTCTGTCTGGGTGTTATATTGTATTCTAAGTATGTATTTACAAAAAAAAAATGTATTCAAGTATTATATCAGCTATCCGGTTCCCATATTACAAGCTCGGGTTAGTTTGGGGCTGGGTAGTGTTGTGTGAATTGTCCACAATATTTATTTCAATATTTATATAAAAATCCTTTGAATAGGGGATAGAATCAAAATCAAAAGTGTATTTATTCAGTAGGATTGCAATAATCACTTTGAAACCTTATACTTTTACTTTACTGTAATATATCAGGGTCAGCACAGATACAATGCATGTTTTATTTTTTCTAGTTAAAAAATTCAATCTGAAAGTAAATGGTCTAATTTAAATAAATAAATAAATTTTTGCCACACCAGGATTATACACTAAATAAATTTATTTATTTCTCATAGCCCCCAGATTCCCTGGAAAGCCTCCGGTGGATTTTTAAAGGTTAAGCTAACAAAGCGGCCGTAATTCACTCACTGTTCAAACATTTTAGCAATTTCAGGTGCGAAGATGTAAAAATGTACAGGCAAGTGGATTTTCGCCCGTCAATTACTTGCGCCTGTTTCACAAATGGCGAGTCGAAATCATGGCTCGCGTTTAATTTCCATTATGCTGCTTTATAGGCTTACAAAATACCAAAATCATCTAAAATTATATTCTATAGTATTCTCAAAAGTAAAGAGCCGAGTGAGGTTTGAACCCAATACCGACTGGGTGGTCTGGTGGCAACTTTTTTAAAACGACACAGGCCATATTATTCTTGTTATCGAGTCATTTATAACAAAATTCATTTTAGATAGCATGAACTCAGTGTTGGTAACTATAGTGATTAAATCATGTCTACAAACCGATTCGCGCATTCCAAGATTCAATCTAAATAATGTAACACTGGATTTAGTCAACCAAACTTTAATCCCTACAATTAGTTGCCAAAACCTAGTTGGGCAATTGTCGCTAGAAATAAAGTTCCCAGTCGAATACTCTAACATTTACCCCAAAACTATCATAACTATGCCATCATTACACCCCTAAATCAATAAAGACAAGGTCTATTTTCGTTTGTATTAAGGTTGTACAATGTTGGTGATTCGCTAACTCAGCTTAAGGGATTTCAGATTCTCACTTTGATGCTAAACAGAAACGTTTTGAATTCGGTTTAAAGGAAAGTTGCTAAAACTATTTGATGAACAGTTTCGATAGTCAAACATGGAGTTGTTGTTTATATAATGTTGTTTTGTTTACTTACAGGGTGCTACATGGATGAGGTGCCCATAGATGGCTACCTTACAAAATTTAGATGAAGTTTGGAAACTAAGTGCTTCTCACAACCCCTCTTAACTTTAAGGATCTTGAGAGTAGGTACATAATAAAAATCTGTGAGGATATTTTACTATGCTTGGGTAATGTTATGAATGGCATCATCATCATCAGACATAGGCTTCCCCTACATTTTTCCAAGAAGAACGATTCTGAGCCCTTTCCATCCATCGACTTCCCGCGAAGCGTGGCGCCCTACGTTTTGTCTTCCTGTTAGACCTATACCTACTTATTAAATTTTCTAGAAATATTCAGATCTTTGCAAAGTTAGTACTAGCCAGACCAGGGATAGTTATTAGCTCCAGCAAACTTACTTTAATTAATTAACAAAAAGTAAAACTATTTGTTTGTGCTCGTTTGGTTTGGCCTCAAAAAAAATACTATTCGTTGACAAATCGGCCTCTTTAGTATCTTGTGACAGGGTTTTGACACGTGGAAATGGTCAAAACCCTGTCAGGATCAATCACTGGTGCTGTCAAATGTGACTTTTTGTGTCTAAGTACAAAGTGACATTTGACAGCTATCAACTCTACTGTGTAAAAAACGGTTTTTATCGGATTCGTTTTCTGTCATTTCGGGAAGGAACATAGCTTTTTGATTTTAATTGTTTTTCTGGTGTTTTAGTGAGTTCTGTCGTGTAGTTTCGGTGGTATTTTAACCAACATTACTTGAGGTCTTAGCTCAAAGTGTTAGCAATTAGAATTAAAGTGTATTATGTGATATTCTGATTTCATCGAAAATGTTTCAGATGGTTTTGGGAAAAAACGGCCATCTTTTTTCCTAGTAGGGGCCGACTTTGACAGAAGACTGACGAATTGACGGAAAAGTATTTTATCTATTTAGTATATAGGTATTATCATCATTCTCATTAAACTACTCGACACTGGCAAAATTGATCCGAAAAGTACAGATGTACAGATGCCATTCATTAAGAAAAAGAAGAAGAGGTTTTTATCAAAAGCTTTTAACTTCATTTAAATTTTCAATAAACGAATTCAAAAAATAACATTCAATCACAGAACGATTATAAAAGTTGAAAACTTTTTCAAACAAAACCTCAGTCCAAAGAAAGCCATTTCAATTCGCGTCGCGCATCATCGTTTCCGAATAAATTCGAGCCCGACCGAATAAAAGATTGAAAATATTTTTCGGATTGTATGGCGAATTTAATTTTCCTGTACGTTTACCGAAATTCGAGGGAATCGGTGAAATTAGCGTTGGCATATCGCCCGCTTCTCATCTCACCTTTCGTACACTCCTAAATTCCAAATTTCATTTCACTTCGATTTTATTAGAAAAGTTAAGCAGTATAATAACTGGTGGTGACACACGGCTCTTACATCTGTCTCAAGATTAGAAATAAACCGTAGCGATATAATGATTTGAATATTTGAATAAACTTGGCAAGCAAACATAAATAAAGTGTACAATCAACATTATTTACCCCAAATAAAGCAGAGCTTGTACTATGGGACCAGGTATAGCTGATATACTGATATTATTTTTTGTAAATACATAATTCATTCAATATAACGCCCAGTATAATTTAATGTATACTTACATCATAATGTATCATCAAGTATTTAATTTTGTTCTCGCTGGGGATCGAACCTACGACCTACGGCGTAGAAAGCAGAGCTAGTAATGAGTGCTATAGGGTCATAATGAATGAGAGCATAACAAAAACAATTGGTAAGTTTCTTCAGATAAGGATTCCATCCCATAACTTTGCTATGTTGTGGGGGGAGTGTTAGGCATGAATGTTGATGGATGTAAAAGTAGAGGTAGGCCTAAGAAAAGATGGATGGACTGTGTGAGAGATGATATGTCCAAGAAAGGAGTGAGCACTGAGAAGGCGAGTGATAAAGAAAAATGGAAGAAAAAGACATGTTGTGCCGACCCCACCTAGTGGGATAAGGGCAGAAAGAAGAAGAGAGAACTTTGCTACGTTCGGGTAAATCCACCAATATTTTCTTCTTTCTTTTGAACTATTAAACCGTGTGTAGCGCTAAGTTAAAACAAAGAGCTCAAATTCTTCTCATCTGCTGCGATTCTTTTATTGAGTCTAAGTTTATTAGTCAAATTTCACCTGGTACTAGATCACGCACTGGACAAAATACAAACGATTCGATGTCGTCAGAAAATAGTTATTTTAGACGTTACTAACTAGTTTTTATTTTTTTTTGTTACTTTGGGCGATCCACACAACACTATCTAGCTCCAAACTAAGCAAAGCTTTTACAATGGGATTCCGATAGCTGATATAATATTTAAATACTTTTTTTGTAAATACATACATATAATATAGTATAACATCTTAGACAGAATACAAACATCTGTGCTCACCACACAAATATTTGTTCTCGGTGGGGATCGAACCCACGACCTACAGCGCAGAAGGCCAGTCTAAGTCAGAGAGCTAAGCAGGAAGGCACATTGCACTTAACATTAAGTAAGCCTTAATGGAAATAAATATTTTTACATTTCAAAGGCCAGTCTCTCTTTGTTCTGCATTGTAGGTTGTAGATACACTCAGGAGAAATATTAAATAGATGATATCTCTACAGCGTTAGAGCACTGGTGGTCTAGTGGTAGCGGTAGCCTTCCGATCTGCAGGTCGTGGGTTCAAATCCAGTCGTGTACCAATGAGTTTTTCTGTCGAATTTTTTATGGTGTACTATGCCAGTACTCTCAAAACGGTGAAGGGAATCATCGTGAGGAAACCGGCGTGTCGTAGAACCTAAAATAGTTCGAGCAACACGTGTCAAGGGTCACGCAAAAAAGGCCCACCAGCGGCCTACTAGCGGAAAAATCAGCCCGCACATCAAGTGCAGTACCCCAAGTCCGAGTTTTGCTACCACATTTCGTTACCAAATGTTGTTTTCGTTTCGCCTTTTTGTCTCTCTCTATTGCATGGAGAAAATATGAGACAGCAAAAATACGTTACGTAGTTAGAGTTGTTGTCTCATCTTTTCTCCATACAATAGACAGAGACAAATAGGCAAAACGAAAACAACATTTGGTAACGAAATGTTGTAAATGCACTGGGACTTCGGGCTCAGATGATAAAAATTTACCTTATTTTATCTCTACAGCGTTTGACTTAAGAACAGTGTGATTGTTAGGTCACATCTAAGTTTGGTTGTAACTCTTTGGAATTTGAATAATCCATCAAATGGCACCTGCGGTGGGTTCAATAAAGGCGAACACGATGAGATTGAGGCATTCGAGAATGTGCTTCAATATTCGAGTTGTGAATATTGGCTGGACCAGCTCGCTCCCGTGGCTTCACTTGCAGGGTATATGTATATTATAAACTTGCTTGTTTGTTACATCTGAGGGAAATACAACGAAGCCCTCAAACAAAAAATAATTTTAAAAAAGGTCTGCTTAGTTTGGGGCTAGATAACGTTGTGTGATTTTTTTTTTATTTTTCTATTTACATTACCATTACCATTTACAGTCCCCGTAGCTGGAAACGGCTAGGAAATCATCATCATCATAATCTTACCTCTCAACTCTTCTGCCTTCTGTACCGTAGATTGTTGGTTCGATCACTACCGAAAAAATGTTTGTGTAGTGAACATAGATATTTGTTGCCTGTCTGAATGTTATATGGTATTCTAAGTATGTATTTACAAAATAAAATGTATTTAGGTATTATAACAGCTATCTGGTTTCCAAAGTACAAGCTCTGTAATTTGGGGCTAGATAGTGTTGTGTCGATTGTCCATGATATTTATTTATACTATAAGTCAATTAGTAAAATATATTCAGTTGACGCTTTTTTTTTATACAACTAAGTTGACAAACAAGCATACGGCCCACCTGATGGGAAGCGGTTACCGTAGCCTATGGACGCCTGCAACACCAGAGGCATCACAAGCGCGTTGCCGACCCTTTAAAACTTAAAAACGCCCTTTTTGAAGAACCCCATGCTATAGTCCTGACGCTGCCTTAAACCAAAAATATTTTAATCTATTTTTATTTGGATTGTCTTTTGTCGCATCTCCTCGGTTTAGCGATCAAATAAACTTTTTACGACGACCTCAAATTAGAAAGTTCAAAAAGCTAGTAGCTACTTAGATTCCGCACGAAAAGACAAAAGCTATAAAAACTTCCTTAACAGCATTCGTTCAGCCCCCATGGCGTAGAGAAGCGACCTGATGGCATAGTCATGGGTTTGAATCCTAAAAAAAAAAACGATGATGAGATGGAGGGACGAGCTGGACGCTTTTGAGCGGGACTGGCAATTTAAATCAGAAGATCGTAGTGACTGGCGTAAATGGGGGGAGGTCTTTGCCCAACAGTGGGACACACACTACAGACTAGTAGTAATAGAATAGAATAGAATAGAAAATTCTTTATTGCACACCTTAAAACTAACAATGATAAAACAAGTAACAATAATTTAAAACATACAAATGTACAATGGGCGGTCTTATCGCTGAAGAGCGATCTCTTCCAGACAACCTTTGGATGGAGAGAATCGAATAATAAGATGGTTGGCTAAGGTGCATTAAAAATAACAGTAAAGAACAATAAAAAAGGTTATTTACATGCATAATAATTAAGTAAAATAATATAGACTACATACATACATTAATATAATAATAGCAAGTTATAGTAATAATAGTAAGTTTAAAAACTTGAGAAACCGACTTCATGGCCAAATTGCTGAACCGATTTTGATGAAATTTCTATGAGACCAATCTGGAAGAACCTTCCTGATAAATGGTAATGATAATGGTATAAGTTGGGACTTCCAGATGGGACCAATCTGAGAGTATTACCTTTCAGATAAAAAAATAATTTACTAAATCGGTTTATGACGAAGGTATGCAGTAACAAACATTAAAACAAAACGGCTAAGCCGATTTTGATGAAATTTCTATGGAACCAATCGGAAAGTACCTTTCAAATAAAAAATCTGCTCTTTATGATAAAGTTATGGTAAAGTAAAAAAAAACTGAATTGAAATAGTTTTTCTTCTTGGTCCCATTAATGGGACAAAACAATGTTACCACAAAAACAGTGATTTAATATCACAATTATACAACCGTTATATTTTTATTCTTGGATTTTCTAAATTCTTGAAATAAACAATTGAATTCAATATCAGGAAACAGTATATTATACAGGGTTATTCATTATTAACTACAAATACTCAGGAATTAGGTTCAACAAATAGAATAAAAAATATTTATGAAATATTTTTTTTTAAATTTGATCAAAAATTTTTTCAAGTTTTTGTATCAAAATTTTATTTTTATTAATTTCTTTACGGCTATTGCATAATGATTGCCACGGAGAACAGGACGATGACCCACCCAGGCGATGACTGAACGCAGAGTGTCACTCACGGCGCGCGGGCGCGGATCAAAAGTCAAAATAGGTCAGGCGCCAATGATTCCTTTATCGATTTTCTCGGGATTTTCATAACAAAACTTAAAAAAAATCATTTCATAAATATTTTTTATTTTATTTGTTGAACCTAATTCCTGAGTATTTGCAGCTAATAATGAATAACCCTGTATAACAGTTACGACAACAATAGTTATTTTATGACTCTGTCGACAGTTCTTGTCGCAATCAGCAAAGTATACAGCAATTTTATATAGGTTTAACCTCTGAGGTAGCGTGTACCAAGCATTTGGAGGGAGTCCAAAAATAATAGTTATGTGTGGTCTATGTTACAAACTGCAGCGTACGCTATAAATTTTAGGAGACGCTTTGTCCGTTTGGGTCACCAATTTAGGAGAGGCGGAACCAGCGTCTGCTCCTAATTTCAATCTTCCTATAGTCTCGAGAAGTATTATTGAAAATCACGTCTTTCCAGAAACTTTTATTTCGCTCCTCTCATGCGAGGGCGGGAAACAACTGAGAACCAACTGCCTAAATATTACAATTTTGAAAATGAACCTTCGATAAAAAAACTATGGTATAACATAAAGTTCTAAACGGACTTTATACAAAGGAGTTCACTACAAAATCAAATGGCATCTGGGCCTCTTCCAAGCAAGATTGAATAGGTGTCTTCTAGACCATCCTGCTCCATCGTCGGCTACATTGTCACTTCCCATCAGGTGAGATTCTTAGAACTCTTTTTAGGAATAAGCACGCCTTTGTAAACGTCTACATTTAGAGTTTTCTAGATGTATTTTACTATGTGTGTACAATAGAGAATAAAGAATGAGATTGTACCCAAAAGATTGTCTATATAATGTTAAAAAAATGGCCTCTGCTGTCAAAGTCAGAGAATCTTCTTTTTAATTAATGGCATCGGTCCATTAGATCAATTTTGCCAGTGTCATGTGAGGATAATATTAGATTACATTAATAAAATAGTTTGTAGTCAAGTCAGTCAACATCCAAGTCCAACCGTCATTGGCTTTGAAAAAAATGGTGGCGTTTTTCTTTAAACCATCGGAAACATTTTCGTTCAAATCAAGATATCACATAATATACACTGTCATTCCAATTGATCACACTTCAGTCTGAGACCTCAAGTAATGTTGGTTAAAATACTACCAAAATCACACGGGAGAACTCAAAATAACACCAGAAAAATAATTTAAATGATAACAATATGTGATATCACTTTTGAAACTATCATGGTTTTTAACACTATTTTTATGCAACAACGGGATAATTACCATGATGCATGCACCATGATCACGGTTGAACAGTTCAACCGTGATCATGGTGCATGCAACTGTGCCGAAATATCGGAAGTCAACTCAACAAAATTTAATCATGGTAAATATCCCGTTGTTTCATAAAAATAACAACATGTGACTTCCCAAAATGACAAAAAAAATGCTCGTTTTACAATATGGGTACAGAACCCTCAAAATGGGCAACTCACAATTAAATAAATAAATAAATAAATATTGTGGACAATTCACACAACACTACCCAGCCCCAAACTAAGCAGAGCTTGTAATATGGGAACCAGATAGCTGATATAATACTTGAATACATTTTTTTTTTGTAAATACATACATAGAATACAATATAACACCCAGACAGAGAACAAACATTTATGTTCCCCACACAAATATTTGTTCTCGGTGGGGATCGAACCCACGACCTACGGCGCAGAAGGCAGAGCTACTACCAACTGAGCTAGAGGCCAGTCAATTCCGCTACTGTCTTTGCCTTGGTCGGTTCAAACGTTGATTAGATTGGCGTTGACTACGTGCTGGCCAATGTAAGCGGTGTATTGTTCAAAGTTTCGTTTTTAAGTTGACTACGGCCAATAAACAGGCCACCGCCCTGAGATGATATCTTACAGAATCAGATGGCTTGAAGTTTGTGATGAATTTAATTTGATTTAGCTTTGTGTTTTTCAAGTGGTGAAAGGACTTTGCGCAAATGTGACACACGTTTTTCAAACTTTCTATATAGATTCTATGTCATGCTATAAAACGTTTTAAGCCAGACTTAAAACAATCCTTAAGTAATAATATACCTATATTAAAAATAAATAAATATTCTGGCTATATCTGGCTCCAAACTAAGCAGAGCTTGTACTTTGGGAACCAGATTAGCAAATACAACTTGTGAATCAGGTGATAGCATTTTTTTTTGTAAATACATACTTTGAATACAATATAACATTATAGATTTTATTATCAAACAATGTAACAGTAATGTGGTTTGATTCTCTTTAAATTACCAACTTAATACAAGTTCAAAGTAAATCCTCATTTTCTATTCGGATATCCCTATCCATTACGGGATTCTATTTACGGAAGGGATGATCCCACCCCAAGAGGGGAAGATTTTATTATTTTTCGGCAGGCTTCAAATGTCGGCATAATTTGGGAAACTTTTTTATTATTATCCACTTGGTGAGTTTTATGCAATTGTGTTGAAGCGAACGTGTTCCTTGCTTGCTCGAACAGCTACGTTCTCGGCGGTCAGTGATTGGATGGGTGACTGCTTACGGCATTAACGTGGTATTTTATGTCATGAAACCAGGTAACCAGTCCGCGGGAGAAAACCCACGGTGTACCCATAACTAGCATTCAAAATTCAAATTCAAATGATTTTATCTCACAAGAAAGACATTCGAGTACAAACGAGCTTCAAAAACAACATCTTTCTATTCTATTCTAAGGAAATTATTAACTTGTTGAAATTACTATGAATTTAAATTTAAATTTAAATAAATTTAAATTACTATAAATCCTTTCACCACACATTTTAAAAGAACCAGTGACCCGATAAGAAGATTAACTTAAAGGCACTCAAACACAAAAGGAGAGGGTGTGTTGGGGTTCGGACGAGAGATTCTGTATATATACATTTTATTTGAGCGTTAGCATTGCTATTTAGCGTGGCAATACATACCGCCAGCGTCTTGGGGACGCTTCCGTCTGGTACCGATTTGGATTAGTTAAGCTAGCTCTAAATCTATATTATATATTATATAAATTTAGATAGCTCAACTGTTTCTTGTATATTTTGTAAATATTTGTTTAATTGTAAGTTTCTTTGTGTAAATAAGTATATTATATTTGAATATCAATAGTTTGAGAGTTTATTGATGGGTGAAATTACAGTAACTAATAAATACGATCGGCTGAAGTTCACTCTTGATAAATTCATCCTGAATACACACTTGATTACGTTTCGATTACAAGTTCTGTAATAGGTTTTGACTATACTGATAATAAACCGTTAAAGGCAAGGGGGGGCAACGATCTGCGAAATGGAGCTGGCAAGCTCAGAATTTTGTCAGAAATCTGTCAGAATTCCGTAAAAACTTTAAAATTGGGATAGGAATCGCGTTCAAGATTAGACCGGCTGGAGGAGAAGAGACGAACGCCGGGCTGGAGGAGAAGAGTCGAACGCCGGGCTAAGTGGTGCGTTTTTGAAGTGAAAACTTCTTTAGCGGCGTTGAGCACTTTTTCTGTAATGGGTATAAAATCTTAAACTCGCGTTAGCGCGTCAGGACACGTGACCTGATCGAAAAAGCGTAAGACGGATGGAGAGTAGACAGCTATCCCCTCTCTACGGCGCGGCGAAAATGTATGCCTGGGCCTACTGTTTCGTTTAGGCAGCGCAGGGCGCTTGCGCGAATGTTCGTGTATGTTACAGCGTGCCAAATAACAAACAAGCCCCCCCTAACCATTCCAAAATATCAAACATGCTCAACGTTAATAATCAAGTTTTCACTTCTGCCGGCACTCCCGGAGTGCAACCCGTATTTTTTTGGAGAGATCTACGTCCAGCAGTTGGCTGTTAAAGGTTGATGATTATGGTAATGTAACAGATGATAAAAGCATTTTATGAATGATTAATGATGTAACAAGCACCAAGCTCACCTGATGTTAAGTGAAATACCATTACCTATAACAAAGCATTGCCTCGTAGGTCACTCCCATCAAGAACATGCCCTACGATACTGCCCTGCGTGATATCTGCTTTGTCTGCGTATCTGTGTGTCTCTAGAGTCTTAATTGTTCCTTGGGGGAGTACATACCCTAGCAGTGGACATCTTAGGCTGATGTTCAAAAGATCAAAACAGAAGATTTTTTTTTGAAAAAAAATGTTCTGTCGCTATTATTATGGTGGTTTTTTTCCGTAAAAGAAACTCCGCTAATATATTATCCGTTATTTATTATTGCAATCAAATAGGTTGCGTCATTGATTACGGCCTCTCGTGATAAAAACGATGATCAATCAACGACGACAATAATTATAGCATTTGTTTGAGCAGTAGGCTAGCTCTGTCTGGCTCTGTCTCTGGCTCTGATTATGAGTTCGTGTGAGTGCTGTCTAAATAAATCCTACGTCGAAATGTCACACACACAGTAGGTATACACTGGTGAGCACTCACACAGACTCAAAACCAGAGCCAGAGACAGAACCAGACTGAGCTTGTGGCAAGAAACCTCCCCAAGATATATTGTAGACTGTGCGTATTGAAGGTTTCATTTGAAAGTCCAAACCAAAAATCTTATAAGTAAAATGGTAAAGATCCATTGTAAAAATAACACCAAAAATATTATTGCAATAAAAAAATACATACACAAATCTGTAGTAGATACTTACTTTAAGTAAATTCCATAACTTCATTTAAACTAAAGCAATTTAGAAAAGGGACTTAAAAGCTCACGTATAAAGCTTTAGTAGTAAAATATTCACTATATTACCATAAAAAGGTACTGGACCTTTGATAAACTAGACTAATGCAAATTCACGGATTTAACGGGTGACCGACGAAAATATAATCAGTACCCTTAGCATTAGAAACTTGCGGTATCGGACCGCTAGCGAGTCACTCATAACTCGTCCTCAACAGAAGAAACGAGGACCAAGACAGGGCTCATGGAACTGATTGAGTCTTGTCCCTCCACATCCACATCTGTGTCATCATTCGGTCTACTGGAACATTGTTGCCATCAACCCAAGGTCCTATTCCGCTATTTTAAGGAGTTGGGCTGGCTGGGGTGAGGTTAGCGAGGGGATAATGCACAAATACACCCCATCGCGCGATGCCAGTGCAGACCTTATTCCTTCAACTCAAATGAGAATAAGAACTAGAGTGGTGAGTGTATGAGAGCAATGGTGGTCTAGTGGCGCCTTCCGATCCTTAAGCTTCAAATCCAGTCGAGTACCAATGATTTTTTCTGTCCATGTATGAGCACTATGCCAGTCCTCTCAAACTGTGAAGGGAAACATCGTGAGGAAACTGGCCTGTAAGAGCCTAAAAGTTCAAAAAACATGTGTCAAGTGCACGAAAGCAGCCTCTTTTAGGTTCACTTAAAAACCTTTCACCACACTGCAACTGGCTCGAAAGAACCACTGACACGATAAAACCAATGCCAATTCTTCCATACGATTCTTTGCAACAAGGATAAAACAATTTTATTACAAAGAACAACCAACAATTTTTGTTTTATGCATCTGAAAAAATACTTACACCTCTAAGGCAAATTTCTCAATTGACGGATAAAAAAAATCCACTGATGACATTTTATGATACTGGAGCCTAATTTTCGGGTCGACCGAGATTTTTAATGTCCCAATACACATTGGCATTGAACAACCCCGCACTTTTTCTACGTTTTCCGTATATTGTAGCTGTCGAGGTTTCTACGATGAGGTCGTCGATGAATTACTCAAGAAAATCTGCCATTCGCTATTCAAAAACAAGCAATCAAATAAAATTGCAAAATGATCCGAGATGAGCCGAGAATTAGGCCCCCGGTGGAACATACCTACATGGAAATATATCAAACTTATACCAAGTGATACGTCCACGCACGCAGCGATATCTTAGTATTTACCAGAACACATACACGGTACGTGTATGTGTCGGATACCGGATATATACCGGTATGTACCAGTATATATCCGAAAACAATACTTTCTCTTTGGGCAATCGAGTGAAACCTTCCAAAACAATGACAAACCTTTTCTGATAGAGCGAAACACTATTTTCTTCCCCAGAACTTTATACACAAGTGTTACACAATTCACTCAGCTCTTCAAACCACCTGAAACTTTATCAAGACCTACCCCAATATTAATCAAACGAAAACCTTCCACCTTTCCGACTTCGTAAGAAGCATTTCCGTAAATCAGCCGAGGGTCGAAAGGAATGTAGCTGGAGACAGAAAGTTCAGACGCGACGTAAAATTGTTGGTGGATACCAACTATTTTACCGTACACAATATGCTGGGTTTTTTCACACAACGGTATCTAATCTACGCGGTATGATTTTCAAACTAAATAGTCTAAAGTTATAACTAATACAAACGGTCTTAAAGTCCTAAGTCCTACGCTATAGGAACCAGATAGCTGTAAGAAATAAATAAATAAATTTTGTGGAAATTCCACATAACACTATCAAGCCCCAAATTAAGCAAAAATTTGTACGATGAACACCAAATAGCTGATATACTTATAACTTTTTGTAAATACATATTTACAATGCAATATAACACCCAGACAGAAAACAAACATCTGCATTCGACACACAAATATTTGATAACACACAAATTGTGCTTTTCGTTAGTGGTGATCAAACAGCGCAGTAGATTGGTTGTAGCCAATGAGCCGTGAAGCTTGTCTGTTATAATTTAACACAAGCTTGTGCAATCTATCCAATTTTGCAAATTTATTCAAATCTTACGCTCAATAAGGCAGCTCGTATTACCTTAAATCCGTTATCACATCCAATTATAATATTAGGATATTTAACACTTATATGTTTTTTTACTGTTTTTTATTAAGGTCCCCATTACTGAGATTCCACTGTCCGTCCACCAGTCACAAATTTTCACAGATAATGTATTTCTAGTGCCGCTAAAACATCAAATACTAAAAAACAAAATAAAATAAATGTTAAAGGGGGCGCTCATACAACAAACGTGTTTTTTTTAACGTTTTTATAGATAATGGTACGGAACCCTTCGTTCGCGAGTCTGACTTGCACTTGGCCGGTTTCTTCTACCATATTGGATAGTCGCGACTTTAAGACGCGTCTGAAGTTAGTGTCCAGCTTAGCTCGGTCGGGAATAGCCCAACTCGATCGCGAATCATAAATTGTAAGGCATTAGCCTTAAAGGCTCCTTCGTATTCAGGCAAGTGGCTCCCCTGGCTGGTTGTCAATTCAGGACTCAACTATATTTCCATATAAGGTAACCCATAATTTTTGGTGAATTTCTGCGAGATAGAAAAAGTGAGTTCAGTCTTCTTTTTATCGTGTCTCTGGTTCTTTTGAGCTTCTTTCGAACCAATATTCAAAGGATTTTAATTGCGTCTCATAGAGGCTCCTTTTGTGCACTAAACACATGTTTTTCGATTTTTTAAGGTTCTAAGACATGCCGGTTTCCTCACGATCTAATGTGACTTGGCATTTCCCAAAAATGTCTGCTATCTGATCGAGATACATGCGCCGAAGTCTTTCCTTTCAGCATCAAATTAATAATCTATAATAATATTATAGAGAGGAAAGATTTGTATTTTTGTGTGACGTACGTTTTTAATGAAAAAACTCACTAACATACCTAGGCTATATTTATGTGTTTAAAAAAAATTACCACCCGTGCGAAGCCGGGACAGGCCGCTAGTTTTTCATATTTTTACAATAAAAATATTTTTCAATAAAATAAATAAATAAATATTGTGGACAATTCACACAACACTACCCAGCCCCAAACTAAGCAGAGCTTGTAATATGGGAACCAGATAGCTGATATAATACTTGAATACATTTTTTTTTGTAAATACATACTTAGAATACAATATAACACCATAGAAATGTTTCACTTAAACTAGTTATTTAACGTAGCTTATAGGCAAAACTAGTAGAAGCTGATTGCTGATTTCAAAATGGCATCTAAAACAAGTAATTCAAATGTACGCTACTAATATTCGTTTGTTTAAATTTGAACCGCTGAATTGCAGCGCCCGAAGATAAACACAATTGTGAAACATCCTCCCGTGTACCCATTATCAGGATTGCAATGCAGTTCAAATTATTTCACGTTTTCAACGTTTGTGTCCAGAGCTAGAATAACCAACGGGGCGAGGCTGAGGAAATAAATACATTTTAACTAGTAACAAACTGGTAGGTATTAGTTATACTTGCTAGTATTAGTTTCTACTAGTTTGCTACTAGTTAAAATGTTTTAGTGTTTGTTTGTAGTGTACTACCAAGGAGTGGAACAACTCTTCACCATCGATTTTTGGAACTTTCAAGTCAAGAGTGGACAAGTGGATTTTCTATCTTCCACTTGTACTATTGACTTTTTTTTTTACTCTTGACTTGGAAATTTAGGCTAAAGCTGCATTTTCAATTTCCACCAGGTGTGATGGCAGTGGAATGTTTAGCTATCAGTAATAAAACATCTTACAAAAAAATAACTATAGAATGTATTTACGAATATTGCAAATTATAACAAATTATTATTATATTGACTTAAGCCTACTAGTAGCGGCTCCGCGTCCGACCCTAAGGTCGTGGATTCAAATCTAATCGTGTACCAATGAGCTTTCTGTCCAAAAATTATGCGCATGCCAGTGCACTCTCAAACGGTGAAGGAAAACATCGTGAGGAAACCAGCATGTCGTAGAACCTAAAAAGTTCAAAAACATTGAGACACACAAGTGCTCGAAAAGAGCCTCTTTGAGGCGCACTTAAAATTATTTCACCATACTGCACTGGTAAAAAAAGACAAGACGAAAAGTACGGCGCCCACCCACCAGATGGACCGACGACATTGTTAAGATCGCGGGAAGCCGGTGGATGGAAAAAGCTCAGAATCTTTCTTCCTGGAAATGTGTAGGGGAGGCCTATGTCCAGCAGTGGACAACTTCAGGGTAATGATGATGATGATGATGATGACTGCACTGGTTTGAAAGAGCAGTGATTCGATAAGAAGTATCTTACTTTCCATCAGGTGTGTCATCAGGTCTATCTACATATTATTTAAAAAAAGGAATGCTTTACTGCACTATTTTGCTCCTTCAATAATATGATTAATCATCTCTAAAATCTTCCAAATTGCAGGTATATGATTCATTGTAGCTTTTCGTACGCAGGCGTGCTCTAAAATGTTCACTCTATTTTTCAACAATAGTTTCATCTCTCAAAGGGGTTTGCTATCTGACGTAAATTTTTATTCAATTTCAAGCTAAAAATTTCGGGAATAGTTTTAGCTGGAATAGCTGGCGACAGAGCTCGATTTATGCCCGACTCTGTCATTACCTTAAAAGTTTATTTTAGTAGGAAACAATTTAGTAAGGAGGTTTCATGCAGTATCTTAGGAAGATTAGATTTATGGGCTCAATTCGGCCCTGGTTGGTTTTAGTACTTACTCGTGTAGTTTCTTGGGAAAACATTTGCATTTTTTGCACATGATTTATACAGCATTGGGGGCAGTTTTTCACTCATACCTACCTCTATCGGATGCTGCTATAGAATTTTAGACTGGGATAGAATTTTAGATTGAGTTGAGTAAGCTTTTTAAGCACATAAAATTATTCAAAAGCCGTTTCAAGTTATCTTTGTGTGATAAATTTTTCATTTTTTGAAAGTTATATTTTAATTATTTTGTGACAAGATTACAGAATTACAGAACTACCCATAAAAAATTGGTAGCATTAAATTTTCAGCTAGGTAATTTTTATACAACTATAGCTGATGGAACAAGCCCACGGGATATTTAGTGGTAACCATCGCCTTTATAAAGGATTGCTTCGTAGATCACGCAACGTCGGAACGTGCCCTACGATGCACTACCCTGCCTCCATCAGCTTAATTATTATTTTTTATATTGATTGACCACCACTAAAATATTCTCAGTGCATGGGTAATTGGTAGCTTTATGGTAACAAATTTCATTTGCCGACGAAACGAATTGTCGTAAAGGAATTCTCTCAGATGCTCCTTTGGTTTCGTAGCTATGTCGTAGACGGGTAATAAATACCAAAAACCATACCACAATAAAAAGCGCCGCTGCCTGTAAACGGACAAGATTCCAAGGCCTTTCTCGCCTCACCGCGTTTCAACGCAATCGAATGTTTAACAAGCAAAGAATAAGGTTTAATTCTCTTTGCCAGGATAATTCGACGGCCCGATTTAGATCAGAAATGGCGAAGAAATCCGAAAAAAGAATGAAGGTTTATTGCGAAGGTTAAGCGCTAGGCGTTTCACCTGCAGGTGTTTTCTTTTCATTGGACTTGGAGGATTTTAATGAAGGTAATCTACGCTCGGTATTAGGAAGATAAGATTTTGATATTGTACTAAAGCGAAATGTTTTTAAAGTACATATTTGAATACCGTAACGTAGAATACTTATTATGTAGTAGTTAGTGCCGAACAGTCCCTAAGAGCTATTCGTCGAGTGGGATTAGGATTCAATGCCGCAGCGGTCATCGTAGCCCCGTACCAAGGAGAAGGTCGCATGTTCAAATCCCGCTCGGCTTTTAGCTTTTGGGACATTATAAAAATCTTTATGTTTATAGTAAATCTTTTTACTCTAGGTAGGTACTTCTGCAATGACAACGGTGATCAGTTTCAGTATAGGTTTTTCCAAACATCTGCACTCTACCGCAAACTTTGAATCCAATTAAGCGTTCTGCGGTGGCGAGTAGAAACACTGTGAAATATCGCTATCATATTTTACAGCATTTCAGTGATCGCCACCGCAGGTGATCTAGATGTGCGCAAGCCTAGACTTAAATGATACACTGGAATTGCATTGTTTTTTTAACGCAGTGATAATATATTGGGCTAAAAATAGCAATGTTCTTTAATACGTTGCATTTCTTTTTTATTCCACCCTAGTTTATTGGTTTGCAGGTTTGTCTAATTACAGGTCAGATCCATATTCATCATCATCATTTTCTTGTCCCTGTCTCATTTCATGTGGGATCGGCACAACAGGTTTTCGTTCTCCACTCTCCTCTATTAGCCGTCATTTCAGCAGTCACTCCTTTCTTACTCATGTCGTCCTTCACACAATCCATCCATCTTTTCTTTCGCCTACCTCTACTTCTATAACCATCCATATTATGAATATGAATATGGTACATACCTTGAGTACGCTTGTTGACGGCGGGTGTATAAAAACACCGATACAAAAATCCAACAAAATAAACGGAAAAACAAAGCGTTTTTCACAATAGAATAACATCGGCAAACGAAACGTTACTGTATGAGATCGTAGAGCAAGAGCACATGGTAGTGCATGCTGAGTCATTGAAAAATGAATTAGACTATAAGAATTTGATATATTGACTTTATTCATTTATCTTTTGACATTATGTAAACTCTGAAACTCTTTTTTCATGTTTAATTATTAAGATGGTTTTGTTTTATTATTTTCTTAATAATACAGGGTTATTCATTATTAGCTGCAAATACTCAGGAATTAGGTTCAACAAATAAAATAAAAAATATTTATGAAATGTTTTTTTTTAAGTTTTGTTATGAAAATCCCGAGAAAATCAATAAAGAATATCCTTTGGAATCATTGGCGCCTGATCTATTTTGACCTTTGATCCGCGCCCGCGCGCCGTGAGCGACACTCTGCGTTCAGTCACCGCCTGGGTGGGTCATCGTCTTTTTCTCCGTGGCAATCATTGCAATAGCCGTAAAGAAATTAATAATAATAAAATTTTGATACAAGCACTTAAATCAGCTTAGGAATTAAATTGATTCGGCCAAACAAATATTCACAACCCAAAAATTAGGCCCTGTCAGTTTGTGTAGCTAATAATGAATAACCCTGTATACTATATTTTCTTGACATAACTTGTGCTGGCGAGACGACCTAGACTTTTTCAACACCGAGAGGGGCAGTGGACTGAGGATCGAGAGGTGTGGGAATTCTTAGGGGAGACCTTTGCCCAGTGGGACAGCAATTAGTAAAAAAAAAACCTTTCTTTTATTAAATTTCAATATAACATGCCTAGACATAAGCAGAAAACATTGGACATTACTGATTATAATTGAACATAAATATTTTCAGCATGTATTTCAAGTTATAAATAAACTTTGACCTTGATACGTTTTAATCTAGCTTCCGCCCAAGTTTACATAATCCTGACCAAAACGATTCTTCAAGTTACAACCAACGTTTTGACGGTTTCAATTAGGGCGTGGCCGTAATAAAGGTCAATAAAATTATTACTTACGGACCCAATTTCATAAGTAATAAAAATCGAATATCATTTTGATTGATTGAAGTAAAAAAATCAAATATGATTTCAATATAATAAGATTTGATTTAATTTTGACCTATTGGGAATTCAAATTTCAAACTGGTACGAGGTTGAACGTGGCATGAATGAAAAAAAAACCACGAAAAATGGCAGATAGGCCTCGCGGGTCTTCAAAATTTTGTCTAGGCGACTGATCGAAGCGACGCGTGACCCAAGAGCTGGTGGATATCTGGCGCAGCGTATAAGCATTGCTATTCAGCGTGGCAATGCCACCAGAGTCTTGGGGACGCTTCCGTCTGGCACTGATTTGGATCAGTTGAGCTATCTGTAGACCGTTTTCAACGATCTGCAGATAGCTCAACTGTTTCTTGTTTATTTTGTACATTTTGTAAATATTTTGTTTAATTGTAAGTTTCACGAAAAAATACATTTTAGAACTGACATTTGGCTCTTGCTCCACTTGTGAAAAAATTGAAACTTTTTGATTTGTCTGTATACCGACGGATGTGTACGGGCCTTCGGAATATTAATGAATTTGTTAGGTGGTGGTGGCTACAGCTAGAAACAAAATGCACCGTGTCTACTCAAAGCTAGGATTTATTATCCTTTGACTATCATGCTTTGACAGGCTATCATGTCGAAAAAACTCCGTAGAGTGCCATCAACTTATCTGTTCAGACAAGAGGGGCACTTTTGTAAAATTGTGAAAACAAGGATTAAAAGAGCAATAAAAAGTGTTAGTACAAAAGCTATCGATTGAAAATTGGCTCTATATTAAATTTTGATATTATTTCCTTTAATCGCAGAACATTGTGCTCCACTGCTCTAACACTGTGCTCCGATAGTCAATTGAACAGAAAACCATGGATTTTTTTTAAATAATGGCGAAAATAAATTTGTGGCACCTCATAGTGGTGTTTTATGTTTTTTTGTGCAACCATATTTTGCATTACGACGGGAAAAATTACCAACTTTTTTACGTAACCGCGTACTACTGTGATAGACCACTAACAAGCTCTCATACAATGTAAAACAGATAGCTAGTAGGTAATTGTATTCGGTAATACTCCCATACAATGAAGAAGAGCCATGTAATTTTACGCTTCACTGTGTATCCCAAGCTAATTGGATTGAGTAACAAGGTAGCCAGCACTAAATCAAACCACTGTAACTAGGATGTGTCGGCATGACCGCAGCAAGACGCTATTCTGCGCAGACCAAGCAGACCATTGTACTGGTATGAACCTACGTATATTACCTTCTTCGGAGATACAGGGTGTGGAAAGCTACTATTAAAAACTGAAAAAAAAAACAAAAAAAAAAATTGTTTCAATTTTTTTTAACATGTGGCCCAGATATTCTTTGGGCCAACACATTTACCGATTGGGTCCCACAAAGTCAGCGTCAGAGGAAGACTGTGGAGAAGATGACGAGACAATCTCGATTGTCATTTGAACGATTGACCCGCTCTGTAGTAAACGAGACGATTAGACGACGACGACTAATCGTTTCTTTTGCTACAGACGATAGAAAGCTAGATTCTAGAAGATACCTATTCTTAGCTCTCGTGCAACTTTTCAAAAATTATATATATAACTTATTATTGGGCGCTTACTAAGTACCATAATTCTGACTTTAAGGCCTTGCAGATTCGAAGATTTTTGAACGTACAATGATTATGTGCATAATTGTTGATAGGTTATAAATTTATTTTATTTGTATCGTACACCCTGTATACCTTCTAAGCAAGTAGATGCGTAGGATACAGTAGACATTGCCGACAGAATGCTTCGCTAGGCTGACATTATTATCTCAGGTTACCCACTGCTACCTATACTTAATTATTTGGTGACTTAAGTACGCAAAATAATAGTAAAGAATCTATGGTTGGCTGTGCTTGGGCCGATGTCTCGCCTAGTGTCTAAGGCCGAGATTCATAGACGTGACTTTGCTTTACAGCAAAGGAGTCTTCGCAAAGTAAGCTTTGTTCATCGAAGTTTACCTACAACATTTTGAATAAAGAAGAGCTTGACAGAACTATGAAATATATTTTGGGTTGAAAGTAGACTTTACATCAAAGTAAAGTCAAAGTTCGGTCTATGAATCTGGGCCTAAGTTTTTTTTGTGTGCGTGTATACCTACTTGTTTTTTCTAACATAGTTCTAAGTTATTTTGTCGTGTTACTAACCCCTATGCATCAAGACCTGAAATAAAATGTTTTTATTTATTTATTGTTATTATTAGTATTAGTTATGTATACACGTAAGTGAAAACATTCAAAATTTCAAAACTGTTTTTCATAATAATAAAGATTTTCATTTTTTATATCTCTTTATACAACCTAGACCTTTCAATGAGCGGTAAGAAATACATACAGACTAAAAATATATACAAATAAATTAAAAATATAAGTTGAAAAAATTGAGAAACCGACTTCATGGCCAATTTTTTTCATGCTGCATCAATTTTCATGAAATTGCTTTGGAACCAATCTGGAAGTATATACCTCACAATAGAAAAATATTTTTTCAAATCAGCTCTTAAATGCCATAATTATGCTACAGCAAATAAAAAAAATATAACCAAATTGAGGACCTCCTCTTTTTTTAATATGAAGTCTGTTTAAAAATATATTATTATGAAAAAGAATTGGTAAAAGAGGTAAGTCAAGATCAAAGCAAGTAAAAAATTCGTAGTTCATTTACCCTTATGGGAGAACATGTTGTGCCGACCCCACATAAAGTGGGATAGAGGCAGGAAGAAGAAGAGAGAAGTATTCTACCCTTATGGGAAAATAGGAGTTTTTATTCATGCATGTATTGTATTGTGTGTAGCAACGCCGTATTAACTAGCATCTCTTGTTTTTTGTACTAAAAGCACACACAGCTCAGTTTCGATATCGAAATGGCGCCGGCGTCATGCATATTCATTTATCTGGGATTTTCAATTCCGCAGGATATTACTGTGGCTTGACTGGTTTTTTTAGTTAACTTTCTAGTTTCATTTCACTTTATAGGTAGGTTACCTACCTATAAAGGTTTCTACCCACTATCCCGTAGCATACCATGACCGTGCCAAAAACGTAGCGGCCAAAAAAATATTCTCTGTATTGTAATGTATAAACACTTGCCCACTAGATCGTTCCGTCACCGACGGACACCGTCGCGTGCCATGCACGGACCGTCAACTATTTGTCGGAGGGAAACCGGTTCAAAACGCTGTCGACCCGCTTCAGTGGGCGAAGTACAGCGTACCGGATTGCTTTCCGTGCCCGAAACGTTCCTAGCACAGCCATGGTATGCTACGGTATAGTGGGTAGAAACCTTAAAGTGTAACTCTAGCCTCAATATCACGTAACTCATACCTTTATTTAGCTAGCTAGCTAAGAAAGTAGATGGGTATAGAAATAGAGGCAGGCTTTGATCTACTTCTATTGCTAGAAAATAAATATTGTAGACAATCTATACAGCACTATCTAGCCCCAAACTAAGCAGAGCTTGTACTTGTAAGATGGATAGTTTGTGTAGGATGACATGGATAAGAAAGGAGTGACTACTGAAACGACGGCTGATAGAGAACAGTGGAGAACAACACTTTATGTTGTGCCGACCTCACATGAAGTGGAAAAAGGACAAAAAATTATGATGACATTTGTCGCAGGCTTATTGTCTGATTGACCTTTCTGTTGTTGCCTATGTAAAGTTTAAACCCCATTTACTAGTGAGTTATTTTTAGGTCTTACAGGTACAGATGACATTGCCTGAAGATGCCTAAAGGGATAGCCTGAAAAACACTAAAACATCACATTAAAAGCATTCAAAACAGTTGAACAATGTTCATTCCAAAAATAAACATTGTATATATTTGTAAATACTCAGTCCGTGTTTGTTTTTCTTTCTAGAAACAAAATTCCAGTTAAATAAACTCACATTGTTTTATTTACGAATATTTTAACAGACGTCGTATTCAATCAACATCTACAAAAGACCTTAAAAATAAATAAAAACGTAGTACCTCATCAGAATCTCATGATTAAAGGCACTACGGTTACTGGATACAGGTCTAATGCGCCAAATTAAGGGCCCAACGAAATAAAAAAATCAAATCAGCAATAACAAAGTAAAATAAGATTCCCTTAAGTTGCCCATTTGCACGCAAATGCGAGAAAACGAAACGCCCAAAATGAAAAACGAATATTGGAGTAACAAAATATAAAAACTCAACTTCGTTTTAATTAGATTCCTTCCCTGTTTTCTGTGGGCTTATTCTGAGTTTTAACATCATTTTGACGTTAGCTTAACGCAAAATGACTCATCGTTAGCGTAGTCGTTAGCGCCGATTTTGTATGAAGAAATGATAAGCGGGATAGCAAGAACTAATGTTATTACTGATAGCCGGTTTTCGAAAGAGATGATATTACTAGGGGCGAATGCGCCCGGACAGCACTAGCGCGCGCATATGAGGGGAAAAAGAAAGAACCCAAGATGGCACTTGAGGAGAATGAGGAGAATGATTGAGGATAAAACGATTGCATTCGATCTTTTCGGATCAAGGATTTTTTAATAATTGTCTGTTTGAAAAAATTTCTATTTTTTATATTATGGTTTAAGATTATTTATTTCTCATAAAATTTTACAAATTACTTACTGAGAAACCTATTTACTAATACTACACAAGTATTTATGAATATATAACTTAAACATAAATATTAAACTTACAAATGCTACATATGAACATAAGTTTTCGGAATTCCACCAGAAGCGCTCATCATTTCTCCTAAAATCGGGGCTAACGACTCGCTAACGATAAGTCACGACAAAATACTGTTAAACTCAGAATGAGCCTGTTCATTTTAAGATTCCGTAACTAAAAGGTGCCAAAAAGACTTTTATTATGCTCACGCAATCCATCTGTCTGCCTGATTTTTCTGGACGTATCTGCTAAACGGAAAGTATAACTAGATAAAATATGCTCTTATTATACCGAAATTATAAAACACGAGAGAGGCTTAGATTCCATGTGGCACAATATGTTTTAATTTATTTATTTATTACGAGGGCTACCTTTTAAGTTCTGTCGTTTGAAATAAGTATAAACATTTTAACAGATTATTGCCATTTATTGTTTTTTAAAGTATTCTCCGCGATATTTAAAACACTTTTGCATGCGTTCGAATCAGTTTTTAAAACATTTATTCCACTCCAAAGTGGGGGTAGTCAAAATGGCAATTTTGTATGCGTCAACAGCTTTTTCGAGTGAGCTAAAATGTAGACCACGAAAACTTTGCTTAATTTTAAGGAACCTAAAATAATCGTGGATGAAACCGTGGAAAAATACCATTCACTAGTAATTTTGTGTTTTATCACCACGGAACCCTTAGCGAACTAAGCTAACTGTAACTTGCTTAGTCGTTTTTGTTTATTCGCCATCTCACCTCTTGTAATTCTTATAACGGTCGTTTAATGAGAAAAGTTTAAAGAGCCGAGCGAATGGAGATCAAGATATTTATGGGCAATACAATAGTAATGGAACTTGCGTGAAAAGTGACTGTAGACGTTTTTTCTCTTGCTTTTTACTTTTTCTCTTTTTTTCTTCTTTTTAACCGACTTCCAATCAAAAAGGAGGAGGTTCTCAATTCGGTTGTATGTTTTTTTTTATTTATTTTTTTATTTTTTTTTTTAATGTTTGTTACCGCATAACTTCGTCATTTGTGAGCCGATTTGAAAAATTATTTTTTTATCTGAAAGGTACTGCTTCCAGATTGGTCCCATTTTAATTATATGAAAATCGGTGTTGCCATTTTTTTTAAATAGTTTTTTTAATGTTTGTAACTGCATGCCTCCGTCATTTATGAACCGATTTAGAAAATTATTTTTTTATTTGGAAGGTTATTCTTACGTCCAGAATCCAGATTGTCCCAAACAAATTTGATTAAAATCAGTTTAGCCGTTTGACAATGAAGTCGGTTTCTCAAGTTTTTTAAACTTAAATTATTTATTTTTTATATCTATCTATCTACAGTTGTCAGCTTTTTTTTATTTTTATTATTTATTTTTTTATTATTCAATGACGATCAATGAAACGCTAAATATCGCTGTCAAATTTGACAGCGTTTCACTGATCGCGATTGCCAGCGACCTAGGTGTGCGCAGGCCTTTACACGTCAGCTTTTTTTAATTTGAATTTTTATAAAGTTAATTTGACACGTTTCGTAACACGCAATCTATTTAGCCAACAACTTCTTAATTGATAAAAGAAAAGTCCCGTAGGCCTACCACAAGCTCTGCCTGGCTCTGACTCTGGCTCTGGTTTTGACTCTGTGTGAATGCTCACCAGTGTATTATACTGTGTGTTTCGATGTAGGATTTATTTAGTCAACACTCACACAGACTCAAAACCAGAGCCAGAGCCAGACAGAGCTTGTGGTAGGTTTACTGTTTATTACACTCATTCTCAGAATTTACGAAGCTCTTTATATTTTTGCAATATTATTTACTCCGATACGTAGAATTCAGAAACAGAAATTTTTATTTCGGGTTCTTGAAAAACATTTTGAAAAAATAACCCTTACTTTATTATTTTAAATTTCTTGGAAAAAGTCAAAGTAAGTTTTAGATTTAGATTTTTCCATTGGAAAAAACAATCATCTTTCTTTTGGGCAGTTGGATAAAGATCGTTTAAATAATAGTTAAAAATATACTATTTTTCTCTTTTAACTTTGTCTATTACTATATTATTTTTATTACAAAAAAGCGAGAGAGCTAGAGAGCGCTGGTGACCTAGTGGTAGTGGCCCCGCCTACCGATCCTAAGGTCGTGGGTTCAAAACCAGTCGTGAACCAATGAGTTTTTCTGGCTAAAAAAATATGTACACTATGCCAGTGCTCTCAAACGGTGAAGGAAAACATCGTGAGGAAACTGGCATATCGTAGAACCTAAAAAGTTCGAAAACATGTGTCAAGTGCACGAAAGGAACCTTTTTGAGGCGCACTTAAAATCCTTTCACCACACTTGGCTCGAAAGAATCAGTGACACGATAAGAAGAAGATTACACAAAAACACAAATAAAATTATTCGTTAATGTTGAAGTTTGGAAAGCGTGGAAAATTCATCGAAATAATCTTTTTGTGGAGCAATAAATAAAACTGCTTACGCTGTGGAAGCGAAACTTTCGTTTATTTGTCGACGCTCGGCCCGAAGTTTGTATTGAAGTTACTGAATATCTTTGTACTCGTTGCTATGAACTGAAAAGGTCCAAAGTTGTAAGTGTCCTTGAATATTAATAAAAGAAAATGGCAAGAAATAGAAAATTGTCTCTAGCTGACAACGGTATACCTACATTGACATTCAGAATGATCAAGTTTTTGATGTGACAACGTCTTATAACTCGATGGAGCCCGCTGCACGCACGAAAAAACATGACTCATGCGGCGTTACCTCGCTCTGAGGCGTTCCATTTAAGGCTTGAAGTGCAAGCGAGAGCGCGGAACGAGCGACAAAGAGGCACAATCGGCCTCCGCGTTCGGCAGCGTTCGACATCTGTCTCTCTCCTACTTGAGTGAGCGATACGTCCGCGTGGACAGCTGTATGAGGTTATGACGTTCAACTAACGTCAGTAAACCGACTTTACAAACAAACGTTTTTTTCTGTCATTGCGTTGCCTACCCTGAAGGAAGTAACCATTGAAAAATGAAGTAGGTACCTTTTTATCAAGAAGTTCCAAGATATTCGCTATCCAATTTAGATAGTTAAGACACCTCCCACCCTCGAGTATTCAGGAAACTTCAGGACTTGCAACTTCGTAACTGCACTACCAACTAACTCGCTTAACCGTGGCACTCGGTTACACCGCACGATAAATCACAAGTTGCGCAATTAGCACCTAACTATTGTTTAAGCGATCGCGATTAATTCGTGAACTGTATTGTTTAATGGCATTCCTTTGTGAATTCCGTTTTATTTTGTGTATAATTCCAATTCCAGTCTTCAAACTATTTTTGACTCACTCACGTATCTTCTAATTTGTTTTAGAAATTGGTGTATAGCTTTTTCATTTTAATTGTTTTTCTGGTATTATTATGAGTTCTGCTGTGTAGTTTTGGTGTTATTTTAACCAACATTACTTGAGTGTGAAAGTGTGATAAATGTGATTATCCTGATTTGAACAAAAAGTTTTCCGATGGTTTTAAAGAAAAACGCATCCATTTTCTTCCTAGCCAATCATTGGTCGTCATTGGACGACCGACTTGTCTATGGACTGGCTTTACTTTATTTATGCAATATCCATATTTTTACCAATAATTGGTAAAAATAATAATGGACATTATAATAATTATAATGTCCAAGCAGGCCAGAACTAATAGAAGAGGCACGTAGACGTAATAAAAAAATAACCTAAAACCTAAAATTACCTTAGATTTTAACAGCAGGCCTACTAGGTGAAAACTCTCGTTTATCAAAAAATATTGCTTATATTCTTATGGTACGCATAAAAAAGAAAGTGTGCCGTCAGTTTTAACGTCAGGTTAAGTGGGTGCAAGTGATCGCACCTCAGCAGTCATGAGCAGTCATTAGGCGGGTACACACACGCTGTCGAACTCCACTGCTGAAGGCGAGCCGCTAAACAAGAGAATATGTTTTGGCTTTAAACAAGTTAACATACCCTTGCCTTTGGCACCCTTATCGCTGTCATGACAGTCGCCGCTATGTTACAGAACATTGTATGTATTTGTGTTGTGGACATACACACATCGATAAAGGTAGACGATTTTCAGATTTTTCGGGATTTTGTTCCTACTTTAATTTTTATGAATAAATAATATCAAACAGTTGTATTTTATTATTATTAATAAACAACACAATTTTTTTTTTCTTCCACTTCAGTGTGTAGGTAATCCTCATCATCAACCTGTATTAGTCCACTGCTGGAAGTAGGTCTCTCCCAAAAGACGTGCCACTGAGCCCGGTCTTCGGCTCTTCTCCTCCAGTGCTTGCCAGCTACATTTCGCAGATCGTCGCCCCACCTTGCCGGAGGGCGTCCTACACTACGCTTGCCTAAACGCGGTCTCCACTCTAGTATTCGTTTGCTCCAACGATTGGTTGTTCTACGGCAAACATGACCGGCCCACTGCCACTTCAGCTTACTAATCCTTTGAGCTATGTCGACCACCTTGGTTCTCTGTCGGATAACCTCGTTACGGATTTTATCCTTCAGAGAGACTCCGAGCATAGCCCTCTCCATAGCTCGCTGAGCGACTTTCAGTTTGTGGACCGACCCTACTGTTAGTGTCCACGTTTCGGCAGCATAGGTCATTACAGGTAGGACGCACTGGTTGAAGACTTTCGTCTTCAGACATTGTGAGATCGGCGACGAGAAAACCTGACGGAGTAGGACAGACGACGTGACGGGTGGACGGTGTAGGTAATCCTACGACCGTCTAATGATGGTCACCGGTTTTACAATGATGTTCCTGTCGGCTCGAAGCTATTTACAGTTTGTGAGGACGGTAAGACAAGGTATACTAGGCAGAGAATAAGGCAACTATTATTGTAGGGTAATTACTTGGCCTCAGGCATTTAGCGGTTCGTAGGCACGAGTATTGACTTAGTACATGACAAAGATTCATAAAAAAACCGGCAAAACTGGTTCAATTATAATTCACCTTTTCCTAGGAATTGACCAGCTGTTTATTTGCATACAATGTGATTTTGAATATGTATAAATATACGAATTATTGTATTTAAATTTTAAATATTTATAAATCTTAGTCAGTCATACATCAAGTCAAACCAGACAGCCAAACAGAATGCTTTATCCCTTTTTGGCCGTAGTGGTCTGGCCAAAAAGGGATGTCTAGGTGCCAGTTCCACGCGACCAAGCCGGGAAAAACAGGCAGCAAACTACGACTTGGTTCCTAAAGTTTTTTATGAACTCTACAGGAAACCTATGACCAGCTTTGGACTTCCTAAGGATGATGATGAAGCGCCATACTGTAAGTTCAAAAAAATAAAGGTCTACAATATTTTCACTCCAATTTTGTGCAGCACTGAACCAAAAACCAAACCTAATTTTCTCATCCGCCAGCTCGATCAAAAATCCTTAAGTTAATTTTTGCTTCGTCTGCCAGTTAATATCACGGCTAATCCGCATAATGGTAGGTAATCTGCCTTTAATGGGAGGGGAGGAGTAAGCCTCTGTAATTGTTCTTGGAAGCACCAATAACCACTAAGTATGTGGGTTCTTCTGCAAGGTATTGAGGACGGATAGTGCTTTAAACGCAGCACTTGAGTGGGTATTGTATTGAGTTCTAAAGCTTTGCACAAATCTAGACGTTCAACTGAGTCGCTGTGTAATTTTTGTTGCAATTAAAAGTTTGATATTATCAAATAATTTCTTTTAGTAGTGATCTTTGTAAAGGGCTCGCCCGGAGAAGTATTAATCATGCTTATTTCTGCCGTGAAGCAGCATTGCTGTGTTTCGGGTTGCAGGTTACCGGAGAAATTACTGGCACGTGAGGCTGACCATCTGTAGCCTAAAGCTGATGAACGCATGGTAGAGCATTGTAGGGCACGTTCCTGACGTGCGTGACTAACGAGGCAATATTTTGTTGCTATTGTATGTGTTGTGTTAGCTTTAGGATCTTGTAACATCTGATTATCTTGTGACATCTGAATAAACAATTTTTTTATTTAATTTAATTTTATGGCGATGGTTACCAGTTAACATAAGGTGGGTGCTTGTAGGTATTATTCCAAAGCGATTTTAACTTGACCATAAAGTTTTTGGAACCGAATTTTCTTTATAATTACGAAGAATTAACCAAAAATTATAATTTTACCCATAAAAGGTAGGTTATGTAAACCAGAGGGCGTGGGTGTGCGATAATCTTTAAACCCATCCCATAATTTGCATCGGATGTACTTTTATCGCGGTAGGTATCTTATGGGAGGTTATGGCGTCTACCTGGGGTAACCGACCCCAGGTTTTTTCATTAGTCTAATGAGATTTTTTATGTTAAATGTAGTGGAATACCCACAGGCCTGCATGTTTTATTGAGATGTTTATTCGGCATGTGTGATACATTAATAGAAAGATTTTTTCGCGTATTTGGATCAGTTTTTGCCACGTTTGCTAGATTATGTGAAGTTTAGATACAATTAATAATAAAAAAAAAATTATGCTTATTTTTTGGAAATCTGTAAATTTTAGCATATGACATTGCATGCTGTGATGAAAAAGTTGTATATATACCTACATTATTTTGTTTTAACATGTAGCACCCAACTAGGGCAACGAAATAGCTATAGGACTTTATGTACTTAAAATCTCTAAATTATACCTAAAATTGTTTGGAAATGTAAATTATAATTTACAGAGAACAATCTGTTTTATCTAAACTCTCTAAATCTCAATTCTTAGAGTCATTTTCTATTCATTAGCGGATAAAACGAAAGAGCTCTGATGATGGCTGACCCCCGAACAATCAAAAGAGCGCTTAAAAATATTATTTACAAGGGATAATTTGCAATTCATTGTTGGCTTCCGACTGCCAACTTTAATAAGGATGGTTTTACATTTTATAAGACAAACTCTTAGTATTTTTTGTGAGTCCAAAGGTATAGCATACGTGACGGGATAATACCTTGGACAGCGTGCGGACGTGATGTTTTTTCGCCACGTGTATGTTGCTACTGTGTTTTTATTTTCAACGCTGCCTGTCAAGAATTAGTTTTCATTGTACGGCATGACAAAAAATGGAGGGCCGATTGATACGTTTTCGAAAATAAATCAAAATCAATGCCAACGTAACACGTGTTCCAAATTCAAAAATTAGCTAATCGTACAAATTGTGTATCGATTTAAAAACGGATTACACAAACGTCATGTCATGTCAAATCACTATTTTTCAAAAAGGTAAGAACCCCTTACAGCAACGAGTTTGAAAGTTATTGCTATTTTTGGGTTTATAAACGCACATAATTATAAGTTTAAAAAACTTGAGAAACCGACTTCATTGCCAAACGGCTAAACCGATTTTAATGAAATTTGTTTGGGACAATCTGGACATAAGAATAACCTTCCAAATAAAAAAATAATTTTCTAAATCGGTTCATAAACGACGGAGGCATGCAGTTACAAACATTAAAAAAATTATTTTAAAAAAAATGGCAACACCGATTTTAATAAAATTAAAATGGGACCAATCTGGAAGCAGTACCTTTCAGATAAAAAAATAATTTTTCAAATCGGCTCACAAATGACGAAGTTATGCAGTAACAAACATTAAAAAAAAAAAAAAAAAAAAAAATAAAAAAAAAAATACAACCGAATTGAGAACCTCCTCCTTTTTGATTGGAAGTCGGTTAAAAATAAGGTTTGCATACTCTGCTAAGGCACTGTCAAAAGCTGTCAAACGACTCATGTGTGCTTGGTCCTTCTGCAACCTAAATATACAGGGTGTCCCAAAATTCAACGATAAGCCGGCACCAGAGGATGGACCTACGAATGACTATTCGAGAAAAAAAAAGAAAAACAAAATACCTCTACTTTTTTTTAAACATTTTCCAAGAACAAAAATCTATTTTGGGCACATAGTAGAAGTGATTACTATTAACAACAACTTATGAAATTTGGTTCTTGATTAGAAAAAGTGTCATTATTTTTTTTTGTGGCTAGTTTTCCTAAAGTATTATACCATTTTAAAATCTAGGTTAGTTGAGCTAATTTTTTAAAAAACTTGCCATAGTAGTGTCCATATTTTTTTTTTACACTACGATGAGTTAAAGTTTACTGAACGTTAAAACCTTTCAAAATTTTAGGGAAAAAATTTTTTTTGGTTGTTTTTTTGTATAAAACTACGAAAATTCTGTAATTTTCAAAGATAATGGTGAATAGTAGTACTACTTAGGTTGCCGATACAAACAAAAAAACTGAAATATTTGAAAAATTGTGGTCATGGTAGTTAAAAGTGTCATAAGGGGTATACATTTTCGAAGAATTTCCATTTTTTTAAGTTATTTAAAAAAAAGTAGAGGTATTTTTTTTTTCTTTTTTTTTCTCGAGTAGTCATTAGTAGGTCCATCCTCTGGTGCCGGCTTATCGTTGAATTTTGGGACATGTTGTATATTTAACAGTCTTTTTAACTTCACGCACCTGAGACAATGTCAAATGTTGATCTGCCTTTCAAAAGGCTTTTATTGGTACACAGGGCCGCATGCAAAAACATTGCTTGAGTCTGATTTGAGTCAAGCATGAAGCATAGATTTAAAGTTCAATGAAGAGCTGTCAAAAAATCTAAGAATAACGGCCTTACTTACAAGCCATTTTGAACCACTCTTAGGAGTTAAGAGACGTTTAAGCAAAAGCTTAGCTAAATTCTTACCTACAAGCCATTTTTAAAGTTAATTTGCGACTAAGCAACTGTCAAAACTAAACAGTGCAGCGACCTGGTTTAAAGACTTGAGAGGTGCCTAAGAGACAAGATGGCGGGTGTTATTTATGCCAGCTGATCGAATTGAAGTTTTGATATGCCATTGTAAAAAGTTGTTTACATGAATTAAAAAGCTACATAAAAGTAAATTCAAAATGGATTTCGATGATATCGTAAATATCCTTCCAAATTATGAACATGACGTTGAAGAAATAAATAGTCTTGGAGGACTGGAGGCGGGCAGAACACCAAGGGCTTGCACCAAGCACCAGAGCTCACCTGAATTCACTTCAGGATTTGTCTGAAGTAGGTTTACCAATGAAGTCGACCGCACAACAACAAAATTACAACTACCAGCATATACGGACACGTAACGTAGTTGAAACATGCTTCGGAGTCTTGAAACAACACGGTTTCGAATATTGCTGGAGGTGATGCGAGGTTCACATACTTACTACCATCGAAACCACAATTGTCGTCTGTTGTGTAGTGCTCCATAATTTAGCAATTATCTTCAATGAAAGACAACATATATAGCACAACAAGAAGTTGAAGAAAATGATGACGATGATGCTATTATTAAAGATGGTGATGTGGCACGAAGAGCAAGAAACATTTATATTGAATCTCACTGATTATTTACAAACTTGAGACTGAATAAAACACACAAAATTATTTAATTTTTATTTAATTTTAAGGCGAACATCTCCTTCAACCATAAACATAATATAAGTGATATTTTATTTTCATGCACTTGTTGTTCTCAATGGATTGCCTCTTTTCTTGCTCTTACAGCGATCATGAACAACTGGTGTCCATGGGTTTGTTTGCAGCCGCATTCAGATGAAGGTTCTGTAATAAAAAAACTCAGTAGGCATTGTGTTCTGTAAATTGTTCCTATGTGGCTTATGACCGTTCTGAGCACTTTCTAAAAAGCATAATTGATGTTATGCAAGCATAATATAGGGCTTATAAATAATAATCCAGTTGCATTCAGATATTTGGTAGTGTGCTGGTAAGTACATAAAATAATGATAAATAGGTACCTTCTGCTGATCACTCCAATAGCTCCAGCGCATTCTGTTTTCCATTACAAACAGTTCGTAGTGTTCGGCTATGCGAAGTAAAATAAAGTTTTCATCAAAATTCAAAACAAATAAATAATATTGTACAATGAAATTATGACACTTTGTTTGAAAAACCCACAGAGTACATGAAAAATCTTTGTTTGACAACTATCTTCGTGTATTGAATACTTTCTCCAAGTACTTTATTCGATTTTTTGGTTACTAATTTAGTAGACCGCAGGGATCGGTGGAGATCCCTGACATATTCAAACTCTATGCTCGTTTTTTAGCTGATACACACTTAAGCAAGGCTTGTAGGTAAAGAAAAGTTAAACGTTACTTAGCGACTTGACAGTGTTTTCGCTAAACAACGTCTAAGCAAAGTTTTAAAATTTTCTTGTAAGTAAGGCTGTATGGCTTTACTCAGACTCAGGGTTCGTTACAGACTTGTAAACATGCAAACTGAAAACTAACCTGCTATAAAACGTGCTGTATGGTACTGATACGTACCTACTTACTCGTCTACAATGATGCAAGGTAGGATCGGCTGCTTCAAACCTATATGAGCTGGTTTCCCCACGATGTTTTCCTTCAATGTTTGAAAGCATTGTCTTGAAAACTACTAAATTTGCGTGTACGACGTAAATGTACCAGGTAATGTTTCGTTTATTCAATCTCCAAATTGGTTTTGCCGTAACGGCGTATTTGAACCACAAACTTTTGAATTTACGATCATCCTTTCAACTATGTTCTGTTTTTCGAATTTATATTCTGTTCCAATGTAATCTCGGTCTTATTTTCACTAAATGAATAGACAAAAAGAAATAATATGAAAAAGAAAGTGAGAATCAGCAAGTTCATTAACAATTCCAATTGTTTCCTGAGCATAAAGGAAATAATTAATTTCTTTTGCCAAATACCTAAGCCAGGGAAAGAAAAATCTCATGTAAATTTACTTACTTAGGTTCTAATATCTCGTTAAATAAACTAATTTAAGATTTGGTTAATGTATAAACGTTGATATCTTGAAAAAGATCTCGCTTCAAATTATGTTTCGTAGCCAACAGCCATCAAACCACTTCTCTCGCACTTGGCCAAGGAAAGTTATGTCAAAAACCATGTTCCAAATTCAAATAATGGTTGATAAAATGAATTTTGCAGGAAGTTACGTAGGATTTCACCAGTCATAAAATAAGTGACAGTGATGTCAGTTACATTAAGCCATCGGTGTTCGAATTTCAAATAAATTCGAAAGTAATAGCGCAAAGCTAAGCATTAGATCCCTAACGAGTCCCTTTTTCGTTGAATTTTTGTCTCGTTTCAAATTTCCTCGTTAAATAGGCTTCATAATAGAAAAAGTTTTTGTTGTGATCCGTCTTGGAATTTTCCCTAAGCGTAGGGTTGCCAGGTATTATAAAATATATTATACTTATACTATATGTTTGTTCTCTGTCTGGTTGTTACATTGTATTCTAAGTATGTATTTACAAAAAAAATATATAAGTATTATATCAGCTATCTGGTTCACTTATTACAAGCTCTGCTTAGTTTGGGGCTAGATAGTGTTTTGTTGTCAACAATATTTATTTATATGCGTACCTGAAATCTATTATTTTTGACAGTTTTATCCAAAAATATTGTATAATCAAAATTATTTATTGAATTGCATAAAACCGAAAATCGTTAAATGAAACACTTATTTTGCTTTAATTCGCCGATAAGTATTAATTTTATTGAAACACTTTTGAAATTTTGAGCAAAGTTCCTAAAGACTACGTCTAGCAACCCTACTCAACAAATCTTAGTAAGGTTTGATTCATGAAAATTTCGAACAAAATGAAAAGAAACAAAAACCCTTGAGGGTATTTTTCGTTATTGAAGGAGCGTTTTGCTGCAACTTTTAACTATTAATTAATTTATTGACTCGGAACTTGAAAGCAGTCAAATCAAATCAAATACCTATATATTTATTCAGTAGAATCAAAGGATCACTTTGAAACGTCTTAAAGCTAGATGAGTCTAGGTGTTGGGTGCCAGTAGGGCCTCCTGATCAATAGGTCTTAGTAGCAAAATGTCTAACAGAGCAAAAGGTCTAATGAGCAGTAAGACTTATTAGCAAAATGACCAAGTAGCAAAACGTCCAACTATCAGATGGCCTGTATAGCAGAACGTCTTTGGGTCCCATAGAACAAGCTTTGCTTAATTTGGGGCTGTACTGTGCTGTGTGGATTGTCCAAAATATTGATGTATTACATAACATCGCTGTGATTAAGTCTCTGCGTGGTGATTAAGTGAAACGCTATCAAATATAACAGCGATATTTGACAGCTTTTCACTGATTGCCACAGCAGAACGCTTAGATATGCTCAAGGCTTTATTAAATCTGTGCTGGAAATATAAGCGCTATTGTAATTTGGGGATTTAATCGACTATGAGTCAGTCCCATTATGCAGTCATTACGTTCCGCCGCGAATTAACGCCTAATCCAGCGATTTAGCTGCTCAATACAGCCTTCGGGAGGAAGGAACAGCCTTCAAAAGATAGCGGAAATTTTAAGCCCTTGAAAAGGTGTTGTAAGTTTCAGGCCTTATTGTGTGGTCCTTCGAGTTTGATTGTTATTTGTTGTACCATCAAGCATTGATTTATTTTATTTTATAAAAAATAAAATAAACCAAAACCACAGCTCTTGAGGTTTATGAAATGCATCTTATAATATGACATTCAGCCACTAACGGGTTATATTTTTGTTCAAAACTACTAAGAGAAAATGACTATCACTAAACCGAACTTAATAATAATAAACAAAAAGATAAGTAGGTATGTGTTGAAGTATGTTCATACTCATGCTCATATTATTGTTGTATGTCCTAAAGTAAAAAATGGTGAATACATAATAGGCCCTTAATTTTAGGGCATAGCAATATTTGAGTGTTTTGCTGCCTGCGAATGTATGGTGGTAGATAGTGTACCTAAACCTAAATGTATGGGCACCTGCGTGTTTGTATGTTTGTATATATTTTTGCATATATTTAAATAAATAAAATCTAAGAAAATATCTTAAAATTTTTGTCAAGTATTCCATCTGTTACCCCGCATAAGATACTAACCTAACCATAAAGTAATCATTAGTTTCACCACAAACTAACAGAGTTGTACGGAGCTCAAATAGGCTGCACAGCGAAGCGCAAAGCTACCACACTGTGTGGTGAAAGCTCAGAGTAATAATAATATTTAGGGCGGCTCAAAACTTATACAAAGAATCCTTACTCGTAGAAGTAAGCAAATGCTGAGTTTGTTTGTTCATGCTGTCCGAAACTCTATAAAACTATTAGTATGAACAGTTTGAATGGTAAACTAGTTACTACAGTGACTTTATCCACGTGGACTTTGTTTTGTGTTCGTATAATGCTATAGCTGGTATGGTAAGTCCTGAAAATTGAAATTTATAACCCTATCGGTATAAATTTTTTATTGATTTGAATTATAATATAAAGTAAAGAATGAAGAAAATAACGATCGCACCCAGACAAGTCACAAATTTAATTTATATATCAGAACAAAAGCCCATAAAAATAAACTTAACCGTAATTAAATATTGTAATGAATATCATCATCATTAGCAATCTATATCAGTCTACTGCTGGACGTACGAAACCTATATAAGACGCACCACTGAGCCTGGTCATTGGCCCTTCTCCTCCAGTGCATGCCAGTTACATTTCACAGATCGTCGCCTCACCTTGCCGGAGGGCGTACCTGTACTACGCTTACCTAAACGTTTGTAATTCATATAGAACGTAAATACCATCATATGTTGGGGTTCTTAGGTACCTATATTGTTATAGCTCTGGTAGCTCGCAGGGTTTTGTGGTAAAGCTTCATAAAATAGTGGCGTAGCGACTGCGTAGCAGTATGCAAGACGTAGCAAACTCGTAGCAAGTGGCGTAGCAGCTCGTAGCGCGAAATATAACATTCTCAAATAAAAATTACTAGAGTAATTCTCAAATAATATTCTATGAATTTTGTGATATAATTTTATGCTTAAAACAAATTGCAGAAGGCACTGAAACTTTTGTATAGTTTTCAGCACTACGTTTGCTTTTCAGAAAATTTTTACAATCTCTTAACCATTTTATCAGAGATTTTACCGACTTTCCAAAGCGTATTAGTGAGACGATCTTAACGCCTTTGAAAGGAGGTATTGGGAGAAAGCTATAGAAATTCTTGGATTTAAAAATAAAATAGAGCTTCAAATAAGGTCATAATACACCAGCTTATAGCTAACCACACGATAAGCATTTTGTTCACTTCTAGGTTACTTTAATGCAAGTAAATTAGCATGTGTAATTCAAGTTATCATATCACATTTTCAGTGTGTCATTGGGCGTTTTTTCAGTTTGTCTC